>OX387274.1:4421018-6921018 GCA_947562075.1 Orthosia gracilis
GGTTCTTTGCTACGTGTACTTTGTCTAACAAAAGATACAACAGCTTAGTTTGCATATCACTTATTAAAAAGTCTACCAGTTGAGAATTTAAATATCATGATTTTGAAACTCACATCCCGTGACTTTTGCAATAATTAGTCACATTCGCTCGCAGCAATTTGCAAGTGTTTGGTTGAGTGACATCACAACTGACAGGTTAATATTACTTTCAAGATAACTGTTGAGTTGGTATTTGATTGCAAGTAATTACGAGTAATATAGAAAAAATTGGAAATAAAATGTAATTTTTTTTGTGGCCTTTGTTTCGAACTAATAGAGTTACAAAAACGAGGAAACGCGTCATTTGTAAATAAATAAAGTCACATGTGGGTTCTTGAAGCGCCGGCGCCGTCTGATTCATGTCTGATTGAAAATGTTCTAGAATGTTATTACGTGCATCTACACCTAACTTTTAATAATCACAAGATTTTCCTCTAGTCCATTAATTCTCGAACAAGATATTTGTTTAATAAACAACATCAGCTCCGGAAGACTTCTGCGCAGGAGAGTGAATAAATGCATATTTTTTAGCTTAGAACATTTTTTTTTAATATCTTGCGTTGCTATCTGAAGTAGAATATTACAGTCTTTGTTATAATGTCGTTGACCATAAACATACAGTTTCATTCATGGCTGACTCGCGACTCTTATCGTTTAATAAGATTCTAGCCATTTTGAAGCTAAGAATGTACAATTTTGCTTCGAAGCCGTAGATTTGTAGTGTTTCGGGAGTGATGTATAGAGTATGCGTATGCGCAGGTGAAATTAAACAGTTTAAGAACTAGATCGCGTTTGTATTCCTAGGTTATTAATCGCGCAAGTAGAATTTTGGTGCACTGTTCTGATATTTGAAGTTTTCGTTTTTCCTGTGTCCTATATTCCGTATCCCTCCTGTTTAATGCAATTACGAGTACGAACAACTTACGTCAACCAGTTTCTCGGTGAACGTGGGTAAATGAGTATCCTAACTGACTAAAGTAAATAAATGAAGCTAAAATGGTCAAGAATACAGTACAGTACAATCCTACTCTTTCCTTAATGCAACTAAAATACTTTTGATACGATTGGGGTCACTTTCCATTTCCATCGTTCATTGTAGATTTGAACTTACAACCTTTAAAGATAGGCCTTCACAGTTTAAAACTTTATAGTAAACTATAAAGTAAATGAAGTTCAAATAACAATAAAGAAGCGTGTGATTCGATTTGTTATTGTGTACTTATCGAAATTATAGTGGAACATCATGGAAAATATCGAATTAGCTGTGCTTGCTCGTGAATTTTACTTCACATTTTGCGTAGGAACTTTCTTTTTATCGCTGCTATTTGCACCCATAAGTGTCTACTGTTATAAAAAAAAAAAAACAATAGTCTAATGTTCCCCTATAGGGCGTAGCCAGACATAATCTTTCTTCTAAAACTATATAAACCGGTCTGAGACATATCCGGCTTTCAAACATTGTGTGAGGCTTCTTGAAGACTACCACGTATTCATTACAAGTAAACTGATCTAAGTTATTTAGAGTCTACATCGATTTTCCGGTTGGTCTGGCAAGTTTTTGCGAAACGTTCACATAAAATGTATTAAATTGATGTGTAGTACGGCGCGCATTCTTGCGCCGCAATGCGGCCAGATGCGGCATGGCTATGCGTTTAGCTTTACAGAAGTTTTATTAATGTAGGTAGCAGTACTAGTATGTAGTCGAAGCTAGGCCTGAAGTAGGTCCCTACGTGTATCGTATGGCACTAATGCATCCGGCAAATAACATACATACATGAGAATGAAATGATTCAATAGTTTTTGCGACCGGCCACCCAGCACAACACCTAATCACAGATACACATACATAATTATGTGCAATTATGGGCTCAGGTTTTTGTCCAACCGTTACCTTACGTCATACTGCATTCTTTGTACGACATAAATACTTAGTTCCGGGAAACGCTAAGTTTGAATAGAATATTGTACTTAATATATATTGCATAATGCTAGGTGCTCGTACGATCTCCTTTCTCTCACTAGTTATACCGTGAAGGTGAATTCAATCGATAATGGATAAAACAATTATAATAAAAACGGAAAATCGCAATCTGTTTGTAGCGTGCGTGAATTCCAACTTTTTATTGTAGGTAATCTAGATTTTGACGATAACTTGGCTGAATGACGCCTTACTTTTGGTGTTATTGCAAAAAAAGTAAGCCGTTACCTATTTTTATAACTCTTTGAACTCCATAAACTGTTGAGTTTATCGAGTTGCTTTTGTTGATTTGAGATGGAAGAAAAATCTAAATATTTAATTATGTCTGACTGGCACAGGTATCTTGCTTGTTTTGCTGTACAGTTTATGTATTGGAATACAGACAAAAAACCGTCAACTGGATAATCAATTGATTTATTAAGATCTATCGCACAGGAATTGTCATCAACAATTTTACTGACCTAAGGAGATATAATGTCAGTCACAGTAATAAATATCACAAGTCGAGTTCTAGCTTGGTTTTGTATGTTAATTTATCAAATCCTAAATAAATTTATAAAATCCTCCAGAAAAAAGTATATATGCAAAATTATCAGAGCAAGTCCATGAATCTCTGCTTCAATACAAGACTAGCAATTCACTACTTTGTTAATAAATAGTTTTGGTAAATTCCGCAACAATCGTGTCACTCGTTCATTGTGTACGTTTATATTTAACGCTGATTGTCGTGACGTGCTGACCTATGACCCACCTGTTAACAAAATACCGTTATAATAATTTGTGTACTTATTTACCTTACATTTTAAGCGTACATAGCTATTGGCAAACAGATTTATTTATTTTGTTACAGGCCAGGTTTCCTGCGCTGTTCCGGGCGAAAATAGGTCACTGTTTCTGTTGTGGATATTGTAAGAGGAGACTAAATTGTGTCAGATGAATAGGCAACAACGTTCACGATCCACCTGGACGCTGAAACTGGCATATTTTCCAGGAAACAAGGCTCGGATACCGGTTAAATTTTCAAACCGTTATTATGTACTTGACGTAAAACCTTTTACATTAGGTTTCGTTCGCATATACCGGTTTTTTTAAACCGGTATTTGGAAGAGTATTTGTATAAAGGTTTTTTCGGATTAAACGGTTTAGAGCAATAAAAACCGGTTAATACGGACGCACAATAAAGAAACGACGCGCGTACAAGTTGCAACGCGTTTACCGACATGCCGTTCGCCGAATAAACCGGTTAATTTTGGTTAAAATAAAGTTCTTAAAACGTTCACGATCTTAAGAAAAGTTCGGAGGAAAACCGAAATAAACCGGTGTTAACCGGTATTTTTTAAACCGGTTCCGAGCCTTGCCAGGAAACCAACCGACTTCCAAACCAAAACACTAAAAATAGAAAAAAAAACTCGAACTCGGTGTCTTTGGTACTTACTGTTTTGCGTTTTTCGACACCGATTTCGGAAAAGGTTGATTTTTCGATTTGTAGAGTTTTGTTTTGGAAGTCGGTTTGATTAGTTAGTTAAAAGGTTTTTTATTTATATCTTTTTAGTTTTGGTAGGTACCTCCAATTACCATGGAAGTTATTTATAGCCAAATTAAATCTCATGATGAATCCAATAAGCCCAAACACGACTAGGATCACAGACATAGATCTTAGATGTATGTCTGTGACTAGGATACATTGTTTTATTTGGAGTTCCAGTGCCTACCTTCCGGTTTCATCATCAGATCAGTTCGATGGTTCCATTTTCAACAGTACCATTTATTTATAAGTATTTGCTTCATCATAGCATTAAGAAGTTCTAGTGGCCATCTGTGGTCTTCTTCATAAGTTCCACTTCACGAAATGATACTTTCAGAGTGCAAATGATTGCATAGTTTATGCAAATACCAAAATCGCTATACGTATAATATTTGAGGAGTTCTCTCGATTTCTCTAGGATCCCAACATCAGATCCTGACCTGATGACTATGGGACCACCTGGGAAGTATACCCTTTCAAACAGAGGAAGGAGAAAATTTTCCAAATCGGTCCAGACGTCTTCGAGTAATCGGGGAACTAGCATAAAAAAAATTAAAAAAATCCCACGAATTGAGAACCTCCTCCTTTTTTGAAGTCAGTTAATAAAAAGAAGCCACACTTTCGCCTTGTTGGTTTCTTAAAATGAATACGAAGATAGCCATTCTCCTTTGTTTATTCTGTAATCAGAACATCGATTTTTATGTCCATGCGTTGTAGTAGTGAGAGGAACATAGTCCCCAGTATAACAAACCAACGAAGTATATTTATTAATCAACGAATTAAACACTGAGCGTCAAACACATTCTGCGAAAAACAGGAAAAAGTCTTGACCAAGAAAGCAAATCATGAGGAATAGATTACATGAATCTTTATTAATAATCATGACTATGTGTTTACTGGATACCTTCCTACATATTAACGTAATCCTCCCCTATACGTATCTTCTGTACTAACGTAAACTTCACTCAATTCCAGAGCGATTCGGTGAGCTACTTCTTCGATGAGCTAGAACGCATCGCGAGACCTGACTACGTGCCCTCCCACCAAGATATCCTGCACTGTCGGAAGGCCACGAAGGGCATCACGGAGTGTACTATCAACATCAATAATGTGCCATTTGTGTTTGTGGACGTGGGGGGGCAAAGGACGCAGCGGCAGAAGTGGACGCAGTGCTTCGACTCTGTCACGTCCATTCTCTTCCTCGTCTCCTCTTCAGAGTTCGACCAGGTCTTGTCGGAAGACAGGTATGTTATACATAAAAGAATGTTATGTTTAATGCTTTGAAGAAAGTGGTCACAAAAAATATGAATTTAGGACACATTGGAGTTGATTGGTTGGTACAAACCGATTTTTGGGCGTAAAACATGATAAAAGTTTTAGTTATCTTTTTGTTCAGCCATTCAGCTCTTTGAAGGATCTGATAACAGAGCACGAAGACACCTCGGTGGTCGCTGCTAGAATCTGGTCCACACTTTTCAAACATGTCATCTTGTTTACTTGCTCAACGATACTGATGACATAAAAATATAGGGTTTCGAATACATTTTCTCGAATTTTACTAGCACTGCCCTGTATTGACGCTGTTGGTGCAGTTGTTACCTTGTTTTGGCTCCCAAGTTAGGTCGTTATTTGCTGGGTGTGCAATCAATGCACCCGTTTGCGATCGCGACTAATTACTGCAGTAGACATAAGCCTCTTCGTTACCGCATTCAATAAATTCCAGCCCGATCATTACATAATTATTCTATACTGCATATTCATACATTAAGTAATCAACAGATAAAATGCGAAAGGTAATTAGTCTTATTGCAGTGTCGTCATAAAGAATTTAATATTCAAATTGCAGTTCAAGTCCCTCCCACGCTGTCCTACCATAAACAAGTCATACATCATATTACATAAACATATATTCGAAAATAATTATCGCGTCCGAAAACTGAGGGGGTGTACAAACAACAAAAAATCTAGAGTTATTTTCTATACGTACGAGCGAAAACGATTAGTTTTAGACGTCATTCAGCCAGAATGAATGAAGTTTTCCTGAAGCGAAATTTTTCTTTTTAAATCTTCGCTGCCTGATTCATAACAGGCTGTAAACAAAACCTAAACGGGAGTGTTAATCTTATCTACTGCTATGTTCTAATACCCGTAATACATCGTTTCGTAATTTTCTTGCATAGCAGGCAAAACGTTGACTATCTACGAGTAAATAAATATAGTATTACGTCAGTTTGTGAGTTAATGACTCAGGCATCATGATGGAATCAGCGGGTGTTCGCTGTGACGAGGAAATCGCATTTTATGACAGCACCCATGGGGCACGTAGGTATTATTAAGATATGTTGTCATTCACGGATTCTTTGTTTGGATTTGTAATCACGAATGAATGATCAAAGTTTTCCAGTTGTTTACTGAACTGAAACAGAATTTAGCTCGAAAAGGAGCAACTGACATAAAGAAATATGTGTAAAACGGAATGATGAGGGTGAGGATGAATGATGGTGAGGAATGCAGGGGTGAACGGGTACGAAATTCTAAAGGGAACTTTCACGATATTAAAAAAATGCAGCATTTTAGTAGATACTCCAATATATTAACTAATTATAAAAAAAAACAATGATTTGTTTGAAAACATAAAGTGGTACCTAAGTTAAAATCCTAATCAAAGTAATGTGCCCATTAGGACCACTGCTGGTCCTAGGCCTCCCCCAGGCGTCGTCACATTGACCGATCCCGTGCGTCTCGCATCCAGCGCCTTCCCGCAACCTAAACCAGGTCCTTGGTCCACTTAGTGGGAGGCCTTCCAACGCATCGTTTTCCGGTTCGCGGTCGCAGCTCCAGAAATTTTCAGCCCCATCGGCCAGCCGTTCTGCGAGCAATGTGCTCTGACCACTTGCCCGCTTTGTCACTGCTCACTGTGTAATATGAAATCTTAGTCAGAGTTTTCATGTGACTTACCAGTGTCATTGTCACCTCACCCGATTCGAAATTTCAAATCAACTTCACCTCAAATCAAATATAATTTTATTTGTCTCTGACACCGGTGGCTGCGATGACTCACATCGCGTCAGAAAAATTGGTCGCATCGTATATTTACCCGACTGCAGAAGGAGGGTAATGTGTTTATCAGTCTATGTATGTATGTATGTTTGTTTGTTCTTATGTGGCGTTCTAGAGACCAAACACGTTGGCCGATTTAGATGATTCTTACGTCAATCGATTCGTCTTAACCTTGCGAGTGCCACTGATTAAATTAAATTGGTAAATAGAAAAATGGCGGATTTTGGGCGCCATAATATAGCGCCCAATTATTATTTTTCTTCCAAACCCATCGTGTGGGGTATCAAAATAAAGGGTTTTAAGTGGTGATTTCAAAAATATATAACACTTATATGTTTTAATGTACATAATCCGAAAAAAAAATAGTAACTAAAAAGTTGTAAATAAAAAAAGTTAATTCAAAAAATCAAAAACCCGACTGCGAACAAGGTTTACATCTGGTTTTGGTCAGTCAGCTCGCGAATATGTAACCTCCGACTGCACAGCATGATTTTCTTCTTGTTTACTTCTTTTTAGTTCGCAATAGGGTTTTTGATTTTTTGAATTAACTTTTTTTAATCGTTTTATTGGCAAGCATGCAGTCTCATCCATGCGTAATGAACATGCATAAACAGTTGACAGAACAAAGTCATATTTGAATCTCATTTACATAACTAAGTAGGAAATGTTTACCCGCGTATTTTCCCACAAAAGATAAGCTAATCGTCATTAAGCGTTAACACTCTTGTGTTAATATGACCTGCCTTGTATGGGAGGGTTCAAAGTATCGTCGATGGAAGGCGATGACAGGTCGTTATACTGTGATTAATGCTGTAGCGATTTTTGTGATCGCTGTGTGGTTGACGGGGAATGACTGAAAAATATGATATCTGTGGAAAAATTATGATCCCTGTGTCACAGTATTAATATGGATAAACAGTACGGAAATTACAAACGCTCGAAACGGCACACTCACACAAACATGCGCATCAACGAGACCCCTAAGTGGATCGTATTACTGATAGCATAACGACAACCATGCATACAGCATGTTTGTGTGAGTGTTCCGTTGTTCCGTTTCTAGCTTTTGTAGTTAGTTTCCATACTGTTTGTCCATATTTATACTATGCCTGTGTCTCAGCCAATGGCAGCTGCAGCAATTACTTATTTGGACCTTATTTGTAAAAAAACTCTGATTAAGAGATTCTTTATTCTAATTCTTTATAGATAATTTGAATACAAGAGAGGCCGAGGCCCAGAATTGGGACGGATACGTCCCAATTCTGGGCCTCGGCCTCTCTTTACTCCTTCCATTCACGAACCCGCGCTTTGTCTTTCCAGTTATGTCTGACTAATTCGTCCCGCCTTTCCTTCGAGAAAATATATTTTAAAATTCTAAATTTTTCTTGGGTGCATTTATATTGGCAGGTGACATGACATATATAGGTGCATATGTGCAGCTGCTAAGTTAACATAATATCATGAGTATACAGTGTGCCTAGCACGGTGAAAGCTTCATACGGTAGTCGTATCAAATATTACGTTATTTAGTTACGGTGTTTAACCCCATGTATCCGAAAAAAGACATTTTACAATTGTCGGTGACCCGAATCGGCTCGCGTGTTTACTATACAACCTACTCCGCTGTATCAAAAAGGGCACATCGGAATAATTTTGCGTTTATTGATTAAGATTTCTAACTTTTGAAGTAGGACCGGCAATAAATCGGCTTTTTATGGGATATTAATAGGAAGTCGCCTGTTGCAAACGCCACAGGATAAGTTGTAGTAACCGACATGATCAAGGGCTAAATTAGAAACTATAGGAAGTAGAGAAGTAGCCTAGGGTTACTGAGAAGTAACAATCGGAGCACGAAATTCAGTGATAAATGACTCCAAAAATCCAGATAAGATAAAACTTATGTCATTTATTTCAATTATAAAACTTATAAATGTACTTTTGAATTGTCAAGCAAAATATGAAGCAAGAGTCGGTTGGTCTATTTGGAGATGAACTTTACAATAGAATAGGGATCACCAAATGGTGGACCGCGGTCCGGATCCGGACTATTTTTTGTGGACCATAAGTAAACAGTATATATATACATATAATTATATATAATTTACTTATGTTACTTGAACGTAATTTAATAAAATATCACGCGCTTTGTCTTTACTGCCTTTGATTCGAAAACGGAAGAGCGCGGAGCGCGAGATCGACAGTCGTTGCGGTGGAAAAATAAATTTCGGAGTAAGTCTAGTTAGCTGCACCAACTTCAAGGCAAAAAAAATACATTATGCACATTCCTATTTGAAAAAAAAATCTTTAAAATAATTTAGGTATCCTTGATGACCGCAGGGGTCACCAAACGAAAGTTTTAATTATAGAATTACTTTCATTTTAAATTATATAAGAAAATTAGATACTGAAGTCGATCTTTCGTGACTTGCTAGTGTTTATCTATTCTGTCTTCTCTCCCCCAACTAGAATTCCGACACCTGCTAATTTTCTTATTAAGACGATGACAGTCGCCAACGACCTTGAGGGAACAAAACGCGCACTTGTTTCACACCCGCGCGACCAAAATTCTGTAGTTTTTTGTACTTTCCTTATTATTCTATGACTTTAAAAAAAGGCTTAGATCAAAAGTTAAATTGTCTTTGAGATAGTCTTAATTTCATTAAAACACGCCCGGCGGTTTTGGTGCGATTGCCGTGTTTTTGTCAGTGTTAGAAATAACTTTACAAATTAATTACACTATGTTATGCGAATAAAACTCAAAATTTTATGGATATTAAGATAATGGTCTAATGTATATTTTTCCAAAAAATTACGACTAGCCGTTTAGACTTGATTCTCATTTTAAAATTAGCTGCTGAAGGGTATCTTCGCCTTAATGAAACATCAGTATGAAATTACACACAAGTACTAAAAATACATTAATTTTATTTTTGTCGACTTCCCCATTCGTGCGTTCACATCGTAAAACGTTTGATGCCAATAAAACGCGTAATTAAACAATTTTATACTAATATGTAAGGCGTGGCGTAAAAAAGATGTGCGTGCTTTTGTGGTTTTACGTGCGTATGTGTTTATTTGAACGAAATTCTGTAACATGGATGTTTGTTTGTCCAATAATTCCTGGGTAGACATGGATAAGGCTAGTCAGGATTAGGAGTCGCCAGCATATTTTTTTAAATTTCTGATGAGCCCGCTCTTGACTAAATTGGGAATTCTGTCATCTAGTATGTATTAATAGGAAATAAATTATATTTAATAATATTATTTATTTCCTATTAATAATTTATATCCTTTATTCATTATTTTTCTTATCTACATTTTTAAATATTTTTATAAAATAAATAAAAAAATACTTTTTTAAATATTATTATTATTGTTTATATTTTTCAGCACCCTTGAATATTTAATCATATTTAATTGATATCAAATAATTATAGGTTATAAACTTTCTCGACTCTAGAAGAATAAGATTTAGGTACTGGAATACAGGAGGCTCATGACAAACAAAAGATATTCACCATGATGATGAATAACATTCATACAAATTTTATGGTATCAAACTAGGATAAAAGTTTTTACTTGCGAATCACACAATTCGCTGACATAACTCATACAGTCACACCACAAAAGTAATCAAACAAAAAGTTTAATTTAGCAATCTATTTCTAAATCAAAAGGTACCCGAGGGATCACAAACGCAATTTCAACATTTCTAACACGAGTGAAACCGCAGACGAAGCTAGTTTCGTTAATAAACTTTTTATTGCTGCCCTAAAATATTTGCTTAACATATCTTTGGTTCGCCCAGATGTATTCGTTTGATGTTGCCGGTTAGATTTTTGCATTACTACGTAAACGTGTTTTGGGATGGTAGGTCTAGTACTAGTGTACCGGATTAAATAGGTCGCTTTTTTCTGTTTAGATACTGTATTTGTGTATATTATATTTGTTTAATTTTAACGTGTTGCTCAATGTTCGTTCCTTCTTCGTATAAGAAGAAGCTGTTGTTGTACAAAATACAATATTTCTGACAAAAACTTGATTAAGGTTTGCATCAATGGCTTTTTTTGAGTTGAAAAGTTATAACATTTTAAACCTTTTGAGGACCATATTTTAATTCTCGCGGACCACTAATGGTCCGCGGATCATTGGTTGAGAACCACTGCTATAGTGGGACAGATAATAATAGGTTTATATTTTTGAGTACCCTTGAATATTTAATCGTATTTAATATTTACTTTATTTTATTGTTCCAATTAAGCTGATAAGTTGAAAAATATAAAATAAAATAAGTGGTTTTGCCGTTTGTATTATACTGACCTTGCATCGACCACAGCCAAAAAGAACTGCAATAGGAAAACTGGAGTTACATAAATCATAATTATAGAGAGTAGTGTTGGTCCAGTGGTAACGGTCGCGATTTACAAGTTGTAGATCGTGGGTTCGAACCCAGGCAGGCGCCTTACTTAGTATAAATTATTTCATCACCACTGCTCTTAAAACGGTGGAGGAACACGGCCCATGTGGTGGATTACGGCCCATTCCCTCTCATAGAGAGGAGTCCTGCTCACACCACGTACCAAATGTGAGTAAGTGCGAAAAAGGGGGTCCATCTATCCTATCCTAAATCATAATTATATACTTAGGTATATATATAATTATGATTTATGGCGAAATGCGGGTGTACTACACATCTACCTAACCCTTCGAACACAGGCGTGATGTTTTGTTATGTTACCTAATAATATAAAATCGGCTGACAAAAATATTATATAAGTAGGTACAAACAGCTGACATTATCCTTAGCTCTGCATCTAAAAGGTCATGCAGTAGGAAAAACCAGTGTTTAGTATAACCAACTGATAGCAACTGCTGCCACAAATTACCGAGTGATAACATCGGATTGAAGAGCAGTGGTGGCCCAGAGGTAACGGCCCTGACTTACGTATCGTTGATCGTGAGTTCGAACCCAGGCAGGCGCTTTACTTTGTTTAAGTTATTTCCTCACCACTGCTCTTAAAATGGTGAAGGAAAACATCGTGAGGAACCGGCATGTCCTAGAACCGAAAATTCGAAGACGTGTGACATTCACCAACCTGCACTGCGTGGCGTGGTGGAAAAAGGCCTATTACCTCTCTTACAGAGAAGATGCCTGTGTCCCAGCAGTGGGAACATTATAAGGCTGATGCTGATAATTATGATCATCGGATTCAATCAGCCTAGATTATTCCCATCATTGTTGGTGTCGGATTCCAGTAAACTAGATGTAGCTGAATAAGTAGCTGAATACTTGTATTTTACATACAGCGACTGCCTATCTGACCTCCAGAACCCAGTAACTGGGTAGCACGGAAACCATTCCTCTTCTTAGCGTGTCGAAAATATGGAGTTTGGGCCCAGAATTCAGCTACGATTTGACGAGACTAGGTACTGATTGGAAAGATTAGTTACATATTGCAAAGACTGGTGTCACGTTTTTCTGGTTTCTGACTACCCGTTACGAATTTCCAAAATCTTCAAGTGACAGCTGGGCCCTACGGCTTAAAATCTTTTCGAGATATGTAGGAGTCTTGCTATTAATGGGTGGTCACCCAACCTTTATTCGACCTCGGCAAGTGTTGCTTAACCCTGAAGCTCAACCCATGCGGCTTTTATTACCCGTAACGACTGTCAAAGATCTTCAAATATCAGCTGGGACCAACGGTTTTACGTGTGTTCCGAGGCATGTAAGATTCTTGGTACGTAATGGGTGCTCACCCATCCACGGACTGACCTCGGCAAGTGTTGCTTAACCTTGATGCTCGACCCGTGCGGTTGTTTTAACTTATCCACGAGCTCCCGTAGTTAGTGATAAGTGATAACCATCCGATTGATTTTCTGTACCATTATGTAATTATATGGACAACATCTGCCTGATAGATCAAGGTCGTGATTATGCAGTATCATTGTCATTGATAACATATAATTATGTGCATTATTAGTTATGTCGTAACGTCCTTTACATATTTACTAAACACTGTGCTGGACATGTCACGGATGCGAAGAGTTTTAAAAAGTTCTACAGATTTGCTCTGCATGTAATGTAGAGTTATGTTATAGTACCTAACTTCTTTCTTTTCATGGACAATAAAGTGTAGTGTATTAACTACTTAATCTATACTAACTTCTAATATTATAAAGAGGTAAAGTTTGTGAGTTTGTGTGGCTGAAGGGGGTAATCTCTGGATCTACTGAACCGATTTAGATCACAATGCCATGTAGATATGCCTGGGAAGGACATAGGATAGTTTTTATTCCCTTGGGATGATAAAACTTTTTTACCCGGGCGAAGCCGCGGGCAGAAGCTAGTTAACTATAATTACATACATACACGCTTAAAATGAAAAACTACTTACTACCTAAGTTTAAAAATAAACTAGTCTAAAATATGGCGTCGAAAAACTTCTCCATATCGCTGTCCACTGATACTGTGCCCAAAGACTGGCAGCATTGCCATAGTGTAACATTTAGATCTGTGTAAAATTGTTTGTGAGTAATATGATATTAACAGGAAATTGCCAAACCTCATTTAAAAAACTGGTCATGAACATTATCCTTAATTTATGCTCGCGAATAATTTAACAATCTAAGCGGAAGATACGACGAAAATTAACAACAACTAATTTTATCCTTCTCTGATTCCAGGAAAACGAACCGCCTAGAAGAGGCGCTAAATATCTTCGACACGATCGTGAACAACGTCAACTTCAAGGGTATCTCCATCATCTTGTTCCTCAACAAGTCTGACCTTCTAGCGAGGAAGGTGGCCAGCAAAGAGACCGACATACGCTGGTTCTACCCGCAGTTCGCCGGCGACCCCCACAACCTGCGAGACGTGCAAATGTACCTGCTCAACATGTTTGCGAACGTCCGCAGGGAGCCCAAGACGACCTTATACCACCACTTCACCACAGCGATAGACACGCACAACATCGAGGTGGTGTTCAACTCCGTCAAAGACACAATCCTCAACCGTAACCTCGAATCACTCATGCTGCAGTGACCAACCACAGAACTGCACCTAAGGAATTGTTAAATTGTGATATCTGCTGGCAATATTCTCATTTCGTGATTCAACCTCGCGATATTTCCATTACTGTGTTTTCTAATAACTTGCTAATCAGCATTATAGTGTAAAGCACATCTGAAAAGACAAAGAATGTGATCTGTTGATGGCCTAACGGTCGGGAGAGTGACTCTTGTATAAATGTAATATGACATGTATTTATTTACCAGATGTATGGGATTTGGTAAAACTATGTACCTTAGTATAACATATTGTAATTATAAAATTTGTATATCAGTATATTTATGACCAAAAATGTAGATTTTGCACGTGATGGACATTATTATGATCACTGGGATGTGAACACGCGTTGTTGGTCCACGAGAGATCGACACGCAGTAGAGCTGTTACTCAACACGCAAACACATAAGTGCGCATTGTAAACGTAGCGAATTAGACGAAGTACGGTATGCCAGGGGGATTTTATAAACTTGTGCCGTTTTTCTATAACGTTTTCTCAATTATTGTAGACTTCTTTTATATCGATTACACACTTAATTCGCTTGCGACGATTTTATGATGGGATTGACAATTTTGCTGGAGTGAAATGAAATAAATATGCCATGTAACCTTTATTTATGATAGTTCTAGTAAGTACTTCTCAAAATTTCACGTGTAGTTTTATCACAGCTTGAAGCCACATGTATATTAATGAATTAGGATAATTGGTATGTATTTAACTTATAACGTTTCCTCCGGTACAGTTGTCAGTGTCGTTGGTATCGCAAGTACTTGGTTTTCGAGGTAGCAGTGCCAAGTCGTAGCGCTAGGGTAGTGCCGACTACCCCTATATCATATAGATGTAGTTACAATGAGATTGCTCTTATAGGGTGCCACGAAGCAAAGGAACTCCTTTGCGTTGGGAAGACTTTATATAGATCCCTCCCGGGAGTAAAAATGTATATAAATAACCATTGTTAGAAAAATCGTTTATAATCTGTGATTAAAAGTGTAAAAAGTATTAGGCTGTAAACAGCAACGAAATGTAAGTGGCCCTTGCAACAAAAAAAAAAAAATGCTTTTTGACGTTTGACACGGTTGACAAATGACGCTCAAATTTTTTTATTCATTGCGCTGATGTTGGTATCTTTTGAGTCGGGTGGTTCTAATCTTACGAGTATTCCGTCCCTTGGCACAATTTATTGCAAAGACGTGTAATCTCACTATAGCTTTCTACCACGTATTTTAATTATAAATTTTTGTACAATATACAACATAATTATATTTTTAAAGGCGGGCACAAAGGTGTACAACCTTTTTGATAATTTTAATGTGAATTTTTTATCTGCACTTGCTTTCGTATGTGAGAGGGAATGATCTGATTTTAATTTTTAATTTAAGTACAACGCATAATTTTCGATCATAATAATTATACTCATTTAGTTGTAAGTCTCATAAGCTTTAGCATATTTATTGAGATCGTCAACATTGTTTATTTACGAGAGTTTTAGATAGAAGTTATCTATTTATTATGTGTACATTTTTATGGATGGTTTACTGAGGCTAAATGTGTAAATACCTCTTAACTTTATTCTGTATATCGTTTCTTAGTATTTTAGTTTTAATATTTTTTTTGTTAATGGTCTGATTGGTTAGAAGTGAATTACGGATTCTATTTCCAATGTCAGTGATAAATTTGCATTTATTAGTGCCATTGTGTGGCGCAAACAGTGTTGCCACTGGAAAAAAACATGCCTAACAATATAATGTCAACACTGCCGCGTAAAATTGGTTATTTTTTTTTAAATACATTAAATTTATATTGGCTCAGAAATGTTTATGAATAATATAAATAATAATCTCGATGTAACAGTGCTATTTTACTAGAATCCATAGCTTTTGCCGTTTTAAGACAGTTTGACAATTTAGACTGGTTTATAATCAATTAACTTTTATTGATGCCAAAGGTTGACTAACATCTGACGCGAAGATAATCCGATAATCTTTGTATACAATTGTTAGGTGCTCAGTATTGGTATCTGAAATAAAGCATGCTGTTGAAAGGCCTGGCTTCTTGGACGAATATAATATTGTTTAACTACACTCACAACATAATGTTCCAAAAATGAATTAAAAAAATATTGTACACATACGTACTTTCTTTCGTGGACAGAAAAAAATAAGAAACATTACAGTGCAACATTTTCCTTCAATTTTCAAACAACTGCATCATAAAATAACTTTGGTAAAGCACACCTTTACTTTTTAATTTATTGGCGCAAAAAATTGTGAGACTGGGCTCATTGACTTAATGTAGAAAAATTGTGTCATTGACTATGGAGTATGGTATTAAAACACGCGTGTGGTACTATTATCTGATCCTACACTCGTGTTTTAATAACCCCTATACGGTCATATACCGTTGCATAAACTACTGTTTAAGAATTTGTTTCCATTTTCAGTTGTATGTACTACCGGGAAAGTTCCCGGTCGATAATTTTTTGGTCTTAGGTCCTTTGCAATAATGTTGAAAATTGGTGGAACGGGAATTTTCGGTAGTGTACCGGTTTATTCATAAATCGTGTTTTACATAATATGAATAGAAACACAATACAATTTAAATTCGAACTTGAGTTGTAGTCTGTAAAGTCGAAATTAGTATACCTGCAAAGCTCATGTACCTCCGTTTCTGTTTAAACGTTTTCTCTTTAAATAAGCTTTCAAGTATTTGACTCCAAGAGGGCAGGCCTTTAAAGATGGAACTTTGACTGTTGTATCAATGTACAGACGGCTACATTTTTTGATACCACCCGTGAGTGTTTCCAAATAAATGTAGTTTATCTGCACAGTCACATGCAAAAATATGGACACAATTTTCGATATTCAAAAGCGTTTTCCTTCTAATTATGAAGTGAAATATTGTTTGAAGCACAACACAATAACCTTTTATGTATGTATATTCGGCTCAAATCTTGCTACTGAATTTTAAAGCAGTTATCCTCAACCGATTTAGATGAAATTTTGCATACACGTTTGGTTTGGATGACAATGCACGGTAAACTAAAAAGCTTGTTTAAAAAAGTTGTTTTTAATTGGAAAAAAATATATTTCACAATCAATATTCATAAGCATGCGGCACGCTTTGTTAACTAACTTTTAAGACCTAGGTATTTTACATCTGCCTATCAAAGTTTCATCAAAATGGATATAATATTTTTCCAAATTTTTTATCCTGTAAATTTGTATTAAATGCCGAGCCTTAAATATGGTTTTCGAGAAGCAAATGGCTTTTGAATAACGCTAAGAGTATACATATTTTTGCACGCGACCTCTTGTTCGAAAATGAAATAATTCACAAAGATGAACTGATGTTTATATTATGAAGTTGGCAAATGTATTAGTGAGGTGAACGTGGGTCTCAAATCGGTAGCGACTAAGTCGAGGTGTGATTTATACAATGCTGTTGTAGATACTGTCGCGTGGAACATTTGTTTTGTTGTTATTTTATATATTTACAATAATATAGAACAGCGTTTTTCACATTGTGGTTAGCGCCTCAAGAAAAAGGGATCACGTATTCGAACATATTGTAAAAACATTGGGATAGAGATTTGAAAGCCGGCCTTCAAAATGTTCGTAAATTATTATCGCGGGGGTATTCACTGTGACTGTGCTAAATTAACGTTTCATTCGAATATGAATCTTATGCTATTTTAAGGATTAAATTCGGAAACACTTGTCATTAAATTATTATAAAAATCATATTTGTTTGAAACGCTTACAGCTCTCCCCAAACTTCTAGGCCCCCCTGAAGTTGGCTTTCCGCTTGCGCGAGGCACGAATCGGTGCTGTTTTTGTGAGATTTACTACTGCGCAGCCATTGTAGCCAACTTCAGGGCGGCCAAAAAGTTTGGCGAGTACTATACTTTATGTAGGAAAGTTACAGTACGATCTATGAAAGCGACCTTCATATCAAATTTTGGTATGATATACTGCAAAGGTAATTTGAGGTAGATATTTTTGTTCTCAGGCTGAATTCATATTCTATTGAAGTTTAAGCTAGATATAACTCAGACGAGTTTCAGGTTTGTAGGACAGATAAGCTCAATTTTTGAATAGCTGGGCTAGTCATTTGTAACAAATTCTTGCCGACTTTGATAATAGACGCTCAATTTTTAATAAAATCATTGAAAATTTTTTTGAACTGCTGTGGCAGCTTTTTGGATGTCGAAATCTGTTGAGATGCGTTGAGTAATTAATGATCTGAAATTATTCTATATGTGTGATACTTTTTTGATAGTCATAAATCAATGATCTGTACTTTTATTTATAAATGAAATTTTATTCTAAATTATACTACCTATGGTCTATCCAACATGAACTATTTGCTGCGGCAAATATTTATAAGGCATAAAGCAATTTTTATCTGTCTAAGCGACAGATTTCGTAGCTTTTCTTGCGCTCATTTTTACAAATACTTTTTTGGTATTTATTCCTGTTGAATTCCCTCTTGATTTCGATCTCGCGGTGGTTAACGATGGATAGTCTTCGATTTAATGAGTCTAATCGGCAATTGTATTCGATTAATATTATCATTGTAAGTGTTTCCGATAGCTACAACCTGGGGGTCTTTAAGACAAGAGTGAATAGATTTTTCTAGGCAAGCGTGCTTCACCGTCGACCACATCATCGCTTGCCATCAGGTGAGATAGTGGTCAAACGCGAGTCATTCAATTATATAAAAAAAGAGTATATCTGTAATTAAAAACAACACAATGTTCCACGCAACAGCGGTAGTTGTAAGCTAAGGGTGCCAATCGTATTGCTCGAAATATCCGCAAATGTAAGTTGTAATAATAGCATCTTTAGGCCTATGGAATATTTCGGTAGCAAAGCCCTAAGCAAGTGGTTGCTAAGTTAGTAGTATTTTATGAATTTTAAAACATATGTTAGGAGTCGTTTTACACTCATGTTAACGTATGCTAGAGTGTTGACAATATCTTTTGGAATTCCTCTATATTTTGTATACAGCCCAATATTTATTGTACAGTGTAATAAAACACCATGCATGTATATTTTTGTGGTTTTATTGTTGGATGTAAGCATTCACCCTAATTGTTGCTCTTGGAAGTGGGAATCTACCACCTCCTTGAAACCCCTTTTTTTGTCAAATTGAGAAACGGCCTACCTGGGTGCGCAGCCGATTGACTGCTTTCCATACGGTCCATGGGTTCACCAACCATATTACTACAATCATACACCTAAGATTGAACAGAAGAAGACTGCTGCGAATCTTCTCGACTTCATGATATCACACAACTAACGATATAGAATAACACCCATAGATACGAGGGCCGTTTGATTAATCCGTGACTTTTTAATTTTCTCGCGTAGTTATTTTTATGGTAACACTTACTTCTGTTAACTACCATCTTTTAAAAGGCTACTGAAAAAATATGAGCAAGCTACGTTATTGGGTTTGTGTTTGCCAGCCATTTAAAGCAGGCAACCGCGGGAATTTTCACGAAAATGGGAAAATGTGAATTTCGTGTGCTGATTAAGCATTATTTTTCTCGGAAAAAAAACCATCATCGAAACCAAGGAAATGCTTGATAAACATTACGGGGACTCTGCACCATCAATTTCACTGGTTAAGAAGTGGTTTACTTAGTTCCGTTGAAGTCGTACCAGCACAAATGTCGCCGAACGTTCAGGTCGCCCAAAACAGGTCATCACGCCAGAAATCGTCGATAAAATCCATGGAATGATATTGGACTATAGGAGTATGAAAGCGCGTGAGGTGGCTGAAAGAAAAAGTGCTATTCCATCAAGACAATGCAAGGGTGCATACGTGTGTAGTCACCATGGCAAAAATCCATAAATTAGCCTACGAACTGCTACCACATGCAGCATTTTCACCAGATTCTTTCCAAACCTATAGAAATAGTTGGGTGGAAGAAGATTTGGCCCTAATGAAAAAGTCATCCTTTTTAATGTTCCCACTGATGGGACACAGGCCTCCTCTCTGTGTGTGTTTTTATGATGGTGATGTGAGAGGGAATAGATCGTCAATCACTACGCGGGCCCAGTACTGGTAGGTGGGTGGCACATGTCTTCGAATTTATGGTTGGTGGATATGGTCGGTTTTCTCAAGATGATTTCCTTCACCCTTTTTGTGAGAAGTGATGAAGAAATAATTTATTCAAAGTAAAGCATCTGCCTTGGTTCGAACCCACGATATATAACTTGCATGTCGCGACCGATACTACTGCTCTATTTGACAAGTGTTTGACATTAACTGTAGCTAACATGATAATGCCAATCGAACTCTATTAAGGTTGTGGCATGCACACCGCGCCCACAACGGTGGATCCGCCACTGAGTGGGATGTCGACGTGTGATCCCAGCTTTTACAGTAAAAATACAATATCTGCGGGCGAGCTTCAATAAATATTTACTCATTAATAATAGAAATAAAGCTATTCGCCGAGAGAGAAACTTAATTATAAACGGTCTGGTAAGTACTTTCTCGTACTTTTAACTTTTGCCGAATTGATAGCACGGCGCAGTGGCTATGCAATTAAATGCTGTGCTACGGGTCGCGGGTTCTATTATGGCGTTTCTTTGTTATTACCGTTTTGTGGGACCCACAGAAAAGTCACGGGGATTACGGAACGTGGGTCACGGGTCTGAGGAATATGCTTGCCGTTGAATGACCCTAGAGAAAACCGTCTCAGAGAGCTACCATGGAAAGGCTTACAGGCGTAACGCAGGATTTCAAAACCACCATGTTTGACCTGCAGCCATATTGCGTACCTAAGTGAATTCGGCAAGACAAAGACTATGAACAATCGACGAATCACCAATCACATGCGAGATGAATAACGCGATGTGGATTGCCGTCTTTGTGATTCGTCGATTGATCATACTCTTTGCCGATTTCAATTGCGCAAGTAGGCTGCTGGCTGGATTTGGCATGGTAAGAATTCTAGATTCCTTGGCCTTTTCCTCGAGGCCAACTTTTCTATATAGTTATCTACATGTCGGGTTTAGTCAATAGTACGGAAACACGAAACAAATCATAAACCCCTGGTGGCAAATCAAGAACAACTAGGTACGCATTGGCACGCTTTTTCTAACCGCTTGCGTGGTGGGGACAACATAATATGGCAGTATAGTACTGACCGCCTTAGAGCTAAAACATCGTAGAATTACTGTCGATCAGTAATATTTGTGAGCAAAGATTGTAACTTTGAATAAACCCAGTGTATCGAATAATTTGTGTGATTTCATTTTCACGATTGTATCCACCTACCTGCCCACACACGATGTCTTAACCTAAGGGAATACATCCTGACCTGATGGTTTGCATCTATCGGCCAGCCTTGCTGTGACATACATATAGACATAAAGTAAAACGTTGTGTCTGTCGCTTGATAATAATAATTGTGTGTATTATTATAGTTTTGTGTGTTTGGTTTAATAGGTGTAATCTAATCCTTATCCCTAGTCATCTTAAACTATATCGCCCTATAAATTGTAATAGGTAAATCTTAACTATAAATTAAAAAGAGACAAGATAAGCACCTACAAACTAGCGTAGACTCCAGGCGCACTGAAGCGACTAATTCCTTTATTAATTTATTACATTTGTCGGGTACCTATTAATAACGCAGGATTTCGCTCCAGATGTTTCGAATTCATTAGTGAGGGTAATCTCAACCTTTTCACTTAGTATCTAATAAATTAGAGCGCTATTATTCTTCTGAAGTCGTTAAACTTAATGACACTAGTGCTCTAGTGCTCCTCTAGTCGTATTCGTTACGGTACTTAAGTTCCTATTAAGAGATAGAATTTTAATGAATGACGAATGAAACTCGTTTCAAGTTTTCATCAAAATTCTCTTGCTCCTAATTTATTCGACGTCGTCGTCGTAATTTCTTTTGCTTTCATATTTTTCTAGTAGTCGTCATATCATTACCTATCTATTCACCTCCCAGCCATATCATCTTTTACGCAATCTGACTAACGTTTATTTGGTCTTTCACTATTCTTATACCCATCCAAATTCATTGGGGAACTAGGTGTGTTTGCGCATGATGGGGTTACGGGGTAAGACCGTAAGACAGGGTCACGCTCACATACAAGAAACTCAACGATCCTGCGAGACAGCGCATTAGCTAATCGGCATAAATTGTGATAATTCTTCCTTCCATTTATGCTAATTTGTAGTTTATTAAAAAAATGAAGTGCCATAAATAAATAAAAACATTATAATGATGAACACAGTGTTTTTTTGTTGTTTTTCCTTAGCGTCCCCATCACGCCCCTAGAAGAACTAGAAGGGGATTACATGGGACTTGAACAACTTTGGTGGATGTACCTATATGTGGATACAACTCTGCCAACCCCTTTGAGAAAGACACATGAAATTCATATGCAGACGCAGTAGATTTTCATTCCCCTTTTGCGTCATTTAGTACAATAGCACCCGAAAGCCGAGTTCCTTGCCTACTTAACTGCAACTTAGTAGAGTGTGGTAGAGCTTACCATTTAAAACAACAGACAAAGTATTGGAGTACCTGCTTAATACCTGGAAAAGCTTGGTAAAGTTTCCATACGGGGCCGTGAGTCTGATACATAGGCACTCATATTTATAAGGGGTATTTAGAGTCTTAAGATTGTAACCCGTTTGTTGCCAGGGCCTGTATGTAAGGACTTATTTTTGGTACAATACCCTTGCTTAGTTGAATGTATGCCTCTAGTAATCTCTGAGATATTTTAATACTTACAATATAATGTACTTGTTGTTGCGTATGCTTGGTTTCCGAGGGAATTAGATGTGGTGTTTATAGAATTGTTTGTTAGGTATTAAATTGGTAGGTGGGTGGAGATACCCGTTTTGTAGAAGCTATGTAAAATTCGATTCGAATTACATTTTAAGCAGGATCGTTTTAACTATCTCAACCCCTGCAAAATAGTGAGACAATGTTTATAATTCTATTTTAACTTACTACTTAACTTTACCAAGCTTTTCCAGGTATTAAGTAGGTACTCCAATACTTTGTCTGTTGTTTTAAATGGTAAGCTCTACCACGCTCGACCAAGTTATAGTTATGTAGGCAAGGAACTCGGCTTTCAGGTGCATTTGTATCCTATCTAGCTACTAAAGTAGTGCTTACTAAGTGCAATGTGCAAACACAATTTCAAGATGATACCTAAACCGCTATTTTAAAGAGTTACCTGAAAGCAGCGTTACAAGAAAAATCGATATCGGACTAAACAATACGGCTAGTTCCCTACGCGAGGAGGTAATAAAAACACAAATTGATACCTAAACAGGTGCAAAGTTTTATGTGGTAACCCTCGAGAAAATGGACCAAAACTTGTAAAAAACCAGTGAAACAATAAAATAAGGTCGACTCGTGAAGGATTTGAACCGCCGCCCTCCGATGGTCAAGGTTTGGATTATATCGGTGCTCTAACCTACTGAGCTAACGAGTCTTGTTGCATTTTCGCGAAAACAACGTTCTCTATCCGCATTATGATGTCATGATTACTCATCCGCATCTACACGAAAATACCCGAGTTATTCACGTGCATCTATAGTAGGATTTGATATGATCTACGTATTTCTATTATGACTAGACTAGCAGGTACGAGTACCTATCGCTACGGGAGAAGTTAGGTCACGAGCCTTTTTAACGTTCCCACAGCTGGGACACAGACGGCCTCTCTGTGAGTGTGGGAACGGGCCTTAATCCATCACACAAACACAGTGCAGGTTGGTACATACGTTACGGTACGTATGAAATTAGGTACCTAGGTGCAACATGCATGTTTAATTTTAAGATGCTACCAAAAACCGCTATTATAGAGATCCCTCGATGAGAAGCAATCTAGCCAGCACCATCAGCTCACTAGCAATACAGATAGAAATTAATATAGTCGCCAAGGATCTGCTTGTTAAACTAAACCCCAAGATGACCAACGGTTAGTAAAAACAAGTGAAAAATTAAACAGTTAGTCTTCAAAAAGGTCGACTCGTGAAGGACTTGAACCTCCGCCCTCCGATGGTCAAGATTTGGATTATATCGGTGCTCTAACCTACTGAGCTAACGAGTCTTGTTGCATTTTCGCGAAAACAACTTTCACTATCCGCATTATGATGTCATGATTACTCATTCGTTCACGAAAATACACGAGCACTAGTAAAACATGTATTTCGGTACACACTATATATATAAATACCTACCCCCGTGCACGCAACATTACACAACGGTTATAGAAACGACCAAAGACAGCTTTATTAAAAAAAAGAGTTCCCATGTGCTATATCTCTCATGCGGAGATAATCCTGGCTACATACACAATCAGATCATCTCTGCCTATAAAAACATAGGCATCGGATTGAAAGCAGTGTTAGTAGGTGCAAAATTGTATATGTTAGACCACGAGACAAGTGACATAATAAACTTGTAAAAAACAAGTGAAATAATAATTATTAAAAAGATTGACTCGTGAAGGATTTGAACCTCCGCCCTCCGATGGTCAAGATTTGGTTTATATCGGTGCTCTAACCTACTGAGCTAACGAGTCTTATGTCCTACCATTGAATCCAGCGTTCTCTTCACACAAAGTGACATCATTTGGAGTCATTCGTACATGAAAATTGCCAAGCTTTAGATATACATTGGTATGACTAATACATATTTCTATCAAACCTATTTGAACCTAAGGAACCTAGATATTGATAAAAACTTTTTACAAAAAAATATTACTGACTTCCAACTAAAAACACTACAAAGTGTAAAATAACTTTCAATTTCGAAGTCGGTGTCTTTGGTAGGTACCAATTTTTTTCGTTATGGACACCGACTTCGAAATAGAAAGTTATTTTTACTTGAACAACTTTGGTGGATGTACCTATATGTGGATACAACTCTGCCAACCCCTTTGAGAAAGACACATGAAATTCATATGCAGACGCAGTAGATTTTCATTCCCCTTTTGCGTCATTTAGTACAGTAGCACCCGAAAGCCGAGTTCCTTGCCTACTTAACTGCAACTTAGTAGAGCGTGGTAGAGCTTACCATTTAAAACAACAGACAAAGTATTGGAGTACCTGCTTAATACCTGGAAAAGCTTGGTAAAGTTTCCATACGGGGCCGTGAGTCTGATACATAGGAACTCATATTTATAAGGGGTATTTAGAGTCTTAAGATTGTAACCCGTTTGTTGCCAGGGCCTGTATGTAAGGACTTATTTTTGGTACAATACCCGTGCTTAGTTGAATGTATGCCTCTAGTAATCTCTGAGATATTTTAATACTTACAATATAATGTACTTGTTGTTGCGTATGCTTGGTTTCCGAGGGAATTAGATGTGGTGTTTATAGAATTGTTTGTTAGGTATTAAATTGGTAGGTGGGTGGAGAAACCCGTTTTGTAGCAGCTATGTAAAATTCGATTCGAATTACATTTTTAGCAGGATCGTTTTAACTATCTCAGCCCATGCGAAATAGTGATTATAATTCTATTTTAACATACTACTTAACTTTACCAAGCTTTTCCAGGTATTAAGTAGGTACTCCAATACTTTGTCTGTTGTTTTAAATGGTAAGCTCTACCACGCTCTACCAAGTTGTAGTTAAGTAGGCAAGGAACTCGGCTTTCAGGTGCATTTGTATCCAATCTAGCTACTAAAGTAGTGCTAACTTAGTGCAATGTGCATACAAAATTTCAAGATGATACCTAAACCGCTATTTTAAAGAGTTACCTGAAAGCAGCGTTACAAGAAAAATCGATATCGGACTAAACAATACGGCTAGTTCCCTACGCGAGGAGGTAATAAAAACACAAATTGATACCTAAACAGGTGCAAAGTTTTATGTGGTAACCCTCGAGAAAATGGACCAAAACTTGTAAAAAACCAGTGAAACAATAAAATAAGGTCGACTCGTGAAGGATTTGAACCTCCGCCCTCCGATGGTCAAGGTTTGGATTATATCGGTGCTCTAACCTACTGAGCTAACGAGTCTTGTTGCATTTTCGCGAAAACAACGTTCTCTATCCGCATTATGATGTCATGATTACTCATCCGCATCTACACGAAAATACCCGAGTTATTCACGTGCATCTATAGTAGGATTTGATATGATCTACGTATTTCTATTATGACTAGACTAGCAGGTATGAGTACCTATCGCTACGGGAGAAGTTAGGTCACGAGCCTTTTTAACGTTCCCACAGCTGGGACACAGACGGCCTCTCTGTGAGTGTGGGAACGGGCCTTAATCCATCACACAAACACAGTGCAGGTTGGTACATACGTTACGGTACGTATGAAATTAGGTACCTAGGTGCAACATGCATGTTTAATTTTAAGATGCTACCAAAAACCGCTATTATAGAGATCCCTCGATGAGAAGCAATCTAGCCAGCACCATCAGCTCACTAGCAATACAGATAGAAATTAATATAGTCGCCAAGGATCTGCTTGTTAAACTAAACCCCAAGATGACCAACGGTTAGTAAAAACAAGTGAAAAATTAAACAGTTAGTCTTCAAAAAGGTCGACTCGTGAAGGACTTGAACCTCCGCCCTCCGATGGTCAAGATTTGGATTATATCGGTGCTCTAACCTACTGAGCTAACGAGTCTTGTTGCATTTTCGCGAAAACAACTTTCACTATCCGCATTATGATGTCATGATTACTCATTCGTTCACGAAAATACACGAGCACTAGTAAAACATGTATTTCGGTACACACTATATATATAAATACCTACCCCCGTGCACGCAACATTACACAACGGTTATAGAAACGACCAAAGACAGCTTTATTAAAAAAAAGAGTTCCCATGTGCTATATCTCTCATGCGGAGATAATCCTGGCTACATACACAATCAGATCATCTCTGCCTATAAAAACATAGGCATCGGATTGAAAGCAGTGTTAGTAGGTGCAAAATTGTATATGTTAGACCACGAGACAAGTGACATAATAAACTTGTAAAAAACAAGTGAAATAATAATTATTAAAAAGATTGACTCGTGAAGGATTTGAACCTCCGCCCTCCGATGGTCAAGATTTGGTTTATATCGGTGCTCTAACCTACTGAGCTAACGAGTCTTATGTCCTACCATTGAATCCAGCGTTCTCTTCACACAAAGTGACATCATTTGGAGTCATTCGTACATGAAAATTGCCAAGCTTTAGATATACATTAGTATGACTATACATATTTCTATCAAACCTATTTGAACCTAAGGAACCTAGATATTGATAAAAACTTTTTACAAAAAAATACTACTGACTTCCAACTAAAAACACTACAAAGTGTAAAATAACTTTCAATTTCGAAGTCGGTGTCTTTGGTAGGTACCAATTTTTTTCGTTATGGACACCGACTTCGAAATAGAAAGTTATTTTTACTTGAACAACTTTGGTGGATGTACCTATATGTGGATACAACTCTGCCAACCCCTTTGAGAAAGACACATGAAATTCATATGCAGACGCAGTAGATTTTCATTCCCCTTTTGCGTCATTTAGTACAGTAGCACCCGAAAGCCGAGTTCCTTGCCTACTTAACTGCAACTTAGTAGAGCGTGGTAGAGCTTACCATTTAAAACAACAGACAAAGTATTGGAGTACCTGCTTAATACCTGGAAAAGCTTGGTAAAGTTTCCATACGGGGCCGTGAGTCTGATACATAGGAACTCATATTTATAAGGGGTATTTAGAGTCTTAAGATTGTAACCCGTTTGTTGCCAGGGCCTGTATGTAAGGACTTATTTTTGGTACAATACCCGTGCTTAGTTGAATGTATGCCTCTAGTAATCTCTGAGATATTTTAATACTTACAATATAATGTACTTGTTGTTGCGTATGCTTGGTTTCCGAGGGAATTAGATGTGGTGTTTATAGAATTGTTTGTTAGGTATTAAATTGGTAGGTGGGTGGAGAAACCCGTTTTGTAGCAGCTATGTAAAATTCGATTCGAATTACATTTTTAGCAGGATCGTTTTAACTATCTCAGCCCATGCGAAATAGGGATTATAATTATTCTATTTTAACTTACTACTTAACTTTACCAAGCTTTTCCAGGTATTAAGCAGGTACTCCAATACTTTGTCTGTTGTTTTAAATGGTAAGCTCTACCACGCTCTACCAAGTTGTAGTTAAGTAGGCAAGGAACTCGGCTTTCAGGTGCATTTGTATCCAATCTAGCTACTAAAGTAGTGCTAACTTAGTGCAATATGCATACAAAATTTCAAGATGATACCTAAACCGCTATTTTAAAGAGTTACCTGAAAGCAGCGTTACAAGAAAAATCGATATCGGACTAAACAATACGGCTAGTTCCCTACGCGAGGAGGTAATAAAAACACAAATTGATACCTAAACAGGTGCAAAGTTTTATGTGGTAACCCTCGAGAAAATGGACCAAAACTTGTAAAAAACCAGTGAAACAATAAAATAAGGTTGACTCGTGAAGGATTTGAACCTCCGCCCTCCGATGGTCAAGGTTTGGATTATATCGGTGCTCTTACCTACTGAGCTAACGAGTCTTGTTGCATTTTCGCGAAAACAACGTTCTCTCTCGCATTATGATGTCATGATTACTCATCCGCATCTACACGAAAATACCCGAGTTATTCACGTGCATCTATAGTAGGATTTGATATGATCTACGTATTTCTATTATGACTAGACTAGCAGGTACGAGTACCTATCGCTACGGGAGAAGTTAGGTCACGAGCCTTTTTAACGTTCCCACAGCTGGGACACAGACGGCCTCTCTGTGAGTGTGGGAACGGGCCTTAATTCATCACACAAACACAGTGCAGGTTGGTACATACGTTACGGTACGTATGAAATTAGGTACCTAGGTGCAACATGCATGTTTAATTTTAAGATGCTACCAAAAACCGCTATTATAGAGATCCCTCGATGAGAAGCAATCTAGCCAGCACCATCAGCTCACTAGCAATACAGATAGAAATTAATATAGTCACCAAGGATCTGCTTGTTAAACTAAACCCCAAGATGACCAACGGTTAGTAAAAACAAGTGAAAAATTAAACAGTTAGTCTTCAAAAAGTTCGACTCGTGAAGGATTTGAACCTCCGCCCTCCGATGTTCAAGATTTGGATTATATCGGTGCTCTAACCTACTGAGCTAACGAGTCTTGTTGCATTTTCGCGAAAACAACTTTCACTATCCGCATTATGATGTCATGATTACTCATTCGTTCACAAAAATACATGTGAATCATGTATTTCGGTACATACTTTAGATATAAATACGTACCCCCGTGCATGCAACATTACAAAACGGTAATAGAAACGACCAAAGACTGCTTAATTAAAAAAAAAGAGTTCCCATGTGCTATATCTCTCATGCGGACACAATCCTAGCTACATACACCATCAGATCATCTCTGCCTATAAAAACATAGGCATCGGATTGAAAGCAGTGTTAGTAGGTGCAAAATTGTATGTGTTAGACCACGAGACAAGTGACATAAACTTGTAAAAAACAAGTGAAATAATAATTATTAAAAAGATTGACTCGTGAAGGATTTGAACCTCCGCCCTCCGATGGTCAAGATTTGGTTTATATCGGTGCTCTAACCTACTGAGCTAACGAGTCTTATGTCCTACCATTGAATACAGCGTTCTCTTCACACAAAGTGACATCATTTGGAGTCATTCGTACATGAAAATTGCCAAGCTTTAGATATACATTAGTATGACTATACATATTTCTATCAAACCTATTTGAACCTAAGGAACCTAGATATTGATAAAAACTTTTTACAAAAAAATACTACTGACTTCCAACTAAAAACACTACAAAGTGAAAAATAACTTTCTATTTCGAAGTCGGTGTCTTTGGTAGGTACCAAATTTTTTCGTTATGGACACAAAAATCAAGAATTTTCAAAATCGGTCCACAATTGACGGAGATATCGGTGAGCATAAAAAAAAAAAACAAACATGAAGTCGAATATAGAACCTCCTCCTTTTTGGAAAGTAGGTTAAAAATAGCGCTCTCTGTCCACATAATTACGCCATTATTACTCATCACGAAAAACGAAATTACTCGAGTTTTATAATTGTAGTATGGTTAAATTAAGATAGTACACATTTCTATCCAACCTAGCTACTGAAGTAGTGCAAATATAAGTGCAATGTGCATGCACAATTTCAAGACGATACCTAAATCGCTATTTTAAAGAGTTGCCAGACAGGAAAGTTAATCATACTGTAACATAAACCTGATTTTAGACCGGCATCTATAGGTATAGACTACAAATATCTGCTTATTAAACCGCAAGATGACCAATGTTTGGACAAAAACAAGTGAACAATTAAAAAGCGTTCCCAAAAAGGCTGAAACGTGATGGATTTGATCCTACGCCCTCCGATCGTCAAGATTTGGTTTATTTCGGTGCTCTAACCTAGGTACTGAGCTAACGAGTCTTGTTACTCCGTCTAGAAAACAGCGTTTTCCATCCACGAAAATACGCCATTATCTGTTCAACTGCACCTACACGAAATATCTTGGATATTATATTAATGTAGCATGATTAAATACCTACGTACTTCTATCTTAAAGGTATTTAACCTATGTACGTGAAATACTGATAGAACGGAATCTGTATAGTCTGCAATGTTGGATGACCAATGGTTGGAAAAACAAGTGGAAAAGAAAAAGAAGTTTAAAAAAGGTTGACTCGTGAAGGATTTGAACCTCCGCCCTCCGATGGTCAAGGTTTGGATTATATCGGTGCTCTAACCTACTGAGCTAACGAGTCTTGTTGCATTTTCGCGAAAACAACGTTCTCTATCCGCAATATGATGTAATGATTACTCATCCGCATCTACACGAAAATACCCGAGCTCTAAACGTAGGTGGTACCTAGTAAGATTATATATTATCTACGTATTTCTATTATTACGTATAATTACGCCATGATTACTCATCACGAAACACGAAATTACTCGAGTTGTATATATACTTAGTATGACTGGATAGTACACATTTCTATCTACTGAATCACCTAGCTACTGAAGCAGTGCAAACTTAGTGCAATGTACATGCACAATTTCAAGACGATACCTAAACCGCTATTTTAAAGAGTTATCTCGCAAGTAATGCTGATTGTAAAAAAGTTTTTTATTTTAACTTTAAAACAAAGTTCACTATCCGCATTATGATGCCATGATTACTCATTGTCGGTTCGCACATCTTCCCGGTTAGGTTCTGTAATAAGGATTTTTTCTGTGCCTTTTGTGGTATTTTCATGTGAGGCCTCTGCCTATGTAAAGGCAAACTCCTTGCCTATAATAAGACTGGCAACAACTTCTTAGTTTTCGAAGGTAATTGAATTTCGAACTTATTTAAATAAATGAAGATGTTTTTACTAGGCTTTGATTAACAATTCTAGAGAAGCCGCCTTAGAGAAGGCATGTTGCTCGAATACAAGTATAAAAGTGATTTCTAAGTTTTAATTATTAGTTCTCTGAGTCACCCCCCTCAAATTTTGGTGGAGGCGAAATTTGATAGGGGGTGTAGCCAAGGAGCTACGTATTAAAACGCAGAAATTACTTCTATCTCATATACATATTTTAGCAACAATGTGCATACTCTTAGGCGGCTTCTCTAGCATTGACAATCAAAGCCTAGCAAAAACATCTTCATTTATTTTATAGTTCGAATTTCAATTCTCTTTCAAAACATAGATTTCTGTTGCCAGTCTTATTATAGACTAGGAGTTTCCCTTTAAATGGGCAGAGTCCTCACATGAGCTAATATCATGCCAGGACCAGTTCTTGAATCCCATTTAACTAAAACATGTCTTTATTAAAAAAAAATCGGTAGGCAGCTTTCCAGCTCATTGAATAAGTCTTCTGAGTAATCTGCCCCAATAGTTTGATCTATTTTCATACAAGCACCGCTCGCAGCTCTACTTGCATGGACTACAAGGGTAGGTAGACTTTAGGGTTGTTGTGGTGGTATGTACCTAGCAAGATTTATGTCGGTAATTCACGCCTCCTACGAATTTGCACCCAAGTTTTTTTACAGCATTTGCGCCCTCGGGTAAAGACGGTCCTGATCAAGTCATTTCTGTGAAATAAATAGATTGATGTCGAACTAAACCGGTACGTAAATACAATATGCAAGGTTTATTGTTACACCACGCAAGAACTGACCAATACATAATTGATACGTAGTTGAAATAACCGGCCAATCGCGAGTTGGACTCGCGCACGAAGGTTTCTGTACCATTATCACAAAAACGGCAAAAAAATCACGTTTTTTGTATGGGAGCCCTACTTAAATATTTATTTTATTCTGAATTTGTTGTTATAGCGGCAACATAAATACATCATCTGTGAAAATTTCAACTGTCTAGCTATCACGGTTCGTGAGATACAGTCTGGTAACAGACAGACGGACAGTGGAGTTTTAGTAATAGGGTCCCGTTTTTATCCTTGGGTACGGAACCCTAAAAAATATTGAAAACGTATAAAAACTGTATTAAAAAGGTTGACTCGTGAAGGATTTGAACCTCCGCCCTCCGATGGTCAAGATTTGAATTATATCGGTGCTCTAACCTACTGAGCTAACGAGTCTTGTTCATAAGCGTCTAAAATAGTGTTCTCTATTTACAAGTTGACGTCATGAATACTAATCCGCACCTACACGAAAATACCCGAGTTTTTACAAGCTCTATATTACCTTGATTTCGTGTGTATGTCCGGCAACTAGTTATCCATTTTACAAGCTTTTATTTAACTTGCAATGTATGTATGTATGTGTGTTCGGGTCAAATCTTGCAACTGAACTTGAAACTGATTTTTTATCCTGCACCAATTAAGATGAACATTTTGTCACTCTAATTCCAATATGGCGGACGACCCAAGATGGCGGACTAGTTATTTTTTGTGCACTGCCATGATATGGGTATCAAATGAAAGGGTTTGCTGAGAAGAATACGAAAATAGCTTGTTCTAAAAAAAATATTTTTTTAATGAGTATTTTTTTTAGGGTTCCGTACCCAAAGGGTAAAAACGGGACCCTATTACTAACACCTCGCGGTCCGTCTGTCTGTCCGTCTGTCACCAGGCTGTATCTCATGAACCGTAATATATACAGTTGAAATTTTCACAGATGATGTATTTCTGTTGCCACTATAACAACGTATACTAAAAACAGAATAAAATAAATATTTAAGTGGGTCTTCCATACAACAAACGTGATTTTTATGACGTTTGTTGCGAAAATGGTACGGAACCCTTCGTGCGCGAGTCCGACTGGCACTAGGCCGGTTTTTTCATGCCTTTCCTGGCATCCGATGAAATTGAAACTTGGGCGTACTTTCGTAACTTTAGAAACATTTTAATAATTTGATACTATGGAGTTGGTCTGATGATGGAGCCGGAAGGTGACTATAGCAACGCCTCAACCAAACAAGATAGCACCACTTTTAAGCAGTACAACATTCTGATACTTCTCTGTATTTATATTCTCGAAGTAGCTATGTTTGTAAACAACAATCCAAATCGTTTTGAACGTTTGGCCGATGTAGTATCCAACAAATAGGCGAGACAATACAGAATTAAATCAGGCATCGTGTCAAACAACTATGATGCGCAAAAGTATTTATTGCATGGCCCCAATTGTTTATAATAAATTGCCAAGTGCTTGGAAAGATTTGAAAACGGTGCAATTCAAAAGTGGACTTCGAAAATCATTAATAGATAAAACGTACTACAGTGTAACTGAGTTTTAACGGACAAAACCTTTTTCTGAATACCTGTAATTTTTTAATTAATTAATTATTGATTTGCTTATGGAATGTTACATATTATCTTTGACCTGGAATTTTAATGTTCGTTTGTTTATTTATGTACGACCACGACTTTTATTGTTATATGATTATACTGTTAATGACAATTTAAATTTTTAATCATTTTAGTTAATGTACGTATATTGTTATAATTAAGTTAATTTCTTTAAATGACAATTTGAATTTTGATAATTTTTGTTATTTAATGTAACAATTAAGTTAATGTTTTAATGACAGTTTGAATTTTAATAATTTTATTTATTGAATGTAGCAATTAATGTAATGTTTTAATGAGAATTTTAATTTTAACAATTTTGTAAAATGAAAATGTTTGCATGCCGAATGGTGAAATATGGCAGAACTCTGATGTATACCTACTACCACCTACTTATGTATTACCCGTATTTGCAAATAAATGCTATTCTATTCCAATCTATTCACCATCGTGTTTGGGCTCATTGTATGTGTATTGATAAATGACATCACATTCAGTACCTTTCAATTCTAAAAGCTTGTTTTAAGAATTATTTTTTACTTAAAGTTACTTATTTGAGTAAATATACCTATTAGGATTAGTCATTTACGAATAACATAACGACATTGCCTCATTGACTCATTGGTCTAGTCACAGATAACATAATACTAGCATACAGATGTCTCATCCCATACAAAGAAACCGTGCCGACGTAACTAGCGTTTTTCGTCTGATTAAACTGATTATTTTTTGAACAGCGATCGCATTCGGTTCCGTTCCACGGCGATTGATATTTGGTGTTAGCAGCGACTTGCAAGTAAAAGGGTTTACTCGGATCGTGAATAATATTTTCTTTAAATACGATGACAATGTGAATTAAGAGCCCAATATTCTATAATTTTCTGCTTAGGAGAGTTGGTTAAACAAGGATATACATTTTTTTTTGTTAATTACCAAAAAAAGTTTATTTTAAACACAATTCAATAACAAATCGGTGCATATCGTGCCATCTAGTGTCATTTATTTGAACCAAATTTTGTTTCTTAGCGCTGGGACCCTGTGGTCTAGGGGTCGCAAGCTTTACTGCTGACCACGAGGAGCTGGTTTCAATTCCTGGGTCGTGCAAAGTGCTATTGAGACACAAAAAAGTTTAAGAACTAAGAACGAGCGAAGCAAGTTGTTAGCAGCTCATTTTGGCAAAGTTCAGAGAGTTAAGATCATCCATGCAAAATAAAAAAAAGAAAATACAAAAAAATACAACCGACATCAAAATAAAAACATTACTAAGTGAAAAATTACTTGTTTTTATGAGGTCGGTGTTCCTGTTTACTTTTCTTCGTTTTTTGTCACCGACTTTCGAAAAAGAAGCTTTTTTCACTTTGTAGTGTTTTTATTTGGAAGACGGTTTTATGTTTTTGTAAAAATATTTTTAACTTTTTAGTTGTGGTACCTAATAGGCAAGTTCTATAGCTACCATACAGTTCCGTACCTATAATGCTAGAAAAGATTACCCGAATATTATGAAACTTCAACATAACCGGTGAAATGAGAGTGTATCAAGGTGAACTGTACATATCTGCGTATCCCTTTAGAGCGTACTGGCGTGATGTTATTTTATGAAATGGTATAAACAACAAACAGATGCGGCAATCCCGAGAGATTTGCTGTCATTTATTGAAGAGTTCTGTTGTATATCTCCGAAGTTCTTCATTAGATCTTCACCAAATTTAAATGGGACCAATTTGGAAACATACTCTTTCGAACAAAAATAATTTTCAGAATCGGTCCACAATTCACGGAAAAATCGGTGTTGTGTATGAAGTCTACCATAGAACTTCCTCCTTTTTGGAAAGTCGGTTAGAAATAACCCAACCTATCATCACTGCATCTTGTCAGGTGTCCCGCCCATATCCATTTGAGCCGTAACAGGTACCTACAACCATCTACTTGTTAGAACAAGAGAAAATTGACCAAAAATTGTAAAAAAATGTTTTCAAAAATGTCGACTCGTGAAGGATTTGAACCTCCGCCCTCCGATGGTCAAGATTTGAATTATATCGGTGCTCTAACCTACTGAGCTAACGAGTCTTGTTCCGTAGTGTCGAAAACAGCGTTCTGTTCCCACAAAATGACGTCATATGACGCATGCGCGCTAACTTTGTTCAAGGACTGCCGACGTGAGTCCGTGAGTCACCGAACGAATTAAAAAATATGGCGTAATACTGCATTCCGATTCCGAGTGAGATAGATTATAAATAGTGCTTATGAATGAAATGTTGGTGCTGCTATGAATGTAATGTTAGTATGTAATCTGTTTACTCCACTAACCCACATAAGAGGTTAATGTTCTTGAGTTTCATGGACTGTTTGTATAAGCACCTAAATAACTAAGGCCCGCTTGGGCCACCCTGGGTTTTCTTACTAACTCCGAGTTAATGGCTAACATATTTTAAAGGCTAGGATATTCTAGTTCTTAGCACATAGCATTCATAGCACATGGTATCCTAGTTTGGATTCCTGACTCCCACAAATCTATGTACCTCCAATATTTGTAACACACAAAAGAAACAAAGTTTTACTTTTAAATAATTAAAACCCGTGTTAGAAACTAACTCTGAGTTAAATTTTTTGTGCAAGTGGGCCTAAGTCGACTAAAACATAACTGGCGAAATATGATTGTAGTCAAGTAGAAATGCCTACTGTAACTATGTACTTTATACATTTCTGCCTTCCCCTGTGCGAAATACAAGCGTGATATTATTGTTTTGTCAGTTTTTTCCTTATTATTTCCAAGCAAGATTGTTTAAATGGTTATCAAAAAATAAAAGGCAGATAAAGTTTCTTACGAGTTTTTATTACTTATCAACATCCTTCTCATATCATTGACAGGTCGGGCCAAGTGTTATTGGGTTTTTAACCGACTTCAAAAAAAGGTGGAGGTTCTCAATTCGTCAGAACCTTCTTACTTTATTTTTTTATTTTCCCCGATAACTCAAAGACGCCTGTACCGATTTGGAAAATTATTCTTTTGTTTGAAAGGGATTATACTTCCCCGGTGATCCATGGTTATTATTTCAAGATCTGAGGATGGAAACCTGAATCGAGGGAACTCCTGAAATATTATATGATGATTTTGGTATTTTCATCAACAATGCAAATTTATGCACTCAGAAAGTATCATTTGGTGAAATGGAACTGATGAAGAAGACCACAGATGGCCACTCCTTAATGGTAATTAGTGGGTATGTCACGGGTATAAAATAATACGAGTATCTCGAATAGTTAACCGATTATGATGAAGCAAATACTTGTAAATAAATAGTACTATACTGATAAAAATGGTACCATTGAACTGATCTGATGATGAAGCCGGCAGGTAGGCACTGGAACTTCGAAATAAAACAATGTATCCTAGTCATGTTTGGGCTTATTGGAATCCTCATGAGATGTACTTTAGCTATAAATGATTTTCATGGTAATTGGAGGTACCTATCAACACTAAAAGGAGATAAATAAAATACTTATTAACAAATAAATCAAACCGACTTTTAAAAAAAAAACACTGCAAAGCGAAAACTAACTTTTTTTTTTGAGAAGTTTCTTTTCGTTTCTGAAAAGAAAATTCGTGTCGAAAAACAATAGGTACTAAAGACACTGACTTTGGGCAAATAAATCTTTTTCAGAGGCAGCCCGGAATTAGCGTTTGGAAGTTGGCGGTGTAGAACCTTTGTGCCTCAGAAAGCACGCTTATCCTTTGGTTCTACGCTTGATGTCTCTCCGGTCGTGTTGAATTGCCATATCGGACTATGAGAGTAAGAGTTGAGAGTGCAACCGTGTTGCGCAAGAGTGCAAACTTGTGCACTTTTATATCGTCCGCGCCGATGGCTAATCTCCGCTGAGATTGGCCGCCGTGGCCGTAATTCGGTGTGGAAAGATATTTTTAATATTATCGCCTTATAACCGTGATGGTGTGTAGGTACCCGAACTAAGAGACTTACAGAAACCGAATGGGAAATGAATAACAATCTTCAATTGGTATTAGTTCCATGTTTTATACCAGCAATAACTAATGGCATCCAAAAAATGTGGTGTAAAAATTAGGCTCAAAAGGGTTACAATATTTTCAGAATTCACGTTTCAAAAGCCACTGATATCCATTCCTAATGCCAGGATAAGCTTGGCTGGCTGTCAAGACAGTTACAAGACAACAAGCCTATCGGTTGTGGTGGAGACGGATCAATATCAAGTCAAACGTGTGGGTACTGTCGTTAATAGTTGATTGTATCGGGGTTGCCACAATGATATCTAGCTATTGTGGGTAGGGTACTTAGTAACGTCTCCAGTGTCGAGTGTATCTGTTATATCAACGCCCACGTAGGTACTTATAGCTAACCAAATGATATTGTAGATAGCTACAAGATGTGGACAGGTGGACAGAAAAGGGTTATGCACAGAGTAGAAAAGGGTTATGGACGGGAGACCCCAAATAAATGGGAACCGGGTTTCTACAGAAGGAAAAGGAGGAGGAGAGTTACAAGATGTGCTACGGGATTTGCAACTCGTACATTTATATACACAACTTGATTTATTGCTGTGGTCGGCCCCAAGGATTTATTTATTTATTTATTGAGGTTAACCAACAACTGTTTACACATAACAATAACAGTTAACAAGTTACAACAGGAAAATTACATGTGCAACAGTTAATTACAGGTTAACACCGCTAGTACAAACACGTTGGTAAAAACATTATAAAATAAAATCATACATACATACGGATAGAATGCATTCTATCCTTGTTATCGTATCAGATGATCTGAGAGCTAAAAGAACCATTTGGTTCCATGCTAGACGACATCGTAGTAGATCAAGACGAAGACAAAAGCGAGGCGTTCGCCCAGCAGATATGAATAGCTAATTACAAAAATAGACAGTTCGAGAGGAATTCATTTGGATTAGTAATGAAAGAAACGTAAGCACTGTCACCGACTGCAGCTCGGTTTCGTTTCTTTCTACAAGGTCAAATTAAATAGAAAGTAAACTCCCCAGACTGGAGTCGTAGGGGGTTTCGTTTTCTAACGACCATAAAAAATACTTTTTAACAAAAAAAAAAAAACCGACTTCCAAAACAAAACACTATGAAGCGAAAAAATACTTTCTTTTCGGATGTCGGTGTCTTTGGTACCTATTTTTTTCGTTTTTGACATCGCCTGCCTAAAAAAAAGTTATTTTCACTTTGTACTGTTTTGTTTTGGAAGTTGGTTTAATTTTTTTGTTAAAAAGATTTCTATTATGTATTTTTCTCATTTTAGTGTTTTTACCTTATTTTACATTACCATGATAATATGCATTATTAAGGATAACATAAAAATCTCCCGTCAGATCAGATCTTGATCAAAATGGGACCACATGAGAAGCACAAGCTTTCAATTAAAAGAAGAATCATCAAAATCGATTCACCTAGTAAAAAATTCTGTGGTAGCACAATTAAATAAAAAGTACAGTCGAATTGAGAACCTCCTCCTTTTTACCCGACTGCCGAAGGAGGGTAATGTGTTTATCAGTCTATGTATGTATGTTTGTTCCTATGTGGCGTTCTAGAGACCAACGCGTTAGCCGATTTTAATGATTCTTACGGCAATCGATTCGTCTTAACCCTGCGAGTGTCACCGGCTACATTAAAATTGGAAAATAGAAAAATGGCGGATTTTTGGCGCCATAGTGTATGGGCCCAAATAATTTTTCTTCCAAAGTCATCGTGTGGTGTATCAAAATAAAGGGTTTTAAGAGGTGATTACAAAAATATATAACACTTTTATGTTTAAATGTACCTAATTCTAAAAAAAAGTTAACTAAAACGTTGTACATAAAAACATTATTTAAAAATAACAAAAAACTCGACTGCTTAAAAAGCAAACAAAAAAGACGTAAACAAGAAGAAAATGATGCTGTGCAGTCGGAAGATACATTTGGTTTTGATCAGTCAGCTCGCGAATATGTGTCCTCCGACTGGACAGCATGATTTTCTTCTTGTTGACGTCTTTTTAGTTCGCTTTTTAAGCAGTCGGGTTTTTTGTTATTTTATTTTTTATTTAAATGGTTTTTGTAACATAAACTGACTAAGGGGTCACATGTCACTGATAGCGTAGTTATTTGATACTGATTTAAACCTGAAAATGTAAGTTTATTTGTCTATATTTTTATTTCGACTGGAAGCCGACCCCAATCACGCTAATCACACTAGTAATACAAAGGCGAAAGTTTGTGAGTGTGTGTGTTTGTATGTTTGTTACTTCATCACGCCTGAACGGGTCTGAATGAAATTTAGCACAGAGATAGACTATAGTCAGGAAAAGCAAATAGGATACTTTTCAAAGACAAAGACAAAGATATTTTATTTCAACTAGGCCACCAAGCGGCACTTTTGAACGTTATTTTAAAATTTACAAAGAATAAAAATTGATTCTACCGTGCATTCGGAAAGTAGCTTGTTATGGAGAAGAACGCACAAGAAACTCCATACTAACGCTTTAAAAAAAAATAGTTTTTTAAAGTAAAACATAAGTACATATATTAATAAATTCATATATGTGAGTACAATGCACCCAGAATCTCTACACACTATACTGTACGTATACAGGTATAAAGTATTAAAAGTACTCACACGTGTTTTTTATCCCGGGAATGTGTTCCCTCGGGACAATTTATTACTTTCACGCGGGCGAAGCCACTGGTAGAAGGTAGTAAAGGTGTAGTTGGGAAAAGGCTAGGCAGATTGTTTGATTGCATTTAGATTTAGAGTTAAAAATGCAACAAACAGAACAAAAAAAGAACGGCCGAGTGCGTGTCGGACTTCGCACATTTAAGGTTCCGTACCAACTTCCGCAAAATTAAATTGTTTGTAATAGGATAAATAAAGAAATTTCAAAGAAAAATCTAGTTTGTCAATATATAGGTATTTGTATCACTAAATTTCAAGTTGATAAGTCAGTTGGAAGGTAAAAAATTCTGCGGTACAAAATTTTGTAAAAATAGCTGACTTTGGTGGCTTCTCATTCCTTTGTTTTCAAATATTTATTTAAACAAAAAATATTGTATATATCTACTCAATGAGCTAAACAACGACCCCCACTCGATGGGGTAGTTCTGTTTTTTTTTCACTTCCTCCTTAAGCTGCAACGACGATATAGCCACTTGACGGCGCATACAGTGCCCCGACGCTCGAAAACTATTAGTATTTTATCGCCTATGTAAAGGCTTCGGTACTAGTAACCACTTTAGTTGTGTCCAGTTATTAGACCTGTATGCACGCTAAATAAATACAAATTGTTTTATCTTTTTATTGCAATTATAACGCATAAAAATGCCCTCATGCGCCGTAAAGGGGTATGGGAAACATGCCAAGACATCTAGTTACAAAAAGGATGGCATAACTTTTCATCGGTAAGTAAACAGTACGAAAATTATTTTTAATTTAATCAGATTATGAGACACCACAGGGATCTAGTTAAAATGGTGGATGGGGTAAACGAGCACAATTTTGAGTCCCGCGTTGATGTCTTTTGGAAAAGTCTCGCTCTTTCACTAGACAATTCTAATGCTTCTATCCCTTTCTCTCCCTTTGTATTTTTATCGTAAATATCTGTCCTGTTACTTTTAATAGCTGAAGTCGATATCGATAATAATAAAATTAAACTTAATAAAAAATGTATGAAAAAATATCTATCTACTTTTAACCGACTTAAAAAAAGGAGGGTGTTCTCAGTTCGTCGAATTTTCTTATGTATTATGTTCCCGGATTACTCGTAGACGGCTTGACCAATTTGGAAAAATACTTTTTGTTTCTCTATGTCCCCGACAAACATATTTATATTTGTAATTGATTGATTTTTATTAAAGAATATTTATATGATTTTAATTGAGTATTTTTAATAATGTTAAAATCCATTTTATCGATATCGACAATTTTCCCTTAATCGAGTTGATCAACCCTAACGATAGCCATACCTACGCAACTTACTTTGAACTGACCAATTGCAGCCGCGCGTTCTTCCTCGTCTCCCGGCCCGCGGTAGTGAGTCGTGTGCTTCGAAGAAATCGGCCTATAAGCTCTCTAGTGGTTATATTCTCTTTGTTAAGCTGTATGGGCTTCCCCCTTAATTCAATTTGCATGGCTTTGGGTCAACAAGATGCTTATACAGTGAAAATTTGAAGACTTTAGCTCCAACTGTTTGACCGTAAAGCCCATATGGCAGCGGACGCACAGACGAACAGACAGACGGACACGTGAGAACAATAGGGTTCCGTTTGGACCCTTCGGGTACGGAACCCTAAATAAACTTGGTTCACTCAAAAATTGCAACATTTTTGCTTTTTTTAAACCTTCATAAGTTTCTATATACAAGGGTTGCAATATCCGGCACGTCATAACACAAGATAGCCACGTCGTTAAACTTTTATTAAAACTTTTCGTCCAATTAACTCTTCGTGTCATTTTATTTTATCACTGTAAAGTGAATCTGGGACGTCAGCATCAAGGGAGTGTCATGTGGCGCGTGGAACTTTTATGTCAAAGTAAAGGGTTCTTAAAAAGTTCGTAGGTACTATAATACTATTCCGACGTCCGCAGGCATCTCCTAATGTTTTCAGCAGTGAACTATCAAAGGGAAAATTTCTATCACATTTTCAGGCAATATACCTAAAATCGCCCAAATATCCTATATATTGGTACTTCTGTGCAACCGGTTTGAATGGAAGCCGATCCAAGTCCATTTGCAGAGGAGTACCAGTATTTTACATATAGCGTCTGCCTGCCTGACCTCCAGAACGCAGTAACGGCTTCAGTCTGTCCGTATTGACCGTCAAAGATCTTTAAATGACAGCTGGGACCAACAGCTTAATGTGTTTTCCGAGGCACGGAGGCGTCTCGGTTTGTAAGGGTCCGTTTCCACGAGCGAGAGAGTCGCGGCGTTATTTTCGTAGTGCCACGTATTTCTCACGCTCGTGGAGACGGCTCCTTATGGTAGGTCACCCATCCATGGACCAACCTCGGCGTGCCTTGCTTAACCTCGAAAATCAACCCGTGCAGCTGTTATTACTAATCCACTAGCTCCTCATGGAAACATGTTTTCAGTACCTTACTAATAGCAGTCTAGCAGAATCGATTTATCTTAAAAAAAGGTCCAGCCTGTGTAAGTATGCTCATATCATTATTACAACGCCTTGTGTGTAAGTGTTTTTGGAAATCCTACTTAGGACTTTATTAGATATAACAAATCTAAATGGCACCTCTGCTTAACACTTTGGGGAAAACTGGCGTGATATTATAGTATGTAAATAATCTACTACAACAAAACCCACAGTAAAAATATAAAAATCTACTAGTGTTCGGGTTTTTTGTGTACGGATGAGTAATCATGACATCACTTCGTGGATAGAGAACGCTGAATTCGATGGTAGGAAATAAGACTCGTTAGCTCAGTAGGTTAGAGCACCGATATAAACCAAATCTTGACCATCGGAGGGCGGAGGTTCAAATCCTTCACGAGTCAACCTTATTAGAAACAGTTTTTACATTTTTCATTTGATTTTTTTTATGTTTTGGCCAATTTCCCCTTCGTTACAAGCAAATCTTTGTAGACTATTCTGATTCCGGTTTATAAGTTGGTATTGATGGGTATAATGTATTACCTGTGATGAGCTGAGTGCAGCCAGGATTACTTCTAGTAGAATTGCGGTCGTGGGCGGCCGCAAACCATTAATTAATTCATTCATTCATGCGGGCCAATACCAGGCCGTGGAGCGAATTGCGCTAACACTTCAGTCCGCCTGGCAATGGTAGCTTCAGAATGGTAGCTGTGTGGTTTTAGTCAGTTAGTCTGACATTGACATAACACTTCGCTCATTCCGGGACGGAGTACGCCCATGAGGATTTGTACGCGTTACAAAAAAAAACATTACTTATCTGCGAGGTAACTCTTTAAAAGAACGGTTTTGGTATCGTTATCACGGACCAAGTGATTCATCAGTGCACTATGTATAATGCCCGGGCATTATGAAGTCAAGTCAAATCGGGCAATATAATAAATACTGCTTTAAACTTCTATATTTATCATATTGTCTGGTCATTATGAATATTGCTACGTAACAGTTGGGCAATTCGATAATTATGGCCAATGAGCCCTTCTTCGACTTTGTTGCTTAAATACTAAACGTACTTGCCTATTCTATATTAAAATCAATGTTAACATTAAAATAATTAATTAAAACATATTTTTATGACGGGTATTATTCAGAAAGCCCGGTCAATTAAATTTTTCAATAGTTTTTATCATTCTGACTGCTAATATTGGACATTGTTAAAATTGCCCAGACATTTTGAATAATGCCCCTTCCCTGTTCCTTAACATCGTCTTGAAAAAGGGCATGCGCTTTGCATGTATGTATGTTTTCTACTTACTTCGATACCTTTGGGAAAGAAGTACGTATTCAAAATTATACCACCTTTATAATTGAGTATGATCCGGGTGATTTCGTGTAGGTACGCATGAGTAATCATGGCATAATAAGGTGAATTAAGAACGCTGTTTTCAACGATGAGTTGCAAGACTCGTAAGCTCAGTGCGTTAGAGCGCCGATATAATTCAATGCATGACCATCGGAGGGCGGAGGACCAAATCCTTTACGAGTCAACTTTTTGAAAACAGTTTTTTACTTTTGCACTTGTTTTTTAAAAGTTAAAAAGTAGGTAGATCTTTTTAGGCAGTACTGATTCCGTTCTGGTAGTGTTGCCCGTGAAGACCTGCCCCCTTATTTTGTAAGTTCAAAGAATAGCGCACAGTTATATGCTATCCTTGCACTCATTGCTTCATGTTCCAAAAAAAAATTAATAAAAAAAAAACAACTTTTAAAGCAAAACACTGCAAAGCGAAAAATAACTTTGTTGTCCGAAGTCGGTTTCTTTGTGGTACCTATTGTTTTTCATTTTTCGACACCGACTTCGGAAAACAAAGTTATTTTTCGCTTTGTAGTGTTTTACTTTAGAAGTCGGTTTAATTTTTTGTTAAAAAGTTTTTTCTCTTTTTAGTGTTGGTACCTCATAATTATTATCATAAAATCGTACAATTCATTTCAATTCCGATAAGCCCAAACACGACTAGGATACATTGGTTTACTACGGAATTCCAGTGTCTACCTTGCGGCTTTATCATCAGATCAGTTCGATGGTACCATTTTCATCAGTACCATTTGGTACCATTTATTTATATATATTTGCTTCAACATAGTCGCTTAACTGTTCGAGATAACTTATATCCATGAAAAACTTATCTAGGAGTTCCAGTGGCCAACCGTGGTCCTTTCCATCAGTTCCACTTCACCAAATGAGAATTTCTGAGTGCAAATGCTTGCCATGTTATAGAAAATACCAAAATCGCTATATGTCTGCCAATAATATTTGAGGATTTCTCTCGATTTCCATAGGATCCCATCATCAGATTCTGATATGGTGACAATGGGACCAATTTGAGAGTAAACACAATAAATAAATAAATAATGCAAATCCGTCTATATATGACGGAGTTATTCTCGAACATAAATTAAAAATATATAATTTTAACAGCTGAATTATGAACCTCCTCCTTTTTGGCAAGTCAGTTAAAAAGCCTTCTATTCGACCGCATTAAGCACGCAATGAATATTGTTGACTTGTCAAAATAAAAGGTAAGGATTGTGCTTGGTGCTGTCAAATGATGGTGCAGCCAGAATGACTTGCCTGCGAGGTGACTCAATATAATAGCGGTTTTGGTATCGTCTTGAAATTGGGTAGGTATGACCTGCGCACATTGCACATAGTAGATTCCTACTTCCTTCAGAACCTTTTGGATAGTAGTATGTATCTAATCATACTAAATACGGTCAATAATCTTTATTTATTAAAAGAATTAAAATGGCATTCACTTACATGAGAAACTTACATATCTGAACAATTTCAGTTATGTTGAGCGTACTTTCAGGACGACAAAAGTAACATAGCATATGTTTACAGTTAGACTGGTTTTATAGTTAATCTTTACATAGTTTCAAAATAGGGTATCCAAAATTTTAATTACCCAAACAAAAAACAGGGCAAGCTAAACAAAACCGTATAAAAAACCAAACACTTGCAAAACAAAATCAAAATAACAGAAGCTTTAGTAGGTAGAAGAAAATAAGTATACAGAATTAGTGAACAGTATATACATATAGAACACAAATAATTTCGTGTAAGTGCGGAATTGCGGATGAGTAATCATGTTGTAATTATTTGAATATTGAACGCTATTTTCGACTCATGCTCATAAGACACGTTAGCTCAGTAGGTTAGAGCGCCGATATAATTCAAAGCTTGACCATCGGAGGGCGGAGGTTCAAATCCTTCACGAGTCAACCGATTTTGAAAGTTTTTTAATAAGAAATCTGGGTAGATACTCTTTGCAGACATTGTTTGTTATTTCTGTTGGATTAATATGATGAACTCTGTTAACTTGTGCTAAGGTTTTGGTGTTTGATGTGAACGGTAACCTTTCAACATTATTTTCAGGTCATCGTTCTATAGATAAAATTCACAGGGAAATAGCTATCAACCATAAAATTCTAGTAACTCAATATTATTTTATTTCTTTATATAAAAATTGCTAAAAGATAAATGTTTTTAAGGTTACCAAGTTCGGAAATATTATCTGTTTGGTTTTTCTTTATAACTTCTTTCAGGAAGCTCGAGGAGTATTTCCTTTTCTTTATTGTGGCTTAAATACATAATAAGAATTTAAAAGTGAGTTGGTTTTGCTTAGCCATACCTACTTGTAGCAAATACAACAGGTATTCACTACTTAGGTACTTATCATCCGACTGCCCAAAAAGGAGGAGATTCTCAACTCGGGTATAACCCCATCATAAATAAACGATTTGCACAATTATTTTTTGCTCGAAAGAAGTTTATTCCGAAATGGTCTCATTTAAATTTGGTAACGATCTGATGAGGAACTTCGGGGTTATACAACAGCACTCTTAAATAAATGACGGCAAATCTCTCGAGGTTGCTGCAATTGCATGTATGTTTATTGTTTACACCATTTCATAACATACCATCACGCCAGTATGCTCTAAACGGGTATGCAGATGTGTACTGTACACTCTGGTATACTCTCATTCCACCGGTTATGTGCAAGATACATGTTTTTCGGGTAATTTATTCTGGCATCACTGTGGGCATACCTACTATATGGTACCTTACTATGGAACTTGTCCATTATGTACCACTAAAAACTGAAAAATAAAATACTTTTTGACAAAAAAATACAACCGACTTCCAAATAAAAAACTACAAAGTGAAAAATAAATCAAATCTCGGAAGTCGGTGTCACAAACCGAAAACACGAACACCGACTTTAGAAATTGAAGTTATTTTTCACTTTGTAGTGTTTTTATTTGGAAGTCGGTTGTATTTTTAAAATTTTAGAAGTTCACGTGATTTAGCCAACGTCGGAACAGACGAGATCCCTTTAAATTAGTTCTAAATTATATGCATGCCTTACCAATTACAATAAAAACTGCCTAGCAATGTGTGTGCGTATCTATAACATGATACCAAACCAATATAATGAGTACAAGATTGTTAAAAATTAAATTGTACAAGGAGTTAGACGAATGTAATTTTTATATAATAAAATAATTTATGGCTATGAAACCTATTGAAAGACTCAATAGCTCATAATTTAATAATTATTAGATTTTTTGTTTGTAACTAATTGGTGTGTTACCCAAAAATTGCATGTTATGTCATAATTTAACTAAATGTGATTGCACTTTTTCTATTAAGTTTAAAACCATTTTGTACCACGTTTTATGCAATGAAATGATTTGAATATGAATTAGTGTTAGTAGTATTTCATAAGAAGGTACAGATAAGTAATAATATTTATATTTATGGTTTTTCAGGATTTTATTTTGAAGAATATTACACACTATGTCTTAAGGAAAGTTTAATTAGATATGAATGAAGATGGTTAAAGTCGGTAGGTAAAAAGGGTTAGGTTGAAAATCAGCACCGTGCTGTGGCTCCCCCACGGCACAGCATTATGCTGAGTGGAAGCCTTCTTGCCACAACCACGACATGTATCTGCTTTTATTTATACTCGAATTTATTCTTTGTCTTTTTTACTTTTCTAACATAATTTAAGAACTACTAACACTGTCGTTAAGGGTTTAGTTTTCAAAATCTATTACCACTGTTCTTGTTCTTGAAATGTAAGGTTTGTATGTCGTTTTGTGGCAATTCAATATTTTCTTTCTTTCTTTAGGTAGGACCAAAGATGATATGAACGTATGGCGTGAAAGATGTAGATGATTTTTTTTACTGAGTCTTCTTACTAAGCTGGAGGCTATAATGTATGTAAACATTGTTTTCCTACTCCTCCTTTATTATTTTCTGATTAATTTCGTTACGGGATCCAAGATAGTTAAATTTATTCTCCAGGACTTCGTCGACATTCATTGCCTCGGCGCTTTTCTGGTGGTCGCCACTGTTGATCCTGGCTTTCAGGAATTTGCAGTGGTTTGGAAATAGTGCGGTGGGATTTTCTCAAAAAACAAAAAAAAGTTATGAAAGTTCTGGCACGGATAATAGGAGGATCATAATTTTAGCAGTTTAAAACAGGCAAGCATTTACCTAGGTAAGTTGAAGTAGGTTTATACAGTCTCACTACTCTTGTGGTTTAACAAAACACGATGTTATCTCATAAACATGTCACAACTCCGATTACTTAAGTTTACGCCTGCCACTTCACATTCGGCCTTCATCAATTATGTGTTTGTTCATTTAGCGTCACTAAGCACTCAGTATAAGGCGCTAATGGTTGTAAAAGTAATTGTTAAACTTTTAACTTAAATAATCGCCTTACCATGGAAAGCGAACTTACTCTTCAACATCTCTTAACCTTACCCATCTAGATAATTGGATCTTAGTCTAAATTTAAATTAGACGCTATTAATAAGTAATAATAATATAAGTTATATTAATATTAACCTACATAACCTAGCACACGCAAATACATGCACCACACTCATACACGTATATACATGCACACACACACGTAGACACACAAATTAAGTTCATTACTATTTTTCTCAATCTATTAACATTACCATTATCTGAAAATTATTTAATTGTGGGTGGATCGTCAGAGTTCTCACTAAATAAAAGGTAATACTTAATCGTAACATTATGGCCGTCCACTGTCTCTTAAGATACAGGTATACCCTAGTTTAAGAGACAGGGTAATGTAAATTGTCAACAGATGTACCATGTATTTACTTCTACCATATATTATACTGTAATTTCATAAACTTGTATATCTTGCTTGTAACTACTTAGTTTAAGTTTTGTTTTTCTCACCACCTGTACCTTATTGATCAATAAACAATTTATTATTATTATTATTAACAACTTTAAGGATAACAAGAAGTAATTAAAGTAAGTTCGCGATGAAAATCAATAGTACGTATTTGAAGTAGGCATAGTTCTCGCCAAACTTCTTGGCCGCCCTGAAGTTGGCTACAATGGCTGCGCAGTACTACATCTCATACAAAAACAACACCGTTTCGTGCCTTGCGCATCGGAAAGCCAACTTCAGAGCGGCCCAGAAGTTTGGCGAGCACTATTCTTACAATGCTTACTTATTAGGGTTGTCGCTCCTACAGTATGAGGGATGAAAATAGTACATTTTGATGCACGTGAGCGAAGTTTGTCTATAGGTAAGGAAGTACGTAGGAAGTGTATGGAGCCATGAAGCCGATAAAAGATGCCCACATGATTATTCTAATCGGTCACATACTTGCGAAGACTAAATAGATAAGATATATAAAACATAGAATTTTGAAACAATACATTTTTGTGAGTAATGACTTAATGACTCGTGGAAGTTTTTTTATCGTGCGCCTTGTTTAATTATTGTGGAGGCTGGCCACAGCCAATCTAATGTTATATATATATATATATAATAATTATAAAACCATGGATTTTATATTACCATGAAAAGGATTGCTTTCATGGTAAAATAAAATCCATGTTTCTTATTTAATTCATAAATTATTGAAAAATATATGTTCCTCGAATTTGCCTTTACAGGAATATTTTCTCCCAGTATAATGAATTGATTTTCACGTTTGTTTGATGAACATGAAATTTTAATTTATAATTCTCCGAAAGATCGATAGTTGCTTTTCTTAATCAAATAGCTTAGCAAATTGAATCTTTGAACTGACTGATTAAACGAAATAAGGCAGTCTAACAATGAGTTCCAACTGCCAACCCTAAAAAAGTTGTATTCGGAAATAATAGGACAAAGAAAACATGTTAACAAAAAAGCTTTTTAACAAAATATCAAACCTACTTCCAAAAGAAAACACTACAAAGTGAAAAATAACTTTCTTTTCCGAAGTCGGTGTCTTTTGTACCCATTGTTTTCCGTTATTGGACACAGACTTTGGAAAAGAAAGTTATTTTTCACTTTGTTGTATTTTCTTTTGGAAGTCGGTTTGATTTTTTGTCAAAAAGTTTTTTTTACCTCTTTTTAGTTTTAGTAGGTACCTCCAATTAACATGAAAATGATTTATAGCCAAATTAATAAGCCTAAACACGACTAGAATACATTGTTTTATTCAGAAATCCAGTGACCATCTGTGATCTTCTTCATCAGTTCCACCTCACCAAATGATACTTTCTGAGTGCAAATGATTGCATTATTGATGAAAATACCAAAATCGCTATATGTGTGCCTATAGTATTTGATTCCATCGATCCTCGATTTATCTAGGATTCCATCATCAGATCCTGACCTGATGACCATGGGACCACCTGTGAAGTATATACCCTTTCAAACAAAAGAAGAACTTTTCAAATCGGTCCAGGACTTTGAGTAATTGGGGAACTAAAAAAAAGATTCCGACATTTGAGAACCTCCTCTTTTTTTTGAAGTCGGTTAAAAATCAAATGCTGAAATCAATTGATAATTATAAAATCCGAATGTGACTTGTGATAAATCGAATCTATCACTGCAAAAACAAACAAGAGGGAAATATTAACAAAAATATTATACAGTAATCAATTAAAAACATCTATAATACATACAAAAATCACCTGCAATAATTCAACAAATACCGACGGTACTGTAAAACTCGTTACGCAGAATCCTCCACAAATAATTTGCTGGCTCGCAAAATTGCTGCCATCGATATGTCGCAGTATGATTGGAATAAAAACTTTTGGCCAAGATTCTAGATTTTTCGGAATATATTTGAGAATTGTGAAACAAGCATACGAGCTTCTAAGACTTGGAAGTACGTGTGACGTCATTAAATCATAAATTTTCACTTTTTAAGTCACAATGGTTTGCTACAAAACATAAACTATCATTATTAAGCAGTTACCGTCAAATGTCGAAGTACCTACCTAAATTATTATTGTGTTGTCAAATACCTATAATTGTTAGAGTACCCACCTAAGTAAATATTGTTGTGTGTACAAGAAATAACTCAAAATTTACATTTAAGCCACAGTGATGACATTCCTATAAAATATTATGTAATTTGTAATGATCATTGTGATGTTTTTCCGCTAAAAAGAGCCAATTTGAATCGGCTCCAACTAGCCGAGATGTGACCGTGCCAATAATGGACCATCTTGAGCTTCTTGGCGTTACGTTGACATCGACTCTCAATTTTGGCCCTTACATTGAGGCAAAGACTCAGTTGGCTGCCAAAAAGTTGGAAATTCTTGCGAAGGTGAGAAGGTACTTCACGCCGGAACAGCTCCTCAATTTGTATCAAGCGCAAGTTCAATCATGCATAGAGTACTGTTCTAATCTCTGGGACGCATCTGCAAAATACCAAACAAGATTTGTATGGAAACCTTTTTATTTACTCATTAACCGTGATACTACAGCTATGAAACATTGTAAAAACCTTCCTATTTATGAGCACTACCTACAAAAAATGAACTTCCAAATCAGCGGCCTATAATAGAAAGTTTATGCAAATTCTAGTAACTTCGCGAGTCCCATTTTGCCAATAATCCTGCGACCGATACATTCGAATAAATGTTTGCACCAAAATTCAGTAATCCCATATACTGTGCCGGAGTAAATTAGTTTTCCTTTAAGTCACTGGATGAGGGCCAATTTGTGCGATCTTCGTGGTATTTCGTGCTGTTCCGCCATTTGCGGCCGATTTCGGACGTCGAGTGCGGTGCGATGCGGGCGGCGGCGGGCTGCGGCGGCTGGCTGGTGCGATTGTGATTACTTCAATTGCATTAAAGAGACTAGGATGGAGCATCGTTGATGGTTTTGAAATTTCTGGTTTAGTATAAGAGGTTTAACATGATGAAATTGTATAGGACTTTATCTGTTTCAGGTTAAAAGTTCGCTAGTCGGTATAGATTTAAGTAGGGGTAGGTAAGGTAACTGACCTTACCGCGTTGAATCAATTATTCTTCTTCTCTATTAATTCATATTTTAACTATAGTAAGAAATTAGAACAACTTTTTTATCATCTTAAATATACATGAAAAAGTAAATGTTGAGTGTGTGTCAGACGTCTAGACTTTCCTCAAACATTATTGTTTTCAGAACTTCGTATCTACCAAGTCTAAAAAAAAGATAACGTACCACATTATAACAAAAGTCACGAACAAAACTATCTTATTTACTGTAGACAGAAAAAATATAAGCTTCGAAGTGTCGGCGAATACTACAGCTAGTTAACATCACTAAAATGTTCTATTTTTATGCCTTTGTCTGGCCTAAAACCGCAGACGTGGAGAATCACACATTATATTCACAGAATTTCCTGTGCAGACTTCGCCTTACTTTTTTGTGATAAGACAAGTATAAAACTCTTCGGTACACTTTTCTATTTATGACTTTTTTAAGTAGGTACTCTAAAGTGTATACTAATTCCATGCTTCTATCATAGATACTTCAATCTGTGTATTATAGACCATTACAAAAAAGAAACAAAAATTAAAGTAGTATTTTTTTATAAATTGCTAATGGCTATTTTTGATATTTTGTTGAAAAGTTGCCAGTTTGGATCGACATTTAGCCAAGGCGGTTTCTAATTCTAATGAACCTTAATAATCAGGATGTTTTTAGAATCGTCGTCTGTAAGCTTTTACAATGCTTTAAATGATTCCAACGTAAAAGCATTTGCATAAAAAGCATTGTATTTCCAACAAAAAATCATTACCGTAACTATTACACCGTAACGTACATATATTAAAAATAACAACAGTGTTATTCAATTAATTTGTTCATTGGATACCAAACCCGGAAATAAGAGCGAGGTTGTAAATTAATTATGATACTCATATTTTCATGTTTTGGGCCCACACTGGTTTTATATTGGGACAATTTATTTCAACGGTATTCCGCATTTATAAATCGCCCCCGGACGCATTAATCGGAAATTTTATCGTTTTATTTTGTGCTGGGTTTATTAAGCGAAAACTGAAAATGTCTATTTATGGTAGCCGGAAATTTTTGAATTGTTTAATAAAATTATATTTTACTGTGTTAGCATGAATGGATTCTTAAATTCAAGTTTAATCTATGTTTATTAAATCGGCTTCTGGTTTTGGCAGCAATTAACCTAAATCAAGAAATCGTTGAACTAGGAAAAAAAATGCCGTGAAATGAAAATAAGTGTCCAACCGAAACGGGTTTTTCAGCTGAAACGAAACCGAAGTTTCAGCCTTGGTCTCAGTTTCGGCCGGAACTGAAACAGAAACTTACTTAAATCCTGAAATCTAGTCTTCTTATTCTAAGCGTGTCGGTGGCAATACAAATTTTAAATGTATCTTTGGCCCAATATTCAACCACGGTAACACCCCTCGCCGAAGCAGCCTTAGGTTCTCCCATGTAGAGTTTACAGGGTATGTAGTACAGGACAAAAGATGGGCCATGGTCTTGCGGAGAGACGCACGGATACTGGACATCGGTAATTCAGTAACATCCGAGAACCCCCCCTCCCCCCACCTATAGAGGTTGTCTTTGCTGCGGCCGACCTGAGTGCGGAGTCTGTTTAGAATTTTCCAGGTCAGCCATGGCAACGGATGGCTCTCCGATGGCCAGAAGTTATGATCTTCTCACGCCAAAGGTCGCTCACTCCGAGGTGGTGAAAGCTTTTTCGGCTTTTAAGTTTCCGAGGCACTGAATGCATGGGGTGGCATGAGTCATTTACAGCTTTCGACCTTTCTATGCGGCTCGCCATAGTCCTGCGAATTTCTGTGGTTGCAATGCCTACGAGTATTAGTGGATAGAGCATTCGTACCGAAGTCGGTTTGAGAAAGCCAGTGGAAATCCGACACGAATAATTAAGAGGTGTGTCCACTAGGTTGGACTCAGGCGACTACATACTGGACATGCATATTCTACAGCGGAGAAACAAAGCGCCATTTCGCATAGCTTGGGAAGACGACTTCCATCTGGAGGGTACAAGGCAGCGCAGTAGGTTGTTCCTAGTGTGCACCTTCATTTTAACATTCTCGCAGTTCATCCCATAGTTTAAGGACTTATCCAATGTAATACGCAGATATTTTTGATGGGACTGTGGATGATAGGCACTTCCTGCCTGCTAATAGATTTCGAGTGTTCGGCCCGATTAGGTTTGAAAGCGCTCTAAACATAATAACGACTGAGATCGGAAAGGTCGGTAGAAAGCTTTGCCTCAAGGAACTTGTATTGGACAAGTTCCTTGACATAAGATAAGATAAGATTTATTTATTTCTGAGTATATGGTACATACAAGATCTTAATATTAAACAGTTTCACATACACTACCGTTGCCGGTGTAGAAATATTAAAATTAACCTACAAAATCAAACTGTCCAAGTTCTAGGCCGCAACACTAAAATTGTATTAAACAGTTTGTCATCGAAACGCTAAGTACAAGATAATATATATAAGCAGACACAATAGACACAGCAATAGCCTACGCATACATGGTGTTCGCGCGACGCTTGAGACGTACAATATTATAAATCAGTTTAAGTATATGAAAATAAAATGTCAAAATTTACTTATTACATAATGTCAAAATCTACTAATTATATAATGTCAAATGCTTCAAAATAAAATAAAAATAAAAAAAAAACATTACAAGTAAACAAGTGTAAATAGGTCATAATAGTGTAAATAATAAAAATATAATGTCAAAATTTATAATTTAAAAATTCATTTACTGAGTAGAAGCAATTGTCTAATAGCCAGGCAAATATTGTTTTTCTAAATTTATTAGTGGGCAACACTCTGATGTGATGGGGGTAAATTGTTAAATATTTTGATTGCCATGCAATTGGAATTCCTGCTATACAATTGTAGTCTCTGGCTAGGTGCAAGTAATTTATTTGGGCTTCTGCTTTTCACTCTCTTGGAAATGTGTTCATACAATGGGAACATATGCGAATACCTTTTTACAAACATACAAATTTCAAATCATATAGACAAGGAAGTGGCAGAATTTTTAGTGCTTTAAATAATGGCTTACAGTGGTCTAAATATTCTGCTCCACAAACAGTTCATAGGGTGGCAAATCAAAATTTCTAACAAGTCTTAAAATTTAAAACGACGTGTGAACAGATAATTCGCTTAAGTACTTATGATCCAAACATATGTGGCTCCCAAAACAGAATATCGCTATTTCTGTAAAATTCTTTTCAGATATCGTCATTGCATAGAAGATTAGTAAAGTGTAAAAATATCTGTGTACCTAACAAATTATTATTATTTTTTTTAATTTAGTCGTCACTTTTAAAACCAAGCCGTTTTAAAAGGCAATGAAGCCAGATTGCTAGCAGTAGGTGCTACCTGAATAGTGCACCTACAAGACTGACGCTTAATTTGAACCATTGGTTAATTCGCATAGTTTCAAAAAGTAGGGATAGAGTCCCTACGATGTATTTTCATGTTGTCTTTAGTGAAAACTGGACTCTTGTTTACTTTACTTTGCATCTGAGATTACCTGTTTTATTGTTATGATTTTTTTTTTGTTATCGGTTTTTCATGGTGCGCGTCATACATGGCGCAAATAAACTTTTATTATTTTGTAAATAATTTTATTAGGAAATAAGGCTAGTTAAGCTAAGCAGCAAAGATTTAAATAACATCCTGTAGTAATAAAAAGGTCCCGGACCCGGAACGACACTTAGAACCTTCTGAAGTCATGTACTGCTCAAGGTCTTAAGGCGATATATGCGCCCCAATGTTAACGCAGTACTGGCCGTGCGCCCGCTCGGTGCCAAAATATCAATATTGAACCTCCTTTTGAACAGGTTTGTTTGCAAAATATTATTTGATTTACATATGCTCTTTCAGTTATGAAGAAATTCCAGCCATAAATTTTTCTGTGTACAAATATTTTTAAACATCCAAGTCATTTTGGAGGAGTATCCAAAATATGCGAATAAATAGCGTGTTTTTAATTATTTTTTTAAAGCAAAACTATTTGTTACACGAAAAAACCTTGTTACAGAAATAATGTACATGAATCAAAAATAATTTTTTTTTTTTTTCAAACCTTTTAACCTAGCCGTTAATAAGGAGTATGCTTTAGAAAGTAACAGTTTTACGGCACTAAAGCGGTGGAAAGCCCTTAAATATTGACTTAATTGATGAATCACATGCAAGTCTGTCGGTGGATACGAAACGCTCAGGACCGAACAGTATGGCGACGCTTGGGGGAGGCCTATGTCCAGTAGTGAACGTTTTTCGGCTGAAATGATGATGATGATGATGCAAGTCTGCACTAAAAAGCTTGAAACAGGATAGCTGTTCTATTCTGTAAAAATATCACCGTGAAAAGTTAGGTGAAGTGAATGTGTTGTCATTAGGGATTGGAAGCTCACTTCTTGAAACATGCGACAAGGACAGGAAGAATGATCATGAATATTTTAACTCCCAAATGTCAAATGCATATCCTCCCAATGCTTTCGCCATATCCTACTACCACAGAAATCATATAAAAAAAAATATCAGCTGTCACAGCTCGCCGCATCGTCCGATGAAACATCGTCTCGTTGTCGACGGAAACCAATGATATTCGCAGTTGACGCCTTGATTGCAGGAATAAATCATTCTTTGAACGAAAGCTCGAAAATGGCGGGAATTAAACGTCGACCTAGAATTGCTTTTTCGCGATTAATTCGGTAAAGGTATTCCGGTAATTATTGGGTGGTTTGATGGGTGATTAAAATGATGGTCGGTGCTGCTAACGAGAATGTGAGTGAAACATTACCTCTGAATGATTGGTGTTTGTATAGGGAAATAAAAAAATCGCCTTTGAATTTACATGGTCTTATTCATACATATTATGTTAGCTAATGTTACTACATATTGTCACTAAATTTATTTGTTTACCTAGTGATCTTATTGTAGATTTAGAATATTTATTTGTATTGGCAACATTGGCAATTGATTCCGGTTCTATAGACATCATCCTTTTTGTTAAAACGTAATTCGATTGCAATTTTGAAAAAGTTTTTTTTTTAAATGCCCTTCCGGAAAAAAGTTGGATGATTTAGGACAGTTTTGTCGGTTTAGATATAGAAAATTAGTTTTAAGATACCTGTAGAACATTTTAAAGTGAGTTCCGTGTGAAATAAAGAACAATAATGATACTCTACTCGTTTAATTGTCACAACCCGTTCTGATTTCTATTACATATATATACATAAGCCCACGCGCTTTTGCCATAAGGGTAAGCAGAAACTAAAATACGCCACCTGCTACGATCTTTTTATACTCCTTTTGCTCCATTCTCATTCATACATCTAGTCATACACGGTCACGCACGTCGGTTATAAGTAATGCGCACCTTGCCAGTTTTATTTATTTCTAATGATTGATAAGGTATATACATAGTTTTTGTTATTTGAGCAAAGTAAATTGGTATACCTACCTATATTACCTATGTATAAATGTATTTGTGTAACACCCACTCACAGTTATGTGATGCCGCGAAGCAGTAGGTAAACAGAGTTTGTTGGTACCCTACAGCTTTGTTAAATTTCGTCGATGGCACTGTTGCGTAGGTGCAGAGCTTATTGACATAATAATTGAACGATCATTCCCTAGGCGATATCAATAACAATTAACTTCAAGGAAATTCTTAAAAAAAACCAGCCTTATTAAAGAACACGGGCCAGAAAAACAAAACCCAAATTTAAGAAAAGAATCTTTTAGAAAAAGGTAGTCACTTTTCTCGAAATGGCTGCCAACCATCTTGGTATTTTTCTGCTATTTGAGTTGAGCAAGCGCTCTCCAATTAGGCAAGCGAGTTGAGTATCAGACCGTAAGACTCAACACTCAGCTTGATAACAGGATAGCTCGTTATATTCCCAAAATCGCATCGGGACGCATTGCACCAATTCGTTTTCCTTTTTGTCGGCAAAGGGGGTGACACTTCGTTAGTGAAAAGGGTAAGAAATCTACGTAAATATAAGGATATGACGTAGAATTTTGCTGGTATGTCATCTTTGATGTTGCATTAAGCATGTTTTTAGAGGTAAAGAAAATATTTCGAATTATTGTGATGTAAAGACGACAACGTAGTTCGTGGCTAAGGCCCAGTTTTTGATCAGTATCCTACTTCCTACAAATATTATAAATGCGAAAGTTTTTGAGGATATGTGTAGTATGTTTATTACTCTTTCACGCAAAAACTACTTAACGGATTTGAATGAAACTTTACAGTAATATAGGTTATACATCAGAATAATACATAGGCTATAATTTTTTTTTTTTTTTGTAATTTGGTCATAATATAACGATAAATACCAAGTAAGTCGGCAAAAATTCTGCCCTCTGAGAGCTATCTTAGCGTGCGCTGCCTAAACCGTTGGAGATACACCAATATAATGTACCGTAGGATTGTTTGTCTTAAATAGTTATAAGTAAAAGTCCTCGACAGAATATACCTACCTTTTATGTGGAAGCCACTATGACCAAAATAGTGAACTTTAAATACAATTAAATTGGATACTTTTTTACAATGCACATTTTAGAATATTTATCAAAATTTTATCAAAATCGACACATTTGTTGCTTTAAATATTTAATGTAGATAAACTTCGTCTTTACTAAGTAATTTGAACGCATAGTTTAAAAGTTATCACGATAAGATTGACTTGAATGGAGCTCGAGCGACAAAATACGCGCGGCGGGTAAAGCGGGGGAGCGGTGCGAGGGGTGATGTGATCCAAGCAATGATGCGTAATCGCTAAGTGCGCGACCCGAACGCGGGCAGACCCGTGATGAAGGAAGACGTCGTTTACGGTTGTGTTCATTATTCGTATTTTCTCTACAGCAAATTCGATTTTCGAAACGATTGATTAATTCGTAACATTCATTACCGAGTAGAACTTTTAGTTAAAAAAAAAATTGTTTGAAATGGTTTGTCACGAAACTTTATGTGGCAGACCAAAATCCACGCGAGCGAAGCCGCGGGCAAAAGCTAGTTCTTCATAAAAGATAGCTTGATCTCTGCGACATATGTCAAACTGACGTATACGTTTTTGTTACGTTATTGTTAGCCTGTCAAGCGCAATTGTTACTGACAGCTGTCGCAGAGATCAAGATATCTTTTATGAAGTATAGTTAACTCAACCAATAGTTAAATATGCAAACCAATGGATAAAATTTCGGTAAATCGCATTTATTCATCAATTATTGCCATTACAAATGGTGAAATGAATCGAAGAGTTAATTATTCGATCATATGTTAGACAGCAAATTAATAAATAAACGCGTTTTGCCGACACTTGAAATCATTGTTTAGCATATTCAGTGGTGTCTCATCCCATACAAAGAAACTGTCCCGACGTGCTGTACTGATTATACTGATTATTTTTTGTACATCGATCGCGTTATCGCGGTGGAACGGAACCGAACGCGATCGATTTACAAAAAAGAATCGGTATAATCAGATAAAAACGTTAGTTACGTCGGCACGGTTTCTTTGTATGGGATGACGCATCTGTATGCTAGTATAATATTATATGTGCCATTGGTTAGCATATTTAAGTCAGAAAATAATTATGACACTAGTTTTAATAAGGGGTATTGTTTTATCCAATTACTGGGTTGTGGAGGCCAGATACACAATCGTTTTATGGAAAATACTGCAGCCTGATTGCGTAAGTGAATTCGGCAAGGCGAAGGATTTGTCCCCATCAAACGACCAATCTCATAGGCGGAAATCCACAACGCGTCTTTCATCTCGCACGTGATTGGTCGATTGATGGGATCAAATCGTTCGCCTTGCCGAATTCACTTATGCAATTAGTCTGCGGGTCTCCAACATAGTAAGAAAAAGGCTTCGCAGATTGAAAGACAAAGTGTAGACAAGAAAGTAGTTGTTTAAAATTCAAGAATTACCAAATGCAACTACTTCCTATTAGGGTAATAACCCTGTGATTGCCTTAATAACCCCTGATTCTGGCAACAAATTATCGACCCGGTACAATTTAAATGAAAATCAATTGCTGCGATTGACTATTGAAGATTTATTCAACCAATAAAAGCAACTAACGTACCCACATAGTAATCTTATGCAGAATCCATTCCAGTTCTACTAAATAAAGCTGAAACCGCTGCATTTGCTAACAGTGGGAATACATAATTTCAGATTCCAATGATGAGTTAATGGATGCCAGAAACATACAAAGTATGACCAACATAATTTAAATCACATTATACCCTCACAAAATACGTAATAATGCCGCAAGTACATCAATCAGGGTATACTGTGAGCCTTGCATGAATATATAATGAAACTGCAATGAAAATCAATTTAAAACTCGATTCCGATGCAATTGATCCACCCGAATACGTTAAAACTCGATTGGGAAGCGAGATTTACAATGTTTGTCCGATTTGAAGTAGTTTTTATACGGTTTTATGGAATATTTAAATAAAAAGAGCTGTCTTCAAGGTGCTAAGCTAGCTATCTCGAATTATTTTTGGTACGAAAAATTACGCAATATTTTGTGGTTATTCTGTGGTTAGTCTTGCTTTAACCACTACCTCAGCTGGACGTTAGAAAACGTTGGAAATAACTTTGGAAACAACAAAAAAACAAGTACCTAGCTGTTACTTTTTAGACTTCCTTTAGCATTTACTTACTACTACATATTGTTAAAAAATATGAACTGAAACATAACATACTTCAAATTATAAGCAAACGCGTATAAAAAGGAGAGGGCTCATTGAGCGTCAAAAAATTCGTCAATATCGTTATCAACGGGCAACGTGCCCAGAACGCTGGCAGCATTGTCACGTTCTCTTGCAATACGTTTTCGAAAATTGAAAACATGTAGGTTCAACACTCATAAAGGTACAACAAATAGTATTAAGACGAATAGGTATGTATAGGTGTATCGGTCGACAGAATAAAAAACTTTTTACAAAAAAAAATCTACTGACTTCCAGATAAAAAAAGTACAAAGTGAAAAATAACTTTATTTTTGGAAGTCGGTGTCCATAACGCAATAAATTGGTACCTACGAAAGATCAAAAATAAAGTTATTTTTCACTTTGTAGTTTTTTTATTGGGAAGTCGGTAGTATTTTTTTGTAAAAAGTTTTATTTTATTTTTCACTTTTTAGTTGTACCTACCTAATACGCAAGTTGTGTAGTAAGGTACCTATAACGCCAGAATAGATAACCCGAATATCATGAATTTTGAACATAACTCGTGAAATCAGAGTTCTGCGTACCCTTTAAGAGCGTACTGGCGTGATGTTATGTTATGAAATGGTATAAACAATAAACAGAAATGCGATTGCAGCAATCCCGAGAGGTTTGCCGTTATTTATTGAACACATTCGTTCAAACAAAAAAAATATTTTCAAAATCGGTCCACAATTGACGGAGATATCGGTTAACATACATAAAAAAAAAAACATACATAACGTGTCGAACATAGAACCTCCTCCTTTTCGGGAAGTCGGTTAAAGAATACAAAATTGAGTTTTATTTTGATGTTTTCATATTGTCAGTCTCCTGATCCGTGCAGACCGTGCAAGTCAGTAATATACAGGTTTTATCGTAAAAACTTTGCTCTCCCGACATATTCCGGAGACCCGTGAAAAATTCATATCGCACGACCGTGGAGTGCTTTGATTGGTCGAGCAGTAAAATTGAAGAGCTCGTAGGTAAGGTCTGAAATAAAGTTACTTTTTTCAAAACGGTACAATTGAAATTGCTGCGAAGTTGATAAAGCGGTGTTTATTGAATGTTGAGCTTAATAAAGTGCGCGTTTGGTGTTGTAGCTTGTCATGAGTCATCATCCGTTCAATCGAAAGACGTCTACTTCTAGACATCTCTTGGCCTCTCCTTAGTGTCGCCACATCGACCGTTCTTATTGATTGCCACAGCAGCCAAATTGCGCAAGTGAATTCAGCAAGGCGAAGAGTTTGACCGCTATCAAATCGACCAATCACATGCGAGATGAATGACGAGATGTGGATTTGTGTCTGTGTGATTGGTCGATTGATAGCGGTCAAACACTTTGCGTTGCCGTATTCACTACCGCAATACGGCTGCAGGTCATCTGTCCGCCTTGGTCTTCCAACGCGGCGGTCTTTCGGTACGCGGCTGGTTCTCCAGAAATTTTTAGTCTTATATAACATCAGTTCTGCGAGCAAAGTGCGCTGTCTGCTGCCACCTAAGTTAGGTAATTCTTCGGGCTATGGGCTTGGTTCTACGCACGTCAGTGGTAACAAAACCAGTAGGTATAGATTGTCCTCATTTTATTAAAACTCTGTACTCCGCTGGGCCAGCTTATGTTCAAGGTATTAGTTACCATAGCCGCGCACATTGGCTACATTAATATTTGTCAATGGCCGCACATTACACGCATGATTTTACAGTAGGTATCAACATAGGGATGTTTTTTTTGTGCATCTAATATATTAAACTGATTAGGTAAAGAAAATAGTTGAGTATTACAAAATCGATATTAGAAAATTTTTGATACGAACAGATATTTTGTAAGTATGGTCGAATTACAAATAAATTATAAATAAACAGTCATAAGAACAGTAAATTTGGTTTTGAATTCACTATAAGAATCGCAACTGACATCCTAGCTAGGTTACAAAATAACCTGTGTTAAGAATGTTGATGTTGTCAATTAACCCCACTATTATACTGCTAAAAACGCCAGTACAATGCCATATGAACGAAGGCTTAATTTTATCCTACAATTAACCCCTATATCTTAATAGCATTCACATATTCATCCTTACACCCAATCTACTAATCAAGCGAATTCGCGGGTAGTTTGCGACGCGCGACCACGCGTGCCTCTCAGTCGAGGTTGGCAGTTACTAATGATCGGACGTCTCACGATTAATGAATGTACTCAGCGCTATTAGTTATACCATCTGTGATATCGCCCTGTTTGGCCATTGGTCACGAACTTGCGACCTCTTTGACGGTTTGACCCCCGTCTACTTGAGAACTAAGTTTTGGGGAGTGTTTCACACATAATAATGTTGGTTTGGGGTAGTTTGGGTTAGATTGTTGGGGTAGTTTACTTTGTTTGATTTACTTTGTGGCCTAGTAGAAATAGTCTAATAGAAAATGTTGATAGTAGTGAATGCGGTTTTGTTCATTTTGATTAGATAAAGGGATTACTACAATTCTTAAAATGAACGTGATACAAACATACATAAATAATCTTACGCCTTTTCCGATGGGGAACATAAACTACAGAAAGCCACCAGCTGCAATCATAAGTACTCCTTATGCTTCGTTTACGTTTATACACGTACTCATGCACGCACGCCGGTTATGAACATGATTTTCTTATTATTATCTCACGGCTCTTAGTCTCTTAGGAATCGAGCATTTCTTTTTTAAGATAGCATGTGCCTTAAGAGTCTTGGCCAGAAAGAAGCTCATTAGTGAAAAAATGGAGTGGCGATTGCAATCTGATGCTAGTTTTTCGGAATCCTGTGACTTTGAATGATCAGAAAAAGTATAAACGCTCACCGACAGCCTAATTACGTAAGTGAATTTGGTAAGGCAAAGGGTTTTGACCTCATCAATCGACCAATCATTCCATCAATGTAATACATGTATTTCATTTGGTAGCGGTTTTAATGTCACACCAGGTCAAACACGCAATTTAAAGAGCGCGGTGTGTTTTTTGCGTCTCCTGTAAAGATGCAGTTTTGGACTTAGATCCCTTTTCAATACAGCCACAGATTTAATGCAATTGTTTGACAAGTTTTCTAGTTAACAACCAAGCCAACAACTTCAAATTTTTAATTAAGAAGTATGTATCAAATTTTTAAACAAATGAATTAAACGTGTTTTTTAACAAAATATAATTTATATTGAAAAGAGTGTGTGGGTGTGAGTGTGGAGTTTCTTGCAAATTCATCTCCATTGAGATCTAAGGACGCTTTTTTTTTTTTTTTTTTTTTTTGTCGACGGGGACAATCATCTTATGACAAATCCCGCTCTTGGGTGGAGCGGGCGATAGTGTCAGACTTGTACTGACTAAAAACCCCGCGCCGTTCCTTCTAGCCTTCATACCGGGGCTCTAGCTTCCTTTCGGATAACCCCGAACCCCGGTAGGCTTCGCCCAGCTGGGCCCCTCTCTTTGCTGACAACTCCTTGAGGCGCGCGGGAACAGTGCGCGCCGTCGACGCCTTGGCTCGGTCCGGGTAGTTACCGGACGATCGGACAGCGAGCTACCCATGGCTCGCAGTCCACGAGCCCGCGTCTACGGTGGCTGGATATCGGGATTGGGATCCCGGCGGCGGCGGCGAGGGCGCCGTTGCCTGATGCGGTCGGCCTCCTCCTTTGCTAGCATTACTGCTTCGCAGAAGGAGGCGAGCGCCTGCCACTCCTCCTCGCTCCGGACCATGGCCTGAACCAAGGCCCGGCGCGAAATAAACTATTTTTGATTTTTTGATTTTTATTGTATTATTTAATTATTACTGTTCATATCGAGTTATCTTAGTCTAGCAATAAAGTGAACCACTATTCCGAGTTCAGACGACATAAATCTAACTTATGAGGTTATTTTATCCAGTTTGAGAGGAAATCTTACGTAGAAACAAGACCAATTGAGAAGCTTTTTCTCGATCTTGACGGGGAAGCAAACATCCGGTGAAAAAGAAAAACGACGAATAGAAATCTTTCAAGGTTCAATTGATCAAGGTTCCGGAAACAACCTTACCTCTGCAAAAAAGCTTGACGACGTTTCTTTGTAGAAAATATAGTCTATTACGAAATAAACTGACTTAATTCAAGATTAAGCGAACCTTTTTTTTGTGTGGTATATCATCCAATGACTTCTCCCGCTCTGGGTGAAGCGGGAGGGCGTGTCAGACTTTTACTGACTAAAACCCACCCGTGTTCCTTCAGTTGCTTGTGCCAGGGTCGCGGTAACTCTCTGGCATCGGCCCTAGCGGGCCCCAACACTTTTGCTGACATCTCTTTGAGGCGCGCGTGGAACACAACGCGCCGTCGACTCGGGCCTGGTCCTTATCGGACGGCGAGCTACCCATTACTCGCCGTCCAAGGTTATGCGAACCTTGGATTGCCATATTTGTATAAATCTATTAATAGACACTGAATTATATGTGAATTATATCTTACAAATTATATTGCTACGGCGTAGCAGACAGAACTATACTCGTAGTGAAGGCTACGCCTGCTACGCGTCTACGTAGCTAGATTACTACGTCTCAAATCAAATCAAATCAAATCCATTTATTTGCCAGAATGTAGGTTTACACGGTGGTGTGATCTTAAAACTAATAGTCGCCCCTTTACATTCTACCATTGCATATGGTGTGCAAATATTTAATTTTAAACTTGGCCCTTTTATTATTATACTGAGGTATGTAGTTGGTATTATAATAATTGTAAAAAATAATCATGAACTATACCACCTGTAACAGTATTACTACTAATATCAACTACAGTACATGACTTCGATATACTATTATTTGACGTCTTACCCTAATAGGCTTTTAGGCTTTCTTACTTTAATTTATCAAGAAAAATGTTGATGTCAAAAAAAAAACTATTTTCACTGTAATGGCTGACAAGGAAATGAACATGCTTATTCAGCATGTGAATATAATTATTTTGTCTACTAGTAAATTTTTCTAAATATGGTTTTGCAATAACATAAAAATAAAATTTTATTTCAATTCAACTTTATTAACTCCGTTACACACTCACTCAGTGATGTCACCTTTTTTACATCAAAGCTGTTACCTATAAAGACAGTTACATTGGTATCTGATTTATATATATTTTTTGTTACACATTCCATGATATGCTTGTAAGATGACCCAGACATACAATAATTAAAAGTCGAATAACTCTGATTGCTATTTAATAATTTACCTAAATCAGAATACAAAAGAACTTGATACCGACTTTTGTAATTTTATTTTTATGTCATTTGGACCCTTTTAAACAAAGTAACTTCTTTATTTTTAGAGATAGCTTAGATCTGTTTTCACGATAAATTTGTTTATGATCACTTTGTTATACTTAACTCATTTTCTACAAAACTGGTTTTATACCCCTTTTAACTAGGGCCACAGAAATTAGGGTCTTTTCCAACATCTTCATCATTTATGATAATTTTCTTGCCCTCGTCCCAAATTATTTAGGGTAATGGTGCAACATGTCTTTATATTTTTAACCGACTTACCAAAAAGGAGGAGGTTCTATGTTCGACCTCATGTATGTTTTTTTTATGTATGTTCACCGATTTTGAAAATTCTTTTTTTGTATGAAAGAGTATGTTTCGAAATTGGTCCCATTTTAATTTGGTGAAGATCTGATGAAGAACTTTGAAGATATACAACAGAACTCTTCAATAAATAACGTGAAATCTCTCGGGATTGCTGTAATCGCATGTCTGTTTATTGTTTATACCATTTCATAACATAACATCACGCCAGTACGCTCTTGACGGGTACGCAGATCTCTCAGTTCACCCTTTATGTCCAAGTTTCATGATATTCGGCTAATCTATTCTGAGGTTAAGGTAACTTACTAAACAACTTGCCTATTAGGTAGGTACAACAAAAAAGTGAAAAATAAAAATCTTTTTTACAAAAAAATACTACCGACTTCCTAATAAGAAAACTACAAAGTGAAAAATAACCTTATTTTTGGAAGTCGGTGTCCGTAACGCAAAAAAATGGTACCTACGAAAGATACCAACTTCCATAATAAAGTTATTTTTCACTTTGTAGTTTTCTTATTTGGAAGTCGGTAGTATTTTTTTGTAAAAAAGTTTTTTATAATATCCAAACTTCTTGATTAGCATCATCATCGTCATGTCAGCATGTAAGCAATAAAATAATTAACAAAACGACAACAGCCGAACTTACCCGAACATTCCCGATTCACATCACCGTCAACTCATCGGTACTAACAGCTAATCGCGAACATGCAATATCCTTCTCCCATCAAAGGGCTATAATTGGCGCGAACGCGATCATCAAATACGTCACACAGCGTTATTACGTCACAAATAAAATCCTGACGACGCCATCTTGTAAACCGGAACGTCCAGTTTGACGTGAGCTGTCAATCGGAGTAAATGGCGAGAAACGATCAGCTGTCAGGGCTCTAGTTTAAGTGGTCACATTGTAATGACACACTGGGATTGGTATCAAGGATGGATTGTGGAAGACTGGATATGAAAGATTGTTTATTTAGATTTCGATTTTGTGTGGAATTAAGAAAAAGGTTTTAATTCGCAATCTGACAGAGTTTAAGTATTCTTTTCGTTTTTTATTAAGTATAAAAAACAAGAAGAATAGTTTAATTTCAATTATACCGTGGAATCTGGACGTACACTTTGTGCAATTACATTATTTGACGTACCTATCAAAGAATACGGGAAAAGTAAAGTTAAATCAAAAAGTTACAAGCTAATTTGCTACGGTGGCAATGTTTCAGACGAGGCGGACACAATATTTCAAAGTTACGCCGGCTACGCGTCGAAGCATACCTGCAAGAAAGAGGGAAATAAATTATTATATCTTCACGCGGAAAGCGTCCCGTTTAGTGCAACCAAATTCAATCTGCCTTGTCTTTACCAACTAAGTTGGTATCTAGTCTAGTGCAGCTGAGTATAAATAGTTCAACTCATCTATGCGCGCGGCGCCATGTGTGCGTGAGCTTGTAATTATAAATTATGCATTTGTATGGCAGTGACGCGGCAGCCGTCGTCCGAGAAAACCACCACCCACACATACTTACCCACAAATAGTGCCGAGGGCAAAGATGAGTTGAACTATCTATACCAGTATTTACATGGAGTGGCCTATCTGACTTGCACAGATACTGGGTGTATCTGGGCAACACGATACCTCTAGGCAAGATCATCTCTTTATTTTTGTCGGTCAAAATGATTCCGTTAATTGAATCTTCCCTATCCAGCGTTATCAAATCCAGAAGTGTAGTGAGTTGATGAGGGTGTAAAAGCTATTCAGCCGGAAAGCTGATAGCAAATATGGCAATAACACGGCCATCTTGTATCTCCGTATGTTTGGCTATTTATCTCAGAGCTACAAGTATTTACATTAGTATTACAGCCAGTGTCTTACGTAATGTTAGGACTTACTTACTTGTAGGATTCTAGGAATTGGTCTATTTATTTAGCTAGGTTCTATGATGCTACGTTCTCAAGTAATGTTGTACGAAATAAAGATGTAAATATCTACCTAAATAAAAAAGGTTTTTCTGTTGAAATGCTGGTAGTCAAAGTCTATATTATTCGAATAATATTAACTAATATCACATATAATATAATACTAGCATACAGATGCCTTATCCCATACAAAGAAACCGTGCTTCACATAACTAGCGTTTTTCGTCTGATTCTCTCTCGTCTATTTTTTGTACATCAATCGCGTTCTGTTCCGTTCCACCGTTCCGTGTTAGCAGCGAGTTGCAGTAAAAGGGTTTATTGACGATTTGTTTTATAATATTTTTTTGTACGTTTTTACAGTTTCATTGCAACAAAATGTGTAACAATACAAATTTAAACAATCGAGAAATGGAACGCCTCAGAAATTAAAAAAACGCGCCATCTTTTGGCATCAAAATGATAAAGTCAAAGTCAAAGTTAAACTCAAATATATTTATTCAACTGGGCCAAAAAGCGGCACTTTTGAACGTCAGAATTAAAAGTAACAATTCATAAAATAAAAATTGATTCTACCGTGATACGTTCAAATAATCTTTGAAATGTAAATTAAGAACCCAATATTCCATAATTTTGTGCTCAGGAGAGTTGATTAAACAAGAACATACAATTTTTATGTTCAATTCTAGAAAATGTTTATTTTACACACAATTTAATAACAAATCGGTGCGTATCGCGCCATCTAGTGAAATTTATTTGAACAAAATTGTATTTCTTAGAGCTGGGACCCCGTGTCTAATATGTTTAAATATGTAAAATTGATTGCATAATATTTGTAAAAGTTTAATATCGGGAAAAACTTATCCCATAAGAAAAACCACTCTTATGAAGTAATTAATAGGTTCTAATATTGTAAAGCTGCGCTTACTATTTATTTATGTAATTTTTATAACAAAAAATTGCACGGGTTCTGCGGAAAAACTCACGAAAATGAAGGCGCTGGAAAAGTCCTGCCCCCGCACCATGACGTGTCAAATTATAATGGTTCGACTGTGCAAAGAGACAGATGTATACAAGTCATATACATCTGTACGCACACTGGAAATAACCTTTCTCTAAGAGGTTATGGTCACCCTCCTGATCTAATACTGATTTGTCTCATTTTCGTTTCATTCAACTATCAAAAGCTACAGAACAACAAAAGATTTTCACAGCACGTACAGATTAGCGTAGATTAAAACAAACTAATTAATTGCATTCATTAGTCGATAATTATCATCATCGCAGACACATTATTTAACGTTACGTTACATTAAACCTTACGTTAAAACTAAATTATTGCGTACATGAACTTGTGTACGTAATGGAAAAGGGTATTAAACAGCTTTGCATTTAGAGCTTAAAGCTCTTAAAACATGTTTAGTTTAATCCTTTCGATTGATATTTATCGCCTAGCATTTACAATTTGAAGGTGACTCGAGTGTTTGTTAATTTTATTTTTATAAGCACTAACTCTATGAACCGTTTGTTTGTTGAAGTGAACGATTTGCTTGTTGCGTGTGAGATAAAAGATAATTAATAGGTTCTAATATCCAGGATCAGAAATACATCAGCAGTTTGTGTAATCCAAAAAATAAATAAATGTCTGTGACCTAAAATAAAATCTTCTGTTAAACTTGTACCAAAGAAATAGACAACATTCCGATTGAGAAACAAAAATATAAAAAATGTAACCTTTCAAAAAAAAAATACACGTAGGCGACCTACATTCCAGACCAGTTCATAAAAATAAAATATGGTACCACGTGTAGCCCCAATCGTTTCGAATGCGCACGTACACCTTTTTTAGCTCAAAATAACCCTATCCAAAAACATTACATTGCTGGTTATCAATAGCAAAGTTGCCAACTCAACTGCTATTTGTGAAGAGGTAAAAAGACTAGGTGTCAAGTTTTGAATAAGAAAAGGATACGTTCCCGCGATGACTCGTTCGATCTGCTTGAATGAGTTCGGACGTGACCGACTTACAAAACCGATCCTTTTACCGCCATTTATAGACTCTGATCTTTTTCAATGTACTTGCTTCATTGCCTTGCGAGTTCAGCTGTTAATATAAGCAGGTTTACTGTAAACAGCATTGGTTGTTTAACTGGTTGAACCATGCAAAGATATTTCGCGAGCATTGCAAAATGGACGCTCATCGCTACGAGTCAGTTTGGCTGACAATATTGTTTGCGCCAACAGCAAAACGCTTTGTAACTGAAGTACACGATAAATAAATACAAAGTGGCTTTTCGTCAAATTAAATATTGACGCTACGCTGGAAATATGAAACAATTTTTTCGATGCTGTCCCTAAAATGGCGTGAGACGGGCTTATTTAACTTATGGCAGTATAAAGGGTACTTTGTCAGCATAAAATCGTTGCGTCGCTAAGAAATGTCGGGGATGTCGCCCTTATTTTTCACTTGGAAGAGAAATTTTGTGCAGACGGCAGGTGTTTATGCTCCGCGTTGAAAATGGTTCATTTAGAAACGCTTTGTACTTGAAAGGTTACAACAATATAATTAGGTGCTGAACTCTGAACGAACGCATTTGTGGACGATTAGAAACTAACTTTATTACGTTCTCAAAGAGATCCCTAAGGAGTGTTTGTACACGAAGGCAAATGTTTGCGAAGTATTCTGTGCACTAGACTTGAATCCAACTTCAAGATAACAAGTCTTTGTAAATGCTCTTTACACATAAAATATTTAGCTGAAGAAGTTTCATCAAAGTGGCACAGTCACAGTTAATTATTATGGCAAAATATTTAAGCTAACTGTAAATGAAAACCGTGTTTACTCAGTAATGGCTCAGTCAAATGCTGCCTTCGAAATAATTTATTAAAAAGGTTTGATGTGGGGGATAATTTAATATTGTCTTTAAGTCTATATTTGAATTCCGGAGACGCTGTGACAAGAAAACATACGATTTTATAAACTGTCGGACAAAAAAAAAATCAATGAGACTGTCATGAGAAGTCATGATCATTAGGCCCGGTATCCACCAAAGCGGAGAGGAGAGGAGACGAGAGGAGATGTACTGCGAAGCTGGCAGGTTATTTCCACCAAAGCGGAAAAGAGATGCATAGTGGAGAGGAGATGTGAGCTGTGCGTAGCGGAGATGTGAGCTGTGAGAGCTCGAAATCAGTAGTATCAGTCAAGTGCTGTTTACGAAAGGAAGATGCCATGCGGGGAAAGGGGCGCGCAAGCGTGGTCGCCGCCCGGCCGACCGAACCATCTCCGGTCTGCCTCGCCGCTGGCTTGCTCGCAGCACAAAATTCTATTGAAAAATGAGACATCTCTTCTCCTCTCCGCTTGATCCATTTCCACCGAAGCTAAGCGGAGCGGTGATGCGGCAGTAACGAAATCTGATTGGTTATTCAAAATACATCTCGTCTCGTCTCTTCTCCTCTCCGCTTTAGTGGATACCGGGCCTCACGGGTGTCTAAATCTTAACCAATTTTGTAAACTAAAATATTAGTAAAAGGTAGGCTCTGGATAATAATACGATTACAAAAATTAGATAAAGATAAGTCATTTATTTCGGAACAACATACACACATTTAAATTGCGTGGAATAAAACATGACAATAGATTAAAGGGAATGAAAAAACAACAATTAAATAACAGTAGTTTAATTATAAATTACTGATAGAAAAACTCACTCACTCACTATCCCATATTTAATTATTCATGGCAAAAAAAGTATGAAAGTAGGATTAATGTAGTAGAAATGGTTTCCTTGCGAAGTATGTGTGGTGTAACTCTAAATTATAGATTGAGGAATGAAGCAATAAGACAACGTTGTTGTTTAAAAGAAGATGTAGTGATAAAAAATTGCAAGAGTATGCAAGATGGTTTGGTCATGTTGAGAGGATGAATGAAAGGCGACTAACGAAAGTGAATGGTAACGCCGGAAGGAGACGTCCCAGAAAGACATACATAGACCTTATTGGTGATGTTCTTCAGAAGGCCAGGTGCGCAGTACTCATAACCGCGTGTATGACTAGATGTATGAACGTGAGTGAAGTATGTAAGGATCGTAGCAGGTTTCTGCCTACACCCATGGGAGAAAGGCGTGATTTTATGTATGTGTGTATTTAAATACACACAAATATACGACCGGCAACAGTACCTAAAATAAGTACACAATTTCAGGACTGCTTCCTAAATAATACAAACAATTAAGCTTAAGTTCTATGCCGGAAAACTGCACAGCACCTGTGAAATAGGCCACGACAGCAAAATTATAGTTAAGCAGTCTTTTATAAGCAATGAAAGTATCAAAAGCAAAATACAAGTTAAAATAATTCTACATTTTGTTGTGTACCAAAAAATAGGCAGTTAATTCTGTCAAAGCATTCGACAATTTATAGCAATATTAATATCGCTTATCTGACCAACCATATCCTCCCTGATAACATATATTTTGAAAAGCCAGGGGTTTGGTTCAACTGAAATATAAATTTGTATAAAAGTGGGATGCGACACCCCTGTCGATAAGCTGACGTGTTAATCCAATACCGGGTGATTTAGAGGGGAAAAGTGGATTGTTTGTTTTACAAATCTTTTTCATTTATTATATAAAGTCTGGAGAATAAGGGTTGTTATTTTGACCGACTTCTAAAAAAGGAGTTTGTCAATTCGACCCGATTATATTTATCTGATTTGTATGTATTGCAATCATCAACAATAGCAGAATTTTGCGAGAAACTAAAAATATTGAAGCAGCTGCTGCGGCTGAAAAAAATCCTCAAGCGGCGGAAATATAACCTCATAGGTAGTTATATTTTCGTGCCTCATCAGTAGTTATAATTTCTCTTATGAGAAACAACAACTTGATGGATGTGGTAACAAAATTTCACTCCGATCCTGTTTTAGGTTAAAAAACTCGTATGTTCATGATGGCTACCGCGTAGTTTGCGCCGAATGTAGTTCAGCATAATTTAATTTTGCTTACCATGAAATAATCTATGACTACGAATAAATGAATTTACTTTTACATTGAATTATTCTGTCGCATTCCTGAAAATAATATCAAATAAAAAAAATCTCTTTACTATTATAAAGTTTTTCCCTGTGACTACTTGGACTCAAAATCAAAATAGTTTATTTCAAATATACCTTACTCGTAAAAAGTACCTCACTTTTGAATTGTCAAACAAAAAAACAAAAATATGACTCTAGTTGCAAATTCGCAAGCGTCAGTAGATTTCAATGGAGAAGAATTTGCAAGAAACTCCACGGACACTCTTTTCCATCAGTTTCAATTACAAGTTTTTGGTAACATCATTCTTGTTGAAAAAAATACATGTGAGAACGATGCAAAAAGTACATGTGCACGTAAAAGCGTCTAGAGTTACAAACAATTTTAACAAAAAATGCAATAACGGGCCGAGGCAGCTAAGTTATGACCAATCCCAACTGATGGCGCCCATGATGCATGGATGCATGGCCAACATGATGCATGGATCGGCACCATTGAGCTCAACCATCAATGCTGCAATGCAATTGATGCAATGTTACCTTAGTCACAGTACTCCGATGCCATGAAAGCCTTTCCCATGTACCAGAATACTACTAGGTAGTATATACCAAATATTAAATCTCACATTTCACGTGGGCTCTGCCCTTGCAGTGATATTCCGTAAAAATCTCACTTTGGAAACTGAGGTGAAGTAAAAGTGAAGTGACGCGTGTTTCACGGTGAGTTGTTTTCAGAATAGGCCGTCTGTTGCACAGGTGCAGCAACCGTCTCCTCGTATTATTTCATATTGTTTTTCGCGTAATAATAATTGTTTATTTATGAATTTTAATATGACTTGATTTGAATATGTTTAAATAAATACCTATTGTTTTGTTTTAACCTGGTCGATTTTGATCGGGTTGAATTTTATGCTAGTTTTGAAATTGAATTTTATGAATTAAGTATTTCGGAATACTTACTTCTGCCAGCGGCTTCGCTCGCGTGAAAATTATTCTAAGGGATGACACTATCAGGACATTTCAGGTCACAGTCTAACTGTTGAGACATGGTTTCTTCCAAATCCGTTTAGCCGTTGTTAAGACGTGAAAAATCTTTTTCATAAAAAAAAATACTACCGACTTTCAAATTAGAAAACTACAAAGCGAAAAATTTTTGGAAGTCAGTGTCTTTCGTAGGTACCATTTTTTTTGGTTATGGACACCACATGGACACAGTTGTACCTATTAGGCAAGTTGTTTAGTAAGTTACCTATAACGCCAAAATAGTTTACCCGAATATGGTGAAGCTAGCATAACCGGTGAAATGAGAGATCTGCGTACCCCTTAAGAGCTTATTGGCGGATGTTATGTTATGGAATGATATAAACAATAAACAGACATGTGATTTCAGCAATCCCGAGAGATTTGCCGTTACTTATTGAAGAGTTCTGTTGTATATCTCCGAAGTTCTTCATCAGATCTTCACCAAATTAAAATGGAACCAATTTCGGAACATGTTCTTTCAAACAAAAAAGAATTTTCAAAATCGATTAGCAATTGACGGAGATATCGGCGAACATACACAAAAAAAGAGTCGAACATAGAACTTCCTTCTTTTTGGTAAGTCGGTTAAAAAGTAACAATTAGAGTAACTTTCGCATTTATTATATTAAAGTATCTGAAGTTAATTAATTTGTTATGTTTGCTATAATATTAAAGTATCTGTTAAGTTAATTAAATATAGACAAGTTCGACACAATAATCCCCCGTATTCTTTTATCTTGCCTTGTGTAGGTGGATCGCAACACGGACCGGGTCGTTTAATAAAGAGAATGTAATGCGCCATGACCGCTCGTGATGTCCTCTAGTGTCCATTGTCCAGTGTGGAGTGCATCGGGACGGAGTCTTAATTAAAGTGTATATCTTAATGACGGGACGACTAGGGTATTGTTTAAGACGGCAGCCATCTTGGGTGAGACGTGTGATTGTAGGCTGCTGTTTGGTGCAATAAAAATAGTGGAAATATATTCTAAGACATAATGTTTTCTTCTATACATAACTAGCTGTGCCCACGGCTTCGCTCCCATCAAATGCCTACCCTTCCTTTCTACCGTACCCTATCTTACCTACTCTACCCTACCTACCCTTTTATTTTCTAAAATTTTTTTTAGCGTGGAGAAATGCTCATGCATACTGCGCTACCACGGGGAGATAGCGCAGTTATGTGGGACTCTAACCCACTAAAACTCCACGGTGTCCTCCTGTGCCGCTTATGGCGAGAACACGGGAACGCGTTAGCATACAACCGCGGACCCGCCGCGGCTGTCCGTCTCCGGACCCTCCTCTGGGGTTTACCCCCCATCACCGGCGCACCAGAACACACTGTACGCCGTGACCACCTCAGGGACCAAACCAGCACATGGGCGCCAGACGACCCCGTGTATGGCACCCTTGGTCCCCCTGTGACGGGTCAGGACAGTGGCCCCGCCACCTACCACTTTTCGGCCGCAGGAGATAGGGAGAGCGGCCAACGCTATACCGACACTCCTCCTACCCTGCGGCCCCAACGCGTCCGCCATCAGAAGGTGGCGACCCCGCGCAGGCCGCGGTGGGTAGGGCGAGCGGCGCTCCGTAATACCGGCACTCCTCTCCCGCCCCGGCCTCCAACCCTCAGCCACGATGCCTACTGTACTACATCGCGGCCCGCCTCAGTTGCGATGGCGCCCATACGCCACCGCAACCTACTTATTGGCCGCTACGTCGTCGGCTTGTCGGCAAAAGCCCTGACAAGCGGGTTCCTCTTCGCTTCACCGTGGTTGTCCAAGCCACGGTTACTGAGCCCCCCCGCCTCGACAATGCGGGAACCCACCGGGGGGGACCCTACCTACCCTACCCTAACTTCCTCCCCACCCTACCTTACCTACCTACCCTACATAAATAACTAACCTACCTACCCTAACTACATACCTACCCTACCCACATACCTACCGAACCTACATACCTACCCTACCTACCTACAATTTTTTCTTTATTTTTACTATCTAAGAACCTTCTCCAAACATTAACAAACACAACATAAAAAGAATTAACGAAATCGGTATAGCCTATATATAGATTATCACTTATCTTAGCATAACATCCGATATGTATTAGTCGGAGGGCCCGGTAATGGCACGGGCATAAGACTATCTTTTGGCGCAAGTCTGTACATATATCGCTACATACCAACAGAGCATAAACTGTTAAATAATGTGATTGAGTGATCTTTTCAAAAAGTTCATTTGATCTCTGCAAAACATTGGAATTAATATAGTGAATGTAATGCGCTATATATGACTGGGGGATAGGGCCTTAATTAAAGTGTCGATCTTAATGACAGGATGACTACGGTATTATTTAAAATGGCCGCCATCTTGGGTGAGATACGTATTATGTGATTGTGGGTTGGCGCAATTAAATCGATAAATATACATTCTATAGGACATAATGTCTGCATGTGTATCAATAATCACTTAACATAACATCACTTCTGTATTAATCAGAAAGAGCATGGGCATACGATTATCTAGGGGCGCGAATCTATATTGCTAGCAATCGACTACAAAACGTTTAATTATGTGATTGAGTGATCTTTTCAAAAAAAATTATGGGTTTAATATAGTGAGTGTAATGCTAATGCACCATGACTGCTCGGGATGTCCTCTAATCTCTAATGTCCAGTGCATCGGGCAGGGCCTTAATTAAAGTGTACAGCTTAATGATGGCCGTCCTAGGTTATTGATTAAGATGGCCGCCATCTTGGGTGAGATTTGTGGTTGTGGGCCGGTGTTTGGTGCAATAAAACATATAATAAGACAAAATGTGTTCTTAAATAATTACTTATCACAACATAATGTCAGTTTTGTATTAGTCGAAGGGCCAGGTATAGGTCATAGGTGTATCTATGGGCGCGGGTCTTTGCCGTATGATTATGCCATCAATGGACCATAATAAACCGTTTAATAATGATAATGTAATGCGCCATGACCACTCGTAATGTCCTCTAATGTCTATTGTCAAGTCTATCGGGGTAGGGCTTTAATAAAGTGTACAGCTCAATGACGGCCATCCTAGGGTATTGTTTTAGATGGCCGCCATTTTGGGTGAGATGTGAGATTGTGGGCTGGTGATTATAGAATTGGTAGGACATTCTAAAAAGATTAATGTGCAAATATCTAGTTAGTATAGAATATCACGCTTATATTTGTCGAAGGGATAGGTGAAAGTGGTACCAATACTACAGCCATATTTCAACACAAGTCCCAAGTGATTGTTGAAGCGAGCATATTGACATCAAGGGGGCACAAATCCAGACTCAAGACTTATACTGGCTAATTCCAGATGGAAAACCCAATTACACCCGACTGAGGAACCGAGCTCGAGACCTTATATTCAGCTGTAGCGAATGCGACTAGACTAGACCAATATTGGCGCAGTTATCTAGTCTGGGTTGCTAGTAAAACATTTTTTACGGGGTATTCAATTCCGTTCAGTTCTTTTATGCTACATAGAAATAGAACAAAGCTATTTGCAAACTCGGCACAACTTCTTGTTAGCACTAATAATGAAAAGCAAGCGAAACAGTAACCTCCTTCAGTTTTTTCAGTGGAATTTCTCAACTTTTATTTGAACTTATTATTTCTTGCAAGATGATTGTAGTGCATTATTATATTTTTAGGAGTTAATCATTTTTTTTCTATCTTAAGTCTTCTTTTCTAATTTAAATTAGAAACTCCACTCCATCTAATGATGACCAAACAACCAAAAAACAAGTATGTAGGTAACAATCACGGCGTTTACTTATAGGTTGTGAAATTGTAAATGACGACCAAAAGCTGTCAGACCAAAGTATTCTTTTCTCTTCAAAACTTCGATCAAGTTTCATAGTGAGGTCAGTCCTTGCCTTACTCTGAAATTGGTTTTATGATTGCTTTAAGCACTTTCAATTTGCTGTGAGTGCTCATTTGCGAGTGGCGTCTTATCACCCAGTACATGCAGCATAATATTAAATCAAATTGCTTCCGTTTAGGTTAAGTTAAGTTAAGACGGGCTGGTGTCCGCATCTCCACGTCTAAGCGTGTATTTTGCGTACGGGTGGGATTCGTCTTCCTCACTCGATCCACCCCAGCTCCTCGAAGAAAGCCAGCAGCGCCAACTGTCCCCTGTACGGTACCTGAGTCACCGAGGAATTTGGCCCTGTAATCAGCGATTACTGGACAGCTTAGAAGCAGGTGTCCTGCGGCACGTCCTCCTCCATGCATGTTCTGTACAGTGGGCTGTCTTTGATCCCTAAGACAAATAGATGCTTGTTAAAAGTCCCATGGCCAGTCGTTACGGCTGTGACTGCACGTAACTGTGGTTTAGTCAGTCTCAGAGCTTTTTGCGTAAATCGGCCATCTCAAGAGCGAAGTGCCTCCTTGGCATGCCTGCACTCGCTGTGGTATTGTTTCCGCTTGGCCCATATGTGTTTTTGCCATATCAGCCTTCAGTCCAAGTGCATGCCCAAGTATTCTGCATGAACATCTGAAAAAAAAAAAACTATGTAGCTAGCCATTTGCCTCCGGCGCACACAAGGCTGGATTGCCAATTTAAGAGGACAAAAATATAATTTTGGAATGTCTAGAAAATGAACAAAACTAATTTGTTTAGCTTCTTCAATAAATAAACAATAGGATTTTATAAGTATCAATCTCACTAAAATAACAAAAAAGCCTGTGTAAGCGCAGTTTGTGTTCCTTTTTTTTGCATGGCAAACGTGGGAAAGTTTCGCCCGTAAGCTTGACGGAGTAACTATGTTTGTTTTGTGCCACAGTGTTTAAAAATTGAAGTGCGTCAGGTATGTACTATAATTATTATTGTTTAATTGTCATTTTTTTTCATCAATCGAGCAGTAATATCACTTTACGTGGAATACATTTTTTATACAAAAAATCTTTTAGATTCACTTGAGTTTTTAGACATTCAAAAAAAGTTCCGCATAGTTCCCTTATCATTTATACTTCCTTAAAAATTACAACCCCGGAGGATTCTAAAACAAGCAAAGACCTCGCCCCGTATCGACCTTTTGATAAATTGGGGTCTTTATTGTCAGGTAGTCGCGAAAATCCTGTTTCACAGCAGAGGAAGTTGTTTAGACACGAATTGTTTTTATTTTTAAGAGTTGAACGTTCTTATAGTTTTTCAAGACATAACGAACCAGTTTAGCATAGTACACTCTTCTGAGACTTTGATAAAACAGTTAAAAGATGTTGTTAAAGTGTTTCTGTCAAAGATTTTAGCTAAATGGGCTGAATTTACATTCACCTCTTTTAGCTATAATCTTATATATATATATATATATGTTCAACCGTTTTAAATTCGAGCATGCCTATTGGCTTATTGAATAATTTAAGCGTCCGAAGATACAATTAACACCTTTACAACAAACTATTTCTTCGGAGAAAAGCGAGGTAGAGCAAAAAAGTCATTTGAAGTCAGCTCTGAAAGCAGCAGAAAGAGAAAATTTAGGTCTCTTCTCTCGCGTTTTACTCCTGAAAAGCTTTGTTTAGCGACTGAAACAAGTCTGGTGAAATCTGTAGCGATAATTTCGTCTCCTAGAAGGTTGAAAAAAAATAAACAGGTTCACTCATCGTGTTCTGTAAATAATGAAGTCTCCAATAATTATGTAGACGACGACGATGATCAATACTTAGAATGGAACCTAATTTAAGGACTTTTATTTAAAAAAAATATAGCTTTTTACTTTTTTTTTATTGATTGTACCATGTTAAAAATTATTTTTACCTTTTAATACCAATATTACATAATTACCCAGTCAGAAAGTAAATAAAAATCTACACTTTATTTTTGTCATCGTAAATTGGCAAACCGGCCTTGTGTGCGGCGTTTACTTGTTTTATTTGAATCTGTATTAGTATAGGTTGTGAAGTTGTAAATGACGATCAAAAGCTGTGTGACCAAAGTATTTATCTCTTCACAAAATATTCACATCTGCATAACGAACCCATATTCAGCTCAGTCCAACCCTTACCCAGAGGCCTTGATATAAACTCTGAAATTCACTATATACGGGTAAAACACTTTCCATTTGCCTAGTACTCTCGTGTGACGCAAAAATACCAACCTAACCTCACGCAATTATGTCCGCGAACTTTTCTGTTGTAACTTCTTAAACTTTACTGGGTCCCTCGACCGTCCTTGGCCAGTTTAACTATATAATTAAGGAATATATACGTATGTTTGTTGTAAATAACGTGACGAACGCAAAGTGGCAGTTGAGAAAACGACCGTGGTACTATTATCACGGGGCTAAAGTGTCGTATTAGGAAACATTGTCAGACGTGACATACTGAATGTAGGTCTGGAGACAGATGGTTTTGGGTGCTGTGACACATTTTTGTTATAACGGTCAGAGTTTGAATGTTTAGTCGTGTTTGTGACATGTTATTTAATGAAGATTATTTTTCGAAATATAACATTGAAATAAAAAATATATATAATAAAAGTTTGAGTAGAGCAGTATCAGAGTTGGTAGTCAGATGCGGTTAAGCATACCAATTTTTTTTTTCTGCAAATTTATTTTTAAGCGCTTTTAGTACAAAGCATTCCTTTAGTTACGGAAACGAAGCTTAACCTTACAAGTAGACTAAATATTTCATCAAACCACACTTCATACACACACGACATAGCATGCAATTTACTTCCAGAACATCTCACTGTAAAATCACATCTGTCTCCTGGCCTAATATGGATGGCACAATTTGTAGCATAATGATGATAGCCATGCGGATCCTTAGCGGGCTTTACTGCGGCGTTTGCTGTTCAAGATATGTGGGTATTATGATATTCATGGGCGTGCGCAGATGTGAGGCATCCCTAGTCGTCGTGCATTAGCCTATTATTGCATGCTCGCGGGACTAGATTAGTTTACTGTGTTGTGACGTCATGGCCGTCAATGAATTGAGTGGAGATGGCGCTGCCGTCACGTAAACATTGGCTCCGTGTCTAAAAATTTAAAAAAATAGTATTATCGAGTATTTAACGTTAAAAGTGGTGTTAAAGTGACAATATCGCTTGGAACTAGCTGTCCTATCGTTATCTGGACTCCAACTTTACCTAGAAATAAGAGAAAGTGATCTAAAAGTGACGTGTAATTACTGCTTTAAAAGAAGACCTATTGGTGAAACAAATCTCTATTAAATACAGTTCAAAACATTCAAAACAATATCTCAACAAAAGCGGTCGTGAACTACCCAAAAATCATTAAATCGTTGTGTCTAAAACGTGTAACAAATCCAGTTTGACAGTGTGAACATTTTTGCAGCATGAGTCACATAACGACTGTTTGATAATTTAAAATTAAAATAAATAAGAACAGATACACTATTTTGGTTATGAAAGTAATCACCGAGTTGGCAAAGTGTTCGCAGAGCCGACATCAGAAGTAGTGTGAACGAGGTGACGCGGGTTCGATTCCACCATCGGGCTTTTATTTTTGGACATCATTACATTTGCAAAAATATTTGATTACGCACAAGTTCGATTCTGACATACATATATTTTGATTTTCTTATTATTTTAATATTGTTTACTTATTTTTACTATCAACAATGGCGAGTGGAGACACTAATGTAACAATGAGGAAAATCAGGAAAACGAACTCTCATAATAATGTGTCGATTATGAACACTTCAGACTCGTCACTCTTTGATACTACGATGCAAAGTCTACCTGATCAAAGTGGAACTTCAGAAGTACGTGATTTACAAGAAAAAATATTATCTGTACAGGAAGAATTACTGATTGCAAATAATGAAATTGACAATCTAAACACCGAAAATACAAAATTAAAATGGGAATTGGAAAAAAGCAATAAAATCATTGAATTATATAAAAAGGTCGGATATGGGGAGTCTTCTTCCACCCCACCAACTTCAATGCGGAAGAATAAAAAGAAAGACCAGAACAGGACTAACACCCCGTCTGAGAAAAGTAAAGGTCAACAAATTATTATCCCTGACAAGCCCATAAATGTGGAACAACCGAAGCAAGATAAATGTTCTGAAAGAAAATCTAAAAGTATCCAGGATCTTTTTGAAAAAGATACCAACCCAAGTGTGTGCAAGGAAAGCCAGCTGCCAGCCGACAGCTTTTTCCACAAGAATAAACTATGTATATTGAGCACGAATTATACGAATAAAATACTATCCATAGCGCAAAATACCTTCACAAACAAATTTGACTGTTGTCACTATTTAATACGTAACGGGAAAACTGAATATCTCTTGAAAGGTTTAAAAGAAAAACTTGTAAAATTCACCATGAATGACTTTTGTGTAATTCTTTTAGGTGATGAAGACTTCAAAAATACTAATAATTATTTTGATATTATATTTCGTATAAGAGAAGTTGTTCAAAACATAAATAATACGAATGTGATCATTTGTTTACCGACGTATAAAAATGGATACTATGCTAATTTATTTAACAGTAGAATAGAAACTTTCAACAACCTCTTGTATCTAGATGTACTGACATATGAACATTTATATCTGTTAGACAGTAATTTAAATTTATCCTTTGACTACAAAATTTTTAATAAACGAACAGGCTTAGTAAGTAACCATGGAATGTATATAATATTTAAGGACATAGATAGTTTAATAATTGACATACAATATAATAATACTTTATGTGATACAATTGATATAACCGTTGATAATAATTTGATAAACAAGGACGAATTAATAAAAGTAAATACAATGCCCCGAGAAACTCAATTTCTTGCATCAAATTGGAAACTAAAGACATCACGCACCCGAAAGACATTGCCAATACATTTAATAATTATTTTATAGATAAAATACAACCAACAATTAACGTGGGAACAAAATCAACGTCATTAATTCTTGCCAGAGCACAATCCATGTTTATGGCTCCGTCTACGCCATATGACATACTAAATATTATTATGAAGCTAAAAAACACGAACAGCGTTGGCTACGATGGTATTGCCACAAAAATATTAAAAGCGGTTGCATTTGAGATATGTACTCATTTGTGTTTCATTGTTAATCTTTGTATAAGTACAGGCGTATTTCCTGATACATTAAAAAAGTCTATAGTGAAACCGCTATACAAGAAAGATAATCATGAATTGATGACAAATTACAGACCAATCGCGCTTATATCAGTTATGTCGAAAGTGTTTGAAAAATACATATATGGTGAAATAAATACCTATTTAGAAAAATACAATATACTAAGTGACGAACAAAAGGGATTTCGAAAAAATAAAAGTATAAATTTGGCTATTTATGAGTTTTTAAATAATGTCATGCTAAATATAGATAAGAGAATACCAGTCTGTGCCATTTTCTGCGACATGACACAGGCTTTTGACTGCGTCCATTATAATTCCCTGACAGAGAAACTTGAAGCCTACGGTGTTAGAGGCAACGTTTTAGAATTAATCAAATCGTATCTTCATAACCGTAAACAAGTTACAGAAATCACTGTAATAAATAAAAAAAGTAAACGTGAAGAAACATCAAGATCAGAAGAACGCGAAGTTATATACGGAGTACCTCAAGGCAGTGTACTAGGGCCTCCGTTGTTCACTTTGTATATAAATGACTTGCCTAAAATAACTGAACATCCGATGACACTTTTTGCTGACGATTGCACTTTGACAATAGCTTGTAATGACATTAACACATATGAACATGACATTAATAATTCACTAATATCTATTATAAATTGGCTAAATAATAATAATTTAATAATTAATTTAAAAAAGACTAACGTAATGCACTTTAGACAACGTACACCGAAGATGGAAAATCTTAATATTCAATTTAATAATATAAATATCAATGAAGCTGACACAACAAAATTTCTAGGACTAATAATAGATTCTAAATTGAATTGGAAACCTCAAATAGAGGCGCTTACAAAAAAATTGAGTAGTGCATCCTACGCTCTGAAACGGCTAGCTGTGGTTCTCAACTCAGATGCGCTAATGACAGCTTACTATGGATTAGCCGAATCAATTCTAAGATATGGAGTCATCTTTTGGGGGAATAGCACGGACAATGAAATAGCGTTTCGGGCACAGAAAAGGTGCATTAGGTCGATGTTTAGACTGCAAACAACGGACAGCTGTAAATCATATTTTATAGAACGTAAGATATTGACATTGCCCTCATTATATATCCTAGAAACAGTAATGTTTATTAAATCCAATTCCCATTTATTTCAGCGTTTGTCTGATGCTGTCCCTAGGAATAGACGTGATAATTTCAAACTCTGTGTTCGCGGCGCTAAAACAACTCTTGTGCGTAAAAGCATCTTTTGCATGGCTCCCACCATTTTTAATAAATTGCCAAAAACATGGAAAACATTAAATATATATGCCCTAAAAAGTAAATTGAAGAGTTTACTAACTGAAAGAGCATATTACAGTATAGCAGAATTTATGAAAGAGGACAATTTCTTGATATGACAATGTTGTATTTTTTGACATGTTATAGTAATCTATTGTATTTTTTGGAGTAATTGTAATTTGGAGTTGACATTCATAATTATTTTCATTGACCAATTTATTTAATGACTAATTTGACATTGAATTGTATCAAAGAAATATGCTTATTGAATTGTAATTATACCTAGTCTCTGATGAATAATGATGAAATGTAATTTTTGTGAATATTATCACGGTTAATGCACCATCTCTTCTAACCAATTTGTACGCCACGACATGCGGCTGAACATGTTAGAACTTTGCTGTATCCCATTATTACCTTGCATGCAATATTTCATGTACACCATGTTTCAACAAATAAAATTTACTTACTTACTTACTTACTTAATGTTATTTATGCTCTTTGTGTTGGCTTTGAGTGGGCTGTGTTATTGATGTGGAATTCAGGTATGGATAATATGCGTGGTAATTGAAATCACAATAACTAAATAACTGAAGTTAATGTCTTTTTAATTAAGAGTGTAATTTAAGTAACTTTTTTTACGTGCTTGTCTGTGGCAGATTAGCTGGCACTGGACATAATATTTAATTGCCACTTTTAAAACACCCGTGAGAAAGAGCCAAGGCGTTTTTCTCTTAGACATCTGACCGTAAAAACTAAGGTGGAGTGAGCTTGAAACTTTTTGTGTTCAATCCATAGCTTCAGAGGTGGAATAACTGTTCACTGCACGCTCATTTCACCTACATTTTCTAAAAAAGAAAAGAAAGAAAAAATATTTTTTTAATTATCATTTATGCAATCTTTTTTTTTTTTCGTTTTTTTATTGATGTTATTCACAACACGTATGTCAACTACCTAATTCCGTATGTCAATGGCAACTCTCATCGTTATTACGTTTAGAAAAATGTGCTTAATTCTCTATTCCCCGGACATTTCGGCGCCATGATTAGTTTCCGTGAGAGCGGGCACAAAGCTACGTGTTTTCATTAGCTTCAGAAGTGGGATTGCTATTCAATACATTTACTATGCATTGGTTTTATAGTTCATCGTTCGCTGTGATTTTACTGTGCGGAAGTTAAATAGTTCTTTGGAGAGAATTGATTTGGTTATTCGGTGTGGTTCCTTTGTTGACTTTACAACCTGACGGGGTCATATCTTTTTCTTAGAAAATGCTTTTAGCTTCCGAGTCGTATGCAGTAAATTCGTGGCCAAAATTAATTAAATAAATAACCTGAGACAGAGTTAAGAGACAGAATTTAGATATAAGACAGAGTTTTATTATACAAGATAAGACAGAGTTTTGTGTTTTCTAATGGCTATAATCTGGGGGTATTTCAGTCAATAGGTTGCTTCTGGACAAGCTCCATCATCGACCACAGCATCGCTTACCATCAGATTATTTAGTGGTCAAACGAGAGCCATCACCGATAAACACGGTTTATAAAAAAAAATCGACTTCTTAAGACGCGAACTAAAAAGAAGTAAACAAGAAGAAAATCATGCTGTGCAGTCGGAGTATACATATTCGCGAGCTGGTTGACCAAAATCAGATGTATCCTCCGACTGCACAGCATGATTTTCTTCTTGTTTACGTCTTTTTAGTTCGCAATACGGCGCCCAAAATCCGCCATTTTCTATTTGCCAATTTTAATGTAGCCAGCGCCATTTGCAAGGTGAAAAATCGAATCAATTGACGTAAGAATCATCAAATTCGGCCAACGCGTTTGGTCTCTAGAACGCCACGTAGGCACAAACATACATACATATGTCGGGTTTAGTCAATAGTACGGACGTCAAAACAAATCACGAGCACGCCACCTGTCGGCAAATCAAGAACAACTACGCTGTGGCGCGCTTCCTCTAACGACCTGTGTGGTGGGGACACAGTATATAAGAGTTGAGTACTGACCGCCCTAGAGCCAAGACGTTGTAGAATCGGTATCGATCAGTAATATTAGTGAGCAAGATTGTAACTGTAAACTATTTAAATAAACCCAGTGTATCGAATAATTTGTGTTATTTCATTTGCACGACTGTACCCACCGACCTGCCCATACACGATGTCTTAACCTAAAGGGAATACATCCTGACTTCCCGATGGTTTGCATCTATCGGCCAGCCATGATGCGACATCAGAAGTGGGATTCGGTCGTGCTAATGAGATCACACGTAAAAACAATGCTAGTGAAAATGGCGGTTACATTCTTGCAAAAAAAAATGCGGTGTCAGTTGAGAAAAAAAAAACAGTAGTGGTTCGTTTCTGCGACTACCCTCAGTCTAGAATAAAAAAAAAAACAGTCTAGAGCGGAGCAGCAAGGAAGCTAGCAACAACCAAGGAGCTGGACAGGTCAAGGAGGAGCGTGTGGACGTGTGGAAAGATCCATACACATGGATCTTTAAGCCAATCTGGTGAGTCGTTTTCATTTTGTTATTGACTATGGCCAAGAGTGTTCAATTATTCAAAATTCTGGTTTTGTGGCGGTCAATGGATCGTCGGGGTGGCCCGTGTTAGGTTATAATGTTAGTTATCGATGGTCAAGTTGGGTGTTGTTGAAGGGTTATTATTCTACTATCACTGGCGGTAGCCCTTGACTGGCCTTGGCTGACTATCATTGTTTGGAAGTAAGAATACCTACCTGGGCACTTGGGACATTGTAGTCAGACACTGAAGGTCTCTGCATTCACATTCAGTGTTCATAATAACCCATTTTGCCGTGCCGGTTTAGGTTACTACACCGGTTAATTTCCATCAAACCTGTGTATGGTTAAGATAACCGTGTAAACAAGTACTCTCGTAGTGTTTTTCATGTTTCAGATACCATATTGTATCGCAGTGGAGCCTCTGCTGCTGCTAGCAGTTCAGATGCTGTATGCGAAGGCTGACCTGTCAACATCTGAGAGGTTAGGAGGAACGGCAGACTAGCAGTTTGAGGTTGGGAGCGCGCAAGTTTGAAATGGAATACTCGGTGAGTCGCTTCCATGTTATTTCGATAGTGAGGTGGAAAGTTCTCTTCTGAAGAGATGCTATTTCGAGTTTTAAGTGTTCATGTTTGATCACCGAATTGGTAGTGGTTATATCTAGCACTATCACTAGGTAATTAAGACACACTTGTAAAAAGCAATTAGTTGGGTAATGAGTTTCCTATTGGCAGTATAGTTTCAAGTTTTGGTTCAATACGAACTTTAGGATGAGATATCCCATAAGAAGGAGATTTTCAGTAACAAAGCCAGTTAGTAATGACGTAGGGCCATCGCAATTGTATCGAGTTAGTAACGGTACTGGTCATTTACGTGTATTCAGAACAAATCTTATGTTGCGTCACGATTTACGACCACCGTCTTCAGATCTGAATTCACTTGCTTACTTTCAAAGTAACATTAGGATAGCTGTAGATCTCGCGATCGTTTTCCTTACATAAAAACTGAGGGAGTGAGCGATAGTAAATGGTTACTGTTGATATTTAATTATAAAGATTTTGATCCGAATTAATTCGTGAAGCTCCTTAATATTATCAGGGTTAGTTGTTTCCCTTTTGTTAGCAGTCGGTATGTAAATCTTTGAGTAAAAAGTGCGAATCTTTTGGGAAGGATCCTCGATCACCAAGTTCCTTGAGTATTAGACATCATAGTTGATAACAGTGGTAGTGAAACCAAATCTGATTAACATGTCTACTCATGTGACGAATTCTGGACCGCCCCTCATGAGTAACATGTGGCGATGGGTCTACGAAGAGGTGTCGTTGAGTATGCATTGCCTTTGAATTATGGTAAAGATTAACGGAAATGTTAAAATTACTTTATTTAGTTGTTGATCGTCGGATCTTTTTCTAATCAATAGTGTTGTGTGGACAACTCTAGTGTGAAAACTAAATGGGCCCTTTATTAAGTCCGCGATAGGTTATTATGACAGGACAGTGATAGTTATACAATGAAAGCTTTAAATAGGAATGCTTAGGACCTACAAGTATGCACGCGGTAGGTTAGGGAAGATGCCAACGGGTCATGTACCAGTCGATGTTGATGTTAAAGGAATTTTGATGATGATGAGCAAGCTTAAAGTGTCTAGTAATTCAGTCTATCGAATATATTATGATTGACCGTACCAGTGGATTCTGGTGGAGGTCGGGGTCTAGAGACCGTTGTGAGAGCAATACAATTGCTGGTCGGCTAGAGGGCCGTGGCGTTGAAGATTTTACTCGAGGGTTTCTTTAAGCTTGACAGTTTTTGCAGCAGCAGAATTTTTAAAGTTGGTTTGGATCGATTTGTGGTACATGGCCCAGGGTAATGATTCAGTTAAAGAGTAGAGTTCTAAAATTTCCCTATTTTCACGAACCCAATGATCTATTTTGGTCAGGAGTAGCCGAGCGTTGTGTGGCAGCTGTTGACCTGTGTGGCAACTGTGAGCCTGTGTGTCAACTGAAGGCCTGTATGGCACCTGTAAGTCTGTGTGACACTATGTCTGGTGTGAATGTTCATGTTTATGTTAGAGACTTTGCAGAAGGTTCATTTTGAGTTATGACGTTGAAAGAAGGTAATCTCACATAGTCACGCCAGAGGTGAGGTCACCATGTTAATGTTGATGACGTTCGAATCGTCAAGCCCTCATTACGAAAATTTAAATAATTTTGGTATTCTAATTTTGATTAACAGAATTTATAAAATTGCTAATAAAAATTTAAGGGTAGTAAAATTTAAGTAAGTACCTAAAGGGCAAGAAGGTTATTTGGAAATTTGCGAAAATGATGGTGATGATGATGATGAATGGACCGTGACGACAGATGATGAGTTCGGTATGTCTTTTGTACTTGTAATTAATAATACGCCCTTGGAGTCAGAGGAAACATTTTCCATAAGCTCTCGCACCTTAAGTGTAGATAATTCCGAAGCTATAATAGAATCTTTGGAATGATCAATTAGTATGTGGTCTTTTCTACTTTTGTGGAAGATGATCATTTTTGTAAATGGGATGTCAAGATCACTCCTGCTGTTGTGGGTGTTGATCTGTGATGCGCTGTAGGAGTCTCACCTGCTTTAGTGGGTGACGATTCAGACCAGCTTGACTGTAACTGTGCTGTAGGAGTCTCACCTGCTTTAGTGGGTGACGATTCAGACCAGCTTGACTGTAAATGTGCTGTAGGAGTCTCACCTGCTTTAGTGGGTGACGATTCAGACCAGCTTGACTGTAACTGCGCTGTAGGAGTCTCACCTGCTTTAGTGGGTGACGATTCAGACCAGCTTGACTGTAACTGCGCTGTAGGAGTCTCACCTGCTTTAGTGGGTGACGATTCAGACCAGCTTGACTGTAACTACGCTGTAGGAGTCTCACCTGCTTTAGTGGGTGACGATTCAGACCAGCTTGACTGTAACTGCGCTGTAGGAGTCTCACCTGCTTTAGTGGGTGACGATTCAGACCAGCTTGACTGTAACTGCGCTGTAGGAGTCTCACCTGCTTTAGTGGGTGACGATTCAGACCAGCTTGACTGTAACTGCGCTGTAGGAGTCTCACCTGCTTTAGTGGGTGACGATTCAGACCAGCTTGACTGTAACTGCGCTGTAGGAGTCTCACCTGCTTTAGTGGGTGACGATTCAGACCAGCTTGATTGTAACTGTAGGGGTTTTCTGTTGTAAAGAAATACCTAGACCAGTGATCCTTTCGATATGTAACTATGCAAAATGTTTCCTCACTCACCTAGAGTATGAGTCAGGATTGGACGAGCGAATACTGTGTGGAGATTTTGTGTGTTTCAGAAAACTTCCCTTGTATGATGGGAGACTGGTAGAACGGAGTGGACTAAGAACGTGTAGCGCAACACGACATGAGATGGCATGGAGCAAGGACAAGAAGATAATGCCTGCGGGTGATAGATTTGGGGAGTCTGTCACCTGAGAGAGGCCAGAGAAGGCGACGTGCTGTGTTCCACGCTCGCCTCTCAATAGGAATTACGGCCTAGAGAACACCATGTGGTTTTAGTCAGTAAGAGTCTGACAGACCCCTCAGCTTTCCCCAAGGGCTGAGGACATCCATTGAGGATTTCCACATGATTCGATACACTGTTAAAACCTGACAATGAGGAACAGACGAGGACGCCTGTATCGCAGGATGGCCGTGTCGGGTTTAGTCAATAGTACGGACGTCAAAACAAATCACGAGCACGCCACCTGTCGGCAAATCAAGAACAACTACGCTGTGGCGCGCTTCCTCTAACGACCTGTGTGGTGGGGACACAGTATATAAGAGTTGAGTACTGACCGCCCTAGAGCCAAGACGTTGTAGAATCGGTATCGATCAGTAATATTAGTGAGCAAGATTGTAACTGTAAACTATTTAAATAAACCCAGTGTATCGAATAATTTGTGTTATTTCATTTGCACGACTGTACCCACCGACCTGCCCATACACGATGTCTTAACCTAAAGGGAATACATCCTGACTTCCCGATGGTTTGCATCTATCGGCCAGCCATGATGCGACACATACATATACTGATAAACACATTACCCTCCTTCGGTAGTTGTGTAAAAAGGATTTAAGTACCTACGTGTGTATCTTGACCTACTAGTAAAACTACACGTCAGAGCCCAGCTGAAACACATTTTAGTCGTACCAAAAATAGCCTAATACATAAAACCCTCAAAATAAAACTTATTACCAATCTATCTCATCTAATACTCGTACCGAAGATGGCTGTTCACGAAACTTGCCCGACACTTATGTCCTCAGGATTACTGAGAGAGATCCAATCTAAGTAATGGGTAGATCGAACACGTCATATGTCAGACGCCAGATGTTTGGCCGAGGCTATGACGCTGTATACTCCCAAGTGACATTTCAATCAAGTTTTATAGCTCTGTAATTGATTGAAAGTTATATTTCAGTCAAGAGTGTGAAGGCTTAAGTGATTGGACGAAGTTGAGATGTTTATTTTTGACGTGATAACGTCTTTAAAATCGTTTTAGTCGGGTGACATGTTCAGAAACTTGTGTCACACCAAAACCTCACGAGCGCGATCGCAGGTATAACGAGAGAGAGACGGACCGATCTCCCGTCTCATCTCGAGCGCTGCCAGTCATTCCGTGAAACTTGTCACGCGGAATCCTCACGAGCGGAGGCTGGCATAGCGTTCGAGTGAGTGGACCGATCTTCCGTCTCTCTCACTCTAGTGGCATACAAACGAATGGAGATTTTCTCGTGCGGTTAAGTTTTCGTTGAATGTTTAACAGTGAAACAAAATGTGAAACGTTATCACGTAAACATCTCGATCGTAAACCTACTTTACAAACAACCATTTTTGACGTGATAACGTCTTTAAAATCGTTTTAGTCGGGTGACATGTTCAGAAACTTGTGTCACACCAAAACCTCACGAGCGCGATCGCAGGTATAACGAGAGAGAGACGGACCGATCTCCCGTCTCATCTCGAGCGCTGCCAGTCATTCCGTGAAACTTGTCACGCGGAATCCTCACGAGCGGAGGCTGGCATAGCGTTCGAGTGAGTGGACCGATCTTCCGTCTCTCTCACTCTAGCGGCATACAAACGAATGGTGCGGTTAAGTTTTCGTTGAATGTTTGACGTTATCACGTAAACATCTCGATCGTAAACCTACTTTTTATTGTTTTCGAATCTTTTGTTGAATTTATGATGCGTTCAAATTTAGAAATTGTATGTAGAATTCTACGTTTGAATTTCGAACCTTTTTCTCACTGGTAAGTAGAACAATAACAATAATCTGTGATTCCGAGTGAAACCGGAAACTTGTTTATCATGGTTGACGGATTTCATACGCACGAGCGTGTCCTTTAAGTAGGTTTACCTCAACAAACTGCCTTCTATTTAAAAAGCCCCTAAAATATTTAATATACTACTTACCCATTAAGACCTTAATACACCTAAACTCCTTCAAAAAACACTCCATAAATTCTTACAAAAAAGCATATACTATACTGCATATTAAGATGATAAATAAAAACTACAATTAAACCGATTTATTTATTACTATATAACAATACCTACTTAATGACTGTAGTCATTTCTTTTTTTTATTTAGTAAAGGTTAGATATAGACTAATCGTTTTTGGGTAAAAACAACGGCACATTTGATGGATTTTTTTTGGTTACCGCCGGTTATGTAAATTGTTGTTGTTTATGATGACTTTAGCGACAAAGTCGAAATATTTCTGTCTTTAGATTCACCATTCAGTTCCCTAAAACTTCATCAACTTTTACAGCAAAAGTATCCCATTGAAGATCTGCATCTAAAGAAGGACGAAATCATATCACGGCCATAGACGAGCCAAGCAAGGCGTCCAAAATGAGCTCCAATTTTTAAACTTAAGTTTTGTTAGATGTTCCGTTAGGGAACCACAGTTTTCGTGGAAACAACATTTCCAGGAGAGAAAGCTTATTCCGTCTAGGATTATTAGTATACGAAACTAGGATAAACAAGTAACTTGTTATCTCGGATCTCGTTATTATACTTAAATATAACATTTTCTAGTTTCGAAAAATGGCTGCCGCTGTTGCCACATTTTTAGTAAACTAGAAAATTCTACGAAACCAATTACGAAAATCCACGAGAAGGAAAATTAATATCCCAAAATTTCGAATTGAAAACCGCGATGTATTTAAAAACAAAAGTATTCCAAATATCGTGTTTGGGAGGCATGTCACGTTCAAACCCATGTGGTCGCCACCGGGTTCCGTCGCTTTAGAAAAATGTATACGACGAACGTGACAACCCTGCGATGGAAATGGTTCTATTTTTGAAGGCTATCAAAATATCTTTTGGGTTGTTTATAGTTTACTGAATTGTTTATGATTGTTGTGTAAGGAGGTTTGATAACGCGTTGCGGAAGAACCGTTTCCTATAAATATATGAGAGTACATTTCAAAATCAGAAGTTTTGTAATGAAAGAAAATTTGCGCATACATTAAAAAAAAATATGATGTTTAAAAACCAATTTAAATTAGATCGTATTTCTGTCGTAATACCGTTTTGCAGCATATCAAATACTGCTAACTGAAGTTTTTCTACGATATTTACTTCGCAAAAACGTGAAAAATATCTTTGAATTTTTTAGCTTGCAGATTTTCATTAAAACTTATTTTCTGGATGCACCAAGATAATTTACTTACGTGACTCCATACATATCTTCTTATTAACAATGTGGCTTTGCATACCAAGCGATCCGAGCTCCATTGGTACCTTGATACTAAACCGGGTATGTTTCCGATACATTGACTGCGGAATCTTAGAGATTGCATCCAAGGAAGTCGATATACGTAGCTCATAGGAGGTAAAAGCTAGCTAGATTGCTGCTGTTTGAGCTTATAAATCCTATCTACTGGACATAGCGAAGGAGCTACCTAGTTAAATTGGATTTGGCGTAGATTATGTTTAAAGGAGAAGCATGACTGTGTGAGTTACTATTTGCAGTGGTTCGTTGATTAATTGTATTCACTGGTTTTGTAAGCAGCTTTCTGATAGATTTACCATTTTGCAAAGCCCTCTTTGGATCACAGTAACCTGCCTAGACCACCTTTCATCCTGCACCTCATGCCTGTAACCTGATTGTGAGCACCTTATGGTTGTGTTGCCATGGCTGAATACTGGGCCAAACATAATATTTAAAAGCTGTGTTTACCATCGACACGCTAAAAATTGACACGGCTGTGTTTAAACTGTAATCTGAGCAAAATACTTAAACATTCAAATAGGAATATATGGACAGTGGTACTACGGAGTAACAGAAACAGAGGCAGGACATACCCGTACAATATGTGTGTAATAAAGATGTTGTAAATCGGTCCCATCGGTAAAGAAAATGTCAATAAATGCACTTTTACTAAAACACTCTCTATTGAGTCCCGACGTTTTGTTTCGCATACCAAATGCATTCGAACAATGTTCAGAGTATCGCCTATTGTTCCTATTGACACAAAAAGTTGTGAAATCCTTCGTATTTACATAATGTCGTATGTGTAACAATGTGAAGAATCCTGGGGGATCTCGAGGGGTCTATACAATACAATACGTTACCCGGGGTCCCGGAAAGAGAAGCGAAGTCTGTTAAGGCTTTTACGGATTCTGACGGTTGTTTTCGCCGTCTGTTTTTATTTCTGACGTGTTTTGTTAAAAATAGTTAGGTTTAGCAACTTTTTTCGCCTTTGCAATGTTGGGTTTTTGGTATGTGCACTCAGTAGAAGCAAAGAAAAACTGCACAGTAAAAAATTGCTTGACACACAATTCAATAAAAAAATCTGATCGAATATGTTTCAGGAATAGTTTAAGAAAACTTTAGCCATGTTTCCTTAGACCAAGTTTGAACAAAGCTTGATTAATATGTAATAATGATATTCTTATAATGGTATTAAAATTAAAACTTATCACGGCTATTCGAAGAAATGAGACATCCACCAACCTCCAGTAGATCTGCGTAGTGGATTCTGGCTCACTCCCCCTCACAGAGTGGAGCCCTGTCCCACGAGTGGGAACATTTTATGCTGATAATGTTATGCTTATGCAGCTGGACATTCACCCTTTTTACCGCAACTTCATTAACATTAACGAACAACATAATCTAAACTAAATCCCGCCATCCATTCTGGCACAGTTTGGCATCGCATGTTTGCGTAAAAGCCGGGTATTGGCACTGAACCCTTTAATGGCGTTAGTGGTCCCATTAAGGGTCGGTCCACACCGAGGCGCAACACTGCACGCACTTTTTAAAATCTTACTAATATAATAAATGTTAAAGTTTGGATAGATGTGTGTGTGGATGTATGTTTCTTAGTCAATCACGCTAGAACGGCTGAACGGCGTAGCTGGCGGCCGACGCCACTGGCAGAAACTAGTAGATGTGTCTGTCCATTTTGTTTATTATATATTTTCAAGTCTTAGCGGTTGAAAGGATTTGGATGAAACTTGACATATGGGGACAATGTCCTGAGACATTATAAATGCGAAAGTTACTCTGTCTGTTTATCGCGTTTTTACGCCTAAACCACTGAAGCAATTTTGATCAATTTTGCTAGATTGGACCTTGGATTTATATTATATTATATAAGAGCACGTCCCTTTCGGATAATTTCCTACTTTCACACTGACGGCACGGCATGACACGGCATGCTTCGTCGCGACATTTCGGTCGATACGCGAAGAAATAGAGGAATTTCAGCCCTAAACTCATTGAAATAATAAAAAAAACATTTAACCACGAAAATGGCTTTTGCCATGCCGTGCCGTGCTATGTCGTCAGTTGTCGCCGCACCGGCCATACAAGCGATGTCGTCAACTTGGAACGCAGCGGTTTCACGATGCGGTGGATTAACATGACGAGCTAATACACGGTACGGCAACGAGGCCGTGGAACAACGCGTCGTACGTCGTCGAAAGCAGTACGTGGCGATGCGCTAGCTCAATTGATGGAATATAAGATGAGATAAATTTACTCGGAGACCTTTCTTAAGATACGAAGATATGTCTTAGCGATTAGTTGTGCAAAAAAGTTTTCAGAAATGCTGTAACTGTCAGAAACTCTATGAAACGAAACTAAACGTTGCTTCGTTCCGTACCGGATTTTTTCAAGGCACGACAACGTGTTACGTTGCGACATCGTGACGTGTATTTTTACGACGCAGTAACTGAGTGTTTTAGCACGATACGCCAACGTGCCGAGCTGGGACACAGCACCGTTCCACGTTGATGACGTCGCGACATGGTGATGGGGACAAGCCCTAAATTCGAATTTTACGTTTCGCAGTGTGTATTCGAACACTCACTGATATATGTGCCTTTTTATTATTGCTTTGCTTTTTTATATTACTTTATTTTTATATACAGGGTGTTTGGAAGGGAGCTGTACATACGCCTAGGGTAGAAACTAGGGATAGTCTGCTACCTACCCCCGCCCATTATATTGACCTTGGCCTCAAGGTTTTTTTTTAATTTATTATTATTTTTTATTTGACTTTTTTATGATTTTTTGACTAAAACTACCTGTAGCTCAAAATCTATCCATGGGACCGGTCGGCTAATGGTCTTGTTTTAATCGTTAGAGTCTTAGGGTCCTGCAAAAAATTATTTTACACCAGAAAATTGTGGAGAAGAAAAGTTATGGGGCCTGAAGTACCGTAGTAAGGTAAAGAAATAATTTTAAGGGCAACTTTCTATGGGGTTTAAAAAAAAACTAACAGGGTTGGAGTTCTTTTGATTTTTTTAAAACATCCTCAGTCCATGCCCTTTCTAACGATATGCTAAAAGTGTAATTATCACTTTTAGTTTTAAAGTTATTAATTAATTTCCGCAACTAGGGCACTTTTACCACCACGAGTCGACATTTGTAAGAGAAATGTAATTTCCAGAATTTAAACCAGTTTGGCCTACAGTTGGCAAATTTGTTGTCTCACTCTTACACGAGAGCAACATGTAAGAGACAAAACATGTCATGTCATGTCTCTTTCGCTCTTGGGTCGACGGGGCCGGGCAGGTAACTCGTTGGGGTAACACTTTTTGCCAGACAACCTAAACGGGCAAAACTACTTAGATTTCCTCGAAAACGATTTGCCTGATTTAGCGGAAGAAGTGTTTGACGAAGATCGGCCCATAGTCTTCCAGCACGACGGCTGTCCTGCTCATTGGAGCCTAGCAGTGAGGGAGCTTCTGGACAACTGCTTTCCTAATTCTTGGATTGGTCGGGGTGGGCCAATTCCCTGGCCCCCAAGGTCGCCTGACCTTACCCCACTCGACTTCTACGTCTGGGGAAGGGCGAAAGAGTTGGTGTACGCAGAAGAAGTACCAACAAGGGAGGTTCTAATTAACAGGATCCACGCCGCATTCGATACAATGCGCGAGGAACTGCTGCTTAGAACGGTGACCGTGGAGATGAGGAAGAGGTGCCGAGCATGTTTACAGGTCAATGGTCATCAATTTGAACAAAATTTGTAATTAATTAAAATTTGTAATTTAATGACATTAGTCATTACCAAATTTTTTGTTTCATTTGCCATCCTTTTACGATCGAACACATTTAATTTTCATTAGTTGAAATTTTTGCTTGAAGTGCCCTAGTTGCGGAAATTAATTAATAACTTTAAAACTAAAAGTGATAATTACACTTTTAGCATATCGTTAGAAAGGGCATGGATTGAGGATGTTTTAAAAAAATCAGAAGAACTCCAACCCTGTTAGTTTTTTTTTAAACCCCATAGAAAGTTGCCCTTAAAATTATTTCTTTACCTTACTACGGTACTTCAGGCCCCATAACTTTTCTTCTCCACAATTTTCTGGTGTAAAATAATTTTTTGCAGGACCCTAAGACTCTAACGATTAAAACAAGACCATTAGCCGACCGGTCCCATGGATAGATTTTGAGCTACAGGTAGTTTTAGTCAAAAAATCATAAAAAAGTCAAATAAAAAATAATAATAAATTAAAAAAAAACCTTGAGGCCAAGGTCAATATAATGGGCGGGGGTAGGTAGCAGACTATCCCTAGTTTCTACCCTAGGCGTATGTACAGCTCCCTTCCAAACACCCTGTATATTTAAAACATTTTGTAACTTTTTTAACAACAGTTCTTTGTTCAATATGGAGGCTTGGAGAATGGCTTTTTGTGATTAACCTTACTCTTAAATTTTGTATTATTAGCTGTAAAGTAAAAGAAGTGAAAGACGTCCACTGCTGGACATAGGCCTCACCAAGTGTCGCCATATCGTCTCGCATCCAGCGGATTCCCGCAACCTTCACCAGCTCATCGTTCTACCTAGTGGAAAGCCTTCCAACGCAAACGCATACTTTGTAATAATTGTATATAAGCTTATTTTGTTTTATTTTTTATTTTTTATGGTATGCCTCGTGCCTGACGCAAATAAACAATTTTTATTTCTTTCTTTCAAAGTCTTCCTGTTCGCGGTCGCCACTTCAAAACTTTTCCAGACCACTACAACAAAATAAAATTATCCGTGTGAGCTGGCCCTAACGGCGTCAGTGGTGCCGTTAATCTGGTGATCTAATTACTGCCAACCTTTGGCAGGCTCGTCCCTTGTCAATACAGCTTATGTGTGAATTTAAAACGAATTATGAGCTCATAAGTGATGGGAGTTATGGGGGTTTTGCGGTCTTGTGATTCCGTATTCTGAAATACAGTTTTGAACGTGAATATAGTAAGCAGTTTATAGTGTTATGGTCGTCAGTGAGATACATTAGGAAAATCGGCTATAATCCTATACTACCCCTACTAATATTTTTAACGAGTCGGTCTGTCTGTATGTTTGGATGTTTGTTAATCCATCAAGCCTCAACGGCTAAACTGATAAGATCATGTATGGGATTTTGAACTTCTTAGTTCCCATGAATAATATCAATTATTTTCAAGATCAACAAAAAAATCTGAGCAAAAAGACACGATATTACATTATTTACTTTCTATGTCAAGTTAAACGGACACATTTAAATAGTTAGAACGAAAAACCGAATTCACGAGCTTATGTTGATAAATGGAACTAGGGACAATAGGGTTTTTGCAGCAATCAATCTTGTTTCGACAGTGACGTTAAATTGAAAAGTTTACGTACAAAAAGCTTTACGGCAGGCTTATTACGTAAGCAACAGCAGATTATGCCATTTCATAACTTAACATCACGCCAGTACGCTCAAAAGAGGTACGCAAATGTGTGCAGTTTACCTTGGTACACTCTCATTTCACCGGTCATGTTCAAGTGTTCGGGTAATCTATTCTGGAATTATAGGTAGCTTACTAAACAACTTGCTTATTAGGTAGATACAACTAAAAAGTGAAAAATAAATAAGCTTTTTTACAAAAAAATACTACCGACTACCAAATAAAAAAACTATAAAGTGAAAAATTACTTTATTTTTGGAAGTCGGTTTCTATAGCGCAAAAACTACTTACGAAAGACCGTTCACAGTCAGGGCTTTTTTTCATATACTAAAAATAGTTGTTGAACCGTTGTAGTATTGTTTCGCACGCAACTCCTGTCTCTGGGGGCCTTAAAATTCATTGTCGCGTCAACTCAACTCGCGTCGTTTCTTTATTTTAACAATGCGATCATAATAAAATTTTAATATATTAATGACTTGGCACTAAAAAAATCTATTTAGGAATGTAATAAATCCAAAAGAGTGTTGACTGAATTTTTTATCTTTTAATCAATAATAAAGTCGACTGAAAAATTTGTTTTATTTTTCAGCATAACCCAACCATACGCCGTACGCTACAAGAATCAACGACACCAACAGACACCATTACAATAGAGGTCATAATAATAGCAGCAATTGTCGGCCTCTGCATTATAATCATCGTCGTATTGATTCTCTACTGGTTACGCAATAACAATTTGATATGAGCTTTTTTTAGTTTATTCATCCAAAATATCATAATTTTGACTTAATCATTGCTTAAAGATGAAGAATTCGACCAACACTCTTTTGGATTTATCACATACTTACTGTCTGATTTAACTATCTCATTTTTTTAGATTGGTTTCTTACGTCGCAAGGAGAAACAGGCATTGAAAAAATTAAAAATAAGCGTCGAGCACCAGGCTATTGTAAGCTTTTATTTTCTTTATTAAAAAAATCCAGTAAAATACAAAATACATCAGGTGCGGTCCCAGCTTCGTGGTGCGCAAGATTTCGGAGGGTCATGACTCCAAAATCTTTCAAGCAGTTAAGAACCTTTTACTTGTTTTATTCCATGGGTTGTGAACACGACAAAAAAAAAATGTATTACCAGCCTCTTACTGCCCCAGTACAGGGCAAAGTTATTTTCATACAGAAAAGGCACGCAAAATTAAAAAAAAGTCCTAGAAATTAATTATTAACTTAAGATTGATCGTCACTTGCACAATATAAAATACAAATAAGTGATATTATATAATGATATCAGCGATGCTACTTCAGTAGTGCACGTCAATCCCAAACACTGAATTTTTTGACAAAAGTTATCGCATTCCAGGGGGGTGACCCTAAGCTGTAAGTCATAGATAACCTGCATACATCTGTCTCTTACGCACACTCAAAATAACCTTACTCTAAGAGCTTATGGTCACCCCCCTGATGACGTATAATTGATTGGAATATCTATCAAAGGCTCTACGTAAGTAACATTATATTAACGTAAGCGTCGTGATAGCAATTAGTTTAATTTAAACAATGTATGGGTTTGCCAAACGCTATAGACATTTTGATGATTACGATTTACCACATATCATCATCAGCCTTTTAATATTCCCACTGCTGGGACACAGGCCTCCTATCTGTGAGAGAGGAAACGGACTCAGTACGGGTTGGTGGATGACACATGTCTTCGAGTTTTTGGTTCTAGGACATGCCGGTTTCCTCACGACGTTTTCCTTCAACGTTTTTAGAGTAGTGGTGATGAAATAATTTAGCCTAGCCGTAGCCGTAGCGGTAGCGTTTGCCCTTCCCATCGCTTTCATTAATAGAATGTTACTTGTTTAGGGCATCCGGGTATATACCCGAGGATCGAAAAGCTCGTCCGAAAGTACTCCAAAACTTCGGAGTGAAAAATAAAAGTTTACAGTTAAATTTTTTGGACGAGTAATAAATAACACATCGGGAGTGGATACATCTGTCAAATTGTGTTTTCATTCATTAGTAGTTCGGGCCCCGAACGAATCATGGTTCCGTATGTGATGCGGAGAAGGAAACGCCCGTAACGAAGGCTGAAACTACGGACTTCGTGCTTAGGGAGTAGACCTCCTGGACAACTAGGTACAAAAGTTTCCCATCCTAAGATTAACTTTTCACCTCAACAGTTAAGGAAATTAACAATGAAATCGCAAGCTCGGGCTAGTTACGACCGGAGACCAATTCTGGATCATCAAGAAAATGTTGGATATGAAAATCCTGAAGCCTTCAAATAAACCACAACTTCAAAAAAACAGTACTAACTATACAATATTCCGCAACAGATATATTTTTTTTATAATTAGTCAATAATTTAATTTAATTATATTTAATATTTAGACAATACATTTCACATTAATAAAAACTATTTTAACAAAAAAATAAAACCGACTTCTAAAGCAAAACACTACAAATACAAAAATAACTTTTTTCCGAAGTCGGTGTGTTTGGTACCTACTGTATTTCGTTTTTTTAGACACCGACTTCGGAAAAAAGTTATTTTTCTATTTATAGTGTTTTGCTTTAGAAGTCGGTTTTATTTTTTTCACATTAAAGTGGTACATAATGGACAAGTTCTATAGTAAGGTACCAATAATGCCCACAGTGATGCCAGTATAGATTATCCAAATAACATGTAACTTTAACATAACCGGTGGAATGAGAGTGTACTAGGGTGAACTGTACATATCTATGTACCCTTTTAGAGCATACTGGCGTGATGGTATGTTATGAAATAGTGTAAACAATAAACAGACATAAGATTGCAGCAATCCCGAGAGATTTGCCGTCATTTATTGAAGAGTTCTGTTATACATATCCGAAGTTCTTCATCAGATCTTCACCAAATTTAAACCATTTCGTAATAAACTTGTTTGAAATAAAAAAGAATTTTGCAAATCCGTTTATATATGACGGAGGTATGCCCGAACATAAATAAACAAATATAAATAGCCGAATTAAGAACCTCCTCCTTCTTGGGAATTCGGTTAAAACATGTTTTATTACTATTTGCACTTTTATTATTATAATATAGTTTATTCTATCTCATAGTATTCTTATATCATAGTAAGTATCGATGTGTTACTTTAGTCAAATCTACTAAATTATATTCGGTTATAGTTTATATCTGTGTTACAACATGATTACTTATCGCAAATATAACTGAAAGATATGCACTATAAAATAATAATTCAGAATCATTATTTTCCTTTAATTATTTAAAGTATTTTTACAGCACAATTAGTAAATATCATCAATTAGGTAAGTCAATTATAATAATTAGTAGTAGTTAATTATTTTTATTAACCTTACAATAGTTATAAGGATAATTTATTAATATAACATTATCTAGATAGGTACTAACGTAATTAGAATATAATAATAACTTATTTATAATATTTCGCAACTGCCTTATTGAAGCAATAAGGAGCCTTTAAATTGTTATTTAACATAATGTAAAACTATTTGTTTCTTTGTTGTGTATCGTTTGCTCAAAACTAACTCTCTACTTTATATGATGTGGATAACGGTGTAAGTTGCGCACTTATATCATGTTCTTATAGTATTAGTCATAAGTTTTAAATGTGTAACTGTTTGTTACTCCTAAATAAATAAATAAATTTATTACTTTTTACATTATGGTTCTGATTTCAACGATTTTTTGTATTGAAATTACAGAGGTTTGGTTTGATTTATACATTTCATTGAAATTAATCATTTGTTTGTTTGTTGTTCTTATTTCTTAATCACACACACAATGGACGTATATTTTTCTGCCTTTCTCCAACGAACCTATATTTGATAGCGGACCTCAAATATAGTATATAATCCATTACAGTAGCACAATGGATTTTGTTAAGAAATAAATGACTAATAACATTATAAATTAAAGCATTTTCATTGGAAACAAACGGAAAGCCTTTACTTCCTTGAAACACGTTTCCTATTGAAACTTTTAGTTATGAGACACATCTCCGTCACGTAATTTTTTGTTTGTAAAATTGAGAGCGATATGTGTCAGTGTAAAATGTAGACATATGCACATTGGTTTAGGTACCGTGTAACACATGTGAAACAGTATCTTGTGATCACCACCGAGATCTGTTTACTTAAATAATAGACGTATTGGCGCTATAATATGAATTTATTCCATCCTATGTCGTAATGCGTCTAGGGCTTGTAGGACCTGACAAATCTGTTCGTCTTTATATTAGACAATTGTTATAATGCCACATTATAACACAAAGTTCATTATAAGATTGTGCTCCATTGGTGTGATTGCTGCAAGGCGTTCCAGTGCGAGGATAAACTAATAAATAATAATAAATTATAAAGATAACATGTAACGAGGCAAGGTGTGTGTAAGGTAATGTATGTAAGTTTATGTATAGTATTTTATCTTCTTTATATATATATAATTCTACTGTATGTCGTACGTGTATGAACTGCTCCTAAGCGGCTGGACAGATTTGAATGAAATTTTTTGTTTGCTTTTGGGTGGCGCCTTGGATGGTTTAGATTCACAATAGGGTAGGGTAGGCAGGGAAGGTTATGTAGGGTAGGGTAGGTAGGGTAGGTAGGGTAGGGTAGTTAGGGTAGGGTAGTTAGGGTAGGGTAGGTAGGTTAGGGTAGGTACGACAGGGTAGGTAGGGTAGGGTAGGTAAGGTAGATGGTTGTTTGGTGTTTTTATTTCAAAACAAAGTTTGGCGGGTCAGCTAGTATAGCGATATAATTGTTATGTATTTGATGATGATGAGTATGGCCCCTGGTAACTGCGACGATTGCCGACGATACATGACGTACGTTATATCAGAAATTTAGGACTTCAGAAAAGCCTACAGGTAATCCGTCTCTGATTGGGGAAAATACTATTGTACCGTGTACACGGAAAGCGATACCAATTTCCTGTAGCTATTTTCATAAAAATCATACCTTACCATTTTATACTTTACCCATATTCATATTTAGAAATTAATGTTTTGTACAGCTTGTAATTTAATTACCTAAACAAAATTCGAAAAAAGTAAGTTTTCTGGAAAGAAATAAACGCAAGTCAATTAATGCGATTGGCCGTTATAAATTTGTTCAACCAATTACAGCAGCTAATGCGCCTGGCGATATGTCAAACTTCAATTTGCGATAATTTTGTGCGTGGGCCATGGCGGCCGTTTGGTGGTTATTCCACCCAGCTCATCTCCCTCCAGAAGTTAATTAGGGCTCCTGGTCTTCTCAAAATATCTGTGTAGGATCTGGGTGACCCGAGGGTTTGTGTTCTTATCTGGGTAACACCTGTACATTCAAAGAGCACGTGCGCGACGGTTTCCTCAGCCTCCATACACGCCCTGCACAGAGGACTGTCCGTTATGCCTATTGTGTGGAAGTGTTTTTTAAGTGAGCAGTGTCCCGTGATGGTCCCTGTCACCAGGCACAGGCCATTCCTGTCCAGGCGTAGTCGACGCCTGGTGAGCCTACCATCCAGGGATGCAAAGCAAAGCTTGTTTGTACTGCTTGCAGCCCGGTGACGAGGTCCATTTCTCCGCCTCTGGGTGAATTCCTGTAACCATCTGCCTATTTGGTTGAAGGGTATGGGTACAACAGGCTCGGGTCCATAGACCGCCGTACTGGATCCTCGTCTCGCAAGTTCGTCAGCCGCGCCGTTATCCAGTGATCCGCTGTGACTCTTTATCCATTGCTATGTCACCGTGTTGCGACTAGATGCAGTTATTTGTTCTAGTGCGTTGTGACATTTTAGTATTCGTTTCGATGTAATATATTTTTTCCGTGAGGATTGTAGGACTGAGCCATAACCCTCCTGGCTTCTAGGGCGTGGACCGCTTATATGATGCATACACACTCCGCCTCATAGACGGTGTTGAATCCTCTTAGCGGTCTGGATATATTTATATTGGTATTGTATGTTTAGAACGCTGCGAAGAGAGGAGATATTTACGCTCGTACCGTACGTTCATTACAACGACGTCATGGCGCCTTGCCTAACAAAACTTCAAAAAGAACATACTAAAAAACTTTAAAAACTAAACTCTAATCTTACTATATCTTACTATCTTCTTACGATAATATTATCAATGCGAAAGTTTGGATGGATTTGTGTATGTTTGCTGCTCAATCAAGCAAAAAGGGCTGAACGAATCAGGAGGAAAGGACATGGCCAGAATTTGTATAGAGCTGTGCCCTAACAAAAAATATTCATGTACATTGACATACAGTACGTTGTATTAAAGCTTATAGGTATGGCTTTAAAATAGTTTAAGTTTTATGAATAAAGAAGAAGCGAGAGAAACATAAAAAAAAGCCTAATCATTTTGAATAGCAATGATGTCGCTACTTAGACACGTTGAAGTGCCAGTTGACAGGTACAGTTGACAATGACAGTTGAAAATGACAGTTGACAGTGACAGTAACAGATGAGATAGCGCCTTTCAGAATTTATGATAAAAATCTTTTTTAAATTTTATTTTTCACTTTTTAGCTGAACCTATAGGCAATTTGTTTAGTAAGTTACCTTAACGCCAGAATAGATTAGCCGAATATCATGAAACTTGAACATAAAGGGTGAAATGAGAGATCTGCGTACCCTTCAAGAGCATACTGGCGTGATATTATGTTATGAAATGGTATAAACAATAAACAGACATGCGATTGCAGCAATCCCGAGAGATTTCTCGTTATTTATTGAAGAGTTCTGTTGTATATCTTCGAAGTTCTTCATCAGATCTTTACTAAATTAAAATGGGACCAATTTCGAAACATACTCGTTCAAACAAAATCGGTCCACAATTGACGGAGAAATCGGTGAACATACATAAAAAAAAATAAAAAAAACATACACGAAGTCGAACATAGAACCTCCTCCTTTTTGGTAAGTCGGTTAAAAATGGAAAATGAAACACTCACTGCCGGTGTTCCATGCATTTTCATAGAATTACGTTTCGACAGTCGGCTAGTGAAGAAAGAGTCAAAAATCAAAATATCAATAACGTGATCACATTGATGTAAGTCTAATGGTAATTAGTATGTCCTTTGAGGTATCGTCTTAGGGCAGGCCGCTATTACTGGATAATATGACTTCCTCATAGCGGCTTAGCAAAAATATACAATTGCAATAAAACACTAAAATAGAACTTTAATTTTTATTTGGGTATCTAATTAAGTACCGTACTTAAGTACATACATTTGCTTAAGTATATCTACTTCTAAAAAATTTACAGGCATTTTAAGGTAAACATCGACTCGTATGCGTCCGAATACAAATGGTAAACAAACAAGTCCAATATGCACAGACAAGAAGCGAAAACGAAAGTCCGATAAACGATAGCGTGGGGTCAAGCTAAAATATTCAACAGAATAACAAAAACGAACACAGTAATACGTGATAAGATCAACGCAAGACTGCACCACAGATTGGTTAAGACGGAACCACACTTAAGTGTCGTGGCGTGGCGTGGCGCGGGATCCACCAATCAAACGACTCTGTTTCAGGCTACGTCATAACACATCGAGTTTTGTAGCCAATCAACTGCGTCAGAAGGCGCCACGCCACGCCATGACACGTAAGTGTGGTCCCGCCAGTAGACTGCATCAGTGCAGTGCGCGCGTGTAGAAACGTCAAAATGACTACGACGTTCGGATACACACTGGAATATATTGTCGATGCTGAATGCGCATTATGGTGTCGCACGGAAGCTTGAAAAATGGTGTCTGCGATATTCGTAAAACCTAACTTTTATTTAAGAGGTATTTATCTTAGCAATACGATTCATGCAGTTGAAGTTGTTTTATATTTTAATCTGACCTTCAGGCGTACTTCAGAAACAGTGTTTATCTTATTCGATTATCCAAACGCAAATAAATGCATTGCATAGAAACCGCATAAAAACAATAAAAATACATATTTTTTGGATTTTTTTTGTAGCCTGTTCTAGAGAAATGTAATTGTTGCGATTAATTTTAATTTATTTTACAAGTTATTTTCACATATTAATAATTACTGTATATTTATTTATTCTGAATTGATTAATAGGGCTGAATCTGGCGATGTCATTTGCCACAGAGATAGATTATAGTCTGGAATAGCACATAGGCATCTTTTCGTCCCGGTATAACGTTTCCTTGGGATAAGCACTTATCATGCGTGTGAAGCCGCTGGCAGAAGCTAGTTTATTTAATATAGGAACTTTTTAAAGTAAAAGAATATATCTACTTTTAAAAAAATATCTTATGTGAATGTGATTGTATATTTGAAGTAAATATTCGTAATGTTATGTGTTACCCCAATGTCAATCCCATTTCATACCCAGGCTATCACTGTCCTTTCCAGGTTGCCTGGAAGAGATCGCGGTATACGATAAGGCCGCCCGTTGTTTGTATTTTAGTTTTAAGTTTCCTTTTCTATGTTTTAACTTGGTGTACCTACAATAAAGCATATATAAATAAATAAAAGGTTCTCGTATCGTTGTCCCAATCGGTGAGGAAGTCGCCATATCGATGTGCGCAAAAAAGCGTTGTCACATAGTTGTAGCATTGTCACGTCACACCTCTCAAAGGGAGCCTTTACATGGGATTTTTGAGAAAATGTAATGAAATGCTTCTATATCGTGATTTTTGTTAGCAAGCGAAATGGAAAAATGATGAAATAACTCGTTGCTTCCTTATTTGATTTTGAAGTATCATAAACGTATAAAAGCCAGTAGGAAGTAATAAACGTAATTCCTGAATAATTTTCCGATACATTATGTACTTCAGGATGTAATTAAGAACGTGATGTTGCGTGATGGTTTATTGTCATTATATTTAATTGTGATTTACTAGGGAAGCGACACGCGAAGTAATTTTGTGTTAGGAGGCGACTGACATATGTCTCGTATGCCCCATACCAGATACGGGGAGTGATGAAAATTTCGATGTAGTGAGGCGAGTTTTGAATATGAATGTGGATGCCTAATTAAGTAGGGGAAGACCAAATAAACAATATCTACGGCAAGTGAGGAGTCGCCGGTTTGTAAATTGAGAATTTGGATATTTCATTTCCTTCGAAATCATAGTGGTTAACAAAAAGAATGAGATCTCTACTAAGCTCCGTTTAAGAGAACTGTGTGGCCACGCGGTTCTCCATGCTTCGACCGCGCGGCAATAGCATTTAAGTTCTGTAGGTCGTAAAGTCCAAACATTAGGGTTTTATTCATATTATCTACGAGTCATTAAGAAAATTTCAAGTATTACTTTAATGTCAAACTTTGATAGGTTTTCACGCTAAAGTTGAATTAGACAAATATTCGATATCAAATTCTTAATTCAGAAATCAGGAATCATCCTCATCATCATCATATCAGCCGAAAGACGTCCACTGCTGGACATAAGCCCCACCTAAGCGTCGTCACATTGACCGGCACCGTGCGTCTCGCATCCAGCGTACTCCCGAAACCCTCACCAGGTCTGTCGACCTGGTGGGAGGCCTTCCAACGCAGCGTCTTCCAGTTCGCGGTCGTCACTTCAGAATTTTTCGGCCACATCGACCATTCGTTCTGCGAGCAATGTGCCCTGCCCGCAAGCAGCTGCCTTCGTTGTGATTGTTAAATTCCTAATAATACATGGAAGACACCATATTCCTTTCTTCTACAATAAAACTATTTTTGTAACATTCACCATAATTCTTATATTTTAATTAACTGACTGTTGCTACCATCAACACCAAAGACAATTGTTTCTCATAGACAAAACTAAAACTTCTACATCCCCCCTCAATTAAAATTTTCCTTAAAATTCAAATTGGTAAAATAGAAACAAACATAAGCATTTCATTAATAACATAAAAAAAACAGTACTTAAAATCCACAAAACAAATCATACAGTATTACAGTATAATCTAGATAATACATAATATTAAAGTATAAAAATTAAGAATAATTTACCCTTCCCCCGCAATTTAAAGAATCATTCATTTCAAAATATTATAGTAGATTGGTGTTTACCACCTTTCATTCTTAAAATTGAAATTCATAACTAACAAAAAATTAAACTTTAATTTAAACCCAGCCTTTCCACAAAATAATTGTGTTTTTGTTTCACTAAAGCCTTAGTTAATACATCTGCTACATTTTCATTCGTGCTAACATATTTCACAATTACTTCTTTTTTACTAAACAGATCTTTTATGTAGTGGTATTTAATATCAATGTGCTTTGACCTCTTACTATTTTCATTCGATTCTATCATTTTAATCGCACTTTGATTATCAACATTTAAATACGAATCTGACGCACGGTTAAAATCTTGTAGCAAACCTTTCAAATAAACTAACTCTGCAGACGCTAAAGCAGCAGCTATAAATTCAGCTTCGGCAGTTGACAACGCAACAACGTTTTGTTTTTTACAGAACCAGGATAACAAATTATTACCGTAGTAGACTACAGATCCACTTACACTTTTTCTATCAGTTCTGTCACCAGCCCAGTCAGCATCAGAATAACCAACAAGGCAACAGTTGCTATCCCGTTTATATATAAGAGACTTTGACTTAGTTTGTTTTAAGTAGCGCAATATACGCTTAGCTGCTTTCCACAGTGATATAGTAGGCTTATCCAAAAACCGACTTAGAAAGGACACTGCAAAACAAATATCAGGTCTGCTTGAAGTAGATATATATAGAAGACATCCTATTAGCTCACGATACGGCTTGTCCAAGATGATTGCTTCATTATAATCTTTCGCGAAATTTGTTTCCATTGGAGTCTCAGCTCCTTTGCAGTCAGTCATATTAAATTTTTCAAGTATTCTATCTATGGCTTACTCCTGGTTAATTAACAATAGTTCTGGCGTTCTCACTATGTGCAGCCCCAAATAATTACTGACTTCTCCAAGATCTTTAACATTAAATTCAATTTTTAAAAAATGATGAGCTTTCTTTAAATTTATCATACTTTTTGACATTAAAATCATGTCGTCAACGTAAACCAATAAAAATACATCTTCCAAAACATATAAACAAAAATCATGTTTTGATTGAACAAATCCTTAACCAACCAAAAAACCATGTAGTCTTTCATTCCAACATTTAGGCGCTTGTTTTAATCCATACAAAGATCGCTTTAATTTCAAAACGACACCTTTTCCGAGATTGACACCTAAGGGAGGTTTTATATAAACATCTTCTTTTAAAAAACCGTTTAAGAATGCCGTTGGCACATCTAATTGTTTCATATACATATCATTTTGTACGGCTTGACTCAGCATCATACGAATAGTAGGCATACGTGCGACAGGTGAATATACATTAAATAATGTTTCCTCTTGAAATCCTTTCACCACTAATCTCGCCTTTTTCGTTCCATCTTGTTTAGTTGTAAAAATCCATTTTGTATCTATAGCCCTCTTATCTATAGGCAATTCAGATTCTTCCCAAGTTCCCAAACATTTAAGAGAATTTAGTTCTTTATCTATCGCTTCTTGCCACCCTTGACCTTTTTCGATTGCTTCTTTATACGAGCTTGGATCACCCGTACACAAACAATATGCTACATGTGCTTCATAATCTTCAAATCTTTTTGGAGGCTTAACTATTCTGCCACATCTCGTTTTTATCACAGTTTCATCTCCGTTTATACTATCTCGTCTATCAATAATATTTTCTTCCACACAATCCTCAAAAATTTCATATGGTTCGTTTCTCATTGTTTCCTGTTCCATATTAGTATTATCAACAGTAACCTCTTCTCTGATTTCTACATTGTTATGTACTGGTTCTTGATTTATTTCGGTTACTCTAACTCTTTGCTCCTCAGTTCCGTTTGTTAGTTTATCGTTTTCATTATAAACAATATCTTCTTCATCAAATCTCACATCTCGAGACACAATAATTTTATTTTCTTTATAGTCCCATAAGTTATATCCTGTCCTATTATATCCGACCATTCTAGTTTCACGTGCTCTTTCTGACAATTTATCAGGTTTTGGTACTATACACGCCCATGCTTTTGCACCAAAAACACGAAGTTTGCTTAAGTCTCTTGTACCATATAGTACTTCGCATGGAGTTTTAAAATTGATAGCTGATGAGGTACAACGATTTAACTGATAAGCCGCACATCTTATAGCTTCTCCCCACAAATTCTTAGGTAAGTTGGTTTCGCTGAGCATAGTTCTTGCTTTATTGTATAAGCTGCGATTCATTCGTTCCGCAACGCCATTGCTAGCTGGTGAATATGGTAAACTATATTCCAAGAATATACCCTTTTCTTTACAGAATGTACGTAATTTATTGCAAGTGTATTCACCCCCATTGTCACATCTTATTCTTTTAACCGCTTTCTCAAATTCATTCTCATATCTATGGATATAATTAATAATATTTTCGGTAGCTTCAGCTTTCCTCTTCAGCAAGAAAACTACACAGAAGTGTGAGTAATCGTCAATGACAGTTTGGAAATAAACTTCACCTTGTATAGTTGGAATGTTGGATGGACCCGCTATATCGCTATGTATTAGCTCCAAGATCTGAAGTGAACGTGGTCGCTCTAAACTTTTGAATGGTAACCTAGTTGCCTTACCTTTCATACATGCGTTACATACTTTGTTGTTAATTGGTAACTTCAATCTTTGTAATATTTTAGAGCTAGAATGACCTAGACGTCTATGCCACAACATGCCGTTCACTGATTGTATAGCTGCGGCTCCTTCCTCTGCTAAGATTTCACCCTGTAAAATGTAAAGTTTCCCATTATTGTAAGCCCAAATAGTAGAGCCATTGAAAAATGTAATTTTTGCATATTCACTTCTGAATATTATTTCGTTAGATGGTTTTTCTAGAAGTTTCCTTACAGATAGCAAATTATAGGCTAAATTAGGCACGACAAACCCTACGATAGTAATCCGAACATTGTCACATTTGATAGGCAAATTACCACTATAATATGATATCAACTTTTCACCATTTGCTGTGTTTATTTTTATGGGATGCTCTAATTGTTTTATATTAGTCATATATGGTATATAATAGTCTGATATAAAATTTTGTGATGCACCAGAATCTATAATGAAAGAAACATAATTATTAGTGGAAACCTTACATGTTAAATTGAATTCTGTCCTGTCAATCATACAACCTATTTCGTCATTACTTTCATCAAAACCCATATGAGTGTAGTCCGATGTACTTGCTCTACTGGTACCACCTCGGCCCTGCGCTCTGCCATGACTACGTCTGTGAAATTCTACGCGCCGGATGGGTACTCCACGTTGAGAAGTACCTCTTCCACGCTTTGCTTGGTTTCGACAATATATTGCCTTATGCCCTATCTCATGACAATACCAGCAAACAATGTTAAATGCATTATCTTGGTTTGTGTTGACTATATCTTTATCAAATAGTCTTATTTCCGCATCTAATAAAGTTGCCTTTGTTTTCTCCAAAGTCAAGCCTTCGCTCATTGTATCTAATGCTGTTATTACGTTGCAGAATTCTTCTGGTAAAGCTCGCAACAGATATATAACTTTATCAGACTCTTCCATTTTTGACATTATTTCATTGTCACTAATTAACTTATCAAATTTCAAAAAGAAATCTTGAAGTTTTTCATTACTGTCACATTTCAAGTCAATCAACTTTTTCTTCAAATGAAATTTATTCATGACACTTTTCCTTGAAAAAAAATTTTCCAACGAATCCAACATTTCTTTTGAATTTTTGCATCCTTTTACAATATCTAAAAATTTGTCTCCAATATTTTGCACTATTAATGACCGTGCTTCTGCATCTCTCTTCCTGTCTTTTACTTCCACACACGTCACAATATCATCAATACCTTTCTCCTCTAGCACCAGCTGCAATCTAAATTTCCAATTGTGAAAATTATCCCCGTCTTCCAACCGACGTATCACATCTTGAGACTTCATGTTAGCCATCCTTTATTTCTAGTAAAACTCAAAAAAAAAGCTTGAACCGTCAAATTCAACAATTTAAGGAATATGGGGCGGCCCATAACCTGTTAAATTCCTAATAATACATGGAAGACACCATATTCCTTTCTTCTACAATAAAACTATTTTTGTAACATTCACCATAATTCTTATATTTTAATTAACTGACTGTTGCTACCATCAACACCAAAGACAATTGTTTCTCATAGACAAAACTAAAACTTCTACATCCCCCCTCAATTAAAATTTTCCTTAAAATTCAAATTGGTAAAATAGAAACAAACATAAGCATTTCATTAATAACATAAAAAAAACAGTACTTAAAATCCACAAAACAAATCATACAGTATTACAGTATAATCTAGATAATACATAATATTAAAGTATAAAAATTAAGAATAATTTACCCTTCCCCCGCAATTTAAAGAATCATTCATTTCAAAATATTATAGTAGATTGGTGTTTACCACCTTTCATTCTTAAAATTGAAATTCATAACTAACAAAAAATTAAACTTTAATTTAAACCCAGCCTTTCCACAAAATAATTGTGTTTTTGTTTCACTAAAGCCTTAGTTAATACATCTGCTACATTTTCATTCGTGCTAACATATTTCACAATTACTTCTTTTTTACTAAACAGATCTTTTATGTAGTGGTATTTAATATCAATGTGCTTTGACCTCTTACTATTTTCATTCGATTCTATCATTTTAATCGCACTTTGATTATCAACATTTAAATACGAATCTGACGCACGGTTAAAATCTTGTAGCAAACCTTTCAAATAAACTAACTCTGCAGACGCTAAAGCAGCAGCTATAAATTCAGCTTCGGCAGTTGACAACGCAACAACGTTTTGTTTTTTACAGAACCAGGATAACAAATTATTACCGTAGTAGACTACAGATCCACTTACACTTTTTCTATCAGTTCTGTCACCAGCCCAGTCAGCATCAGAATAACCAACAAGGCAACAGTTGCTATCCCGTTTATATATAAGAGACTTTGACTTAGTTTGTTTTAAGTAGCGCAATATACGCTTAGCTGCTTTCCACAGTGATATAGTAGGCTTATCCAAAAACCGACTTAGAAAGGACACTGCAAAACAAATATCAGGTCTGCTTGAAGTAGATATATATAGAAGACATCCTATTAGCTCACGATACGGCTTGTCCAAGATGATTGCTTCATTATAATCTTTCGCGAAATTTGTTTCCATTGGAGTCTCAGCTCCTTTGCAGTCAGTCATATTAAATTTTTCAAGTATTCTATCTATGGCTGACTCCTGGTTAATTAACAATAGTTCTGGCGTTCTCACTATGTGCAGCCCCAAATAATTACTGACTTCTCCAAGATCTTTAACATTAAATTCAATTTTTTAAAAATGATGAGCTTTCTTTAAATTTATCATACTTTTTGACATTAAAATCATGTCGTCAACGTAAACCAATAAAAATACATCTTCCAAAACATATAAACAAAAATCATGTTTTGATTGAACAAATCCTTTACCAACCAAAAAACCATGTAGTCTTTCATTCCAACATTTAGGCGCTTGTTTTAATCCATACAAAGATCGCTTTAATTTCAAAACGACACCTTTTCCGAGATTGACACCTAAGGGAGGTTTTATATAAACATCTTCTTTTAAAAAACCGTTTAAGAATGCCGTTGGCACATCTAATTGTTTCATATACATATCATTTTGTACGGCTTGACTCAGCATCATACGAATAGTAGGCATACGTGCGACAGGTGAATATACATTAAATAATGTTTCCTCTTGAAATCCTTTCACCACTAATCTCGCCTTTTTCGTTCCATCTTGTTTAGTTGTAAAAATCCATTTTGTATCTATAGCCCTCTTATCTATAGGCAATTCAGATTCTTCCCAAGTTCCCAAACATTTAAGAGAATTTAGTTCTTTATCTATCGCTTCTTGCCACCCTTGACCTTTTTCGATTGCTTCTTTATACGAGCTTGGATCACCCGTACACAAACAATATGCTACATGTGCTTCATAATCTTCAAATCTTTTTGGAGGCTTAACTATTCTGCCACATCTCGTTTTTATCACAGTTTCATCTCCGTTTATACTATCTCGTCTATCAATAATATTTTCTTCCACACAATCCTCAAAAATTTCATATGGTTCGTTTCTCATTGTTTCCTGTTCCATATTAGTATTATCAACAGTAACCTCTTCTCTGATTTCTACATTGTTATGTACTGGTTCTTGATTTATTTCGGTTACTCTAACTCTTTGCTCCTCAGTTCCGTTTGTTAGTTTATCGTTTTCATTATAAACAATATCTTCTTCATCAAATCTCACATCTCGAGACACAATAATTTTATTTTCTTTATAGTCCCATAAGTTATATCCTGTCCTATTATATCCGACCATTCTAGTTTCACGAGCTCTTTCTGACAATTTATCAGGTTTTGGTACTATACACGCCCATGCTTTTGCACCAAAAACACGAAGTTTGCTTAAGTCTCTTGTACCATATAGTACTTCGCATGGAGTTTTAAAATTGATAGCTGATGAGGTACAACGATTTAACTGATAAGCCGCACATCTTATAGCTTCTCCCCACAAATTCTTAGGTAAGTTGGTTTCGCTGAGCATAGTTCTTGCTTTATTGTATAAGCTGCGATTCATTCGTTCCGCAACGCCATTGCTAGCTGGTGAATATGGTAAACTATATTCCAAGAATATACCCTTTTCTTTACAGAATGTACGTAATTTATTGCAAGTGTATTCACCCCCATTGTCACATCTTATTCTTTTAACCGCTTTCTCAAATTCATTCTCATATCTATGGATATAATTAATAATATTTTCGGTAGCTTCAGCTTTCCTCTTCAGCAAGAAAACTACACAGAAGTGTGAGTAATCGTCAATGACAGTTTGGAAATAAACTTCACCTTGTATAGTTGGAATGTTGGATGGACCCGCTATATCGCTATGTATTAGCTCCAAGATCTGAAGTGAACGTGGTCGCTCTAAACTTTTGAATGGTAACCTAGTTGCCTTACCTTTCATACATGCGTTACATACTTTGTTGTTAATTGGTAACTTCAATCTTTGTAATATTTTAGAGCTAGAATGACCTAGACGTCTATGCCACAACATGCCGTTCACTGATTGTATAGCTGCGGCTCCTTCCTCTGCTAAGATTTCACCCTGTAAAATGTAAAGTTTCCCATTATTGTAAGCCCAAATAGTAGAGCCATTGAAAAATGTAATTTTTGCATATTCACTTCTGAATATTATTTCGTTAGATGGTTTTTCTAGAAGTTTCCTTACAGATAGCAAATTATAGGCTAAATTAGGCACGACAAACCCTACGATAGTAATCCGAACATTGTCACATTTGATAGGCAAATTACCACTATAATATGATATCAACTTTTCACCATTTGCTGTGTTTATTTTTATGGGATGCTCTAATTGTTTTATATTAGTCATATATGGTATATAATAGTCTGATATAAAATTTTGTGATGCACCAGAATCTATAATGAAAGAAACATAATTATTAGTGGAAACCTTACATGTTAAATTGAATTCTGTCCTGTCAATCATACAACCTATTTCGTCATTACTTTCATCAAAACCCATATGAGTGTAGTCCGATGTACTTGCTCTACTGGTACCACCTCGGCCCTGCGCTCTGCCATGACTACGTCTGTGAAATTCTACGCGCCGGATGGGTACTCCACGTTGAGAAGTACCTCTTCCACGCTTTGCTTGGTTTCGACAATATATTGCCTTATGCCCTATCTCATGACAATACCAGCAAACAATGTTAAATGCATTATCTTGGTTTGTGTTGACTATATCTTTATCAAATAGTCTTATTTCCGCATCTAATAAAGTTGCCTTTGTTTTCTCCAAAGTCAAGCCTTCGCTCATTGTATCTAATGCTGTTATTACGTTGCAGAATTCTTCTGGTAAAGCTCGCAACAGATATATAACTTTATCAGACTCTTCCATTTTTGACATTATTTCATTGTCACTAATTAACTTATCAAATTTCAAAAAGAAATCTTGAAGTTTTTCATTACTGTCACATTTCAAGTCAATCAACTTTTTCTTCAAATGAAATTTATTCATGACACTTTTCCTTGAAAAAAAATTTTCCAACGAATCCAACATTTCTTTTGAATTTTTGCATCCTTTTACAATATCTAAAAATTTGTCTCCAATATTTTGCACTATTAATGACCGTGCTTCTGCATCTCTCTTCCTGTCTTTTACTTCCACACACGTCACAATATCATCAATACCTTTCTCCTCTAGCACCAGCTGCAATCTAAATTTCCAATTGTGAAAATTATCCCCGTCTTCCAACCGACGTATCACATCTTGAGACTTCATGTTAGCCATCCTTTATTTCTAGTAAAACTCAAAAAAAAAGCTTGAACCGTCAAATTCAACAATTTAAGGAATATGGGGCGGCCCATAACCTGTTAAATTCCTAATAATACATGGAAGACACCATATTCCTTTCTTCTACAATAAAACTATTTTTGTAACATTCACCATAATTCTTATATTTTAATTAACTGACTGTTGCTACCATCAACACCAAAGACAATTGTTTCTCATAGACAAAACTAAAACTTCTACAGTGATAACAATAAACTGCGATTATATTTATCAACCCGTACGCCATGCAATGGTCGCTCAATCGATCATAATTTTGATAACGTTATTATTATAACCAGCTGTTACCATAATGTTAAATAACGTATCAAGGTACATATCTACTTGTAGGTATGTATTTATGTTATGTACAGTAATGGCTAATCAAAAAATATTTAGGAATTAGTGGACGCCTCGCAGTTTCACCCGCGTAGTTCCCATTCCCGTGAGAATACAGGTATAAACAGGCCAGGCACAGTAAGTCTGTATAAAAATATTTTTTGTTCCAATTAAAAAACTTTTTTTTAACTTTTAAAGCTTTGACAAAACGTGTATGTAAAATTTCATCTTATTCTGTTGAGGATAACTGCTTTATAATTCAGTTGCAAGATTTGACCCGAACATACATACATGTATACATCGCAAGTTAATAAAAAGCTTGTAAAAACACGTAGATTCGTTAGATAACTGATTCTCCATCAATGAGCACACTTACAGACAGATTGACACCGAGACGTTAGAGAAAAACTAAAGCGATTTACATTTAAAAAAAAAACCAGCTGTACCCGGCTTTATTGCCGGACCGTTCATGTATTCGATTTTAAGGGCGGTTACGCACTATATCCGATCCGTGTCCGTGAAATTTGGATTTCGAAGTAGCCGTAGTCCTTCTTGTAGGGAAGCTTACGCACTACATCCAAACTCTATCCGTCATAATCTTCTTTCGTCCAGTCCATCCAAAGGTTGTCTGTAAGAAATTGCCCTGCAATGTTTGTCCTGTAATTTTTAGGTGGTCTACAATAAAGTACATAATAAATAAATAAATCTGTCAGTTTCATAATTCAGAACATTTTGAACTCGGACCTCAAATCACGGACACGGACGTGCAGTGCGTAACCGCCCTTAGAGGTTTCTACCAGTGAAAGAAATTTGGTAATCGAGTCAGTACTTTCGGCGATTAGGTGTCCACCTTTTAAAAATAATCTATTTTATCCCCACCGTATTAGGTTGAGTCATAGAAGAAAAACAAGCTACCTTTACTTAAAATGACGTCGGATAAGGTTCACAGTTTCTTTCTAAAATCGTCCAACGTAAAAAGACATGGCAGCCTCATTCCGAAATAGAGGCACATCGCCGCTGTCAGTTGCGAAGCGTGTTTGAAACGAGAGCGAGCTGTTTCGGGCGGTTCGGACTGTTTCGGGTTGTTCGAGCTGTTTCGCTGCAAGCTGTCCTGGCGGCCGGCTACGTGATCCAGCTTGTTTTGTTTCAGAGGTGTCGCAGTTGGGGTAGCTAGTTTAATAAGTTTTGCTGTCTTAGGTAGGAGCTTCGTTTTTTTGTCTTTTTTTTAAAGGTGTTTGGCACTGTTTGCTTTTAAATCTGACGTTTTAAAGCCGAATTTTTCGTGCAGCCTGAACTTTTATTTTCTTGCTTTATGGAGGAACCTATTAAGGATGGTTTTGAGTAGGTAACATCGTTATCAAGCAAGACTAATCGCCTTAGATTTGTTTGTCTGTCCCTGTTTGTCAGTCTGCGTATCTATAAAAAAACTTTTTTACCAAAAAAAAGTTTACAAACCGACTTCCAAAACAACACACTACAAAGAAAAATAACTTTCTTTTCCGAAGTCGGTATTTGGTACCTATTTTTTTCCGTTTTTATAGTTATTTTTCGCGTTGTAGTGTTTTGTTTTGGAAGCCGGTTTGATATTTTTGTTAAAAGTTTTTATTTATTTCCTTTTAGTTTTGGTAAGTAGATACCTCCAATAACCATGAAAATCATTTATAGACAAAGAACATCTCATGACGATTCCAATAAGTTGAAACACAACTAGGATACATTGTTTTATTTCGGCGTGCCAGTGCCTTCCTTCCAGCTTCATCATCAGATCAGTTCGATGGTACCAATTTCATTAGTACGTTTTATTTATAAGTATTTGCGTCATCATAGTCGGTAAACTATTCTAGATATCATATACCCATGAAATACTTAGCACTAAGGAGTTCCTGCGGCCATCTGTGGTCTTCTTCTTAAGTTCCCCTTCACCAAATGATACTTTCTGAGTGCAAATGATTGCATTGTTGATGAAAATACCAAAATCGCTATATGTATGCATAATATTTTAGGAGTGCCCTCGATTTCTCCAGGATTCCACCATCAGATCCTGACCTGATGACCATGGGATCACTTGGGAAGTATACCTTTTCTCATTAAAGAAGAATTTTCCAAATCGGGGGACAGTATCAGTGAAAGTCTATTAAAAAAAATTGCCATTGGAAAAATGATCAATACCAGATTTAAAATATATTTAAATACGAAAACAAAATGTATATGTATGTAACACGGAAAAAAATATTTTAATCTTAAAACTCAGACACAAAATCCTCTTTCCCAAATCGGCTTCCCCAAAACCATGCGAGATCCGTTTCAAATGAAAGTATTCAACGTGATCGTAGTTTGTTTTATTTCAAGGTGCCGCTGTCTATCGGAGTTCACTTGTACAAGTTTTGTTAGGTTCCGCGACAAAGTGGTGTTGTTTGGAGTTATGTGATATAGATAGTGAACAGTTTTGTAAACTATTTGGAAGTTTTTCATCATCTTAATGCCCTTGTTCGATGTTTCTTTGGGTCGGTGCAACACGTTTTTTTCTTTCAATCCGTCCTGTCAACCGTCACGCTGCTCGGAAAGGGTTATGTTTTTCGCGCGTATCTTGTATGTATGTAATATTATTTATTACCTCATATATTTCAAGCAACTAGACGGATTGATATAACTAAGACATCGTTAGATACGTCTTGACAGCCCAAGTGTTCTTAGTTAAGGAACGTTCAAGCAAACAAACTCCGTGGATTTTGAGCCATATCAAAAATAAGGGTTTCAAGAGTTGGTTACAAAAATATACCACTACAATATTACAAAAATATACCACTATAATACCACTTGTATGTTTAAAAGTAATTCGAAAAGAAAATGATAAATAAAAAGCCGTAAATAGAAAAAGTTAATTTAAAAATATTATTATAATTGTTCATCCAGTCGGAGGATCAGGTGATCAGCTCTCTCGCGAAGAGATAATACGTATCACAGCTTATTTTTTAGTTCGCTTCTTAAGCAGTCGGGTTTTTTATTTTTAAATTAACTTTTTTTTATCTTTCAAATCACTAATCTTTTACACAATCCATTAATCTTTTCTTTAACCTCCCACTATCTCCCTCTATCCATCCACTGTTTGATAGATTTTAGTGGTCGAAAATTGGCAACTAATCCATGTCTTATTTAGGCTTAACTACACCAACTTGGGTACATGTGTTTTAAGAATAGCTGCTTAATATTTAAAATAACTACTGATAATACAACGCTATGGCCAGACGTACATAATGTAATGAAAACAGATGTGACTATCATGAATAATGGACACGTGACACCAGAATCGAAGAAAGCTCTTTAAAAACTATTGTTGCTCTCAATTTTAGTATTAAAATCAGTCAAGGCAATCACCAAACCAGCAACCACAAGAGATAAAATAAATAAAGATTTTGCCCGAAGTATTATTTTAAGTCTTCTAGTTTGTATCATAATTTATAAGAAAAATCCGCTTTACAAGCTCAGTTTACTACAAGATAGCCTCTATTTTGATCGTGGTAAAGTTGAATATATTTTTTTTTGGTTGTAAAAGAAGTTTGCTGCTCTAAAATCCTTGATTTCGCGGCTGACTGCCCGGCGAAACTAAAAATGGACAGCGGGACATTGTGGTCGCCGCGTCCCAATATTCATAAATCGCGATACACTTCTGAACTAGTACTTAGTTTGCCGTGATTGTATCGTTAACTTGAAGCAAGTGGGCGAATATGTTGGAAAGTATTGAGAAATGAAGCGGATTTTTTCAAGAAATTTATTAACGAACGTTTTATTGAAAATGTAGAAAAACTTTGATTTTGGTTGAATAACTTAGGGGCTTTTCTTAAAGTCATAGTCGGGCAAGGGTGACATAAATGTTATTCAAACAGTGGGGCAAGAAGAAACTCAGATAATTTTTACCCTTTGCTCAATCATCGTCGGTACTATAGAAGCTGGATAAACTGTAGATTTGTGAAGTGTTAGCAACCATCATGAAGGGTCGATCAGATTCGAGTTACATATATCACACCTATAAATAATATGTACTTAGCGAAATTGCAAATACCCTCATATGGACGCAATGCGATGTAATTCGACCGCTTTACGCTTGAAATTTTGAATACCGTTAAAACAAGGTGAATAGGAACGCACGGGTGAATGGGAACAGAGTCTTAAATTCGGATTTTATCTTTGATACCACGGCAAATTTACTAACTTTCTTTTTAGAAGTAGGTGTCTTTGGTGGGTATCATTTTTTTCGTTATGGACACCGATTTTCAAAAAGAAAGTCATTTTTATTTGAAATTTTTGTTTTTATTTGGAAGTCGGTAGTGCCTTTTTGAAAAAAAGTTTTATGGTTTTCACTTTTTAGTTGTACCTAATAGGCAAGTTCTTCAGTAAGGTACCTATACTACCAGAATAAATTACCCGAATATCATAAAACTTGAACATAGTCGGTGAAATGAGGGTCTACGAGGGTCTAGGTGAACTGTACACTTCTGCGTACCCCTTTAGAGCGTACTGGCGTGATATTATGTTATGAAATGGTACAAAGTTTATACCATTACCATTTTATACTATAAACAATAAATATGCATGCGATTGCAGCAATCCCGAGAGATTTACCGTCATTTATTGAAGAGTTCTATTGTATATTTTCGAAGTTCTACATCAGATCTTCACCAAATTAAAATGGGACCAATGTGGGAAAGTACTCTTCAAAAAAAAGATATTTTCAAAATTGGAACACAACTGACGAAGATTTCGGTGAAAAAAACAATGTCTAACATAGAACCTCCTCCTTTTTGGCAAGTCGGTTTAAAAACACCTATCCATAGCTGGGAAATGAACTCGCAACCATAAGTGTAGTAGACCACCATGTCTATCATTAGGCTATTCAGACGGGTAATAGCGGCAGGGACATTACGAACTACATTGCACGCACATCAGCGTCATTATTGACATTAGTAGTATGGTTAGAGACCTCAAATCTCATATTTATTAGTCTCGTGCATTAGGTCCCGAATTATTATTTTACTCTAGCCACACTTGAATTAGCCCTTGAACTTGAAGGTATGTCGTTGTTTCCACAAAATGTAAAAGTTGTTTTCCCTGGTTTACTGCGTCCCCGCCCGGGGGCGTGGCGGGCGGGTTTTAGGGAGTAGGGCCCTAGCTATCTACCAAATTTTTTTCTGTGGTCATTCTTCCGCGGAAAATCTTAACACCGCCATTCAGAAAATGACACGAAATGCAAAACGCCATCTATCGAATATGGAATTGCCTATGTTGTGATATTTTACTTTTTGAACACTTTAAATTCATCTAACTTTTGATAGAGTGAACCGATTGCGATGAAACAAAAACTAATTAATATTTCAAGTTACGCACAAAATTTTTACGTATAATTTTTTCTACGTTTCAACGTTCAACGTTTATCTACGTTGGTTTCGTAGATTTTACGTGATGCGTGCAAAAATAAACAGACAAACAGACAAAAATTAAAAAAAAAATGCTGGAAATGGGTTCTGTTGGTCTTCTTTTAACACCCTGGCTATTTTTTTTGCAAATATTTTCGATGTACAAAAACGTCTTTTCTACAGATTTATTTTATGTATTGATTATATGGATTGATTGATGATGAATATTGGGGTACCTACCAAAATGTCTTTTTTTTAATAACATGATAATTCCCTCCAAAGTTTTATTTCTATTCACCCCTGTATTCCTATTCACCCCGTCTTACGGTACTCGACTCGTTAAGCTTCATTGCCTCGGCGCTTCTGGTGATCGCTACTGTTGATTCTGACATTCAAGAGTTGCTGTGGCAGGAAACGAAACTCAAGAAAGGTGTATGTACGAGCAAACCCGTACATTTTGTATTGTTAAGTAATAATGCTGACGCTTGCACTCACGATGCGGTGCATCGCGTTCATTTATAAACTAATTACTTCAGTGCCAATAAATCCGTGTAATAGTAAACATCGTTTTACTTAATCAATTCCCTAACCTGGGTCGCGGCGCGGTACTCATAACATTAACTAACTAAGGTGTAAGGTGAACACTGTACATCTTTATGGTCCTTCGAGCCAACGAGCGGGATCATTACCGCGAATAATCAGTGGACATTGAGTCAATTCGTGTGAGTGGTTCCATATCAGCAGCAGCTGTGGAGTTGCAGTTCAGGGAGTAAACAGCAGCCTTGAGCGCAATCAACATACCCACCATACAGCAGAATCAAAGTAAGATCTTTCCTTTTTATTGCTTGACCTAACAATATGAGCCAAACAATGGAGGATCTTCTGGCCAACCAGAAACGAATCATGGTGGCCATGAACCAACTTTTATCAAACTTTAAGAAAGATGGTCAGGAACGCAAAACTCCTGACTACATCAAACGTAAATTGGAAACTTTAGACTCCTACTGGCAGGAGTTTCAATCTAATCACGATCAGTTAAACCCATTTGGCAACAAATCAATTGAGTATTTTGCATTGAATCACTATCAACAAACTCAGGATATCTATCTTTCAACGCGTGAATTTATCAAAAGTGTAGGAACTCCGTCTATTTTAAAACCCACAACATCATTAGCCGGCACGATCAGGGCCGGCGTGGACGAGACCCTTAAGAACAGGAATCCCGATGACAGCGAGGCTACGACCTTTCTTGAAACGCCCAAATTCAAGTCTCAGGGCACCAACAGCAAGTTGGACGAATTACTGAAGAAGCAGAACATCAATTTTAAGGCTTTCTATCGAACTGTGGCGAACATCAACATCGATGCCATAACTGAGAAATGGGAGTTTCAAGATACGTTGAAAACATTGGAAGCGAGGTGGTCGGCCATTGACACGCTTCACTGGGAGTTGGAAGGTGAACTCGACGGGCAAGATGATTCGTATGAGGACAAGTTTACCTCGTATGAAATGACGTACAACAACATGAAGAAGTCTCTGAACAGTAAATTGTGGTCTGTATCACACCGAGAACATTCTACACCAAAGATGGAAGTGCCTACGTTTAATGGCCATTATCAACACTGGGTATCCTTTAAAGACTTATTCACGGAGGCTATCCACAACAATCCGTCGCTCTCTCAAGCTCAAAAGATGCAGTACCTTAAAGCTAAACTGAAAGGGGAAGCCGAAGGTTTAATACACCATCTTCAGATCAGCTCTGAAAACTATTCAACGTGTTGGGAAATCCTTAATCATAGGTATAACAACAAACTGCTTATATTCACCTCACATATGAATACTCTAACCAACCTTCCGGTCATGCAACAACCTTCAGTCTTTCATGTAAAACGCATCCACGATATAACTATCGAATGTGTCAACGCTATAAAGAACATGGGAGCAGACGTAAGCACATGGGACCCCATAATTTGCTATTTAATGTCGAATAAATTAGATGCTAACACGCATTCCGAATACATCGCATCTCTTAAGCAACCTCGTGAACTGCCCATTTTATCAGACTTTTTGGACTTCCTGGAAGCCAAGTTCACGAGTATGGAGTCATCGCGGCGTAAACAAGATCAGAAACCTCCAAATTCCAACGCAAAATTAGCTAAAGATAACAATTTTAACAACAAAAATATCAATCGTTATTCGAAACAATCCTATTCGAGCAACAAAAACGTGTCGAAATCGAACGGACAATTTCACAAAACACGAACTTGCCCATTATGCGAAAATGGTCATGGATTATTCCATTGTGAACAATATATTGGATTGTCCCCAATCGACAAAAAACAATTCGTCGTTGACAACAAGCTATGCGAAAATTGTCTTTTTAGTCATAATGGCAAGGCATGCATTTCAACAAAACGGTGCCATGAGTGCGACGGAAGTCATAACACGATACTTCACGATGCGTTTGCGCAATCCGCAAACGCATTGCCTAACCAAGCAATACCTAAAGCTGGAAATGCACGTACTTTGCCTGAGCAAACTCAGCAACTTAGCACTCACATGGCTCAACAACGTGATTTACCGGAAACATTATTGTCCACAGCCATGATTAAGGTCCAAAAACGTGATGGATCTTATCTTAACATGCGAGCTCTGATTGATCAGGGTTCCCAAACTTCACTCATTACCGAAAATGCCGCACAACAATTGGGACTGTCCCGTCAAAGATGCAAGGGCGTAATAACCGGTATAGGAGTCAGGGATAATGCCTGTAAGGGAGTTATAAACATTAACTGCTCATCAAGAAGAGAATCTTACTCTTTTAACACAGATGTTTTCATCATGAAAACTTTAACAAAAAATCTGCCAACTTATACCTTTGCTAAGCCCACGTGGTCTTATTTAGAAAACATAGAACTTGCAGATCCAGACTTTTACGTCAGTCGTCCGATAGATATTTTATTTGGCGCTGACATATATTCAAACATCATTATGGAGGGTATCTGCAGAGTTGAACAAACAACACCCATTGCTCAACAGACTCGGCTTGGGTGGATTCTGTGCGGTAACGTAAACATACTGCAATGCAATGTCGTACAGTTTGATATTGACCAGTTGCAAAAATTTTGGGAAACGGAGGAAATTGCAGAGTCTACTTCGCTTTCATCAGATGATCAAGAGTGTATGCAATTTTACAGCTCAACAACAAACCGATTGCTAGATGGAAGATATGTAGTGAGGCTCCCGCTGAAAACAAATTTAGAAGAACAATTGGGTAACTCAAAATCAAAGGCCATAGCACAATTTGGTCATTTGGAACGTAAATTAATTAAAAAAGAAAACATCGCAAAAGAGTATAAAACATTCATACACGAGTACCTAGCGTTAGGACATATGAAACCAGCTATTTGTAACTCGAAACTCGAATGTTTCCTGCCGCATCATTGTGTGCTACGTGATGACTCTACAACTACGTCACTTCGAGTCGTTTTTAACGCCTCATCAAAAACATCAAGTGGCCAAAGTTTAAATGATTTGATGCAAAGGGGCCCAAATCTGCAACGGGACCTTCAGTCATTAATACTTAAATGGAGGCAGTATCAATTTGCCTTCACCGCGGACATCGAAAAGATGTTCCGCCAAATTTTGGTCCATAAGAAAGATCAGAGCCTGCAAAAAATAGTTTGGAGAGATAGTCCCCGAGATAAACTACAAGAATATCAGCTGACCACGGTCACGTATGGGACTAAAGCGGCTCCTTTCCTCGCAATGATGACGTTAAAACAGCTGGCGAACGATGAACGCTCCGAATATCAAGAAGCATCTAAAGTCCTCGAAGAGTCGTTCTACATGGATGACCTTCTCCATGGTACTCACAGCGTATCAGCAGCACGCCAACTTCAACAAGATTTAATTGAACTGCTGAAACGCGGGGGATTCAATTTAAGAAAATGGGCTTCTAATGATCCGCATTTACTGCACGATGAAGTCCCATGCCAACAACAAAGCAAAAGCTTTCGACAGCCGGAGTCTACTAAAACATTAGGACTACGCTGGAATCCTATCAAGGATAACTTTACATTTGAGCCAAAAATTGATTCAACAGTCAACAAGGCTACAAAAAGATCTGTGCTATCCGATATCTCCAAGTTCTTTGACCCTTTGGGGTGGCTCACACCTACAACAACAAAACTCAAAATTTTATTTCAACGAATTTGGACTTCACAAATTCAGTGGGATGAGCAGATACCTGAGGAAATTTTTGAAGAATGGAATAAACTTAAGGCGGATATCGATCAAATAAGTCAAGCTCAAATACCAAGATGGTTGGGCACAAAACCCGAGCGAAGAGTCGAGTTACATGGTTTCTGTGACTCGTCAACAAAAGCATACGCATGCGTTATTTACTGTAAAGTTTATAACGAACAAACAAGCATCATCTTGGTGGCCGGAAAATCAAAAATAATCCCGGCTAACAAAAACATATCGTTGCCACGATTGGAGCTTTGCGGCGCTCATTTATTAGCAAAACTCATGGCTAAGGTCAAGACTTCTTTAACTGACTACAACATTGTTATTTATGGCTGGATTGACTCCACAGCAGTACTGGGGTGGCTGCAAGGAGATCCAGGTCGTTGGCAAACCTTTGTTGCCAACAGAACACGATTTATAACAGAAAACATGCCTTCTACCTGCTGGCGGTATGTCAAATCTGCCGAAAATCCTGCAGACTGCGCAAGTAGAGGCTTATCGATGTCGCAATTGATTCAACATCCTTTATGGTGGCAGGGACCATCTTGGCTACAAACATTTAAAGCTGATGAAAGAATTGAAGAAATAATCTATACAACAACATTGGAAACAAAATTACAGAAGCAAGCAAACACTGTCACGAAACAAACAGATGACGAAAGTATAATCATGAGCTTATTAAAAAGTCACAGTTCTTTTACCAAAGTTGTACACATTTTAGCTTGGGTGTATAGATTTTTAACAAACAAGCAAATCAATAAGGAAACTTCCTATCTTACGTTAGAAGAGATAAGAGAAGCAAAAATGAAGATCATAAAGCAAGTACAGCAGCAGGAATTTGTAGAAGAAATCAAAAGCTTAAAAGAGAAAGGAAAGCTTAGCAACAAAAGCAGAATACTAAATCTAAATCCATTTCTGGATAACATTGGGCTTCTCCGTGTCGGGGGAAGGCTAAGACATGCTCATATTCATGCAGACATGCAACATCCTTTAATTATTCCACAGCGAGGACGTTTAACAGAGCTTCTAATAGAACATGCACACAAGCTAACTTTCCATGGCGGAGCCCGCTTGACATCGGGATTTATCCGACAAAAGTATTGGATTATAGGCGGAAATGAAGCAACGAAAAGGCAAATACGCTTATGCGTTAAATGTAAAAAGCTAAGTCCTAACAAACATAACCAAATTATGGGTGACTTACCTGCAGCGAGAAGCAATCCATCTCGTCCGTTTGACCACACTGGAATAGATTTTACCGGGCACCTACTCCTTAAAGCCAACAAAGGCCGTGGCATAAAAACCACTAAAGGATATGTGTCTGTTTTCGTCTGCATGTCTACAAAAGCAGTACATCTAGAGCTAGTCTCCGATCTTAGCACCTCATCGTTCATCGCAGCTTTACGAAGAATGGCAGCACGTAGAGGTACGCCGAGTCACATTTATAGTGACAATGGACGAAACTTTGTCGGAGCTAACAAGCAAATTCAACAAGAATACCAAGAAATGCAACACATATTTAACAACGAATTTTTGGCTGAAGTAACAGACATGGAAATCAACTGGCATTTTAATGCACCAATCTGGCCTTCCGCAGGCGGTCTTTGGGAGTCCGCAGTCAAAAGTTTCAAACATCACTTTAGAAGAGTTGTCGGAGAGCAAAAGTTAACTTACGAAGAGTTGTCAACAGTCCTCACGCAAATCGAAGCATGCCTCAATTCTAGGCCTCTATGTCCCCTCACTGAAGATCCGGAGGACTTAGACTACTTAACTCCATCTCACTTTTTGACTGGCGGTTCAGCACTTACCCTAGTTGAAACAGAAAGGGACTTGAGGACTAGGTGGCAGTTAACACAGAAAATTTTCGCTGACATCTGGAAAAGATGGCGATCTGAGTATCTAACACAACTAACAACAAGAAGCAAGTGGCGACAGTCTCGTGAAAACATAAACCTAAACGACGTAGTCCTCTTGCACGATGACAACTTACCACCAGGAAAATGGTCTATGGGTAGGATCGTCGATCTACATCCCGGAGCAGATGGATTCGTTCGCGTTGTCAGCTTAAAAACGAAGAACGGAACTCTTAAAAGACCAATTACCAAAATATCAAAGTTACCTGTAAAACAAAATCAATCAGACTCGTCTGAAAACGTCCAGGAAGAGCTGAAGCCAAACAGCGAAAAAACACAACCTCAAAGGAAATCGAAGAGAGTTAGCGTAACAACATTATTTATATCTTTATTATTTTTTATGACAATCGTAACAGGAGGACACTGCGATTTCCAAACAACAAATTTTAGACCTAACCAAGGCCTTTATTTCGATAAATTAACTAACATGCAGATTATACGGGACGAGTGGAAGCTCATTATCTACTACGATATGCAACCTTATTGGGAGGGCATAACAGCTCTCAACAAATACACGAAGTCTCTAGAACAATCATGCAAAACAATACGTAACATTATGAACTGTGATATCATATTATTACAGTTAATTCAAGGCTTCGGTGAACTTGAGTACTACAACCAGATGTTGCTCGGTCAGCACTCAAACGTGCAGCGCGCTAGACAGCGGCGCGGTCTTATCGACGGTGTCGGATATCTCGCGAATAGCCTCTTCGGGGTATTAGATACGAGATTCGCCGATCAGTATCGCAAGGACATCACGTTATTACGCGACAACCAACGTCATATTGCCTCCTACTGGAAAAACCAAACATCGATTATAGAAGTTGAATACAACCTCCTCAAACGAACAGAGCAAACCATGAACAAACAACATAAAATGGTTTCCCAACATATATTTTCCATTGAAAAGGCGCTAAACCAACTTCAATCCGAAACACGAAACATGTCTATCGTAAATGAGCTGACTGTCGGAGCTATTATCGGGAGCAACATGCTACATAACTTGAAGTCATTACAAAGCACCTTACTGGACACTATCACTGACATCTATCACGGTCAGTTTAATCCACATCTTTTAACTCCCGTTCAATTGCAAGATCAGCTGAGTACCATCGCTAGTCAGCTCCCTAAGGACGTGACATTGCCGGTAGACAATGTGCAGATGGATTTAAGGAAAATATATAAGCTTCTTAAAGTAAAGGCCAGAATGCTGGCAGAATACCTTATCTTTGAAATTAGGCTTCCTCTTATCAGTAGAGACTCCTTTGAGATATTCAAAATATTTTCCATTCCTCAAGTCAAAGGAACAGACATGGTTAACATCCAACCAATATCAGATTATGTGGCTATAAACTTAAAGAAGGATACCTACTTAACTATGACAGAGAAAACATTAACATCATGTCTCATATCAGAGGCATATCTGTGTCATATTCAGAGACCTATTTATCATCTAAACGGAGATAAAGATTTCTGTCAGACCGAAGAGCTTGAGTGCGAGACAAAGATCTCTCCTTGCAAAAACAGCTGGTTTGAAAGTAACACAATTAACAACTACATCTATTTTTGTTGCGATCAATGCTCTTTACGTATAATGTGCGAGGATCAAGTTGCCAGTCATCAGCTGACCGGTGCGGGTCTCGTCGCGATAGACAATGGGTGTATTATTAAAACGCAAGCATTTACTTTAATTGCACACAGACAACAGTCTAGCGAACTGAACATTAAACCTGATGTTTATACGCCACTGATACCGCCGATAAATCACATTATCAACATTACGATCCCGCATATGATAACTTTGAATGATTCTGAAACTGACCAGAATCAAATAGATTTAACAGAGCTTGGCCAGAAAATTAAGATAATGAAAGAAAATGCTGCTATGGCTGAAAGCATGTCTGTCCATGATATACACCACTACACGCTGATATACACCATCGTCGGCATCACGGGAGTAGCGGGACTGGTGTACGCGTGGCGTCGCGTGCGCGCCTGGAGAGTGCCGTCCACGCCGGCGCCGACACCAGCGCAGGCCCAGGGTGCGCCTGCGCCTCCTCCTCGCAACAACGACAATCCGTGCGTGATTATAGGTGACCGAGTGTCTTACCACAGTGTTAGTGAGTTAAATGACAACAATCAGAGCAGTGTTTCTAATCTCAATAGTGCGCGAGTGAATAAAGCTACGTCACCTATTTGCGTTCGTTGAGTTAAATGATGCGGCTAGTGACAATAATTAACTTTACCACTTAATCGTTAATTATTTTTGCTTTATATTGTCTCGACATTAAATTTTCTAGAAACATTGTTTTCAAATATGTTGATCTTTGATCTGTTAACATTAAATTTGCAACTTGTTAATTTCTCCTGTAGGGAGTATGTACGAGCAAACCCGTACATTTTGTATTGTTAAGTAATAATGCTGACGCTTGCACTCACGATGCGGTGCATCGCGTTCATTTATAAACTAATTACTTCAGTGCCAATAAATCCGTGTAATAGTAAACATCGTTTTACTTAATCAATTCCCTAACCTGGGTCGCGGCGCGGTACTCATAACATTAACTAACTAAGGTGTAAGGTGAACACTGTACAGTGTACAACGACCCTAGTGTGGCGAAAGCCTTACATTAAGATAATTGAATTCCAACCCGAAAACAAACTATTTAATTAGTCAAATGTATTGTGGACATGTTGTGAATACATCGTTAATTATCGGATTGATTGGAAATCATTATGAAGCTCGTACTGTCGACGTAGTTACGGCATCATTTGAATTTGTATTCGACAAGATAATTATTGGCGGTGAGTATTGTGGAAAACAATTGGGTTTGTATTATAAATTAATACCCTTTAGAAGCCGGGTCTAGCTCTGGTGATAATTGAAATGTTAAGTTAAATTAGTTATTGTGAAATGGGCACGGATGGTGACTGGGAGGAATCTCGGTGTATATTGAATGGATACCCATCCACAGCCCGACCTCGGCAAGCGTTACTTAACCTTGAAGAGCGACCCGTGCAGCTGTTATTATTTAGCTACGAGTTCCTGCACGTGTGCAGCTACATGTTAGCAAATATTGTTACAATGTATGTTGTTACCTATGAGTAACCTTACACCCCTATGTAAACACTAACTAGCCATGAACTTACATTCAGTTCAAACACTCAATACGATCACATTAAATATAACAAGTCTGTAATGTTTTAAAAACGTTTATATCAATGTATTAGTAAATTGGAACCATAGACATAGAGAAATGGATTGACCAATATAGTTAATTTGACAACTCTTAAAAAAATCAAAGCGAACAATCGCTTTTGCCCCGTTTTACGAGTGGGCAACCAATACCTGTCTTTTTCTTTTAACACTATAAATGAAACAGCCTGTGACGTGGACCATGTAGAAAGCCACCAGTAATTCTAGAAAAAGACAATTACTGCCCACTCGATCGCTTAGGCATATATTCCAAGTCATATCCTCCAACTCGACTCCACCTCAAAACATCAAATCGTTGTCACTGCGACTAAATCGAGAGGAGCTCCTTCAAACTGACTTGGAATATGGGGGTAAGTCTCTCACTATTTCCGAGCTCTCTTTACAGCTGCATAGGGAATACTCAGTCCATTTATGCAAATGGTATTTATTAATCTTTTAAGGTGCTATAAGTCCTTAATGCGAAACTGTATCGATTTCTAAGTAGCGTGGCATTTCAGATGTAAAAAGCAATAATATAAATGTATGGAATATACAGCAGGAATTCTCTCAAAATTGTTGATTGACGAATTTTTGGAATAGTAGATGTCTGAGACTTTTCGAGTGTAAAATAATATTATTTGCGGATTCCTTTGGGATCCTTTGGAGTCAATTTTATTTTAGTCAGTTTGTATATTTTTGAAATCAAGAATGTTAATTGAAGATGCCAGCAAAAAAATAGACAAATACTTGAAGAAACCTGAAACAACGCCAAAGAAAATAATTACTTAATGTAATATCAGTAATACCTAGATAAGACAGGGCAACATCAGTTACATAATTTAAAATAAAATGTTGACTAATGTCGTGTCATTAAAACGATAGCATGGCAATTACTTACATCAGGAACAACTCACTAGGAAATTAAACATAATAAACCGTATTGCTTCTATCCAATAGAATATTACGACGAGTATTTCGTCGACACCGAGTCGTATAACATAAGGAACAAAAAATGTTACCAGCAAAGTTTTTCAACAATTTAGTGCTAATGGAGAATTTCTTCGGCATATACAGGAATTATTGTAACCAGAACAAGCTTAAGAAATGTTTAATCATCTGCCTAATATCCGCTCAGACTCTGTTACACACTATAACCGTCATGCAGGAACTATATTTGCTGTTAGGAAAAGTTGATTACAATCAAATTAATTTAATATTTGCTGGGTTTTCTGCTTCAGCTTATTTATCCTCTTTGACATCCGTCATGACCGGAGTGTGTTATAGTGACGCCTTTATGTCATATTATAAAGTCATTAATCATGTCTCTGATTGCGTTAAACATGATAAGAAACTTGTTAACTCACTAAAGAAAACTTACTGGTTTTGCAATAGTATTGTTATATATTCTTTCGCGTTTGCTGTTTTTAGATCTGTGGATACTTACATAAAGTTCTCACAGTTGAGGCTGTTCGTATTGGTTCCAATTTTGGTATCACAAACAATGACAAGGATAACTATAGTATTTCAGCACCTAATGTTGTATGTTGTTGTTATGGTAGTGGTTCATTTGTTCAAAAGCTTGACTTCGTTGGTATCTTTCGCTCAAGAGAGATTAGGGAGTTGTGATTTAAGTTCGGATGAGCAATGTAATATCACAAGGGAGCAGATTCAAGGATGGGTTGAACTCTATCAGGATTTGACTAAGTGCGCTGACAAAGTAATGCTCTGCTTTGGACGCCAGGTACATGCATTATGTTCATAGATAACATTTTACCTAGACCTCTCGTCACTAGATTATTGACAAATTGTCTGGTATGATTGACGACCAGATATTCATACGGATAATGGGTGAGATGCTCTGAAACAGGCGTTGCCGAGTCCGTCTAAATGCAGAAAAGAGCAGACAGAGATTACAAAAAATGGCCTGCCCCAGGGAAGCGTTCTAGCACCCATTCTCTTCAACATTTATACCAACGACCAGCCTATTGTTGACACTGCGAAAGCTTCCTGTAAGCTGATGATCTCGCCCTGAAAAACCAAACAAATAAATTTGAAGACGCCAAAAAGAAAAAAAATAACGCTTTTAGACCGAACCCTAAAAATACAGTCATGCGCTTTCCATCTCTACAATAATTCAACTAGACGTACTCTGAACAGCAATTGGCAAGGAGTCCCCATTGAACACTGCAGTAATCCGACCTAATAAAATTACTCTTGACAAAGCACTGATATTTAGGATCCACTGTCTAAAAACAATTGTAAAAACGGGTCCCGCAACAATTTACTCTACTTACTCATCAACCACCTGGGGGGGGCTTACCTCATATTCTTCGGTCTACTGGCTTAGCACTCTGCTTCTCTGTAGACGAATATACGTGTCCAGTTTGACACCGTTCCGCCAGGAAACCCGGTCGATGCCCACGGCAAACTGTGGCAGTAAACTTTTACCCCACCCACTCAGTATTTACCACGAAGCGAGCATCTGCCCGCTTGGTTTAACCTACCGTGGTCTATCTGGAAGTCCCAGAACCGCCTCAGAACCCAAGTAAGAAGGTGTAACGCCAACTTCGCAAAATGGGGCTCTCTTCTGCCATGTCATGCGTACAGTTAAGAATAAGAATAAGAATCTTTATTTGTAAACATAGGTAGTTACACGGTGTGCGAGATGATACAATACTAATTAGATTCTCTATGATTTGCCGTGGAGCGTACAAATATTATAACATTTAATTTCATTAATTTACACAAAAAAAAAATATCAATAAGAAGTCATTTTCAATCATAAGAAGAGCTTTAGGTTACTATTAACATTTGTTTAGAAGAACATTAAATGCAAATATAAATTGTCAATAAATCAAAGAAACATTAAAAAATTAGACATCAAATAATGAATTATCCATTAAACAAAACAAATAATTATATAATTAAAGATTAGATATCCAGTAATACTGAATAAGTATCATCATTATGTACACAACTGGAAACACCGCTAAGGAGTAGCATTCCCTTCCGGAGTCTGTGTTTCCAGATAGCTACAACCTCGGGACCTTTAAGTCAAGAGTGAATAGGTTACTTCTAGGAAAGCGTGCTACACCGTCGACCACATCATCGCTTACCATCAGGTGAGATAGTGGTCAAGCGCGAGCCTTGCTATAATAAAAAAACAAATCCTATGTGCCGCGAAAAATGCGATCAGAATGATCTATGCGCTGCCACCGACGACGCCGTGGAACCGCTAAGTTTTGGCCCAAACAAATTTGAACGACTGTCGTGCTAGCGATACGAAGAAGAAGAAGACCTAGACCTCTAGGTCTTAATATGATAAAAATGTGCTCCTATTTTAAGTAATAATTGCATTATTTGTAACACTAGCTCCTGCCAGTGGCTTCGCCCGCATGAAAAGTGTTTTATCTTCCCAAGGGAACATTATACCAGTATAAGAGCCGTGTGATATTCTAGATTATAATCTATATCTGTGCCAAATTTCATCAAGATCCGTTCAGCCGTTCTGGCGTGATCGAGTAACATACATTCAACCAAACGTTCGCATTTCTAATATTAATTGATGATTTTTTATGTTTCAGTTTTTTCTTTCTATAATACTATCAACATTACATTACATTTTGATGTCGTACTATATTTTTTACAAAATCGTCTTTAATGTGAGTATTGATTTCAAATTGTTATCTATATCATAATTATATATAATGAAGAGGTTATTAACTCTGTAAATTACAGATAGGGAACGCTGGAGAGTATACAAGAATTGGAATTGTTTTGTTTGGGTACATGTCAGTGATGATGATGCCACTGGTTGCAGGACAAAAGGCGATGAACCAAGGAGTGAAGTTTCACCGAGTGTTGGTTCGACTTTACAATACAATTCATATCGGTAAAACTAGTTATTTAAATAATTTTAGGAACTAAAAACTCGTTTAAAGATCACTAAAGCATTGGTCTCTTTATCGAAACGCACAACGTTGTGGTATGCAGTACCGAATTCATAATTCTCCATATTACTGGCGTATAATACGAGTGAACAAGATACCATTTTACACGTTTTCATTCGATTGCGTTGTGCCTTCTGATCATGATACCTTTTATTTCAGATTCAGGTGAAGCTGAAGGGAAGTTAATAAAGGACTTCATACGTCTGATAAAGAATAATCCAGTAGAGATCAAATTATTGTCCAAGGTTCCTGCTGGGATGTACATGTTTCCAGTTGTACTTACGCTGGCTGTCAACTATCTCATTGTTATGTTGCAATTTAACCATATTATTTAACCTTAGGTTAGAAAGCGTATTTTATAAATTAATTTGAAACATGTGTGTACTCTATTATTTGCCCTATTTATTTTATTGAAAAAGTGTATTTAATTTATTTGCATTGCAAAATAGATTTTTATAGCGCAACCGTGAGGCACTATGTTATTTTTAAGAATGTCACTTTTTATTAGGGTTCCGTACCCAAAGGGTAAAAAAGAGACCCTATTACTAAGACTTCAGTGTCCGTCTGTCTGTCTGTCTCCAGGCTGTTTCTCATGAACCCTGATAGCTAGGCAGTTGAAATTTTCACAGATGATGTATCTCTGTTGCCGCTATAACAACAAATACTAAAAACATAATAAAATAAATATGTAAGCGGGGTTCCCATACAAAAACGTGTTTTATTTGCCACTTTTTTGCGATAATGGTATGCCGTATTTTTTGCCGTATTTTGCCCTTCATGCGCGAGTCTGACTCGCACTTGGTTTTATGTTTTTAATTTGTGTTTTCTTTCTATTTTTTGTTTATTACTTTAGTAAATTACATGAATATAACTTTGTTTAGATTTTCATTACTTCCTGGTGGCAGCTATTATCTTAAGTGACTATATTTATATAGTCACTTAAGATAATAGCTGCATCATCAACAGCATTTCAGCCGAAAGACATCCACTGTGGAAGTAAGGCCTGGCCCATGTACCACCCCAGTTACAGGTCTCGTGCGTCTCGCATCCAGCGGATGCGTAGCTGCATCGGTTTAACTAAAAAAAAGGGTAGTAGAAGAATATGTTTGATAGATTGAAAATGTGAAAGTGAAAGAACGGAAATCGAAACGTGGCCCTTCCTACTCAACACTGTTTTCTGAAATAGTATTATACTTATACTTTATAAAAGATAGCTTGATCTCTGCGACAGCTGTCAGTATCAATACAGTAACAATAGCGCTTGACAGACTAACAATAACGCAGAGATCAAGCTATCCATTATGAAGTATAATAGTATTGATCGAAGTGACAAGTAGTACAATATCGTGTTATCAGCATGTTTGACAGACAATTACTTAGGAACTAACAACCTAGTATCTACGTGTAATTAAATTTACTAATGTTTTTCTACTAAACTCTATTTGAAATAACATTAGACATGTTTCCAAATCTTTTTACAGTCCGTTCAACCCATTTTGAGTTCCATCCCGAAAACATAAGGATGACATAAAAAGAATAAACCTGTTACCATAACCAACGGTTTACTACAGCTACCATTTGTCGTATCACCAACGCAATAGAAGTCAAAATCGGTTGAACGGGCTATAAAATGGGCTAATTTAAACGTCTAATGTTATCGCAAATGGAGTATAATCAGAATAAATAATAATAACATTATCGTCATCGAGGCTCACAGCATCTGTGCTCAGCATTACAACTCTATACTGTTACAACTGCAAGCTTCTAGCTGTCAATTATGTCATTGTTATAATACAGTTTGTTGTCCTTTAATTTTAAATGATTTCTATGTCATTTTTAACGATATTCAAAAAGATTGGTATGTAGGGAGATATTGGTAACCAAAAACCCTGAGAAGAATAGCAAGAATTTCTTAGCATGTTCTCAGACTTTTATAAGATGTTTATTTGTGCAAGTAGGGTATAATTGGGGCTTCTGCATCACTCACCTCGCTCTGCTCGGTTCGCGATGCAGATCGCCCCAATTATACCACTACTAGTTTTGCAATACGGTGCAAGTTGACTTTAGCGAGTGTTATAAACAATGCTCCGATTGAATTACAAAGTGTACTAATCGGTCCTAATAGTGTTCGTGCACGCACACCCACCGAATGCCGACCGGGTGTATTGTTCTCGATTCATCGGGTATCAGACTCTCAGATATCAATGAAGCGATAATTTCTTCTAAACAATAACTGCATATCTTTTATTTAAGAGTAGTAGAGAAACATGATTAGATGATTGAAGCATGTTTCTGACGATCCCGGTGGCGTAATGGTCACCATGCCGGACAGCCGATCTGAGGGTCCCGGGTTCGATTCCCTGTACGGTCAACATTTGTGTGATGAGCATGTTTGTTGGCTGTGGTCTGGGTATTTATAAATAAATATATGAATATATATATATATATATATGTAATGTAAGTATAAGGTAGTTTATCAGTTGGGTTAGCACCCATATCACAAGTACCTAGTTTAATTTAGTTATATAAGGTATAAATTAAACGTATAAAAAATATTTGTCAATTATTGTCAAATATTTTTTATTAATAATGGGTTCACTCTAACTTGATCCCAATCCAGCCCGGAGGGTAGGGATGAGTTCTACAGTGGTACGATGCGAGATTACCTAGAAGATTCATTCTTGCCTTGTATATGTAACAAAATAGCAAATTCGATCGTTGGCATGCATCGCTTGTGCTACTCGTAGCGTGCGCCACCGGGACGGTTACTGTTGAATAAATACGACTCCCTGGTCTTGTACCGACAAGTTCGATACATCTATTGTACAACAAAACTCCTAGTTGATAAGTTAAAATTTTGTAATAGTTTTTTTTTTTAGTTAATTTCCAAACATATTCGAAATAATGTGATATGATATTTTTAAATGATATTTTAGAAGATCTATGATTCTTATTTTAAAAATAAAATTGTTTGTTTCATTTACCAAAGTTCAATATTCATTTAGCCTAATTCTGTAATATCAAATATGAGTTGTATAACGAAATATCACTTTGAAATCCATTGACATCTCTTTCTATTAACATTAAAATAAACAGGATACCTATATCTAACACAGCCCGTACGACTTGAGACTTTACAGAATAAGCCAGCATTTGTCTATACATAACAAATAACTAGCAGAGATCTCATTTTATTGGTTTTCATATATAATTTGTTTCTATTCCACCAGAGCCATTTGACATATCACTCCTTTTAAGATTTTCGTCTCCAGTTGCATTCAAACACTTGAATAAGGATAAAGTGCTGCGAGAACACTTTCCTTAACGAGAGTATTCGGAAGCATTCATAGTGTGATTTCATTACGAGAAATCATTAAAATTTGCAAACTAGAGCGATTGCAGAATTTGTGCATCCGCTTTATTTTCGGCCTCCGCAAGTACGACCATGTGTCGGAATTTCGGACCAGATTGAAGTGGCTGCCGATTCGGCGTCGACGAGATACCCATATCCTATCCCTTCTCTATACTATCCTGCACAATCCTAATTCTCCTCAATACCTTCGCGAACGGTTTGAGTACCTCGTCCCGAGGGGCAAACCTTGTCGCACCGCCACTTCGCTTCTCCTTCGTACTCCGCGTCACACTTCCAGCCGTTATGATGGCTCCTTCTCTGTAACTGCAGTGCACCTCTGGAATTCTCTCCCACACTCCCTACGCGATAGCCCTTCTCTCGATGTCTTCAAGAGGAAAATTAAAGAGCATTTCCTTTTAACGCAATGTTAATATATATATATATATATATATATATATTATGTACTTATGTATATATTTATGATTTATTTTTATGATTATAATTATGTTATTTTAAAATTGTACACTGGATCCTACCCTCTTTTGTCATCATTCTCTGTCACTCTCTAGGGTTTGCTGTAAGAGAACTCAACACTGAGTTAAGCTCGCCTTTGTACATGTACTTTATTATCACATTGTATTGAATATTGTTTTTTGGTGTACAATAAAGAATTAAAATAAAATCTACTTTAAGTGCTCAGGTGATAGAGATGAAATTCTATTAACAAATATAGTTTGAATTATAATTTTCAAGTAATTATTTTTGAAAGTAACATTATGAATATGGCTTTAGAATTTAGGTCTATAAAAATAAGCATCTGAGATTATTCCTTACATTTGTCATTGTTGTGCTGAAGAGCATTTCACTGAGTATCGCGATTAAATTGTGGTTGAGTGTGTTGTACAAGTGTTGCAGAAAAAGTATGTGAGTATTATATTTAACTTAAATTCTGTACTTGCGCTATATTTTTAGTTTCATATTATTAATTAATATTTTATATAATTCTGTCATTTTGAATGCTTATTTTCATTTGATTGGTCTATCAAGCAATGAATATAAGACCTGAGGTCGATTTCTAAGTAATTTAAAGTATTTTTTTTTGAGACTTTTAAAATATTATTCCCTATTCGATATTCGAAACATTCATGTGAAAAGTAATTCTTATCTTTTATATACTGACGTTGTTTCATGTTGGTATAACAAAAATATTTATTGTATTTTAATTATGTCTTCAGGGCTCAGTCGACGAATAATCCTTTTTGGGTTGAAGAAGAAGAAGACTCCACCCCTTCAACATCTCGAGCAACTAAAGAAAAAAAAAACAGCAGCTCGAAAAAAAAAGCTGTGAAGAGAGAAAAAAAAGTGTCTGAAAAGAAGAAGGCTTTGCTTTCTAAAAACCCACTCGCTTCAGAAACAGAGTCTGACAGCGACGGGCAGCCAATTTTTGAACCTTCAGCTCGAAAAAGAAAGCGGAATATCACCGCATCAGATTCTGAGGTAAGATATTTTTTCAAACGTATTCAATCATTTCATTGATTAAACATTCACGAACTATTTGAAATATTTAGTGTTTCAGTGGATGATTTTATCCATTAAAATTATACTTGTTTGGGGACATAAGATTTTATATAAACTTTTTAATAGATTATCTATAATTAAAGTAGTATTAGATTAAACAACGTAGAAGTCTAAAAATTATCTATTTTTTAATTACTTGCCTTCACGCTTTATTATTTTAATTAAAACTAGTTATTTTTATGTATTTCAGGATGAATCGTCTCGGACGTTGATTCGTGCTGCTACCCTAAAGAGCTGTTTCACTCAGCGAGTGGCTACTGGCTACACCTTCCAGTCAGATCCAGGAAGAGTAGGAAAGTATTATTTTGAATTAAGAGTTTATAATACTGACGAAGTGGAAAAACTTGCTCAAAACGAGCGTTGGAAACAGTCTCTTGTAACTTTAAAGTTATCAACTAATAAAAATAATGTTGTGTGGAAGGCTTTAACACACCTTGTAAATACTGGAAAGGCTGTATTTAAAGAAATCCAGCCTGTTCTATACAGTAAACGTTCTTAGATTTAATCTTAAAAAAAATTGATTACTTTTCATACCCTGTCTATAGGTACTATGCACTCTTTTTGAGAGTTTTTTTTTTATTTTGCGAATAACTATAATATAATAATAATAATTTGTTTAATCTTTTTTAATTATAAATTTGTTTAATCTCATTTATGCAAACTGAAATACATGAGATACAGTCTTTATAAAAAATGTGAATATATTTTAAATAATTATTTTATATTACACATGTACTTTTTCAGAGGTTCAAACTCAGAAATTAAAAAACCCGAAATAAGAAATTCTTAAATTAAAATCTGATATTTATTTAATTTTAAATAATTATTTTATATTATACATGTACTTTTTCAGAGGTTCAAACTAAGAAATTAAAAAAAACCCGAAATAAGTAATTAAAACTGAGAAATTAAAAAAACCCGAAATAAGTAATTAAAACTGAGAAATTAAAAAACCTGAAATAAGAAAATTTAAAATTAAGATCTGATATTTATTTAATTTTAAATAATTATTTTATATTACACATGCACTTTTTCAGAGGTTCAAACTAAGAATTAAAAAAAACCCGAAATAAGTAATTAAAACTGAGAAATTAAAAAACCCGAAATAAGAAATTCTAAAATTAAAATCTGATATTTATTTAATTTTAAATAATTATTTTATATTATACATGTACTTTTTCAGAGGTTCAAACTAAGAAATTAAAAAAACCTGAAATAAGTAATTAAAACTGAGAAATTAAAAAACCTGAAATAAGAAATTTTAAAATTAAAATCTGATATTTATTTAATTTTAAATAATTATTTTATATTACACATGTACTTTTTCAGAGGTTCAAACTAAGAAATTAAAAAACCCGAAATAAGATATTCTAAAATTAAAAACTGAGAAATTATAAAATTGGTAATTGTTAATGAACATGTTTTTTTGTAAAGACTGTAATATTTATGTTTCAAAATTATCAGCACATAGTAGAACAAATATTCATAAATCTAATATATTGCTCTGCTCCGAATTCGATAATGTTCAAATTATTGCTACGCCTTTAAGAATAGAATCATAAGTTACAAAGTGAATCCAATTAAACCTGGTGACATAACAATAACTCCAGAAATATTTTTAAATCAAATTTCAAAATCTGTATTTAATATTATCAATCTTATGATTCAAAAACATAAAGCAATTAAAGTCAATTTTGAATTATTTGTTTCATACATTTTGCCAAAAAATTATGAAAGCTCTATGAAATCTTTCAACACCAAATATATGATAGCAGTTCCGAATACAAATATTTATGATATCTATTTCAAGTGCTCTGAAAAATTAATATCTAAATGTTTAGAATTTGAACTTGCCGAATCTGGGTGGACTATTAATTTTATAAGCCATTTGGAAATAAACATAAACAAGTACAATCCTTTAAGAGCTGGTTCTTACTTAGAATTGCCTACTGTTATAAAAAACACAAAGTCATGTTTGAATATACGTAACAATGAAAATCATTGTTTTTTGTGGTGTATTATTGCCCACATGTTTCCTAAAAAATTGAATGCTAATAGAATACAATCATATCCGCACTATACATTTCTTTTAAACATAAATGATATGTCTTTTCCCCCAAGTTTCGATGATATTAAAATCTTTGAGAAAAATAATCCTTCTATAAGTGTAAATGTATATGGTCTTGAAGCTAGTAATCATGTAACAGGTCCATTATATTTGACACGTGAGCGAAAGCTTATACATGTCAATTTGTTGTACATAACTAAAGGTGATAAAGCCCATTTTTGTTTAATGAAAAATTTTGGTCGCCTTGTGCATCGACAATTAACCAAACATAAATCTAAAATATTTATATGTGATGAGTGTTTTTTGTATCATGTTAATGAAGATAAATTATTAAATCATAACTGTAGTAAAATAAAAACAGTTTTGCCTGATGAAGGTAGCAAATTACAATTTTCAAACTTTGAGAGAACGCAAAGAATTCCAATTGTAATATACGGAGATTTTGAAAGTTTGCTTTGCAATTACTCAGACAAAAATAAATCGCTTTTTACTGAATCTGTACAATCACATCAAGCATCATCGTATGCTTATTATATTTGTTGTAAATCTAAACCTGAATTAAATGAATTTGTTAGTTATAGAGGTCCAAACTGCGCGCAAAAATTTGTTGAAACCATTACAAATGACGTAGAAAGGCTGTATAAAATTTTACAAAATAAACAGTCAATGGTGCCTCTTATTTCTGATGAGTTAAATTCATTCAAAATAGCTGAGTTATGTCAAATATGTAAAACCAAGTTTATGCAAACTGATAAAAAAGTTAAAGATCATGATTATTTCACCGGTAAATATAGAGGTGCTGCACACAACGCTTGTAATTTGAATTTGAAACAGTGTCAATATATACCTATAATTTTTCACAATTTATCTGGTTATGATTGTCATTTATTTATAAAAGAGCTGTCGGATATAATTGGTAAAATTACTTTAATTCCTAAATCAAAAGAAAAGTACATATCGTTTACAAAAATCATACCTATTGATAATACAACTACAGCTCAATTGAAATTTATTGATTCGTTTAACTTTTTAAGCACTAGTTTAGATAAATTGGTAAAAACGTTACACGCAGATGATTTTCAACACATGCGCTTATTTTTTAATCATGATCGTTTATTTAATTTAGCATGTAGAAAAGGTGTATATTGTTATGACTATGTAGACAGATGGGAAAAATATGATGAAACCCAGCTGCCTGAAAAGTCAAAATTTTTCAATAAACTAACGGGAGAAAATATTTCAACTGAAGATTACCAGCATGCTTGAAACATTTGGCAAACTTTTAAAATAAAAAATTTAGGAGAGTACACAGACCTTTATTTAAAATGTGATGTACTGTTATTATGCGATATTTTTGAGAAGTTTCGAGAAATGAGTTTATTTTATTACAATTTAGACCCATGTTATTATGTTTCGTGTTCATCACCATCGTTAAGTTGGGATGCTATGCTTTTGTACACTAAAGTTCAGCTTGATTTAATATCTGATGTAGAAATGTACCAAATGATAGAAAATGGAATTCGCGGAGGTCTTGCTCAATGCTCATTAAGATATGCCAAAGCTAATAACAAATATCAATCATCGTATAATAAGAACGAGGCAAGCTCATACCTTATTTATCTTGACTGTGTGAATTTATATGGCTTTGCAATGATGCGAAAACTTCCAATGCGTAACTTCCGATTTCTTAATGATTATGAAATAAATAAATTCGATATAAATAACGCAAACAAAAACGGTGATGAGGGATACATTTTGGAGGTAGATTTATATTACCCTCCTAACATTCATAATGCTCATTCGGATCTTCCCTTTGCTGCCGAAAAATATTCGCCTATGCAAAACAAGTGTAAAAAGTTAATAGCAAATTTGTATAACAAACATCGTTTTGTTATCCATTATATGCATTTAAAAGAGTGTTTAGAAAATGGTTTAATATTGTTAAAAATATACAGAATATTATCATTTTATCAAGATAACTTTTTAAAACCATATATTTTATTAAATACTTCTCTCAGGCAAAAAGCTAAATCTGATTTTGAAAAAGATTTTTTTAAGAAACAAAACAATTCTATTTTTGGGAAAACAATTGAAAACAAGCGGAAACAAGTTGATGTTAGGCTCGTAAAATTATGGAAAGATAAGTTAAATACAACCAACAAATTGTATGGTGCTGAAAGGTATATTAGCGCACCGCATTTTAAAGACTTGTCAATTTTATCGGAAAGTTTAGTAGCTATTCAAATGAATAAAACAAAAGTTATATTGGACCGCCCTATTTATATAGGATTTTCTATTCATGAAATTTCTAAAACACATTTATATAATTTTCATTATTCTGTAATTAAAAAATGTATGGTAATAATGTTACTTTATGTTACACTGATACTGACAGCTTACTTTATTTGGTAAAAACTGATAATTTTTATGAAGATATGAAAAACAATATTCATTATTTTGACACAAGCAATTTCGAGGACAACAATATATATGGATTACCTAAAGCTAATATGAAAATACCAGGTTATTTCAAAGATGAATTGGGTGGAGAGATTATTTCAGAATTTGTAGGTTTACGAGCTAAGTTGTATTGTATACGCACGGAAAATAAAACTATAAAGAAAGCAAAGGGAATAACAAAGCCGATAACTAAAAAATTAGATATTGAAAAATATAAAAGAGCATTAATGTTAAATGATAACCTTCGAGATGATATGTATGTTATAAGATCAAAAAATCATCAAGTTTTTACACAAAAGTTAAATAAGCTCATTCTTAACAGTGATGATGATAAAAGGCAAATGATTGAAGGTTGTTTCAACACTTTACCTTGGGGGCATTATAGTTCAATACTTTAGTACTTGTGTCTATTTGTTCTACTAAGCTGAATAAGTACAATTGAATTAAATGTGTAATTTAATAAGGATATAATAAGGAGAAATTTAATACGGATATAATAAGAAGAAATATAATAAGGATGTAATCTTAAAATAATGTAGTTAATTAATGTATCTAATCAATAAATGTATACTCTATATTTATTTGTTTATTTTTCCCTTTCCGAAAGATTTTCCCTTTTATAAACAATGTGTATAGATTAATATTATATCATGAATAATGTTAGTATAATTATACTTTTGACATAATCATATACATTGTTTATTAAAAAGAGGTATCATCTGGTAACTAATTAATTAGGTAATTCAAAACACAGTTTGCGAAATCTATTTTGTTTTATTGTGTCACACTTAATTAAAAAAAAATAAGATTCACAGTCTCAGAAATAAAATTCACAACCAATTTCAAAAATTAATTTTTTTTCACTATTTTACCAATCAAATGTTCAGTTTCATCCATTATTTCATCACAATTATTTCTAACTAGGTACTGAACACTTAAACGAGCGCTGTCATTTGCATTGCGGCTCATTCCGGAAGCATTGTCACTCATGTCATGAATAGTTATATTTATCAAATGATGAGCTTTTCCTGGCTCTTTCCGGATAATGTAAGATGAATTATATGATATAATAGTTTTTGAAGAAAATTGAGATTTCTTACTTTTTTTCGTAATTGCAGACTTCCTTTTTTTCTCTTTTATTTTTTCTGTTGCATGTTTTTGTGACACAGTTTTGATAACTGGAATATTGGAGGCATTCAGATCTTGAGTAAAATAAAATGAGTTAACAACAACATCGTTATCCACAAGATACGGATCATCCAATTTCTGTAAAGAGAATGATGACGAAATTATAAATATGGCAGCGATGCAATAATATATTTTTTGACACATTCCTCACAACAAAAATAATAGTTAAGTAATTATCCTTGCATGTCAAAATCATTGTATCTAAAAAGATGTAAGTATTTGTACATTTATAGTTAGATACATACCTCGTGTAATTACGACTGTTCGTGTCCTGCAGAAATCTCATTATCCCAAACACTAGGACTGTATGATGGTAAAAGAGACATTATTCTGAATAGTCAAAAGTTGTCTCGATATAAATAAAGATATAAATTTACTTTTAATAACAATTATATTAATTAATTTGAAAATTATTGACAAGTGACTGTCTTGCACTGGCTGCAGCTATTAAATGATTAATTGTAACAAAATACTTAAATATTTGAGAAAAGAATTCTAGTTTAGCGATACTATAGCGTTTATTTTAATTATCATGTATATATTGAAGGACAGAGAAAAGTGTAATTAGTAGGCAAGATGAAGTTGATCAAACAACCCATATCTTTAAATGTAAATAATATTAATTTTAATGATTCCAGTTGCCAGATCCGACACAGTGCTTTATTGCCTACTACGATTCGTTGTATTATATGCGGGCCCTCAAATTGTGGTAAAACAAACGTTATGATCAGTTTATTATTACATGAAAATGGTCTCAAATTTCAAAATCTATATCTTTACTCAAAAACGAATTTCCAACCAAAATATCGTTTCTTAAGTGAAGTGTTAAGAAGAGTACCTCAAATTAAATTCTACGAGTTTAGCGACAATAAAGATGTTATATCTCCCAGTGAAGCATTACCAAATTCTATATTTATTTTTGATGATGTTGCAACAGAAAATCAAACGAATATTCGCAATTATTTTTGTTTGGGGAGGCATAAGCAAATCGATTGTTTTTATTTATCTCAGACCTATTCAAAGATTCCGAAATAATTGTTACGTGACAATGCAAATTTTCTTATAGTATTTAGACAAGATGATGTGAACTTAAAACATATTTATGTAGAGCATGTTAGTTCTGATTTACAATGGAAAGAGTTCAGAAATCTCTGTCAAACTGTTTGGAGTAAACCTTATAATTTTCTACTTATTAATAAAGAATCTCCATTAAATAACGGAAGGTACAGACAGAATTTTGATATGTTTTTTAAATTTGGCTGACTGTTTATATGTGCATATAAGTAATTAACATGCAAAATCAAATTCAGTATAATTCGTTCTTTAGCTTCATACAGTTGTGATAATAGATATTACAATATGGAGAAAAATATTAAAATAGAATTAATGAAATCTGTAGACTCCATAAAGAATAAAATAAAACAAATGAAAAACCAGGAATTTCATTTTCTAAAATAGATAGTGTGAATGATGATAATGTCATTTTAATTAAATTTGGTGACAAAAACTACAATTTAACCCCTGGTTTAAAAGAACTTTTACTTCGAAGAAAACCTGATTTGAAACTAATATCGAGCAAAGATAAACTTGTCTATAAAGATATGCTGCATTATACAAATGCGCACAAGAGAGATTTCAATCCTAATGGACAAATAGGGGCGATAAAGGTATAAAATATCGTGAAATAATCAAACCATTGTTTTCTGAATCGTTAAACAGTAATATTGTCACGAAATTTGGAGGAAGCTTACCAACGCTAAAGAAATACAAAAAAACGCTGACTTGGTATATTGGGACGATCCTAACGAACTGGTTGAGAGATTGAAACTATTAATTGCTTCCCGAGATGCCGGTAATACAAACCATGATAATGAAATTTTATCAATAATCGAAGAATTAAAAGAAGCTGCCATAATTAAATAATAAATAGTTATAATAGTATGCTTTTTATTCAGTATTAAAGCTGAATTCAAGACAAATATACTGAATTGTGAACATGAGCAAAGCTGACGTAGTAAACGAAATTCATAAAAATGGAGGGTGAACTATCCACGAAGACATGTTATCATGAAAGTATATAGATGACTATAGATGAAATATAGATGACTTGTGGCAAGCAGACTTAATTGATATGCAAACAATTTCAAAAGAAAATAAAAATTACAGATATATTCTTGCCGTTATTGATACATTTTCGAAATATGCTTGGGCCTTTCCTATGAGAAGTAAAACCAAAGAAGATGTATGTAACTCTTTCAAAACTTTATTGGATAAAGGGCGTGTTCCTAAAAATCTGCAAACGGATAATGGGGCAGAATTTTATAATAACAAATTTCAGAAGCTTATGACATTCAACCTTCTCAACAAAAAAGGCTTCAATTGTTGATCGATTTATCAGAACATTGAAATCTAATGTCTATAAGGAATTTAGTTTAAAAGGCGATTACAATTGGGTAAATAATACCCTCAATGATGTTATTTACAAATACAATCACACACGCCATCGCACTATTAATGAAATCCCTGCTAATGTAGACAATAATAATAAAAAAACTGATATTAGAAAGGTATCTAAAGTTGCTAAAAAATTATAATTTAAAAAGCAAGTACAAATTAGGTGATTATGTGCGTATCAGTAAATACAAAGGAACATTTGAAAAAGGTTATACTCCAAACTGGTCAACAGAAATATTTAAAATTCGTAAGGTATAAAATACAACTCCTATATCGAAGATACTATCAGAGGTCAGCCTATTTTAGGTGCATTTTATACACAAGAACTTCAAAAAACAAAACATCCCAATGTATATCTAGTCGAGAAAGTTCTTAGAAGAAAAGGTAACAGGGTTTTAGTGAAATGGCTAGGTTTGTCTTCAGCTGAAAGCAGTTGGATTGATAAATCGAATGTAATATTATAAATAATATTAACAACAAACTCGAATCGCATAGCTATTTATTAAAGTATTCAAACCGGAATCATCAGTCTTATAATGTATTTTGGAGAGAGTAGTCTTCTTAATTGGCTTATTAACAATTTACCATTTGAATTACACTTACCAGGATATAATTACTGCGGTCCTGGTACTAAATTAATAAAAAGACTTGCACAAGGAGATAGCGGTGTAAATAAGTTGGACGAACATTGCAAAGATCACGATATTGCATATCACAAGTCATCAAACTTGAAAGATCGGCATAAGACTGATTTAATTTTGTTAAAAATGGCGAAACAGCGAGCGGTTGCTACCGATGCCAGTAAAGGCGAAAAACTCGCTGCACGCTTAGTAAGTAACGCTATGTCAGCAAAAATTAAAACTGATTCTGGCTTGAGAAAAAAACGTTCTCCAAAAGTTACATCTAGAAAAGGATTAAAAAGTAAATTAAAAACTGTTATTACAAAAGCAAAAAGACGCATAAAAAAATTAAAACCTAAGAGCAAGAAAATGGCTATAGAATTAGCTATCGCCGCTACCAGAGAATAAGCTGATGATTCATCGATTAAGCTCCCTCGTGTTATTCCTATTCCAAAAACTGGGGGAGTACTACCTCTGATTCCTATTTTTGCGGGATTATCAGCGGCGGGAGCTTTAGCAGGCGGTGCAGCTGGTATTGCCAAAACCATAAATGAATCAAAATGGCTAAAAAGCTGTATGAGGAATCGAGGAGACACAATGAAAAAATGGAAGCTCTATGTATTGGGAAAGGAATACACCTTAAACCACATAAAGGCGGCCTTGGAATTTTCGTATCAAAAGAAAAAAACTAAGATATCGGCTACCCAATCGAGCCTTAACAAACTTTGACATTTTAAAGTATGGAAATAGAATTCCTCATTTTAGAGGTGTCTTTATGAGAGATGAGCTCCCTAAATATCCGTATAAAAAGGAATGTGGAGTTATTAGATAGTTTTAGATAGTTCTAAAAATCCTGGTTCTCATTGGGTAGCCTATGCAAAATGTAATGATTATGTTGAGTATTTCGACAGTTATGGAAATCTTAAGCCTCCAAAGGAATTTATAAAATATGTAGGTTCTAACATTCAATATAATTATGAAAATATACAACGTGATCACCCCTTCAACTGTGGACATCTATGTTTCAATTTCTTAAAAATTTTTTGGTATAATCAAGAAATAAAATAACTAGGATCATTTAAAAGAGTTCAGTATGCAAGCATGTCTACTACGGTTACCATCTCTGGAAATAAATCAGAACTGGTCTCGTATTTTCAACCACCTCTTCATTTATCTGATCAATACGAGTGCGGTTTAGTATAATTTTCAGTATTAAAAACAAGACCGAATGTGCCTGTTAATAACAGCAGTTTAGCAGCTGTAATCAGAATTGAATGTGATCTTGTGCACGGTTCATATAACAACGGATTACCGACTCATTTTATTCACGAATTCATATCAGATACTGCTTCAAATCGCGGCTACATAGAAATACCCCAGAACGTTATTTACTTCCCAGTGAACAAAAATATAATTTCATCCATATCTGTCAGGATTGTAGATCAGTTTGGTTACTGTATTGACTTTGATGAAGAACATATTCAATTACGTCTTCATTTAAGAAAAGCAAAATGATAGTATATGATAAAAACCCTCCAGTGAAAATAAAACGTCATATTCCGCCAACAACCGTTAAGGTGCACAGACGTAAGAAAAACGTGAAGAAATTGACTAAATCAAATAAAGATTTTCTTAAAGCTTTAGGGTTTAAAGTATGAGTATACTACAGATTACTGATTTACCACACTTTGATAGTTCAATCGAAAGTTATGAAGTCCATTCATACAATCCCTACAATAACAGCTTTAGAGAAAACGATGAAATCAGAATCCCCATACACCAGCAAGATATATACGTGCTATCATCAGCCAGTTCAATCTACATCGAAGGTCAGGCAAAGCTGTTCGGTAAGGATGGGAATCCGATCAAGAAAACTGTTACGTTCACTAATAACCCTGTTATGCATTTGTTTCAAGACATCAGATACGAAATGAATGGAATTGAAATAGATCGCATAAAGAACTCCGGAATAACATCAACAATAAAGTCATACATCTCATTAAATGAAGCAGAAAGTAAAGTTGCGGCATTATGGGGTTGGAATTTAAACGGGTTCCAAAGTGAGGGGCATTTTAGTGTTGTGGTGCCATTAAATAAGATTTTAGGGTTTGCAGAGGATTACAATAAAATTGTGATAAATTGTAAACACGAACTTATATTGAATAGGAGTAATTCTAACTTAAATAGCATTATTCTTACTGATGAACTCGTACAGGTTCAAATAGATATACAAAGGGTGCAATGGAGAGTACCGCATATAAAAGTTTCAGATCGAGAACGTTTAACACTTTTAAAGCATTTAGAAAGAGATAAACCTATTCAGATGGCTTTTAGAAATTGGGATTTATATGAGTATCCTTTACTACCTAAAACCACAAAGCATTCTTGGTCAGTAAAGACTGCTTCACAATTAGAAAAGCCGCGGTACGTCATTTTTTGCTTGCAGACTAATAGAAAAAATAATAAAACTAAAGACAGTTCAGTGTTCGATCATTGCGAGGTGACAAACGTGACGCTCTTTTTAAATTCTCAATATTATCCTTATGAGCCTTTATCTTTAAAGTTTTGTGAGAACAAATATAGTATATTATATGAAATGTATGTGAAATTTCGTCAGTCGTATTACAACTCTCCGGTAGACCCGTTGCTTGATCTACAGGACTTTAAAGAAAAGGCTCCAGTCTTTATCTTAGACTGCTCGAGGCAAAACGATAGTTTAAAAACTGGTCCAGTGGATGTACGATTGGAATTTGAATGTTCAACACAAATACCAGATAAGACGACTGCATATTGTTTGATTATAAACGATCGACTTGTGGAATACAAACCTCTCAGCAACATTGTGCGCCGATTATCATGATCGCTATTGTGGATATTCAAGGCTTTAAAACAGAAACAAACGAATTTATAATAAAGGAAATCGCTATATTGTATAATCAAAAATTACAAGTGTTTTTAATTAAGCCGCCATTTCCATTTGAAAAATTAACGAAACAAGAAAAAAAACAAGTTAGTTGGATCGAACGTAACAGAAAGATACACTGGCACGAAGGATTTTTACCCTATTCTAATTATCAGAATTTGGTTATAGATATTTTAAGAGATAAATGTATTTATGTCAAAGGTTCAGAAAAAGTGTTGTGGTTAAAGCATATTTTAGAAAATAGTAATTTCAGTATATTGAATTTAGAAGATAAAGGTTGTCCTAGTTTGATAAGTTTATACGATCAATATAAATATTCTCAAGATTTATATAACTGTATTTATCATGACTCTGTATGTGCTTTAAAAAATGTATTGTGCTTAAATAAATGGTGTATAAATAATATATTTTTAAATAATTATTTTCTTGTTTAATTTTCAAATCTTCTATCCCCCACCAATCAAATGATAATCTTCATAAGTTACTGGCTACAGCAGTACGATATCATTTCACTTTTATAATTATCTGTATGAAGAACTATACAGTGAGTGAACAGAACATGTCTCAAAATAAATGTAGCCCTCGTTATGATATCTATAATACGTATAAAATGCGCGAAATTTCGTTTAGACATTATTGGGCAACGGCTAATTCAAGAATAAGGTTGGTGATGGAAATGGCTGAAGCCGGATTTTTTTATTGTGGAAATGGTGTAAATGATAAAGCAGCGTGTTTCTCATGTTTCGATCCTTGAATGCAGCATGCTACACATTTTCCCCAATGTTTTTTTTTTTTTTTTTTATTTGTTATAGGCTCGCGTTTGACCACTATCTCGCCTGATGTTAAGTGATGATGTGGTCGAAGGTGAAGCACGCTTGCCTAGAAGTAACCTATTCACTCTTGACTTGAAGACCCCTAGGTTGTAGCTATCGGGAAACAAAGACGCCGGCAGGGAATTCCACTCCTTAGCAGTACGCACAATGAAAGTATTTTCGAAACGCTTTGTGCGTATGGGTGGGATATCAACCATGTAACGATGGCGCATTGCCGTACGTCTTGTAGTACGATGATGGAAAGGGCTAGGCGGAATCAAATTGTGCAGTCCCATCGCACACTCCCCGAAATGTAACCGATAGAAAACCGACAGGCTGGCAACTCGTCGTCGGTGTTCAAGGCTCTGGAGCTTTGAGTCGACCAGCGCATCATTGCCGATAAGTCTCCTGGCCCGTCTGTCAATCGACTCAAGTGCGTCAAGTTGGTACCTGGCAGATCCGTCCCAGAGGTGAGAGCAATACTCCATGCATGACCGAACTTGCGCTTTATACAAGTTGAGCAGCTGTTCAGGCGTGAAGTACCATCTCACCTTCGCAAGGATCCCCAACTTTTTTGCAGCTAATTGAGCCATTGCCTCAATGAAAGGACCAAAATGAAATGAATGAATGCTGTGAAAGGAATATATTATATTAATAACTGTCTGAAACAATTACTCTATTAGAATATGCGCTCTATTAGCATATTGCATTGTGCTCCGAGTTGGATTATATCTACCCTATTAAAATATACTATGTATACGATGTACCATCATCATCACGATCTGCATTAGCGGTATAATTGGGGGTTTTGCATCACGCAGCTCGAGCGCAGCGAGAGCAAGTGATGCAGAACCCCCAATTATACCCTACTTGGGCAAATCATTAAACACTCATCAGAAATTGTATCAGGGTAATTCTACCGAGTGACAAATATTTCAGTATAATAATTTTATCATCAACACATTCTTTACAGAAATAGTAACTTATATCAATATGTTTGGTCCTCTTATTAAAACTATTATTTGAAGATATCTTAAGTGCTCCCTGGTTATCATTACTTAATACAATAGTACATGATTCATTAATAATTTCTTTTGACAAATTATGCAAATAAATAGCTTCCCTACAAGAATCAGCCATACCCATATATTCTGCTTCTGTGCTTGAGAGGGCAACTGTTTTTTGCTTTCTTGCCTCCCATGAAATTACACTTCCAGCTAACAAAAAAAATAGACCTGTGTAAGACCTTCTGTCTATAATATTATTTCTCCAATCTGCATCAACAAACCTTTCTAATTTAGAATTACCATTTACAGTATATTTTAACCCAAAACATTTAGTTTCCTTAAGGTATCTCAAAATTCGTTTAGCATATGCCCAAATTTCATTATTAAATCAATTATTGAACTGACTAAGGAAACTTACTGAATATGCAATATCAGGCCTAGTTAGAACTGCTAAATACATATCATACACTAAATACATATACAATCATACCAAACAGTTGCTGATAAGGTATTTGGCTGCCAAAATTTTAATTTTCTAAGTTAATATTCAATTTAGACACTAAAAGTGTATCAGCTGACTTACACTCTGTCACGTTGAATCTATTTAATACTGATTAACATAATTTTCTTGACTTAATGTAATTGTGCCATTAGCTTTATCAATATTAACAGACATACTTAAACACTTTTTAACCTGTCCTAGATCCTTTAGTTTGAACTTTGATGACAATACCCTTTTCAAATTATCACATTCAATGTTATCATTAGTAAACACGAAGACATCATCGACGTAAAATATTATTATTGTTCTCTTTCTATCCTTAATCTTAGTTTACAAACATGGTTCTAATTTAGAGCGCGTATATTCATTGCCAATAAGACTTTTTCAAGTTTCTTATACCAGGCCTTTGAAGACTGCTTCAGATCATAGATAGATATTCAATTTAAGTACTTTATTATAATTATTTTGAGAATCTGGTAAACACTCTGGTATTTGCATATAAATTGTTTCCTCAAGATCCCCACTCAAAAAAGCTGTAGTGACATCAAGATGTGTAATATCTAAGCCTAGTTTAACAGATAATGCAAACAGTAATCTCAATGTTGAATGCCTAGCCACAGGCGAAAAAAAATCTGAATAGTCCACATTTTGCTTCTGCATAAATCCCTTGGCTAACTAAACGAGCACGGTAATTCACTGTCTAGTTTTTTATGCAACACCTATTTACACTTCAATACAGTTTCTCCATTTTTTGGCATATCTACAAGCTCCCGTGCGTTATTGTCCTCAAAACAATTAAAATCTTCTTTCACTGCCTGTACCCACTGTTCCTTTTCTGCTCCTTGTAGCGTTTCTTCAAGAAATAGACCACTAGCATCATCAAACACTTCTTTACGAATACACATATTTGACATTCCATACCTTTCTGGTTTCTTTCTGATTCTGCTAGGTCTTTCACACTGCTGCTGTCATAAGCATCCTCATACTCACTAGGAACATAAGTATCATCTGAACTATTTGAAGTTTCAAACAATGTATCTTCATCTGTCGTTACTTCATTTGAAATTGAAGAATCCTTGACAACTGTATCCCCCACTGAACACGAGTCTTAAAGTTTCTCAATAATTGGTATACTGTGGTATTCTGCAGTACAGATCCACATGTTTTAATCTACTTACGTTTTATAATACTATACAAGCCACACCTTTTTATCTTTTGAAATTGTATCAACTCACGTGACTTTTATGTATTCTTTGATACTGTAAGCACCTGAAAAGCATACTTTTAGTTATCTCTGATGTTTTAAAATTCCACAACTTATTTATTTCGCTAATTTGTAAAATCTTAGAATATTTTATACTCTGACATTTTCATCTGAATTGACATCTGTCTGTCCAAAAAATTTTTCTTAAGCCATAGAAATAACATACCTTGGACTAGACATTCTATTAGCTGGTTGTGCAATATAATTTTCATAATAAGGGCAGCGGCAGACTGCCCCCTCTGTACTACCAAAATGTAACAGTGCATATATTATAGACCAGTACGGCATTATTCATAAAGCCAAGGAAATTTGAAAAATGCTCAATATGAGTAGGCAATATGATAAAAACTATTGAAAAAAATTGGTAGTCTTTGAAGTCGGCTTAACTGGCAGGAAAAAGGTTTCAAAGTGGCTGGACATCACATATGTCACCTGAGATTTGCGGACGACATCGTTCTTTTCGCTGAGACTAGCCCCAAGTTGGAAGAATTGATATATGCACTAAGTGTCGAAAGTGAAAAAGAGGGCCTAACAGCATAGTTGCCCCAATCAACCTAAAAGGCAAGGCTTTGGAATATGTGAGTAGTTATGTGTACTTGGGAAAACAGCTATCCTTCAAAAACAAAAATACCGAAGAAGAGGTTGATCGAAGAGTACAGCTAAGTTGGAGGAAGTTCTGGGCCCTCAAGGAAATCTTAAAAGGCGATTTCTCCATCCAACAAAAAAAGGTGGTGCTGGATACATGCATCCTTCCGTCCCTCACTTACGGATGTCAGACGTGGACGTATACTTCAAAAATACAAAATAAACTAATTGTATGTCAGAAAGCTATGGAAAGAAGTATAAAACTGAGAAAAATACAGAAAGTAAGAAGCGAATCTATACGAAAGAAGACAAAACTTACTGATGCTCTGCATTATGCGCTTAAGCTCAAGTGGAAATGGGCCGGACACCTAGCCCGTTACAATGACAAGAGATGGACCATTGAGGCAACTCGGTGGACAGGACCCAGTGGCAAGAGACGACAAGGGAGGCCTAAAAACGCTGGACCGATGGCATCATAAGTATTGCTGGAAAACACTGGATAAAAGTTGCTGCCGATAGAGATAAATGGAACAAGCTGGAGGAGGCCTATACCCCAGAAAGGGGTTCCTATCCCGTAATAATTAGATTAGTTATGTAAGAGTTTAGATTAGATAAGCAATAAATAAAAAAAACAGAAAGTAGTAAGATACATCTTATATTTAAGTGATGGTATTAAGAGGTAAAATGTAAAAAATATTGTTTAGTAAGGATAAGAAATAAATGGCTTTTTTTATTTATTTTTTATTTTATTTTAAAGTCGGTTTACTGACGATAGTTGAACGTGACAACGTCATAAGAAAATACTGATGGAATGGTTGCATTTTATCGCCGCAATTATCGTTGCTATAAACAATTGACACCACATTCACTTTTCACTGCACTTCATATTTGACGAAAACATGTAAATGTATTATTGTATAGCAGCTGTCCACGCGGACGCATCGCTCACTCAAGTAGGAGAGAGACAGATGTCGAACGCTGCCGAACGCGGAGGCCGATTGTGCCTCTTTGTCGCTCGTTCCGCTCTCTCGCTTGCACTTCAAGCCTTAAATGGAACGCCTCAGAGCGAGGTAACGCCGCATGAGTCATGTTTTTTCGTGCGTGCAGCCTGCTCCATAGAATTATAAGACGTTGTCACGTCAAAATTAAATTGACCTGGCTTTCTGAATAATACCCATCTCATAATCGGCCGGGTAATAAGAAGATGTATTTTTTAAAATTATTTTGTTATAGAATAGGTAAGTATGATTACTATTTAAGCAACAAAGTCGACGGAGTCTTACGGAGCTTCTATTTCTGTCTGCAGGGTCTAAAGTGACCTAACATGAAGGAGATGACGGTAGCTAACCCCTTCAAACCTAACCTATCCGTGTTGAGGTGCCCTTACATCCCGAGCTCGCTACGCTCGCTCTTGGACTAATTAATTGGCCATTATTATCGAATTGCCCCAACGGTTATGTAGTACTACTCATAATGACCAGGCAATGTAATAAATAAAGAAGTTTAAATCAGTATTTATTACACTGCTTGATTTGACTTGACTTGATTCATAATGCTCGGGCGTTATACATAGTACACTGATTAAACACTTGGTCCATGACATATATATGAAGAAATAGATCGCAGATCTGAAGAAATACGTTACGCCGATAAGATGCAAAAAGCAGAATCTATATATCGATTTTTATCTAGACCGTTAAAGATTCTCATGAAATCGGGCTACAATCCTGCAACGCCCGCAACATTTGAACTAGCAATCAATCTAAAAAATCCACTCTCATCAGGCCAATCACGTGGAACCTGTAGCAATCAGTAACAAACAACTAGTGACGCGAACACGGATTAAGTTATCCAGTGTAATCGAATTCATGAAACCAGTGTTGGCTGACTCGTCACGTTTCGACCGTTCTATTTTCGAACACGTGGCAAATTGATTAACTACGCAAACGTTAGATATTTCTATATCTAGATATATCTAAGCGCAGGAAGAGACATAAAACAGGGCTTTTAAAAACAGTAAAATAGAAACCAGGACTTGTTTTTATTATTCCTAAACAAGAATATCTACGGTTTGTCCACACTGTGTTGAATTATTTTCTACATCAAGTCATATTAAACAAATTCGTGTTTTTTTCGGGTCTGGGTCTGTGCTCCACCTAGATTCTCCACCTGGGTGAAGCACGGGAACTTAGGGTCCCGTCCTCCAACTGATGATATAACTTCACGTGTGCAGTGATGCAGTAAATCCCTATATGATTCAAAAGATCTAAACTATTATTTAATAGGAGTGTATTTATATGTACAGTAATAGAATTCGGTTAAATAAAATTAATATTTTATTATATTCAATTTATATTATGTAATTTCTTTCTAATCTTTGTAGTGCACAGAATAGAGTTTGTGTATTATACAGAACTACATGTTAAGTGGACCTAGATCCTTTAAGAGGTTGTAGTTTCCATATTTCCTGACTGATTTGCCTATGAAACACCGTACCCCGAACTTAACCGTTTTCAAGATATTGGACATTTAGGTATTATTTTTAAATAGCCGATTTTTTGTCAATTTATTCTTGGGTTTTAATTTAAATATGTTTTAATTGATCTTAGTATGGTGGATAAGTTGCTTTATTATTCCCAAAATTAAAATTGCAGTTAACTGAACCAACTGAGTCGTAGTAGACGATTCATAGTTATAAATTGAAATAAATTCGTAAAAGTGTTATTTTTAAATTATCGTCATTTCTAAAATTTACGCACGCATTGTAGGTCTATGTTCTAACCTGCCTCTTTTAACCCATGATCGTGTTGCAGAAGGATGGCAATATATTTTGTCAGAAAGTATAACTTTTCAAAATGAGAAGATCAGGGAATTTATTCAATATTTGATTAAATATATACTAGTAAAAATGTAGATGGATGGTGTGTATTCAACGAGAGGCACAAATAACGTAGCAGAGAGATGGAATTCCAAACACAATAAAGTGCTTAAAAAACCTTATATACCCTAAATAAATTGCTAACAGTGATACCGCAAAACATCGATTCTTTACACTTACCGCCTGCTAAAAGCCGCAAAGAACACTATGAAAACTGTGTTCTTTCTTTCTAATAGCGAAATTTTTTTGGGCATTTTTTTGGAAAAAATGCGTTAAAATAAATCCCATTGATTATATATTACATTATGTATTTTTCTTTATTACTTGAAGTAGAGTACTGATCATCAGTTGGAGCATGGGAACCTAAGTCTCCACCATTAGACCCCGTGCTTCACCCAGTTGGAGAACCTAAGTGAAGCACGGGTCTCGACTCTTTTTTCACCTGTATGTTGTTTAGGCATAGGTGCTTCTTCTTTACCTCTTATGTTATTCAATATACTTATATTTTTGGATTTTAGCCTACACTGTGCCACAGCAGGCCTGCCACAATATGTACTTATTTAAAACTAGTATTTAATCTACCAATGTTAATACGTCCAAGATCCTCCAACATTGACGACCAACACTGGCTACCGATATGGTTCACCATAATGTTTTAATTTGTATTACTTCCCATTTTTATACACCTTAAGAACCTCTCAAAAGAAGGAAAACTGGCATAAATCACGCTATGAAATGAAAGCCATGTTTTAAAGCTTCATTGAGCTTGAAATTTTTCTCTTGATATTTATTTATCAGAGTTATTTATGCTTATAATAGTCGTTGAAAATGGTAAGAGATTTTTTACGGTTTGTAATAAAGTTTGTTTGGGCATAGGCAAAGAAGTTTTTAGTTTCGTATTTATTTTTTAAATGCATTTTCCTGTATTTTGTCTGATTCTTTTCATATTTTTGTAGCAAGCAATGAGTGGGCGACTTATCACCAAGTATTTTTACATGACTTTGACTTGTCTTTGGAACCTCTTGTTTTATAATTTTGCAACACCGATTTCTGAAACGAAAGTTATTTTTGCACTTTTTAGTGTTTTGTTTTGGAACTACATTTTTTTTTGAAGTTTATTAAATTTTATTTTTACAAATCAATACTGTTTCATGTACTGGATCGACCCTCTTTGCTCTCATGTTTCTCCTCACACAGTCCTTTCATCTTTTCTTTAGCCTTCACCTTCTAATTAATCGATCCTTAATTGTTCTCATCATTTCCTATCATACTGTGTCATAGATAATAATTTTTTTCAACATTTAAGTCTCTGAGGTAAATACGAATATTTACCGAGTGATTGCTGGTATCACCATCACTATTTTAATGTTCTCACTGCTGGGATACAGGCCTCCTTTCTGGGAGAGGGAATGGCCCGTAATCCACCACGCGGGCGCAGTGCGGGTTGGTGGATTTTGCATATCTTCGAATTTTTGGTTCTAGGACATGTCGGTTTCCTCACGATATTTTCCTTCACCGTTTTGAGAGCAATGGTGATGAGATAATTTACACCTAGTAAAGTTCCCGCCCGGGTTTGAACACGTAAATGTGCCTTTACCACAGAGCCACCATTCCTCTCTCTGATTGCTGGTAAAAGCCCGAAATTAGCGATCACCGTATCGGACGTTTACCAGTAAGACTTTGTAAATTTTATATTTTATTGAGACAAATCCAACGACACCTAACATGTCATAATCAGTCAAGCTGTTTGGGCTGTACAGATGGACTACAGATGGATACTGATGGACATACAGACATACGTACTTACATACATACATACGCTCGAAAACCATTACCCTCCCGCAGTCGGGTAAAAATATTTATACATCACCAAACAAAGCCAAAATCATCTAAGATTACTTCAAGTGTGTGTGATAACAGCCATTACTCATATTACATTAGGTACTGGGCGTGCTTGACAAATCCAATTACAATGGGCCTTTTTCTTTTCTTTATTTTCTCATTAATTTAATGATATATTTATGTATTAAGAAACATTTATAATCGAACATACACTGTGACAACAAAGATATTGGAGATAATACCTAAATAAATTATGAACTACTTACTTCAATTTTATTGAGTTAAAATAATAGTTTTTATGTTTCTTGTCAACAATGAACAGTTATATCATCGTCCTCGCTACCGAGACACAGTATTACAAACTAATATGTCTCCATTAAAGTGGTTGAATCATTTAATGTTTGTGGAAAATCTCTTCGGCATATATAGAAATTATTGTACACAGAAGAATATTAGGCGATATTTGATTAAATTCCAAATATTCGTCCAGACTATACTGCATACTATATTCTTAATATATAAAGTATATTTCTTGTTGGCAAGAGGAGAATATAGTCAAACAAAGTTAAGTTTTGTATGTTTTGGTACTTCAGCTTGGGTAGTCTATATGTCATCCATCATAACCGGCATATATTTCAGTCGCAACTTCGTTTCATATTATACAAGCATCAGTCGTGTCTCTGAATTCTTTAAGGACGATAAGCAATTAATAAATTATCTAAGGAAAGTACTCTTTGCCGTTATAACTTTCAACATATTTTTTGTTGCCGTAGGTGTCTTTAGCACAACGCAAAATTTAATCATACTCTTACCATCAGATCCAATACTAAGATTGGCAATTTTAGTTTCACAAGCTATTATAAGATGTACTGTAGCATTCGAGAACCTAATGGTGTATGTTGTTATAATGGTAGTGGTTTGTTTTTTTAAAAGCTTGACTTCGTTGATAATTGTTGTTCAGGAGAGGTTAGGGAATTGTGATATTAGTTCGGATGAGCAAGAATCGGTTCGGGAGAAGATTCAAGAATGGGTGGAACTATACCGGGATCTAGCCAACTGCTGTGATAAAGTGTCGGTTTGCTTTGGACGCCAGGTAGTAATTTCTATTTGGTTATTTCTTGCATAAACCATAGTTGTTTTTGTAGCAATAACATAGATGTATTTTTGTATGTTTCAGTATTTGGCTTCGCTGGTCTTGTCACTATCACAGTACATATCTTTGACGTACCAAATAGTTTGCGTAAAGTTCTCCAATGTGAGTATAAACAAAGTACAAACTAATTTTTCTCGAGCAAAGTATCCACGTAAAGTCTGGCTAAATATTTACACTTAATTAATTGTTCCTATATTACAATCTTGTATATTGTAATAAAATTGAATAACACATTTTCGGGGGCTGAGTCGACCGCGTCCGCAGGAGAGTTATCTCTTTTGTTGTTACCCTACACGTGGTCCCCGGGTAGTGCTAATCAGGTGACACAACTGGTGATAGGTTTCGGCAGAAGGCTTGCGACCAGATGGGAGGGCCCGATGGACATCTCCGGGGGTCTCAGGCACGGTAAAGATATCTAGCAGTATTCTATCTTCATACAAACGTTCGGAACACAACTCGATATACACAGTCGCAAACAGTCACGAACGATGTAATGGTTTTTTAAGCAGTAAGCGTGCGATTTGTGAATATTGAAATACATACAAGTACTTACTTAATATGGCAGAGAGAAATTATATACTATACTAGCTTTTACCCGCGGCTTCACTCGCAGTGAAGCCAATAAAAAAATACTTTTTTTTTTATTAAAAATTATCCTATGTTACTTCTAACACCTCCAAAAATATATGTACAAAGTTTCATGATGATCGGTTCAATAGTTTTTGCGTGAAAGCGTAACAAACAAACTTACATTCACATTTATAATATTAGTATGATTGTGCTGTTTTCGGTTGCTTATGCTGAATTCTTCTATAACGTACCCAGAGAGAACATTTTTTTTAATTATCTGGAACCTCCGAAAGGCAAGACTATAAAAAATCTATATACCCAACCATTTTTTTTTTTTTTTTTTACTAGCAAGTAATTTGTTTCTTTTTTTAATAGGTAGGGATTGTGGCACTGCCCTGATTTTTTGCAAATGACGCACGAGCAAAAATTGAATAAAATTGAGCAATTAAATTACTGCCAAAACTGTCTATGCAGTCATAACAAAAAACTATGTCTATCAAACAAGCGATCTAAATGCTAAGCTACACACAATACAATACTTCATGAAGCATTGAAAAAACAAAGTCCAACTGCGTCAGCAGAAGGAACCACCAACAATGTTGCAACCAAAAAGAGCACATCTAGGTCAACTCACGCGTCATGGGATGACATATCTGAAATACTTTTAGCTACCGCTATTATAAAAGTCAAGGGAACTAATGGAACCAAGCAAGCAAGCAAGATGAGAGCTTTAGTTGACCAGGGTTCTCAACTATCGTTAATAACTGAAAACGCAGCCCAGACCTTGCAATTCAAGCGAGCATCATTTCAAAGGTCAAATATTCGGCGTCGGTGAAAAAGAAAATAACGCGAAAGGAATGTTACAGGTAACACTACAGTCTGCAAATAGTGAATTTACTTGTGACACAAACGTTATTATTATGAATAACTTCATCAAGCGATTGCCAAATAACACGTTTACCAAACCAACAACGTGGAACCATATCCAAGGGATACAATTGACTGATCCGGAGTTTGCAGCGGCGTAGATGTTTACAGCAAGATAATGTTAGGAGGTATCTTGAGAGGAGACAACGATAAGCAACCAATCGCTCAACAGACACAAATAGGATGGCTACTCTGTGGGTCCATGATACCACAATACCATTGCAACGTGGTTCTCAACAACACAGAAGACCTTCTGAAATATAGGGAGAACGAAGACATATACCAGAAGATAGAGATGTCCAACGATGACCATGAGTGTTTACAGTATTTTATTAAAACTATTAAAAGGCTTGAGGACGGAAGGTACGAAGTCCGACTACCTCTTAAGCCGGAACACAAAGACAAGTTGGGCGCAACCAAACCACTAGCATTAGCTCAGTTTAGAAACATAGAGAAGAAATTTGAGGAGAACAGCGAATTGAAGAAAGATTACAATAAGTTCATGGACGAATATTTTGCATTAAACCACATGATACCATGCAACATTAACCAGGCGCGCGAATGCTACTTACCACACCATGCAGTCATCGGACTGAATCTACCACTACCAAATTGGGAGTAGTTTTTAACGCCTCAGTAAAGTCGTCATCAGGGTACAGTCTAAATGACGTCATGTAGAGAGGCCTTAATATACAGAAGGATCTTCAAGAGCTTGTCCTGAAATGGAGATAATTTCAATTTGTATATACTTATGACATCGTGAAACTATTGTTTCAAAATGTCTGGTTGAGTTAAGTTACGGCGAACGAGATTATTATTAAAAAATATATTTATTTGAATTAAAACAATGTTTATTGATTGAAATGTTCTACAAGAATGATTTACAATTATCATATTTCTATTAACTAAAACTTATTACTAAATCCGCAAATCTGCAATTGTGCAGTTTGTTAATGACGCACGGGCGCATCCGCTGCATTAGTCAGCGATTACGTTACTTAGGCGATTGCCTAACTCCTCCCTCCTTAAGATGGAAGCGCGTCTCGCAGCTTCCCGCAGCGTCCTCGGTGCGAGGTTGATTCTGTATTGGTCGTCGCTGTTTCCACTGCCAAAGCTTCCATAGAAGGATTGTCATCAGGATGAGGTACAGTCCTAGTGTCGACCAACTGGGCGTCGCCATCATAGTCTGCCAATCAATTGTGGGTTCTTGTAAGTTGTCGGCTCGTTCTATCAGTTCGTGAATGCTGTCCAGTGATATATCTTCTAATTGTAGGTTGTAATGGATGTTCTCCTCTGTAATCACGGTTTTACTAGGAAGTGGTATGATTTCGTCTACTGCTACAGTATTGATGTTTGTCGTTAGTGTTCGTACTTGCATTTGGCAATCACTTGTAATACTGGCGATGTGTATTCCTGATATCCTCTTGTATTCAGATTTAGTTCCGCATTTACTTCTTAGGACTTCTTCTTCCTTCAGGATGATAAGCCACTTGTTGTCTTGAAGTTTCTGGATTCTTCCTTGTTTGAGGTCTATCTTGGCTCGTGTGCAGTTTGTGTTTTGGTGTTTCACAAGGGATACTATGCAGTCTTCTGATTTATCAACAGGCTGGGTGTTCAACGACGTGCAGAGTTGTGTATCTTGTGTGATCCGTTTGCAGTCTTCTTCTAGGTACGAGTACTCGTTGGTGCCCAGTACGAGGTATTTGGATTTAGGAATGATTGCCAGGTTTTGTTTATCGGGAATGGAGTATAGATGGATTAGGTCGTATTGGTTTGTATCGATGGAAGGGATATCTAATATAAATGTTAACGTGTGATCCGTACTATAAGCTTTTACGCTAATAGACTTCTCTAAGCTATGTATTTTGCTAATAGTAACGCTATCCACTGGCCTAAAATTTTATGATTTCTTAATAGCTAACATTTCGTTTATAAGAATGTGTGGGGGTAAAATGCTTGGATGCATGACTTCTAACTGAGCAAAAGTCATGGCGTCTTCTAGAATTACTAATTTGTCTAACAGTAATTGCAGACTGAAATCTATTTGTATATATAAATCTAGAAAGTGCAACCTATTTACTATAATATTATTATTAAAAGTGGTATTTCTTAACATAAGACTTAGTTTTTTCTGGTTCTCGTCTAAAAGCTTAATCTGTTTACTATACTCTTCGACTGCATGTTTTGCTATGAATAATGATTGCTTTTGAGACACATTAATTTTATTTACTGAATTTCGTACCTCTGATATTTCCTTTTCGAATTTAATAGTGTCTTCATAATCTAAATTGCCTGTAATAGTTTTAACGATAGAGCCTAGGCCGTTAATAAAACCACGTCTAAACCTATGGTGCGGTGCAATAAACACTATTTTCTTACCTATTAAATTTAAGCTATTATCTATTTGATCTTTGAATGCCCTATTTAATTGCTCGTTATTTTCTGCAGCTTTAGTATTGGCATATAAGGACATAAGCTTTAAGGTTGTTTCGTGTAAATAGGATATGTTATACACGCAGGCCAAACTAAACGTATCTACTTGCTTTAAAATTTGACCTTGTTTTAATAAAAGGATGACATTGGCGTATCTACAGGGTTAAGAGTCAGGTTGGCGGTTGCGTGGAGCAGGAAGGTTCCTGTGACGAGGGTCCTGGAACAAGATGTTGTCTTCGTAACAGTTTGAAATGAACTCTGATGGATTTTGAGTTGGGGTGGCTTCCTACGATTTCGGCAACATTGTTAGGATGAAGGTGAATGATCTTATACGGACCTTTAAATACTGGCTTCGTTTTGTCACTCCTCGTAGTCTTCGCAACCTGCTTATAAACAGTTTCACCTACCTTAAACGTGATTGCCTCCGCAGCCTGATTCCATTTTTCTATTACCTGCTCTTTATTTTTAGATACGTGAGCTGCTATACACTCCTGTACTGCTTCTGCATTTTTGCGGTGGTTAAGGACATAATCCTGATAGAACTCTTTAGGATAATATAGTTCTAATGGATTTCTGGATGCTGTATGACCAAATAAAAGCTCACGCGGTGTATAGCCTGTCGTAGAATGAATGGCATTATTGTAAGCAATAATGGCGTACTTCATTAGTAATTGTATAGGGTCATCTTTATTCGTCATCCTCTGAATTCTTATTATTTCCGCAATGGTAGAGTGAAAGCGTTCAATGGGTGAGTTTGAATTCGGGTTATAAGGAGTCGTGAAATGTATATTAATGTCGTGAGATGCGCATATTTCCTTTATTACGTCGTTGTCGAATTTCGTGTCTGAGTCTGTGGTAATTTTCAGGGGTAAAGTACGTAAGGGGTACGTACGGGGTAAGTACGGAAAATACTTGTAATAAAGCTTCTGAAATATGAACGCTGCTTGACGCATTTAGCGGTACAGCCTGGGCAAATTTTGAAAAATGATCTATAATTGTCAAGAACGTCGCACCTCCGGTGGAATATAGGTCCATAAACAGATGTTGAAACGGTTTCGTAGGTGTCTCTGTTAGCGTTAGTGGAGGTTTCAAAGGGTTTCTTTCGTATTTAGCTCTTCTTAAACACATGTCTCATTGATTAATGTATCTTTGAATTGACAATAGCATATTAGGCCAGTGATAGTTTCGGTGGAGTTGTTTATACGTTTCCTGAATGCGACGATTTGCCTTCGTGATATCGCTTAATGAGTTCTTGTTGCTCAGTTTTGTTTTCAACAAGGGTAACTCGTGATGTACATCTTATAAGTTTAGGACCTCTGTCGTTGAAAATTGTAGTGTAGACCCTCGAGAAGGCCAAGTACAGATTTTCTTCGTAGAAATAGCAGTGGAAGATACGGTCTGCTATTGTGTGTTCTTTTAGGAACCTGATGATTTCGGGTTCCGTGTTGTTTACGGGAATGAAAACATCTTTAATAACAGTCCTAGAGTTGGTTGATCTATTGTCTACTCTATATGTTGAACCCGGGGTAGACCTAATATAAAATTGTTTTAGTTGTTTATCTATTGCATCAGATAAAATCGGGATGCCGTTGTTTTCGTTATCGGGTTGGGTGTGGTTTGTCGAGACTAATTGGTCAGGGTCGACTGTAACAATGCTCATTGAGTCCGTTCCGTTGTCAGTGTGAGGGTGGTTGGCCCTTCTTTCTACATCGTTATTATTATTGCTAAGTCCGTCATTGTTGTCGTCTTGGTCGTTATTTGTCTCTGCTTGTCTACGGGCGTTCTCAAATATTCTGTTTATAATCTCGTCGTCATCGTTATCGTCAAAATTGACAGCTAGAGAATCTATGCTGTTGTGAAAGATTTTGGCTCTGGATAATGCATCAGCGTTGGTGTTTTGTTTACCCTTTTTATAAACTACCTTATAATCGTATTCCGCTAGTTTTAGTTTCCAGCGTGTTAACTTTGAGTTGGGGTCTTTTAAAGACATCAGCCATGTCAAAGGTCTATGGTCTGTATAGATGGTAAATTTCCGACCGTACAAATAAGGCCTAAAATATTTGATAGCCCAAACTATCCCGAGTAATTCCTTCTCTATTGTCGAGTAACGAGTCTCGGTTTCTGATAACGTTCTTGAGGCAAACGCTACTGGTTTATCGGCACCGACATTGCCTTGCGATAAAACTGCGCCTAACGCAAAGTCAGATGCGTCTGTTGTCAAAATAAATGGTTTGTCAAAGTCCGGGTATTGTAATATTGGGGCATTGGTCAAAATTTGTTTACACTTGTTAACTGCGTCTAAAAATTCGTTACTATGGACAATTTTTGCGTTCTTTTTAAGACAGGCTGTTAGCGGTTTTGTAAGTTTCGCGAAATCTTTAATGAATTTTCTATAATAACCTACTAATCCTAGGAAAGACTTTATGTCCTTTTGTGTTCGTGGTACTGGGAAATTTAAAACTGCTTTTATCTTATCTTTGTTGGGTTGTAGTCCTTGGTCCGTCAATTCATGTCCTAAAAAATTCACATGTTTTTGTAAGAATTCTGACTTATCTAATTGCACTTTGAGATTATGCATTCTGAATCTCTGAAGTACTAACTTGAGTTTTTCATTATGATTCTGAAGTGAGGTGGCTGCAATTATGACGTCATCTAAATAGGTGAATACGTTATCTATTCCTCTAAGAATATGATCCATAAGCCGCTGAAAAGTGCTCGGCGCGTTTTTCAACCCAAACGGCATTCTTAAGAACTCATAATGACCTCTTTCTGTTGTAAACGCTGTTTTTTCTATGTCGTTGGGGTGCATTTCCAACTGGTGGTAACCACTTGCTAGATCAAGGGTTGTAAAATACTGTGCGCGCCCTAATCTATCGAGTATGTCATTGATGTTCGGTAACGGGTACTTGTCTTCAACAATTCTATCGTTCAGTCGTCTATAGTCTATAACGAGTCTCCATTTAACCTTCCCTGATGCGTCGGGTTTTTTTGGGACGATATGGACAGGGCAAGACCAGGGTGAAATACTTTCCCGTATAATTCCTTGTTTTAATAAATTATCTATTTGTTTTTTAATTTCTGTACGTTGTTGCGGGGCTTGTCTATAGTTTCTAACAAAAATGGGTGTGTTGTCAGTTAGTCTTAATTCATGTTTTACGGTATGTGTGAAAGATAACGGTATGTTCTCAGAGTAAAATACGTCACGATATTGATAGCAAATTTTGGTAACCTCACGTTTTTCTTCTTCATTCCTTTGGCTGGTTCTAATTTTCTTTAAGTTTTCGCAAAGCTCTTTGTCGATTTCAGTTTTAGTTTGAAGGGTGTTAATTTTGTGTGTTTCATTTTGATTTGTCAATTGTGGCGGTAAAGGCTCAAGGGGTAGGTGGCAGTTATTACTAATTACTTGTTCTTTATTGGTCAAGTTAATTATGGATGTTTTGAAAATTCCATTTTTTACCGTTACTACAGCGGCGGGTGACTTGAGTCCCTTAAACCAATTAAAGTCGTCGCATATGTAGTTACCGTCCATACAATTCGTTTTTACTGTTATGAACTTTTCGCAATTAGGTTCAATTTTGAGTCTCTTTACTGGATAATCAAAATAAATTGGTATTTCGGTATTATAAGTTCGCAATAACTTGTTTTTAAAATCTATGTTACACCCTAATTCTTTTAACAAGTCCATTCCTATTAGTCCTTTATACTTTGGATCAAAATCGAATAGTAAAAATTTATGATATATGTCTGTCTTAAACTGCGGGGGTAAAGGTAAAATAGCAACATGCTCATGACGAGTGACAGCATGCGCAGTTTTCACTTGAAATGGCTCGCGCTCAACGCAGTGTTCAAGATTAGTACCGGCTATTACGTCAGGTGATATCATACAACGCGATGCTCCAGTGTCTAATAAAAATTTGCCTTGGAATTCCGGCAACTCTATATAAGGAAGATGGTCTTTACCTTGGTTGTTGAGGTGAACAGTCTTTACTAGCTTTGGTTCAATGGCTCCTCGTTCTGGGGAAAATCCTGATGGCTTGGTCCATCCACAGGCAACTCCTGCGTGTAGCTGTAGTCTTCACCATTAAGTTGTAAATTATTGTTATACTCACCTTCATAGTAGGCATTGTAGTCAGGGTAACACTGGTCTTGGTTGTGCTGGGTATAAAACATTTCTTCGGGAGCAAAACGCGGTGCTTCGGGCTTACTTACCGATCTCATAGTGACGTCAGACACTTTTTGTGGCGGGTTCACCTGCTGGCGAGGTATATTCGGTTGAGGTCTAAAATAACCTGAGTTTCTGATAGTACCAGAACCACTAGGTCTTACGTTACCTGAAGCGGGTCTTCCTTGGGGTATGCCTTGACCCCTCTGTTGTCTCTGATCTATGTTCCAGCTATTACGCGGGGGATAGTTATTATTTTGGGGTATCGTTTGGTTTGGCTTTGGTATTTCTTTAGGTTTGTTTTGGATGGAAAGTGCATTAAAACTATTATTGAATCTATTGAATGCCAAACGTGCCTCCTCTTGCCTAGCCGTTACTATAGCTGCTTCAAGAGTCGTAGGTTGCGCAATCCGCACGCCAATAGAAACGTGAAAGTCCAAATGGTTAACATATTGATCTATGACCATACTCTCATAATATGACTTATCCGTATGCCTACCTACTACGTTTAAGGTGTCTAAAATTTTCCTTAGTCGCTTACCAAACGTCTCAGCGTCTTCATTTTTATTACGACGCAAACGCGTTAGTTCTTGCATCATTTGTATTTCGTTACGTGGTTCGCCTAATCTACGCGTCAACGCAGCCTTAATTGTCTGCCAGCTATCAGCTGCTTCTTCGGACGCTATTGCATTGATCGCCGAACCGCTTAATTTGCTTTTAATTAAACTAACGATAGCAGGGTTCACCCTAATTTGTGGATCCAGTAATTGCATCACATTTTCAACTTCTCTAATAAAGTAGTTTAGTATTTTAGGATTGCCATCGTATTTTGGCAACAGCTCTGAAACGAACTTGAAAGTCGCTAGGTCAATGCTTGCCATAGCCATCGCGATTTAATTGTAAAATAGAAATACAAAAGGAATCAATTCTAGTTCACTTTAAAATACTATTGAGATTATGTCTTATAACTAATACTGCCTACTCTCTAAGAAGTTAGCTTGAAGTTATTTTAATTGTGTTATACGAAACGCGACTATAGCGAATACGCAAACGAGTAAATATCTCTTGTTACAGAATGAATTGTTGTGAAATGCGAAATGTATACCGCGATTTTAGCATGCATACATAAACACCTAAATTAAAATGAATGTAATAGAGTCATATAACTAACGTAATTTGTCTATAGCGATTTTAGCCTATAAACAAACACACAGGTAACAATTATAAAAATACGGCAGGAAATATAGCATGGGAAACTGGGTATACAACAAGCACTCACCACAGTATCTTCTGCATCTCTAGCCGGGCCTTGTAGAACAGCAGGGCTCCCAATTCTCCAGGACTCCCGCAGGTTGCTCGCCTTCGTAGATTCAATTTGTGATCGCGAAGATAACGATAGATACCGTTCACTCTTACCGAAGAGTTGTATTCGAATTAGAGTGTCGCGATCCTACCGACTGCGCCAGTTAAGTTACGGCGAACGAGATTATTATTAAAAAATATATTTATTTGAATTAAAACAATGTTTATTGATTGAAATGTTCTACAAGACTGATTTACAATTATCATATTTCTATTAACTAAAACTTATTACTAAATCCGCAAATCTGCAATTGTGCAGTTTGTTAATGACGCACGGGCGCATCCGCTGCATTAGTCAGCGATTACGTTACTTAGGCGATTGCCTAACTGTTGTCTTACATAAAATGGGATGACCACCTACCCGAGGCAATGAACTCCAAATGGACAAAATTAAAACAAGAATTGTCAGACATAAACAGTATTGAAGTCAACAGATGACTAGGAATGGGAGACAACCAAAATATTGGATTGTACGGATTCTGCGATGCCTCAAACAAGGCATACGCGTGTGGAATCTACTGCAAGGTAGAAAAGAAAGAAAAGATAACCATTACATTAGTTGCGGGAAGGCTAGGTTAGCACCCATAAGCATAGTCATATCAATACCAAGACTAGAGTTAATGGGCGCTCATCTTTTAGTTCAGCTAATGGAAAAAGTACAAAATTGCTTATCAGAATATCCTCCGGATGTCTACTGTTGGACTGATTCAACTGCAGTACTAGGATGGATAAAAGGAGATCCAGCCCGATGGAAACTATTTGTCGCAAATCGTGTAAAAACAATCACCAAAACCATACCATCAAAACATTGGCAATATGTGAAGACGACAGATAATTCAGCCGACTGTGCAAGTCGTGGTTTGACTGTCAGGCAACTCAATGACCAAAAGATATGGTGGCAAGGGCCGTCATGGCTGCCATCGTACACAAACCAAGAAAACCACCAAACCATTAACGAGACGACAACCAAGAGAATCGCTGACTACCGAAATTATTAACCATTTTATAAACAAATATAGCTCCATTACAAAAATTATACGTATTTTGCGTGTATACTGCGATTACCTATCGGAATTGGAGATCTAGTAGTGATTCATGATGATATCACCTTTGGACAGGCATAAACACTTACTACAAAATAACAAATTACCAAGAAAAATTGTGCGCAACTATAGAAACACACAACCATTGTAATACGATCGTACAGCAAGCCCGGCACGATTACCAGGAACTACAATGAACTTTTGCTAACACAGCATTTCGATATCCACGCTAGACGACGACGCGCCTCGGGAAGATGGATAGGCGCCAACGAGGCCTAATCAACGGTATCGGGTATCTTAAGAATGACCTAATCGGAGTGTTGGACTCACGTTTTGCAGGCCAGTATGAACAGGACATTGAAACCATACATCACAACAAGAAACACCTTTCTAATTTATGGAAAAAATCAAACTTCTATAATTGAACCAGAGTTCAACCTTATGAAGAGAATGGAGATCACTGTAAACAAATAGCACAAATGAATAAATAAGAAGTTTAAGGAATTGCAAGAATATGCGAGCACTCTCCAACGTGAAATACAAAACATTTCATACGTCAATGATTTCGCATTGTCAGCGATGTCAGAAAACATCTTGCTGCAAGGATTAAGATGACTTGAAGACACTTTGCTCGGTGAATTGTTGACCTTAGCACCGAGCACTACTTCCTGCAGTAACCACTCCATATCCTAAGATCGGCTTTGAATGGATATTTGTAGGATAGCTAGTTGTAGTTAGTAGTTGTAACCATTCCATGTTCCAACCTTGACTTGGAATGGACATTTGTAGGATAATTAATTGTAATTAATTTTAATAATTAAATGTTAAGAATCATTTCGGGTTTCTTTCCAATCCCCCGGCTGTTGTAAACGTAATTTGCAATTGCAGCAATCCCGTGAGATTTGCCGTCATTTATTGACTAGCTCTGTTGGATATCTCCGAAGTTCTTCATCAGATGTTAACCAAATTTAAATGGGACCATTTCGGAATAAACTTCTTTTGACTAAATAAGAATTTTGTGAATCCGTTTATATATGACGGAGTTATGCCCGAACATACATAAAAAATATATATTTATATAAACATCTGAATTGAGAACCTCCTTCTTTTTGGACAGTCGCTTAAAAGTAAACTAGTACATAATGCTTAACAAAGTTTACACAAAGCTATTTTGTACGTTGGGTCGGCGACGTATTGCGCTGAGTCATGGTGTCATGTAGCCTTTCGCTGAAACGCAGATACACGACACCCGTCGGCCAAAATTCTTCCTTCATGAAGGTCTCCAAATGATGAGTCGGAACCCGCACCACAAAAGATTTGAAATTAATCTTGCGACGCGACTCCAACTGCTCGACGCTCAGGGAGAATTTAGTCTTGATCTTTATGTACTCCACGACCTTTTCTGCCTTCGTGGAGTGATAAAGACGTGACTCGTACAGCTGCGTCGACGGAATAGCGGGACGCAGCTACATGTTCGGCCCTATCAGTGCGGTACCACACTGATTGCGACAAGGAGGTTTCTTCTTCTTCTTTACCTCTCGAACGAAGCCTTCTTCATCGGTCTGTCCTGGTCTTGTTACCGCTGACAACGAGCTTCGAACTTGATCGGAGGCTCCCTGGGCACCCATTGCTTGCTTGGATTGCCCCTGAACTTTTGCAGGAGCAGTAATAACGGTGCTGACGTGCCATTATTGATCGGCGCCCCAACGACGGGAGACGCGGGGAGAGTGGTGCGCGCTTTTGCATCGCTTGCAGTGACAGCGGCTGGCGAAGAAACAAATTTTGCTGACTCGAAACTCAGCTGCGATGCATTGAATGCGCCGTGACGTGAGTTGATGTCGTTTGCTGGCTCGTGTGACCTGCATACCGTGTTGCGTAAATCTGCCACCTCGGTACGTAGATCACTAATGGTAGATGGCGATGCTTCCAACTTCAATTGAAATTCGACCACGCTTGACCTGAGGGTTGTGATGTCTCGCAGTAGCCTAGTGACGCCGTCTATGACGGGGGGTAGATTGCGCAAATCTTTCGCCACGAAAGTCAGCGCGTCGTTCGGGTTGGTCTCCTTCAACACTTTTATAATGTTCTGGAGACTCCTTTCTCCTTTTTCATCCCTTCTACGGGACGGTTTTCAGTCAGCCATATGTAGCGACTCTACAGCAGTGTTTTAGCCCTGCGTATTTCCTTTCTATTCTTCATTGAAGTTGGGCGTGCAGATCTGTATCATACCCACCTCGTACAGAAAATCCAGCTGATACTGCAGGAATGCCAGAATCTCGTTTGCCACAAGAAGCTAGCAAGCTTCCGAACGCATAGAGGCACAAATTAAATCATTTTCGCGTTCAGTGTAGTCGTGTCAGATTGCCACGGCTGATCACACTGCACAGATTGACTGTTTATGGGTACGACGGTATCTAGAAACTGGTGAAGTAAAGTGTAACAGCCAAGGGCCAGGTCCGATTGCTTACACAAATCAATCCAGCCGTCGTCGTGATATTGTGAATAGCCAAACCACGGATCCTTTTACAACCACCCGATCTAGTGCTATAGGACATGGCATTTCGCTAACCACTGTCCAAAGACGTTTGAATGCAGCTGGGATCTATAATTATAAACCTGCCAAAAAAATAACTAACCGAAGCTCATCGTCAAGCCAGGATGAGATTTGCAATCATTGCAATTTGTTTTAAAAAATAAAATAAGCCTTTATTGCTGTTCTACAAGTTTAAAAAACAAACATTTTTTTTTCTTATTTTTTTTAATACTCATTTATTAACTCGACTACACGATCGGTTTCACTTCACAGCTTGTCTTCCGACAAAGGCCTCCTCTAAAGCTTTCCATTTCTGCCTGTCTTTAGCTGTTCTCGTGGTGGACCCGCTATCTTTTTGAGGTCATTTTCCCATGTTTTTGTTTGACGCCTTTTACTTCTTTTCCCATTCCTGGGATACCACTCTGTTATGGTTTTTGCTCATTTTCCATTCGTATCTCTAAGAATATGTCCAGTCCATCGCCATTTTAAAGTTTTACATGTTTTCTTTGCATCCTTAAATTTAGTTGTATTTTTATTTTTTCTGACCTTACTCTATCTTGACACCCATTAAGCTTCTCTCCATTCCGTTTTGACATACCTTTATTTTGTTCATTAAGTTATCTGTCAATGCCCATGTTTGGCAACCATAAGTTAAGCATGGTAAAATGCACATATTATACACTTTTCTTTTCTCTTTGATAGGCATGTCCTTGTTTTCATGAATTCGCTGAGTGACCAATATCTCTTCCATGTATTGGCTATCCGTCTTTCAATTTCTTTATGCATGGTTTCTTCAGCGGCTATGAGTTGTCCTATGTATACGTATTCATCGACATATTCTATCATCTCTGAAATTGACTATGATGGTATGCGTCTGTGAAGAGTTAGTCATAATCTTTGTCTTTGCCGTGTTCATTGTAAGTCCAGCTTTCGCGCTTTGATCTGACAGTTGTTGTAACATTTGCTCTAATTTTATTGGACATTCTGCAAATAAGATCAGGTCATCTGTAAATCGTAAGTGGTTTAGTTTTTCACCGTTTATGTTCAGGCCTTCGTGATCGCATTGCAGATTCCTGAATATAATTTCTAGAGCCGCCGAAAACAGCTTAGGAGAGATTGGGTCTCCTTGCCGGACACCTCTCTCTATAGGAAATTCTTCACCCGTAGTTTCAAGCCTGATTTGGGCTGTGCTTTTGAGGTATTGGTTGGTTTTCATCGAGGGTAGAAGTGATTCGTGACAGAATTATTTTTGAAAAGACTTTATAGACATTGGACATCAAGCTTATAGTTCTGTTAATTACCTAAATGTCCTTTATATCCTTTTTTATGTAATAAAATTATTGTTGATTTAGTCCAGTCTTCGGGGATAATTTCAGTCTCTGTTACAATTTTGTTAAATATATCTGTTAATATAGGACCAATGACTGGTGTAGTAGATTTTCACAGTTCTTTTGTGACTTGATCAGCACCTGGTATCTTGTCTGTCTTTTGCGTATCGATTGCTCTAATTGTTTCTTCATTTATTATTTTAGGGATTAACTCCAAATCTTTATTATTTATTTTAGTTGTTGTTTCTTTTTGGTTTTTGCTTTGGTAAAGCTTTCGATAATAGTCTGCAGCTGCCTTTAGTATTTCTATTATTTTGTTTGTATAATTGTTATCTATGTTCTTTACTTTTAGCATCCAATCTTTTTTACTGTTCAATTCCTTTATTGCTTTTTAATTCCACCGGTTCTTTCTATATATTTCTTTAATGTGGAATACCTTTTATTTTCATTGTCTTTCCTGATGTTTTGGTTGATCTTTTTGCTGAGTTCTGATATTCTGGGACGGTTAACTTTATTTTCTTTCTGTTGTAATAATTCTTTCCTTTCTTGTAATAACTGGTATGTCTCATTTTAGATTACTGTTTTACTCTCTGCGTTTGTTTTCTTCGTTTCTGTTCTCAATAGGTTTATAATCTTCTCGTAGAGTCCCTGGACCGACAGTGGTTCCTTTGTTCATTATTTGTAAGTTCCTGTAGGTTATTCAAAAGTTGAGTGGTATTACCAGAACATACAATGGCTGAATTATTTGTACGAAATTGCCTTTTGGTCTTAACTTTTGTTCCTGTTAGTTTTGCACGAACCATATTATGGTCCGAATTAAAATTCAGGTGGTGTAAGACGGATACATCTTTGATGATTTTGGCATTATTAGACATAATAAAATCAATTTCGTTTTTATGGAGTCCGTTTGGGTAAGTCCATGTCCACTTCTTTGTTTTCTTTTTCTTATAAAAACTATTCAAGATCTTAAGTTTGTTTTCTAGAACAAAGGAGAGTAGTCTGGATCCATTTTTGCTCCTTCTTCGCTATTTATAGCTAATTCGGTCGCTTGCATGAGCGCCGTCAGTTTTTTTTATTTCTTGTTTGAATATCTTAGCAGTTTCATGATGTCTCAGAGTTGGCGCGCACGCGGCGCACGTAAACATCGTAGTATATCCTCCTGTCTATAGATTTCGCTTTTTACACATTTCTAGGGGGTGAGGTTTCTTTGCTGCATTATGTACATGGTGGACATCCCACCCATCCGCACAAAGCGTTTAGCTAATACTTTCATTGTGTGCACAGCTAAGGAGTGGAATTCCCTGCCGGAGTCGTTGTTCCCTGATAGCTACAACCTTAACCGTATTTAAGTCAAGAGTGAATAGATTACTTCTAGGCAAGCGTGCTTCACCGTAGACCTCATCATCGCTTAACGTCAGGCGAGATAATGGTCCAAACGCGAGCCTACGGATACTAAAAATAAAATGTTACTAGTTATATTTGTACTATAACGCTTAGCACTGCATTTTTTTCTAAATTGCAGAATAATGACAGTCTCAACTATGAGAGAATTGTAACTATCATATTAAGTTGTATATCAGTGATAGTGATGCCATCAGTTGCTGGTCAAATGGCGAGCAACCAAAGAGTGAGGTTTCACCGCATGGTAGTTCGACTTTACAATACGAAGATTATTGGTAAGACATCATATTTTCTGATAAATATCCATCTGACAAAATATGTACATACTTAACAACTTTACAAAACTAATCTATACTGACTTTTACTAAACCTAACTGCTTACATAGTAAGACCATAATAATAAAATTTTGCAAAAATAAAACATTGCCATGTAACCATAGAAATTTTGTTTTAGATACAGATGAAGCTGAAGTGAAATTGTTAAAGGACTTTATACGCATAATAAAGAAGAATCCAATAGAGTTCAAGATATTGCCTAAGATGCCTGTTGGAGTGTACATCGTGCCTCTAGTATTCACGTTTGCTGTCAACTATGTCATTACTATGCTGCAGTTTAATCATGTTATTTAGTTTCGTCACGGGGTCTCATTGCTAAAAAAGAAAATTTGGTTCTAATAAATCTCACTAGATGGCGAGATATGCACCTATCTGTTATTGAATGTGTGTAAAATTAAAATTTTCTGGGATTGAACGTAAAAATTGTATGCTCTTGTTTAATCAACTCTCCTAAGTACAAAATTATGGAATATTGGGCTCTTAATTCACATTTCAAAGATTATTTGAACGGACTATTTAAAATTGTTGCCAATAGATGGCGCATTTTTTAATTTCTGAGGCATTCCACTCGATTGTTAAGATTTGCATTGTAACACATTTTGGTGTAAGTAAACTGTAAAAACGTGCAAAAACTACTATAAAACGAACCTTTACTGTATTTAAAGAAAAAAAAATCACCAACCTAGTAAACCCTTATACATACATTTATACATCACATTTCTCTGAAATCAACTATACCTTCTGTAAAACATTTATTACAATAACACACACATTCAGTCAATTGTTAGTTTTCTTTATGTGAAAGAATTGTTTAAATTAGATACGCACTTACGGAGATTTAGTCTTACAATTAAACAAATTTTCCCCCTAATAACGGTCGTTTTGATTTTATGAATCTGCTAGGATCAACGATTGAAACGTTGATCGAAAACATAGAGCCTCAGAACACAGTTGTGGCCGCTTTCAAACGTGAAATTTCCGTTGTGGCGCCTTTAAAACCAGCCATGACGCCTCGTGATAAATATAAATGTGAAAATGGGATTTTTAGTATTCAACTTGGCTCCCATTTTCACATTTATGTTTTTGATTATTATTTTTAGTTCAAAAGCGATCTGTAAATATGCCAACCCCTCTCCCCCTTGCCATAAAGATTCCTTACTATCTACTGTTATAATGTATTGTTGTGTTAACAACTGCAGGTGGCATATGACCACGGCTATCCTCTAAGTTTGTTATCTTGATTCATACTTTTCAGAGCTTGATTTTGGCGGAGTCTGGTATTAGTATTTTAAGTTTTAAACTTATTTATAAATTAAATTATTTTGTGTTTTTATAAGAGCAGCTTTTGGGGTTCACCATAGTCTTGTAAAAATTAAACGCAATTATTTAGTAAAGCAGCTAGCAAAAGCTTGTTATATATAATTAATAATATTACGGTAGAATCAATTTTTATTTTATGATTTGTTACTTTTAATTCTGACGTTCAAAAGTGCCGCTTTTTGGCCCAGTTGAATAAATATATTTGACTTTGACTTTGACTTTGATTATTTTTCTTCTTTCTTTTTTTTAATATTTGCATGGCATTTTCGAAGACCAACATTACGTTCTATTATTTTGTATACTAACATCTCCTTGCTGACAATTCGTTATGTATGTATGGTACTCATGTTTGAACAAATAAACATGATTTTTTCATTTGATACCTTTACATTTTTTTTATTCATGACATTATGACCTCCAGATAGCGCCACATGGCCTATTCAGCGGCCGATCAAGACGCTTCTAACGATACCTCACTTATCAAATTATGATAAGTAGTTTAGAAGTTATAAGGGAACAGATGAGCATTCATCATACTCATCATCATTTCAGCCGAAAGACGTCCACTGCTGGACATAGGCCTCCGCCAAGTGTCGCCACCTCGATTGGTCCTGTGCGTCTCACATCCAGCAAATTCCCGCAGCCGTGACAAGGTTCATCGCTTCATCGCTCCACCTAGAGGGAGGCCTTCCAACGATTTGTCTTCCGGTACGCGGTTACCTTAAATCCTTCGGGCTATGTAGGTAACCCTGGTTCTTTTGCGGATGTCTTCATTTCTGATTCGATCACGCAAGGTAATGCCGAGCATAGCCTTCTCCATTGCCCTTTGGGTAATTTTAAGCCTTCTGATGAGGCCTATTGTGAGCGACCACGTCTCAGTACCATATGGTATCACTGGCAACACACACTGGTCATATACTTTCGTCTTGAGACACTGTGGTACATTGAACGAGAAGATACTACCCAACTTGCCGAACGCTGCCCAGCCGAGTCGGATCCAACGGTTGACCTATTTCTCGAAGTATGACTTATATAACCGGACCGCTTGTCCCAGGTAGACATAATCGTCTACAATTTCAAGTGCAGAGTCTCCGATCTTGATAGGAGTGGGTAACATGGACATTAAACATGACCTTCGTTTTGTCCATGTTCATTTTAGGATCATCGGTTATTGCACTGAGGTCCTCCACAGTTTAAGCCATGACTATATCGACGGCAAATCGAAGGTGAATGATGTATTCGCCAATGACGTTGATGCCAAGCCCTCTCCAGCCCAGAACCTGGAAGACATCCTCCAGTGGCAATATGACGTCTCTGTTTTACACATCGCCGTAGAAGGCTAGGTTCCAAGGTCTGATCCTGAAGTTGGACTGACTTTGCAGCGTTTTCGTACAGACTCTTAAATAACTCATATGGCACCGTTAAAGAGACTGCAGTACAGCCCAAATCTCGATTGAATCGAAGGCTATCTCGTAGCCAACAAACAGTAGCGGCTGAAGCTGGGCGCCGGAGGCGACCAGGAAGCCGAAGTGCATATCCTTTGTCATGTAAGGGTGAAGGGGTTGCACTTCCCACAGCGCCGGAGACGACGCAGAAGTAACTTTAGTGTTTTGAGGTTAGTTTACAAAATATATTTCTCAAGATCGGTGCCTTAGAAAATTAGTTAATATGAAAATAAGGTCAACTGAACGTTATATAAAAAGAGCATTATACTAATTGAAAATTAAATGAAATGTATGATTATACTAAATGTTATTAGAGAAAATGAAGGTTATATGGAATATAATATTAGATCATATTTATTTGTTTTTAATGCATATGAAAATTATATCATGTGAACGTTATTTCAAGTGATATTATACTCTGTTATTAAACCACACATACCACACCCCTAGATATACATAGCTGCTGCATCGCCAGTTCCTTTTTTGCTTGAACTTGGCTTGACACCCTGCCGCGTGTCTAGATCGTGATGTAGCTTTGATAATATTTGAACACAATGCGTTATGGCAGTGAAGAAAAGCTAGAACGCGATCTGAGCGTATAAGTCATCATTGGTCGGTAATCGTGGCAGTATTACATGGGCGTGTAATATATGACATAATAATGGAAAGTACTCAAAATAACTTTCACATAGCTGGACAGTTGAAATTTTCACAGATGATGTATTTCTGTTGCCGCTATTACAATAAATACTAAAAACAGAATAAAATAAATATTTAAGTGGGGCTCCCATACATCAAACGATATATTTTGCTGTTTCTTTTCATATTTTTGTAGCAAGCAATGAGTGGACAAGTAAATAAGTAAATCTTAGTGTACAGTCTTACACTGTACACGTTTTGCTGACGCGGTGCCTCGTACCGTACGTGCGTCATTTCATTACTATAAAACTACATAACTTACATAAAATCAATGAGTGCAATAACCGCTACGCGGTGACCAACATTAGAGAACGGAATCGCCAAACAGTACTACTTTTGTAACGTATTAACATAATAAACATAGTGGGAAACAAGTGAACTTTTCTCTGCGTACTCCAACCAACAACTCTGCAAGTGTACACACTGTACACTTAGGATTTACTTCAGAGACTTTTTCTTCTGCCTGCCCTTATCCCATGTTAATTGAAGTCCGCCGCAACACGTTTTCTTTTTCTATAGCGTCACGCTATCACTGACTCTCTTTGCTCTCATGTTTCTCCTCACACAGTCCTTCCATCTTTTCTTTGGCCTTATGGTGAATTAGTGACAATTATTCAACACTCAGTGACAATTTAACTATATTAACAATAATTATAAACTAATTCAGTGCTTAAATCTAACTTTAATAAAAAACAAAAACAAGAAATATAAAACTATTCTAATCCACCGTCAATTCAAAAATATAAATAACGGAAAGTGTTGCAACTTTGCGCCTATAGAACCGCAATTTGAAACCAAGAATAAATGTCTGCTTAGTCGAGCGGTTAACGTGTTGGTTTTTGAGTAGTTAACGAACGGTGGCAAGTTCGAGCCCAGCGGTAAAAGTTATTCTTTTTCCATTTTTGAATTCTTTCTAATATTGATATCTATCACTTAGAATGAATTTCTTTGAGAACATAACGTTTAGAAAAACACAAAGACACTCCACGACAGAAATAACGTTTGATGAAGCGAATGCAAATAGTACAAAAATAGATGGCAGCACCAGTAGTTTACCGAATACATCTACTGACGAGAATACTTTACAAATACAACAACTTAAATTACAAACAGAAGATCTCACCTCAAAACTAAACTCCGCACACGAAGAAATTAATAATCTATCTTTAGAAAAGGCAATCTGAAAAAAAGGTTGAGTGAAGTGACATCCAAAAACGATGTCCTTAAAAGAGCAACAGTTAAACTTACAAATCAGATTACTCCGAGAAAGAACTTACTTAAAAAAGTCAAAAATCTAACAAACATTAAAACTGCAATAACGTTCTATCATGCATACGTTGAATCAGTGCTCCGCTATGGCTTGATAATGTGGGGTAATAGCACGGATAAAAATAGAGCATTTATCGCACAAAAAAAAAATGCATACGAGCAATATACGGGCTTCGACCTAACGAATTCTGTAGGCCGATATTTAAAAAGCTTGACTTGTTACCGCTACCGTCTCTCCACATATACGAAACATGTATGTTTGTGAGGAAGCATAAGGAGTTATTCAATAATGCAGAAAATTTTATACCCTCGTAGTCGACGAGACCCCCACAGGCTCGTACTGGATATCATACCGAGACTAGCTAAATATAACAAAAGTTGTGTTTCTATGTGTGTACGCATATACAATAAGTTACCAAGTACTCTCAACGCTTTAAATATGAGCTTATTCAAAAATAAATTGCATGAATGGTTGTGTAAACATAACTTCTATAGTGTTTAAAATTTCTTTGATTTTAAATGTTAAAATATGCTTGTAAAATTTGCACGCTTATCACTGTTAAGCAAAAACATGCTTGCTCTTGTTATTTTTTTTGTATCATCTTTTTATACCATGTTTTTAAGCAAATAAATATTATTCTATTCTAAAAAAGATATTGGAGATAGTACTTAATTTATTTACTTATTATATACTTTATTGTGCACCACTTAAATAATTACAGGACAAAACATTATAAAGATCAGTGTACAATGGGCGGTCTTATCTAAAATAAAAAATAAATAAATTATAATTTGTTCTTAAATAAATTATGAACTACTTACTTCAATTTTATTGAGTTAAAATAATAGTTTTTATGTTTGTTGTCAACAATGAACAGTTATATCATCGTCCTCGCTACCGAGACACAGTAATAAAAACTATTATGTCTCCATTAAAGTGGTTGAATCATTTAATGTTTGTGGAAAATCTCTTCGGCATATATAGAAATTATTGTACCCAGAAGAATATTAGGCGACATTTGATTAAATTCCAAATATTCGTCCAGACAACACTGCATACTATATTATTAATATATAAAGTATATTTCTTGTTGGCAAGAGGAGAATATAGTCAAACAAAGCTAAGTTTTGTATGTTTTGGTACTTCAGCTTGGGTAGTCTATATGTCATCCGTCATAACCGGCATATATTTCAGTCGCAACTTCGTTTCATATTATACAAGCATCAGTGGTGTCTTTAGATTCTTTAAGGACGATAAGCAAATAATTAATTCTCTAAGGAAAGTACTCTTTGCCGTTATAACTTTCAACATATTTTTTGTTGCCGTAGGTGTCTTGAGAACATCGCAAGCAGTAATCATGTTTTTTCCATCAGATCCAATATTAAGACTGGCAATTTTGGTTTCACAAGCTAGTATAAGATGTATTGTAGCATTCGAGAACCTAATGGTGTATGTTGTTATAATGGTAGTGGTTTGTTTTTTTAAAAGCTTGACTTCGTTGATAATAGTCGTTCAGGAGAGATTAGGGAATTGTGATATTAGTTCGGATGAGCAAGAATCGGTTCGGGAGAAGATTCAAGAATGGGTTGAACTATACCGGAATCTAGCAAACTGCTGTGATAAAGTGTCGGTTTGCTTTGGACGTCAGGTCGTTATTTCTATTTGGTTATTTCTTGCATAAACCATAGTTGTATTTGAAGCAATAAAATAGATGTATTTTTGTATGTTTCAGTATTTGGCTTCGCTGGTCTTGTCACTATCACAGTACATATATTTGACGTACCAAATAGTTTACTTAAAGCTGTCCAATGTGAGTATAACAAAGTACAAACTATTTTTTCTCGAGCAAAGTATCAACGTAAAGTCTGGCTAAATATTTACACTTAATAATTGTTCCTATATTACAATCTAGTATCTTGTAATAATATTGAATAACACATTTTCGGGGGCTGAGTCGACCGTGGTCCCCGGGTAGTGCTAATCAGGTGACACAACTGGTGATAGGTTTCAGCAGAAGGCTTGCGACCAGATGGGAGGGCCCGATGGACATCTCCGGGGGTCTCGGGCACGGTAAAGATATCTAACAGTATTCTATCTTCATACAAACGTTCGGAACACAACTCGATATACACAGTCGCAAACAGTCACGAACGATGTATTGGTTTTTTAAGCAGTAAGCGTGCGATTTGTGAATATTGAAATACATACAAGTACTTACTTAATATGGCAGAGAGAAATTATTTACTATACTAGCTTTTACCCGCGGCTTCGCTCGCAGTGAAGCAGTTTTTTTTTTTAAATAAAAATTATCCTATGTTACTTCTAATACCTCCAAGAATATATGTACAAAGTTTCATGATGATCGGTTCAGTAGTTTTTGCGTGAAAGCATAACAAACAAACTTACATTCACATTTATAATATTAGTATGATTGTGCTGTTTTCGGTTGCTTATGCTGAATTCTTCTATAACATACCCAGAGAGAACATTTTTTTTAATTACCTGGAACCTCCGAAAGGCAAGACTATAAAAAAAATGATATACCCAACCTACTAGCAAGTAATTTGTTTCTTTTTTTAATAGGTAGGGATTGTGGCACTGCCCTGATTTTTTGCAAATGACGAATTAAATTACTGTCAAAACTGTCTATGCAGTCATAACAAAAAACTATGTCTATCAAACAAACGATCTAAATGCTTAGCTACACACAATACAATACTTCACGAAGCATTGAAAAAACATCATTTCAAAGGTCAAATATTCGGCGTCGGTGAAAAAGAAAATAACGCGAAAGGAATGTTACAGGTTACAGGTAACACTACAATCTGCAAATAGTGAATTTACTTGTGACACGAACGTTATTATTATGAATAACTTCATCAAGCGATTGCCAAATAACACGTTTACCAAACCAACAACGTGGAACCATATCCAAGGGATACAATTGATTGATCCGGAGTTTGCAGCGGCGTAGATGTTTACAGCAAGATAATGTTAGGAGGTATCTTGAGAGGATACAACGATAAGCAACCAATCGCTCAACAGACACAAATAGGATGGCTACTCTGTGGGTCCATGATACCACAATACCATTGCAACGTGGTTCTCAACAACACAGAAGACCTTCTGAAATATAGGGAGAACGAAGACATACACCAGAAGATAGAGATGTCCAACGATGACCATGAGTGTTTACAGTATTTTATTAAAACTATTAAAAGGCTTTCGGACGGAAGGTACGAAGTCCGACTACCTCTTAAGCCGGAATACAAAGACAAGTTAGGGCGCAACCAAACCACTAGCATTAGCTCAGTTTAGAAACATAGAGAAGAAATTTGAGGAGAACAGCGAATTGAAGAAAGATTAAAATAAGTTCATGGACGAATACTTTGCATTAAACCACATGATACCATGCAACATTAACCAGGCGCCCGAATGCTACTTTCCACACCATGCAGTCATCGGGCTGAATCAACTACTACCAAATTGGGAGTAGTTTTTAACGCTTCAGCAAAGTCGTCATCAGGGTACAGTCTAAATGACGTCATGTACAGGGGCCTTAATATACAGAAGGATCTTCAAGAGCTTGTCCTGAAATGGAGATAATTTCAATTTGTATATACTTATGACATCGAGAAGATGTACAGAATGATCCGAGTGCACCAAGAAGATTAAGCTTACCAAAAGGTTCTATGGCGAGAATCAAATAACCGACCAATACAATCGTTTCAACTCGTCACGCTTACATACGGAACCAAACCAGCAGGATTCTTAGCGATGATGTGCTTGAAAAAATTGGCGTTCGATGAAAGACAGAAATTTCCTGATGCAGCAAAAGAATTAGAAGACAGCTTCTATATGGACGATTTTTGCGGAGGGCGTCATTCAATCGAAGCAGCGACTAAACTGAAATCCGATCTCATAAAATTATGCCGATAGGGAGGATTTAATCTTAGAAAATGGACCTCGAACAAACTAGAGTTATTAACCGATTTAGAGAGAGAGTAATGTGACCAGTCAACATGCGAGTTCAAGCAGAACGATTCGACCAAAACTTTGGATCTCTGTTGGAACCCACAGAAAGATGACCACACATCTGGAGTGAGGCCATCGAGACGCACGGGGAAGCGCTTGCCGTCTCCCTTGACATCTCGAAGGCATTTGATAGGGTCTGGCATGAAAGCCTTATTGGTAAGCTTCCATTATTCGGTCTGCCCAGTGGTCTGTGCGATTGGATTGCAGACTTCCTGAGGGACCGGTCCATTCAAGTGGTTATTGATGGCCGCTCTTCTGACCTACTGGGTATTAATGCCGGGGTCCCTCAGGGGTCCGTACTCTCAGCAACATTGTTCTTGCTGCACATAAATGACTTGCTAAAACTCGGCACCTTTGGGTATGCGGACGATAGCACTGTTGCTGAGAGATACGTGTCCGACGCGCGCGCTACTGGACCTCAGATCCGGTCTCTTCGGGAGGCCATGGTTGGGCGCTTGAATCTGTCCTTGAAGGCAGTCTCCGAATGGGGCGATGCCAATCTGGTCAGATTCAATGCTGCTAAGACCCAGGCGTGTCTTTTTCCGCTAAAAAGAGCCAATTCCACCCGGCTCCTTCTTTCCGAGGTGTGACCGGGCCGATTACTGACCATCTCGCATTACGTTGACATCGACGCTCAATTTTGGTCCGTTCATTGAGGCAAAAGCTCAGCTGGCTGCCAAAAAATTGGGGATCCTCGCGAAGGTGAGACGGTACTTCACGCCAGAACAGTTGCTAAACTTGTATCAAGCGGAAGTTCGATCATGCATGGAGTACTGCTCTCATCTCTGGGACGGATCTGCCAGGTACCAGCTGGATGCACTTGAGTCGATCGAAAGACGGGCCAAGAGGCTCATCGACAATGAAGTACTGGTCGAATCTAGGCTCCAGAACCTCGAACATCGGCACCGAGTTGCCAGCCTGTCGGTTTTTTATCGGTTACATTTCGGGGAGTGTGCGTTGGAATTGCATGAACTGATTCCTCCTAGCCCGTTCCATCATAGGACTACAAGACGTACGGCGATGCGTCATCGGTACATGGTGGACATCCCACCCATACGCACCAAACGTTTTGGGAATACTTTCATTATGCGTACAGCAAAGGAGTGGAATTCCCTGCCGGAGTCTGTATTTCCTGACAGCTACAACCTGGGAGTCTTCAAGTCAAGAGTGAATAGGTTTCTTCTAGGCAAGCGTGCTTCATCGTCGACCACATCATCGCTTACCATCAGGTGAGATAGTGGTCAAGCGCAAGCCTATAACCAATAAAAAAAAAAAAGATAATTTCACTCTCAACTCAAAAATAGAACCCGAATCACCTGCAATTATTACCAAAAGAGCTCTACTTTCGAATATTTCGAAGCTGTTCGTTCCATTAGGGTGGTTAACCCCCCTGAGTACCACCATGAAACTATTGTTTCAAAATGTCTGGTTGTCTAACATAAAATGGGATGACCACCTACCCGAGGCAATGAACTCCAAAAGGACAAAATTAAAACAAGAATTGTCAGACATAAAAAGTATTGAAGTCAACAAACAGGTGACTACCAAAATATTGGATTGTACGGATTCTGCGATGCCTCAAACAAGGCATACGCGTGTGTAATCTACTGCAAGGTAGTAAAGAAAGAAGAGACAACCATTACATTAGTTGCGGGAAAGGCTAGGTTAGCACCCATAAGCAAAGTCATATCAATACCAAGACTAGAGTTAATGGGCGCTCATCTTATCATCTTAGTTCAGCTAATGGAAAAAGTACAAAATTGCTTATCAGAATATCCTCCGGATATCTACTGTTAGACTGATTCAACTGCAGTACTAGGATGGATAAAAGGAGATCCAGCCCGATGGAAACCATTAGTCGCAAATCGTGTAAAAACAATCACCAAAACCATACCATCAAAACATTGGCAATATGTGAAGACGACAGATAATCCAGCCGACTATGCAAGTCGTGGTTTGACTGTCAAGCAACTCAATGACCAAAAGATATGGTGGCAAGGTCCGTCATGGCTGCCATCGTACACAAACCAAGAAAACCACCAAACCATTTACGAGACGACAACCAAGAGAATCGCTGACTACCGAAATTATTAACCATTTTATAAACAAATATAGCTCCATTACAATAATTATACGTATTTTTGCGTGTATACTGCGATTACCTATCGGAATTGGAGATCTAGTAGTGATTCATGATGACATCACCTTTGGACAGGCATAAACACTTACAAAAAAATAACAAATTACCAAGAAAAATTGTGCGCAACTATAGAAACACACAACCATTGTAATACGATCGTACAGCAAGCCTGGCACGATTACCAGGAACTACAATGAACTTTTGCTAACACAGCATTTCGATATCCACGCTAGACGACGACGCGCCTCGGGAAGATGGGTAGGCGCCGACGAGGCCTAATTAACGGTATCGGGTATCTTACGAATGACTTAATCGGAGTGTTGGCTCACGTTTTGCAGGCCAGTATGAACAGGACATTGAAACCATACATCGCAACGAGAAACACCTTTCTATTTGATGATATTGAACCAGAGTTCAACCTTATGAAGAGAATGGAGATCACTGTAAACAAACAGCACAAATGAATAAACAAGAAGCTTACGGAATTGCAAGAATATGCGAGCACTCTCCAACGTGAAATACAAAACATTTCATACGTCAATAATTTCACATTGTCAGCGATGTCAGAAAACATCTTGCTGCAAGGATTAAGATGACTTGAACACACTTTGCTCGGTGAATTAACGAACATCTACCACGGTCAAATTAGCATACATTTACTGCCACCAACGCAACTTAAACGTGAGCTGCAAACCATATATGGCCAGATGCCAAGCAAACTCACACTACCAATCATTAATTTAGACACTGACCTTCAGTATCTTTACAAACTACTGAAAGTCAAAGCGACGCAAAAATTCGTCATAATTGAATTACTTTTCCACTAGTATCCAGAGAAAGTTTCAAACTGTTCAAGATAATACCTGTTCCGCACCAAACAAACACCATGATGACCACAATAATACCAGTTTCTGAATATGTGGCAGTCAACCTGAAGAAAGATTCATACTTTAGCATGTCCACACAGGAACTAACAGCATGTCTACACCTTGGACTAACTTACATGTGTGAGCTGCTAAAACCAATAACAGACCTGCAAATTGATGAAAGTTTTTGCGACAAGAACCCGGCAACCAATGAATGTAAAGTACAAAAAAACCAACTTCACCAACGTATGGATTGAATTAGATTTGACTTCTCAGTACTTTTACTTTTGTTGTGACACCTACACAATAAAAATAATATGTGGCGATCAGTTCGTCAGCTGAGACAAGCCAGGGTCATTGGCATTAGTGAAGAGTGTTTCATCAAAGGAAAGGACTTCTCATTATGTTCAATACGTCAACAGCCCAACCAAGTGAATATTTCACCAACCATTTACATGCCCGACTTCAATCAAATTAATCACTTGATTAACAACAAAATCCTTGACGAAAGGCAGACTGATGACGAAAACCAAAACATATCTATGACCAGTCTGGGGAAGGCCTTAGAAAAATTGAAGAAAAATTATTCAGAAATAGAAGATATGAGCCACCTCATGATATCCACCAATACGTACAATGATACGTGTTGATGTCGATCGCTCTATGCGAGGTAGCAGCCTGGATGTGGCGAACGGGGCGATGTCGCCTGTGCCGGAAGGCTTCCGCTGGGCATCGTGGCGAGGGATCCCGCCGGCAGCAGACCACGGTGACTCCGCCGCCTCCGAGACCTCGACGCCGCAGCGAGAGTCGCTGCCAACAGGAGTTAGCAGCGACTCCGCTGACTCCGAAACCAACCAGAAGCCGCGAATCATATAGTGTAGTGCTCAGTGCCAGTGATCTAAAGAATAAAAGTGAAATCGGTTTTCCCTTACACAATTATGCCAAACGCTGGCCTATCGCGAACGCGCGTTCGCTAAAGCGGGACAAAAAAATATAAGGACACAGGCAATCAAAATATTGCTTTTACTATGGAAGACTATATAGTGTAATTTTAAACCATCATTCATGTTTTTAATAATGATAATTATTTAAGTGGACCAATATGCTTTTATTTTTTTCTTTTAATATTAACGATGTTGTTATGCTTACCAGATTAGATTACTAGAAACGAACGTGTTTAAGTAATGTAATGTTATATACATATATATACCATATCATAGTGTAGTTCTAGCTATCATCCCGCATTTCTTCTCGCTCTCGGGAATATGTTCGAGTTTTAATCGAACACTCAGCTAAAAGGCATAATTGCATCGAACGCAAGTATGCACATTCGCTGGGTTACCAAAATGTGGTCTAGTTCGCGTTTAGATCTTTTTACCATTATTCACCATTTCGTGTATCTAAGTGTTATAAAGTGATTCAATACAGTAGTTTACCTTATAATTCAAGACTTTAACTTTTACCATATCTTATCCTTACGAGAAAGGTGTGTTAGGTCACCATAGCACCGAGCACTACTTTCTACAGTAACCACTCCATGTCCTAACATCGGCTCATCATATTTGTAGGTTAGCTATTTGTAGTTAGTAGTTGTAACCATTCCATGTTCCAACCTCGACTTGGGAGGGACATTTGTAGGATAATTAATTGTAATTCACTTTAATAATGAAATGATTATAGAATCATTTCGGGTTTCTTTCCAATCCCCCGGCTGTGGTAAACGTAATTTGCGATTGTAGCAATTCCGAGAGATTTGCCGTCATTTAATGAATAGTTCTGATGTATATTTCCGAAGTTCTTCATCAGATCTTAACCACATTTAAATGCGACCATTTCGGAATAAACTTCTTTTGAACAAAATAATTTTGCAAATTCGTTTATATATTTGTATAAACATCCGAATATATTTATATAAACATCCGAATTGAGAACTTCCTTCTTTTTGGGCAGTCGGTTAAAAGTAAACTAGTACATAATGCTTAACAAAGTCTACACAAATCCATTTTGTACGTTGGGTCGGCGACGTATTGCGCTGAGTCGTTGTGTCATGTAGCCTTCCGCTGAAACGCCGATACACGACACCCGTCGGCCAAAATTCTTCATCTGATGAGTCGGAACCCGCACCACAAAAGATTTGAAATTAATCTTGCGACGCGACTCCAACTGCTCGACGCACAGGGAGAATTTAGTCTTGATCTTTATGTACTCCACGACCTCTTCTGCCTTCGTGGAGTGATACAGACGTGACACGTACAGCTGCGTCGACGGAATAGCGGGACGCAGCAACATGTTCGGCCCTATCAGTGATTCTTCTTCTTTACCTCTCGAACGAAGCCTTCTTCATCGGTCTGTCCTGGTCTTGTAACCGCTGACAACGAGCTTCGAACTTGATCAGAGGCTCCCTGGGCACCCATTGCTTGCTTGGATTGCCTCTGAACTTTTGCAGGAGCAGCAACAACAGCAGCCGAGTAAGCACGTCCCGGTGTTGACGTGCTATTATTAGTCGGCGCCCCAACGACGGGAGACGCGGGGAGAGTGGTGCGCGCTTTTGCATCGCTTGCAGTGACAGCGGCCGGCGAAGAAACAAATTTCGCTGACTCGAAACTCAGCTGCGATGCATTGAATGCGCCGTGACGTGTGTTGATGTTGTTTGCTGGCTCGTGTGACCTACATACCGTGTTGCGTAAATCTTCCACCACGGTACGTAGATCACTAATGGTAGATTGCGATGCTTCCAACTTCAACTGCAATTCGACCATGCTTGACCTGAGGGTTGTGATGTCTCGCAGTAGCCTGGTGACGTTGACTATGACGGGGGGTAGCTTGCGCAAATCCTTCGTCACGAAAGTCAGCGCGTCGTTCGGGTCGGTCTCCTTCAATACTTTAATAATGTTCTGGAGACTCCTCTCTCCTTTTTCATCCCTTCTACGGGGCGTGATTCAGTCAGCCATATGTAGCGACTCATACAGCAGTGTTTTTGCCCTGCGTATTTCCTCTTTATTGAGTTTGGACGTGCAGATCTGTATCACACCGACCTCGCACAGGAAATCCAGCTGATACTGCAGGAATCCCAGGACCTCGTTTGCCACAAGTTCTTCCGAACGCATGGAGGCACAAACTAAATCATTTTCTCGTTCAGTGTAGTCGTGTCCGATTGCATTGGCTGATCGCACTGCACAGATTGACTGTTTAAAGGTGTGACGGTATCTAGAAACTGGTGAAGTAAAGTGTAACAGCCAAGGGCCAGGTCCGATTGCTTACACAAATCAATCCAGCCGTCGTCGTGATATTGTGAATAGCCAAACCACGGATCCTTTTACAACCACCCGATCTAGTGCTATAGGACATGGCATTTCGCTAACCACTGTCCAAAGACGTTTAAATGCAGCTGGGATCTATAATTATAAACCTGCCAAAAAAATAACTAACCGAAGCTCATCGTCAAGCTAGGATAAGATTTGCAACCATTGCAATTTGTTTAAAAAAATATGTTGCTACTGAGAGAGAGTAGTATGAAGGTAGACAAGTTCAACGCTCGCGGCAACATAAATGTTATTTAAATTGTTAAATCAACTAATCAGTGCTATAATTAGTATAATAATATCAATAAAAGTGCAATAATCCTGTGTAAATGTTATCCCATGATTTGGACCTTTAAGAACATAAAAATAGCAAAAGTGGAAAACGACGGTTAGTTTCGTTGTGAAAACAATTTAAAGTGCTATTCTAAGACAATTCATCATAGTAACATACAAAAACAGTGACAATAACAAACAAAAAACATAATTTAAGTGTACTAAACTGAATATTATAAGTAAAAAGTGATTGTGAGCAAACATAACAAAAACATTGAACAAAAATTCAAATGTTTTAACCGTCTTGGTGTATCGTCAGTAGAACAAAGAAATGCCCTTTGGACCCCACTTGTCTCACTAGTGAGCCGAGTACGGAATAAGGAATAACATCTACAAATTCATCACTAAAGTTAATGCTCGTTTGGCCCAGTGGTAGTACAGCCTGGTTAGGTACACGCATAGTCGTGAGATCGATCCCCACATATGAGCGTCACTTTTTCCATTTATAAAATTTTCGAAATTTAATTTTCGTAATGAATTTTTTCGAGAACATCACGCTTCGTAGAAAACGAACTCAGTCTCTGACAGATGCTTCAATGGAAGAATATAGTACCAACAATTTGACGTTAGATGGCACCACACACAGTCTGCCAACTATATCCGACGATGAATGTGATGAAATGCAAAATTTAAAAAGCCAAATAGAACAACTTAACTTAGAATTATCTTCTGCCCATGAGGAGATTAATCAGTTATCAATTGAGAACAATAATTTGAAATCAACATTAAATGTCATCACTAATAAATATGAGATCTTAAAAATAATGACAAAAAAATTAACTAGTGACATAGGGTCACCAACTTCAAAGACAACAAAGTCTTCAACTCCATTAAAGTATTTGACACCAAAAATGAAACAAAAAGGTATAGTAGAAGATTTCATGCCTCGTAAATTTTCTCTGGAGCTTGAAAGACCTGCATCAGCCATAGATGATATCAGGAATATGCAGAGCGACTGTACTCAAGAACCTCAAGAAACGCTTAAAAATAATGCCTTAATACTAGAAACACAAACTATTACCACGAATAATTGTCATATAAATACAACATCAGAGACACGAAAACAAAATAATAAACTATGAATGATTTCTAGCAATAATATGAATGATATATTAGGTATAGGAGAAAATACATTTGCAGGGTATAAGTTCTGTCACTACCTATATCGTACCAGGTGGGGGTGTAAAACAGTTGTTTACAAATTTAGATAAGAAACTTGATAACTTTACTCATGATGATTATTGTATTATCTATATAGGAGAAAGAGATTTTGAAAACTCCAATAATTATAGTCTTTTAATAAACTGCATGAAAAATCAGCTAAAAAATGTGACAAATACTAACATTATAATATGTTCGCCGAATTTTAAGTTAAGTAACCAATTTTCAATATTTAACAAACGAATTGAAATGTTTAATCACTTGATGTATTTAGATAATGAACTACATGAATATGCATATCTCTTTGACTCCAACTATTACTTGGAATACACAAATCAAATGTTCCGAAAATATGATGCAAGGGTAAATAATAGAGCAGTTGCCAGGATCCTAAAAAACTTAATGCTATTTATAGGAGACTTGGGTTCACAACCGGCATCTTCTTACGAGTCTGTTTCTCATCCTTGTCTTGATAATCCTGTTATCGGACCAATTAATCGGTCGTTTAACATTAACTTACGCACAGATCAATCAACCCAAACTGAAAACACTATTAACGCAACCGAACAAGAGTTTTTTCGTTTATAACCATTTATATATTCTGCATCAAAATATAAACGGATTGATAGGAAAGTCAGATTTGTTAGATATTAATATAAATGAACTTTTGCGGCAAAAGAAAAAAGTAGATGTAATGTGTATTACCGAGCACAATATGAAAGATAGCGATTGCATGCATTTAGATATACCTAATTTTAAACTCGCAACATGCTCGACAAGAAACACTAGACATGGAGGAACGTGTATATTAATTAGAAATAGATACGAGTATAAAATTATAGATATTAAAGAGTTCTGTGTTTCTAATATTATCGAATGCTGTGCCATTGAACTCGTCACACACAAAATAATAGTCATATGCATTTAAAGACCTCCAAAATACACCAAAGCTGATACAAAAATTTTCTTTAAAAAAATTGAGCATATTTTAGACTATTGCGGACGTAATTTAAAAACAAAAGTCATGATGTGTGGTGACTTTAATATTGATATTTTATTAAATACAAAATTGTCCATTGAATTTCAACATCTCCTTTTGAGCTATAATCTTAAACCGAGCATAAAACAACCTACGCGTATATCAAGTGGAACATGTATTGATAACATTATACATAATCTAAGGGGTGGTAAAGCTGAAGTTTTGGAGTTGGCACTATCTGACCACACAGCCCAACTATTTAAGTGTCCTGTAAAAAAGACATGTTCTATTGATCATTGGTATGTTCTAAGTCGGGATTACAGCTGTGAGAACATACATAAATTTATTGAAGCTATAAGTAATCTTAGTTTTTCTGAAGTATTCAATAGTAGCGAGCCAGAAATAGCATTTAATTCTTTCCATGATCTATTTTTACTTTTTTACAATTTGTGCTTTCCCACCATAAGACAAAAGATTTACGCTCGAAAAACCCCCCAATGGATGTCTAAAGGTATCAGAAGTTGCAGTAAACGGAAAAGAGAAATGTTATGGCAATACAGACGGAAACCTAATATTGAAAATAAGCAATTACTGAGGCAATATTCACGACGGCTAAAAAGAGTTATAGAATTGACAAAAAAAACTCAAAACAGTTATGTGATTAATAATGCAGAAAACAAAACTAAAGCTACGTGGAAAGTAATTAATGGACGTAAATTGAACTTTCCGTCTGAGTCTATTAGTCATTTACTTATTAATGATAAAAATATAAATGCTCCTAAAGAAATAGCCACAGCATTTAATGATTATTTTATAGATTCAGCACGTCCTACAGTGAATCAGAACAATAATGCTACATCGTATATTAATTATCATCCTAAATCATTATTTATGGCACCAACCGATCCAAACGAAGTATTCAAAATAATTAATTCATTGAAAAATACCAATAGCGCAGGTTACGACGCGATTACTACTAAGATACTCAAGTCGGTGTCACATTTGATTGCACCAGTACTTAGTTTTATGATTAACCTTTGCATAGAGCATGGTCACTTTCCAAGTTTATTGAAAATGACTGTTATTAGGCCACTATACAAGAAAGGCGATAAATCAAATATTGCAAACTATCGTCCTATAGCCTTAATACCAATCCTTTCTAAAGTCTTTGAGAGGGTGATTTTTAATTCACTCTACTCATTTTTTGAAGTAAACAATATACTTGCTGAAGAACAAAATGGTTTCCGGAAAAACAAAAATATTAATAAGGCAATTTATGTATTAATATCTGACATACTCAATAATGTTGACCAAAAAAACCCGATCGCAGCAGTGTTCATGGATATGTCCAAAGCATTTGATCACGTGGACCATGAAATACTGCTGGGAAAGTTGGAACGGTACGGTGTTAGGGGAAATATATTAAGACTAATAAAAAGTTATTTAAGTGGAAGAAGACAAGTCACAATTATAAATAGGATTTCCTCTACTTCCAAGATAGAAGTTGCTCACGAGTCTACAGTAAGGTATACAGTGTGTGGTGTACCCCAAGGAAGTGTCCTTGGACCTTTGTTATTTCTCATATACATTAATGATTTACCAGGATGCATTGAATATCGAACTGTTTTATTTGCCGATGATAGTACACTCATTATCCCATGTAAATATTTGGAATCATTCGAACGTGACATAAATAATTCAATAGATTGCATAATAAATTGGCTACATAAAAATAAACTAAAAATAAACTTAGACAAAACACAGATCATGCTATTCCAACAAAGAACAAGACAGCCTACATTAAATATACATATTATATGCAAACCAAAGAATTGGTGAAACCAATACTGCTAGATTTCTTGGACTCCAATTGGACAGTAAGCTTGACTGGAAGTGTCATGTTGAAAATGTTTGTAGGAAACTAAACCAGTACTCATATGCGCTGTATAATTTATCAAAAATTGTAAATGACTCCATAGTTCTGATAGCGTACAAAGCCTATGTTATATCAACATTACGTTTTGGACTAATATACTGGGGTAACAGTACTGATAAATTAATTGCTTTTAGGGCGCAAAAGAAATGTGTACGTGCTATGTTCAGAATGAAAAAGACTGATAGTTGTGCTCCGTTATTTAAAAAATATAATCTTCTCACCCTGCCATGTTTGTACATATATGAGACAGCAGTATTTGTCAAATGTAACCATCACTTATTTCAAACATTTAGATCCAAACGACGCAACAACGATATACATATGTGCTGCTCCACATAACACTGCACTCTACTCAAAAAGTTTCTTGGGAATGGCACCCAAGATCTATAACAAGCTGCCTAAAGTAATAAAAGTACTGGACGACATAAGTAATTTCAAAAAGGCTCTTTTTAAACTACTGGTAGATAAAACATATTATACAATAGACGAGTTCTTATCTGACAATTTTTAATATAGTTATTTAATACTAATTGATAATATCAGGATGTTGTGTCTTCTTTATATTGCGACATACTTACTTGAATGTTTTGGATTCTTAATATGATGATTTTGACATGATAGACAAATATTGAATTTAATGTAATAACTTATCTTATTTTATTTAATCTGTTATTGTATAATTTAATGTAATGATTAATATTATTGTAACGTATTGTTTGTACGCCCTGTGGGTAGAATGTAGTGATACCTGTAAAGATATGGCCTAAGCTTTTTAACACCTGTAATTAACGACACCTACATTGACAAATAAATATATTTGATTTGATTTGATTTGAAAATAAAATAAGCCTTTATTGCTGTTCTACAATTTTACAAAACATTTTTTTTTTCTTATTTATTTTAATATTCATTTATTAACTCGACTACACGATCGGTTTCACTTCACAGCTTGTCTTCCGACAAAGGCCTCCTCTAAAGCTTTCCATTTCTGCCTGTCTTTCGCTGTTCTCGCCCTCTCTGGACTTTTTGAGATCATCTTCCCATGTTTTTGTTTGACGCCCTTTACTTCTTTTCCTATTCCTGGGATACTACTCTGTTATGGTTTTTGTCCATTTGCCATTTGTATCTCTAAGATTATGTCCAGTCCATCGCCATTTTAAAGTTTTACATGTTTTCTTTGCATCCTTAAATTTAGTTGTATTTTTATTTTTTTCTAATCTTACTCTTTCTTTCCTCTTGACACCCATTACGCTTCTCTCCATTCCGTTATTATGTTTATTAAGTTATCTGTCAATGCCCATGTTTGGCAACCATAAGTTAAGCATGCTAAAATGCACATATTATACACTTTTCTTTTCTCTTTGAAAGGCATGTCCTTGTTTTTCATGAATTCGCTGAGTGACCAATATCTCTTCCATGTATTGGCTATCCGTCTTTCAATTTCTTTATGCATGGTGTCTTCAGCGGCTATGAGTTGTCCTATGTATACGTATTCTTCGACATATTCTATCATCTCTGAATTGACTATGATGGTATGCGTCTGTGAAGAGTTAGTCATAATCTTTGTCTTTGCCGTGTTCATTGTAAGTCCAGCTTTCGCGCTTTGATCTGACAGTTGTTGTAACATTTGCTCTAATTTTATTGGACATTCTGCAAATAAGATCAGGTCATCTGCAAATCGTAAGTGGTTTAGTTTTTCACCGTTCATGTTCAGGCCTTCGTGATCCCATTGCAGATTCCTGAATATCAATTCTAGAGCCGCCGAAAACAACTTAGGAGAGATTGGGTCTTCTTGCCGGACGCCTCTCTCTATAGGAAATTCTTCACCCGTAGTTTCAAGCCTGATTTGGGCTGTGCTTTTGAGGTATTTGTTGGTTTTCATCGAGGGTAGAAGTGATTCGTGACAGAATTATTTTTGAAAAGACTTTATAGACATTGGACATCAAGCTTATAGTTCTGTAATAACCTATATGTCCTTTATTTCCTTTTTTATGTAATAAAATGATTATTGATTTAGTCCAATCTTCGGGGATAATTTCAGTCTCTATTATTTTGTTAAATATATCTGTTAATATAGGACCAATGACTGGTGTAGTAGATTTTAACAGTTCTTTTGTGACTTGATCAGCACCTGGTGTCTTGTCTGTCTATTGCGTATAGATTGCTCTAATTGTTTCTTCATTTATTATTTTAGGGATTGCCTCAGAATCTTCATTATTTATTTTAGTTGTTGTTTCTTTATGGTTTTGCTTTGGTAAAGCTTTCGATAACAGTCTGCAGCTGCCTTTAGTATTTCTATTATTTTGTTTGTATAATTGTTACATATGTTCTTTACTTTTAGCATCTAATCTTTTTTACTGTTCAATTCCTTTATTGCTTTTTAATTCCACCGGTTCTTTCTATATATTTCTTTAATGTGCAATACGTTTTATTTTCATTGTTTTTCCTGATGTTTTGGTTGATCTTGTTGCTGAGTTCCGATATTTTGGGACGGTTAACTTTATTTTCTTTCTGTTGTTATATTTCTTTCCTTTCTTGTAATAACTGGCATGTCTCATCTTAGATTACTCTTTTACTCTCTGCGTTTGTTTTCTTCGTATCTGTTCTCAATAGGTTTATAATCTTCTCGTAGTGTTCCTGGAACGACAGTGGTTCCTTTGTTTCATTATTTGTTAGTTCCTGTAGGTTATTCAAAAGTTGAGTGGTATTACCAGAACATACAATGGCTGAATTATTTGTACGAAATTGCCTTTTGGTCTTAACTTTTGTTCCTGTTAGTTTTGCACGAACCATATTATGGTCCGAATTAATATTCAGGTGGTGTATGACGGATACGTCTTTGATGATTTTGGCATTAAGAGACATAATAAAATCAATTTCGTTTTTATTCGGCATTGATTTTATTAAAGTCCGTTTGGGGAAGTCCATGTCCACTTCTTTGTTTTCTTTTTCTTATAAAAACTATTCAAGATCTTAAGTTTGTTTTCTAGAACAAAGGAAACTAGTCTGGATCCATTTTTGCTCCTTTTTCCCTGTCTATATTGTCCCACTGTATATTCTTCTCCGCTGTTTATAGCTTATTCGGTCGCTTGCATGAGCGCCGTCAGTTTTTTTATTTCTTGTTAGAATATCTTAGCAGTTTCATTGATGTCTCAGAGATGGCGCGCACGCGGCGCACGTAAACATCGTAGTATATCCTCCTGTCCATAGATGTCGCTTTTTACACATTTCTAGGGGGTGAGGTTTCTTTGCTGCTTTATGTACATGGTGGACATCCCACCCATCCGCACAAAGCGTTTAGCTAATACTTTCATTGTGTGCACAGCTAAGGAGTGGAATTCCCTGCCGGAATCGTTGTTCCCTGATAGCTACAACCTTAACCGTATTTAAGTCAAGAGTAAATAGGTTACTTCTAGGCAAACGTGCTTCACCGTAGACCTATCATCGCTTAACGTCAGGCGAGATAATAGTCCAAACGTGAGCCTACGGATACTGAAAATAAAATGTTACTAGTTATATTTGTACTATAACGCATAGCACTGCATTTTTTTCTAAATTGCAGATTAATGATAGTCTCGACTATGGGAGAATTGTAATTATGATATTAAGTTGTATATCAGTGATGGTGATGCCATCAGTTGCTGGTCAAATGGCGAGCAACCAAAGAGTGAGGTTTCACCGGGTGGTAGTTCGACTTTACAATACGAAGATTATTGGTAAGACATCATATTTACTGATAAATATCCATCTGACAAAATATGTACATATTTAACAACATTATAAAACGAATCTATACTGACTTTTACTAAACCTAACTGCTTACATAGTAAGACCATAATAATAAAATTTTGCAAAAATAAAACATTGCCATGTAACCACAGCAATTTTGTTTAAGATACAGATGAAGCTGAAGTGAAATTGTTAAAGGACTTTATACGCATAATAAAGAAGAATCCAATAGAGTTCAAGATATTGCCTAAGATGCCTGTTGGAGTGTACATCGTGCCTCTAGTATTCACGTTTGCTGTCAACTATGTCATTACTATGCTGCAGTTTAATCATGTTATTTAGTTTCGTCACGGGGTCTCATTGCTAAGAAAGAAAATTTGGTTTTAATATACTTAAACGTCTACTTTGTTTTCTATATTTTTGCAAAAACTGATTAGGTTTTAAACGCCAGCCATTTTCGCATTTTGCCAAAACAAGCACAAGAAGAGTCTCGACGGACTAGACACACGCAGTTTTTCGATGTGCCACACAGTAGTACAAACTACGCTAAAAACTCAGTTATCGATTGGATACTTAGGATCTTTAACAAACAATTCTCTCACATTGATATATTTAATTCCAAAAAAGGTATGTTCAGGAAACTTTAACTAACCTCTGTATGTGGCGAAATGACTAATAAACCTAAAGCTGAATGAAACTATAAGAAATTGAATTGAATGGAAGGTACAAATACAAACCTCCACAGACTACACCACACTATACAATCACTAACACTACTGTGCTTTCCGAATGAGAGGACGGTCGGCGGCTTCGCTCAATGTGACGTGATTCGTCAGGATTGCATTGTTGGCGGCGGAATGGTTTGTTTTGGTATTTAAGAGTTACTATAAATAACTGACCCTGGGCTTTTGAAATAGATTGTTGTGTTGCTAGCTGTGCGGTCTTGTCCGATTGTAGCTTGCTGGGGGGGGTTGTCGATGTTCCACTATACACACACATATATGTTACACTACGAGTAAACAATACTATAACACACTCACACACAAATCCTCCTGCACACTTCACACGAGTTTTCAAATATAGGGTATGTTTTGTTGATCTAAGTTTCTGTTGCAATTTTATTTGTATAGTTAATAAATTGTAAATCCGTAATTGCAATAGTATATTATGCAACTAGTGACTAAAGGACGGATTTAAAGCGAGGGCCATAGATGAATCACGAGCAAGTGAAGAATTCTAAAAACTGAATCACGAGCATAGCGAGTGATTCAAGTGTTAGAATCCTGAGCGACGCGAGTGATTCATGGCCCTCGATATAAATCCGTTTTATTCAAGAGTTGCATACTATATTTTATACCATGACTACGAAAAAAGGAAAGATTTAAGCAAAAATCAATGGTTTATAACCTTCAAAATTTACAAAAAATGAAAAAAACCCTGACTCCTGAGCTAGGCACCAGCAACTGTGTTTCAGGGGCCAGTGACCACCTCCGTTACGTTACGTAATTATAACTAGTTAAATATCAATGCAATTAATAGTAGAATTATTATTTATAATTATAGACTAAAATCAAAATCATTATTAAAATCCTAAATATAAACAAACTTAAAATTAAATCGACGAAGGAGTTTGAAAGTCGAATATTCTATGCACAAGAAGTTTGTATCGAGTATTTTATGAGCTAGGAGGTTGCATAGCATTGAGATGGAGGTCAAATATATATTGGTTTGTTCTAAATTCAAACACCAAAACAGTGATTTTAATCACTGTTTTGGTGTTTGAATTTTTTTTTGTTCACTGTTTTCAGTGAATAAAATAAGCTTTTTAGAGGGGGAATGAACTTATTATAATAAGTGTTTTAAGGTATTTTTAAGAGCTGTGACTTTTGTGATTAATAAATAAATAAATAGTTTGCTTTTATGCGGGTGGATGCATATTTTTTATTTTTCTTTCTGTCGTACAGCTAAAATATTTATTGTATGTCTTTATTATTGCGATCTCGATATTTACACCGGCTTGAAGTGATATAGGTCGAATCTGTTCCAAAACCGAATCGGGGCCATCAAGTTCACGTAGTCGTATGGCTGTTACCCCTAGCGAATAGCGACACTAGCGCTCTAAGCTGTGACGGCCGTGAGTTAGAACTACTCAATGTCGAGCAAGTTGACACTTCTTGACAGTTATTCTTACATTTTGGTGTTCCGTAAGAAAAAAGCAGCGTCAAAGTCGCTCGCAGCCTGACTCACAGCCTCTTTTTTATCTGTGAAATCCAAAAGCCACTATTTTTGCGGGTGGCTTCTTGGATTTTAATCCTACTAATATTATAAATGTGAAAGTTTGGATGGATAGATGTGTGTGTGGATGACTGTTTGTTACTCAATCACGCCAGAAAGGCTGAACGGATCTGGATGAAATTTTGTATAGAGATAGATTATATTCTGGAATAGCACATATGCTACGTTTTATCCCGATATAATGTTTCCTTGGGATAAGAAAACGCTTTTTACGTCGTCTTGGTCTAGCAATATCATCATCATCCTTATAATGTTCCCACTGCTGGGACACAGGCGACCTCTCTGTGAGAGAGGCAATAGGCCACGCGGGTCCAGTGCGGGTTGGTGAGTGACACAAGTCTTCAAATTTTTGGTTCTAGTACGTGCCGCCTTCCTCACGATGTTTTCCTTCACCGTTTTATGAGCAGTAGTCATGAAATAATTTACACAAATATTGAATATTGTATGAAGAAGATAATAATAAGCATAGTAATAAAACAAACTACAATAATAATAAAAATCCAAAAGATTTGCAATAGTTTCACAGAATTCAACAAAAAATAATAATAATAACACTAATTCTAGTTTAGAGAAAAAGAAGTTCAAATGTCCTATGTGTTCTGGCGACCATTTTCTATATGTTTGTGAGTTAGGTTCTTTTAAAAGGTTAACAATAGAAGAAAGTAATAAAGAGGCTAAGGACCTCAAGGTTTGCCTAAACTGCCTAAGATTTGGTTATAATGAAAAAAGGTGCAGAATGGCTACTGTAGGTACTGTGCAGCTAGGAACGACACCCTATTGCACATGGAATGCACAGAAACTCATCACAAACACAACACCACTCTTGCCCAATGCCTAGTACTACCGGGAAAAGTATTGCTCTTTCTGCTAACGATTCAATCAATATGCAACCAGGTACTCGTTCGTAAGTTTTCCTTTCAACAGCTATGGTGAAGTCGGTGAGCGCCAACGGTGAAAGGAGCGACGCTAGAATCCTACTGGAAAGCTGTAGTACAGCCAATTTTATTCCCGAGAACTTAAGTGATAAACTGCGTTTGCCCCAAAACGACACGGGCTCCACGATAACATGTATTGGCAACCAAACAAGTAATAGTGCACAATCTTATAGTCTAATAATTGTGTCTAATTGCGGTGACTATTCGGTTAACATTGACTGTTAAATTTTAGCAAAAATTGCACATATTTTACCGTGAACTTCAATTGAAGGTAAGTTAGGGGGGCAGGAGTGGTGAGTTAAGAGGAGAGAGAGGGGATTGAGGGTAAGTTGGGTACGTCTCGGTATGGTTATTTGCTTTGAGCTAATTAGGTTAATAACCATACCGGTAGGTCTACAGCTGGCGGATCCGACATTTAATACACCATCAGCTATAGACATATTGGTCGATGTAGATGTTTTTTGGACCATCATATCAACCAACCACATAAAGCTTGGCAAGCAAACCAACCGAGGTTATGTGAGAGTAGATTGGGATGGATCTTTCGTCCCATTAAAATTTCTGTAATCTAGCTAAAACTAACCCAAGTACTGATATATCAAAATTTGGGGAACTGGTAACAGTATCTGAAAAGCTCTGCCTTCCTTTGGAAGAAAGGGCTTGCGAAGACAGTTTTTATAAATAAGAATACAAAACATAAGGCCGACGGTCGTTTTGAGGTCACAATACCTTTTAAGTCTGATCCTTCTGCATTAGGAGATTCATATGGTATCGCTTTTTTATCGTCAGAGAAACGATTTAAACGTGAGCCTAAGTTCAAGTCAATGTATTTAGACTTCATGTCAGAGTACGAGAGTTTAAGTCATATGACGGAAAATGATTCAAGTTTGAAGCCAGCAGGTAAGGTCAAATATTTATTGCCACACCATGGGATTATGCGCGAGTCTAGTGTTACTACTGAGTTACGGACCGTGTTTGATGCATCTGCAAAAACAACTACAGGTATATCTCTCAATGACTTGCAGTTTCTAGTTCCAGCCGTTCTGGGTGATTTAATTTCTATTTGATTGCGGTTTCGACAGCATAAATTTTTGATCTCTGCAGATATCGAAAAATTGTAGCGTTAAAAACTTATACATCATTAAACACGGTGACGTTCGGTACAGCACCAGCTCATTATTTGGCCACTAAGTGTTCAGTGAGCTTAGCTGATAAAGCATCGAATCCTTTAGTCAAGCGTTCTATTCAGCATGACTTTTATGTAGACGATTATCGTATATATATTAGTGGTTCAGACACAATTTTAGTTGCACTAGATTTGTGTAAAAACACGCGGGTTATTCTGGCGTCCTCTCAATTTAATTTAAGAAAGTGGCAGTCGCATAACTCAAAAATGTTAAAAGGGTTAGGAAGTTCACATAACTCAAGTAGTCAATCAATCAATCAAAATAGTTTATTTCAAATAAACCTTAGAGGTACTTATGAATTGTCAAACTTAAAAAATATGACTCTAGTTGCAAATTCGCAAGCGTCAGTAGATCTCAATGGAGAAGAATTTGCAAGAAACTCCACGGACACTCTTTTCCATCAGTTTTAATTACAAGTTTTTGGTTACCTCATTCTTGTTGAAAAAAATACATATAATATGTGAGAACGATGCAAAAAGACGTGCACGTAAAAGCGTCTAGAGTAACCAACAATTTTAACAAAAAAATGCATTAACAGGCCGAGGCAGCTAAGTTATGACCAATCCCAACTGATGGCGCCCGTTCACGAACATGACGCATGGATCGGCACCACTCAGCTCAACCATCATGAAGGGAACCGAATGATCCAACACTAAATGAAATTAGAGAGATCATGACACACTCAACTGCCAGGGCACACAGAAGTCAACGAACGACACATAGGTATAGTGAATGGTAGATTTACAGTCGGTACATAGTACTCACACAATATATGGTGTGCAGTTATATAATACTAAAAGAAATTGAGTTTATACAATACAAATATATTCATACAGTCTTCAGCAGGTCCAACAATACTTCAAAACTTTTCTGCCCATCGCTAATTGTTCTTGCGCCCTAGTGGCTGCGGAGCGGGACCAGCATTTAGCCAAGCATTTTTATCAGCGATGTAATCCCCCAACTTATAATATGCTTGCCTGCAAAGTGTGCGTTTTACAGTATTGTAATATTAGCTCTATCAGACAACAATATTCCTTATAAAACGTTAGGTGTACATTGGTTATGCGATTCTGATAGGTTCTCAATTCTTATCGAATCCAATAGCAAAATAACAAAACGATACATTTTATCAGTAATTAGTCAGATATTTGACCCACTAGGTTTAGTAAATCCCTGCATTGTCGAAGTAAAAATATTAATGCAGAGACTCTGGATAGACAAATGTGAGTAGGATGACGAAGTGTCGCAGGAGGTTGCAGATTCATGGCTAGTATTAGCGAGTACCTTGCCTTGCTTAAATTACATGGGTGTTTACAGCAAAAATATAGATACTTAAATGGGTCGTTCAACTCTATCCACATATTACTGCACTGAGATTTGCTTACTATGTATTATATATATGTAGGTATACTAATACTAGAAAGTATCTATATTTTTGCTGCAACACAATACGATCAGGATCATCTGTCAAGATCAAGTTACCTACAAGCAAATCAGTGGAGTATAATTCATTTGAAGCCTAAGTTCATAATTAAAGGCAAAGACTTTGCTCAATACTCTCGTTCCCATTCGGGGAACATCATAAAAACTGACTCTGAAATAGGAACTCCACAGATAACCGAATTCCATCATTAAGTAAACATATCCCTACTAACCAAATATTAGAAAGCATTGGCCAACAGATAAAACAATTGCAAACGGCTACAGCAAACATTTCAATCGAGATCGATGGAAATCAAATTAGGCTATCAATATAAGACATTCATCAATACGCCATTTTCTATGGCTTATTGTGCGCGTCCATTATAGCAGCAGCGGTGTTTCTGTGGCGCAGGAGGAAGGGGTCTACCAAAAACCTCACGCAGACGGAACATACAGTTAAATTTTAGTGAAGTGAATCAAGTGAAACTACCGCGAAAGCAGAGCATAGTGGCTGACGTCAGCCCAGTGAAGTGAATGTGATAGCTAGCAACGCTAGCTTAAATACTATACATGACCAAGCAACGTCCCTAGGCCACAAAGACGTAACTTTTACACTGGGGATGATATTGTTTAAATTTTAAGATTTTTATTACCATAAGTTTTTGTAACCTTTTCGCCCGGGAGCATGTACGGTGAACCACACATCATAACTATAATATTTATAGCCAAATCATCACTATACGCGTTGACGTCAAGCGACCCAAATAATAATTAACTCCAGTACGTTATAGGTTAGCATTAAGTGCCGTCGCGCGTGCTCCATCGCTCTATTAACAAACATTATAACCTTTTCTTAAAAATACACAGTTTTCAGTGAACATTTCAATCTCTCATTCAACATCCCAACTAACAACCTTTACATGATCCTTGGAGCCGACTCTCCGTACCCATCGGATCTATCACACCTAAAGATGTTAAAATGTGGCATACCGAAGCTGAGACTTGGGGTGAGCAAAGTCTCAGCTATGGAACAAGCCAATGGATTTATGCAGGAGGAATATGATATCGTGCTTTTTATGCCACATGCTCCTCACATTCCACTGCACAAATAGTTGGCGGCACGCCATTTTAAAAATGTAAAAGATAAACTTAAATGATTTGACGGATGTGATTTGGGCCTAGGACGGTGTATTTTACTGAATGGTAATTTTTCCGTGTGATTTCTACAAGAATTAAAATTCTTGAAATGCTTATTTGAAATTATATTGTTTAGATTTTTGGACGAGGTGTGCGAAACGCACTTGACGTTTTGCCCTGCCGGAGAGGCTGGTTTTTTTTGTAATAGGACAATTAGCAAAAGAATTGAAATTATATCATTTATTGAAGATTAAAGCCAGAGTCATGCAGCAGTTTATGATCTTCGAAATTAAAATTCCATTAGTGAGTAGAAACAGCTACGACATCTACAGAATCTTAACAGTTCCACAGCAGATTGGAAGTAGGTAATATGATCAGCATAATTCCTATCGCAGATATTCTCGCAATGAATATACAAAAAGACGCTTACATTCCAATGACGGAAAGCGTTATCGAAACCTGTATGTTTTTCGACACAGAAACATACATCTGCCCCTAGAAGGGTCCGATTCGTCAAATGAGATCGGATGAAAACTCTGCATCAGAGATCAACATTCACATCGTTGCAGCAACGCATCTACAATCTGCACAAACCGTTTGAAAGAGCTTGATAAATTAAACACAAATTTATATTTTCGTTGCGGACCGTGCTCCATACGAATCATATGCGAGTATCAAGTTACGGCCGAACAATTAACCAATAGCTACCAAAAGGCGATACGAAAGCAGTTTACTCACATAAGAAGCTGTCAAACATTCTAAAGACTGCGGCTGACGTTCTGAGGATTGATATTCCACCTATCAACAACATAATCAATTTCAATAAATTGATTATGTTGTTGATAGGTGGAATACCTTTCGGTGCAATCGACGAACAGTCTGACCATACCCACATCGAGACTCAAGGTCTGGTAAAACAAGTCCATGATAAGTTCCCTCCATGTCCAGGTCCATGTTATGTAAGCTCAGATGCGATGTCGCCTGTTACCAAGCGGCACCGCAACCTACTAGTTGGCCGCTATAACGTCGGCTTAATCGGCAAAAGCCCTGACGAGCGGCCCCTCCTCGGATTCCTCTTCGCTTCACCGTGGGTGACCAAGGCACGGCTACTAGCCCTTCCGCCTCGATGATGCGGGAACCTACCGGGTGGAACACATCCTCGTCCTGCTGTCATGCGTGAGTGGCACCGCCGTCATAACTCGCTCTTGGTGTATAAATTGTATGGAGAAATCAAACGGTCGTGCGCAGTACGACACCCGCACCGCTGCGGCAGCAATCCGACAACAAACGTCTAAATTGGTGGAGCCCTTAGAGTCTAACCCTCAGTTTTCCAGCTCAAAACCATCGCATAATTAATGTAACAAATTGTCAAGCACGCGTTATCTGCTGTGATTGGTTGAATGAATTTTCAAAAGCCAATCACAGCAGGTAATGCGTGCTTGACAATTTGTCACATGAAATCTGCGATAATTTTGAGCTTGGAAACTGAGGGTAAACATGTTTACCGATTAATTTGAGGTCATTCATTTAATTATATATAAAGAACATTTATAATCAACCATAAACTGTGACAACAAAGATATTGGAGATAATACTTGAATAAATAATGAACTACTTACTACTAATTGCATGAATAAAGTTTTTTTGTTTCCTGACATCAATGAACTGTTACATTAGTGGCCTCACTACCAAGACAGAATATTACAAACAAATATGTCTCCCCTAAATTGGTTGAATTATTTAATGTTTGTGGAAAATCTCTTCGGCATATATAGAAATTATTGTACCCAGAAAAAAAATAGGCGATATTTGATCAAATTGCAAATATTCGTCCAGACTTTACTGCATACTATAATCATGATATATAAAGTATATTTCTTGTTGGGAAGAGGAGAATGTAGTCAAACAAAGCTAATGTTTGTATATTTTTTCTCTTTAGCTTGGGTAATCTCTGTGTCATCCGTTATAACCGGCATATATTTCAGTCGCGACTTCGTTTCATATTATACAAGCATCACTCGTGTCTCTGAATTATTTAAGGACGATAAGCAATTAATAAATTCTCTTAAGAAAGTACTCTTTGTTAGTATAACTTCCAACATATTTTTTGTTACCGTATCTGTCTTCAAAATATCGCAAAATTTAATCATATTCTTACCATTAGATCCAATACTAAGACTGGCAATTTTGGTTTCACTAGCAATTATAAGATGTACTATAATATTTGAGCACCTAATGATGTTTGCTGTTATAATGGTAGCGGTATATTTGTTTAAAAGCTTCACTTCGTTGATATCAGACGTTCATCAAAAATTAGGGAGTTGTTATATTAGTTCGGGTGAGCAATGTGATATCACAAGGGAAAAGATTCAAGAATGGGTTGAACTATACAAAGATCTAGCAAACTGCTGTGACAAGGTGTCGATTTGCTTTGGTCGCCAGGTAGTTATTTCTATTTAGTTATTTCCTGCATAGATCATATTTGTTTTTGTATGAATAACATGAATGTATAGTTATTATTTTTCAGTATTTCGCTGGACTGGTCTTGGCACTATCACAGTTTATTTTTTTGGCGTATCTGGTTTTTTACTTAAAGTTTTCTAATGTGAGTATTTACCCACTACTTTTGTTCTCGAGCTAAGTATTTACGTAAATACTAAAAAGTATCAAGTCTGTCTAAATATTTACATTTGATTACTCTGTTACTATGTAGATATTGTAACCATGGTAAATAATAAATCAATTGTTTATAACTATTATATTCATGGAGGAACGCATTGCATTCATTTTTTATTAATTTCAGATGAATGACAATCTAGACAATGCGAGAATTTTAATTATGATATTAACTTTTATATCAGTGATGGTGATGCCATCAGTTGCTGGTCAAATGGCGAGTAACCAAAGAGTGAGGCTCCACCGGATATTGGTTCGAATTTACAATACAAAAATTATTGGTAAGTCCATATTTAATATTATGCAAAAAATAAATGTCGTGTGACTGTCACTGGATAGTTGTAAACCGTTAGATATATATAATATATATCGTTAGATTATGAAATACCTCGAGATTCTTTAAACTATCGATACATTTTGAACTGAAAATTTCGAACAGAATGTTGTGACTAATCAGCGCACCAGTCTGTAATCTATCTGTGTTTTGTGTAACATAGGTCCCCCCATTGATCGGTTTGGTGCCAGTACTTACACAGCTCACGTGAATATCATAGAGTTAAAAATTAAATAGACTTTCCGTTGTCCGAGGTTGATGGTATTTTTTTTAGGGGCGCGTTTGCAATTTAACTGTTACACCAAAACAGGTAAATTGCAGACTGGTGCACCGATTTGTCGAATCATTCTGTTCGAAATGTTCACAATTCACAATTTATCGATAGGTATTTCGTAATTTAACGAAGTTTACTATAAATCCATTGACAAAATCACATAAATTTGGTTTTAGATACAAATGAAGCTGAAGTGAAATTGTTAAAGGACTTTATACGTCTGATAAAGAAGTATCCAATAGAGATCAAGTTACTGCCCAAGATTCCTGTTGGAATGTACATGGTGCCGGTTGTACTCACGTTGGCAATCAACTATGTCATTGTCATGCTGCAGTTTAATCATGTTATTTAGTTTCGTGAATGAGATTCATACATTCATATATCAAATTAACTTCTGCTCGCCATTTCATGTATTCACGTGGAAATAAACGATACTATCTATAAAATTTAAACTACAACAACACAAACGCACACTAGTCAATAGATAGGTTTCTAGTCAATAGTAGTCATCAGTGATTTTTATAAATGTGTAAATAAATATACTTGTAGTAATAAAACTTTAAGGCCGCAAAATATATAACCTAATTAGCTATATGTATTCTATGTTATAGTGAATTGTTTGATATGTATTTCTTTTTATTTGACGTCTACACATGTTATGTTGCCACTTGGGAAACCCTAAATTCTTAAGACAATGACTAACACCGCATTGCGCTCAGCACCGTGAGATTCGCCTTCTCAGCAATTCGATGGCGTGGGACCGAAGATCGAGCAATAGCAATGATGAATATTGATTTAGTGTATTAGTGATTCACTCTTGTTACTCACATCGAGCAATTGTCGCGCACCTTAATTTTACCGATCTAAATGTAATAATTACTTAGATTATATTCATTAAGTAAATTATATCGGTTTTATTTGCATCCTCGACTGCAGCCGTACGTAATTGGCGCAGTCAGTAGGATACTCGCGGTTGGTTTCGCGTAAAGAGGAAGATTTCCGCTATCGTAAAGCCGCCCGTGCGGCTATCCAGTCGCTCCAGAGTATCCCGAATCTACACGTCGTGCTTTATCGAAGAATCCAGACATTGATTACGCAAAGGGACTTCATGTAAGTACCTAACCGTTTTTAAAGCATTACGATTGGTACCCGACTTTGACGAGAACCCGAATGTGCTGACTAGGTTTATTCAACTGTGTGATCATTTAGTTAAATAATATTACAATGTTCAAGGTGGTTCCGAATTAATTAAGTCTGCACTTATTAATGGTATATTTAATAAAATTGTAGGGGCTGCTGCTCGCTTAATCAACTCAAATGGTATAGCAACTGATTGGAATGGCATGCGTAAGGCATTAATAAATAATTTTGCTGACCAAAGAGATGATTCCGCTTTTTATAGCGATTTATCTCTTTTAACACAGGGCTCTTATACTCCACAAGAGTTCTATGAGCGTTGCCAGAAACTTTTTAGTATAATTATGACATATGTTTCCTTACACGACTCCTTAAAAACTACTATAGATGCTAAAAGGGATTTATATCAGGAATTAACGATCCAGGCGCGGATTCAAAGGTCCTATAGGATCACGCGTGCGTTATATGCGCCCTCAAAATATAGAACAAGCACTTGAATTTGTTCATGAAGAAACTAATACCATGCATCTGCAAAATCATAATGACCGTTTGCCTGATAAAAGAATAATAGCAATAACCAACCCGGTAATAATTTTAAAATGCTCTCTCAGCCGTTTAATATGCCTGATCCCAAGCCTAACAATTATAGCATGCCAGGATCCGCACGATTACAATTTCTAGTCCAACATCCACCACAGTGGAAACTGATTTATTTCCAACCTCTTTGGTTTGGTCTGACCCGAACTTAGCAAATGTTTAAGTTTAAGTGGAGGTGACGCGATTTGAATGTATGGAAGGTACCGTTGAGTTTGGAGGTCTCCTTGGATTCCTTGTCGTCCTCTTTTATGCTGCCGGGCTTCTGGGAATGTTCTAGACATTCCTGAGGGGATGGTTGATATTCATAGTACAAATTTTCTGCTGCTGGAGAATTCTGCTGGATTATTTGAAATAGGTTATTCTGACGGTTATAGTTCGGTGGCACCCCCACCGAACTATAACCGTCAGAATAACCTATTTCAAGTAGTCCAGCAGAATTCTCCTAACCAGCCTAGCGGGTCAACGCAACCACGCCCAATGTGTTAGCCAATTCGTGAGCAGACAATTACCACCTAATAACGCTTTATCTAGGCATGATTGGAACAAATCAAGAAAATTAGTACTATGAATATCAACCATCCCCTCAGGAATGTCTAGAACATCCCCAGCAGTCCGAAAGTATAAAAGATTACGACAAGGAATCCAAAGAGCCGGATTTTGGAAAACTCCGAAATCCGAAAAATTTAAATAGAGATAAACCTCCAATTTCAACGGTAGGTACCTTCCATACATTCTAATTGCGTCACCTCCACTTAAGTTTTAATAGACACAGGTGCAAACCAGCAATTTATATGTCCTAATGCTATAGAAAAATATTTTATTGATTTTCCATTAAATTGTTCTCCATTCGAAGTGCATAGTGTTCATGCTAAAACTAGAAACGACTATTCAATTACTTTACCTATTTTTAATGAATTTAATGATTCAAGTACAGCCTAACCATATAAAATCTCAGCAATGCAAAATTACCCTTGGTTGCGCGAAGGGCTGGTTGATTGGAAAGTATCTGCGATAGGTAACTCGAGTTGCAGTGGATATGGGACAACAGAATACAAACTGAAAATAATTAGGGGAGGAAGCACAAACCTTTGCCGGAACCTCGTGCTTGCGTCGTCGGTGCACCGAATCACTTCACCAGGGTTCAAGGGCGGCTGGGTTTCAGGTTTCTGTCTTCACACGTTAAACACAAACACAAACTGTTGATTGTAAGTCTTATTACATGTGAAAACGGAGCGGGCCGAAACCATTACGCACGCGGTGCGGTTCGATTCGGAAATGATTTTTACATAAATGGCGTGGCGAATCTTCTTATTCATTCGTGAGGTATGTGAAGGAAAGGAATGGGTATAGGGGATAGCGGATATGTCAATCAAATTATAATCCACAATGAAATCTAAAATATGGTCCTTGCAGAGTAAAACTACTGACTGCCTTTGTTCAAATCAGAATTTCTCAAACGAATACCTACTCGAATGAGACCATCCTGAAAAAAAGGTTTCAAATGTTAAAATGCACAACTACAAGGTTTGTTGGACTCTAAACTACTAAACTCTGATGCAAAATAAAATCTCTGCAATTCACGAAGCACGACTGACTCAGATTTATCCATATAAGCGGCGTTTATATTACAGCGTGTGGGTAATAGTTTTAGAAAACGACAGACATACACCACACAACGCAAAAGTCTCGACCGAGACGAGACGCGATTAGACAACGATTAAATAATCGACTCTTCACGTGCTGAATGCTACTTCTCCTTGGGTGGTTCTGAAACGGCAGCTGGGTTAAAGGGCTTAACTGGCTTTTCCTCAAGCACAAGCGAGCCCATAGTTTAACAACATTGTCGGGCGCGGGGTCGTCCCAATCACTATTGGAAAGCCAAAGTTTCTTTATAAGCAACTTGGCATATAAAACGACGGGAGCTACAAATCCCATAACATCCCATATACGTGCTACACACGACAGGTTTATGCACTCAGTACAAATTTACGGAGTCGAACTAACTTTAAGACTGAACATATCAGACGCGGGTGACTAACTTAAGCCTAGAACCTTGTGCATATCATCATCATCAAATTCCTTCACCGAAGATAATTGATGTGATAGTGGAATCGAATCTAGTGCGGTTTGCGAGTTTATTGTCCACTTCACAAGGTCAAACTGACCGGCTTTCATAAGACTTATTACTTGAGAGGCGGTCTCAACGGCCTCTGCCTCGCTGGCTACACTATAAACAAAGTCATCCTTGTATAGCCCAATCTCAATAGTATCTTTCGCTTTCGGGAATCTTTCGCCCTCATCAGCGGCCAATTGCTTGATACTGCGAAGCGCATGGAAAGGACTCGACTTTAGGCCAAAACAAACACGATTAAACTCGTAAACTTTTAAAGGTTCTTGAGGCGAAAACCTATACAAAAAACGTTGAAATCTGTGGTCGCATTCGCGAAATAATAAAATAGAAAGAAACATTTGCCTTATATCGGTGGAAAGTGTGACAGCAAACAAGCGGCAATTTACAATAATGTCAAATAAATTACCTTGAAGGTTTTGACCACAATACACAATATCATCGAGCGATACGGAAGTGCTAGTCTTAGCACTGCCTTCCAAAACCATGCGAGTCTCGTCAGTCTCGGCGGTTGCCGCAGGATAGGTGTATTCTTTATCTAGGTATACGATAACGACCTCATCATAGGCTTGCTTCAACTTCGGAGATGCTTGCATCTTACGTTCTAAACAAGAAAAGCGTTTTTCAGCGGAAGCGTAGGAGTCGTCAAACGAAAAACTATCCCTCTTGAATGGGAGCGCGACAACATAACGACCATCATTATCTCGAATAGTCGTGCGACAATAAATCTCCTCAGCCACCTTATCATCAGGGCTTAGGATAGGCTGGACATTGACCTCTTCAACTTCCCAGAACCTGCGCATGGTAGACTTCAGCGGCGGCTCAACAGTGCAGTAGTGTGACACAGTCGAGTAGCTATCGAAATGTGCGGTTGCGGAACCAACAATAACAAAACATAGAACTGTTTCTAGGGCGTGCGGTGCGGGATAAAATCAAATCAAAAATCAAAATCAAAATAGTTTATTTCAAATAAACCTTAGAGGTACTTTTGAATTGTCAAACAAAAAAAAATATGACACTAGTTGCAAATTCGCAAGCGTCAGTAGATCTCAATGGAGAAGAATTTGCAAGAAACTCCACAGACATTCTTTTTCATCAGTTTCAAATACAAGTTTTTAGTTACATCATTCTTGTTGAAAAAAATACATATATGTGAGAACGATGCAAAAAGACGTTCACGTAAAAGCGTCTAGAGTAACAAACAATTTTAACATAAAAATGCAAAAACAGGACGAGACAGCTAAGTTATGACCAATCCCAACTGATGGCGCCCGTTCACGAACATGACGCATGGATCGGCACCACTCAGCTTAACCATCATGAAGGGAACCGAATGATCCAACACATGTGCCAACATCAGAGAGAAATTAGAGAGAAATTAGACACACTCAACTGCCAGGGTACACAGAAGTCAACGATCGACACATAGGTACAGTGAATGGTAGATTTACAGTCGGTACATAGTACTCACACATGTGCTGTGCAGTTATATAATACTAAAAGAAATTGAGTTTATACAATACAAATATATTCATACAGTCTTCAGCAGGTCCAACAATACTTCAAAACTTTTCTGCCCATCACTAATTGTTCTTGCGCCCTAATGGCTGCGGAGCAGGACCAGCATTTAGCCATGCATTTTTATCAGCGATGTAATCCCCCAACTTATAATATGCTTGCCTGCATAGTGTGCGTTTTATATAAGTTTTAAATTTCGTCTCATTCAGTTCTAGAATGTGGGGAGGTATTTTATTGTAACATTTTATACAGTACCCCATAAAAGATGATGCTACTTTGGCCAGCCTGAAACCTGATTGAATTAATTGGTCCCTATTTCTAGTAACATAATTATGTCTGTCCCCGTTTTTACTACAAAGATGTAAATTCTTTCTGATACGACAAATGACCTTGAACCTTACGCGATAACTGGAGGTGCGGGCGAATCGATGCGCCGATCAACATATCGACGTCTCCAGGGACACTATAAGATTCATCTGCCAACGGTAGGTCTTTAAATTTGGTCAATAAAGACGTGTTTACCGGGACAGTACTCGTAGGTAATTGTTCTGTAATTTTATCTACGACAAGTGAATCCATATCAAAACAAATATCGGAATTAAAACGTGATGCAAATTTAATTTTAATCGAACCATGAATGGTTGATTTTAAACCTCCGAAACCCTTAACTACTGAGTGTGCTGGCTGGTTATTAATAACGAACCCAAGGCGTTGACAACAATTTTGAGTTAAGAAATTATTCACGCTCGAACAAGACACATTATCTAAAGCATCATCAACAACAACGTGATCGGTCGCGAGAACTACTGTTGTACATGGACTGCTGGCGGACATCGAACACAATGTGACGTCACTCACGGCGTTTTGCGAGCGGGCAACGTCACGGGCTCTGTGAACCTAGCACCCGAGTTTGGAAAAAAATATCTTTTCTTGGTATGATTGAAAGATATCGGTAAGTAGTGGATAGTAGTGAAAATAATTTCGTAAGTAGTGGTACCAAAAAAAAAATATGGACAGCAAAAAAAATGTTCGCTCCCGACATTGCAAAACCTGAATTTTTCCGGTTGCATCTGATAGGTAAGCGTTAGTAGTGGATTGTAGTGTATTTTTTTTCGTTTGTAGTAAGCTAAAAAAATTATAAAAAAATATTTTAAAACTCGAATATTTTTCCAAAAAGCTAAATTAAGTTTGAAAGCCTATGAGGTTACTACAAACGCTGAAAACGACTGAGAAACATTCAAAGAGGTATGAAGAGGTTTCTAGAGTCATTATTTTTGTTTGTAGTAAGCTAAAAAAATTATAAAAAAATATTTTAAACGTCGAACATTTTTTCATAAAGCTAAATTAAGTTTGAAAGCCTATGAGGTTACTAAAAACGCTGAAAACGACTGGGAAACGTTCAAAGAGGTATGGAGAGGTTTGTAGTGTCATTATTTTTGTTTGTAGTAAGCTAAAAAAATTATAAAAAAATATTTTAAATCTCGAATAATTTTTCATAAAGCTAAATTAAGTTTGAAAGCCTATGAGGTTACTAAAAACGCTGAAAACGACTGAGAAACATTCAAAGAGGTATGAAGAGGTTTCTGGAGTCATTATTTTTGTTTGTAGTAAGCTAAAAAAATTATAAAAATATATTTTAAAATTCGAACATTTTTTCATAAAGCTAAATTAAGTTTAAAAGCCTATGAGGTTACTACAAACGCTGAAAACGACTGGGAAACGTTCAAAGAGGTATGAAGAGGTTTGTAGTGTCACTATTTTTGTTTGTAGTAAGCTAAAAAAATTATAAAAAAATATTTTAAAACTCGAATATTTTTTCATTAAGCTAAATTAAGTTTGAAAGCCTATGAGGTTACTACAAACGCTAAAAATTACTGAGAAACGTTTGTAGAAGTATGAAGAGGTTTGTAGTGTCATTATTTTTGTTTGTAGTAAGCTAAAAAAATTAAAAAAATATATTTTAAGTCTCGAATATTTTTTCATAAAGCTGAATTAAGTTTGAAAGCCTATGAGGTTACTACAAACGCTGAAAACGACTGAGAAACGTTTGAAGAGGTATGAAGAGGTTTGTAGTGCCATTATTTTTGTTTGTAGTAAGCTAAAAAAGTTATAAAAAAATATTTTGAAACTCGAATAATTTTTCAAAAAGCTAAATTAAGTTTGAAAGCCTATGAGGTTACTACAAACGCTGAAAATGACTGAAAAACGTTTGTAGAGGTATGACGAGGTTTGTAGTGTCATTATTTTTGTTTGTAGTAAGCTAAAAAAATTATAAAAAAATATTTTAAAACTCGAATATTTTTTCATTGAGCTAAATTAAGTTTGAAAGCCTATGAGCTTACTACAAACGCTGAAAACGACTGAGAAACGTTTGAAGAGGTATGAAGAGGTTTGTAGTGTCATTATTTTTGTTTGTAGTAAGCTAAAAAAAATAAAAAAAAATATTTTAAAACTCGAACATTTTTTCATAAAGCTAAATTAAGTTTGAAAGCCTATGAGGTTACTACAAACACTGAAAACGACTGAGAAACGTTCAAAGGGGTATGAAGAGGTTTGTAGTGTCATTATTTTTGTTTGTAGTAAGCTAAAAAAATTATAAATAAATATGTTAATATTTTTTCATAACGCTAAATTAAGTTTGAAAGCCTATGATGTTACTAAAAAAGGCTGAAAACGACTGAGAAACGTTTGAAGAGGTATGAAGAGGTTTGTAGTGTCATTATTTTTGTTTGTAGTAAGCTAAAAAAATTATAAAAAAATATTTTAAAACTCGAATATTTTTTCATAAAGCTAAATTAAGTTTGAAAGCCTATGAGGTTACTACAAACACTGAAAACGACTGAGAAACGTTCAAAGAGGTATGAAGAGGTTTGTAGTGTCATTATTTTTGTTTGTAGTAAGCTAAAAAAATTATAAAAAAATATTTTAAAACTCGAACATTTTTTCATAAAGCTAAATTAAGTTTGAAAGCCTATGAGGTTACTACAAACGCTGAAAACGACTGAGAAACGTTTGAAGAGGTATGAAGAGGTTTGTAGTGTCATTATTTTTGTTTGTAGTAGGCTAAAAAAGTTATAAAAAAATATTTTGAAACTCGAACATTTTTTCATTAAGCTAAATTAAGTTTGAAAGCCTATGAGGTTACTACAAACGCTGAAAACGACTGGGAAACGTTCAAAGAGGTATGAAGAGGTTTGTAGTGTCATTATTTTTGTTTGTAGTAAGCTAAAAAAATTATAAAAAAATATGTTAATATTTTTTCATAACGCTAAATTAAGTTTGAAAGCCTATGATGTTACTAAAAACGCTGAAAACGACTGAGAAACGTTTGAAGAGGTATGAAGAGGTTTGTAGGGTCATAATTTTTGTTTGTAGTAAGCTAAAAAAATTATAAAAAAAATTTAAGTCTCGAATATTTTTTCATAAAGCTGAATTAAGTTTGAAAGCCTGTGATGTTATAACAACGCTGAAAATGACTGAGAAACGTTTGTAGAGGTATGAAGAGGTTTGTAGTGTCATTATTTTTGTTTGTAGTAAGCTAAAAAAAATATAAAAAAATATTTTAAAACTCGAACATTTTTTCATAAAGCTAAATAAAGTTTGAAAGCCTATGAGGTTACTACAAACGCTGAAAACGACTGAGAAACGTTTGAAGAGGTATGAAGAGGTTTGTAGTGTCATTATTTTTGTTTGTAGTAGGCTAAAAAAGTTATAAAAAAATATTTTGAAACTCGAACATTTTTTCATTAAGCTAAATTAAGTTTGAAAGCCTATGAGGTTACTACAAACGCTGAAAACGACTGGGAAACGTTCAAAGAGGTATGAAGAGGTTTGTAGTGTCATTATTTTTGTTTGTAGTAAGCTAAAAAAATTATAAAAAAATATGTTAATATTTTTTCATAACGCTAAATTAAGTTTGAAAGCCTATGATGTTACTAAAAACGCTGAAAACGACTGAGAAACGTTTGAAGAGGTATGAAGAGGTTTGTAGGGTCATAATTTTTGTTTGTAGTAAGCTAAAAAAATTATAAAAAAAATTTAAGTCTCGAATATTTTTTCATAAAGCTGAATTAAGTTTGAAAGCCTGTGATGTTACAACAACGCTGAAAATGACTGAGAAACGTTTGTAGAGGTATGAAGAGGTTTGTAGTGTCATTATTTTTGTTTGTAGTAAGCTAAAAAAAATATAAAAAAATATTTTAAAACTCGAACATTTTTTCATAAAGCTAAATAAAGTTTGAAAGCCTATGAGGTTACTACAAACACTGAAAACGACTGAGAAACGTTCAAAGAGGTATGAAGAGGTTTGTAGTGTCATTATTTTTGTTTGTAGTAAGCTAAAAAAATTATAAAAAAATATGTTAATATTTTTTCATAACGCTAAATTAAGTTTGAAAGCCTATGATGTTACTAAAAACGCAAAAAACGACTGAGAAACGTTTGAAGAGGTATGAAGAGGTTTGTAGGGTCATAATTTTTGTTTGTAGTAAGCTAAAAAAATTATAAAAAAAATTTAAGTCTCGAATATTTTTTCATAAAGCTGAATTAAGTTTGAAAGCCTGTGATGTTACAACAACGCTGAAAATGACTGAGAAACGTTTGTAGAGGTATGAAGAGGTTTGTAGTGTCATTATTTTTGTTTGTAGTAAGCTAAAAAAATATAAAAAAATATTTTAAAACTCGAACATTTTTTTTATAATTTTTTTAGCTTTACTATTTTTTTATAATTTTTTTAGCTTACTACAAACAAAAATAATGACACTACAAACCTCTTCATACCTCTTTGAACGTTTCTCAGTCGTTTTCAGTGTTTGTAGTAACCTCATAGGCTTTCAAACTTAATTTAGCTTTATGAAAAAATATTCGAGTTTTAAAATATTTTTTTATAATTTTTTTTGCTTACTACAAACAAAAATAATGACACTACAAACCTCTTCATACCTCTACAAACGTTTTTCTGTCATTTTCAGCGTTTGTAGTAACCTCATAGGCTTTCAAACTTAATTTAGCTTTATGAAAAATTATTCGAGTTTCAAAATATTTTTTTATAATTTTTTTAGCCTACTACAAACAAAAATAATGACACTACAAACCTCTTCATACCTCTTCAAACGTTTCTCAGTCATTTTCAGCGTTTGTAGTAACCTCATAGGCTTTCAAACTTAATTAAGCTTTATGAAAAAATATTCGAGTTTTAAATTTTTTTTTATATTTTTTTTAGCTTACTACAAACAAAAATAATGACACTACAAACCTCTTCATACCTCTTCAAACGTTTCTCAGTCGTTTTCAGCGTTTGTAGTAACCTCATAGGCTTTCAAACTTAATTTAGCTTTATGAAAAAATATTCGAGTTTTTTTTTTTTTTAATATTTTTTTTAGCTTACTTCAAACAAAAATAATGACACTAAAAACCTCTTCATACCTCTTCAAACGTTTTTCAGTCGTTTTCAGCGTTTTTAGTAACATCATAGGCTTTCAAACTTAATTTAGCGTTATGAAAAAATATTCGAGTTTTAACATATTTTTTTATAATTTTTTTAGCTTACTACAAACAAAAATAATGACACTACAAACCTCGTCATACCTCTTTGAACGTTTCCCAGTTGTTTTCAGCGTTTGTAGTAACCTCATAGGCTTTCAAACTTAATTTAGCTTTATGAAAAAATATTCGAGTTTTAAAATATTTTTTTATAATTTTTTTAGCTTACTACAAACAAAAATAATGACACTACAAACCTCTTCATACCTCTTCAAACGTTTCTCAGTCATTTTTAGCGTTTGTAGTAACCTCATAGGCTTTCAAACTTAATTTAGCTTTATGAAAAAATATTCGAGTTTCAAAATATTTTTTTATAATTTTTTTAGCCTACTACAAACAAAAATAATGACACTACAAACCTCTTCATACCTCTTCAAACGTTTCTCAGTCATTTTCAGCGTTTGTAGTAACCTCATAGGCTTTCAAACTTAATTAAGCTTTATGAAAAAATATTCGAGTTTTAAATTTTTTTTTATATTTTTTTTAGCTTACTACAAACAAAAATAATAACACTACAAACCTCTTCATACCTCTTCAAACGTTTCTCAGTCGTTTTCAGCGTTTGTAGTAACCTCATAGGCTTTCAAACTTAATTTAGCTTTATGAAAAAATATTCGAGTTTTTTTTTTTTTTTAATATTTTTTTAGCTTACTTCAAACAAAAATAATGACACTTAAAACCTCTTCATACCTCTTCAAACGTTTCTCAGTCGTTTTCAGCGTTTTTAGTAACATCATAGGCTTTCAAACTTAATTTAGCGTTATGAAAAAATATTCGAGTTTTAACATATTTTTTTATAATTTTTTTAGCTTACTACAAACAAAAATAATGACACTACAAACCTCGTCATACCTCTTTGAACGTTTCCCAGTCGTTTTCAGCGTTTGTAGTAACCTCATAGGCTTTCAAACTTAATTTAGCTTTATGAAAAAAATTTCGAGTTTTAAAATATTTTTTTATAATTTTTTTAGCTTACTACAAAAAAAAAATGAAGCTACAAACCTCTTCATTACTCTTCAAACGTTTCTCAGTCATTTTCAGCGTTTGTAGTAACCTCATAGGCTTTCAAACTTAATTTAGCTTTATGAAAAAATATTCGAGTTTTAAAATATTTTTTTATAATTTTTTTAGCTTACTACAAACAAAAATAATGACACTACAAACCTCTTCATACTAGAGATGAAGCGTATATACTAGAATAGATCCAGGGATTAGGTATTTAACGAGACTAGGCTGTACCTATTCTAACTTTTAAAATACTTGATCCACCTAGTCTCACTGTGCCTACGCAGTGCACGGCACCCGCGGCCCGCGCGAATCGAAGTACCGACTGTACTGGACTATGCTGCTATCTCGCTTCACCGCGTCGTCGGGACGCGGTGAAGCGAGATAGCAGCATAGTCCTAGCTCATCCATGTTTGCCAAAATCATTCGTGAGTCAGTCACTTAAATTTGAACCTTAATTCAAAAGGCATAAAAGTAACGCGATGCGCACTCGTATTTACATAGATCATACGTGTGCCAGTCGTTTGAATTTGAACCATATCTCAATGGCATAAAAATTACGCGACGCGCACCGTGTTGTAGAAGAATATATTCTGTCCTTTTTTAACTACACTATTCCGCAGTCTTTCCATCCTTTTCTGTCAATACTCGAGATCGAGACTAGTCGGGACTAGGCACTAGGCAGACTTTAAGAATAGGTAGAATAGATACTTTGACAATACTCGATGCGAATGAAGACTATATGATGCAGTCGAGTATCAAGTACGGACTCGTGCGAATGTGATCTCGATTTTCTAATTTTCTACGTGTATCTTAAAAAACAATGATTGTAAACAGTTACGTGATTAAAAAAATAACAAAAAATGATTGTAAATAGTTACGTAATTAAATAAAACAATGATTATAAATAGTTATGCGATTTAAACAAAAACAAAAGCAATGATTGTGTAAAGTTACGTGATTTAAAAAAAAACAACAATAAAGCAATTATTGTATGTAGTGTATAACAATGATTGTAAATAGTTATGTGATTTTAAAAAAAAACAAAAGCAATGATTGTATATAGTTACGTGATTTAAAAAAAAAAAACAAAACAAAAAGCAATTATTGTAAATTATGATTCAAAAAAAAATATGAAGTACTCTGAAAAATGAATTGAAATCTTTTAAATACGCCAACAATCTTCAATGTAGATAAATCTATACGTTGACAGTCCTAAGCCTGTGTAAAGTATGAAGGGAAGATTACAATTCATTACTGCGTACGTACTACGTACTACACGTATCGTTGTTACGCAAAGACTAAGCATCTATAAAGTATGCGTATTTCATGGACTAGGTGGAACAGGTATTTGGATCGAGTATTTGTACGGACTTGGACTAGGTGCACCTAGTCCAAGATTTGCCTAGTACGACCCATCTCTACTTCATACCTCTTCAAACGTTTCTCAGTCATTTTTAGCGTTTGTAGTAACCTCATAGGCTTTCAAACTTAATTTAGCTTTATGAAAAAATATTCGAGATTTAAAATATTTTTTTATAATTTTTTTAGCCTTCTACAAACAAAAATAATGACAATACAAACCTCTTCATACCTCTTTGAACGTTTCTCAGTCGTTTTCAGTGTTTGTAGTAACCTCATAGGCTTTCAAACTTAATTTAGCTTTATGAAAAAATGTTCGAGTTTTAAAATATTTTTTTATAATTTTTTTAGTCTTCTACAAACAAAAATAATGACAATACAAACCTTTTCATACCTCTTCAAACGTTTTTCAGTCATTTTCAGCGTTTGTAGTAACCTCATAGGCTTTCAAACTTAATTTAGCTTTATGAAAAAATATTCGAGTTTGAAAATATTTTTTTATAATTTTTTTAGCTTACTACAAACAAAAATAATGACACTACAAACCTCGTCATACCACTACAAACGTTTTTCAGTCGTTTTCAGCGTTTGTAGTAACCTCATAGGCTTTCAAACTGAATTTAGCTTTATGAAAAATTATTCGAGTTTTAAAATATTTTTTATAATTTTTTTAGCTTACTACAAACAAAAATAATGACACTACAAACCTCTTCATACCTCTTCAAACGTTTCTCAGCCGTTTTCAGCGTTTGTAGTAAGCTCATAGGCTTTCAAACTTAATTTAGCTTAATGAAAAAATATTCGAGTTTTAAAATATTTTTTTATAATTTTTTTAGCTTACTACAAACAAAAATAATGACACTACAAACCTCGTCATACCTCTACAAACGTTTTTCAGTCATTTTCAGCGTTTGTAGTAACCTCATAGGCTTTCAAACTTATATATGAAAAATTATTCGAGTTTTAAAATATTTTTTTATATTTTTTTTAGCTTACTACAAACAAAAATAATGACACTACAAACCTCTTCATACCTCTTCAAACGTTTCTCAGTCGTTTTCAGCGTTTGTAGTAACCTCATAGGCTTTCAAACTTAATTTAGCTTTATGAAAAAATGTTCTAGATTTAAAATATTTTTTTTTAATTATTTTAGCTTACTACAAACAAAAATAATGACACTACAAACCTCGTCATACCTCTACAAACGTTTTTCAGTCATTTTCAGCGTTTGTAGTAACCTTATAGGCTTTCAAACTTAATTTAGCTTTATGAAAAATTATTCGAGTTTCAAAATATTTTTTTATAATTTTTTTAGCTTACTACAAACAGAAATAATGACACTACAAACCTCGTCATACCACTAAAAACGTTTTTCAGTCGTTTTCAGCGTTTGTAGTAACCTCATAGGCTTTCAAACTTAATTTAGCTTTATGAAAAAATGTTCGAGTTTTAAAATATTTTTTTATATTTTTTTTAGCTTACTACAAACAAAAATAATGACACTACAAACCTCTTCATACCTCTTCAAACGTTTCTGAGTCATTTTCAGCGTTTGTAGTAACCTCATAGGCTTTCAAACTTAAATTAGCTTTATGAAAAAATATTCGAGTTTTAATTATTTTTTATATAACTTTTTTAGCTTACTAAAAACAAAAATAATTACATTACAAACCTCGTCATACCTCTACAAACGTTTTTCAGTCATTTTCAGCGTTTGTAGTAACCTCATAGGCTTTCAAACTTAATTTAGCTTTATGAAAAAATATTCGAGTTTGAAAATATTTTTTTATAATTTTTTTAGCTTACTACAAACAAAAATAATGACACTACAAACCTCGTCATACCACTACAAACGTTTTTCAGTCGTTTTCAGCGTTTGTAGTAACCTCATAGGCTTTCAAACTGAATTTAGCTTTATGAAAAATTATTCGAGTTTTAAAATATTTTTTATAATTTTTTTAGCTTACTACAAACAAAAATAATGACACTACAAACCTCGTCATACCTCTACAAACGTTTTTCAGTCATTTTCAGCGTTTGTAGTAACCTCATAGGCTTTCAAACTTAATTTAGCTTTATGAAAAAATATTCGAGTTTTTTTTTTTTTTTAATATTTTTTTTAGCTTACTTCAAACAAAAATAATGACACTAAAAACCTCTTCATACCTCTTCAAACGTTTCTCAGTCGTTTTCAGCGTTTTTAGTAACATCATAGGCTTTCAAACTTAATTTAGCGTTATGAAAAAATATTCGAGTTTTAACATATTTTTTTATAATTTTTTTAGCTTACTACAAACAAAAATAATGACACTACAAACCTCGTCATACCTCTTTGAACGTTTCCCAGTCGTTTTCAGCGTTTGTAGTAACCTCATAGGCTTTCAAACTTAATTTAGCTTTATGAAAAAAATTTCGAGTTTTAAAATATTTTTTTATAATTTTTTTAGCTTACTACAAAAAAAAAAATGAAGCTACAAACCTCTTCATTACTCTTCAAACGTTTCTCAGTCATTTTCAGCGTTTGTAGTAACCTCATAGGCTTTCAAACTTAATTTAGCTTTATGAAAAAATATTCGAGTTTTAAAATATTTTTTTATAATTTTTTTAGCTTACTACAAACAAAAATAATGACACTACAAACCTCTTCATACCTCTTCAAACGTTTCTCAGTTATTTTTAGCGTTTGTAGTAACCTCATAGGCTTTCAAACTTAATTTAGCTTTATGAAAAAATATTCGAGTTTCAAAATATTTTTTTATAATTTTTTTAGCCTACTACAAACAAAAATAATGACACTACAAACCTCTTCATACCTCTTCAAACGTTTCTCAGTCATTTTCAGCGTTTGTAGTAACCTCATAGGCTTTCAAACTTAATTAAGCTTTATGAAAAAATGTTCGAGTTTCAAAATATTTTTTTATAACTTTTTTAGCCTACTACAAACAAAAATAATGACACTACAAACCTCTTCATACCTCTTCAAACGTTTCTCAGTCGTTTTCAGCGTTTGTAGTAACCTCATAGGCTTTCAAACTTAATTTAGCTTTATGAAAAAATGTTCGAGTTTTAAAATATTTTTTTATAATTTTTTTAGCTTACTACAAACAAAAATAATGACACTACAAACCTCGTCATACCTCTTTGAACGTTTCCCAGTCGTTTTCAGCGTTTGTAGTAACCTCATAGGCTTTCAAACTTAATTTAGCTTTATGAAAAAAATTTCGAGTTTTAAAATATTTTTTTATAATTTTTTTAGCTTACTACAAAAAAAAAATGAAGCTACAAACCTCTTCATTACTCTTCAAACGTTTCTCAGTCATTTTCAGCGTTTGTAGTAACCTCATAGGCTTTCAAACTTAATTTAGCTTTATGAAAAAATATTCGAGTTTTAAAATATTTTTTTATAATTTTTTTAGCTTACTACAAACAAAAATAATGACACTACAAACCTCTTCATACCTCTTCAAACGTTTCTCAGTCATTTTTAGCGTTTGTAGTAACCTCATAGGCTTTCAAACTTAATTTAGCTTTATGAAAAATTTTCGAGATTTAAAATATTTTTTTATAATTTTTTTAGCCTTCTACAAACAAAAATAATGACAATACAAACCTCTTCATACCTCTTTGAACGTTTCTCAGTCGTTTTCAGTGTTTGTAGTAACCTCATAGGCTTTCAAACTTAATTTAGCTTTATGAAAAAATGTTCGAGTTTTAAAATATTTTTTTATAATTTTTTTAGCCTTCTACAAACAAAAATAATGACAATACAAACCTCTTCATACCTCTTCAAACGTTTTTCAGTCATTTTCAGCGCTTGTAGTAACCTCATAGGCTTTCAAACTTAATTTAGCTTTATGAAAAAATATTCGAGTTTTAAAATATTTTTTTATAATTTTTTTAGCTTACTACAAACAAAAATAATGACACTACAAACCTCGTCATACCACTACAAACGTTTTTCAGTCGTTTTCAGCGTTTGTAGTAACCTCATAGGCTTTAAAACTGAATTTAGCTTTATGAAAAATTATTCGAGTTTTAAAATATTTTTTATAATTTTTTTAGCTTACTACAAACAAAAATAATGACACTACAAACCTCTTCATACCTCTTCAAACGTTTCTCAGCCGTTTTCAGCGTTTGTAGTAAGCTCATAGGCTTTCAAACTTAATTTAGCTTAATGAAAAAATATTCGAGTTTTAAAATATTTTTTTATAATTTTTTTAGCTTACTACAAACAAAAATAATGACACTACAAACCTCGTCATACCTCTACAAACGTTTTTCAGTCATTTTCAGCGTTTGTAGTAACCTCATAGGCTTTCAAACTTAATTTAGCTTTATGAAAAAATGTTCTAGTTTTAAAATATTTTTTATTATTATTTTAGCTTACTACAAACAAAAATAATGACACTACAAACCTCGTCATACCTCTACAAACGTTTTTCAGTCATTTTCAGCGTTTGTAGTAACCTTATAGGCTTTCAAACTTAATTTAGCTTTATGAAAAATTATTCGAGTTTCAAAATATTTTTTTATAATTTTTTTAGCTTACTACAAACAGAAATAATGACACTACAAACCTCGTCATACCACTACAAACGTTTTTCAGTCGTTTTCAGCGTTTGTAGTAACCTCATAGGCTTTCAAACTTAATTTAGCTTTATGAAAAAATGTTCGAGTTTTAAAATATTTTTTATATTTTTTTTAGCTTACTACAAACAAAAATAATGACACTACAAACCTCTTCATACCTCTTCAAACGTTTCTGAGTCATTTTCAGCGTTTGTAGTAACCTCATAGGCTTTCAAACTTAAATTAGCTTTATGAAAAAATATTCGAGTTTGAAAATATTTTTTTATAATTTTTTTAGCTTACTACAAACAAAAATAATGACACTACAAATCTCGTCATACCACTACAAACGTTTTTCAGTCGTTTTCAGCGTTTGTAGTAACCTCATAGGCTTTCAAACTTAATTTAGCTTTATGAAAAATTATTCGAGTTTTAAAATATTTTTTTATATTTTTTTTAGCTTACTACAAACAAAAATAATGACACTACAAACCTCTTCATACCTCTTCAAACGTTTCTCAGTCGTTTTCAGCGTTTGTAGTAACCTCATAGGCTTTCAAACTTAATTTAGCTTTATGAAAAAATGTTCTAGTTTTAAAATATTTTTTTATAATTATTTTAGCTTACTACAAACAAAAATAATGACACTACAAACCTCGTCATACCTCTACAAACGTTTTTCAGTCATTTTCAGCGTTTGTAGTAACCTTATAGGCTTTCAAACTTAATTTAGCTTTATGAAAAATTATTCGAGTTTCAAAATATTTTTTTATAATTTTTTTAGCTTACTACAAACAGAAATAATGACACTACAAACCTCGTCATACCACTACAAACGTTTTTCAGTCGTTTTCAGCGTTTGTAGTAACCTCATAGGCTTTCAAACTTAATTTAGCTTTATGAAAAAATGTTCGAGTTTTAAAATATTTTTTTATATTTTTTTTAGCTTACTACAAACAAAAACAATGACACTACAAACCTCTTCATACCTCTTCAAACGTTTCTGAGTCATTTTCAGCGTTTGTAGTAACCTCATAGGCTTTCAAACTTAAATTAGCTTTATGAAAAAATATTCGAGTTTTAATTATTTTTTATATAACTTTTTTAGCTTACTACAAACAAAAATAATTACATTACAAACCTCGTCATACCTCTACAAACGTTTTTCAGTCATTTTCAGCGTTTGTAGTAACCTCATAGGCTTTCAAACTTAATTTAGCTTTATGAAAAATTATTCGAGTTTCAAAATATTTTTTTATAATTTTTTTAGCTTACTACAAACAAAAATAATGACACTACAAACCTCTTCATACCTCTTCAAACGTTTCTCAGTCGTTTTCAGCGTTTGTAGTAACCTCATAGGCTTTCAAACTTAATTCAGCTTTATGAAAAAATATTCGAGACTTAAAATATTTGTTTTAATTTTTTTAGCTTACTACAAACAAAAATAATGACACTTCAAACCTCTTCATACCTCTTCAAACGTTTCTAAGTCGTTTTCAGCGTTTGTAGTAACATCATAGGCTTTCAAACTTAATTCAGCTTTATGAAAAAATATTCGAGACTTAAAATATTTTTTTATAATTTTTTTAGCTTACTACAAACAAAAATAATGACACTACAAACCTCTTCATACCTCTTTGAACGTTTCCCAGTCGTTTTCAGCGTTTGTAGTAACCTCATAGGCTTTCAAACTTAATTTAGCTTTATGAAAAATTATTCGAGATTTAAAATATTTTTTTATAATTTTTTTAGCTTACTACAAACAAAAATAATGACTCTAGAAACCTCTTCATACCTCTTTGAATGTTTCTCAGTCGTTTTCAGCGTTTGTAGTAACCTCATAGGCTTTCAAACTTAATTTAGCTTTATGAAAAAATGTTCGACGTTTAAAATATTTTTTTATAATTTTTTTAGCTTACTACAAACAAAAATAATGACTCTAGAAACCTCTTCATACCTCTTTGAATGTTTCTCAGTCGTTTTCAGCGTTTGTAGTAACCTCATAGGCTTTCAAACTTAATTTAGCTTTTTGGAAAAATATTCGAGTTTTAAAATGTTTTTTTATAATTTTTTTAGCTTACTACAAACGAAAAAAATACACTACAATCCACTACTAACGCTTACCTATCAGATGCAACCGGAAAAATTCAGGTTTTGCAATGTCGGGAGCGAACATTTTTTTTGCTGTCCATATTTTTTTTTTTTTTTTTTTTTGGCACCACTACTTACGAAATTATTTTCACTACTATCCACTACTTACCGATATCTTTCAATCATACCAAGAAAAGATCATTTTTTCCAAACTCGGGTGCTAGGTTCACAGAGCCAACGTCACGCGCTGGCTGCGGCTGATCTAAGGCATTTTATAAGCAAAGATGGAGTAAAGCCCAACCCATATAAAATCTCAGCAATTCAAAATTACCCTTCTCCTTAAACCCCTACCGAAATTAAAAGGTTTTTAGGACTTCTTGGTAAAATAACCAAACCTTTGACTCAAACCTTAAAGAAAGCCTCCAAAATATCACTTGATCAAAATTATGTCGAATGCTTTGAAAAATGTAAGACCCTTCTGGTCAATGATTAAATTATTCAATACCCTGATTTTAAAAAAGAATTTATACTCGCTGCGGATGCTTCAAATTTGGCAATTGGAGCAATACTTTCACATGCCTCGCGTACGCTTAACGCTAGTGAAATGAACTATAGCACTATTGAAAAGAAATTATTGGCTATAGTCTGGGGAACAAAGTATTTCAGGCCATATCTTTTCGGACGTAAATTTAAAATTGTGACCGACCATCGCCCTTTGTAATGGGTGATGAATATTAAAGAACCAAATTCCCGTGTAACCCGTTGGAGATTACGGCTAAGCGAATTTGAGTCCACAATTTTCTAAAAGCAGGGACACATCACATCACACCTCATCAGCCTATTAATGATCCCACTGCTGGAACACAGGCCTCCTCTCTGTGAGAGGGAATGGGCCGTAATCCACCACGCGGGACCAGTACGGGTTGGTGGATGTCACATGTCTTCGAATTTTTAGTTTTAGGACATGCCGGTTTCCTCACGATGCTTTCCTTCACCGTTTTGAGAGCAGTGGTGATGAAATAAAATAAAAACCAAGGAATACATAATACTAATGCAGATGCTTTGTCACGAATAGAATTTCATAATGAAGAAGCTAGTTCGATAGTAGTTAACGCCTCACAAGGTACACCTTCAGGCTCAGATTCTAGAACTGAAAGCGTGTATTCTAGGACTTTAAGTACCCATAGTGATTTAGAAAGTCCCATAGTTTTTATTTTTTTTCTTGTCACTAATCCTCACCAACATTATTGGTGCCTATTCTTTGCAAACTATATTCGTGCCATTCCTCTTTCATTCCTCTCGCACTTTTATTCTTCATACTTATTTTCTTCTTGCATTCATCCTCTGTGGGTTCATTTAACTATCTACGGGCACTTTTTATTTCTTATCACAGTAAAATCTAAATACAAAAAATATACAAGAGTTCTGATAATCTCAGAAACAAATGAAAAACAATTGTGCAAATAGTGCTGATTAACAAAAAATATGGAATACAAATTTATATTTATCACAATTTGTGAAAAAGTGCAGTTATCACAGAAAGTACGAAAATGCTAAAGGTGCTTTCTATCACAAAGAATACATTATTGCTAAGGATATAAAAACACAAAAGTGCAGTTCACACCGAAACCAAACACAAAAGTATCTTACAGAGATATGGTCTTACACAATTCACAGACTTAGGTACTAACATGAAGTACTGCCGGCCATACATATCCTTGCTGCATTCCGTGCTTGCATTTAAATATTAATGAAGCACGGCGCGCCTCCTTTTATTTCGATGTATAACCGCAAAGGCTACTGTAATTCATTACCTCAAAAACTTTTCCCTTAGTTTCTTGTCCATGAGCCCATGCAGGCTCTCCCTCGTTATTTTCCTGTCCAGCTCACATAGTTGGTAGCGTTCTCTGATAAATAACGGCACTCTACTAATATTTGCTGGACAGTCTCTGCCACGCCTAGATCGCAGACGCACGATGGGCTCTCCTTAGACTTGAAGCGATTCAAGTATTCAGAGAACCCACTGTGCCCCGTCAAAACTTGCGTGAGGACGTCTTCGGGCCGCACCTGTTGTACAATACGTCCGTCTAAGTTATTTTATTTAAGTATGTAATTTTGTACACTGACAGCCCTAAATTCTTCTCCTATCGTACAGTCCATCCAAAGGTTGTCTGTAAGAGATTGCCCTGTGCGATAAGACCGCCCATTGTACACTTGTTTGGTGAATGTTTGTCCTGTACATATTTTTGTGGTGTACAATAAAGTATATAATAAATAATAAATAAATACGGAAAGCCGTTATTGCATCCGGAAGAAACATTTTCGTCACACAAAGTCCCTTATTAGAAATTCCTATTTCAGACGACCCCCTTAATAAGTTTAATAAGCAAATATATCTTAATGTTGTTGGAGATATAAAAAGCTGGCGTAGTGTTTCTAAACCATTTGAAACACATACTAAAACTGTCAATTTCAAAATGTGTATGTGTATGTATAATACCTATAATTCAAAAAAATTAAAAAAAAAATTGCAAATGAATTAATACTTACCAAAACCGAAGTAGAAAATGTAAAGATTATTTCAAGCAATAGGAAATTATAAAGAAATATCATGAAGGGAAAACCAATCATAGAGACTATCTAGAATTATCGCGTAGATGCTATTGGCCAAATATGAAGGAGCTTGTAACAAAGTGTATCAATGAATATCAAATATGCGGTAAAGCTAAATTATGATCGTAATCAAGTTAAACCAAGGTTACAAATTGTACCTTTTACTATGTGTACTTAAGACATGCAAACTTACCTGACGATAAGAAGAATCTTGTGATCCTGGGAAATAAAAACGCACTGATACAGTTAATCATAGTTGATGCTATGTAACTTGCGTTTTAAATACTGGGTTATAAGATCTAAATCACTGGTGAAGAAACATATTCACAAATGCATGAAGTACGGTCGAATGAATGCCACGACGAAAGCATAAATAATGGGAGACTTACCTGTGGAGAGAGTAACACCGACGAGACCCTTTCTGCATAGCGGTGTAGATTTCGCAGGACCGTTACAAATACTGATATCTAAAGGAAGAGGCAACAAAACTAAAAAGACATAGTTGGTAATTTTCATTTGTATGTCCACCAAAGCAATCCACATAGAACTAGTTGGAGACCTCACTTCAGAGGCATTTATAGCAGCCTTTAGAAGTTTTGCTGCCAGAAGAAGTAAATGTGGCCACCTGTGGTGTGAAAACGGTAAAAACTTCGTGGGTGCAAACAGAGAACTTTATGGCTTGTGGAAGGAAGCACAGCTGACAGGGGTTACATCCACGCTAGCAACAGATGGCACACAATTTCACTTTATCCCAGTATATAGTCAAAACTTTGGAGGATTTTGGGAAGCAGGCGTGAAGTCGATAAAGTACCACCTAAAACGTGTTATTACAACTCACCTGACGTTCGAGGAAATGACTACAATACTATGACAGATAGAAGCCTGTCTGAATTCACGTCCGTTGTGCCCAATAGATAGCACGGACCCAGAAAACTTAGATCCATTAACTCCTGGGTATTTTTTGATTGCAGAAACACCGATTGTGGTACCCTCACCTGATCTGCAAGCTGTGAAGGTTCATAATTTGTCACGCTCGCTGGCAACATACACAAAAGATTCTTCATGACTTTTAGAGACGCTGGCAGGAGGAATACTTAAGCAGGCTTCAGCAGCGTCATAAATGGATGAAGAAAGCGAAGGAATTTGCAATAGGGGATATTGTGTTGATCAAGACTGAAAATCAACCACCCGGCAAAGGGTCCTTAGGAAGAATCACAGATAAACACCCAGGCATTGATGGTAACACTAGGATTTATAGTGTGAAAAGTGGAGGTTCTATAACTAAGAGAACTATCACTAAGTTATGTGCATTGCCAGTTGATACTACTCAGCTTATCTTTAATTATACAGATATTGTTAATTATTTTAGTTTGTATAAGAATTTCATTAATAATTAATTTACAGTTGTAATATTTTGCTCTTAAGACTGACAATTTGGAGTCAGATATTTGATTGTTTAGAGGATAATTGGTTGGAACTTACTTGTATGATTATAACAGAACTTAAAGTCCTTTTGGTGGGCGGTTGGATTGAAAATTGTCTCTGTAGCTACGTAAGTCATATATTCACATACCTAGCTATGTATATCATGTCGTCTTTAAAAGCATTTATTATTATAGAATTAAGTTAGTCGCCAATATACTTGCGTACAAACAACACGCATGTAATTTATCCGAAACCCTTACAAGCAAAAGTGAACCTTAATACAATCACCACAAATTTACATCATAGGAAACTTCACGGCGCAAGCAAGATGGTCAGAAATCATATTACAAGTCTCAGCAAGAGCCAAACAGCAAGAAGCATTTCCATAAGTCCAATAGATCATTTTCTAAAAATTCTGCGACTTTAAAGCAATGGAAATGTCCGGTTTGCCGCGAAAATCATCGTTTATTCAATTGCAAAGCTTTTTTAGAATCAATATCGGATTCTAAACGTAAGACAGTGAATAAACTGAATTTATGCAGAAACTGTCTTTATGATCAGAAAGGTAAAGCATTTATTTCCGAGAAAAGATGTTGTGAATGTCAAGGTGATCATAACACCTTGTTACATGATGCCTTCTCGGGTCCCAGTAACTGGAAGTCTTACGCTAGCGTTTCGACGATAAAGGAATGCAAAAACGTCACATACGTGTCGAATCCAGAAATATCAAGGACCCTGTTGGCAACAGCTCAAATCAAGGTTATGGGGGTGAATGGGGTATACTACCCGATGCAAGCCTCAATATATCAGGGATCCCAAGTATCACTGATCACTGAGGCTGAGCTCAGTGATTGGGACTTCCTCGACGAGCATGCAAGGGAGTTGTAATGGGAATTGGTGCCAAGGAAAATAACTGCAAGGGAGTTATACAAATTGAAACATCAGCAGTGTTTACAAACTTCACTTTTTTCACCGAGGTACTTATCATGAAAACTCTGCTTTATAATTTGCCCAAACGCTCATTCCAAAAGCCATCATGGGCTTGTCTAGAGCAGGTGAATCTAGCGGATCCTGAATACAACCTTAGTCGTCCAGTGGACATACTGCTTGGAGTAGATGTTTACTCATCGATCATCATCAAGGAAGGCGATTCCCAGGTAGTAGGGTAGCAAAAACGCCTTGGCTGGATTGTAAGTGGTAACGTAATATCATATCAATGTAGTATTGTCCTAAACAACATAGATGAAATTCAGAGGTTCTGGGCAATCGAAGATGTTGCTGACGACAGTCAAAACGAGTTATCCGAAGAAGATCATCAGTGCGTACAGCGTTACAAGGCAGATACGTCAATCTTAAAAATATGTGCCCTCATGTAAATGTATTTGTTCAATGTTGGGATCCGATTTAATAAAATGATTTTATTCCATTTACTCACTCACACATTTAATTCATACTAGTACAATAACTTTAAAAATCTAAACCTACATTATTATAAAAATATAACATAACTGTATAAGGAAAAATACTTCATTGCTCTACAAAATTTTCACAAAGAGTGACATAGAATTTTCTTCAATACAAAAGTCAAAAGACCGAAAGCTGCAAATTTGAAGTGAACTTGCTTTTAAAACATAGACTATAATCATAGACAATTAGAAATTCATCCACAACATCCCCTCTGAATTTTATATTGTCTCAAATAAAATTAAAACCAACCTGTATTTAACTTTGACATATTTTCCTAGAACACTCCATTTACAACTTCAACACTGAACACATAATTAATACAAAAATAAAAACCCATACTAGTATTCCCTACCTATCATTACATTCTACATACTGTATTAAACCTCCCCCATAAATATAAATTTCAAATTAACAATCAAGACGACCTTAGTACTATAACTAATACCTAAAATTTCAAATTAATTTCAAAACATTATCTCTACAAGATATAACATCTAATACCTATCATCATCATCATCATCATTTCAGCCAACATACAACATAACACCTATCATAATTAACTAATTATTCCACTAAATTCACTTCATTAAAGTTCAAATCAAATTCACTAATCACTCACAATATGCTTTCTTAATCGTAAAAACTTAGTTTTGTCTAATCCTTTTGTTAAAATATCTGCAATATTAGAATTGGTTGGACAATAGAAAATTTCAATTAAATTTCGATCTATCTTTTCTTTAATAAAATGATATTTCACATCAATATGTTTGCTTCTTCGATTTAAAAATTCCGTTTTTAATTAAAACAATAGCCGACTGATTATCAACAAATAATTGTGTTTTTGGTGTATGCCCTGTAATCTCCTTAATCAGACTTTGAACATAAAGTAAATCTTTGATACATTCTACGGCAGAGATGTATTCTGCTTCCGTACTGGAGAGAGCGGTGACAGACTGCTTACGCGAGCACCAACACCAATGTATGAGACCACCACTGTACAACACCAGTCGTACTTTTCCTAGTATCAGAATCACCAGCGCAGTCTGCATCACAATACGCTGTCAAAACTAGACTATTTACCCGTAAATATTGAATACCGAAAGATATAGAACTCTTAAGGTATCTGAAGATATTTTTGATATTAGCGAAATCATTTAAATTGGGACACTCTTGATGTCTACTACAATAACCAACATGAAACGAAACATCTGGTCTAGTTTCATTTATAAAGACCCTATCAACTGCCTATAACGATGCACATCACTAATATCACTCTTCCCCTCTTGATTCTCTTTGTGTCTCAATATGTCCTAAAAATATTGTATCCAATGTAGATAAGATTTCCTTCGCTGTTTCACAATCTATTATTCGCCCAACATATTTTGGATTTACAGAATTAATTATAATGTATCTGGCTTTTGCATCCTTGCTAATATATTCTTCCTTTAATTTTTGTTGATCATCTAAACCTTTTAAAATTGAATTTAGTCCTTTTGCTGATAAAAATAAGTATGATTTCTTTTTCCAAATAATAAAGTCACAATCAGAGTCTAATTTTGACATTTCCTTTGTCATGTTTCTTTTATATATTTCCAGTAAATAAAATTAAAAATAGATCACCAGATGATTGCCTGGGTAGCTTACATCTTCATTATTTCCTATAAGGGCAAGAGGCCCATCACCTTTTAAAAATATGTGCCCTCATGTAATAGTATATTATGCAACTAGTGAATAAAGGACGGTTTTAAAGCGAGGGCCATAGATGAATCCCGAACAAGTGAAGGATTCTAAAAACTGAATCACGACCGCAGGGAGTGATTCATAATGATTGAATCACGAGCATAGCGAGTGATTCAAGTGTTAGAATCCTGAGCGACGCGAGTGATTCATGGCCCTCGATATAAATCCGTTTTATTCAAAAGTTGCATACTATATTTTATACCATGACTACGAGAAAAAGAAAGATTTAAGCACAAGTAATAATAATATATAAATAAATGGTTTATTACCTTAAAATTTACAAAAAAATAAAAACCTCAGGTCTTCACGTTTTTTGTAACTTTAAGCTGCGCTAGGTAACAGCACCTGTGTTTCAGGGGCCAACGACCACCTCCGTTACATTACATAATTATTGTATAGTTATTTAAACACCAATGCAATTAGAATTACAATCCAAATAAGTATTCACTAAACGTCCCCGACCAAAACCAAAAACATTATTAAAATCCTAAATATAAACAAACTCAAAATTAAATCGACGACGCGAAGGAGTTTGAAAATCGAATATTCTTTGCACCAGAAGTTTGCATCGAGTATTTTATGCGCAAGGAGGTTGTTTAGCATTGAGATGGAGGTCGAATATATATTGGTGTGTTCTAAATTCAAACACCAAAACAGTGATTAAAAGGGCTTTTTATTCACTGTTTTCAGTGAATAAAATAATCTTTTTAGAGGGGGAATGGTATAAATTTATTTTTTCATTGTTGGGATCCGATTTAATAAAATGATTTTATTCCATTTACTCACTCACACATTTAATTCATACTAGTAAACATAGACTGTAATCATAGACAATTAGAAATGCATCCACAACAGTCAAGAAGAAAAGATGGTCGTTACGTCGTAAGATTATGTGTATTATTAATATTTATGTATTAATTTATTTGTATATGTGTATTAGTAATATTTTTGTACCCATTCCACAAAGTTGTCCTTTTTAACCCAATGGTTGACTGGTAGAGAATGCCTTGTGGCATTAAGTCCGCCTATGTACCACTATTGTACATGAAGTTTAAATAAATAAATAAATAAATAAATTAACTCTGAAAGCCAACATTGAGAAATAATTAGGGGAGTCAAAACACAAGGCCATTGGACAATTTCATCAACTTGAAAAGAGAAGAGATGAGATGTTGACAAGATTTGTTTTCTTTGATTTTAAAATGGAGCCAATACGAATTCACATATACCGCTGAGCTGAAAAAATGTTTCGGAAGATTTTTTGCCACAAGGATGATTTGAAGTATTAAAAAAATAGTATGGCGTGACTCTCCACATCAAATTCTTCGTAAATACAAACTCAAAACCGTGACATATGGTACAAAAGCAGCGCCATTTTTAGCAATAATGACACTTAAGCAGTTAGCAAATGATGAACGCCACAAGTGTAACAGCGAAGGATTAAGAAGATGACTTCTATATGGTCGATCTTTTGAGTGGTCATCATACTCTGCAAGAATCAATGCAGCTGCATAAAGATTTAAAATAGATCTACTGAAATCCTGATTTTCAACCTCCGTAAATGGTCGTCGAATAAGGCGGAGTTACTCAATGACGTCAGCAAAACAGATGAAGTATTTGATTTTCGTCATCAAGAGTCTACCAAGGCTCTTGGGTTGCGCTGGCACCCTAATGAGGATCAATTTACATTCCAAAGCAAAATCAATGTGTCATCATCAAAAACTGTGACAAAAAGATCCCTCTTTTCAGACATATCAAAAATCTTCAACCCTTTGGTGTGGCTGTCTCCAATTATCACCAAGCTCAAGTTACTTTTACCGAGGGTAGTGGTAAATAAAAAAGCGTTAGTATTGTTCTTCACACAATGGTTTATGTTAACTAAAATGTCTTAGCCTATATATACATTTTGGGCATCACTGGAGGTAGGTACTGGAGGTTATATCGCTCAACCAATTACGACCAAGGTCACTTGCCAGCTGATCCCGAGAATCTCAGTAGCGCGACACGTAAATACCACAAGACAGGAGCGGACGCCTCAATGTCCGATGCGCGAGCTTCACGTGCGGTGGTGTCGTTGATGCTTGTAAGTTAGCTGGTACATATTATTCCAGGCAGTCTGGCAGTTACAACTCCAGTGGGATGATCAAATTCCTGAAGAGATTGTTAAGCAGTGGTCATTAATGATACAAGATTTACACAATATATCAATGAGTTAAAGCTACCGGGAAGGCTGCATTGTCACAGGAACGGAACTATTAAGCTGCACGGATTCTGTGATGAATCTACAAAAGCCGAATGCTTGTTTGTTTTATTACGAGTACATATACGAAAATGAAGATGCCAACCAAATCTCAACAGTTTCATTAATAACTGGAAAGGCGCGGCTTGTAAACAAAAGTATCATATTACCAAGATTGGAATTGAGTGCAGCCGTACTACTATCAAAGTTAATATACACTATTACAAAATGTCTGGTTGGGCACGACATCAAAATCTTCGCATGGCTGGATTCAACAGATGTACTGGGATGGCTTCAAGGCGATACAAGTTGTTGGAAGCGTTTCGTTGCCAATAGAGTCAAGCATGTGACCGATATCATACCATCAAACAGTGGCGCTATGTTAAGTCTGCAAATAAACCAGCTGATTGCGCCAGTAGAGGCATATCTGTAAAACAACTTAAGCAGCATACTCTTTGGTGGCATGGACCCTCATGGTTACCTTCATTCGATGAAAATCAGCCAAAGAAAAACCCTGACTACAACACATGCGAAGAAATGAGAGATATAGCAATCGCACAACAAGTCGCCTCCTCGCAAAAACAATCCTCATGCAATAACGTCACGGTAGCAATGGACGAGTTTGCTCAAAATTATGTCAAGGAAATCCAACAAATCAGATGTAATCATAAGCATTTGGCTTCCTTATGGAAAAACAACACAAATTTTGTTGAAGCAGAGAATAACATCGTCAAAAGAGTAAAAAAGGATAGACATCACAAAGTGTTTAATCAGCACCTCATCAATTTAGAGAAGGTATTTAACACAACTCAGGCAGGAGTTCAAGAATCACTACTGTCTAACAGCTTTAGTGTATCATCTATCATTGCCAACAGTGTGCTGATGATCTTGAAAACCATCCAAGAAATCATCGTGGATACTATTATGAACCTACACCACACAGGGTTCAATTTCAACCTTCTAACACCTAAACAGCTGACGGATGAACTTAATGTCATAATAGGACAGTTAGCAAAAGAATCGACTCTTCCAATAGATAATATTCAATCGGATTTATCTAAACTATATCATTTATTCAAGACTAAAGCCAGAGTCACGCAGCAGTTTATGATCTTCGAAATTAAAATCCCATTAGTGAGTAGAAACAGCTACGACATTTACAGAATCATAACAGTTCCGCAGCAGATTGGAAGTAGGCAATATGATCAGCATAATTCCCATCGTAGATATTCTCGCAATTAATATTCAAAAGAACGCTTACATTCCAATGACGGAAAGTGTTTTCAAAACCTGTATGTTTTTCGACAAAGAAACATACATCTGTCCCTTGAAGGGTCCGCAGCAAATGAGATCGGATGAATACCTCTGCATCAGAGATCAACATTCAAATCGTTGCAGCACCGCATCTACAATCTGCATAAAGCCTTGGACAGAGCTTAATAAATTAAACACATTTTTTTTTTTTGCTGCGGGCCGTGCTTCATACGTATCATATATGCAATATCAAGTTACGGCCGCAAAATTAACCAAGGCCGGCGTTATCATGATTGGCGATGGATGCGTCATCAAAGGCGATACTTACACAGTTTACTCACACAAGAAGCTGTCCAACATTCCGAAGACTACGGCTGACGTTCTGAGGATTGATATTCCATCTATCAAGAACATAATCAATTTATCGATACCTGTCGGTGCAATCGACGAACAGTCTGACCATAACCACATTGAGATTCAAGGTCTGGTAAAGGAAGTCCATGATAAGTTGAATCAGATGACAGATAAACCGAGCATTGATGAAGATTTGAACGACGAGTTCTCATATCGCGACGTGCATCACTACACGTTGATTGATATACTTAGTGGTGATAGCACTGTGCGCGGCTGAAGCCGTGGCTCTGCCCGCTCGCTCGACTTTATCAGCAGCTTCAGAGTGCTAGTGCAATCAGTGTGCCGCGAATCTGTGTAAATGAGCAATCAGGACCTAGTTAAATTGAGATCAAAACAATTTCGGGTGTAATCACACATTCGCGTGCACAAAACAAGGCTCCGTCGCTTGTGTTCCGCGAATCTATTTTCGGTGAAAATAAATAAGACTTTTAAGAGGCTTTACCTATTAAGTTTTTCGCGTATCTACCTAAATTGTGATTTCGATTAATTGTTTTCTTTATGCATAGATAGTTTAGTCTCAGTAGGAGGCTCAGTAGCCGTGGCTGGGTCACCCACGGTGAAGCGAAGAGGAATCCGAGAACGGGCCGCTCGTCAGGGTTTTTGCCGATTAAGCCGACAACGTAGCGGTCAACTAGTAAGTAGCGGTGGCGCTTGGTTACAGGCGACATCGCAACTGAGGCGGGCCGCGATGTCTTATGGAGCGTTGGCGGTTGGAGTCCACGGTGGGTGAGGAGTGTATTGCGGTGCGTGGCTCTCCTTACCTTCCGCGGCCTGGAAGGGGGCGCAAACGTCTAAAGGCGGACGCGGTGGGGCCGCAGGGGAAGAGGAGTGTCGGTATAGCGTTGGCCGCTCTCCCCTGCGGCCTAAAAATGGTAGGTTGCGAGGCCATAGACCTTGATCGGTCACAGGGGGACCAAGGGTGCTATACACTGGGTCGTCTGGTGCCTCGTGATGGTTTGGTCCCTGGGGTGGTCACGGCGTACAGTATGTTCTGGTGCGCCGGTGACGGGGGTTATCCCCCAGAGGAGGGTCCGGTGACGGACAGCCACGGCGGGTTCGCAGTGAGTGGTAACGCGTGCCCGTGTTCCCGCCATGTGTGGCAAAGGAGGACACCATGGAGTTTTAATGGGTTGGAGTCCCACATAACTGCACTAGATAGAGATGATGCAAGGGAGATAGCTATCTCCCCGTGGTAGCGCAGTATGCATGAGCATTACTCCAGGCTAAAACAGAAAAATCAAACGGTCGTGCGCAGTACGACACCCGCACCGCTGCGGCAGCAGTCCGACACCAAACGTCTAAATTGATGGAGTCCTTAGACCTGTTTACCGATTAATATGAGGTCATTCATTTCATTATATATATCGAACATTTATAATCAACCATAAACTGTGACAACAAAGATATTTGAGATAATACTTAAAAAAATAGTGAACTACTTACTACTAATTTACTGAATTTACTTACTACTAATACTAATTTACAATGAACAATTAGTTACATTATCAGTCTCACTACCAACACACAACATTACAAAGAAATAGGTCTCCCCTAAAGTGGTTGAATTATTTACTGTTTGTAGAGAATCTCTTCGGCATATATAGAAATTATTGTACTCAGAAGAACATTACGCGATTCAGAGTTTGGCGGTTTGGCGGATTCGATCCTGCCATCGTCGGTCTTCTATTTCGTGAGCTGGCTTTGCCCAATAGCCAGATCTCTTGCAAACACCCTGGAGCCCTTATTCCATTTATTATCAACAAATGAAAAAATTAAAATGTATAATCGATCATAAACTGTGACAACAGAGATGTTGGAGATAATACTTAAATAAATAATGAACTACTTACTACTAATTTCCTAAATTAAGTAATAGTTTATTGTTTCCTGTCATCAATGAACAGTTACATTAGCGGTCTCAATACCAAGACACAATATTACAAACAAGTATGTCTCCCCTAAAGTGGTTGAATTATTTAATGTTTGTAGAAAATCTCTTCGGCATATACAGAAATTATTGTACCCAGAAGAATATTAGACGATATTTAATTAAATTTCAAATATTCGTCCAGACTATACTGCATACTATAATCATAATATATATAGTATATTTCTTATTTATTTATTTATTTAACCATTTATGCACACACACATAATATACAGACAAGAAGAAGAAACAGAAAAATAGGTACATAGGTGATGCTTATTTCTATAGAAATCTCTTCCAGCATACCTGCGAAAGGAAAGATGAAAAAAAAGAGATGTAGACACAGTGTGTAGAGTTGAAAAATAATAAACATAAAACGATTCATAACTAATAAACAATACCGATAACAAATTAAATATACCTACTGTCATAATAATAAATACAAACATATTTGTGAAATAGTATCTATTTCACAAATATGTTTGTAAAACAATAAATACTAATACCTACCAATGTATATATTATGTATATATATAATAAATAATAATACATAATTACGCAACTATGACGAAATGGAAAGATAGTGTTCTTTCACTCTTCTTTTAAAAACTGCAAGAGTTTGGCAGTCCCTAATGTCAGGTGGTAGAGAGTTCCACAATCGCACAGCGTGCACAGTAAAAGAGTAGGAGTAGAAATCGGTAGTGTGAGAAGGGATATTAAGGATATTTTTGAGATGCGACCGGCAGAGTGCATCGGAAGGACGGGAGTAGGAAAAGCGTTCACGGAGGTAGGAAGGTGTTTTAGGATTATGAAGGATGTTAAATAATAGACACAATATGCGAGAGTCCCTGCGAAGTCGAATAGGGAGCCACTTGAGTAACTTGCGAAAATCTGAAACGTGATCATACTTTTTAAGGTTGAAAACAAAACGAATACATATATTTTGCAAACGCTCAAGTTTATTTAAAAGCTCCTCGGTGGCATCCAAATAACAGGCGTCGGCGTAGTCGATGATGGGCTGAATGAGTGTTTGGGCAAGGGAAATTTTGGTTTTAAAGGGCAAAAAGCTCTGGAGGCATTTCAGCGAGTGGAACGAGTAGTGCACTTTACGACTAACTTCAGCGACATGAGCAGTCCACGACAAATAGGAGTCCATGATTACCCCCAGGTTTCTAGCCGTCTTAGTGTACCCAATCTGTACTCCATTCAACCAAAGTGGAGACAGCGACGCAACATCATCGCATCTTGTTGGGAAGAGAAGAATATAGTCAAGCAAAGCTAATGTTTGTAGGTTTTTTTTTATTAGCTTGGGTAATCTCTTTGTCATCCGTCATAACCGGCATATATTTCAGTCGCGACTTCATTTCATATTATACAAGCATCACTCGTGTCTCTGAATTATTTAAGGACGATAAGCAATTAATAAATTCTCTTAAGAAAGTACTATATGTCGGTATAACTTTCAACATATTTTATGTTGCCATGGCTGTCTTCAGAACATCGCAAAATTTATTTATATTACTACCATCAGATCCAATACTAAAACTGACAATTTTGCTTTCACTAGCTATTATAAGATGTACTATGATATTTGAGCACCTAATGGTGTATGCTGTTATAATGGTAGCGGTCTATTTGTTTAAAAGCTTGACTTCGTTGATATCAGTCGTACAGGAGAGATTAGGGAAATGTGATATTAGTTCGGGTGAGCAATGTGATATCACAAGGGAAACGATTCAAGAATGGGTTGAACTATACAAAGATCTGGCAAACTGCTGTGACAAGGTGTCGCTTTGCTTTGGACGCGAGGTAGTTATTTCTAGTTAGTTATTTTCTGCATAGACCATATTTGTTTTTGTATGAATAACATGAATATATTGTTTTTATTTTTCAGTATTTCGCTGCACTGGTCTTGGCACTATCACAGTGTATTTATTTGACGTATGTGATTATTTACTTAAAGTTTTCTAATGTGAGTATTTACACTCTACTTTTGTTCTCGAGCTTAGTATTTACGTTAATACTAAAAAGTACCAAGTCTGTCTAAATATTTACACCTGATTCCTCTGTTACCATGTAAATATTGTTACTATGGTAACTAATGAACCAATTATTTATAATGATCTGTTATATTCATAGAGGAGCGCATTGCATACATTTTTTATAAATTTCAGATGAATGACAATCTAGACTATGCGAAAATTGTTTTTATCATATTTAATTGTATCTCAGTGATGGTGATGCCATCAGTTGCTGGTCAAATGGCGAGTAACCAAAGAGTAAGGTTCCACCGGGTTATGGTTCGACTTTACAATACAAAGATTATTGGTAAGTCCATATTTAATATTATGCTACAAAATATTTCGTGTGACTGTCACTGGATAATTGTAAACCTCGTTAGATTATGAAATACCTCGAGATTCTAACTACTGATACATTTTGAACTGAATATTATTATTTCGAACAGAATAATAGGACCAATCAGCGCACCAGTCTACTATGATAGATAGTTATTTGTGTAACATACGTCACTCATTGGTCGGTTTGGTGCTAGTACTAACACAGTTCTTGTGAATGTCATAGAATTACAAATTAAATGGACTTCCCGTTGTCCGATGTTGATGGTAGATTTTTAGGGGAGTGTTTGCAATTTAACTGTTACACCTTAACAGATAAATTGCAGACTGGTGCACTAATTTGTCGAATTATTCTGTTCGAAATGTTGAATTTACAACTTATCGACAGATATTTCGTAATCTAACGAAGTTTACAATAATCCGTTGACATAATCACAGATATTTGGCTTTAGATACAGATGAAGCTGAAGTGAAATTGTTAAAGGACTTTATTCGTCTGATAAAGAAGAATCAAATAAATATCAAGTTACTGCCCAAGATTCCTGTTGGAGTGTACATGGTGCCGGTTGTCCTCACGTTGGCAGTCAACTATGTTATAGTCATGCTGCAGTTTAATCATGTTATTTAGTTTCGTGAATGAGATTCATACATTCATGCATCAAATTAACTTCTGCTTGCCATTTCATGTATTCACGTGAAAATACTTTCACGGCCTGGAAGGACTTTCAAGGCTGCAAAATGTATAACATAATTAGTTATTTTGTATTCTATGATATAGTGAATTGTTTGATATGTATTTCTTTTTATTTGACCTCTACACACGTTCTCTGCATATATTTTTTTCAACTCTCTACTCTCGCAGGTAAACAACAAATAAACGTACCGTTGTACCAATGTTCTGTTCCTTCTTCTTGTCTCTTTATTATGTGTGTATACATTAATGGTTAAACAAATAAAATAATTAAACATCTTCATACCAGTCGTTTTATTATTGCTTCTTGTTGCGTGTTGTTTTATTATTGTATTATTGCTTCCACGCACAATGGTCCACTTAAGGGACTAAGTGCGGAAACCAAACCCCCCTAACATAACATAACCAGTCGTTTTAATTATTGTATGAGTGAATTGTAGCACCTTAAAAACTAGCCACGACGTGTTGTGGTGAATATATATAAAAAATCTTTTTGTAAAAAAAAAACACTTGTTCGAAGAAAAGACTTGACGGAAGTCAGTGTTCTTGTTTTTGTTTCTTCATTTTTTGACACCGTCTTCCGATATTGAAGTAATTTTTCACATTTTAGTGTTTTTTTCGGCAGTCGGGTGTATTTTTTTTATAAAAGATTTTGATTTTTCACTTTTTAGTCGCGGTATATAATGGACAAGTTCTATAGTAAGGTAACTATAATTCATAAAGTCATGCTAGAATAGATTATCTGAATAATATCAAACTTGAACATAACCGGTGAAACAAGAGTGTACCAGGGTGAACTGTACACATCTGCGTACCCGTTTAGAGCGTACCGGTGTGATATTATGTTATGAAACAGCGTAAAAAATTAGCAGACATGCAATTGCAGCAATCCCCAGAGATTTGCCATTGTTTATTGAATAGTTCTGTTGTATATCTCCAAAGTTCTTCATGAGACCTTCACCAAACTTAAATGGGACTACATGAGAAGCACCAGTTTTCAAATATAAAAAAAGAATCATCAAAATTGGTTCATCTTCTAAAAAGTTTTGAGGTCACACATTTATAAGAAATACAGTCGAACTGACAACCTTTTTGAAGTCGGATAAAAAGGCCATATATCGAAATCGTGTTGCGGTTTTGATATTTGACCACAACGCGTTATGGCAGTGAAGAAAAGTTAGGACACATTCTCAGCTTAACTCGTTAACTCATCATTGGTCGGTGATCGTGGCAGCATTTCACAGCTGTCCTGTATGCAATAGAGCTAAAAAATAAATAGATCTTCCAATATCTGATGTTGGTTGGGTGTCTTTTTTTTTGAGTGATCTTGGTTTTTCGGGTTGTTAAAAACAATAATGGGCGAACGAAAAATTAAAATAAAAAATGGCTCCGACGTAAATTTTCCAAGTTTTCGTCATAGATATAATTTTCATGTATTCTGGGGTCGCTAAAATCGATTATTAGGACTATAATTCTGTAACAAGCTAGCTAGGAACTAAAAAACAAATAATAGTATTTATTGAAAATTTATGACAGACTATGGACTGTGAAAACAAATATATTGGAGATACTTACTTAAATAATAAACTACTTACGACTAAATAAGTGAATTATAACTAATAGACTTATGCTTCCTGATTCACCATCGTAGTCGATACCGACACAACATCACGAACAATAATGTATCCATTAAAGTGGTAAAATCATCAATGGAGAATAATTTAGACATATGTAGGAATGATTGTAGACAGAAGATGAACGTGATGAATTTTTTTGATTTTCAAATATTATTCCAGACCATAGGATATTAGAAATATATGAAGTATATTTGTTGTTGGGAAGAAGATACTATAGTCAAGCAATGCTAACATTTGTTTTACCTATGTACGAGAAAACTCTGTGTCATCCGTCATGACCGGCATATGTTTCAGCTGTGACTACATCTCATATTATACAAGCGTCAGTCGTGTCTCTAAATACATAAGGACAATAAAAAATAAGTTAAAGTTTTCTGCGTCGGTATAATATTTAACTTTTTTTTTCGCCGAAGCTGGCTTTAGAAATCTGCATGCTTTACTGATATTCTTACCATCACACCCGCTACTAAATCTGGTTCCAATTTTAGTTTCACAAGCTATTAAAAGATATAATAAAGCATTTCAGCACCTTATGTTGTTTGTTGTTATAACGATAGTGGTCCATTATTTAAAAGCTGTTGATATCAGCCGTTCAGAAAAGGGTAGAGAGTTGTGATATAGGTGAGAGATAGGATGAGCAATGTGGTATCACATGTGAGAAGATTCAAGAATGGGTTGAACTATACAGAGATCTAGCAAACAGCTGTGATAAAGTGTCACTTTGCTTTCGACGCCAGGTAGTTTTAAATTTGGTTATTTCTTGCATAGGCCATAGTTGTTTTTGTATCGATAGCATTAATATTTTTTTTGTATGTTTTAGTATTTCTCTTTGCTGGTCTTGTCACTATAACCGCCCATTTTTTTGATTTATCAATTTTTTTACTCAAAGTTTTATTGTGTAAGTAGATACAAACTACTTACTTTCTCTGGCAAAGTATCTACATTTACACGTAGCATGTACTCGTTGTACACGCTACGTAAGAAAAAGTCTGCCTAAAATACACTTATTTCTTAATTTGTTTTTTTTTTAATCTATAGTCACGCGTTAGACCTATATCTCGCCTGATGGTAAGCGATGATGGTCTATTTTTTGATTTATCACAATGTTTGTAGTAAAATAATGAATAGGTTTATATTAATTCAACATACTCTGCAAGAAGCAATGCAGCTGCAGAAAGATTTAAAAGATTTACTGAAACCCTGATTTTCAACCTCCTTAAATGGACGTCGAATAAGACGGAGTTACTCAATGACGTCAGCAAAACAGCGGTTGCGCTGTCACCCTACTGAGGATCAATTCACATTCCAAAGCAAAATGAATGTGTCATCATCAAAAACTGTGAATAAAAGATCGCTGTTATCGGACATATCAAAAATCTTCGACCCTTTGGTGTGGCTGTCTACAATTACCATCAAGCTCAAGCTACTATTCCAGGCAGTCTGGCAGTTACAACTCCAGTGGGATGATCAAATTCCTGAAGAGATTGTTAAGCAATGGTCATTAATGACACAAGATTTACAAAATATCAATGAGTTGAAGCTACCGAGAAGGCCGCATTGTCACAGGAACGGAACTATTAAGCTGCACGGTTTCTGTGATGAATCTACAAAAGCATTCGCTTGTGTGATTTATTGCATATACGAAAATGAAGATGCCAACCAAATCTCAACAGTTTCATTAATAACTGGAAAGGTGCGGCTTGTAAACAAAAGTATCATATTACCAAGATTGGAATTGAGTGTACTACTATCAAAGTTAATGTACACTATTACAAATGTCTGGTTGGGCACGACATCAAAATCTTCAGTTCAGTTTCGTTGCCAATAGAGTCAAGTATATGACCGATATCATACCATCAAACAGATAGCGCTATGTTAATTTTGCAGATAACCCACCTGATTGCGCCAGTGAGGCATGTCTGTAGAACAACTTAAGCAGCATAGTCTTTGGTGGCATGGACCCTCATGGTTGCCTTTATTCGATGAAAATCAGCCAAAGAAAAACCTTGACTATAACACATGCGAAGAAATGAGAGAGATAGCAATCGCACAACAAGTCGCCTTCTCGCAAAAACAATCATATGACGTCATCGGCACAATACTGAATAAGTACAGCAGCTTTGCGGAATCGACTAGTATATTTGCGAGGATTTTACGTATATCATCAAAAACGCAACCAAAGCCGTCTTTTCTTACAATTACGTCTCCTGATGGATGCGAGACGAGTATGTCGGACATTCGCATCCATCAAAAGGACGTTCGTAGGGTGCTGCGCAACCTTGATGTCAACAAAGCTAGTGGCCCCGACGGGATTCCGGCAATTGATCTCAGAACCTGTGCGCCTGAACTGTCTCCGATCATGACAAGCCTGTTTCGCCATTCGTATGAGACGGGAAAAGTGCCGAATGGTTGGAAGCAAGCTAACGTTCAGCCTGTGCCCAAGAAGGGCAGTCGGGCTGACCCGGCCAACTACAGACCCATATCAATAACGTCCATCTTCTGCAAGAGTATGGAACGAGTGCTCAACTCCAAGCTCCTGGCATACCTAGAAGCTAATGACATCCTTAGTGACCGCCAATATGGCTTCCGCCAAAATCGTTCAATTGGGGATCTTCTAGCGTATGCCATGCACGTCTGGAGTGAGGCCATCGAGAAGCACGGGGAAGCGCTTGCCGTCTCCCTCGACATCTCGAAGGCATTTGATAGGGTCTGGCATGAAAGCCTTAATGGTAAGCTTCCATCATTCGGTCTGCCCGGTGGTCTGTGCGATTGAATTGCAGACTTCCTGAGGGACCGGTCCATTCAAGTGGTTATTGATGGCCGCTCTTCTGACCTACTGCGTATTAATGCCGGGGTCCCTCAGGGTTCCGTACTCTCAGCAACATTGTTCTTGCTGCACATAAATGACCTGCTAAAACCCGGCACCTTTGGGTATGCGGGCGATGGCACTGTTACTGAGAGATATATGTCCGACGCGCGCGCTACTGGACCACAGATCCGGTCTCTTCGGGAGGCCATGGTTGGGCGCTTGAATCTGTCCTTGAAGGCAGTCTTCGAATGGGGCGATGCCAATCTGGTCAGGTTCAATGCTGCTAAAACCCAGGCGTGTCTTTTTTCCGCTAAAAGGAGCCAATTCCACCCGGCTCCTTCTTTCCGAGGTGTGACCGACGTTCATTTTTTCATTTTCGTAAAAAGTGAAAAATAACTTCAATTTCGGAATTCGGTGTTCCTGTTTACATTTCTTCGTTTTTTGACACCGACTTCCGAAATTGAAGTTATTTTTCACTTTGTAGTGTTTTTGTTTGGAAGTCGGTTGTAATTTTTGTAAAAAAGTTTCACTTTTTAGTTGTGGTACATAATGTACCAGTTCCATAGGCGGTACCTACGCGTATAGTGTCCAAAGTGAAGCTAGAATAGATTAACCCAATAACATGAAACTTAAACAAAACCGGTGCAAAGAGAGTATACCAAGGTGAACTGTTCACATCTGCGTACCCCTTTAGAGAGTACCACTGTGATATTTTGTTATGAAATGGTGTAAACAATAAACAGACATGCGATTGTATCTATCCCGAGTGTTTTACCGTCATTTATTGAAGAGTTCTGATGTATTTCTCCGAAGTTCTTAAATGGGACCACATGACAAGCACCAACTTTCAAATAAAAAAAGAATCATCAAAATCGGTTTACCCAATAAAAAGTTCTGAGATAACAAACATTAAAAAAAAATTACAGTCGAATTTAGAACCTCCTTCTTTTTGCGAAGTCGGTTAACAAATACAACAGCGCCCTTAAAGGACTGAAAGCCCAAACTATTATTCTATACCTATACCTAATAATACAAAAAAAACAAATATTTTCATTTTAAAAATAAGTTGCCTGACTACTGCTAATTAACACATAAATATAAACTAAATTATAAGTTTTAGAAAACACTTCGATGCAACTTTTAGTTCTGTTGGTTACGCTGGTCGATGGAGCCAGTGCCAGACCTAATCTTTTTAATGTCATGAGACCACCGTATTGCCAGAGCTGGAGCGGCATCAAGCTCACGAACAAGGATTGTAGCATGCTTAACCCTTACATACTTAAAGTCCTTAAAGTCTTGTTTTTTGGCTGCCTCTCCGCACTCTCGAAATAATTGCTTTCTCTTTAAAGTTAAGTGCTCATGCATAAATATACGATGAGAGTTTCCAGAAAATCCCAGCTGATCAGAGTTGACACCCTTTGCCAAACGAAAGGCACTTAGAAAGTTGTCTCTTAGTATGCGCGAATTTAACAATAATATTTTTAGGTTTATTATTTTTTTTGTGTGCATGCGGGACGCGATGTATGGCAATTATATCTTTCTAAGACAGAGGAAACTTTATGTTTGAACTGATACTATCCATGAGCGCAATCAAGTTTTCATTCCACCATTTAATCATAACACCATCTAGTTGTGATTACCAAACAGTACCTTTGAATAGCTATCAGAGCATTTATTTCGACAAGATCTGATATATAGATAAGCGTCTCGAACGAGACGAGTGGAAGTTGATTGTATATTATGATATGGAGCCTTATTGAAAATACGTTGATCATCTGGGCATCATATATTCTAATACAACAAAGATAATATCACAGTGTGACGCAATCCTCATGAAATTACGTCACGGTAGCAATGGACTTCACCATTACAATAGCATGTTGATTGGTCAGCAACTCACGGGGAACGTGTGACATAAGCGCGGTCTTATCAATCCTATAGGAAGCATAGCACACAGTTTGTTTGGTGTCTTAGACGACGAGTTTGCTCAAAATTATGCCAAGGAAATCCAACAAATCAGATGTAATCAAAAGCGTTTGGAAAAACAACACATCTATTGTTGAAGCAGATCACAACATCATCAAAAGAGTAGAAAATACCACGGATAGACATCACAAAATGTTAAATCAGCACCTCATCAATTTAGAGAAGGTATTTAACACAACTCAGGCAGGAGTTCAAGAATCACTACTGTCTAACAGCTTTAGTGTATCATCTATCATTGCCATCAGTGTCCTGATGAACTTGAAAACCATCAAAGAAACCATAGTGGATACCATTATGAACCTACATAACACAGGGTTCAATTTCCACCTTCTAACACCTAAACCGCTGACGGATGAACTTAATGTCATAATAGGACAGTTAGCAAAAGAATTGACTCTTCCAATAGATAATATTCAATCGGATTTATCTAAATTGTATCATTTATTGAAGACTAAAGCCAGAGTGATGCAGCAGTTTATGATCTTCGAAATTAAAATTCCATTAGTGAGTAGAGACAGCTACGACATCTACAGAATCTTAACAGTTCCGCAGCAAATTGAAAGTAGCTAATATGATCAGCATAATTCCCATCAAAGATATTCTCGCAATGAATATACAAAAGGACGCTTACATTCCAATGACGGAAAGTGTTTTCGAAACCTGTATGTTTTTCGACACAGAAACATACATCTGCCCCTTGAAGGGTCAGATGTATGATATATGATGATATATGATCAGAAACATTCATCAAATGAGATCGGATGAAAACCTATGCATCAGAGATTAACATTCAAATCGTTGCAGCACCGCATCTACAACCTGCACAAACCGTTTGACAGAGCTTAATAAATTAAACACATATTTTCGTTGCGGACCGTGCTCCATACGAATCATATGCGAGTATCAAGTTACGGCCGAACAATTAACCAATAGCTACCAACAGGCGATACGAAAGCAGTTTACTCACATAAGAAGCTGTCAAACATTCTAAAGACTGCGGCTGACGTTCTGAGGATTGATATTCCACCTATCAACAACATAATCAATTTCAATAAATTGATTATGTTGTTGATAGGTGGAATACCTTTCGGTGCAATCGACGAACAGTCTGACCATACCCACATCGAGACTCAAGGTCTGGTAAAAGAAGTCCATGATAAGTTCCCTCCATGTCCAGGTCCATGTTAAGTAAACCCAGTTGCGATGTCGCCTGTTACCAAGCGGCACCGCAACTTACTAGTTGGCCGCTATAACGTCGGCTTAGTCGGCAATAGCCTAGACGTGCGGCCTCTCTTCGGATTCCTCTTCGCTTCACCGTGGGTGACCACGGAACGGATACTTAGCCCCCCGTCCCGATGATGCGCGAACCCACCGGGTGGAACACGTCCTCGTCCTGCTGTCATGCGTGAGTGGCACCGCCGTCACAACGCCCTCTTGGTGTATAAATTGTATGACAAAATCAAACGGTCGTGCGGAGTACTACACCCGCACCGCTGCGGCAGCAGCCCGACACCAAACGTCTAAATCGATGGAGCCCTTAAAGTTTAAACCTGTTTACCGATTAATTTGAGGTCATTCATTTCATTATATATATCGAACATTTATAATCAACCATAAACTCTGACAACAAAGATATTGGAGATAATACTTGAATAAATAATGAACTACTTACTACTAATTTCCTGAATAAAGTTTTTTTGTTTCCTGACATCAATGAACTGTTACATTAGTGGCCTCACTACCAAGACAGAATATTACAAACAAATATGTCTCCCCTAAATTGGTTGAATTATTTAATGTTTGTGGAAAATCTCTTCGGCATATATAGAAATTATTGTACCCAGAAGAACATTAGGCGATATTTGATTAAATTCCAAATATTCGTCCAGACCATACTGCATACTATAATCATTATTTATCAAGTATGTTTCTTGTTGGGAAGAGTAGAATGTAGTCAAGCAAAGCTAATGTTTGTATATTTTTTCTCTTCAGCTTGGGTAATCGCTGTGTCATCCGTCATAACCGGAATATATTTCAGTCGTGACTTCATTTCATATTATACAAGCATCACTCGTGTCTTTGAATTATTTAAGGACGATAAGCAATTAATAAATTCTCTTAATAAAGTACTCTTTGTCGGTATAACTTTCAATATATTTTTTGGTGCCTTATCTGTCTTCAGAACATCGCAAAATTTTGTCATATTCTTACCATCTGAACCAATACTAAGACTGGCAAATTTGGTTTCACTAGTTATTATAAGATGTACTATAACATTTGAGCACTTTATGGTGTATGCTGTTATAATGGTAGCGGTCTATTTGTTTAAAAGCTTGACTTCGTTGATATCAGACGTTCAGGAGAAATTAGGGAGTCGTGATTTTAGTTCGGGTAAGCAATGTGATATCACTAGGGAAAAGATTCAAGAATGGGTTGAACTATACAAAGATCTAGCAAACTGCTGTGACAAGGTGTCACTTTGCTTTGGTCGCCAGGTAGTTATTTCTATTTAGTTATTTCCTGCATAGACCATATTTGTTTTTGAATGAATAACATGAATATATTGTTTTTATTTTTCAGTATTTCGCTGCACTGTTCTTAGCAACATCACAGTATATTTTTTTGATGTATATGATTATTTACTCTAATGTGAGTATTTACACATTACTTTTGTTCTCGAGCTAAGTATTTACGTTAAAACTACAAAGTATCAAGTCTGTCTAAATATTTACAATTGATTCCTCTGTTACTATGTAGATATTGTAACTTTGGTAAATAATAAACCAATTATTTATAACTATTATATTCAGGGAGGAGCGCATTGCAATTTTTTTTATAAATTTCAGATGAATGACAATCTAGACTATGCGAGAATTGTAATTATCATATTAAGTTTTATATCAGTGATGGTGATGCCATCAGTTGCTGGTCAAATGGCGAGTAACCAAAGAGTGAGGCTCCACCGGGTATTGGTTCGACTTTACAATACAAAGATAATTGGTAAGTCCATATATAAAATTATAAAAAAAAAATGGCGTGTGACTGTCACTGGATAATTGTAAACCTCGTTAGATTATGAAATACCTCGAGATTCTATAAACATTATATACATTTTGAACTGAACATTTCGAACAGAATAATAGGACCAATCAGCGCACCAGTCTAAAATCTATCTGTGTTTGTGTAACATACGTCCCCCATTGATCGGTTTGGTGCCAGTACTTACGCAGCTCACGTGAAGGTCATAGAGTTACATATTAAATAGACTTCACGTTGTCCGATGTTGTTGGTATTTTTTTTAGGGGCGCATTAGCAATTTAACTGTTACACCAAAACGGATAAATTGCAGACTGGTGCACTGATTTGTCGACTCATTCTGTTATATAGATAGATATTTCGTAATTTAACGATGTTTACAGTAATCCATTGACATAAACACAGAAATTTGGTTTTAGATACAGATGAAACTGAAGTGAAATTGTTAAAGGACTTTATACGTCTGATAAAGAAGAATCCAATAGAGATCCAGTTACTGCCCAAGATTCCTGTTGGAGTGTACATGGTGCCGGTTGTACTCACGTTGGCAGTCAACTATGTCATAGTCATGCTGCAGTTTAATCATGTTATTTAGTTTAGTGAATGAGATTCATACATTCATGCATCAAATTAACTTCTGCTCGCCATTTAATGTATTCACGTGGAAATAAACAATACTATCTATAAAATTTAAACTACAACAACACAAACACACACTAGTCCATAGTTAGTTTTTATCAGTGAATGTATATACGATGTGTACGGACTTGTAGTAATAAAATTTTAAGGCCGCAAAATGTATAATATAATTAGTTATATTTTATTCTATGTTATAGTGAATCGTATGATATGTATTTAGTTTTATTTGACCTCTACACATGTTATGTCGCCACTTGAAACTCTAAATTCTTAATACAATGACTAACACCGCATTGCGCTCTGCACCGTGAGATTCGCCTTCTCAGCAATTCGATGGCGTGGGACCGAAGATCGAGCAATAGCAGTGATGAATATTGATTTAGTGTATTAGTGATTCACTCTTGTTTCTCACATCGAGCAATTGTCGCGCATATTAATTTTACCGAACTAAATGTAATTATTATTTTAATTATATTCATTAAGTAAATTATATCGATTTTATATGCATCCTCGACTGCAGCTGTACGTAATTGGCGCAGTCGGTAGAATACTCGCGGTTGGTTTCGCGTAAAGAGGAAGATTTCCGGTATCATAAAGCCGCACCTGCGGCTATCCAGTCGTTTCAGAGTATCCCGAATCTACACGTCGTGCTTTATCGAGGAATCCAGACATTGATTACGCAAAGGGACTGATATAATGTTCATGTAAGTACCTACATTAGATTATTTCTAGTAACCGCTTTCTCCTCGCCTGTACTAATATAATATTCCAAAATTTTCTTGCCACGAAAATCCAGGAATGCTAGGGTAGTTAGAAGTAGAGACTTAGCGATAGATTCTAGAAGAAATATTAATTTAGATACGTTATACGAGGACACAGAATCGTTTTCTGGGAAAATGTCTTCGGATTTAGAATCCGTTTTTAAAGCATTACGATTGGTACCCGACTTTGACGGGAACCCGAATGTGCTGACTAGGTTTATTCAACTTTGTGATCATTTAGTTAAATAATATTACAATGTTCAAGGTGGTTCCGAATTAATTAAGTCTGCACTTATTAATGGTATATTTAATAAAATTGTAGGAGCTGCTGCTCGCTTAATCAACTCAAATGGTATAGCAACTGATTGGAATGGCATGCGTAAGGCATTAATAAATAATTTAGCTGACCAAAGAGATGATACCGCTCTTTATAGCAATTTTCCAAAGATTTTAACACAGGGCTCTTACATTCCGCAAGAGTTCTATGAGCGTTGTAAGAATCTTTTAAGCACAATTATGACATATGTTTCCTTACACGACTCCTTACAAACTACTATAGATGCTAAAAGGGATTTATATAAGAAATTAACGATCCAGGCGCGAATTAAAAGGTCCTATAGGATCACGCGTGCGTTGTATGCGGCTTCAAAATATAGAACAAGCACTAGAATTTGTTCATGAAGAAACTAATACCTTATATCTGCAAAATCGTAATGACGGTTTGCCTGATAAAAGAATTAATAGTTATAACCAACCCGGGTAAGATAATAATTTTAAAATGCTCTCTCAGCCGTTTAATATGCCTGATCCCAAGCCTAACACTTATAGGCCGATAGCGCTAGGCTTTGAGGTTTCAAAAATATTAAAGTTGTTTTTCGCATATAGTTGCCTTACCATTTGCACAACCTAATACATTAGTTTGTGTCATCCTAGGTATTTGCATAGGTAGAAATTTAGGTATTTGTATTTCCGACCAGTATTGGACGAAAAGAAAATTAGAGATGAAAATGTTACTTTCGGTTAAATAGGTTTTACTCGTTTTAAAATACTGATATCTGTTGTTCAAAAGATTTTGTGTCGAATTAATCCACGACTTTTATATATATATTATTTTTTTATTACAACATCCTGTAAAATCCATAAAAGAAAATGCAAGTTATTAAAGTTTACGTGTTTTTGATTATTATGGTGTAACAAAACACTATTTATAATTTGTGTTGTTTTTATCCATCAAATCTTATTATTTAAGAAAAAATACTAGACTTCTTCGCACGAAGGGCAAGCGCGGGGAAAAGCGCGGACGCGGGCTGCGGGTGCCGGTCAGCCAGACGCGCGGCGCGTTTATTTGTTCACGTTCGGTCTTTACAAGTTGCAACAAACAAATGCGTGCGTTATTTAATTTTATGATGTATTTGATTGATTAAAGCCCACTTGCACGAAAAACTTAACTCAGAATTAGTTGCTAACACGAGGTTATATTGACAAATATTGTATAACAAACTGTCAATTTAACCTAGTGTGTCTAACTCTGAGTTAAGTTTTTTGCGCAAAAGTTAGTTATGAAACTGTGAAAGACTAAAATGGAGGTTGAATATAATAAATGTGTTTTATGGAAACCCAATATGAATAACACTGTAACACAATATGGCATGGTTTTCAACACAGCTATTTAATTTTTTTTGTAAAGTTTATTATTTATTTGCAGCTGCAGGCATAAGTTGTTCTGTATAATTTTAGGTTTCATGTCGTTAATTTTAATTGATTTCAGTTTTGGTAAAACCACTGCAAGTATGATTTTGGTGATGTTTCAATGTACATATTTTAAGCATTTTTAATATTTTAAGCATTGTAACTACCGTTACAATGGGATCATGAAAACATTTGAAAGATTTTTCCTGTGAATATTATTCTATCTTATTGTACGATTACGAATTATATCGACAAAAACACATGTGATAAATATTATTGTAAGCAACCATTACAATGTGTGTCAATGTTACATTCGGATAAAAATACATGTTAAGTACTATGGAAAAGCTAATAAAACTCGTTTTTTACTCATTATTGTAATTCAATTAATATTCACAACGCTTTGGGCTCTGGTGGATACAGGGCTGGTTAAAATTATCTGTGCCTGTTTTTACCGTTCGCACAGCGGAGATCAGGAGACAAACAGGCTCGCAGATTACCTCAGTGAAATGGCTCATGCAGCACAGCAGCGGTACCCTTCCGCCCAATTAGTGATACGCGGGGACTTTAATGCTCACCACCAGGCGTGACTCCTCCCATACCAGTGCAGTGATCATGCTGGAGGGGAGATGCATAAGCTTTCGTTAGCGCTAATCAGCCAGTTGGTTCAGGGTGCAACGGCAACGGGGGATGTTGATTCGCATACGGCCAATTGCTTGGACCTTCTGCTGACAAAAGATCCAGACCGATACTCTGTGTCGATAACTTCACCTTGATTAGTTCCGACCTCCATCTCCTTATTTCTCCTGGTGGACGTGAGACATATGTCGGACATTCGCATCCATCAGAAGGACGTCGTAGGTTGTTGGGCAACCGCAACTTGAACAAAGCTAGTGACTAGCACTTGTAATGCTTGGAAGTAAGCTAACGTATAGCCCGTGTCCAAGAGGGACAGTCGAGCTGACCCGGCCAATTACAGACCCATCTCTAAGAGTGCTTAATATTAAGCTCCTGGCTTACCAAGAAGCTAATGACATCCTAAGTGATTGCCAATTGTTCTACAGGGGATCTTCTAGTGTATGCTATTCACATCCTTGTCCTTCGAGAGGCTATGGTGGAGCGTTTGAGCTTATTCTTGAAGGCAATCTCCAAATAGGGCGATGCCGATTTGGTCAGGTTCTATGCTGCTAAAAGACAGGTCTGTTTTTTCTCCGTTAAAATGAGCCAATTCCCCCGGCTCTGTCCTTCCGAGGTGTAAACGTTGCGAACGCCGATAATGGACCATTTTGAGCTTCCTGGTGTTACGTTTAACACGATCCTAAAGTTAGGTCCGTACATTGAGGAAAAGACTCAGCTGTTTGCCAAAAAGTTGGGGATCCTCGCAAAGGTGAGACGCTTATTTACGCCAGAATAGTTGCTCAAGTTGTATCAAGCGCAAGTTCGATGATGTATGGAATACTGTACTCATTTCTGGGACGTATCTGCCAAATACCAGCTTGATGCAGTTAAGTTGATCAAAAAACGGGCCAAGAAGCTCATCGGCAATGAGGCACTGGTCGAGTTAAAGCTCCAGAGCCTTGAACATCGTTGCCGAGTGGCCACCTTATCGGTTTTTTTATCAGTTGCATTTCGGAGATTGTGCAATGGAATAAGCAACTTTAGAATTTTAAAAACTTATGAAATCAAAATAGCCCAGCGCTATTGGTTTAATATAGCATACCAGGATCCGCACGATTACAATTGCCAGTCCAACAACTACCGCAGTGGAAACTGATTTATTTACAACTTCGTCAGTTTGGTCTGACGCGAACTCAGCAAATGTTTAGGGCACCCCCACCGAACTATAACCGTCAGAATAACCCGTTTCAAGTAGTCCAGCAGAATTCTCCTAACCAGCCTAGCGGGTCAGCGCAACCACGCCCAATGAGTGGTGTTAGACAATTCGCGAGCAGACAATTACCACCTACTAACGCTTTATCTAGGCATGATTGGAACAGATCTAGGAATCCTCCAACTAATAGTTATTTCAAAACTAGGGAGATGCATTTTAATGATTTTTTCATTGATTCTTCGACCAATGATTTCTTTACCGATTATGACGGCACTTATTACGATTACTGTGAGTACTCAGAAAATTTGTACTATGAATATCAACCATCCCCCCAGGAATGTCTAGAACATCCCCAGCAGCCCGGAAGCATAAAAGAGGATGACAAGGAATCCAAGGAGCCGGATTTTTGGAAAACTCCGAAATCTGACAAATTAAAAAATAGAGATAAACCTCCAAACTCAACTTCCATACATTCAAATTGCGTCACCTCCACTTAAGTTTAATATACACAGATGCAAACCAGTCATTTCTATGTCCTAAAGCTGTCGAAAAATATTTTAGTGATAGTTCATGCTAAAACTAGAAACGACTATTCAATTACTTTACCTATTTTTAATTAATTTAATGATTCAAGTACAGTTTCATTTGATATCTATAAGTTCCACGACTACTTTGATGGACTTATTGGTAGGTACCGATTTGCTAGAAAAATGGGAAGCTACAATAGATTATAAAAATAAATTACTAAGGTCGCTTCAAACCCATTAGAATCTATGACTCACGCAATACTAATTTGTATGAGAATATAATTCCAGCAGGTACATCTAAGTTACGCGATGGAGATGCTTATATTCCTGAACAATCTATTTCAAACTGTATCATACGAAGCACAAACCTTTGCGGGAACCTCGTGCTCGCGTCATCGGTGCACCGAATCATTTCACTAGGGTTCAAGGGCGGCAGGGTTTTAGGTTACTGTCATCACACGTTAAACACAAACACAAACTTTTGATTTATAAGTCTTATTACATGCGATAACCGCGGTAATTCCAAAGTTATCAATATTTTTCAACGGAGCGGGCCGACGCCATTGCGCACGCGGTGCAGTTCGATTCGGAAGTGATTTTTACATAAATGGCGTGGCGAATCTTCTTATTCACTCGCGAGGTATGTGCGGGAAAGAGATGGGTAAAGGGGATAGCGGATATGTCAATCAAATTTTGAATGTTTTCGCAACCACTTCTTTACCTAAAACCCCTACCGAAATTAAAAGGTTTTTGGGACTTTTTGGTTATTACAGAAAGTTTATACCTGATTTTGCTAAAATAAACAAATCTCTCACTCAAAGCTTAAATAAAGCCTCCAAAATAACACTTGATCAAAATTATGTCGAATGCTTTGAAAAATGTAAGACTCTTCTGGCCAATGATCCAATTCTTCAATACCCTGATTTAAAAAAAGAATTTATACTCACTGCGGATACTTCAAACTAGGCAATTGGAGCAGTACTTTCACAAGGGACTATTGGATCTGATAAACCAATACTTATGCCTCGCGTACGCTTAACTCTAGTGAAGTAAATTATAGCACTATTGAAAAGGAATTATTGGCTATAATCTGGGCAACGAATTATTTCAGGCCATTTCTATTCGGATATAAATTAAAAATTGTGACGGACCATCACCACCATTGCATTGGGTGAAGAATATTAAAGAACCAAATTCCCGATTAACCCGTTGGAGATTACGGCTAAGCGAATTTGAGTTTACAGTTGTCAATAAGCAAGGAAAACATAATACTAATGCAGATGCTTTGTCACGAATAGAAATTCAAAATGAAGAAGCTAGTTCGATAGCAGTTAACACCTCACAAGGTGCACCTTCAGACTCAGATTCTAGAACTGAAAGCGCGGATTCTAGGACTTTAAGTGCCCATAGTGATTTAGAAAGTCCCATATTTGAAATTTCTATTTCAGATGACCCCCTTAATAAGTTTAAAAAGCAAATATATCTTAATGTTCTATTCTATTCTATATTTTTTATGGCAAGCAAAGCCGATGTCGACTATTCTGCCAATGTCCAAAGTAAATTGGAAAACAAGTGTGTCTGAGATTGATGATTTAATTATAAGAGGAGAAACTGTAGACGAAAACTAAGTGCTTTTTGATACAGTTGAACACTTGATGAGTTAGTACGGGACTGAAACAAACAAAAAAATAAGAATACATAAATATTAAAAATGTTAAAAGTTAAAACATTAAAATACATATAGCTACCACCACACCATAGAAGCAATAATCGGAACTAGAAATTATAATTTAATATTGTTGTGGCGGATAAAGGTCATCAGCGCCACAAGCAGATCTTGGGAAGAATATGTTAGGAGAGATGGGAAATTAATTGGAAGAGGGATCTTGAATTTAGGGAGACGGCTATATACATCTAAAGAAGGGATGTTATTGGCGCATTCAAAAAATATGTGATCTAACGTACCGTCTTCCAAACCGCATTCACATAGGGAGGAGTCACGAACGCGATTTTTTTCTAGGAAAACTGGAGTACAACAAAAGCCTAAGCGGATTCTACAAAGGACGGATACAACGGTTTTAGATACTTTTTTGTATGGGTAGAACCAAGGTTTTGGTTTTATAGTAGGTTGTACTGCATAGTAGAACCTACCCTTCTTCCTACCAGTGGAATTCCACTGTTCTTCCATGAACACAGAAGGTTGACTTTGGGCATGTTCAGTAAGTCATACCCCTGGTAAGAATAGTGGGAGAGGTTAGCTGTAGCTGACGAGCAAGCATCCTTGGCTAAGACATCAGCGCATTCGTTACCCTTAATACCGCAGTGACTAGGAATCCAAACTAACTGAACCTCTTTTTGACTATTAGCGCACGAAAATTAACATTTTTTAATTTTTAAAATTAGGGAGCTGTGCAATTTGCTTTTGAAGGGGCTTTGAGCCAAAGCCTGTAGGCAGCTTAGGGAGTCAGTGAAAACAACGGCTTTATCAATGTTATGGTGTGACTCTATAAAAAGGCAAGCTTCCAATAAAGCCACACATTCGCCCGTGAACACAGAGGACTCCTTGGGACATTTATATTGCAAAATAATCCTGGAGCTTTGGTAGTATACTGCAGCTCCAATGCAACTAGAGTCAGAGAACTTCGAAGCATCGGTGAAAAATTTTTGGAAACCATTCCATCGCTCGCCCACCACCGCGTTGAAAGCCGAATTCGCCGAAGGGGACTTTTTGCCGATGTTAAAAATAATTTTTGGGGTGAAGCATAAAGCTTCATATTCGTAGTTAAAAAGGGGTAATTTGGGGTACTGGACGATCGGACATACTAAATTATGGATTAAGCGAAAATGTTTTAGGATCAAAGGGATTTCTTTATTTTTCCAATAATTTGAGTGTCTGCATACGGCATTTAACTCGTTCAGTTTTGCAATAAGAGGGTGGGAAGATCTGCATATTATCCTAGACAAAAAACGGGAGGCTAGATACTGCCGTCTTAGGGCCAGGGGAGGTTCAGCGCATTCGACCTGCAACGCGTTAATGGGAGAGGACTTCATACAACCAGAGATGATCCGAAGGCACTTAGATTGAATCCTATCTAGTCCTACCAAGGCTCCTCTGTTACATGGAACCAGATGGAACGTCCCATAATCTAATATACTACGGACTAAGGCATTATAAACTAATTTTAAAGTGTAGGGATGGGAACCCCACCAGACACCCGCAAGAACTTTTAGGATCGAAATGACTCGTTCACATTTTTGGATTAAGAAATTTATATGATACAATTACCTGTTAGTTTAGAGTCGAGAAAAACGCCTAAAATTTAACTTTATTTGTTAAAGGAACAATGTTGCCTGAAATGGTCACTGATATATGAGGGATTAATCTTTTCCGAGAAAAGATTACTGCCGAACTTTTAGGCGCGGATAGCGACAGTCCATGGCTTAAAAGCCAATGATTCGGAGAGTCCAGGGAGAGGCTAAGAGAAGACGCGGCGTCAACTATGGAGGAATCTGACACATACAGAACTAAGTCATCAGCGTACTGTAGGATATGACAGTTATTGTTTAGGCAAGAGCCGATATCGGTTGTATACAGGTTATAGAGTAACGGACTGAGGACGAAGCCCTGCGGGAGTCCCCTCCAAGTCTGCCTTTTGACAAAATCCTCGCCCTGGACTCTCAGAACCAAGGAGCGAGACCAAAGAAGACCACATATGCATTCGATCATCTTGACTGGAATACTCAGCTGGTGCAGTTTCTGCCTGAGGACAGGAAGAAGAACATTGTCATATGCGGAAGAAATGTCCAGGAAGGCTGCTACAGCAGAATCGTTTTTGGAAAAAGATAAGCGAATATCTGTTAGTAGAATACCAACACTGTCTATTGTGCTGAGCCCCTTCCTAAAACCGAATTGGTAGTTCGGCAGTAATCCTCTAGATTCGACTATCCACTCCAGTCGATTTTTAATAAGGTGTTCCATTAGTTTGGCTAAGGCTGAAGACAGAGCAATAGGTCTAAGGCCATTCGGATCATCCACATGTTTGCCTGGTTTCAATAGGGGAATGATCATTTGTAGTTTCCACTGGTCTGGAACCCAACCATGATTATAGCAAAGATTAATTAAATCTAAAAAATATTGTTTGGCTTTATCCCCAGCATTAGTAATAAAAGAGTATGGTATACCGTCAATACCAGGTGCTGAGTCCCGGACATGACTGAGTACTATATTTAATTCCTTCAAAGTAAAAGGCGCATCAAAGGGGTCATTAGAATTAGTATGTGTGGGAACACTAATGCATTCAGAAGAGAGAGGGACATATGGTGGGGCAATTCTGTCAAAAAAAAGTTCAGCTGTTTCCCTAGTGATCGGTGAAGAGTTTAATGGTGAACAGCCACGTCTAAACCTATTAATGTTCTTCCACACAACTGAGATTGGGGTGGAGGGAGATAAGGCAGTGCAGAATTTAACCCAACCTGCACGTTTTTTCCTACAGAGGAGACGTTTAGATCTGGCATAAACCTGCTGATAGGCCAACAGGTTTTGGGTGTTCATTTTCTGATTGTATTGCTTTTCAGCTTCATTCCTCGACCTGACCATCAAAGTGCATTCCTGGTCCCACCATGGGGGTGAAGGGATTTTATTCCGGGCACTGTTTTTCAGAGGGAAACAGGAATCTGCACTAGAGGTTACAGCCTCAACAAAACCTTCATAGCAGCTCTTGGTATGGCGGTGATCATCAAAATCAAATAAACTTGAATTAAAATTTGAAAGATTATCAATTTTCTGCTCCAATAATGATACAAACTTAGTCCAATCTGGTTTGGACAAGTTATATTTCAAAAGTGGAGGAGAAGTTTTTCTAAGTAAGTTTTATTAATAAAAGATATAATTATAGAGTAATGATCACTACCATGCGACAAGGATGTGCATTCCCAGTGGGATGATGCTGCTAGATCAGCTGAACAGAAAGTGAGGTCAACGCAACTCTTCTGTTGTCCAGGAAGAGACTTACGGGTTGGGCAGCCATTGTTTAAGATGCAAAGATCTAGGTCATCCAGGATCTCCACTAAAGCTATACCGAAGGCGTCACAGCGTTCAGACCCCCATCTATAATGGTGGCAGTTGAAATCACCCATAACCAGCAATGGACCGTGTACATTACAAAAGATGTTTTTTAATATGACTAGAAAATCTGGGTGAGGGTGTGCAATATAGATGGAAAACACTGTGATACCTTCAACCATACCTGCTACTACACTCAAATTACCCTGAAGGGGAGGAAGGGGTAAAGGGGAACGTGGGACCCGATTATTTACGAAGAGAGCCGACCCTCCGTACCCATCGGATCTATCGCATCTAAGGATGTTAAAGTGTGGCATACGAAAGCTGAGACTTGGGGTGAGCCAAGTCTCAGCTATGGAACAAGCCAATGGCTTGTATTTGTTCAAGAGGAATATGAGGTCGTGCTTTTTATGCCACACGCTCCTCACATTCCACTGAAGAAATGTTTGGCGGGACGCCATTTTGAATGGATAGTAAAAGAGAAATAAGTTGATCGGCAACGTTGGACGGTAATTGAGAGTTACTAGAAGAGGAAATAAGAGTAGGTAAGAGTTTTACTAGAAGTTCGATAGCTGAAACGGTATTATTGCTGGGGACATTACTATTAAGACCACAGCCATTAGGCTGTGAGGATCGGGGAGAGCTTACTATCTGCTGATGAGCAGCTTGATCAAAAGATTGAGAAAGAGGGGCATGGGTCCTGGGCTTGAGGGTGACAGTCTTACGATAAGACTGTGATTTAGTGGCATTAGCATAGTTACGGGTGACTATCGGAATGACTTTGCTAGCCTCAACATAAGAAATGGATTTCTCTGCCATTACAGTCTTAATAGCTTTCTGTCTACCATGCTCGGGGCAAGACTTGCTATTAGCAAAGTGGTTTCCCGAGCAAAGCACACAGAAGGCCTCGCCCTCTGAAATGTTGCAACCATCACCGGGGTGATCGTGGCCACATTTACTGCAGCGTGGATTCGACCTGCATAAGTTAGCAATATGTCCAAAACGGCAGCACTTCCAGCATTGGATGGTAGGGAAGATATATTGTTCGACAGGGAGGGATGTGTAGCAGCAGTATACTCGTTTAGGTAACACCTGTCCATCAAAAGTCAGTACACAAGTTTCTGTGGGTTTCCATTCTACTATGCCTTCTTTATGAACTTTACGGTTGATTCTGCGTACTTTTAAAATACCTCCACAACCTGAGGGAACAGATAAGTATGATAGGGCCTCTTCTTCATTTATATCTGCAGGTACACCTGTCACAACACCCATCCTGGTGATGTTAAAGGTTGGAATTGCTGCAGTATAGCTGTGTTTAGAGAGCAAGGAGTTAACTAAAAAGGCGTTTGCATCCTGAGGGGATGTGAACTCCACGGATACCCTATTGCGACCCACTCTGTTGACTCCACCGCGAACAACGTTTGCAATCTTATTGCCTATTAAAAACTTGCCAAAATTAACGGGGTGAAGTGTGGTGCCTGAAGTTTGTTGCGTTTCCACGCGAGAAACGTGGACGACATAAGGACCCTTATCCATGGCTGAATATTTAACTCGGCCAATTTGGCTCTTTGCTTGCTTGTTGGAAGACGGAGTGGATAATTCTGAATTCCCAGGTCGTTTACGCGTGATTTGCTGAGTTTGCAGGACTTCCATTTCGGATACGCTGCAGACAACATCAGCAAATTGCGAGAGAGGATTCGGGGAGGGTTGAAGAGGATATAAGGAAGCTGGGATATCAGGCGGGTCGGGGTCGGGTGGTTTATTTTTATCCATATTTACGGATGTATGGAAGATAGTCACAGAACAAACCTGTTTACAAACAAGGACAACACACTTAAAATACACAAACACGTCACAAAAGTAGCAAAAATTGATTAATACACCACTAGGCACTCGGAACACACGTGTAAGCCAAGAGACTCGTGGCGAGAATCTATCTTAATGTTGTTGGAGATATAAAAAGCAGGCCCAGTGTTTCAAAACTATTTCAAACTCATACTAAAACTGTCATACAACTTTCAAAATCTTATTTAGAACAAAACGTTATTAGCGCGATTAAAGAATACGTTAATCGAAAAGTAAAAACAGTTGTTTTATTAATCTTACACTGGAAATGTATTCTATAATATCGAAAACACAACAAAATAAAAAAAAAATCTAATTAAATTAGTACTTACCAAAAACGAAGTATAAAATATCAAAGATTATTTCAAGTAACAGGAAATTATAAAGAAATATTATGAAGGGAAAACCAATCATAGAGGCATCAACGAGTGTTATCTAGCATTATCGAGTAGATTCTATTGCCAAATAGAATCAGGTAACGAGCACGTAACAAAATATATCAATAAATGTCAAATATGCGGGCAAGCTAAATTTGATCGCAATCCAGTTAAACCAAGGTTACAAATTGTACCTCCACCTACAAAGCCGTTTGAGGTTTTACATTTAGATCTGTTTATTATTGAAACGAATAAGTATCTTGTAATTGTAGATGCATTCTCTAAATATGGTCAAGCATACTTCTTGAAAGATGTTACAGCTAATTTAATGAGGTTCAATTAAAAATAGAATGCTTGTGTGATAACGTTGATACTGAGACACTCGAAAGAACTACAATTGAATCTCAATATTATGGAATGGTAGCCCAAACTAAAATTATGTTAGGTAACTTTTCAAAATCTGAGCAAGATGAAATAAAATCGAATTGCAGTACTAATGTTAAGCGCCAGTTCGTCAATTTACCTACAATCCAATTAACTAAATTCACAGGATCATAGGATAACTGGCTTGAATTTCGCGATACCTTCGCAAGTCTCATTCATGGCAATGACGTATAGACGAGATTAATAAATTTCATTACCTCAGATCATCATTATCAGAATCTACTGCGGTCGTAATCCAGTCAATTGAGTTTTCTGCTCAAAACTACAATGTGGCAAAATCAAAATCAAAATCAAAAATGTTTATTTCAAATAGACCAATTACAGGTACTTTTGAATTGTCAAAATGTCGGTCAGTCAAACAAAGAAGTGAAGCTAAATTGCACGTTCCAAGGAGTAGATCTCTATGGAGAAGAACGTGCAAGAAACTCCATGGACACTCTTTTAAATCATATGTGTTACATATAATGTTTGGTTACATATTTCTTGTTGCTTCTATTATGTGAGCACAATGTAGATAATAATAAAAAAAAAAAATAAAAGATAGGAACTGAATTAAACCACTGGCAGCTAAGAGATGACCAGTCTCATCTGACGGCACCCGTTCACGAGCATGACGCGTGCATCAACCCCACTCAGCTCAACCATTTTGAAGGGAACCGAATGACCCAATAACCCGCGCCACCAACAGCGAGACATTTGAGTGAGCATGACAAACTCTCAACTGCCATGCTTGCAATGTCAAAATAAAAAAATAAAAAGTTGTAACCTAATAAAAAATGCTCCATGGTACTTCACATTCACAAATTTGAGAGAAAATAAAAAAAAAAGTGCTTCTACATGGCATGGGAGCTTCTTTGTGAGCGATTCAATAATTAAAGATTATTGATTGAGAATCACGTTACGGCTTTGTTCAACGTCGAGTCGATTGCTAGGAAGTCTTCAACTGCATTAAAAGGTATCATAGACAATGTAAACAAAAACATCAGTGCGTTAAAAACTTAGGCGAGCCTGTTAGTAGGTTAGGTTAGGTTAAAACGGGCTGGTTTCCGCAACTCCACGACTAAGCGCGTATTTTGCGTACAAAATAAAGTAATTGGGACACATTACTTATCTACATAATTCGACAAAAACTTAACACTACAACATTCCGAGAATGGGTGGAGTACAAAGGACATATCGATAAAGCTAAAAAAATCACTTTTGATTAGTTCATTGTTTTTTTACGTAATCGGGCTGAGTCAATAGAAACACTGGAAAAGTCACGTCATTCTACAACTAACACAAAACATAATACTAAAATAACAGCCTTTGTAACAACATAAAACAAGACCAGTTCTTCATCAAGTAGTTGTCCAAAATGTAAAAGCGATCACAACCTAAATTCATGTCCACAGTTTCTATCATTAAGTGTCAACGATGAAATGTCTTTACTACCTAGCTATAACGTATGTTCCGCCGTGCCCTCGTGGGGGCGATCGGCGGCGGAGACCTCTCGCGCCGGGCCTTGGTTCAGGCCATGGTCCGGAGCGAGGAGGAGTGGCAGGCGGTCGCCTCCTTTTGCGAAGCAGTAATGCTAGCAAAGGAGGAGGCCGACCGCATCAGGCAACGGCGCCCTCGCCGCCGCCGCCGGGATCCCAATCCCGATATCCAGCCACCGTAGACGCGGGCTCGTGGACAGCGAGCCATGGGTAGCTCGCTGTCCGATCGTCCGGTAACTACCCGGACCGAGCCAAGGCGTCGACGGCGCGCACTGTTCCCGCGCGCCTCAAGGAGTTGTCAGCAAAGAGAGGGGCCCAGCTGGGTCGAAGCCTACCGGGGTTCGGGGTTATCCGAAAGGAAGCTAGAGCCCCGGTACGAAGGCTAGAAGGAACGGCGCGGGGTTTTTAGTCAGTACAAGTCTGACACTATCTCCCGCTCCACCCAAGAGCGGGATTTGTCATAAGATGATATTCCCCGTCGACAAAAAAAAAAAAAAAAGCTGTAAGGTATGTTGTAATTTTTTGCGTGTCGGTCCAGGATGACCAGGATGTAAAATATGTAAACGCAAGCACCATACGCTTATTCATAACACAAACTTCAAATCAAAACCTGTTTCAAGTAAATCAACTGACGACGGCACGACTGATAAGGCTAAGGTTGAGTCATCCTGCACTGTTGACACAAACAATAGTCACGTTTCGCTCTCAGATAATATCTCTGCGCATTCGCATACGAGCAGCACAGGCGACATTCTATTATTGTCAACTGCGTTAGTGATATGCTACACACATAAAAAAATAAAAAGAACACATAGCTCTAGCACTTCTCGATTCTGGTAGTTCGTCGTGTTCAATGACAGAGAATTTATTTAATACGCTAAATCTGCTTCATTTAAATACAGACAGATCTATACAAGGCATAAATAAGTGTATATCGCATGTGGAAAAAATGTGTCGTGTGCACATTAAATCGTTGTATGAATCGTACACTAATGATTTAACATGTTTTGTCTTGCCCACAATAACTGATAACGTCCCCGCTAGACAGTTACATGTGAATATACCGTCAAACATTCACTTAGCCGATCCGAATTTCCACACACCGGCTTCTATTGATATTATTATAGAAGCAGACGTATTCTGGAGTTTATTAGGATCAAATAAGATTTTACTAGGTGATGGGAAACCAACACTTTATCAAACTAGACTTGGTTGGCTAGTTTGCGGCCCAATTAACGGCGTCTTTAGTAATAATTCATCTCATCTTTCATAAATTAAATGTAATTTTACTAATGTTAACGATAATTATGAAAGTTATTCCAGTTCGATTGAGTTAGATGACATCCGAAACAAATTGTCGCGTTTCTGGCAGCTCAAGGAAGTTTGTCATGAGTCATCGACTTATTCAGCTGAGGGGAAGAAATCTTCGAATAGTTTAGGTGATTCGTATCATTGTGCAAAACGATGTTTTCTGTCATTGGAATGCAGAAATCTCAGCCAACCCTCACTTGATAAAATGTACAAAGATTTTATGACTAAATACATTTCTTTAGACCATATGTCCGATATAAGAGCAGTGGTGGCCCAGGAAGAGCAGTGGTGGACCAGTGGTATCGGCCGCGGCTTACAAGTTCTAGGTCGTGGGTTCGAGCCCAGGCAGGCGCTTTACTTTGTGTAAATTATTTCATCACCACTGCTCTCAAAACGGTGAAGGAAAACATCGTGAGGAAACCGGCATGTCCTAGAACCAAAAATTCGAAGACATGTGACATCCACCAACCCGCACTGGGCCCGCGTGGTGGATTACGGCCCATTCCCTCTCACAGAGAGGAGGCCTGTGTCCCAGCAGTGGGAACATATTAATAGGCTGATGATGATGATGATATATTCGAGTATACTATTCATGAAGATCAGCGGTCATATTTTATTCCTCATCACGGAGTACTGCTCGAGAGTAGTAGTACAACCAAATTAAGGATAGTTTTCAATGCTAGTGCACCCACTACCTTTGACGCGTGGACGATCTGACCGCAATCCTTCTTAGATTTAGAATGCATAAGTACGTCCTCTCTGCTGACGTCGAGAAAATGTACAGACAGGTGTCTGTACACCCTTCAGATAGGCACCTGCAGCAAATTATTTGCCGTGATGATGCTTCTAGTCCTCTTAAAACCTACCAATTGATTACAGTAACTTACGGTACGGCTAGTGCACCGTTTCTCGCTACTAAGTGCCTCAAACTGGTCGGTACTGAATGTCAGGATCAAAAGGTCGCAGAAGTTATCCTTCATGATTTTTACGTCGATGACCTTTTGACCGGTACAGACGTGTTTGAAGAGGCTCGAATGTTGCGTCATTAGGTGACTGATACCCTTGCTTCTGCTTTCATGCCTTTAAGGAAGTGGAAATCTAACGAACCCAGTATAATTTCAGAACCATCTGGTGATTCTAATTTTGATTACCACAAGGAAAGTTATGTTGTCAATAAAACACTTGGTCTTAGCTGGCAAATTAACACAGATGATCTGTGTTTTCCTATGCATAGAAAATACTAAGCGTGGCATGTTGGCAGTAATCGCTCGAATATTTGATCTTCCAGGGTTGTTAGCACCGTGTGTCGTGAGCATGAAGATGTTGCTTCAGAAACTTTGGCTGGACGGGTTAAAATGGGATGACCAGTTATCACCTGAGGTTCCTTAAACATAATTAAAGCCTTGCCTTGCCTTCATAATTTACATGTTTCACGTGGTGTAGTTTGTGACGCATACAAACAGGTAGAATTTCACATTTTTACTGACGCTTCGGAGCGAGCTTAAGGCGCGGGCGCTTTTTTGTATATACCCAGTATCAATGAGCAGGGTGACGTCGACGTGCGATTATTAACAACTAAAAGTCGTGTAACTCCTATTAAACCGTTAATAATACCGCGACTTGAGCTCTGTGCTGCATTGCTTGGTACACGTTTATATCAAAAGATTGCTAGGTCCCTTCGCATTAAACCATTTAGTGTAGTTTTTTGGAAGTTCTGGGTTGGTTAAAAATGCTACCTATTAAATTAAATACTTTTGTTCGCAACCGTGTTGCCGAAGTATTAGAATTAACCGTCCCAAGCACATGGAGACATGTTTCGACACACGACAATCCAGCTGATTTAATAACCCGCGGGGCGGAACCTACCGCTATGCAATCACTGGATTTGTGGTGGTTCGGTCCATGTTTATTAAAGTATGACAGTGCTACATGGCCTCATCCTGTTATGAATCCAAGCATCTTACCAGACATTAAATCTAATGTTTTGATTAATTTAGCCCATGATCAGGCTAACGCAGATTCATTTAAAGCATTAATCGAGTTTAATCGTTTTTTCAATATAACAAGATTACAGCGTTCTATTTGTAGGGGTTCTTGATCACGCCTACACTTGGATGATAAATGATATGTGACTGCTGATAAGGATGTCGGCAGAAGGATCGTGTAATAAATGATAACTACACAACTCCCGGTGCGAACTATTTAATTGATACTTATTGATACAAATGAATGAGTGCAGTGAACAAATAATGCTAAAGTTACAATATAAATACCGTAAAAAGTGCTGACGCGCGCCGCGACGCTAGTTATGTATATAAAACTAAATTAAACCTGTACAGTTGTCTGTACATGCTGCCGCGGCGCAAAGAAGGAATTACTACCTTATAAATTAATTACATAAAAGGAACCCTCTAACTTTCACATAAAGGAATGTTAAACTTAATTGAATGCAAGTTAGGGGTTGATGTGCTCTCGGCGATCTTCCGTGGGGCGGGCTGCGGATCGCTGATAGTCTGAAGTCCTGCTAGTTCCAATCTTGACTCCAATGTCGATTGCTGTCGCCGCTTTCGTCGGATCCACATGACGACTAAGATAAAGCCCGTGAGGACCGCTCCGCCCACCAGCAAGAAGAGCACGCTGTACTGATGAACGTCGTGGACACAGATCGACATGATCCAGACATGATCCTCTGGTGCAAAGGGCTCAACAGAAGAGATGCTTGTGTTGACTATTTCATTGACTACAGACATCTGTGGAAGCTGCATCTCTTCTGTATAATAGTCAACGTGATTGATGAAGTTCTTATGAGAGTAAATCTTGAAAGACTCTCCTTTAAGTATGCATCCTGGACAAAGGCTGATTATGCCATTTCCTGTTAAAGTTTTAACTTCCGTGCTACGGGTGCTAAATATGCGTATAGTGCATTGCTGACAACATTGATACAGCCAGTCGTTCGGGCGTCGTAACTTGACCCACTTATTTTCGCACCTTGCTTGTTTGTAAATACAGGCCGGTGATATTATATCATTAATTTTAACATCACAAATGGATTGTTTTTCTCGAATTTCATAGATGGAACATAATATCTTCTCTGGGTTTGCGTGAAGGCACTGTTGTAGGTCGTTTTCTGTTAAGAATAACACCAAGTCCTTTCTCAAATTAAATGCCAAATATGGATAAGTCGATATAACTTGATAGTTTTCTCCTGATTCTTCTCTTTGTAGGGGAATAACTTTGTCCAGTTCATATTTTTCTGTAGTAACCAGAGGTATCTTGATTTCCATTATAAGATAGTCGTTATATACTTGAGCGTACACCCGCAGTAATTTATAAAGACTTTTGATAGTTGATTTATCTAGTGGCACATTGAGATCATTCTGTACCTCCCGTGTAATGATATTTATCTGTGCTTCCAACTCTTCAGGCGGGAGCAGATGAGTGTCTATGCGCCCATGATAGATATCGGTGAACACATCGATGAGGCCTTGCTGCATACGTCGTAAGGTTGATAGAAGGGCATATGCTGATAGTGCTGATGACGTTAAATAAAGGCCTTGCGTTGTGTCCGCTTGCAAGTTGTTTACTTCCTTTAATAAAGTCTTCATTTGTTTATCCATATAAGTAAATTGTTGATTCATTATGGCCTCGTTTCTTCTAATAATGCTGTATTCCGATTCGATTATTATAGTTTGATTTTTAATAAGGCTCTGTAAATGATTTTCATTCAGTGATATTTGCTCAATATCTCGTTTATACTGCTCTGCAAACTTGTCTAAAACCCCAAACAAGTAGTTAGCCAGGTTGCCAATCCCATTTATTATTGCTCTCTTGTATCGTTTGTTAGGATTTCGCAGTAAGGAATTATAATGTTGAAGTTCGGTCAACTCATGTTGCAGTTGTAATATGATAGTTCCGTACGGTATTCCTGATTGTGGTAGGCACGTATACTGACACAGTTGATTTAAATGTCGAACATATGTTTCCAAGTCAGTGAATCCAGACCAATATGTAGACATGTTGTAGTAGACTATTAACTTCCATTCGTCCTTGATGTGTTGGAGTTCTGATACCTTGTCGAAAAGCATATTCCTTTGACTGTCTAGGTTCGTGATATTGTATGATATAGTTGATTGCTGTATGCTTGGTGATATCGTCATCATTAACAGAAGAAGTGCTGATGTTAATAATGATTTCATGCTGAATTTTGACCGATTGCGATGCCCGTGGGATGTTTCTTGAGGCTCATTCAAGGAGGGTGTTCGCAAGGTACTATTTTCTTGTACTGGCAAAGGAATAAGTTTGTTGACCGGCCGTTTGATAGTATTGTTGGCCGTTTTCAGCGTTACAACTCTTACGCACCCATCTGAACCGGGATGTAAAGCCTGAACTCGCGCCATCGCCCACTTGCCAGGTGGTATGTTGTCTTCTTTGATAAGAACCACGTCATCTAGTTTAAGATTTTCCTTAGTAGTACGCCATTTTGTTCTTGACTGAAGCTGTTGAAGGTACTCCGTGGACCATCTTTTCCAAAACTGTTTATTCATTGCCTGAATCAATTGCCAACGTATAGTCAGGTTCATATGATCAGGATCAGTCTGAGATCGTGATAGCAAGGATCCACCGATAAGGAAATGACCAGGGGTGAGATAGGTATCGTCTTGGTTTTCCGTGAGCGCGCAGAGAGGCCTCGAATTGAGACAAGCTTCAATTTGACACAGCAGCGTGGTGAACTCTTCATAGGTTAATTTTTGATGACCAAGCACACGCTTTAAATGAAATTTCAAACTTTTCACTGCCGTTTCCCATAGACCTCCTGCATTTGGCCACGCGGGAGCATTGAAGTGCCAATGTATCTCCATGTTGTTGATGTCACTGATAGCGTTTGGATTGATTGAGGCAATGATCTCTCTGTGCTCTTGATTCAGGAGTCGTGAAGCGCCCACAAAGTTCGTACCGTTATCGCTATAGATATTCTTGAGTACTCCACGCCTGGAGCACATTCTTCTTAATTCTGCCAGAAAGGATGCTGTGCTGAGATCAGACACTAGTTACAAATGCACGGCTTTGGTGGCCAGGCAGACGAATACTGCTATGTATCCCTTGGTGGTCTTGATGCCTCGTCCCTTGTTGGATTTTATGTCCACATGCCCTGTGAAGTCTATAACCACATTAGTAAAGGTCCGGGACGGTGTGATTCTAGGCTTTGGAACGTCAGCCATGTGTTGTTGATATGATTCTTGACTATATCTCCGGCACTTAACGCAAGATCTGATGTGCCTTTTGACGCTGCTGATGCCACTAATCAGCCAATATTTCTCCCTGATGAATGATAAAGAAAGTCGTGGCCCGCCGTGAAGCGTAGTGATATGAGCTTGCTGAATGATTAACTCTGCCAATCGACTTCCAGGTGATATTATGACAGGATGCTTCGCCGTGTATGTGATATTGGCTTGCTCAAGGCGTCCGCCGATTCTTAGTATCCCGTGTTCGTCTAAGAATGGTCGCAAGCAGGACAATTTGCTGTTGCTGCGGACGAAGCCCTTTTTCTTCAAATGCTGTATATCTTCCTTAAAATCAATACCTTGAACATGTTTGATAACAAGATACAGTGCGTTTTGTATTTCGAAACCGGACAGTGAACTTCTCGCTGCACGTGAGTTTTTATTGTGCAGGCTAGCGATGTAACATGAAAGCCATGCCACTGTTCGTGCAACCTTAGTTAGTGAATTGAATTTATTTAGTAATTCAATTATACAAGAGCAGCTGTTTTGACATAAAGCTGTGTGTACAATGGGTTTTTTCATTTCTGCTGTTGGAGTTTGATATTCGGTTGTAGGGGTATGATTCGAGTTAAAATTAAGAAGCCATTCTGGCCCTTCCTACCACAAGCGATCTCTTGACAGACTTTTAGAGGTCAATCCACGCGTAGCACAGTCTGCTGCATTGTCGCACGACCTGACGTGACGCCAGTTTGATGCTGGGATGATCTTTGTGATATTTAGTACACGGTTAGCCACAAATTGCTTCCATTTTGATAAATCCCCGTGTAGCCAGCCCATTACAACCATCGAGTCAGTCCAGGCGAAGATTTCTTTTGGGTCTGAAGAAATTGTCTGAAGAAGTTTCTCCATCAATTGTGATAATAAAAGTGCACCTAGTAGCTCAAGCCTAGGTAACGTGATTGATTTATTGACTTCACAACCGCGCAACCTTTGTTTTTGCTGTTACTAGCTTCGATGTGCGCTTGCCATTATGATCATTTGTTACAATATAAATTGCGCATGCATACGCCTTTTCCGAGGCGTCACAAAATGCATGTATTTGTATGTTTTTTTCCATATGACCTATATATCTAGGTATTTGAAAAATGTTGATATTTCTTAGGTCATCTCGTAACCTTTTCCATTCTAATGATAAGTCGGCCGGTAGTTCTTCATCCCATGTCAGTTGCGCAGTCCAAGTGGTCTGGAATAATATTTTTGCCCTGATTGTGAGCGGTGATAACCAGTCAATGGGGTCAAATATTTTTGAAATATCTGACAATAATTGCCGCTTCGTAAATGGCTTATCGCTGTCTTGATGTTCGATTCTAGTGTCGAAGGTAAACATGTCTCTTGAGGGGATCCATCGCAGACCTAGTGTTTTTCGAGATTCACTATCCTTAAACTCGAAGGGAGCGTTTATTTGTTCTGGTTGTAAGGTTTCGATCAGCTGAGGTTCATTGCTAGACCATTTCCTTAGATTCATGCCAGCATTTTTTAAGACTGCTATTAAATCGAGTTGTAGTTGTCTGGCATGCTCGATGGTATTGCTTCCTCCCATATAGTCGTCCATATAGAAAGATGATTCCAGGGCGGCCGCTGCTAACGGATGTTGCTCAGCATGATCGATGCCAATTTGCTTCAAGGTTCTCCTCGCCAAGAACGGAGCTGCTCTTGTTCCGTATGTTACAGTAGTGAGATTATATTCTTGAAGTAATTCATGAGGATGACTTCTCCACATTATAGATTGAAGATGCTGATCTTGCAGTCTTACAAGGATTTTTCTACATCCGCAGTGACTACGTACTTATATTGTCGCCACTTTAGGATGAGATTTTGAAGGTCTTGTTGAAGGTTCGGTCCGTTATACATCAAGTCATTTAAGCTGCGTCCAGATGACATCTTAGACGAAGCATTGAATACAACACGCAGAGCCGTAGTTGTAGAGTCTGATTTCAGTACGCCGTGATGAGGTAAGTAGCATGCTGTGTGATCTTGTTGCTCGACTTGCCGCATGTGACCTAGTTCTTCATACTCGCGCATGAATTTGCGATAGCCTTGTGCTAGTGATGGATTTTTGCTCATCTTCTTTTCTTGTTGAATAAATTGAGCGACAGCCTTTGATTTTGATGCACCTATTTCTTGTTCGATTTTAGGTTTCATAGGTAATGCTACTTCATACTGGCCCGAGTCCAACCTCTTGGTGGTCGCTTGATAAAATTCCTCACAATATTGATCTGCCGATGATAATGAGGCTGTGGGCACGTGTATGTCTTCAACCTCCCAGAACTTGGAGATGCTGTCTACATCGTTGATGACAACATGACATGAAAACGTCTTTACGTTGCCTGATAATATCCACCCAAATTTTGTTTGCTGCGCTATAGGAGATTGGACTGGTCCTTTGATAAGACCACTCATGATGATAGCTGAATAGACACTGGCGTCCAAGAGCAAGTCAATTGGCTTAGAAAGGTTATACTCAGGATCTGCCAGTCTAGTGTGTGATAAATGGGGCCATGTTTGCTTCTTGAACGAAGTATTAGGCAAGTTATTTATAACTCGGGATACGACTAGGGCCTCCGTTCTAAAATGATAGTCGTCGTAAATTGATATGCAGTCAAGCGACACTAAGCCTCTGCTTTGTTTTTGTGTCGACCCAATTCCTGATACAGCTGCTTGATATGATTGCCTTTTCAACCCTAATAATTGGGCGGCATTTTTCGATATAAGTGATACTTGCGACCCTTGATCTAGAAGGGCTCTGAATCGCACATTGCTGCCATCTGATGCTCTGATATCCAATGCTACAGTAGTCAAAAGGACTTCTTCAACATGGTTAACATTGTGACTATTGCGCGATGTTGAAGTGGAGTCCGATAACGAAGGAGACTGCTGAGTCTGAGGTTTGTCTGGTTGTTCCAGTGAATCACGTCGCATGGCCGAAAATGCGTCATGCATAATCGAATTATGATCACCGTTGCATTCCTTGCACCTTTTTGTAGAAATGCACATTTTGTCATAATGCTTGTAAAGGCAGTTACGGCAAATATTATGTTGCGATATTGTCCTCATTTTCTATCGTCCGGTGATTGCGCAAGGAAGCGCTTGCATTGATACAAATTATGAGACTGTTTCCAAACTGGGCAAAATCTCTTGTTATTTGTAGCGTTTGACTGATATTTCTTGTAATGAGATGCATTCCCTGAGGAGTTGTTATGATGATGGTATTTTGGTTGGCTTGAGCTCGACTTGTGAGAATCTGATGTCGCAGGCTTCTCCTTCTTGCCTACAGGCTCTCGGGCCATGAATTTATTTTCAAGGAAATTCAGGAACTCGGTATATGATGTGAGATCTCGAGGCGACACCCGCGACTCCATATAGTCAGTACGCATTTCGTCGTCCAGTTTCTTTAATAAAAGATGAACTATAATTGGATCCCAGGTAGCGATGTCAGTGCCTAGGTTCCGAATGCTGTTGATCCACTGTGTTGCAGTATAGTGTAGCTTCTTGAATGCGTGGTATATTGATTGTTTAATGATCGGTGGTTGATTCAGAAAAATATCCATCTGAGTTGAAAATAAAATCTGTGAATTGTTATAACGATGAGTGAGGATATCCCATGCCGTATCGTAATTTTCTGCAGATATATTTAGATGCTGTATTAAGCCTTCTGCCTCACCCTTGACCTTTCCTTTCAAATGTTGCATTTTCTGCGCCTTAGAAATACATTTGTTATTATGTATTGTTTCGGTAAATAGGTCGAAGAAGGTCGGCCACTGCATACATTTTCCGAAAAATGTCGGGTCTAATTTGGGTGTGGCCTGCTCAAGGTGAGCAGTGGAGTTTAATTTTCTGTTCAACTCCCTCTTGATGGTAAGGTAGCGCTCTTCAATCTGCAGAAACTTGGTTTCATATTCCTCGTCACTTCCTTTTAATTGGTTATCGAGACGTAGATGAGTAGTGTCAATAACCTTCCATAGATGTTGAAGATTGTTTAGTCCATCCTGAAGTTCCCATTTTTCCTCTAAGTTTTCAATGTTGATTCTCTTCATGAGTCGCTCCAGTGCTCTTATATTGGTGTTCTGCTGACCAAGCAGATCATCGCCTTGATAAGAATGATAAGAATATTCTTCAAAGGTGGGTAAGGAAAATGTCGGAAATTGAGGCTCCTTATATTATGACACCATTTCTTTGGTTTTGATATAATACTCCTTCATGTACATATAAATCTTTTGTTTGAAATATTCATATTGATCATCTTCAAACTCCAACAGCTTGATGTGATTTTCTTCAAACTCCTGCCAGCATTTATCAAGCGCGGCTAAAAGACTGTGAAGGTATTCAGGAGTCTTCCTGCTGGAACTGTCCTTCCGAAAATTAGTATATATTCTCTCAATTTCCTTGGTGAGTAAGCTCTGGCGTTCGAACATTGATTGTATGCCCTCCATGATAAATTATAAAAATTTGCTGATAAGTACCTGAGTTACGCTGATACTGATATATGATATTCTCCTTTGATACTGATGGTAAAGTGATACTTTCTTGTTGGATGTTGATGCTTAGTGCTTCTGTAATCTCCAGCACGATATGTGCGACTTCTCAATCCTACTGGTGAGACCCGCTTGAGGCCAGCGGACCGATTCGCTATCGTACCGGAAATATTCAGATCACAAGTCTTGATGGTGATACACTTGATAACTGGATCCGTAGGTCACTGCTTCAGATCCGGCTCGAAGGACCAATAAATGTAGGGGTTCTTGATCACGCCTACACTTGGATGATAAATGATATGTGACTGCTGATAAGGATGTCGGCAGAAGGATCGTGTAATAAATGATAACTACACAACTCCCGGTGTGAACTATTTAATTGATACTTATTGATACAAATGATTAAGTGCAGTGAACAAATAATGCTAAAGTTACAATATAAATACCGTAAAAAGTGCTGACGCGCGCCGCAACGCTAGTTATGTATATAAAACTAAATTAAACCTGTACAGTTGTCTGTACACTATTTGTTTCGTTTTATTAACACATGTAAAAGGCATTCAGCAAATACATCCTATTTAAATATTCAAGAATTACAAAATTCATTAAACTTAATTCAATTCAATCTCGAAGGGAGTCTTTTCCTGTATAGAAGTTACTATTAAATAATAAAAAGTTACAACATAGAAATCAATTATTAAGCTTAAATGTGTTTCTAGATAAAAATAAAATTATTCGTATAGGTGGTATAAAAATAAAATTATTCGTATAGGTGGTATAAAAATAAAATTATTCGTATAGGTGGTATAAAAATAAAATTATTCGGTAGATTACCGATTCTCAACATTCATTTGAAAAGAAACACCCAATCTTATTACAGTCCACTCATCACTTTGTGAAACTTTTATTTAGATTCAATTATTACTAATTACAATTAGAAAGACTTATTGGCCACTGGGTGGTCGCAATTTTACCAAAGCCTGTTATCGTCATTGCGTTCGATTTGAGCGTCTAAAACCACAGGCTATTGTCCCTCACATGGTTAATTTTCCATTGAGCAGATTCTCACCAGCTGACTTTCCCTTTCAAAGCGTAGGAGTTCACTACGCAGGCCCTATAACCTCGTCTAGTCGTCAAGGTCGTGGATGTAGATTAGTAAGGTAAACATCGTTATTTTCGTGTGCTTCACTACAAAGGCCATTCATTTAAAGTTGGTAGGTGACTAGACGAGCAATAATTATTTACTGGTTTTACGTCAGTTTATGCCTCAAAGAAGAAAGCCTCTTAACATCTACTCCGATAACGGAACGTCTCCGATAGCTGATTTTTTGAAACGCAATTGTAAGTCCATAACTGATAATGCGGCTCAAGATGGTATTGCATCCCATTTTATTTCTGCTTACGCTCCACTTTTTGGTGGTCTTTGGGATGCGGGCGTCAAATCGACCAAATTTAATTTGTTACGAGTGTTGGGCAGTTTTCATCTAACATACGAGGAGCTTAACTCCGTTTTGGTACAATTTGATGGAATTTTAAATTCTCGGCCGCTCACACCGCTATCGTCAAATTCAGAAGACCTGTTGCCTCTCACTCCAGGTCATTTTTTAATTGGACGACCTCTCATATCTCTTCCTGTAAAGGATATCCGGGACTACTCCACTCATCACTTGACGCGTCATCAACGTATTGAACAGTTGCGGCAGCATTTCTGGTCAAGATGGAGCAAGGAATATGTCGCCGAGCTTCGACGGCGAGTAAAGTGGCATACCAGCAACGATAGCCTAAACCTGGACTCCCTCGTCGTCATAAAGGAGGATAACCAGCCACCGAAAGCTGTTGTTAAGTGGAAGTTGGGCCGCGTTGTTGGTCTTTATTCTGGCACAGATGGCATAAGCAGAGTTGCCGACATTGGGACTCAAAATGGGACTATCAGACGAGCATTCTCCAAGATTTCCCCGTTACTGAAAGACAACTGTTGAAAGGCGAGCTTCCAACGGCCGGGGGCATGTTAAAGCATCATTTAACTCGGCGCAATTTGTACTCAGTAAGACATTTAACAATAAGTTTTTAATCAGGCGTCAATCTTACGGTCCTACAAATCATGTTCTGTCATTTCGTAGTCAAATAAAAAAGGTGGATGACTGCGTGCTACATCCTGAGTTTTCAATTACCTAAATTCCCAAGAAGTTCCTCCAGTTTTTTATACATACTGGTTGGCTATACTATAACTTCATGGCGTTGTGACTGCACTTCAGAACCTGATAGTAAATTTACATAACAATGATTTTAAACTTATTTTTAATATTCAAGTCAAGTATTACGATTCCGATGAGAGGGTAAGGTCAGATGCAGGGAATGGAAAGGTCTTCTAACAGTTGAACAAATGGAACAGTGGGCTACTCAGTATACATTCTTATTGAGTTGCAATTTCAAACAAATCAGTGACTTTTGTGTTTCAATCTTGACATGTCGTGTCAAAACATGTAACTTTCCTCTGCTTCTGCCAATAGGCCCGTCAATATTCCAAACAATGCCATTTATACCATTCCCCTTCTAAAAAGCTTATTTTATTCACTTAAAACAGTGAATAAAAAACACTTTTAATCACTGTTTTGTTGTTTGAATTTCGAACACACCAATATATATTTGACCTCCATCTCAATGCTATACAACCTACTTGCGCATAAAATACTCGATACAAACTTCTTGTGCAAAGAATATTCGACTTTCAAACTCCTTCGTCGCCGTCGGTTTAATTTTGAGTTTGTTTATAATTAGAATTTTAATAATGATTTTGATTTTGGTCTAGGATGTTTAGTGAATACTTATTTGGATTGTAATTTTAATATTAATTGCATTGATGTTTAATTAATTATAATTATGTAACGTAACGGAGGTGGTCACTGGCCCCTGAAGCAAAGGTGCTGTTACCTAGCGCAGCTTCAATTTACAAAAAATGTGAAACCCTGAAGTCTCTAATTTTTTTTAATTTTGAAGGTATTAAACCATTTATTTATTTATTACTATTCCTTTTGCTTTTGGCTTAAATCTTTCTTTTTCTCGTAGTCATGGTATAAAATATAGTATGCAACTCTTGAATAAAACGGATTTATATCGAGGGCCATAAATCACTCGCGTCGCTCAGTATTCTAACACATGAATCACTCGCTATGCTCGTAATTCAATCATCATAGATCACTCCCCGCGGTCGTGATTCAGTTGTTAGAATCCTTCACTTGTTCGTGATTCATCTAAGGCCCTCGCTTTAAAACCGTCCTTTATTCACTAGTTGCATAATATACTATTTTTTTTGTTTTAGACTTACAATCGCAGGAAACGAAGACTATCAAAAAGCTAAATGTTTTGGTGCAAAAGAATCATATTCAAATATATTACTTCTAAAAATAGGTTGGCGATGTACGTTATACCAGTAGTTCTGTCTGTTACCTACATAATAAATGCTTTACAATTTATTCATTTTTTATTTATTTTTTTGTTTTTTACTTAATTTCACCAAATGTTCTAACTATGTAAATCTAAAGTTTTTTTACGAGATAAATCTACCATAATCAAATTAAATATAAAAAACACCTTGATCCCAAGATATTTTTATGTATCTTTTACCTTTGATTGCCGATTTCGGCTTGTAGGCCACATAAATATTTTCAAAATTTTAAAAAATACCTGTTCCATTCTACATGCTCATATAGAATGAAACAGGTTTTTTTATGGTATCATTAATCTTGTAAAAAAGCTTTAGATTTACATAGTTAGAAATTTGGTGAAATTAAGTAACCACACAAAATTCCAAACACGATCAAATGATCATGTTTACGTTTGTCCAGAAAAACAATGAAATAAAACTTTTAATGCAATTAGTAATTAAATGTAAACTATAACAAGAAATGGCCCTAATGTTGGTGCTTGAAGAATGTTCTTTATCATTACATATTCTAATATGTTAACGCCGTTTACCAGAATTTTTATTAACTATTCATATTTCTGAAATACTTATGTTGATTATAATCAAATAAAGTAGGTGAATAATATTCCTTTTAACTTCATATAATTACACTAGGTGCTTAAGTCATTCCTCTAATAGAACTTTTCCTAAGCGGACACATTAAACTTCAAGATGATTGCAAGAAAAATTATAAAATCTTTAATAACATTAGAAAATTTGAGAGGTGTTTACAGAAACTATGTTTTTCTATCAAAATATAATAAAATTCTAAGTATTATTCGTATTATTGTTGAAATTTTGCTATATTCACTAATTTATTTTTATCATATAAACATTATTTTTGAAGTTACACATGGACGAATTTCTATAATTATACAAATAGCTCACCTTATGAAATTCATTAGTTGTCCAGTAATTATTATAAATGCTATTCTTAGCACTGGTTCTTACAAACTGTTCATAGACAGCTTCATGTCCGTGCACCATCACTTCCAAAACGAACCGACTTACATCAAATGTTCAAGAAAGTTGAAAATATATTTTGTGATAAGCACAGTAATATCTATTGTTACAATTGTATCACTTTTCATAGTAAAATTACTTTTAAAGGTTTTAATAAGAAAGGATAAACCCAATATGAGCTCCATGTTAATAATAATATCACATTTATTATTAGAAGAACGTCTTATTTTCGAACATTCATTTATGTACATTTCTATTACAATGATTCAAAACTTGCTGCAATGTTTGAACAATAGCGTTTTTAACATCCAAGAAAAGTACTATGATACTGATGAGAGGTTACGTTCAGATAGCAGTGAATGGAATGATTTCCTTTCGGTTGAACAAGTGGAACAGTGGGCTATACAATATAAAGCCATATTGAATTGCAGTAGAAATCTTTCAGTCTGCTTTAAGGCTCAGGTAAATTCCTTAAGATCATGGTTTATCTACGAAAACGATGGTAAATTAGGTAACTAATTGTGTACACTCTTCCAGATGATATATTTCTTGGCCTTGTCTTCGATTGTATATATTGCATCGACGTACGGGCTACTCAATGCGTTTATACTTGATGTAAATATTTTCAATGTTTCACTTTAATTTTTTGTTCTTTATCTACGTTACCTGCCAATAGACATTTGTGTTTGTTCACAGGATCTTCACCAACTCATCAGCATTATGTTAATTTTACATTTTACCGTATACTCAATGTTTTATACATATTTCGTTGCGGCTGCTGGTCAAAATCTCTTCAATGAAAGTTTGACGGTCAACAGAAGGCTATCGAAATTATACCATACTTTGTCAATAAGTAAGTGAACCGCGTATTTTTTATTTATCGCATATTCATGTAAGCAATTTTATACAATATCCGAGACATTTTTGTATTGTATCTTATCTAAAACTTTAATTTTAGATAAATTAATATTTAAAAACAAAATTAGTAAACACAACACTGCGTTGTCGTGTCACTTTAACTTTCAGGACTTAAAAATAAATTATTAACAATTGAAATTCCAATATCAAACATATTCAGAAATTAATACCCAAAAGTAAAAATCAAAATATTATACCTACATATTTTTAAGATTGTCATTTTAACTGTAAATGAATGCATATTTTTTTTTTAGATACAGAATCAACGGAAATGAAGAAAATAAGAAATCTAATTCATTTGGTTAAAAGAAATCCTATTCAAATAGATTACACTTCAAAAATAAAACTGGGAATGCACATAATACCTTTAATCCTATCTCTCTCTATCACCTATGTTATAATTGTCTTACAATATAATCATTTTATATAAAGCTTATCGAGAAGACCGGTGCGAAGTATCACGGGCAAATAATTCCTGGCAGTAAAGGAAATACTTTTGCCTAGCTGTTAAATAGTATAGGCTTGTAATAAAAAGAAAATAAAGCCGTACACTAATTATTTTTAGAAATGATTTACGTAAAGTAGTTTATGTGTAATCTGGTTTATTGAAGAGTCTGTAAAAAAATAACAGTAACTATAGGTGATACGGTCATCCAGTTTATCTAGAGATGAAGGAAAATTTAACAGATATATAAAAATCGGTCTTAAAATTTTTAATTATGCTATAATGACTTGTTAATATTTGGTACACGGGAGCCTTATCACACATTATGAAGGTTAATAGTAGTTAATTCGTTTTTCAAGTGCACAAAACTTAAAAAACTTGGTTGTATGTTTGATAATTGGCGTTACAATATTGTTGTTGATAATAATGATAGTGATACGAGTATTTAATAAGATGTCTATAGAAATATTATCGTTTTAGTTCAATTATCTTTATTTCACCACCCACCATCAATCCATAAAAAATGACATTATTATGCCATAGATAAGAATGAAGTAAATTATTACAGGACCTTCCTACACTAACAAAACAAATATCCGCTTATAATGGTAAAACAAACAATCCAATTAAGTTAATTATTTTTATGTTAAGTATGTTTACTGTTTTGATTATCTGCAAATAAATATTTAAAATATAATATTAGTAATTATTACAATGTTAGGATAATCATTAACTTTTCTTCTCTGCCTGTTCTCACACACTACTGTCTACATTTCTTAATAAATAAGCAGTGCGTTTTTGCTTTACTGTCATGCGACAACATGATTTAAAAAACATTTACCTCATTAAACACGACACTTCAGAATCATAATAATAGAATTGGTTTATTATGACATCAAGCAGCATTTTCGTATGTACCTAATTAGTTACCACCCTAAATTCCAATAGTATCGTATAATTTGATATACTTGTATCTGCAAAGATGTTCATTGTAGCTGAGATGGGTTAAGCGTGGTGAAGTCAGGATTGCAATGATAAATGCTTACATGTATTTCAACACTATTGCGAAGAAACAATATAACAATTATTTGTAAGAAATGGCAGTAGAGCTTGCGGTTGTTCTTTAATGTGATATATTAAATTTTTGTGGGCATTAATCATAAGCAACTATGCAAAATTATAGGACAATAATTTCCTATAAAATCAACAATGTATCACTATCAAATTATCGTGTTGCACCTGATATACCGATATCGTTCGAAGCCGTGTGATATTTCCCGTATTGTAATTATCCAATGAGACAAGGTACGAAAATTAACCTATATTATTGTTGCTACCGCAATTTTAATGAAATATTGCTTTGACATAGGCTTTAAAGCTTCATTGTTTTTTCTCCTCAGATAGTACGAGAACGATTCATAGTATTGTTTAGTATTCAACATTTTTGTTTAGAAAAATAATTATATTGAAAACATCCAACGCTCAACGTCTAATTAGGTAATTTCAAACGTAAGCAGCTTCCTAAGCAACGACTCTTATTTTAACAATTGTTTCTCAGTGTTTAAGTAGTAGGCCATTTGTAAGCTTCGAAAACTCGGAAACTATATTTAAGATGATTTTGCTTCTACGTCAAAATCTCTGTTAATATTTCTAAAAACGCAGAATCGATACTTAAGACATCACCAATGTTTACGCTTTACATGCGGGTTACTTTTAGATATAGGTACACTTATAGGTATATCTCTACTAATATTACAAAGCTGAAGAGTTTGTTTGTTTGTCTGTAGGGTTGTTAGGTAGGGTAGGTAGGTAGTGCTAGGTAGTTAGATAGCCGATCGACGGGAGCGAAGCCGCGGGGGTCAGCTAGTATTCAAATAATTCTGTAGCTAGCTCGAAAATATTGGTTGTTCATGTGATAATATTGACTCTTTTGTTTTATTTGAAGAATAAATAGCACAAGTTTCACATTGTCTTACTTTATTTTCTATATCCTGGTTGATAAAAGGCACACAACTCCTCTTGCTAAAATTTTTGTTTTTTCTATACCTAAATGACCTTCATGTAAATTTTTTAAAATTTCAGATCTCATAGTAATAGGTAAGTATAATGACTGAGTTGTTTTTGAAAGTTATATGATTAATTACATGCATTTTTTTTCCAATGTGGTGATACTAAATAATCACTTCTTTGGCATATATAGGCATTTTTTTAGTCAGAAGAACATGACGAAATATTTTATCAAATTCCAAATATTCTTCCAGACCATATTGCATTAGATATTAGTTATATTTGAATTATATTTATTGTTGAGAAGAAGACACTTCAGTCAAATGAAATGAATGTTTGCATTTTTTGGTGCTTTGGCTTGTGTAAAATCTGTGTCATCTGTCGTGACCGCCAAATGTTTCATCAGCGACTTCTTAACATATTAGATTAGTCAGAAGAGTGTCTCTGAATTCTTTAAGGATTTTAAGCAATTTATAAATTCTCTTATATTATAAGCAATTTATATTATTATGCGTTGGTATAGCTTTTTAACATATTTTTTTCACTGTAGTTGTCTGCAGAACATCGCAAGCTTCATTAAGCATCACGCATCGCAATATACTTATCATCTCATCCGATAGTTATTTCGGTTTTAATTTTGGTTTTTTAAGATCTTATAAGATGTACTATAGTATTTCAGCACCTAGCGCTAGTTGTTGTTGTTGTGATAGTAGTTCATTTGTAAGTTTGCAGGTATCAGCATTCAGAAAAAGATAGGTTTAATTAAATAAGTTCGGATGAGCAATAGGTATTATGTTACAAGGTTACAACTCACCCTGGTTCTATTCAAAAATGGGTTCAGCTTTATCGAAATTTATAAAAATGTTGTGGACTTACTTATATTTGGCATTTTATTGCATATAACTTAAATGCCTTTTATAGTCTTCTTTGGTTAGCCTTTTTTTTTTCTATAAATATATTTTTTTGTTTCAGTATTTCTTTTAACTGGTCTTGTCATTATCACAACATATTTGTTTGACGTACCAAATGGTTTACATGAATGCTTATAATGTAAGTGTTATATAGGTACCAAGAAGTATTTTTTTGATGAGCAAAGAACTATGATTAAAGTGCAGTGCTACAAAAGCAAGTATGAAATTATCTGCATTTTTGATTCCATAACAACATGAAAAATATTGTCCCAGTAAACTTATTAATAATTGTGTTGGTACAGGAATATAAAATTAGTAACACTAACATTTCAGCTTATAGATAATTTCAACTTTACGAGAATAGCAAATATCATTAAGTTACATATCAGTGAAGCTGATGCTATATATAATATATATTACTTGCTGGACAGAAAAACTGGAACCAAGGAGTGAAGTTCCACCGGTTGTTGATTCGATTCTACAATGCAATGGTAAGATTACATAAATAGAAAATAAAAGTCTTCCAATAAGGGGTGCTCACAATTATATTCTTCAGTATCACAATCACAGCATGATGTGGTAACGTAAGTGAAATGAAATCCGTATATGGAAGGTGGACGGAGATTTTTAAAAACAAAATTATATAGGCGATTATTTACAATAGATTTTTTTTTTTTAAGTACTATAATCTATATGTATTTATATATGTACATTATGTACAAACTAATATTAGTACTTAAATAAGAATAAAAATACATACAATTACGGGGCGTCAAAAAATTCGGCCACATCGCTGTCAACGGAAAAAGTAAAAAAGAATGTGTAAAACTGAGACATTTTATTTTAGGTTCAAATAAAGCTGAAAAGAAATGTCTGATAAAGGAGAATCCAATAGCAATCAAGTTATTGTTCACGATTCCTGTTGGAGTGTATATGCTGCCAGTTACACTCACGTTGACTATTAACTATGGCGTTGTCATGCTACAATTTAATCATTTTTACAAGCTTTTATTTAACTTGCAATGTATGTATGTATGTGTGTTCGGGTCAAATCTTGCAACTGAATTATAAAGCAGTTATCCTTCACTGATGAAGACTTTTTTTTGCATACACCTTTAATTTGGATGACAATGCATGGTAAGCTAAGTGACGTCATTCTAAATCCAATATGGCGGCCTAGTTATTTTTTGTGCACTGCCTTGATATGGGTATCAAATGAAAGGGTTACCTGAAAAGAATACGAAAAAAGCTTCTTTTAAAAAAGATTTTCAATGAATAATTTTATATTCAGGCCTGTTTGAGCAACACTGGATAGACATTCATAGATCATACACTTACTTAGATATGCGTTCACGTGGGAATCAAAGTGTAATTTTTTCTCATTGAATTATTTTTTGTATTCGGTCCAGCATATTTCGATATTATATCTTACGAACAAAGAATTTTATTTCATAGTATTGGTTTTGAATTATTTCGTTTAATGACGATCTTTGTAAAGGTTATTTTATAATACAAACATCATTTGTTTTTGCTTAATATAAAACGCTTAACGATAGTAGCTAGTGATGATTGTAATATACCAGCTAAATCAATCTGCCTAGCCTTTTCCCAACTATATTGGTGTCGGCTTCCAGTCTTAGCGGATTCAGCTAAGCACTAGTGTTACGTGGAGCGACTGCCTATCTGACCTCCACAACCCAGTAACTGGGTAACACGGTACTTCTTGGCAAGTCTGGTGTCCACCACTGACTGAAGACTGGTGTGTACCAGCTATAGGAAGACAAATAAAGGTTTAGAAATCCAATCGGTTATCTATCTCTTCAGTAATGTGACGAGATTAATATGTAGCAAATGTGTAAGTTATGTTTAATCTTCAAAACTATGACAATCAATCTAAAATTTTGACTGTCATCGTTTTGAATATATAAAAATCTAAGAAACGTAAGTGCTCACCATACCATAAATGTAATGACTAACTATTATAAAATATTTATTTCTAAAATGTTTTGTTTCCATCCATTGAAATTCATTATGTCGTTTAATAGCAATTCGTAGTTGAAAAAAATATTGTTTGATTACCACTTTTATATGAGAACACCAGGAGCTTCCTGCGAATTTTTTAAGTTAGACCCTGTTTTGGAACCCTTTTTCTAAAATAAAAGAAGCCTAAGTTAGTCCTTATAAGTCCTTTGGATGCGGGGGTGCGCGCCGCCCCACGCCAACGCTACTGGAGCCATCCTATAGGACTAACCTGAACAAGTTTGCCCCCTTGTCACGCGCCATAAGATTTTTAAATATTATTTCAAATGAGGTAGATATATTTCAATGTAGCCTGATGAAGTTCACAGGAGTAGCACTGAAGTGCATTGAAAATGTGGAAAAGGGATTTTAATTGAATTTAGTTGTATTTTAATTGAATTTTGGTGGTATTTTAATTGGATTGTAATTTGAATTTTAATTGTATTTTAATGGTATTTTAATTGTTTTTTATAATGAGATGATTGATTGTATTTTAATTGTAATATTTGATTGTAATTTTTGATGGTATTTTTAATTGTATTGCTGTTAGTGTATAATATCTGTGTGGTAGTAACATCGTATTGGCGGTATAGCTGTAAAGGTGCTAACTACATAATTTTGAATAAATAAATAAATAAATAATAATAATAATAAATGTTTATTTCAATAACTTAAGAATACTATTACATTTGGTTTTTAGGGAATTTCCATTTAAGTAAGAAATATACTTGTGTTAGGAAGTGCCGCTCTTCCAGTAGTTACAACTTTTATAGGCTATTGAATAGACATTTCATTACAGTATGTATTAGAAAACAAAAAAGTGATATAAATCAAAACTTGAACAAAGTAGGTAATGATTAATTAAAGACGCGCTGTGGTGTGAAGGTTTGTAATGGTGTGTATGTGTGTGTGACTGAGTGTGAGTGTATGTGTTTAATGATAGTAGGTATATGATTTGTAAATAGCAGTGGATATGTGTTAGTGAGGAAAAGTAGTCTCAGTTAATAAAAATCGATTAATATTTACGTACTTATAGTTTGGACTATATTCTCAATCTCGTCGTAAGTTTTTGTCTTTAGCCATTCAGTCAGAGCAATTTTGCAGTCTCGATACGAAAGTGGATAAAGATTTAATTCCTTGTTTATCAAGTTATATAAGTGAGAAGTTTGTCTGGCGTAATGTCTCTTAGCAAAAGTTGATTTAACTGGAACACTGGGGATCATGTATTTCCTTCTCCTTTGTCTAGTCGAGGGGTCGAAGATGAGAGATTTATGTTTTTTTAAAATAATGTGGAGCACATAAAGTTTTCGAACCGTCAGAACATCAGAAATCAGGTAAAGAGTTTCAGTTGGGAACTAAAAGGGCTTGAATAGCATAACTTTTAATAGTGATCTCTGAGCTCTTTCTAGTTCTAAGTATTTAGCTTTAGTTGCTCCACCCCAAACTGGTAAACAATACGTTAATACCGACTGTGCCAGTGATATGTAAATTTCTCTTATAATATCAGTTATCACTGTCAATGAAAGTCCCGTCAATATTGGTCCACCCGTTTCGGTGATTATCCGGAAACAAACAGACGGACCAATATTTAAAAAAAATGTTTTATGTTATTAGTACCGTACATACTTGCATATGCATTTAGTAAAAAGCTGCAATGATGACATTGCAAACAGATACTTAATTTTTATTATTAGTATGTATAGATGATTATTATTTTTCTCTTCGTGAGGTAAAACTATCGTAAGTATTTGGGTGTAGTTATTGATAGCGTACACAACTGGTACTTGTACTTGGATACTATTAGCACAAGGGTTAGAAGAATGATTTATTTATTCAAGCTGCTAAGATTTTCTGCTGGTTACAACACGATTAGAATGATGTATATTGCTATTTGTCAGTCCGTTATCACCTATTGCATCACAGTATGGGCAGGCGCAACTTGGACAAGGTTTCTCAAGTTGGAACGAGCACAAAGAGCTGTTCTGAAGGTGATATCAAAATAGCACTTTATGTATCCGAACACACAATTTTACAAAGATGCAAATGTACTTATTGTCAGGCAACTGTTTGTGCCACGATCCGTACTGAGAAAACGCTGAAAGGTCTCCCCACCAGAATCAACACGCCGTAAAAAAAAACATCTTATTCTCACGATAACTCAAAAGACCGCTTTCGCTAGACGCCAGCATTATGTTTTAAGCTAACACCTATACACAATAATGAATAAAACAATAAACATAAATGAATTGGATACCTATAAGATGAGAGTTAAAATTGAGGAGTGGATAAAATACTAAGATAACGAGACAACTGAATGTCTACTTACCTGGATCTTCTGCCAGGAACAGCCCTCTTTAAATTACATCCACAAACACAGACGCACACTCACCACAACACACCACACCTCATCACACCACACCACAAACCACTCTCCGTTACTTACACACACACACACAACACTTTCTCATGACAGACACCCCACACAAATACACTACTCACATACACTTTATACAAACATTAGTATTTCATTAAAAACATTATTAAATTAAAATTAATTTAATTGTATTTAATATATATTTACCATCTAGTCTATATCTTGCCAGTAACTATCCGAGTCTGCTAGTACATTCATAATTTTCTTTTCCACTATTTATGCGAAGACACTGTCTCCTAAAATACAAAATCTTCCTAATTTAGGACTGCTTGTATTTTCTACTAATAAATATTATATTATTTGATATTTTGAATTTCTCATTTTAATCCAGGTTAGGAACTGAAATTACCTCAGCTTGTAGCAGATAAACACAGAATAATTTTGTGCAAGGTGTATTTTAACATAAACCATGTTAATTATTATTAAAGCAGACTTTTATCTCAGAGCTGATAATAACATTATTTATTTTAATAACATTCGAATATAAAATAAATAAACCAGTTTTTATGATTATTAGAAGGAGTATTTTATCACGACCCAAGTTAATTATAAATGCTTTTATTCCTAGGCCGATTGTACCTTTACAATTATTGTACTCTTTACGTAATCAGGTTAACAGAGGCTTTTGATTTTCGATTGAGAATAAATTCGAATTTTCTCTGATACCAATAATAAGTAATTATGTAATGTAAATTGATCCGACAGAATTTGTATGGCATATTCGTGGATGCATGAATCTATACTTGTAATATTATAAAGCTGAAGAGTTTGTTTGTTTGTTTGAACGCGATAATCTCAGGTCTACTGGTTGGCATTGAAAAATTCGTTTTGTGTTGGATAGTCCATTTATCGAGAAATGTTATAGGCTATGTAACATCACTCTAAGACCAATAGGAGCGGCACATAAATGAAAAATGTTGCAAAAACGGTAAAAAATTATCCTTTTTGAGAGCTTCCCTTGCGTGCGCTGCGTATGCGGTTAAAGTTACGCAACAATCATGTATGTAGTGTAGGTACGATAGGGTAGGAAGGGTCAATGAGTAGGTAGCCAGTTGACGGGAGCGAAGCCGCGTGGGACAGCTAATAAATAATAAAATATTAACCCTTACTTTATTGTTGGTTCCTAATGTTCTTTTAATGAGATAGAATTAAACTTTGTTTGAGTCAGTCAGAAGTAACATAAAATCACGTTCATATAAAGTTTTTCCGGTAGGGTACCAGCTCAGAGTTCTTTCGTTCATCATTACATTTGTCTTTGCCAATGTAACGAAATAAAATATATGCCAGGCATCGGGCAACCACTTAGAATTTTCAATACGGTTGCCTAGAATTCAAGCACTAATTTTACCGCAAAACGCCTGCCGTTGAAAATGAACAATAGTTGTTATAATTTCAGGTATATACATTTCCATAGTGCTGATTGCGATTTAATCTACATACAAAAGCTAACAGATCTTGCAAAAAATATAAGTACCTATCTCTTTATTCTAGATACTAACGTTCTCTTTCATAACGGCCCCGACCTTAGGCTTAGCACGCACTGGGGTTTTTATTCGCTCGAAATTTAGCCGCCCATTCTGCGTCATATGGAATTGTATGCAGCTGCACGCATTGCGGTAAAAAATTGGCGCATAAATAATACCGCAAGAAATCCGTGTTTTGTCACAGAATCCACCGCACCGCGGCGCGGATTTAATTTACCCGAATATTTTGAGCTCTATGAACAGGTAGAAAGACACAAAAATTGCGCGGAATTTTATCCGCAGTGCGCGTTAGTTAGATTCAGTTCGCAGACAAAAATTCGCGCGAATAAAATCCGCGCGGCTAAAAATCGCAATGCGTGTTAAGCTTTACGTGTCGTAGGTCGTGGGTTCGAACCTAGGCAGACGCCTTGCTTTGTGTAAATTATTTAATCACCACTGCTCTAAAACGAACCGACAATGTCTTAGTATTAAAATTGGCCCACTAGGGCCTCAAGGAACGGTGGCGACCTCTCGCGTCCGGCCTTGGTTCAGGCCATGGTACGGAGCGAGAGGGCATGGGAAGCTGTCACCTCCTTCAGCGAAGCAGTAATGCTCGCAAAGGAGGAGGCAGAACGCGTGAGGGAGGCGCAACGGAGACGCCCTCACGCCCCTAGCCACCGCAGGAGACGCCCCGGGCGTCGGGAGTCGCAAGCCGATTCCCGGCCACCGTAGGCGCGGGCTTGCGGACGGCGAGTAATGGGTAGCTCGTCGTCCGATAAGGACCAGGCCCGAGTCGACGGCGCGTAGTGTTCCACGCGCGCCTCAAAGAGATGTCAGCAAAACTGACGGGGTCCGCTAGGGACGATGCTTGTCTGGGTCGCGGATAAATTTGAAAGAGAGTTACCGCGGCCCAGGCACAAGCAACTGAAGGAACACGGGTGGGTTTTAGTCAGTAAAAGTCTGACACGCCCTTCCGCTTCACCCAGAGCGGGAGAAGTCATTGGATGATTTCCCACCCAAAAAAAGGAAGGTCGCTAGGGCGAAATGAGCGTGAAGTGAACAGAGGCCTTAGACAAGTGACATTATAACAAAAACGTGGCGACAGCGATTTTCAAAAAAGCTAAATTGTGTAGGATTGACAAGCGATATCGAAAAATAACGTGATCAATCCCTTACGTTTTCACATTTCGACTATCGCCTTCGCTGACATCGGATGACACTTGTCTAGGGTCTCTGGTTCACTCTGAAGCCATAGACTTCAAGTTTACAGAATAGCACTGATCAGGTGACATTAGAATAGGAAGAAGATGATGAGCTCTGTTAATCAAGTCCATGCACGTTTCTACCGCTATAAACTTCATAAACACGGAGGTTCATTTTATCTAAAAACATAATTAACATTAATAAACCTTACGTTTGAATGAAACCAGATTAAGATTTATGGTCGTTCGTATTTCGTAGTCCAGTATAAAAATGTAATTTCTTCTGGCTAGTTATCCTTTTTAATTTTGCTTCAAGTTAGGAAGCGAGGCAGCTAATTCGATTTGTTAAGTGCGTTATATTCATTAACATTGCCGAGTTACGGTATATACTGGCTGTTTTTGTGGCTTCGTCGTTGTGGGTAAATTTTCCTATATTTTCCGTAGGAGTCAAGCTATATACGCAAATGTACGAAAATTCTGTTCGATATATCAGAAGTCATGATAAACTGACTCGCTTTTGCTATGAAAGTGTTGTAGTTAAGTGTTTTATTGTTTTCTCACGTGGTTTTGCTTTGATGGTAATAACATTAACCAATTTTGGGCAAAAAAAGAGAAAATAAATAACCCGTCTGTAAGTAAGCACCATGCTATTACCAGGTTTAGTTACCTAAATGATTTATTTTAGACTGAAACGATGGTAACATTGTTTCGGGTAAAACTAGATTTTCGAATACGTTTGCCTTAACGAGTTTAATTACTACCTATTTTTTTATTGTTGTTAGGCTTGCGCTTGACCACCATCTCACCTGATGATAAGCGATGATGTGGTCGACGATGAAGCACGCTTGCCTAGAAGAAACCTATTCACTCTTGACTTGAAGACTCCCAGATTGTAGCTATCAGGAAATACAGACTCCGGCAGGGAATTCCACTCCTTTGCAGTAAGTACGCATAATAAAAGTATTCCCCAAACTATATGGGTGCGTATGGGTGGGATGTCCACCATGTACCGATGACGCATCGTCGTACGTCTTGTAGTCCGATGATGGAACGGGCTAGGGAAAAATTAGTTCATCAAATTCTAACGCATACTCGCCGAAATGTAACCGATAAATAACCGACAGGCTGGAAACTCGGTGCCGATATTCGAGGTTCTGGAGCCTAGATTCGACCAGTATTTCATTGCAGATGAGCCCTTTGGCCCGTCTTTCGATCGACTCAATGCATCCAGCTGGAACTTGGCAGACCCGTCCCAGAGATGAGAGCAGTACTCAATGCATGATCGAACTTGCGCTTGATGCAAGTTGAGCAATTGTGCTGAGTGTTTCTTATAACGAGCAGCCAACACTGCTAAAAACGTTTTAAAAATCAATCCACCATTTCTAATCCTAAATCCATCTATTAAACCATTTGACCGTTATTAATAGCTTTACTATCGAGAGAATCGCATCCGTTTCCCGTTGAATTTTTCCTCTCTTTCTACCTAAATACGTCTATTTCATTCGCACATCCCCGCCTTTCACCTGGCAGTGGGGCGCTGTCGAGCTTGTCGCGACGCGCGCTTTGGTAGTCTTTGGCTTGCAAAGTCTTCGAGATTATTGCTCAAAAGCAACTTTCTTGTTTGTCCTCTAATAGCCTGCCGAGTCATAACCAATCTGGTTTCATACCTGGCCATAGTACTGTGATCACTCTTGTCAAAATAACGATTTAAGACTGGCTATGGGTAATGTCTTACTGTATTGGTTCTACTGGACTTCAGCAGTGCTTTTAACTCAGTTGACTTTGACAAACTCTTAGGAATCCTTTCCCCTCTTAATGTCTCTGCTTCGGGAATTGAGTGATTCAAATCTTATCTTTGGGGCCGCTCGCAGTCTGTTCGATCCGACGACTCCTCTGACTGGTGTGAATTGACTACGGGCGTTCCTCAAGGTGGCGTCATCTCTCCTCTCCTCTTCTCGATTTTCATAAATGCTATCACTAAGGTCCTAACTTCTAATTATCATCTCTATGCAGACGACTTGCAGCTATATCGAAACTTTAAAGTGGGTGATCTGGTTGGGGCTATGTCTGCTATCAATAGTGACCTTGAAAATATTAACAAGTGGGCTAAATCCTTTGGACTCTTACTAAACCCAACCAAATCTCAAGCGCTCATTGTTGGTAATAGATACATGCTCAACCTTTTAAATCACCAAGCCCTCACGCCAGTAGTTAATGATTCAGTGCCCCTATGTTATTCGAAAAGCGTGAAAAACCTAGGCGTCTGTCCATACAGTACACAAAAGTTGTTACAGTTTACAATAAATGAAGAAGAGAAGTAGTCCAGACTACTTCTCTTCTTCCTTTTGTAAACTCTCTCTATCACTCTAAGGTTTGCTGGTAGAAAACTCTTCTTAGAGTTAAGCTCGCCTTTGTTTATCAACTTTATAATCACTCAAGTTTTATATGTAATTTTTTTCTTTAGTGTACGGTAAAGAATTAAGAATAAGAATGTTAGTTAACATTGGTAATGCTATTATCGATTATATCACAATCAGCCTGAAATTTTACCTTGTGAAATATAACCCACCTATGTTCCAAAGCTTCACATGAAATTTAAATGAATAGACACAGTTGCTAAAATACATTTATGCCCAATACTAAAACAGACCTTCTCTTAAAAAAAAATTTGGATGAAATTGTTTAATTAAGAAAATAAGAAGTTCAGGTTTTTAATAGAAGCTGATCAAGTCGGTTCGTACCTAATACTTATTAATTTAGCGTAACAAGTTAAGTCTCCTGCAAACCAAAGAGTTACCATTGGGTGGATTAGATCACTCATGATCCGATTTAGTAGTTTTGTAGCTAAGATTCTTGGCTCCAATCTAGTTCGATTCCCAGGATCAAAACCTATGCTGCTGGTACATAGCAATGCTTAGAGTTTTCAACTTATAAGGCTTGCCAGATAAAACCTAAATTAGTTAAAATACTAATAATTTTATTGTGTCATATGACCTACTATAAATATATTTGATATTTAAATAAACATATTCGAATGCCATATTCGAAACCATCACGTCTGGAATATTTATTCGCATATCTACTAAGTCCTATCTTTACACATTGGGTGACAACGGCTTAATCTTTTACCAGGCGATAACCTTACTCTAAGAGCTTATGGTCACCCGACCATAAGCTCTTAGAGTAAGGTTATTTTGAGATCGCGTAAGTGACAGATGTATAAAAGTCATATTCATCTTTCCCTTTCACACACTCAAAATAACCTTACTCTAGGAGCTTATGGTCACCCTCCAGGTCTCAATAGTAAAGTTATTAATAACGGGCAAGTGGTTTAATAGCAGCGTTTTACCTGAAATAAAACGCAGATTAAACTACTTACCGTATTAATAGCTTTAATTTTACTCCTGCCTAGTGATTTTGATTTGATTTCGACGCAATGCCTACCAAAGCGTCCGTCGCGACAAGCTCGATAGCGCCCCACTGCCAGGTGAAAGGCGGGGATGTGCGAAAGGTAAAATTCAACGGGGAACGGATGCGCCTCTCTCAAGCTATTAATAAGGTAAGTACTATAGGCGTTTTATTTCTGGTAAAACGCTGGTATTAAACAGATTAATTTCACAAGTTCTCAAAGGTTACAGGCCTTCTTAATCAGGTCTTGGAAGTCAAAACTCTGTCCTGAACCTTCCGAGACAGAAATTTTGATTGACCGAATCATTTATCGAATTTCAACTTGCAACTTGGTACGGACCAAATAAATGTGTAGGTACAGGGTTTCTTAAATTAAGGGGAATTGATCAAAGGTCCTCTCAAGACTAAGCAGTTCTAAAATATATATGAATTTTATTTCATTTTTGGTGTAGCTCTTGAGTATTTTTTGATGTTATACCATATTATTTGGTCGTTGAAATGACCCTTGGGTGAATCAAAGGTGAATTTGACGGAATTAAATGTTTCTAATTGGGTTCTAGAGTTTGGGGAAGATGAAAGAAAAACGGCGGTCACATCGCACCGGTGGTTCTTAGCATATTAAAATAAAAATACTCTTTATTTGTACAACTTATAATTTTTTATTTCATTACTAAGCTTAACATACGCACTACACAATCAGCCTTTAACGTTCCCACACAAATATAGTTTATTTATTTTATAGAAAGCAACTGTTTGATATTAAATCACTCATATTGAAGCTAGATATTTGAAATACCCTAGTTGGAAAGAAACGCACCTATTAGCAAACAGAAAAAACTTGCAGGATGTCAAAAATTACGAAAAATTAAAGTTACAACACATGTCTTCATTACGTATGTTGTGAAATACTAGCAAGCAGGCTTCGCCTTATCCTTACCAAGCCCACCCCCGCATAGGAAAATATATTTCCATTTTCAAAATATAAAAATAAAAGATGGCAAAGAGCCTTTTAGTCAATCCAGCATTGATGTCGAACGCAGGAAGCTTTCGTAACGGATATTTGACTCTGTTCACCCTTAGGGGTATACCCCAAGGGTTAGAATGTAATAAGACTGCTTTGTTACTCAATCAAGATATAATGGACCAAAACAGTGTGATGGCAGACAAAGCAAGTGGGTTGAACGTGAGATGTGTACGGTTACCTACACTGAGATGTATATGACGAAGAGATTGATTCATATTATCGATATATGTGTGTTGAGCTCCCTGGGGTAGGGTTGATCAGGACAGTGATTGGTGTGGTCCAGGCTGCAGTACCATTACGGCATCACATAATAACATACTATCACGTCTGCGATTATTCCCGATGGCTACCACTTGGTTAGCGACCACTGGGGGCACCGTCACAACTTTCACAGAGAGGACGCCTATGTCTCAGCAGTGGGCACATTAAAAAGGCTGAGGTTAAGATATGTGACACCAACCGACGATAGTCATTAACCAATAAATACTATTTATAGTACAAAGTTCATGCATTTGTTTTATTTTCTGCTAAACTATTGTATACGCACCTATACGAAACTATTAAACACAATAACGATAATATACTGAATATTTTAGAACGTTAGCTCTATACACCCTGAAATTTAATTGGTTGTTTTCCCGCGGCAGAACGACTTGCCTTAAGGAGTACTTTCGAAGTATAGAGTTAAAGTAAATAAATAACGATGTTTCTGTTTTAAAATAATTAAAAAAATATTCATCAACTCGAAAAAGTGAGTAACAATAGTAACTCTGGACGTAACTTGTAGGTACTAGGTACTACTCGTGTCACCACCTACAAAGAAAACCGATGCACAAAATAATGTCAAACCAAAATAAACTCTCGCACGTGGTGATACGGCATAAAAGTTTGCACGCAAAACAAACGAGCGAGCCACAAGCCGACAAAGCAAAGACCGATTTATTAAATGTTTAAAGTAAAATAAGCTCTCGCGTGTAATTATATGGCATAATCTAGCCCGCGCGTAACATGATCAAACGGAGCCGCCTTCGAACCTAATCCTTTCGACGGTGACCTAGCACCCGGGTCAACGGCCTTCTGTCGTTCGGCCGTAGATATCGGGAGGTATACTATTGGTTCGTGATCGCTTTCGAGTTTAGTTTTTCACAATGTTAAATATGCCAGTTTTTGTTTCTAATATTTTATATAACTACGAAACGATTGTATTACATAGACAAAACCATTTCGCTGCGGGAAAACAACCATTTAAATTTCACGGTGTATACTGCACGGCCGCTTTTTTGTAGCCATTCAGACTTGGTCGGCTTATCCATGTATTGCGGTTTTTCTGGTGTTGAAGTAGGAGGCCTTAGCTGTGTCTAGAGTGAAAGACGGTTGAGATGCGAATGAATGTTTATTGCAGAACTTAACCTATTATATACAGAATTACTTACAAGTTTATTTGCGTCTACCTACATTCATAACACAATAAAATAAGTCAAATATCATGTGGGTAAGACGAAAACATTTACGTTACATGCTCGTCATATAAAAGCTTGCGCCACGCCTGAGCTGATAGTATTCCACTAGCCGCCGGCGCGCGCGCATGATATAATTATGTAGGTATGTGTTGCAGCTACAGGACTCCCCCTCAAGCGAAGCGTACGGGCATCTTCACGAGTCTGCCGGATCTGGTTCTTCGCTCATTGTTCACTGGTGTGCTAGTGTCTGTAGTTGCAGAAGTTGTTGATGAGCTTGAGGTTATGTATGCGCTGCGATGTTCGATGTCTGTGTTGATTGTGTACGCCGGTTTTAGGCGGTCGATGGAGATGTTTGCAGTTCTACCGGGCATCTGTATCTTGAAGTACTTGTCGCTTCTTTCCAAGACATGGTAAGGCCCTTCGTACGGTCGTTGAAGTGACTTGCGAATGGTGTCTACCCGCAGAAACACAGAGTTGCATGATTGCAGATCTTTATGCACAAACATACTGCGCTTGTTGCTATGCGGCGCGTACGTCGGCGTAAGTTGAGTGATAATGCGATGTAATTGTTGAACGTAGTCGTGACTCATTCTCGTGTTGCTCGTAGATGGTGATATGAAGTCGCCGGGTAACCGTAGTGGCCGCCCGTAAGTTAGTTGAGCCGGGCTAGTTTCGGTATCGGTCCGAACAACAGCGCGAAGTCCCATGAGCACTGTAGGTAGTTCATTCAGCCACTTGTTGTTGTCAGCGAGTCTTGACATGAGCGCGGCTTTTAATGATCGATGCCAACGTTCGACGATTCCGTTACTCTGCGGGTGGTAGGCAGTAGTACGGGTTTTCTCAGTGCCTAATAGTTTTGTGAGTTCGTGAAACAGCTGACTCTCAAACTGTCGTCCTTGATCAGTCGTGATGGTGGTTGGACATCCGAAACGGCATATCCATGTTTCATAGACGTTATTTGCTACTGTTTCTGACGTCATCTGTTGCATAGGGATCGCTTCGGGCCAGCGTGTCGTGCGGTCGATGATTGTTAGCAGGTAACGGTGTCCGTGTACTGACGTAGGTAGCGGACCAACGATATCCACATGTATATGTTGGAATCGGTCGCAGGTCGGAAATGTTTCGATGTCGCTGCGCGTGTGACGTTGTACTTTAGACTGTTGACACGCTGTACATTGTTTTGCCCAGTTGCCAATGTCGAGGTTCATTGACGGCCAAAAGTATCGATCTTGAATCATTTTCCGTGTCGTTCTGATGCCGGGATGACTCATGTTGTGCACGGCCTTGAAAGCGATGCGACGGTAGTCGGTAGGCAAATACGGTCGTAAGTTTGCTGTTGATGTTTCGCAGTATATTGGTTTGATTATACCGGGAAGCGTGATTTTCTTTAATATTGAATGTTGGTTTGTTTGGTTAGTGTTTGTATCGTGTCGTCTCGCTCTTGCGCTGATGCTAGCTGTACGTAGTCGATAGGAGTTGGTACGTCGATCGCCTCGACACGCGAAAGGGCATCCGCTACTACGTTGTCTGTTCCGCTGATATGACGAATATCTGTAGTGAACTCGCTGATAAACAGTAGTTGCCGTGTTCGCCGCTGCGTGTCGCTAGCTGACGGTGGTTTGTGGATGGCGTATGTGAGCGGCTTGTGATCGGTGTAGATTATGAGTTCACGTCCTTCGAATATGTTGCGAAAATACTTCACAGCCATGAAGATTGCTAACAACTCTCTGTCGAATGTGCTGTATCGCTGTTGCGTATCAGAAAACTTCTTTGAGAAATAGCCGAGAGGTACCCATTGTTTGTTGACTCGTTGTTGTAAAACAGCGCCAGCGCAGGTGTTCGACGCGTCGCACATTAGCGATAGTGCATTATTTGTAGACGGTGATGGATGAGCAAGCATAGTGGCGTTCTGTATGCTCACTTTGCATGCTTCAAAGGCTTCTTCAGCTTCTTTTGTCCAGCTGATCTTGGTTTTGTCCCGTTTTTTTGAGTTGTGAAGGTATGCATTCAGAGGTTCGTGAATTCTTGCAGCGTTGGGTAAACTATCACGATAAAAGTTCAATATGCCAAGGAAACGTCGTAGTTCCTGGATCTTTTCTGGCTTTGGGTAGTCGGTGATGGCCTTGACTTTCTCTAGTGGTGGTTTAATTCCTTCTTCTGATACATCATAGCCGAGGAACTTGACCGTCTGCTTGCCAAAGACGCACTTCGACGGGTTAATGGTAATACCGTAACTGTCTAATCTTTGTAGGACTGCACGTAGGTCATCATAGTGTCTCTCCTTGTCTTCAGAAGCAACGATGACGTCATCGATGAATTGAAAAGTGTTTTCGCATCCGCTGAGCACTTGATGGATGAATCGCTGAAATGTTTGTCCAGCGTTCATCAGTCCGGGACACATGCGAGGAAATTCATATAACCCGAACGGTGTTGTTATAGCAGTTTTCTCAATATCGGGTCCATACACGGGCAATTGTTGGTATGCACGGCAGAGGTCTAACGTGGTGAAGATCTTTTTGCCGTGGAGAAGATATGTAAAATCTTTAAGACGTGGAACTGGGTAGCGGTCGGGCTTCGTAACCGCGTTCAGTCTCCTGTAGTCTCCACAGACACGTATGTCACCATTTTTCTTGGGAACTACATGTAGTGGGCTTGACCACGGGCTCTTGCTTGGTCGGCACAGGCCCTGTTGCATCATGGTTTCGAATTCTTTCTTCACAGCCGGATAAAGGTGCGGTGCTAGTGGTCGAGTCTTGCAATACAATGGCGGACCGGTGGTTTCAATGTGGTGTTCAACGCGGTGCTTTGGTGTTTCTTTCAATGATGACGGTCGAGTGATGTTGGGGAATTCGGCTAGGAGCTGGTGATACGGATGTTCAATGTCTATGCTTCGTACCGTCGGCTCGCTGGAGGTTGACATTGGTGCCTTGATGAATAAGTTTGTGACTTTGTCGATGAGTCGTTCCCCGGCGACATCCACTAATAAGCGGTGGTGTTTCAGAAAATCAGCGCCGATTATTGGTTTGCTGACGGCTGCGATGACGAACTTCCAGCGATACGGTCTTCGTAGTTTGAGGTCCAATTCAAGCGTTTTCTCACCGTATGTTGGAATAGTGGTGTTGTTGGCCGCATATAGGCAAAAGCTCGTAGGTGTAGCTTTCATGCCGGCTTTTTTCGGTATGACAGAAATGTTGGCGCCGGTGTCGATCAGGAACGACAGGCGTGAATTCCCGTCGGTGATAAATAGACGGTGTGATAATGTTCTCGCGCCGGTTGCCGCCTCAGCCAACGCAGGTCTTAGTTTTCCGAGGTCGTGTTTGGCTCTTCGAAATTGCAAGGACGTGTGCAGCGTTGAGCTTGCTTTCCGAACTTCCGATGGTAGTAGCAGATATTGCCGTTACGGGGCGATGAAACATTGCGGTTGGAGCGGAATCTGGATGGTGTTCGTGATCTGGAACGATATCTTCGAAATGGCCGTCTTTGTCGGTAGGTTGATTGATTCGTTTTCAGTTCGGCGATCTCACGAGTGAGAAAGTCAATCTTCTCAGACAATTTCTCAGTAACGGTCATCTCGTGAGTTTTTGCTTGATTTGAGCAGGTGGATACAGCAGCAATAGTTTGTGGAAGTGAATGTTCTAGAATCTTGTCAGCCATTTGTGCGAGATCGTCGATTTCTGACTTCTTAGCTATGTTGTCGCTGACTGCGAGGACAGCACGGACTGACTGGGGCAGGTGGTTCGTCCACATGATACGCAGCGCCGACTCGGATATATTTTTACCAGCGAGGTTCTGCATGCGCCGCAGTAATTGTGATGGCTTCATATCCCCTAGTTCCATTTCGGACAACAACCGCTGGACTTGTCTCTGTTCTGATTCTTCGTACACCTGCAGCAATCGGTTCTTCAAAGTTTTGTATTTGTCAGTTTCCGGTGGTCGGAGGATAATGTCGGCTATCTCGTCGATATCTTGACGTTCCAGCTGTCCGATGACAAGCTCGTACATTGCCTTGTCACCCTTCTTGTGTGAGGAAACGATTGCTTCGAACTGCGCGAACCATAACCGCAGTCTGTCGCGCCAGATCGGTGGAATGCGAAGAGTAGCAGACACACCGGATACTTCTTGCTCGTCTTTCTTCAAATCCTCGTTGGATGTAGTCATCGTTGATCACGTCGGGGTCACCACTGTTGAAGTAGGAGGCCTTAGCTGTGTCTAGAGTGAAAGACGGTTGAGATGCGAATGAATGTTTATTGCAGAACTTAACCTATTATATACAGAATTACTTACAAGTTTATTTGCGTCTACCTACATTCATAACACAATAAAATAAGTCAAATATCATGTGGGTAAGACGAAAACATTTACGTTACATGCTCGTCATATAAAAGCTTGCGCCACGCCTGAGCTGATAGTATTCCACTAGCCGCCGGCGCGCGCGCATGATATAATTATGTAGGTATGTGTTGCAGCTACATCTGGTATTTTTATATTATCTCTTTAATTATTTAGTTTAATGATCTGAAATTTAACATGTTAATAGTTGCATTAGTACATTCAATATCGGAATATTTTTTATTTTGCTTTTCTATTAAAAAGTCCTACAATCGGATGGCATACAATAAAGTGGTCCAGTCGTAGCTAATTATGCCATTGCCATTATTATTTGACCCTTATAAGATACAAATAAACGTTATAAGTACTCGTAGCTTAGTCTTCTGTGTTCAGAAAACATTACAAACAAATTCAAAGCAAAAAATATAAATCTGCACAAAACCGTTTTATGTGATTTTCATCAAATAGCCAAACGTCAGCCCAGCGGAAACTTTACAATCTTCGCAGTTTTATGACACACATTTCATTTAAACATATACATTTATTTCTCGTTACACACTAATGATTGAATGTATTGTTTTACTTCGTTGAAAAAAAAGTGCCGCTAGGATGACGTAGTACGTACACGAAATAAGCTGTGCACTGCAGCATCTATCTGTATTTTTTTTAGTAAACATCATTATCATAATTTTATCCGAAAGACGTCCACTGCTGGGCATAGACCTTCCCCAAGCGTCACCCCACAATGATCGGTCCTGTGAGTTTCACATCCACCGGACGCCGCAGCCAGGTCGACCAGGTCGTCGCTCCACCTAGAGGGAGGCCTTCCAAAGCTGCGGCTTCCGTTACGCGGTCGCCACTATTAGAACTTTAGGGCCCCAACGGTCATCCGTTCTGCGAGAAATATGCCCTGCCCATTGCCACTTAATTTTGGCAATTCTTCGGGCTATGTCGGTAACCTTGGTTCTCTGGCGGATGTCTTCATTTCTGATTTGATCACGCAAGGAAACTCCAAGCATAGCCCTCTCCATTGACCTTTGGGTGACTTTAAGCCTTCTGATGAGGCACGTGAGCCACGTCTCTGACCCGGAAGTAATCGCTGGCGACACACACTGGTCATGGACTTTCGTCTTGAGACACTGTGGTAAGTTGGACGAGAAGATATCGCGCAACTTCCCGAATGCTGCCCAGCCGAGTCAGATTCGACGGTTGACCTCTTTCTCGAAGTTGAAACTACCCAACTGGACCGCTTGTCTCAGGTAGACATAATCATCCACAAATTCGAGTGTAGAGTCGCCGACTTTAATAGAAGTGGGTGCAACATGGACATTCAACTTCACCTTGGTTTTGTCCATTTTCTTTTTTAGACCCACTCTTTCAGCAGTTCTACTAAGGTCATCGTGCATTGTACTGAGGTCATCCATGGTCTCAGTCATGACCACAATATCGTCGGCAAACCGAAGGTGAGTGATGTACTCGCCATTGACGTTGATACCTATATAGCCCTCTCCAGTCCAGAATCTTGAAGACATCCTCCAGTGCGGCAGAGAACAGTTTCGAAGATGCTACGTCTCCTTGTCTCACACCTTGCGACCTTGAGACCTGCAGAAGGATAGGTTCTGAAGTCTGATCCTGAAGTCGGACTTACATGGTGGCGTTTTTGTACATACACTTCAGCACCTCGATGTACCAGTAGTCGATTTGGCGCACCGTTGGAGAGACTGCAGTACAGCCCAAGTCTCGATTGAATCGAAGGCTTTCTCGTAGTCTACAAACGCTAAACAAAGAGGCAGGTTATACTCTTCGGTACTCTGTATAACTTGCCGTAGCGTATGTATGTGGTCTACGGTGCTAAGGCCTTTTCGGAAACCAGCTTGTTTGGGAGGCTAGAAATTGTCAAACCTGCGCGTGTTAGAATCATAAAAGAACTCCATATAAAAGTATCGATATTTACGAAGATCTTGGAATGTCAAGATGGTTGTTGGTTATTTACTGTGTATCAGAGTTCCTGTGTATGTGGTGTATAAGGCAAACATTTTATGTAGAAAAGCACAGAAATACAAGACGAAGAAGAAGTATTTATTTCTATTAGGCTTGCCAATTAATTCATATTGTGGCTCAGAGAGCTTACCGCCCGGTCGCTAAACTGGTTCTCGTGGAGCAGAAGGGCAAGAAACTCCACGGAAGCTCTTCTATAACATTTATAGATATATTTTACAATCATATAAATATCCTTTAGTTTATCACAATAAAGATCTAATTCTATTATTACATTACATATATACTTTATTGTACATCAAGATAGGACAATACAAAAAGAAACATTAGAATTAAAATAAACATACAACGGCCTTATCGCGCTCTGCGATCTCTTCCACGCAACCTTGAATGTATAGAGATAGCCTGGACACGACGTGGGGTTGCATTTGATGCCAACTTCAAATCATACAAGTATTAGGTACTAAGTACAATTAGGCACTAAAACAAACTACTAAAATAGATACATAAATACAAACCTACATCTAAATAAACAAACAAGAAAACAATACAGCTTAAACAAGGACAGGATCACAAAGACAGGTGATGTTCCTTTATAAGTTTTTTAAAGACAGGCAACGACTGAGCACGTTTTATTGGGTCAGGCAATGCATTCCACAAATTAGCAGCCTGCACATTAAATGATTTATCCAAGAATGTAGTGGAATGAATAGGCATTTTAAGTCGCAAGTTTTCTGATGACCTTAGAGATTTCGTGTGGGAATCGCAGATAAACTGAAAACGGTCCTTGAGGTAAAGAGGGGTGGCAGGAGTAAAGAGCACATTGTACAAAAGAAAAAGAATATGAGCATTTCGGCGAAGGCGAATTGGCAACCACTTGAGCTTTATATGGAATTCGGAAACATGATCATATTTGCGCAAACCAGATATGAACCTTACACACACATTTTGAAGTCGCTCACGTTTATCGAGTTGTTCTTGAGTAAGGTCAAGATAGGTGGCATCAGCATAATCAAGGATGGGAAGAAGAAGAGATTGTTCAAGCGCAATCTTGGTGGCAGTCGGCCTGCTCCAATCACAAATGCGAGCCAGATTAAGGTTTATGGTTACGATAGCCTCGGACAGCTTTCCGAGGGGTGCCCGCGAGTACAACTGTAGATCGTCTGCATAAAGATGGTAGGAAGAAATAAGTTCATTGGAGGTTGAGTTTATAAAAACTGCGAAAATTAAAGGGGATAAAACGCCACCCTGTGGTACCCCGGCAGAAGTACTGAACCAGGAAGACAAGTTCTCTCCAATACATATACGTTGCTGGCGCCCGAACAGTTAACTACGAAACCAGTCAACCACCGATGGAGATATATTAAGAGAGCATAGACTATCAAGTAAAACGAAATCAATAGTATTAAAAGCATTACTGAAATCTAGCAAAGCCAAGACCGTCACATTACTGCTTTCCATGGCTGACCGTATATCACCCGTAATGTTGAGAAGAGCTGTGGCGGTGCTGTTACCACGACGGAAGCTAGACTGGAAGGGATTGAGGAGATTGTTTTTAGATATGAACTTGCTAATTTGATTATGGACTAACCGTTGTAGGACTTTGGATAGGAATGCTATGAAGGATATTGGACGGTATTCAGAAAAGGAGGTGACAAGTGGAAAGACACCGCTAGACACAGAAAAGTTAAGGATGTGGCAAATGACAGGAAGGATAACGTCCAGCACCGGGAGTAACATTTTACAGCTGATACAATCACATCCTACTGCATTGGAAGTAATCGATAGTATGCTCTTCTTAACATCACATGCAGAAAATTTACTAAAAGTAAATGGAGAATAACTGGGAGTCGGAAGAGATGAAAGATAATTCAATGTATTCAATTTAACTGTCCTATTAAAATCGGATTGCTGCAACTTTTTTGTTGATTAACCTCTTTATCTCATCCGTCAGCCACGGCGCCGCACTATGGAAAATCGTAGAACAACTGCTGATTAAAAATGGGTTTTGTCAATGTCGCTACTGGCATACTTTATTTATTTTACTCAATAGTTTAAGGACCAAACTAGAATATAATATCAAAAAATTATACATATTATTTGAAATGTTTTTTTTACAACTCTACAAACTTTATAGTTTTGACGGACGTCCATGTTAAGCCCTTTCACTTCATCACTTTCAAATTGATTTTATCGTTATACATTACAGGAAAAGGTATAATGTATTATATATTTCTGGAAACCTCGTCTTTGGACGAATATGAAACACCTATTATGTATTTAATATTATATTAACGTTTACCTTAAAATAATTGCAAAATAAATAATGGTAAAAAAAAAGTTTATTTAAAGTTCATCGAGACTTTTGACAGCTACCCATGTTTACCCATGCTTTACATTTAATGTTGATTTGTAGCCTAGCTATCCATAAACATGATCAAATAAAAAAAGTTGCGAATATTTGCGATTTTCGGAGTAATTTGTAAAAATGTGATAAAAGTCAGGAAACAGAAAACCGCTCGCTATCTATTGCGGTTTGAAATGTTCCTGTTTACATCAATAGTTTGCGGTGAGTTTTGTAATTTATCAGTGATATTAGGATGTCTTATCTTTTTTGCACTCATATTGCGTGTGAAAATATTAACCAACAAGATGCCCCCACCATTTGTGTTCCCACGTTGTCGTCGTGGTGGGGCTTGCGTGTCTCAGTGATCTTGAGGGCTTTGCCGGTAGAGCTACTCATGCCGGAAGGCCTCAAGTGAGAGATCAGACCAAGAGGAACACACATGGCGGAGTCCAGTCGGACCGCCCGGAGGGTGCGCTGTCCAGGAGCGCTGGCACCAACAGCTGTTGGCGCCTTCTGGACAGCGATTTCGGAGAGTGGGTTCGCCTCGGGTACGTGTCTGCTTATCAGACACGACCACGATGGCGAACGTGTATTGGGGACCCCACCCCATTGCCAAAAAGGTAAAAAAACAATGGACGCGCATCTCCAAAAAACATTACCCCAGGAGGGTACCGCCTGCCCCGCAGGCGGAGAATCCCTCACCAAGCAGAGCTTGGTCTGCCCCTCGTATTCTGGGGGGGGCAAAGAGCGCGCCAGGTCCGCAAAGGACCTGTTACCGTCCTTCGTGGACGCAAAGAGCCAGGGTGGCTCACTAGCCGGCAGCACGGAGTCCCTGGGACCAGTTCCCAGCACGTCCGCGACGCCGGTGGAGGCTGGCCGTAGTTTCGGCCTCAGAGAGGTGAGTGAGGACGCGGAGTCGGACTCTGATGCCGCGTCCTCACACTACTCTCACGTTATGGAGGCGGAAGAACCCACCTCCAATAACAAAAGGAAGGCGGAGTTTTTGCGCTCCGTCTCTGACGACGAGGCGGTGCCTGCCCGGAAGGTCTCGACCTCGGGGCGGGGTACCGGCCGAAAGACGGGCAAAGGGAGAGGGCTCCCCGCTGAGAGCGCCAGCGAGGGACGCCAGGCTAGAGCCATAGTGCCGGCGATCCCTAGCCAGCTGCCGGAAGGAATGGAGGAGGCCATGGCCAAATTTAAAGAGGTCGTGGCAGCCGCCATCATAAGCGTGGCCAATAAACGAGAGAGGGTGGCCAAGAAGCGCTCCATCGAGCTGGCCAATGCCACGATTGAGGGGGCTCTGGGGTTCGTGTTTGAGCCCTACGAGCAGACCCTCAAAGGGAGGATTGGCCGGCTCGAGGCCTTGGCCGGTCTACAGGACTCCCGTCCTGAACCGGATCCGGTACTGGAAGGGCGTAGCACACAGGAGCAGGGCCGTTCCCTGCCCTTGCCTCAGGCGGAAAGCGAGGTTCTAACCTTGCTGCGGAAAGAGTTGGCTGCTGCCAGGGAGCAGCAGCAGCAACAGCAGCAACGGTTTCAGGAGCATATCCAGAGCCAGCTTTCCGTCCTGGAGAGCATAGTCCTGCGCCCTCCTCTCGCGGCCTCCGGCCAGAAGAGGGCGGTGTCATATGCCGCTGCCGCCGCGGCCACGGCTGCTGCGCCCAGGGCAGGCCCGTCGGGGCAAAGCGGGCGCGGGGCCGCGGCGCCGGAGGCTGCGAGGCCGGCCCCGGTTACCGAGCAGCGGCAGCGGCAGGGGAAGCCTGCCCCTCCCCCGAAGGGCAGGGTAGCGGCTGCCACCAAACCGGTGGGGCGTCCTGCCGCAGCGGCGACTGGGTCGCGCCTGCCGCCGCCTCCTCCTCCGCCCGAAGACTCCTCGGCTGGCGCCGAGTGGACGATCGCCGGCGCCAAGCAAAAGGCGAGCAAGGCGGCTAGGGCAGCCAAGAAGCGAAAGCGGCGACAGGAGCGGAAGAAGCGCGCCATGGCCGCCAGACTTCGCGCCCCAACTTCCGCAGCTGTAGTGATCACACTACAGCCAGCTGCGGAAAAGAGGGGCGTGAACTATGACATGGTCATGGCCAAGGCGAAACAGGCGGTGGTGGGCCACCTCGACGAATACGGAGCCTCCGGGGGCTTCCGTATGAGGCGCACCGCAACCGGAGCCCGGATCCTGGAGGTCCCAGGTGCGGACAGCGGACAGGCCGCTGACGCCTTGGCCGAAAGGATCAGGGCGTCTCTGGACGTCGAGGAGGCCCGAGTGTCCAGACCCACCAAGAGCGTAGACATGCGCATCATGGGTCTGGACGACTCCGTCAGGGTGGAGGAAGTGGTGGCCGCCATCGTCAGGGCGGGAGGGTGCACGACCGATCAGGTCAGGGCGGGCACCATCCGCGCTGACAGCACGGGCATGCGAGCCGTTACGGTGAGCTGCCCCGTGTCGGCGGCTAAAGCCATCACGGCCGAGGGCCGAAGGCTCTTGGTGGGCTGGGTTTCAGCCCAGGTCAAGATGCTGGAACCCAGACCTCTGCGGTGCTACCGCTGTCACGTGGGGCACCACGTGGGGGCCTATTGCGCCGCAGAGGTAGACCGCAGTGACCACTGCCACCGGTGCGGAAAGCCCGGTCACAAGGCCGTCGAATGCCGTGCATTGCCGCACTGCTACGCATGTGCGGCGGCCGGCAAGCCGGCCGACCACCGGGCTGGGGGCAGGTCCTGCGACCCTCCCACCAAGGCCAAGGGCAAGGTCAGGAGGCCCATCCACCCTGACGTCCTCACCACCGCAGCCGCTACCCTGGCTAGCGCTGCTATCGCCGCCGCTCCCGCCGCCGCTCCCGCCGCCGCTCCCGCCGCCGCGGCAGGACCCCCACAAAGGGCTCAGGAGGAGACGGTAATGGAATGTCAATAAAGACACCATTACGTCTCCTCCAGGCGAACATCAACCACTGCGCCGCCGCTCAGGATCTGTTGCTCCAGAGTATGGCGCAGTGGTCGATCAATATCGCCGTCGTCGCCGAGCCGTACTTTGTCCAACCCCGTGGAGACTGGATTCAGGACTTGGACGGCCCCGGTGACGTTAATTTCGTCGGCCGCCGCCGGTACCCCGCCCCCCGAGTCCGTCACGAGGGGGCGAGGTTGCGTGGCAGCACGGTTCGGGGACATCGCTGTGGTAGGCGTCTACCTGTCCCCGAACAGATCTCTCGACGAACTCCACGTCTCCCTGATGGAGCTAAATCCCGTCGTCGCTGGGTTCGGTTCCCTCCCTGTGGTCGTTTGCGGGGACTTCAACGCCTGGAACACGGCTTGGGGTTCTCGGTACACGAACCGACGGGGTCGGATGGTGGAGGACTGGGCCTTGGAGCTAGGCCTGGCCGTCCTGAACCGGGGCTCTGTCCCCACGTTGGTGCGGATGCGGGGTACATCAGTGGTGGACATCTCGTTCGCCAGCCCCGCTCTGTCGCCGCGTGTCGTCGGCTGGCGCGTTATGGAGGAGGTGGAGACGTACTCTGACCACCGGTACATCCGGTTTGACGTCTCCGCCGAAACCTCGGCCGCGCCGGTCCGACAGAGCCCTTGTGGTCCGCGGTGGGCGCTTAAGCAGATGGACTGGGAGCTCCTCCTGGAAGCCGCGACGGTACAGGCCTGGGTGCAAGCACCGGACAGGCCTGTCGACATCGACGTCGAGGCGGAGTGGTTCCGGGAGGCCATGTCGCAAATTTGCGACGCGGCAATGCCCCGAGTCCATCAAGGTCGTGCTAAGCGCCACGTGTACTGGTGGTCGCCGGAGATCGGCGCACTGCGCAACGCGTGCAATCACGCGCGCCGCCGGTACGACAGACACTGCAGGCGCCGCATCCGCCCACCGGATGCGGAGGCCAGAGAGGCGGAGCTGTATGAGGGATACAGAGAGGCAAAACGCACCCTCCGAACGGAGATAAAGCGGGCCAAACTCGAGGCCCGCAACGTGTGGCTGGGGTCTCTGAACGCGGATCCGTGGGGGCGCCCGTACAAATTGGTACGGGACAAGCTTCGCCCCTGGGCTCCGCCGCTGACTCGGAGTCTCCGGCCCCAACTCGTGGAGGGTGTGGTAACCACTCTGTTCCCTGCGCGAGGGGAACACTCCCCCCCGCCCATGGCTCCGCCTCCGCTAGCGGTGTCTGACGCGGACCACAACAGCGACGACGACGACAATACTCCAGAGGTGACCGAGGTAGAGGTGAGAGTGGCGGTGCGAAGGCTGAGTGCCAAGAACACCGCCCCAGGACCCGACGGCTTGCCAGGGAAAGCCTGGGTCCTGGCCATGGAGGCTCTCGGGCCTCGACTAAGAGGGCTCTTTAGCGCATGTATGGAGAGGGGCCAGTTCCCACTTCGCTGGAAGATGGGGAAACCGGGTGCCCGAATACCTCTGTCGAGTGGTCGAGGCCTACCTGTCGGACAGGTACATTGTCTACCCCGGTCACCAGGGAGACTGGAAACGTCGAGAGATGTCGTGCGGTGTTCCGCAGGGGTCGGTTCTGGGGCCACCCTTGTGGAACATCGGCTACGACTACGTGCTGCGCGGCGACCTCCCTGGCGGGGTCAGCGTGGTCTGCTACGCAGACGACACGCTGGTTCTGGCGCAGGGAGAGTCGCACCCGGCGGCGGTCGCTCTAGCGACACGCGGGGTTGCGATAGTCGTTGGTAGGATCCAGGAGTTGGGACTCGAGGTGGCGCTGCACAAATCCGAGGCCATGTTCTTTCATGGCCCTCGGAATGCGCCGCCACCAGACTCCCAGCTTACGGTAGGAGGAGTTCGCATCGGCGTCGGGTTGGCGATGAAGTATCTGGGACTCGTTCTCGACAGCCGATGGAATTTCGGAGAACATTTCCGACGTTTGGCTCCCAAACTCAACCGGGCTGGGGCTGCTCTCAAACGGCTCCTGCCCAACCTTGGGGGTCCAGACGCCTCCTGCCGGAGGCTCTACGCGGGGATCGTTCGGTCCATGGCCCTCTACGGGGCGCCGGTGTGGGCGCCGTCGCTGCAAAAGCGACCGGCGACCATACTGAACGGCTGCCAGAGGGTCATGGCAATACGGATGGTGCGGGGTTACCGCACGATCTCCCGCGAAGCGGCGAGCCTTCTGGCTGGCCTACCACCGTGGGATCTGGAGGCAACAGTCCTTGCACACATGCACGACATGCGCGTGGAGATGCAACGCCGGGGTGAAAGTCCGCTGCCGCGACAGGTCGAGGTATGGCGGACAGAGCTCCGGCGGGATCTCATGGTGAAATGGCGTCAGCGACTATCGCAACCCAGTGCTGGGCACGCCACCATAATGGCGGTAAGTCCCCTCTTTGAGGCGTGGCTGGAAAGACCTCACGGCGTCCTTACCTTCCGCATGACGCAGGTCCTCACCGGACATGGCAAGTTCGGGAGGTTCCTGCATCGGATCCAAGCGGAAGAGACGCCCGGGTGCCGCCACTGTGCGGAACGCCCGGAGGACACGGTGGAGCACACAGTCGAGGTGTGCCCTGCTTGGGCGGAGCACCGCCGTGCCCTCGTGGGGGCGATCGGCGGCGGAGACCTCTCGCGCCGGGCCTTGGTTCAGGCCATGGTCCGTAGCGAGGAGGAGTGGCAGGCGGTCGCCTCCTTCTGCGAAGCAGTAATGCTAGCAAAGGAGGAGGCCGACCGCATCAGGCAACGGCGCCCTCGCCGCCGCCGCCGGGATCCCAATCCCGATATCCAGCCACCGTAGACGCGGGCTCGTGGACAGTGAGTCATGGGTAGCTCGCTGTCCGATCGTCCGGTAACTACCCGGACCGAGCCAAGGCGTCGACGGCGCGCACTGTTCCCGCGCGCCTCAAGGAGTTGTCAGCAAAGAGTGGGGCCCAGCTGGGTCGAAGCCTACCGGGGTTCGGGGTTATCCGAAAGGATCCGAAAGGAAGCTAGCCCCGGTATGAAGGCTAGAAGGAACGGCGCGGGGTTTTTAGTCAGTACAAGTCTGACACTATCTCCCGCTCCACCCAAGAGCGGGATTTGTCATAAGATGATTTTCCCCGTCGACAAAAAAAAAAAAAAAAAAAAAAACCAACAAGATGCACACTACCCTCATATTTCATATAGTATATAAACAGTGGTTTCATTTCATTTTAAATAACAGAATAGTGGTGAATTAGAAGAAGAAGAATTGTAATTGTTACCAATACAATATAATTACGTGTTTTGTTAACTCTTCAAAATGTCTACTTGCAAGTGTTCTAAACGTGAAATAATACTTTCGTATATCGAAGGAGGAAAATCGTTGGAGGCATTATCAACCGTTTTAAAAGAAAATTATCATGTATCTGAAGACAACTTATGTTTCATCCTCAGTGATTTTCAAAGACATATTATTCCCACTTTTAATAAACGATGGACAGAGGCTTCACGGAAAAAGGATTTATTTTTAACGAAAAACAGTAACTGGTTGGAATCAGAATATTCAGTAAATTTACCGAACTCTGAAGACGTTACAACCGTCTCCACACCATCTACTTCTTCTGGAAAACGTGGGAGACCGTGCGTATCTTATCCAGACTTGTCAGAATCCAGTAAGAGAAGAAAGAATCTAATGTTACTTAATGAATATGGATTTGAACACGTCTATAATGCAAATCTTCAAGGGTTACGTTCAATAGAAGAAAGAACAGAAGCTAATCTTGTGGAAACATTAAGGTTTGCTGACAGTGAAAATAAGACCTTATTCTCGAGTCTCATAGAAGATGCAAGGCAGACAAAAATTTTAACGGATGAAGAAGCATTGAGCGTGTTTATTGACTTGGATTTAACAAAAGCACAATATTTGTACTTGAGAAATGTAACGAATGAACGAAAATGTTTTGTGTTTGCACCATATTATTTCAAAGTGCAAGAAGCTAAAATTACTTGCTATCCACCATCTTCAGCTATAGAAATTACAGATACAAGTGCAAAAATAGTAAGACTTCAAGATTTATTAGATCACACTGCAGCTAGGATATTGAAAATAGATTCAGTGTATAAAAATGGATTGAAAAACTTACTTCTATACAGCAAATGGGGCTGTGATGGCTCATCTGGTCAAAGTCAGTACAAACAGAAACTGCCAGAAGAGTCTGAACTAATTTCTGATGCAAATTTATTTATCACTTCTTTGGTGCCTATTAAGTTAATTAACGAGCTTACAGGTGATGTTGTTTGGCAAAATCCGGTACCTTCATCTGTTCGTTTTTGCCGGCCTATAGTAATAGAATTTTGCAAAGAAACTCCCGAGAAAACTAAAGCTGTTGTGGACGAAATAAAAGGTCAAATAAATTCTTTGCGTCCATCGTTAATTAACAAAGAAGGTGAAGGAGTGCAAGTGAAGCATGATCTATTTCTTACAATGATAGATGGCAAAGTAGCTCAGGTATTAACAGATACGTCTTCGGGTTCCACATGTACAATATGTGGAGCTACTCCACGCCAAATGAACGATTTGACTAAAGTTACTGCTAGGCCTGAAAATGAAGATTCTTATCAATACGGACTGTCTACTTTGCACGCCTAGATTCGTTGTATGGAAATGATTTTACATATTTCCTATAATCTGTCTTTCCAAACTTGGTCAGCCACAAGTGAAGAAAAGAAACGACTAAAGCAAGAGAAGAAAACCCTGGTACAAAGGCGTTTCCGTGAAGAGCTAGGATTGATCATCGATAAACCAAGACAAGTAAGTGGTAATTCTAATGACGGTAATACTGCCAGAAGATTTTTTCACAATGCAAGCTGCTCTGCTGAAATTACAGGAGTGGATATAAATTTAATTAAACGACTTTACATAATTCTGCAAGCTCTTTCATCGGGTATAATGATAAATGCTGAAAAATTTGGCAGTTATGCTATGGAGACTGCCAGAATCTATGTGAGCAATTATGAATGGTACTACATGCCATCTTCCGTTCACAAAATTTTGATTCATGGAGAAAGTGTCATAAAGCATTTTGCAGTACTTCCTATTGGTGAACTTTCAGAAGATGCACAAGAATCTCGTAATAAGGATTATAAAAAATTTCGTCTACATCATGCTAGAAAATGCTCAAGATCCGCTACAAACGAGGATGTATTTCATACTCTTCTTTATACTTCAGATCCATACATAACCAGCATTAGAAAACCGTATACTAAAAACGTGAAGGAACTTGACGAAGACACCTTAGATCTTTTGAAAGTAAACGAATTAATTTCAGATCACGAAGTTCATCAAGTATAATTAACATACCTAATATTTAGTTAAGATTACAATTAATTAATTAACTAATCATAAAAAACATTTTTATGAAATATTACGATTAAAACCGATTTTAATCATAAATATTTAAAAAAATATATATATTATTATTTAAATTGATATGTATTTTGATGTACTATATGATATTAGGTTTTCGTAAACATTAAAATAATAGTATACATTGTTAAAAAATAAATATTGGACATTTTTTATAATTTTGAATTTGTTTTATTTTTTAATGTAAGGTTTTACATTCAATCATAATAAATTATATTAGATTTGAAGCCATATACACTATTCTATATCTGTGCAAATTTAGAACATAATATTCAGAAATAAAAAAGTTATTGATTTTTAATCAGAAACAGACCTTTATTTTCCATAGTGCACTCGCTTGCACTTCAAGCCTTAAATGGAACGCCTCAGAGCGAGGTAACGCCGCATGAGTCATGTTTTTTCGTGCGTGCAGCCGGCTCCATCGAATTATAAGACGTTGTCACGTCAAAAATATCACTATCACAATCACAACATAATATCTGGCCTTTACTGGCTTGTAGTTCACAACAAAGCTTACGAATTACACACTATTTTATAGTAACGTGTCGACTTGTCTCAAGACGTCAAATGCTAGAAAATGGTGCGGTAGCCCCACTATTTTCCACACTGCTATAAATAATCTCACAATCAGGTTAGGTTAGGTTAAGCAATTCTTATGTAATGAAACCATTTTAAACTATTTTATATGTTTTCCTCCCTGCACCATGTCTGTGGCGTTTACCCTTCGAGTATGATGGAATCAAACAGCTTCTGAAGGGCCTTAAGTACCGGTTTTCCACCCACCTTCAGGAGTTCGGCCATAATTCCGTCATCACCCGGCGCCTTGTTGTTCTTAAAATGTTTCAGAGCTATCCTAATGTCGTAGAGGCTGATATCCGGGATGTCTTCGGTATATTGTCGGGTCAATCTGGCTCTTGGGTCTTTTGCTTGATTCGCAACGGGTTTGCTGAGTGACGTGTACAACTGTCCATAGAACCCCTCGATCTACCTCAATAGTGGAGTTTGGCGGATATGATCCTGCCATCGTCGGGATTCAGTTTCGTGAGTTATCTCTGCCCAATAGCCAGATCTCTTGCAAACACCTTGGAGCCCTTGTTCCATTTATTATCAACAAATGGAAAAATGAACATTTAAAATCGAACATAAACTATGACAACAAAGATATTGGAGATAATACTTAAATAAATAATGAACTACTTACTACTAATTTCATGTATTAAAATAATAGTTTTTTTGTTTCCTATCATCAATGAACAGTAACATTAGCAGTCTCACTATCAAGACACAATATTACAAACAAATATGTCTCCCCTAAAGTGGTTGAATTATTTAGTGTTTGTGGAAAATCTCTTCGGCATATATAGAAATTATTGTACCCAGAAGAAAATTAGGCGATATTTGATTAAATTCCAAATATTCGTCCAGACTATACTGCATACTATAATCATAATATATAAAGTATATTTCTTGTTGGGAAGAGGAGAATATAGTCAATCAAAGCTTGTATTTGTATATTTTTTCTTTTTAGCTTGGATAATCTCCGTGTTAACCGTCATAACCGGCATATATTCCAGTCGCGACTTCGTTTCATATTATACAAGAATCACTCGTGTCTCTGAATTATTTAAGGGCGATAAGCAATTAATAAATTCTCTTAAGAAAGTACTCTTTATCGCTATAACTTTCAACATATTTTTTTTTGCCATATCTGTCTTCAAAATATCGCAATCTTTAAGCATTTTCCTATCAGATCCAATACTAAAACTGGCAATTTTGGTTTCACTAGCTATTATAAGATGTACTGTAATATTTGAGCTCCTAATGGTGTATGCTGTTATAATGGTAGTGGTACATTTGTTTAAAAGCTTGACTTCGTTGATATCAGTCGTTCAAGAGAGATTAGGGAGTTGTGATATTAGTTCTGATGATCAATGTGACATCACAAAGGAGAAGATACAAGTATGGGTTGAACTATACAGGGATCTAGCAAAATGCTGTGACGAAGTGTCACTATGCTTTGGACGCCAGGTAGTTATTTCTATTGGATCTACCTTTTATAGCAGAACTTTTTATATCATAATATTAGTATGCATATCAACGGATAGCATAAACTTCATTTCGCAGAAAAACGTTTGGCATACACTCATTTATCATACATTCAAAACTCATAATTTTGTAAGTCAGAATCACCTTAAGGCATAAATTTCATATCGATAGTAATTAAAATGCGGAACCATCATATTGCAGAAAGTACACAGTCAGAATCGTCTTTTGGCATACATTTCATATCCATATTAATTGAAATACTCATCTATCACATTACAGAAAATTCAAAGTTATTTTTAAAAAGATGTGTTTTTAAATTAGTTTTATGTTGACTTTGGTTTTAATATAGAATGGGTAAGTACGATTAGTTTTAAGGCAACAAAGTCGCGGGACTCCTATTTCTGTCTGCGGGGTCAGAGTTCGCTCGCTTTGCTCGCTCACTTCAGCTCCCGTCATCTCCTTCGAACCTAACCTTGTCGGGGTACCCTAAGCTCCCGAGCTCGCTTCGCTCGCTCTTGGACTGATTTATTGACCATAATTATCAAATCGCCCAACCGTTACGTAATAAATAACAAAGAGGATCAAATATTATTTTTGTATACCAAATATTAATTGACTATGTATAAACATAGTTATCATGTTACCTTGAATCCAATTCATTTATAATTGATTTGTAGATCAACTAATATGGACGCAATAAATAATATAAAGATTAAAAATAAAAATGAACATAATTTATTTTTAAAAGTGCTCATTTACAATAGATCAATTCGATTTTAGAAGATCAAATAATATTGACCCATAAAATTATTCCAAATGAATTTCTGCCATCTTCATAATATGCCAAGTGAAATTATGCAAAATAAAATTCTGCCATCTTAAAAGTACGCCATTGTAAATTCAGACATTAAACAGTCAGCCAAACAAGAATTATAATAAATATTTTTTATGCCTTAAATATATTCGTTTAAATAAGATTATGCCAAGTGTGTTATACCAAATAAATTTTGGAGCATCAAGATTCTGCCAGATAGAGGGGAGCCATTTCTATTTAGTTATTTCATGCATAGACCATATTTGATTTTGTATGAATAACATGAATGTATAATTTTCAGTATTTCGCTGCACTGGTCTTGGCACTATCACAGTATATTTTTGTGACGTATCACATTATTTACTTAAAGTTTTCTAATGTAAGTATTTCATCACACTAATTTTTTTCTCTTTCTATTTACGTTAATACTAAAAAGTACCAAGTCTGTCTAAATATTAACACTTGATTCTTCTGTTACCATGTAGATATTAATGAACCAATTATTTATAACTATTATATTCATGGAGGAGCCCATTGCACATTTTTTTTATAAATTTCAGATGAATGACAATCTAGAATACGCGAAAATTGTAATTGTCATATTAAGTTGTATATCCGTGTTGGTGATGCCATCAGTTGCTGGTCAAATGGCGAGTAACCAAAGAGTGAGGTTCCACCGGGTATTGGTTCGACTTTACAATACAAAGATTATTGGTAAGTCCTTATTAAATGTTATGCAAAAAAAAAATTGGCGTGTAACTGACACCGGATTTTTGTATACCTCGTTAGATTATGAAATAACTCGAGAATCTATAAACTATCGATACATATTGAACTGAACATTTAGAACAGGATAATAGGACTAATCAGCACACCAGTCTACAATTTATCTGCTTTTTGTGTAACATACCCCCCATTGGTCAGTTTGGTGCCAGTACTTACACAGCTCACGTGAATATCATTGAGTTACAAATTAAATGGATTGCCCGTTGTCCGATGTTGATGGTAGTTTTTTTAGGCGCGTGTTTGCAATTTAACTGCTTTTTTTATTGTTGATAGGCTTGTGCTTGACAACTATCTCACCTGATGATAAGCGATGATGTGGCCGACGATGAAGCACGCTTGCCTAGAAGAAACCTACTCACTCTTGACTTGAAGACTCCCAAACACTATCCCAACTGTTACACCAAAACAGATAAATTGCAGACTGGTGCATTATTCTGTTCGAAATGTTCTATTCACAATTTATCGATAGATATTTCGTAACCTAACAAAGTTAACAATAATCCATTGACATAATCACAGAAATTTGGTTTTAGATACAAATGAAACTGAAGTGAAATTATTAAAGGACTTTATACGTCTGATAAAGAAGAATCCAATAGAGATCCAGTTACTGCCCAAGATTCCTGTTGGAGTGTACATGGTGCCGGTCGTACTCACGTTGGCAGTCAACTATGTCATTGTCATGCTGCAGTTTAATCATGTTATTTAGTTTAGTGAATGAGGTACAAACATTTATACATCAAATTCACTTCTGCTCTGGAAATAAACGGCACTATCCATAATATTTAGACTACAACAGCACAAACAGACACTAGGCAATAGTTAGTTTTTTATCAGAAAATGAATATAAAATACTCGACTTGTAGTAATAAAACTTTAAGGCCGCAAAATATATAACATAATTAGTTATATGTATTCTATGTTATAGTGAATTGATTGATATGTTTTTCTTTTTATTTCACCTCTTCACATGGTATCTGCATTTGTTTTTTTCAACTCTCCTCTCGCAGATATGCTGGAAGAGAATTCCTTGAAATAAGTGTTCCTTGTGGTGTTCTGCTGTACAGATCCACTTCTTTTAGACTATTTACGTTTTATAACACTATACAAATCACACCGTTTTATCTTTTTTAAATTGTTTCAACTCATGTGACTCACTTTTATGTATTCTTTGATACTGTGATCACCTGAAAAGCATACCTTTAGTTATCTCTGATTGTTTTAATATTCCATAACTTATTCATATCGCTGTGAAGACATAGGACCTCTATGCCTATAATGAACTCTATAGTCCTGCGGGTTACCAACAACCAACCAACCGTTTGTTGTTGATTGTATGAAGGCTGTCATTGTATAGAAAAATATCCTTCCTTATAATTTTAATAAAATATATTTAATTTGTTCTCGTCTGTTTGCGTTATATCTACGACAAATAACACGGCAAAGTTTTCCTGAAAAAATCTTCACATGGTAGCAGAGCGAAAAATGTAAGTCTTTATATTCGCAAACAAATATTTAAATTACGAAAATGTCAAGCATAAAAATTCAAGCCTTGGGAAAAGATAATTACGACACATGGTGCATACACGCCAAAGCGTACCTAGTAAAATATAAACTATGGAAACATGTGACCAATTACCCTAAGGAAAATGCTTCGCAAGACGAGGTCGACGAAGATGAGCTGGCTAAATCAGAACTGATGCTGCTCATCGCACCTTCAGAGCTAAAAAGTTAAAAAATGTATAACTACGCTGGAAGCAACTTATGCTAGTAAGGGTCCTGCCAGAAAGGCTACCCTACTAAAGCAGTTGATCTTAGCCAAACTTGAGGAAGGCGAAGATGTCCGTGCACACTTAATGAAATTCATGGATACCGTTGAGAAACTAAAAGACATAAAGACATATTGACATTAACAATGATTTGCTGTCAATAATGATGCTCTACAGCCTTTCGAAAGAATTTGGTACCTTCAGAACTGCAATTGAGTCTCAAGACTCCCTACCAGATCCTGAAAAGCTAAAGATCAAAATAATTGAAGAGAGTGATGCCCGTCGTCGTGATACACAAAGTACCAGCGCAACACACAATAATGAAGATTGTTTTTACACTTTCTGCAAGATTTGCAAGAAGAAAGGCCACAATACCTCAAAATGCTGGTCAAAGAACAAAAATACAGGTAAGAAAGCAAAAAAGCCTAAAAGCAACTTTAGCAAAATTGACAAAAATGATACCAACCTCTTCAGTTCATAATTTTCTTTCTTTCATAATTTTCATCTCTTCTTCAGTTTCATAATTTTTATTTGCTAAATTGCACTTAGAAAATAAAAATTATGAAAAAAGCTGGATACTGGACAGTGGATGTACGTCTCACATGACGTATTCGGACAAGCCCTTCACCGAGATAAAACAAATTTCGAAAACACTCAAACTTGCGTCGAAGAATAAAACTGCTGAAATAAAAGGCACTGGCCCTGCTGAAACAGAAATTAAGGAAGTAAAATTCGGCATATCAAATGCACTGTATGTACCAAGCCTGTGTGCTAATCTTCTCTCAGTTGGAAAGATGACTGACCAAGGACTCACTATCCTATTCAATAAAAAGAAAGCAATAATTAAAGATCACAAGCGAGGTATACAAATGGAAGCAATAAGAAAAGATGATGGCCTGTACTATTTAGAAACCACAAATAATGATGTTAACAGAAACAAAGCCAATGCTGCAAAATGTAGTGATAATGATCGTACAAACTCTGAGTCGGATGATATTAAACAATGGCACTGTAAATTGGGACATATGAACGAAAGGGACTTGAAGCTCGCACTTAAGAACGAAAGCCTGATTGGACTAAACTTTAACAAAAATAGTTCTTTAGGAGAATGTGAAATATGCATACAAGGCAAACTAAGCAGAGTACCAAGTAAACCCAGCGACAAGAATACTTCACGTACGGCTCAATGGTTAGAGATCGTACACAGTGATGTCTGTGGTCCATTCAAACAACCCACACTTCATGGGAATAGATACATTGTCAGTTTCATCGACGACTACAGTAGATATTGTCGAGGATATTTCATTAAAAATAAAAATGAAGTATTACAAAAATTCATGGTCTACAAAGCAGAAATGGAGAACTTCACAGGAAACAAAATTAAATGCTTACAAAGCAACAACGGTACTGAATACCGAAATTTGAAGTTCGACTCATTTTTAAAACTAAATGGCATTACAAGAAGGTTAACAGCTCCGTACACGCCCCATCAAAATGGAATTGCCGAAAGAAAAAATAGAACCATTGTGGCAAAAGCAAGATGCATAATATTGGAATCAAACGCACCTTTGTATATATGGGCAGAAGCGGTTTACACTGCAAACTATCTGTCAAATCGAAGCATTAATCACAGCATCGACTGTCAAACTCCATTTGAAAGATGGGTAGGAAGAAAGCCCAGTGTAAATCACCTTTATGTATTTGGCGCCAAGACATTCTTCCTAAAGAAAGCTATACGTGAACACAGATTGTCTTCTGAAGCAATACCCGGGATGTTTGTCGGTTACTCAGAAGTTTCAAAAGCCTTCAGAATATACGAACCATCGAAGAAACAAATACTCATTTCCAAGGATGTTCGTATTTTAAATAAAATGTTCTACGAAGTTAGAGAAAATGGCACCTCTGTTCCGTTCCAAGAGTTGAATGATCACAAACAATCAAGTGATACAGAAACTGAAGATGAAGAATTGGAAATGTATTTTGAAGGTATCAGAAAGAAAAATGTCAGTAGACCACCAGCAGGTACAACCGTAAGAAACGAAACGGAAAATAGCAACGAAGAATTTTATGACACCTTCGAAATTGATGAAAACAGAGGAATTAACGAAACTAATAAACCAAATGATAATGAAGCTAATGAGCCAATTCAAAACAATGAAACAGACACAGAAGTTGATGCTCCGGTCCATGTACCAGAAGAACGAAGGACGTATAATCTTCGTGATAGATCCCGAATAGGTACACCAAAAGTATTTGAAGATTTTGTAATGGCCGCTATGGATATGGAAAATGAAATAGAACCTCAAACATTTAAAGATGCTATGAATAGCAAAGATAAATCCAAATGGTTAGATGCCATGCACAACGAAATGACATCTTTGATAGAAATGAAGACCTGGGAAATGGTTGACCCGCCCAAAAATCGTAAACCATTGCCATGCAAATGGGTCTATAAAATTAAGAAAAATCCAGATGGTACAATTGAACGTTATAAGGCTAGACTGGTAGTAAAAGGCTTTTCACAAAAACCAGGCGTTGACTATTTGAAGACATTCAGTCTGGTAGCACGTCTCGGTACTACAAGAGCTGTTCTAGAAATAGCTGCTGAAGAAAACCTGGTACTTACACAATTCGACGTATCAACTGCGTTCCTAAATGGTGCTGTAAAAGAAGAAATATTTATGAAGCAACCAGAAGGATTTAATGATGGCACCAAGAAAGTGTACAAACTTAAACAAAGCCTTTACGGTCTCAAGCAAGCCCCTTTATGCTGGAACACTTGCATATCAGAGTATCTCATCAACTCAGGATTCAAGCAAAGCACAAAAGATCCTTGTCTATACCTACGTGAGCAAGTGATAATTGCGCTATATGTTGATGATGGTTTAGTGGCTTCAACCAATGAAAATTCCGGAAGAAAATTCATTGAAGAGTTGAAAAATAAATTTAAAATAACCACAAAACCAGCTTCATATTTTCTTGGACTTGAGATCAACAAAACAAAAGACGGCAGTGTAACATTAAGCCAAAAGTCTTACATTAAGAAAGTACTCGCAAAATTTGGAATGGCTGACTGCAAAGCAGCTCCAACGCCAGCAGTAAAAGTCAGCAACGACGAAAATGAAGATGACGCAAATCCGAATTTTCCATATCGTCAAGCTGTGGGAGCTTTAGCATACCTAATGGTCGCTACAAGGCCAGATATAAGTTATGCTGTGAGCGTTGTCTCGAGGAATCTAGAGACTCCATCTAAGCAAGATGTCATGAAAGTTAAGCGAATTTTTAGATACCTCAAAGGTACTACAGACAAAGGTCTCGTCTTCGCAAAAAGCCGAGACAAGAAGCTGATATGCTTTAGTGACGCTGATTTCGGAGGCGACACAACGACAGGCCATTCAACTTCAGGGATGGTTTTCCTATTCTCCGGCCCGATAGTGTGGAAGAGCCAAAAACAGCCATAGCCCTGACAGAAACAGCCAGAGAAGCTTTGTGGCTAAAAGAGCTCCTAGGAGAATTAACGGACATAACAGAGTTGAATGAAAAACCAACGATTTATGTTGATAACGAGTCGACTATTAAATTGTCCGAGAACCCTCCTTACCAGTTCCATAGGAGAACTAAACACAAAGCTAAAACATTTCTTCATCAGAGAATGCATACGGAATGGGGACTTCACTGTGAAACAAGTTTCAACAGAACTTCAAATTAGCAGATATGTTCACCAAACCGTTGTTCAGACCCAGACTAATCGAGTTGAGCTCTAGAATTGGATTGAAAGATTTGTCCAAATTCTAAAAAGTATCGTGGATGTGAAGACATAGGAGCTCTATGCCTATAATGAACTCTATAGTCCTGCGGGTTACCAAGCTACGTTTGTTGTTGATTGTATGAAGGCTGTCATTGTATAGAAAAATATCCTTCCTTATAATTTTAATAAAATATATTTAATTTGTTCTCGTCTGTTTGCGTTATATCTACGACAAATATCACGGCAAAGTTTTCCTGAAAAAAAACTTCACAATCGCTAATTTGTAAAATCTTAGAATATTTTATACTCTCACATTTTCATCTGAATTGACATCTGTCTGTCCCAATTTACTTTTCTTAAACCATAGACATAACATACCATGGACTAGGCGTTCTATAAGGTCGTTGTACATTATCTTCAAAATAAGGGCAGCGGCAGACTGCCCCTCTGTAAACCGTTTTTTATTCGTTCTGGTCATATAATTGATATTTTCGGGCGTCAGTTTTTTAGTTTAGTTTTGGTTGCGAAATTTGAAGGCCACATATTTTAGCCTTCAATTACAAAATGTATTCTTATCCTAAAATTGTAATGAATTCAGTGTGTGAATGAGTGTTATTCATCCCTGAAGACTATTAATAAATATCAATTATACTCTGAAGTGAACTTTTACTGTTATGACAACAAGTTGTGCCAGACTGGCACGTGGAACTAGCATTAACTGCTGCAGACAGGTCCTAAGCGGCGCGGCGGTTTGCGCGCTAAGGCCGCGCGAGCCCTCCAGCAGTACTTGCAGGGTGCGCACGCTGAACACAAGCGCCCACATTTCACGGTAGCGCTCCACCAGCCGTCCCATCGCACCGTATCACGCCGTCCTGGTCTGCGGTTGCCTCTTCGCCAACTTGAGGGACGCGGGCGGCGCGTCGTTAATCTTATTTTATTAACGTGACTTACGTTTTAGCTCGTCTGAGCTTCCGTAACGTTACAACCTTTGTACCTAATTTCTGTTCCTTCTTCTTCTTCTTGTCTCTTTATTATGTGTGTTCATTAATGGTTAAATAAATAAAATAATTAAACATCTTCATACCAGTCGTTTTTATTATTGTAGCACCTTAAAAACCAGCCACGACGTGTTATGGTAAATATATACAAATAATCTTGTTACAAAAAAATACAACCGACTTTCGAAAAAAAACACTATAAAGTGAAAATTAACTTTAATTTTGGAAGTCGTGTTTTTTTTTATTCGTTTTTTGACACCGACTGCCGAATTTAAAGTTATTTTTCACATTGTAGTGTTTTTTTTCGGCAGACGGTTGTATTTTTCTTTTTTAAAAATATTATTTTTGACTTTTTAGTTATGGTATATAATGGACAAGTTCTATAGTTAGGTACCTATAATGCAAAAAGTTAGAATAAATTACCCGAATAACATAAAACTTGAACATAACCGGTGAAATGAGAGTGCACCAGAGTGAACTGTTCACATCTGCGTACCCATTAAGAGCGTACCGGTGTGATGTTATGTTATGAAATGGCGTAAACAATAAGCAGACTTGCAATTGCAGCAATCCCGAGAGATTTGCCGTTGTTTATTGAATAGTTCTGTTTTATATCTACGAAGTTCATCATCAGACCTTCACCAAATTTATGTAGAACTACATGAGATGCTCTAGCTTTTAAATAAAAAAAGAATCATTAAAATCAGTCCATCAAATTAAAAGTTTTGAGGTCACACTTAAAAGAAGTACAGTAGAACTGATTACCTCCTCCCTTTTGAAGTCGGTTAAAATGGCCACATATCGAAATCGTGTAGTGGCTTTGAAAATAATAATTGACCACAATGCTTAATGGCAGTGAAGAAAAGTCAGGACACGTTCTGATCGTGATCGTGGCAGCATTCCTGTCACAGCTGTCCTGTCCGCAATAGAGTTAAAAATTAAATAGATCTTCCAATATCCGATGTTGCTTTGGTGTTTTTTTTTTGAGTGATCTTAGTTTTTCGGGTTGGTAAAACGATAGTGGACACTAAATGAAAATTCAAAATGGCTCCGACGTAAATTTTCCAAGTTTTCGTCATAGATATAATTTTCATGTATTCTGGGGTCGCTAAAATCGATTATTTTGACTATAATACTGTTACAAGCTAGCTAGGAACTAAAATAACAAATAATAGTATTTATTGAAAATTTGTGACAGACTATGGACTGTGAAAACAAAGATATTGTAGATACTTACATTAATTTTAAACAACTTACGACTAAATAAGTGATGTATAACTAATAGATTTATGCTACTTGATACATTATCGTAGTCGATACCGACACAACATAACAAACAAAAATGTATCCATTAAAGTGGTATAATCATCAGTGGAGAATATTTTAGGCATATAAGGGAATTAATGTTGACATAAGATGAATGTGATGAAAGGACCATGCGTCATTTTGGGTCCACTTTTCAACATTGTTCAACAGTGATGAATTTTATGTCATATGAAAGCTGTTGGCGCGTACTTTATTCCATTATATGGCATGTATTGAAATCCAGCGCGATAATGGCGTTTTGGTATGTTCAAAATAATATTGTTAATGAAAAATGCGCATAACTTATTAAGTATCTCCGCCGAATCGTCGGGGCTTATTTGGCGGAGAGGTGTGTCACCTACGTGGGACGTACTTGATGGCGTCGTAAACCAGCACCGCATAACGTGCGGTGTTCTACAGGGCTTTGTCTTTGGCCCGCCTCTGTGGAACATCGGGTACGACTGGGTGATGAAGGCCGAATTCCAACTCGGACGTAGACCTGTCGTGTTACGCGGACGATACGCTGGTCACCGCCCGGGGGCGTTCGTACAAGGACGCAGCGTTGCTGGCGACGGCTGCGGTCTCACAGGTGGCCAGCCGCATCAGGTTTCATCACTGTTGCAAAATTTTGAAAAGTGAGCCCAGTGTTCCTACAAAAGTGCAAATTTCAAATTACTACCGTCGCCGCTACCGAGTCACAACATTACAAACAAAAAAGTATCCATTAAATTAGTTAAATCATTTAATGTTTTTGGAGAATATTTTAGGCATATATAGGAATTATATTGTAGTCAGAAGAACATGACGAAATATTTTATCAATTTCCAAATATTCTTCCAGACCATATTGCATAAGATATTGGTAATATATGAAGTATATTGTATAGCATTGAGTTCATATGAGCGTAATTGCGCAAAAAGTCGCATATCAGTGAGATATAAATAAGAATCGCGTTTGTCGAAATGTCAAAAAGGCAAAATTGTATCGGATTGACAAGCGATACCGAAAAATCACGTGATCAATCATCATCATTTTGACATTTGGACTACCGCCTTCGCTGACATTTGATGACACTTGTCTCTGGATCACCCTGAAGCTATAGACTTAATGTTAACAATATAGCACTGATCAAGTGACATTAGTTTAGAGTGGGAAGATGATGATGGTGGTCTGTTTATCAAGCCCATGCACGTCCCTACTGCAATAAGCTACTAAAACACGGAGGTTACATTTTGTCCAAAAACACAATTAATCTTAGGTTTTAATTAATTCAGATTAAGATTTATGGTTGTTCGTATTTCGTAGACCAGTATAAAAATTTAATTTCTTCTGCCAAGTTATCCTCTTTAATTTTGCTTCAAGTCAGGAAGCGAGGCAACTAATTCGATTTAGTTAATGCGTTGTATTACTTTATTAACTTTGCCGAGTTACGGTGGTTTTGTGGCTTCGTCTGTGTGGAGAAAAGTATCCTATATTTTTTCCGTAGGAGTCAAGCTATCTTTTTGCGAAAATGTACGAAAATTATTTTCTATAGATCAGTTGTCATGATTAACAAACATACTCGCATTAGCTATGATGTTGTAGTTAAGTGTTTTGGTTTTTATTAACCGACTTCAAAAAAAAAACCGCCTGGTTCTCAAATAGTCGGTTTTTTTTAATGCATTAACACGATTACTCAAAGTCGCCTGGACCGATTTGGATATCTCTTCTTTTGTTTGAAATATATATTTACCAGATGGTCCCATAGTCATCAGGTCAAGTCCTGATGATGGGATCCTAGAGAAATCGAGGGAACTTCTCAAATATTATAGGCGAAAGCGATTTTGGTATTTTCATCAACAATGCAATCATTTGCACTCACAAAGTATCGTTTGGTTAAGTGGAACTGATGAAGAAGATTACTGATGACCACTGGAACGCCTTATTGCTAAGTATGTCACGGGTATATGATAAATCGAATAGTTAACCGACTATGATGACGCAAATACTTGAAAATAAAATAGTACTGATGCAAATAAAACCATCGAACTGATCTGATGATGAAGCTGGCATGTTGTATCCTAGGCGTGTTTGGGATTATTGGAATCATCATGAGATTTACTTTGGTTATAATTATGATGGATAGTTTTCTATGTAATACCTGTCAAAACTAAAACATTTTAACAAAAAATAAAAACACTACGAAGTCAAAAATAACTTCAATTTCGGAAGTCGGTGTACTTGTTTTTCTTCGTTTTTTGACACCGACTGCCGAAATTGAAGTTATTTTTGACCTTGTAGTGTTTTTATTTGGAAGTCGGTTGTATTTTTTTCAATCAATCAATCAGTCTTTATTTGTAAACATAAGTAGGTTACAGCAGTGTGCAAGATGTTACAATAATAAGAGTTTCTATATGTTTTGCCATGTGGCGTACAAATATACATATAAGTGAGGCTTTTGCCATTTAGGTAAATTAATTTATGATAACTCCGTAATCAATATCAATGTTTTTGTGAAATTAAAATGTCAAGTAATGTCAATAATTAATTATAAATGCGATCATGTCAGTAATAAATAGTTATAATGTCAATAAGTTATTGTTAACAGAAAAAGTTTAAAAGTGATATTGTCCACAGAATTGTAAAGTCATCATTATACATTTTTATTCATAGGCCTGCTATGGGTATACAAATATTATTATGTCAAAGAACTGTCATCAAAATTGTCACTGAGACAATAATAACATTTCTGTATTAATATATTACGTAATTTATGCTTGAAATTGACTACATTGAGACTTTTTATTGAGCAGGGCATGAAGTCGGTTAAAAATCAAACCGACTTCCAAAACAAAACACTACAAATCGAAAAAAAACCTTTTTGCCAAAGTCAGTGTCGAAAAACGGAAAACAATAGGTTTCAAAGAGAGCGAAATCGCAAAAGAAAGTTATGTTTGCCTTGGTGGTAATAAAATTAACCAATATTGGGCAAAAAAAGTTAAAATAACTTATGCATCGGTAAGCACCATACTTTTACCGTTTTTAGTTACATAAATGATTTATTTTAGACTGAAACCATGGTAACATTTTTTTGGGTAAGACTAGATTTTTGAATACGTTTCCCTTATCGAGGTTAATTACTACCTACGTTTTAAAAATCAATCCACTATTTTTAATCCTAACTCCATCTATTAAATAAATTAATTTCGCTAGTTCTCAAAGCTTACAAGCCTTCTTAATCAGGTCTTGTAAGTCGAAACTCCGCCGCGAACCTTCCGTGAGAGAAATTTTGATTCGGTCTCATTTATCGGACTGAGCAACTTGGTATGGACCAAATTAATGTGTAGGACAGGGCTTCATAATCAAGGGGTATTGATCAAAGGTCCTCTCTAGACTAAGTAGTTCTTGAATATATTTGAATTTTATTTAATTTTTGGTATAGCTCTTGAGTATATTTTGATGTTATTTCATGTTTGGTTGTTGAATTGACCCTTGGACATATCAAAGGTGATTTACGTCAGAATTAAAGGTTTCTAATTGGGTTCTTAAGTTTGGGGAAGATGAAAGCAAAAACAGCGGTCACATCACAGCACTGGTGGTTCTTAGCATATTAATATAAAAATGCTCTTTATTTCCAATACTTTCAATTTTGTACCCGACTGCCGAAGGAGGGTAAAGTGTTTAACAGTTTATGTACTTATATATGTTTGTTCCTATGTGTCGTTCAAGAGACCAAACGCGTTAGCGGATTTTGATGATTCTTACGTCAATCGATTCGTCTTAATTTTGCGATAGAAAGTTACAAATAAAAAAAGTGAAATCAAAAATAAAAAAAACCCGACTGCTTGAGAAGCGAACTAAAAAGACCTAAACAAGAAGAAAATCATGCTGTGCAGTCGGAGGAAACTTCTGATATGTATCCTATTCGTTGTTTGGTTGAAAATTCTCATTTATTTCATTTGTGAAAATCACCCATTCGAAGTACCGGCCCCTTGTGCTGCTCGACGAGGTGGGCAAGATCTTTGAAAGAGTCATTGCAAACCGCCTCGTCGCGCGCCTATCACGGGTGGGGCCGGACTTGTCCGACGGACAGTTTGGCTTCCGCAGGGCGCGCTCTACGGTGGACGCCATCATGCGCGTGCGAGCCCTCACGACAGGGGATGCGGTGTCCCAGGGTGGGAGCGTCGTGGCGGTGTCCTTGGACATCGCCAACGCCTTCAACTCCCTACCCTGGAGTACGATCCGGAGGGCACTCCGGTACCACCTGGTGCCCGAATACCTCTGTCGAGTGGTCGAGGCCTACCTGTCGGACAGGTACATTGTCTACCCCGGTCACCAGTGTAGCGTTACGTGTCACTCAGATGGGCTGAGCCACACATAAGCCACGTTAATACAAATAAAAGCAATTATAAACTAAAAAATGTGTATAAAATCAAGGTCCGGCTTCGCACGACGTGGACTGCCAACCAGGGAACAGGTCGGGCAGGCAGGTAGCAGTGTAGGCAGCAGGTCGATTAGGCAGGCAGCACAACTGTCAGGAACTCTTCGTAGGCAGCCAACCAGGGAACAGGTCGGGCAGGCAGGTAGCAGTGTAGGCAGCAGGTCGATTAGGCAGGCAGCACAACTGTCAGGAACTCTTCGTAGGCAGCCAACCAGGGAACAGGTCGGGCAGGTAGGTAGCAGTGTAGGCAGCAGGTCGATTAGGCAGGCACACGGAGTGATATGCAGTTACAGTAAAACACGCACAATATAGTAAGTTGGAGCACCTGCCTAATTCCTCCTAGCCCGTTCCATCATAGGACTACAAGACGTACGGCGATGCGTCATCGGTACATGGTGGACATCCCACCCATACGCACCAAACGTTTTGGGAATACTTTCATTATGCGTACAGCAAAGGAGTGGAATTCCCTGCCGGAGTCTGTATTTCCTGATGGCTACAACCTGGGAGTTTTCAAGTCAAGAGTGAATAGGTTTCTTCTAGGCAAGCGTGCTTCATCGTCGACCACATCATCGCTTACCATCAGGTGAGATAGTGGTCAAGCGCAAGCCAATAATCAATAAAAAAAAAAAAAAAAAAAAAAAAAAAACCTTGTATTTTAGTGCTTAGTAATTACGCGACTTTTCGGTCTCAGACCAGATTCCAGACCCCCGAGCCCTCGGACTTTTCCGTCTTTTATATCCACCGCCTGTCCTTTTTCTTCTTTATTAGAATTTAAGTTAGTGACATCTTGTTGTCATACAAAAATGCAACTTGCCAGTATTCAAAACAGCCAGTAATATTCAATCCAAAACCTCTTCGATGAATTCTGAGAGCGTGTAAATTAATTTATAAAATACAATATTTGAGCTAACGTATTGATAAAAAGAATTTAAATTATATAAATCAAAAGTAATCTTCATAGGCTAAGCTAGTGAGAAACTCTATGACAGAAAATTTAAAAGGAAAAGTATTGACAGCTTGACAACCTGACGTAGGTGTCATAACATTGAAAAATATGATAATTATTTATTTTATTTTAGATATTTTATAAGAAAACGAATCGTTTTAGACCGATTCGCAGAATAGTAATGCACAAACCAACAAAACGTATAATAGATGCGATGCGATGTAAAATGTTTTGGCATGGAATAATATGAATACAGTGTGAGTAAATAAGTATTATGAGACCTAAGTATGAATTAGGTGAGAACACTCCAGCTCACTCAGTGGTTTAGAATAGCGAAATACCACATTTCCCCAACAACCCCGGAAGGTTAAAATAAGTCCTTGTTCCAACACACAACATCCTTCCATGCTTCCATCAAACATTCATTCATTCACACATAGGAGATATGGTTCACATTCAATGACGCATACTCCAACAAAGAAATATTTATATTGTAATTACGTAGGCTTTTTTTTTTAATTAGGTGTCGTAACCCGCACCTGTTTGAAAACCCAATTTAGAAGAGAGCATTAGGGCTTATTTAACGAGTTGTTTATCCGCTCGAGAGCATTAGGGCTTATTTAACGAGTTGCTTATCCGCTCGAAAAGTTTAAAGTTTAAGAAAACCCCTAGTTTAAGAGACATTTGAGTTTTAAGAGAGCTCAAGAGGAACTTGAGTTTAAGGTTTAGAGGGTTTTAAGAATACCTCTAAGAAAAGATAATGCATTAGGGGCTTATTTAATGAGTTGCTACCGCTCAAAAAAAAGGAATAATGCATTATAGCCTTATTCAGAGAAAATAAAGACTGAAAGTCGAAAAGAACTCGACAGTTAGAAGAAAGAAAGAAGATGAGATGAGTCATGAGTAATATATGAAGAATGAATTTATTTACATAATTATATACCTACATTACATTTTAAAATCTTTAATATGCCATTTAGCTTGGTTGCCATTAGGATCCTCTAGTATATAAACTAATGGGGATAGTTTCTGCAACACAGTAGACTTCACATATTTTGGCGCTAATTTTGCGCTGAAATAAGTCCCAGCCTGACTATTTACGTAGTTTCTTCGCCAGACTGTATCTCCTACGTTATATTCTTTAAAGGAATGATTTTCGTTGTAACGAGAAGAGTTACGAGCATGAGCCATATGGAGGGCTATCTGAACTTTATCGAAAGTTGCAGACAATAAACCTATGTTAGTAGCATAGATGTCCCTAGGTAGAAACACGATTTCATCAAGATTATTAGTTGGCGTATAACGTGAGCCAGAAGTAACTGTTTCTCGTCCAAAGAGCAAAAAGTTAGGAGAGAAACCAGTGGTAGTATTTATTGTACTATTCATAGCAAATTGGACTTTAGGTAGGTAGATGTCCCAAGATCTATGGTCTTCACCAACCAAAGATGACAAGGCTGTGATTATAGTACGATTGTATCTTTCAGTAGGATTTACTTGAGGGCAATAGTGAGGAGAAAAAATATGTATGGTATGTTATATCTGCCCAGGAAGTTGCGAAATTCTTGGGATTGGAATTGCGATCCTTTGTCCATGATAATAGTCTGAGGTATTCCATGAATTAGAAAAACAAAATTTTCCAAGTTAGAGATGATGTTAGCACTAGTAGCTCGTTTTAGTGGAAAGATCAGGGAATATTTAGTAATACAACAGTTAATCACTAAGATACATTGATTTCTACGTCTAGTCATAGGTAGAGGACCCATTAGATCCAAAGAAATTGTTTGAAAGGGCCTGGCACAAATTTTTGGTTTACCCATAAGGCCAAAGGGAGAGTGATTTGCGTGTTTGTAAGTTAAGCAATTTTCGCAGATAGAAATTATTTTAGCGATATCCTTAAACATAGCTGGCCAGTAATATAGAAGTGATAATTTTTTATAAATTTTAAATTTCCTAAATGAGGCTGATCTGGGGATCCATGGTTATCCTTGACAAGAGTTTCCCGGAGATTAGGATGAGGAACTTCTTTCCACGCGAAATCTTCAGTTAATGCGTAGGGAGATTGAGAATAGCGGAATAATTTATTTTCGCGAATTGTATAATTAGGATATTGATCAGGATTGTTACGACATTCCAAAAGTAGTTTGTTATAGTGTTCCAATACTGGAGTTTCGGATTGGGGATTAAGTAAGATAGGATTAACACCAAGTGGACATGGTGTAGAATTACGAGAGAGTAAATCAGGGACTAAATTGTCTTTACCTCTTTTATGTTTTAGAATAAAATTAAAAGACGACAACCTGAGAGCCCACCGCGCGAGCCTACCGGATGGATTGGATAATTTTAGAAACTATTTAAGTGCTGCGTGATCTGTGTAAACAGTGAATTGTTTACCATTATCGATATAACAACGCCAATGCTCTAAAGCTGAAATTACCGCAAGAGTTTCTCTTTCTGTAGTTGAGTAATTGCGCTCGTTTTTATTAAGAGATTTGCTCATATAAGCTATAACTACTTCTTTATCGTCCTTTATTTGTGTTAACATACCACCGATGCCAAAGTTAGATGCATCGCAATGTACAGAAAAAGAGAGATTATAGTCAGGACAAGCTAGTATAGGAGTAGTAACAAGAGCTTCTTTTAGTTTATTAAAAGCTAGAGTAGCATCTTTATCCCAAATGAATTTAGGGGCGTTTTTACCGGCAGAAGTTAATTTATTAAGTGGAGTTGCAATTGTGCTGAAGTTAGGAATAAAACGACGAAACCAGCTACAAGTTCCGATAAATTTTCTCACTTCCTTACGAGTAGTGGGAGTAGGAAATTCGAGTATTGCTTTAATTTTAGTCGGATCTGAGCGTAAACCGTTTTCATCTACAATGTAACCTAAGTATTTTAGTTCATTTTTGAAGAATTGACTTTCATTGAAGTTAATAGTTAATTTAGCAAACGTTAATTTCTCAAGAACTCTAACTAGATAAGAGATATGCTCTTCAAATGATTCAGAAATGATTATTATGTCATCAAGATAACAAAAGACCTTATTGTCAAATTCAGGAGTAAAAAGCATGTCCATAAGTCTTTGCTGAGTAGCCGGAGCATTAGTTAAACCAAAGGGCATGATAACAAAGCGATACATTCCTCTACCAGGGACATAAAAAGCTGTTTTATCTTTATCTGCTTCTTCTTTCAAAGGAATTTCCCAAAATGCCTTAGCAATATCGATGCTTGAAAGAAATTTAGCGTTTTTAAGGTTATCTAAAATTTCATTAACAAATGGAAGGCTGTACGCGTCTCTACGAGTAACTGAATTTAATTTACGACTATCAACACAGAAACGCCATTCGCCATCCTTTTTAGGTGTAATGATAACCGGAGAAAGCCAGGGACTTTCGCATTTTTCAATAACACCCCATTCTAACATTTTATCGACTTCTATAATGAGAGCTTTTTGTTTTTCAGGAGAAAGACGATAACAACGTTGTTTTATAGGAGGAGTATCACCAGTATCGATATGGTGACTAATAAGATGAGTGCGGCCCAGTACTCCTCTACTTTCGAAAGATATAGTTTTAAATCGTTTAATCATGTCATCCGCGATAGTTTTTTGCTCTAAAGAGAGATTAGTATAAGGAAGTACTTGTTTAAAAGTTTCAGTAACCACTGAACATTAAGTATTTGTTTTAAAACCTGAAGAAAGTATATGTGGAATAAGATTAAACTTTTTCCAAAAGTCGACTCCTAAGATAATTGATGGAGATATATTTGGGAATACGAAGGCTTGGATTAGATGAGTTTGATTATTGTATCTAATTGGAATGTCAATTGAGCCAAGGGATTTACTTTTATCATTACTGGCAGTAGTAATCATCATTGAAACAGACTTGGATAACGTGAAGCCTAATTTTAAAATTTCTAAGTGGGAGTTATTACCCAGTATTGTAATAGAACTACCACTATCTAGTAAGCCGGAAAATATTTTTTTATTGATGGAGATATCAATAAAAGGACGATTAAAATCTTTTTCATTATCGTAAAGTGAAGTTATTTTGTAACAATGAAAGATTATTAAAAGAAAAAGAAGATTGATTAAAGTTTTTATTACCCAAGTCGTTGTTTAGTTTTTTGAGTTATTAGTTTTATTACAATTAGGGCAATTAGTAGATTTAACATCTTTTAAACCACATTTAAAACAAATTATTAATGTACGAGGTTGCGAGCAATTAGTTAGTGTATGACCATTAGTGCGGCAGCGTACACAAAAAGCATTAAGATTAACTATATTAATTGTATTAACCTGAGTTTTATTGTTAAAACGATTAAAATTTGTTCTAGGCGAAAACGCGTTAAAAGTCGAGTTAAAAGATTTATAGTTAAATTCGGCAGTTAAAGGATTATTTGAAGTTTGAGGTTCGTTAAAACGTTTCTCTTTGTCTAGGAATTCTTCATATTTTTGACAGCATGAAATAAGAGCAAGAATAGAATTTCGCGATATAAGGTGAGTGACAAGGTCGGATGTTACGAATAATGATTTGGAGCTTTTTAATTTCCGATAGTTTTTTTGACAGTCTGGAAAACATGCCAGTTAGTATGGAAACGAAAATAACTATAGGTTCGTCCCTGCCTTGAGTTCGTTTATTAATGGCTTCTAATAATTTATGGTCATAGTCAAAACCACCAAAATCAGTTACCAAAGCTTCGCAAAGTTCGTCCCATGTTAACAAAGAGTCATGTTTAAAACGGTACCAGTGTAAAGCGTTATCGGTAAGTAATTCAAACGCATGATCCAATAATTTGTTAGCAGTAATATTCCTAGAAATACTAAATTCCTGAATTTTCTGGACAAATGAGCGCGAACAAGAGTTTCCGTCGTATTTTATTCGTTTTAATTCGTTAAGGGAATTATTGGGAATAGAGTTTAGAGGTTGAGGCTGAAATTCGGGGAGTATAGTATGAAACATCGTCTCATTAGGGCTATTAGGAGTAGAAGAGGGACGGTTGACTACTATAGGTTGAGAGTTGATGTCGATGGAAACAGTTATTAAGGAATTAAATTTTGATTCTAAGGTGAGGAATCTCTCTTTAGTTTGAGATAAACGATTTGCCTCCGAGGGATCTGAATCAATATCAATCCTCTCTAATCGATGAAATAGATGATTAATAAAAGTTTTAATTTTTTTGTTGAGTTTATGGTTGCCCTGTTCTAATGATAATATTTTTGATTCGATATAATTTAGTGTAGTGGTAAGTTCGTCCAAATCTTCCAATATCGAGTCTAAGATATCTTCAGAGGGAGTAAGAGGTGCGAGTTGAAGAATTTGTTTTTTAAGCTGTATTACTGTATCTTTTGGTTCCTCTAATCTTATTTTGATTTCATATTCAAGCTCCGCTTTGTTTAAAAGTTCAAATAAAATAATTCTATCCATGATTAAAAGATGGAAGAGGATAAAAATGTGTTAAAGGGTGGTAAATGAGGGTGAGGGTGAGGGTGAATGAGTGCTAAAGGCGACTCAAGAGTCTAGAGTTGAGGTCAAGAGTTACATAAAACTCAAGTTTAAGAGGACTCTAGTGTTCAAGAGGACTCTAGTGTTCAAGAGGACTCGAGTGTTCAAGAGGACTCGAGTGTTCAAGAGGACTCGCTAGAATGAGAGGACTCGAGTGTTCAAGAGGACTCGCTAGAATGAGAGGACTCGAGTGTTCAAGAGGACTCGCTAGAATGAGAGGACTCGAGTGTTCAAGAGGACTCGCTAGAATGTTTAAGAGGACTTCCTAGAGTGTTTAGGAGGTCTTCCTAGAGTGTTTAAGGGGTGTGTGTAGGGTAGTGGAGTATTAGAGAGTTATGTGTTATGGAACGTTATGGTAACGACTATAGGATATTCTCCTACAGTGCGTCGTAGAGTAAACCAAACCCCAGCTTGTGAGTGACCACGAATGGTTTTAAGAACACTTCCAAGTGAAGAATGGGTGCCAATTACCAGAGGGTAAAAGGGATGTGTGTGGGGTGTAGTGTAAGTAGGTATGAAGATGTGTTGAGTAGAAGAAAGAAGAAGAAGAGGAAAAGTGAATTAGGTAAATAAATAAATAAATGAATATGAAGAGACTAAGCCAAATAAGAGTCCAAAAGAAAATGCTAGTGGTAGTTTTTTTTAGAATTTTGAAAAGGATAAAGCTGATTTTACGTTGGGCGCCAGACTGTAGCGTTACGTGTCACTCAGATGGGCTGAGCCACACATAAGCCACGTTAATACAAATAAAAGCAATTATAAACTTAAAAATGTGTATAAAATCAAGGTCCGGCTTCACACGACGTGGACTGCCAACCAGGGAACAGGTCGGGCAGGCAGGTAGCAGTGTAGGCAGCAGGTCGATTAGGCAGGCAGCACAACTGTCAGGAACTCTTCGTAGGCAGCCAACCAGGGAACAGGTCGGGCAGGCAGGTAGCAGTGTAGGCAGCAGGTCGATTAGGCAGGCAGCACAACTGTCAGGAACTCTTCGTAGGCAGCCAACCAGGGAACAGGTCGGGAAGGTAGGTAGCAGTGTAGGCAGCAGGTCGATTAGGCAGGCACACGGAGTGATATGCAGTTACAGTAAAACACGCACAATATAGTAAGTTGGAGCACCTTGTATTTTAGTGCTTAGTAATTATGCGACTTTTCGGTCTCAGACCAGATTCCAGACCCCCGAGCCCTCGGCCTTTTCCGTCTTTTATATCCACCACCTGTCCTTTTTCTTCTTTATTAGAATTTAAGTTAGTGACATCTTGTTGTCATACAAAAATGCAACTTGCCAGTATTCAAAACAGCCAGTAATATTCAATCCAAAACCTCTTCGATGAATTCTGAGAGCGTGTAAATTAATTTATAAAATACAATATTTGAGCTAACATATTGATAAAAAGAATTTAAATTATATAAATCAAAAGTAATCTTCATAGGCTAAGCTAGTGAGAAACTCTATGACAGAAAATTTAAAAGGAAAAGTATTGACAGCTTGACAACCTGACGTAGGTGTCATAACATTGAAAAATATGATAATTATTTATTTTATTTTAGATATTTTATAAGAAAACGAATCGTTTTAGACCGATTCGCAGAATAGTAATGCACAAACCAACAAAACGTATAATAGATGCGATGCGATGTAAAATGTTTTGGCATGGAATAATATGAATACAGTGTGAGTAAGTAAGTATTATGAGACCTAAGTATGAATTAGGTGAGAACACTCCAGCTCACTCAGTGAAATAACTAAAATATGTGGTTTAGAATAGCGAAATACCACACCAGGGAGACTGGAAACGTCGAGAGATGTCGTGCGGTGTTCCGCAGGGGTCGGTTCTGGGGCCACCCTTGTGGAACATCGGCTACGACTACGTGCTGCGCGGCGACCTCCCTGGCGGGGTCAGCGTAGTCTGCTACGCAGACGACAAGCTGGTTCTGGCGCAGGGAGAGTCGCACCAGGCGGCGGTCGCTCTAGCGACACGCGGGGTTGCGATAGTCGTTGGTAGGATCCAGGAGTTGGGACTCGAGGTGGCGCTGCACAAATCCGAGGCCATGTTCTTTCATGGCCCTCGGAATGCGCCGCCACCAGACTCCCAGCTTACGGTAGGAGGAGTTCGCATCGGCGTCGGGTTGACGATGAAGTACCTGGGACTCGTTCTCGACAGCCGATGGAATTTCGGAGAACATTTCCGACGTTTGGCTCCCAAACTCAACCGGGCTGGGGCTGCTCTCAAGCGGCTCCTGCCCAACCTTGGGGATCCAGACGCCTCCTGCCGGAGGCTCTACGCGGGGATCGTTCGGTCCATGGCCCTGTACGGGGCGCCGGTTTGGGCGCCGTCGCTGCAAAAGCGACCGGCGACCATACTGAACGGCTGCCAGAGGGTCATGGCAATACGGATGGTGCGGGGTTACCGCACGGAACGTTAAGTTCGGGAGGTTCCTGCATCGGATCCAAGCGGAAGAGACGCCCGGGTGCCGCCACTGTACGGAACGCCCGGAGGACACGGTGGAGCACACAGTCGAGGTGTGCCCTGCTTGGGCGGAGCACCGCCGTGCCCTCGTGGGGGCGATCGGCGGCGGAGACCTCTCGCGCCGGGCCTTGGTTCAGGCCATCGTCCGGAGCGAGGAGGAGTGGCAGGCGGTCGCCTCCTTCTGCGAAGCAGTAATGCTAGCAAAGGAGGAGGCCGACCGCATCAGGCAACGGCGCCCTCGCCGCCGCCGCCGGGATCCCAATCCCGATATCCAGCCACCGCAGACGCGGGCTCGTGGACAGCGAGCCATGGGTAGCTCGCTGTCCGATTGTCCGGTAACTACCCGGACCGAGCCAAGGCGTCGACGGCGCGCACTGTTCCCGCGCGCCTCAAAGAGAGGGGCCCAGCTGGGTTGAAGCCTACCGGGGTTCGGGGTTATCCGAAAGGAAGCTAGAGCCCCGGTACGAAGGCTAGAAGGAACGGCGCGGGGTTTTTAGTCAGTACAAGTCTGACACTATTTCCCGCTCCACCCAAGAGCGGGATTTGTCATAAGATGATTTTCCCCGTCGAAAAAAAAAAAAAAAAAAAACCCATTCGAAGTAGTAAGGTAGTTTCAAGTAGCGAAACGCCTCAGTTTCGCTACTTGAAAACACTAAATGAAGTCCAAATGTTTAAGACCACTGCCTTATTGCCAGTAGCATAAAAATAATTTGCTAGATTTTATTTTAAACAGTTATATTTTATTCTTGGATCCTAGTTTACGTTAATTTTGAAGTTGAAAACTGTGTGCAATATTATATTTTAATTTTTTAAGATAAGATGCCTACAATTTTAGCACTATGTTATAGTCATTGATAATCATCTCCGACATGTATATACATTTATGTATTTTTTTTATTCATATCTGTTCATTGTTAAATAATCATTTAAGCAACCGTCAATGCTCAAATCCTTGAGATAGTTAGTGAAATCATGGTGTATGTCTTCATTATGCGTATTGTGAAATACAAGAAACCAGGCCTCGCCTACTCCTTCCCAAGCAACCGCAAATGAAAACATATTTCCATTTTTTAAATATTTAAATTAATGATGGCAAAGAGCCTTTTAGTCAATCTAGCAGTGGTATCGAACGCAGGAAACTCTTGTAATGGATACGCGCTGTGATCGGTAATGTCGGTGCGTTAAATTCCTTCCAAGCGAGTAAGCGACGAAGACATTTTGCCGCATCCACGTGCCTAATCATGTCGTGACTGGCTTGTGTTTGCAGTTCATTTTGTTTCTTGTGAGTTTTGTGTGATTTATTTGGAATTCGGTAAGTTTTATTACGTGATAATGATAGCGTAAGAGTAGGTAGTAAACAAAAAAAATACTCATTATAACATACTAATACATAGATTATTTTAGGTTGTTTTAACTCTCTCGCTAATGCTATATCTAAACAAACATTCTAACTACTCATAAACCATAAAAATAAAATAAAAATTGCACCTTAAAATACTTAAAATAGGTGAGAGGTTTTCACCTATTTTAAGTATTTTTAAGGCGCAATTAATATTTTTTATATGTGGATTATCATACCAATAAGTGAAAATGTCGAAGACTATGCAGTCTTCGACATTTTCACTTATTGGTAAAGTGCATAGCTATGCAGCTATGTGATTTAAAGATAAAAAAATAAAGAGTAACTGATTATAATAAAGTTTTCTTTATTTTCGGTTTCGGTTTCGTTCGTAAAAACCAGTTTCGGTCGGACACTACCCTTAACATTACTGCGGCCTTACATGACGTTTGTTAGGGTGGGTGTACAAGCAATTTGCCAAACCCGGGACCTGAAACAGTGTTGGGCGTGGTCATTAATATTTTAAATCAATCGACGAATCAAGCTAAAAAGTTAGTGCTTATTTTAGTTATGACTAAATCAATCACGATTGATAATTTAGTTTTACTTCCTACTAAAATCTAGGTTTTTTTTTACTTTTGCGTTAGTTTTAAACGTCAATTAAACTAAATTTTTGCCAACTTTGACTTGAACCCAGGACCTCCTGCTCAGCATTATTTTGTAATAAGTTGTCTTCTATGGCAGTTTTTCTGAAACAAGTAATTCTATTATATTTTTAAAAGCTAGACATTTTCCTACAGGGACCAAAATACCATATTCTGACTCATATAAGAAATGTGAAAGGTTGGATGGATGTGTGAGTGTGTGGCTGTATGTCTGTTTTGCAATCACACCAGAATGGCTGAACGGATCTGGATGAAATTTGACATAGAGATAGATTATAGTCTGGAATAGCAAATAGTTTGTTTTTATTTCGGTAAAATGTTCCCTTGGGATGGTAAAATATTTCACGCGGGCGAAGCCGCTGGCAGAAGCTAGCAAAAGAATATTGTTAACACATTTTTTTAAGAACAGGCACTGTTCTTATTTGCGAAATAGAAGAATTTTGTTACCAGTGTTTTTTAGAACAGGCTTTCAGTTCTTATTTACGAATCGATTTGCATAAATAACAAGCCGTAATAGCTCCTGTCTGTAGATACTGATCCCATAAACCTACATATGTACAATAGTATACATTTTGCGTGAATGTTTTTAACCATGTTACTACCAACAAGAATATATCATCCTGTCTGTTTTGTATTAGTTTTTTAATAGAAAAGTTAGGATCCTCGTAAATCTACGTTTCACTTGTTATACAAACTGCTTGTCGATGGCAGAAGTCGCTGTTCGGATGGTTTTACTTTTGTACTTCACCAACTTATTACTTTCACTCGAATATTAACGTTACAACTCTTATTTCAAAGCGGTAAGGTTTAGTTTCTTGAACGTGTTTATTTCAAAGGTTTGCACTGTTCTGGTATTTCAATTTTATCACGTTTTTACGCGTCTCGTTTCCGACGTGCCTAACTAGAACATTTTAATGAAAACAACATGAAATTGTCGCATTTGTTTTTCACTGATCTAACTTGTGTTTGATGCTGTACAATGGGTTGAATATGTATAAAATAGTATTTTTGTCAAACTGGTGTTGGCTACGTGGCTAAATTAAAGTGAATTTGTATTTTCATTTGGGATTTTTTTTATTTTTGTATATTTTATGAACACTCTTTTACTGTCATTTGATTAGTGATCATTCTTTATCATCATTTCAGGCGAAAGACGTCCCCTGCTGAACATAGGCCCCAAGTGTCACCAAATCGACAAGTCTTGTGCGTCGAGACGCACAAGACTTCTCAATGTGGTGACACTTGCGTCCAGCAGATTCTTGCAGACTTCACCAGGTCCGCATCCTGCACCAGGTTAAACAAAAAAGAAAGAGTATATTTGCGTGCGCCAGATACAACGTAGACCATAAAATAACAAAAAACAACAATAGGAAAAAATAAATACAAATAGGGAAAGTTTGCGTCACTTCACAACCATACAAAACGGTTACCGCACAGACAATAATTACGAAGCTCTATATAAATAAATAATATAATTATATAAAGGTTAAGATTACCATCAAAATATATTCAAAACACTATACATAGCAAACTACTACTTGGCAATTCTGTGGGACGCTCCAGGACTAATAACACAAACAGCCAAAGACTTAGTAACAAAATTACCCACGCACCTACTTATAAGTTATTATTCTCTTTACATCATACTTACACTCAATCCCTAGTACTGAACAGGACCAGCCATCCAATAGCTAGAGTGTCACTATCTGACAAAATCATATTTTGAGTTATAGGTAAAAAGCAAAAAACCGCATAATATATAATATTGATTTCTCCATAATATTGTACAATTTGAATATTATAATTAAATTATTAAAGCTATTAAATATAAACATAAACATTAACGATGAGCAACTACGCCTCAGCTAGGCCGAATCTGTATTTCAGGACGCAGTTGACCAGACATTATGGACAATAACAGCAAAATAATGTTATACAACAAAAGGAGTGAGTGTTGTGTGGTTGTATTGAGTGTGTTTGAGTGAGTGTTGTGTTCTTGTGTTAGGTGTGGCTAAGAGTTTAACTTTATCTTAATATTTGTTTTTTAAATAATTTTGCGAGAGCTTCCGGTGTCAAAAAATAGATCTGGTCGCGCACTATTTTTGTCCGAAATCTATTGATATTAGTAAAATACGAGCACTGATTAGAGAGATTGAACCAGAATTTCATGCTGATTACGGAGGTATTAAAAACTCAAAATCGGCCAAATGTCATATAGTAATGCTCTAGCTGTAGGTCAGCAGCGAGGCTATGTAGTTCAAACAAGGCAAGTTACAAAGTTGCTAATACCCCCTAAACTTGACGAGGCCAAACTTCACTTCAGTATATCGAGTAAAATTTTGTTCCAAACCTCCTTCGTAAGTCAAATGTGTATAAAATTGAATTCCGTACAAATTATGTTTTGAAGATGCTTGAGTTATGTTCAAGGAGTTTCAAATGGAATTGGAAGGGGGACTATATGTGAATGTAATTTAATCATCACGATCGACGCTTATTTTTGGATACGAAAGTGAAAAATTGATGAGTCTGTCGGAGTGAGTATTTTCGAATGTATGTAATAAGTTCTAAGCGTTTGTCTAGTCCCCAAACATTGAAACGAATTTAAAGTTTCCAAATCTCGCTAATATTTAACAAAAAGTGTCTGCCTTTTACGTTTGCCACACTGATAGACTAGGATTTGGTACATCTAATCCCTTTAGTAAGTTCCCTTGCGATACTAAAATTCTTTTCATGCGGACAAAGATGCGAGCTTAAACTAGTTTACTGTAAAATAAAAATCCCAAGCATGTCCTATCAAGTCCAGCAGTCATATTGCTTAAGTGAATTCTTCTTTTGTTCTTGGACATTGCTGACAACGGTGAAGGAAAACATCGTGAGGAAACCTGGACTTATAATGAGTTTATTATGAGGTTGTGCTCCATTGGTGTAATTGCTGCAAGGCGTTCCAGTGCGAGGATAAACTAATAAATAAATAATCAATCGACCAATCACATGCGAGACGAAAGACGCAATGTGGATTTCCGTCTATGTGATTGATGGCAGTAAAATCCATTGCCTTGCCGAATTCACTTACGCAATTAGACTGCAGGCTTATCTGCAGAACCATGGTCTTAATTTGTCCGTATTACAAAATTAAAATAAACCCGATTTCTTAGTACCGTCATTAGAACCTTTGTCTATATATTAACCACAGATTAAAACAAATATCATTTGTTCACCATCATTCCATTGCAATGTTCCGTACGCCCAGAAGAGAAAACGTTTTGATTATACGCTAAGGATTAAATTATGTTTAGGAGTGTTACAGATATTGAGACTTTGTTATTTTACGTGGATGTGAACATAAGTATTTATTTCGTCGATTGCAGTTTTGTTAGGTTTAAGCACATTACTTAATGTCGTATACATTACTAATAATACATCTCCGTACGTGTAACAAAACGTAACATTATCGCGCGTTATATGAAACCATACCATTAAACAACAAGTTGAACATAGTTTGTGTTCTTTTAGCTTTGGCATTTTTAAGTAGTCGTAATCTATAATAGGACAATTGCCTCTTTGTTAATAATATTACCTTCTTTAGTAATTATAATATTATGTTGTGATGGACAAACAAAAGAAAAAACGATCTGAGAGTTGGAGTACCGAGGAAAAAGCAATATCCTCAATATCAATTAAATCGACCATTTTAATATCCATTTTCGGATAAAAACAACACAATTAAAAAGATGCTATAACCTAAAAGAGAAACTTTGACAGATACGATTTAGACCATCGGTAAAACTAGGGGCCGCCGAGGTTTAGCGTTAGACCATGATACGGTCTATGGTTTATATCTAAACCACGATTTGTTACATCATTTTTGTATAAAAAAAAACACTGCTTATAGATGTTTTTGAGATTTTTTGTGGTTTTTAGTTGAACCGCTTTTTGTAATGAAACTGAAAGTATTTAGTTATATTAAACCATTCACTTGCAACGACGGCAAGATGATATCGTAACACTGGCAGGAATAGAGTGGCCCAGAACGGCCCAGAATAGATTTAGATGAAAATAGATGGCGGAGGCGTTTCTCCAGAAATGGGTGACTCCTTAAAATGTTAAATTTATTAAAAATACAAATTTACAGAATTGTAAATTATAGGGAAATAAAGACTATTTTTATTTAAACCATTTACAGGCACTATTGAATCGTCAAGGACTCGGTCAGTTAGTCGGAAAGATGAAATTATTTGCACCGTGCAAAGAGAAGATAAAATCAAAATCAAATAGTTTACTTCAAATAAACCTTAGAAAAACTTTCTTGATTTGTCAAACAAAAAAAAAAGATGACTAGTTGCAAATTCTGCTACTCGTTCCAGGGTGACTAAACGTGACGTGAAATTACAAACTGTACGGAACCACTTGCGTGCAACTGGTGTGAAATGCTGTAGGCCAGCCAAGAAATCAAGAAAAATTTACAGATATTCACAGGCAAAACCGCGGTACGCTTCACAATAGAATATTAGGATTTCGATTGTTGCAATAATATTTAGCGATGAAAAATGTTTTAAGTCAGACAAGGACGGTCGCAAAATATTGTGGCGAAAAGATGGTGAGGGCATTATAAAAAAAAATATTCTTCTATTCAGTAGACCTGCATGAATATTTTTTTTTGCCCGCATTACTTTGGGATGTTGCGGATGGATCAATGGGTCCCGGTGAATTAGTGCAGTAGGGGGTCGCAATACCGGTCAAGGTGATTTGGATTTCATATTCTTTGCTTCATAAATATTGTGAAGCAAAAATTAATAAATAGGCGAAATAATACACTCGTTGATTTGACGCACACGAAATATCTATGTTGGTGTGCCCTGCAAACCTATCTGATTTGCTTTGAGTACGTTAGAAAGAATTTATATCTTTGTAGTAAAAACATCCTCAGTTGGGATTGGTCATAACTTAGCTGCCTCGGCCTGTTATTGTACTTTTTTAGGGTTCCGCACACAAAGGGTAAAAACGGGACCGTATTAATAAGACTCCGCGGTCCGTCTGTCTGTCAGTCTGTATGTCTGTCCGTCTGTCACCAGGTTTTATCTCATGAACCGTCATAGCTAGACAAATGAAATTTTCACAGATGATGTATTTATGTTGCCGCTATAACAACAAATACTAAAAACAGAATAAAATAAATATGTGGGGCTCCCATACAACAAACGTGATTTTTACGATAATGGTACGGAACCCTTCGTACGCGAGTCCGAATAACACTTGACCGGTTTTAGATTTTTTTTCTCTAGACGCTTTTACGTGCATCTCTTTTATCGTTCTCACATAAATGTATTTTTCAACAAAAATCAGTAACCAAAAACTTGTTATTAAGACTGATGGAAAAGAGTGCCCGTGTAGTTTTTTGCAAATTCTTTGCCTTTGAGAACTATTGACGCTTGCGAATTTGCAACTAGTCATCTTTTTTTTTGTTTGACAAATCAAGAAAGTTTTTCTAAGGTTTATTTGAACTAAACTATTTGATTTTGATTTTATCTTCTTTTTGCACGGTACAAATAATTTCATCTTTCCGACTAACTGACCGAGTCCTTGACGATTCAATAGTGCCTGAAAATGGTTTAAATAAAAATAGTCTTTATTTCCCTATAATTTACAATTCTGTAAATTTGTATTTTTAATAAATTTAACATTTTAAGGAGTCACCCATTTCTGGAGAAACGCCTCCGCCATCTATTTTCATCTAAATCTATTCTGGGCCGTTCTGGGCCACTCTATTCCTGCCAGTGTTACGATATCATCTTGCCGTCGTTGCAGGTGAATAGTTTAATATAACTAAATACTTTCAGTTTCATTACAAAAAGCGGTTCAACTAAAAACCACAAAAAATCTCAAAAACATCTATAAACTATGGTTTTTTTTATACAAAAATGATATAACAAATCGTGGTTTAGATATAAACCATAGACCGTATCATGGTCTAACGCTAAACCTCGGCGGCCCCTAGTTTTACCGATGGTCTAAATCGTATCTGTCAAAGTTTTTCTTTTAGATTATAGCATCTTTTTAATTGTGTTGTTTTTATCCGAAAATGGATATTAAAATGGTCGTGGTGGTGGTGATTTAATTGACATTGAGGATATTACTTTTTTCTCGGTACTCCAACTCTCAGATCGTTTTTTTCTTTTGTTTGTCCATCACAATATAATATTATAATTACTAAAGAAGGTAATATTATTAACAAAGAGGCAATTGTCCTATTATAGATTTCGAATACTTAAAAATGCCAAAGCTAAAAGAACACACACTATGTTCAACTTGTTGTTTAATGGTATGGTTTCATATAACGGGCGATAATGTTACATTTTGTTACACGTACGGAGATGTATTATTAGTAATGTATACGACATTAAGTAATGTGCTTAAACCTTACTTATGTTTACATCCATGTAAAATAACAAAGTCTCAATATCTGTAACACTCCTAAACATAATTAAATCCTTAGCGTATTATCAAAACGTTTTCTTTTCTGGGCGTACGGAACATTGCAATGGAATGATGGTGAACGAATGATATTTGTTTTAATCTGTGGTTAATATATAGACAAAGGTTCTAGTGACGGTACTAAGAAGACTACGGTTTTTTTAATTTTGTAATACGGACAAATTTAGGCCATGGTTCTGCAGATAAGCCTGCAATCTAATTGCGTAAGTGGATTCGCCAAGGCAAAGGATTTGACCGCCATCAATCGACCAATCACATAGATGGAAATCCACATCGCGTCTTTCATCTCGCATGTGCCTAATAAAATCTCTATATTGTTTTCAGAGCTTTTTGATATCGACCAAAGTTGAATTACAAGAAAGGATTAGTTATGTAATAATACACAGATTTTAACGTTTCTCAGTATCACATTGACACCTTCTATTTATTTAACAAAACGTATTTAAGCTTTGTTTTATTTGCAAAAACATTTTCCTTTTTAGCACATGAATTTTGACAATACGGAGGAAAGATGTATTTTCGTACTTATTTAAGATAAAGTTTACAAATATGGAATAGCTTTTCACGTGAACAAGTCTTGTCTGACAAAATATTTTGTTTTAATATTTGTTTGGCAATGTTAGGTGTTGAAAAATATGTGCTTTTCTGTATCAAATCTTTATAGGTACATTTACCTGGATTTTTTTAGAGTTATCAAATCAGGCAAACAAGCAAAACTTTTGAAACTGTTTTCCTAACTTAGTACACAAATATAGGTGTCTATATAAAAATGTTATATAAATCTATTTAATGATGCTCAATATTGGCTCAAGGTTATGACTTGAATTGGTCTCTAAAATAGTACAATTTCTAAGGAAACATGTTGTAGGATTGTCGCGTCCCAGCCTTGAGTTCCTATAAGCATCTAATGAACTCTGACATCTTACATGCATAACCTGGTTTTTGAAATTACACAAAGGGCAAACGTACAATAACTCACAAAGCTCACAAAGATAAGGTACTAGAATGCACATCCTTGTCTATTATCTACATCCAAGAGATTTTTTTCTTTAAATTAAAAACCCGATGGTTCCCTTATAGAATGTTCGGGAAATCTGCCAGCTACTGGTATTATTGGTTCCACTTCAAGAGTTTTACGACAATTTTGTGGAAGTTAAATCGGGATATAAATCAGGAAGATTTCTTTACTGTTGTAATGTCAGTTGGTAATTTTTCTCCGAGCTTTAAAAGACAGTATTTATGATATTCAAAATTTTAAAGTCTGTATTTCTGTTTGCTTCAATGGTTGAACTGATATGGACCCGAGTACATGGAGAATTAAGATGTAGTATATTCCCGTGGGATAATTTTCGACTCGCACATGGCACTAATTAGTGTAAAAAAGTAGTATTAATAGAAGTATAATGATTATTATAAATTAGTTCTTGAAGTTTTTCTGAATACTAAATAAACTAAAGACTACACGAAATAAATCTCTCTGTAATTTTCATCCATATTCATTCAGCCAGTAACAAAGAAAAATAAAAACAAATGAAAGAGCAAAAGGCAACTTCACACTCATATGAAAAGCTTCCGTAGCAACTAGAAAATATTTTCCTGAACGAAACTGATATAAAATACCGATTGTCGGTTTCATAGTCTCGCGTAACGACGCATGTGCATGCATAGAGAAAAATAAAACAAATAGGTTTTATCGCGTCGGGTGTCACGGACATTTTCTAGTTTTTACGTATCAAAAAGTTTTACGTACCGAGAAGGTTTGAGCCGAATGAAGTGCAAAATACTGTGAAATATACGCATGACCAACCGCTGTTAATCTGTTTTTTGATTTTGACAATTGTTAGGATGAAAAAAACAAAAGAGTTGTGTTGACTTTTAAATCAGGTGCCAGATAAAAACTGACGTATGTATGACACGAGTTTTTAGGTGCGGGTTCAAAAACTCTTTTGTTGATTTTACCTGTAAATTATTCCGAATGGTTAAAACTTTTTCGCTATGTTCGACTATAGTGCAAGATAAAAAGTTTATAAGCGACGATCGATGGTCTATGGATGAACTACAATTGGACATTAGGTTACGTAGAGTGGGCACGTATCCGCACGCTAAGTCGCATATTGCTCTCATCCCGACTGGAAAAGGACTATTAACATTTTGGGTATGGCTCGTATTCTAAGCTTTATGGATATCCACATTCTTTACTTAATTCATAACATCATCCACAAACGAATACTTGGTTAAAAAGCCAAACTCATTACTAAGAGCATGTTTCACGATGTTCAAATAGCCAATCCTTATTGAAGTGTTTTATAGGTGCATTAAAAAAACCGGTCAAGTGCGTGTCGGGCCACGCGCAGGCAATAGGGATCCGTAGTTGCACCATAATGCGGACTTAGAACAGGGCTTTTTAATGTTACATGAATATTGAAATGGTTACAGTGCCTCACGTCTCAAAACGGGCTCACATAGTACGATGCTGAAGAACGAGTTATAAAATCCAACTTCACAAGTTAGAAAATATAATATCTAAATATTTGAGTAACACCGCGTGCGCATTAGTTGCATTAACTCGCGCACGAAGGGTTCCGTACCTTTATCGCAGAAACGGCAAAAAATCAGGTTTGTTGTATGGGAGCCCCCACCTAAATATTTATTTTATTCTGTTTTTAGTATTTGTTGTTATAGCGGCAACAGAAATACATAATCTGTGAAAGTTTCAACCGTCTAGCGATCACGGTTCATGAGATACAGCCTGGTGACAGACTGACCGCGGAGTCTTAGATTACAAAGACTCCGCGGTCCGTCTGTCTGTCTGTCTGTCTCTCCCGGGTCCTGTTTTTACCCTTTGGGTACAGAACCCTAAAAAGAATATTGATGGTTATCTAATTACTGTGATGTCACAGACAAAATGCTCACATTTTTATCATATCACTAACAGCAGTTGCGATAAAAAATATACTCTTGTCGTCGTTTGCCGAAATGGCACTCCGTTACAAACATACATTTATTTTTCTAGTCCGGGCACATATATACGCTTTTCATCCTGTGCAAATGTGGTGCGGCGAATGCACTTATATGAATAACTTTGAAATGTGGACGAACTCGAGGCGAAGGCAGAAAGAACGCCTTGTTGCTTTTGTTCCATTGTTGAATTGACTTTTTTCATATTATTGACGGCGTCTGTGAAGGATCTAGTAGTATTTCTATTTTGGTAACCAAGTTAATGCAAACAGTTTTTTTTACAGGAGACCTAACTTTAGTCATTTATTGGAGACTAATAATTTAATTTAGCAAGTAAAAATGTTCATCCTCGCTATTAAATTATTCGACTAAAATCATAAAAGTAGTGTTGTAAATTTTGCGTTCCTTTTTTGTTGTATAAAATTTTTGGTTTTAAAAGGTCCTGCACTGATGCCGATGGTATTTTTTATTGTTTTCGAATCTTTTGTTGAATTTATGATGCGATCAAATTTAGAAATTGTATGTAGAATTCTACGTTTGAATTTCGAACCTTTGTTTTTCTCACTGGTAAGTAGAACAATAACAATAATCTGTGATTCCGAGTGAAACCGGAAACTTGTTTATCATGGTTGACGGATTTCATACGCACGAGCGTGTCCTTTAAGTAGGTTTACCTCAACAAACTGCCTTCTATTTAAAAAGCCCCTAAAATATTTAATATACTACTAACCCATTAAGACCTTAATACACCTAAACTCCTTCAAAAAAACACTCCATAAATTCTTACAAAAAAGCATATACGATACTGCATGTTAAGATGATAAATAAAAACTACAATTAAACCGATTTATTTATTACTATATAACAATACCTACTTAATGACTTTAGTCATTTCTTTTTTTTATAATCTATAGGCTTGCGTTTGACCACTATCCCACCTGATGTTAAGCGATGGTGTTGTCTACGGTGAAGCACGCTTGTAGAAAAACCTATTCACTCTTGACTTAAAGACCCCAAGGCACCTCATTAAGTTGGTATTTTTATTTGTTAAGTATTGTTATTTTCTTTTCTTTTCATTTCTGTTCATTTACGTAATGTTTTTATTTTACAACTTTTGTTTCTTTTTTATAAATGCTTTTAACTTGATTTAAAAAAAAAGATCTCGAAAAAGTCTATTAATAGAAAAAAAGTCTTTATCCAGCCTACGTTGTCTATCAGTACCTAGATGCTTGCTAAGATGGTGATGACTGTAATGAGTCTAGAAGAATGTTGAACTTGAAGAAATCCAAAAAAATACTAACTTAGCGTAAATCTGTATAGCGTTAAAAAAATCCTCCAAATCGTTGTCCATGGTAAAGCAGCCCTGAGGTCAACTATACTGTGATTTTTAATTTCGTAGACTAAACTGACAGCTGCCAATGACCTTATTTTTAGGGTTCCGTACCCAGCGCGGAGCATAGCGTTTTAGGTAAGGATCGATCGTAAGTGATTCATCGAATCGATGTGACATGACTCCTCAATTTAATTTTACTTATTGGTGTATATAAATTTTATATGAATATAAACGTAATATATTTAAGTAAAACAGTATTCATATACATAGTACTTAAACTTTTATTGTGTTGAATATGAAATCAACAATAAAATAAATGCGATCGATAAAATGAAGTCTGACATAAATGAGTAGAAACTAAATAAGGGCTTCTAGTTTCTTAACAAATGTAATTTTTATGCCGTGAAATAGTTCCATTTTCGATCAACTTTCGATCACTCAGGATAGTCAGGAAATGACACTATTTTTATGTAACGATAAAGTCACAACCCCCCAAATGTCAGTTAAGTTTAGGAAATTAAAAATCAGAGTATAGGTATTTAGATGTAAATCCAAACCTATACAGATAAAATCCTTCAGTAAATAGACGTATTTTAAGACAGGCAAATAGAAATAACCACGTAATCCAAGGGCGTCAATCATAATTTTAATAAAACGATTGTATTATGTATTTCCCTAAAGTAGCGATATTTATACGTGTTTTCTGTGAGCAAAGCCGGGCTCAACGAGATCTCAATTTGTAAAGACAAAGCCCCTATCCATCATCCGAAGGGAGCGAACTGAAAGAAAACCCGCCTCACCAATTTTTAGGGAAAGAAAAAAAGTTGGGTTCCGTATAGTTAACGGAGGTCAACTATAATGTTGCTGGAGTAGGAAAAACGGAGTAACGGTAAAAGGAGGCTTATTTTTAAATGATAGAACATAATGTATAACACTATTAATTGTCTAATTCAGCTTAAAGAAGAGGGTTAGTTACCAAATGTTGATGAATTTCGGAATAAATCTAGCGATTTGTTTTACAATACGAAATATAACAACTGTTACAACTCACATTTGTTATTAACATGGAAGAGACTTCCACGGAAATCCTATAAACCAATAAATGAAAATGACGTTTCTCATATAATAAATTAAAAAAAAAAGTATTTCCTCAAAAAAAAGTTACTGGTTACTGGAAATTCGATATTTAAAAGCTAAAGAATAATATTTTAAGTATATTTTTTTAAATTAAAAACAGTTAAAAATCTCTATCTCACTATCGTAAAAACCTTGTCCAAGATTCTAGCACTTACTTGGGAATTTGTTAGCAATTACGTATATAAAGTATGTAAGTCCTGATATCTTCGTGCCTCCAAGTTACAGTCGTGTCCTGAATAACTTATGCGACTCAGCGGACGTGGGTAACTGAATACGACTGCTTCTAACAATCAGTTAGCCGTTTTGGAGAGGAAAATTTATGGTCTTCTTTAGAAACATAGTCTTTAGTAACATATTTAAGTAGTTATTCTAGTAAGTAAGTGACTAATAGCGAGCGTAAACGCAAAACAGTTTGAAATCGCTTTTATGAGTATGTCTTGTCACTCAAAGGCCACAGAAAGCCTTGTCTAAGTTATATAACCCACATAAATCGTAAAGTAGACTCTTAAAGAGGAATAACAAATTTCTTAAGTATTTACTTCAAGAATGATTTGGGTAAATAGCCGGTAAATAATACGAGTCTGCGCGAAAACGATAATATGATGTCTTTTAAGGAATGTATGAGGCTCGGGGGCGCGTTTCCATACAATCCAGAAGAGGGGGACCTGCGCAACCGTCACCATATAAGCTCAAGATGTTTATCGGCTATTATACAGAGTGGATCAAACGAAACAGGGCGATAGTTGAGGTGACTTGCAGTAAATATATATATATATATATATATATGTATATATTTTGGTATTTTAGGGCCCTACTGCTAAAAGCCCACGATGTTTTGTCTAATTGCGTTCTCTTTTAAAATTAAAAAAGGAATAGTAGAAACCATTACAATTTTTTTACTTCCATCCGCAAAAACCCCATTAAAGTTTGTTTGTATTTCAGAATCGACAAATTAAAAACAGTCGAGCTTAATTTCAACCTTCACTAGCCAGTTAAACACAAAATTAAAAACAAAAGCATTCCCAAAAAGAAAACAAAAGTAGTAATTAAAAATTCTAGGCGCGTTAAAGCTATTAATTACCACGGAACCCTAGAGAAAGAATAGAAGGTCGTGTTTCGGACGGGCCTAAGATTATCACCGGATAAGTTTGATCAATACCTCTGCCGGCATTGGGGAACTGCCGAAATATTGGACGAAGCCGAGACCGAAACTAAGCTCTATTTTTTCGAGGATTATTTTTCTTTTGATTTTCGATTGCGTTTGTCAAGTTGTTGATAGATTAGTTACAGAAAAGGTTTTGTTTTTATAAGATAAACTTCCATCTGCAAATGCTTCACATGGTTTTCACGAGTTAATCTATACTAATATTATAATGCTGGAGAGTTCTTTTGTTTGAACGCGCTAATCTCAGAAACTACTGGTTGGAATTGAAAAATTATTTTTGTTTTGGATAGTCCATTTAACGAGGAAGGCTATAGGCTATATACCATCACGCTACGACTAATAGGAGCAGAGCATAAATGAAAAATGTTGCCAAAACGGGCAAAATTATTCCTTTTTTCGAGCTTCCGTTGCGTGCGCTGCGTAAGCGGTTAAAATTACGCAACAATAATGTATGTAGTGTAGGTATGGTAGATGGGTAGGTAGGTAGCCAGTTGACGGGAGCGAAGCCGCGTGGGACAGCTAGTAAAATATATTTATTGGTTATAAATAATGTGAGTTTGATATTGAATGCATTAGAAACGTAAAATTTCCGGATTGAATTCACTTAATAATGAAGAAATATGCGTCCAAATCCGTTACGTAGTTTAACAAGTTGGCCTCACAGACAGATACGATTGACAACACTTTATAGTAAAAAGGGATATAGATTATGTATACAGCTTTTATTGGAGAGATACGACTGAGTTCATTAGATATAAAATATATAATAAAAAAACAGAATCACAAGTCTTCATTGAACCATATAATTACTTAATATCGTCACTACGATATTAAGCCAAGGCCCAAGGTTAATGTGTAATTGGCGAATAAATTGTTCTGACAGTATTACCGATCGAATCTAAAAGCTTCCTCGCACCAATCTGCCTAGCCTTTTTCCCAACTTTATTGGGGTCGGCTTCCAGTCTTACCGGATTCAGCTGAGCACTAGTGTTTTACGTGGAGCGACTGCCTATCTGACCTCCACAACCCAGTAACTGGGTAACACGGTACCCCTTGGCAAGACTGGTGTCAGATCTCAGGCTTCTGACTACCAGTAACGACTGTCAAAGATCTTCAAATGACAGCCGGGACCAACGGCTTAACGTGCTTTCCGAGGCACGGAGGAAACTCGGTATGTTGAAAATGGTCACCCATCCACGGACCGACCTCGTCAAGCGTTGCTTAACCTTGAAGATCGACCCGTGCGGCTGTTATTATTTAGCCACGAGCTCCTCAAAAGCTTCCTCGCACCAATAGGCATAAATTAGAACTGAAGCCTGGTGTACACGGGTAGATTTAATGGTATAGTATTACCGTAGAGTACTAACTATGCAACTAATATACCAATGTACACAGCATTGGGCGAGTAGAGTACTAAAACATCGGTGAGCAAACTACTCTACCACGAGGCTTCCCCCACCAGGGCACCCACTCTTCCGCACACATTATCGCCTACACTGGTTACTCTACTAATAAAATATAAATAAACAGTTACTCTACTGAAACTGGTAGAGTACTTGGATTTCGTATGGCCCAAAAAATTGCACGGTTCCTGTGGTTTGGAAACAGGACCCACGAAAAATACTGCGGGTAAAAGCTATTACAAATTTAAGTCGCAGTTTTGCACGTGGGTCCTGTTTCCAAACCACCGACACTAAGACGACGACGAGGACACCGACAATAAGTTTAGCTTTTTACCAGTGAAAGATTTTTTGTAATCAGTATTAGCCTTTAACTTTATAAACATACCCATAGACCGCTTTACATCTTTACTAAATAATAATTATTAGTTTTATTACGTGTAAATTTTATTGTTGACGTTCAAAAGTGCCGCTTAATGGCCTAGTTGAAATTAATATTTTTGACTTTGTTACAGAGTCCAGCCGACAATAGCACATAACAAACATCCATACTTCCTAATATTCTAAATGCAAAAGTATCTCTGTCTCTCTGTCACCTTTCACGCTTCAACCGTGAAACCGATTTACATGAAATTTGGTATGGAGACTCTGTGATGTTTAGTTTGAGACCCTGAGAAGGATATGGGCTCCTATTTTTTCATAAAACACGAAAGCGGAGAAATGGGGAGGGTTTAGTTTTGTATGAAACTTCTTATGGTGGCTTAAACTTCTGAAACGATATACATAGATGAAATTTGGTATGGGGATATTTTGATTCCCTGGGCATGACATATTGGTTTATAAATCAATTCATAAATTACTACAAATACATAACTTACTATTATTTTTCATTAGTTACTTCACAATTGATTTACATCATAGAAAGAAAGTTGAAACTAATACATATTCACTTCAATAAGACCAACTCACCTACTTTGTTTCGCTTCTTAGAAGTAGACATATAAGTACTCACTTTGATAAAACAAACACCTACTTTGCTAAAGTCTTAGAACTTAGAACAAAGTACATAAGTACTGAAAATCGTTTTAGGTCACGAAAACACAAAGAAAGTAGGTCTAACGTGATGTGGGTACTTAGTTAACTCGAGTAACTTTAATGTTTTCCGATTTCGACAACTATTGCCAGGGACTTGAAACTTCACTACGGCTAGAAATAGTGTCTATTTTTTTCTAATTATTATTTTATGACGTGCGAATGACATTCAACGTTAAGCTATTATTTTCCCTTGACTGTTTCCTCGCTTTGGAGGTCTAGAATCTAGCTAGCATACGTAAACAGTCTTGAAATAAGGTCACTTTAATGCTGCGCCATAGAGAACCGATCACTATTTCGATTTTTTTTTGTTCGAATTTCATTTTACCGAAAACTATTGACCGACGTCTTTTATGCTTTATTTGTCATATTTTCAGATCATCGAAGTATCATGTAGCATATGTATTATTTTACCGAACTACATTTCGCCGATTTACAAAATAACTTTTTGGTTTTGGCCGAAGCCTCTTTTGAATTTTTTTCATTTGCCAAATGATTTATTTGCCATATTTTCACCACACAAAAACAACATTTTACGGAATATTATTTGGTCACAAATATATAGCCTTGGCAGAATTTTCAATTTAAAATTAAAATAGTGTCATAAAAAGTCGATATGTTGTGCTACAAAATTTAGTGACTGACACGAATTGCTGCAAAGGCGACTTCACGCAGTCTTGTCTGTGTTTACGTATTTATTTTGAATTTTCATGCAAATGATTAATTAATAATTGTCATTCATTAGACATTTTTATTAATCAGTTATTCCAACGAATTAGTCCAAGAGCGAGCAAAGCGAGCTCGGGAATTTAGGCTACCTGACACGGATACGTTAGGTTAGAAGTCATCTCCTTCCTGTTAGGTTACCTACCTTAAACCCTGCAGTCGACATTTTTTTTTTAAGAATTCGCTGTTTATACATTTATATTCGTCCACTGTTTCTCTCTCACGTAGTATTTCACTAAGACATATTCAGTGTTTTAGTGTTTAGCATTTTAAGATGTTAGGGAACATAATACTTCGAACAAATGTTATTTCGGAAAAGTGTAACTTCGGGTAAAAGTTTTTCGACCAAATGAAACGTCGGAGTAACGAAAAAAATCTAATTGATAATAGGTCAACTGAGACAGTGGCAGACGTGACTTCGATAAAGTAAAAAAAAACGAAACGGTAATAGTTGAAAAGTTTTAGGTGAAATGAAATTCGGTAAAAGTCGGCTTCATACTAAAGTCCTGTTTGTGCCACACGACGGTGAAGCAAAATGAGTTGTCTGCTGACTCAATTTAAGTACATTATTTCAACCGAATTGCGCTCGCAGTGAGAGAGGAGGAGCGAGGCAAGCGTCAGCGCCCCGTAAAGACGTAGAATAGCAACTGAAATTACGTCCGTCTGTCTAGCAGCCTAACCGAATTTCAGTAGAACGTAAATTCTGCAACTCATTTTACGCGACTCACAATCACAAAATTACGTTCGTTTCGCCTCACCCTTAGATGGTGCCTTGTTGGTTTAGTGATTTTCATCACCATTTCTCAGTATCAGCCCGGAATCTGGCAATTGGATGGCCGTCTATTGATTTGGTTGATGAAATGTCGGGGAAACAGGTGCAATTTCATATGCAATGATGGTTAAAGTAACATATTAGGAAACGAAATATCCGTCTAATTTTCAGCTACGGCAAAATCTGCAAACCAATCACTAAGTTCTGAAAGCTGAAAAACTAAATAAAGTGTAACACTAACTTATGCACACAGATTCTTCAGACAGACGTTATTTTTAATTCTGCTGAAACGCTGAAATTTAATTAGTGAAATGATTTATTTACTGAGCGTGATATGGATTGCTAACGCGATATTTAGTCTTGGATTTAAATGATTTTTCTTAACAGGGTTAAAAAATGATTGCAGGCTTTGTGTAGAGGCAACTTTATTACTTGTTAGGTTGCCTGCTTATAGAACCCTTCCCAGCCTGCGTACTGGCTGACATAATAATAATACTGGCTGAAATCGAACACTAATTCGAATTTGAAACCGGTGATCATTATGAGATGGTCAGAGACTGGCAAGTTTTATATAAAAAGTGAAAAAAAACCTATTCTAGCGCTTATACAATATTGTACTATATATTTCAAGATTTTGATCTTGGAGAGGCACAACTACCTCACAGTACCTATAAACCATTTTCAGCTATTCAACTTTTGCATGTCTTATACGCAATACATATTTTTTATAAAATTGTATTATGAGTACGCAAATCCTAAAAATATTTTATATTGAAAATGAGAGCAATTGAAAATATGCTTGAACACAATATATGCTAAGCCTTTAGTAGTAAATTCTAAACAAATGTAATACCTCCTACTGGTAATGGATTGCAGTGTCTGTCATATAAGCCACAAATTATATTAGCAGTCATAATAAGAATGCTAAATTGTGCTATTCATCACATTAACAATATTAAGGTGTTTGCGAGATGAATACATGATGAGATCAATAAATTTATAGGTCGAGAACGATGTATTAGATAAATTCTGTACGTGTATAGGTGATTTATTGCATTCTAGCTTCTGCCCGCGGCTTCGCCCGCGTAAAAAGTGTTTTATCTTCCCAAGGGAATACAAACTATCTTATGTGCTTTCCAGGGTCTAACTATCAAAAATATAAACTGTCGAACTATGTCCATGCCAAATTTCATCTAAATCGGTTCAGTAGATCCAGAGATTACCCCTTACAACCTCACAAACTTTACCTTTTCATAATATTATAGTATAGATTTAAAATTTATTAAATTTTGATTAATATTAAATGCTAGGCAATATTGCGGCAGACCAAGACGAAAGTGGTCAGATGAACTTGACTTGACTTGCGTGCAATGGTAGAGGACGGATGTGTGCGGAATAGGGAGCCAGCAGCATGGCAGCAGCATAATGGACATCTGACGACACGGTTGGTGTAGTGGTTGAGCAATCGGCTGCTGCACTGCGTGTCGCGGGTTCAATTCTCGCACGGAACAAATGTTTGTATGGCCATCAGAGAGTTGTTCCGGATCTGGGTGTCTTGTGTATGTGAATTTAAATGTTTGTTAATACACCCGCGATACAGGAACCTATTTCTAGTGTGTATTTCTAGTTGGTATTTTTTTATTATGACCTGTTTAAGATTGCGGGAAGGCGCTTGATGCAAGACGCACGGGATCGGTCAATGTGGCGACGCCTGGAGGAGTCCTATGTCCAGCAGGACGTCTTTCGGCTGCAATGATGATAATTTTTTTATTGCATGTTGGTGTTGGTCCCAGGCATTGATGAGTACAAATACAAATTTTCAGGTTTACGAAAACAATAAACTAATGTTTTTATAACACAAATCGTGACCTGATATTTCTATCAATAAGCTTGAATCTAATTTCGGGATGTCGCTCGTAATAAATTGAATAACTAAAGTATGAAGCGAAGATAACTTGGTTTGATTCGAATCAATTCTGTACGGATGTGAAGAGTAAGGTCGTGGAATATTCTAATTTTATTTGAATATCTTCTTCGATAAACATGAATAAAGTTATGAATAGAAGTCTACTAGGCCTAATTAAAATGTTGACAAGCCTTTATTTTGTCAATGTCACACATAATATTAGAATACAATTAAAATAAAAAAATAAAAAAACCACCGACATATTTTTATTATTTTCATATTACATAATTTATCTAGTATTAGACACGCTTCGATCGACAATCTATTGAACACCTAATTATGACACGATATCTTGCAGGAGCAGCCCGATTCAAGCAGTAAAACGCCAATAGCTTTTGAACGGCGAAACCGATTTTCATCAAACATAGCTAGAACATTAGATAAAGTCACCTTTCAAACAAAAATCCTTTCAAATGAAATCATAATCGGTTCATCCGTTTAGGAGCTATGAGGCCACAGAAAATACACATATATACAAATACACAGGTAGGTACACATGTCAAACTTATAACACCCCTCTTTTTCCGTCGGGGTTAAAAAATAGAGCCTTTGTTAATAATGTTACTTGTTTTAAATTAAAATGGTCGTGACACACTCTACACCACAGTACCCCTGCGGTGTCTTTCAAATCGTCGCTTTATCTTCGACAGGGCCTCCCTCTCTGTCTTTCAAATCGTCGCTTTATCTTCAACAGGGCCTCACTCTCTGTCTTTTCCCTCTCTAGGATACCTCTCAGTTACTATTTTGGCCCATTTTTCTTTGCTCAATTAAATTTATTTAGATACAATATACATTGTGTTCGAAATTTTAACATCATAAAACATAACATTAACATTTAAAGTAAACACTAAGCTTATATTAAATTGACATTATAAATAGCATGCAAGCATAAGTATAGTAATAATATGATTATAATGAATAATTTGGTAATTGACATCACAAAAATAACACAAACCTATAATTAATCTATTAAGTAGACATTTTTCCAAAAGAAATACCTTGAGCGTTGCTTTGAAAGAGCCTGTGTACAAAATGCTTTTCAAGTCAAGAGGCCAAACGGTAACGGCCTGATATTGTGGACTTTGTTTAACAATTCCAAATTGAGTTACTATTTTATTTCCAAAGTCCTTTCTTCGTGTATTTTCCCTTCATGAGCTGCAGCTACAGCGCGCCCGCCAGCGGTACACGCAGGTTGCGCACGCTGAACACGAGCGCCCACAACTCGCGGTAGCGCACTTCCAGCCGCCCCATCACGTCGTGTCAAGCTGGCCCCGTCGTATGAAGCCGGCCCTTATTTTTACATTTTCTTATTTTTATCTTTTATTTTAATAATGTGACTTACGTTTAAGCTCGTCGGAGCTTAACGTAAAGTTACAGTTTAAGGGAAAATACACGAAGAAAAGACTTTGGAAATAAAATAGGCAGATGCCTATTTTCGTCTGTTTCGTAGTTATATACGTATTTTTAAAGGTGCTTATTAGAACTAATATGTATAGGCTAGGGACTGCCAGAATGCCAAGTTCTTTAAAATATGGTCTACAGCTCTCCGATTGAGGAATGCGGACAATATTACGAATCGTCCTTTTTTGTAAAATAAATGGTTTCTGACAGTTGTAGAGATAGCTGTTGCCCCAAAACTATATGCTATACCTTAATTTGGTCTCGATCAGGGCATGATACACCATTTTAAATAACATTTCAATGCAAAACTCGTCCCTTAAGATTATTAAAGCATAGCAAGCAGATAGCAATGATGAATCCAGTGCCGTTAGTTCTCTTTTCCAGTTAAAAAGTTCATCAATATAAATTCCAAGAAACTTAATTCCTTAACAAGGTCAATTTTAACTCGATCCCGTTCTATATTCATTTTATCATCTTTACGCGCAGTTGTTTTGAATAGCATTACGTTTGTTTTAGTGTTATTAATTTTGAATTAAAAAAGAATGAAAGGCAGCCAGAACTGTATTCACCTTTATAGAAAGCTCTTGGATATCGTTAACTACTACGGCATTGGTGTCATCCGCAAAGACTACAAGTTGAATGTCAGGTGAAAGATTTTGAAGGTAATTGATGAGGTCATTAATAAACAAGATAAATCATAATGGGCCCAAAATTGATTCTTTGGGCACACCAGTTGCAATATTCAACATCAATGACCTGTAGTTCTTTTTTAAACCATTTATGTGGGTAGAATCAACTTCAACAAACATTTTTCTATTATAATATATATAATATATATTATAGTATGATGAGAAGAGTTGTAAGGCTTTACCTCTAACACCATAATGTTCCAATTTTATGATGAGTAGGTTATGATCAATCGTGTCGAAAGCTGAGCTTAGGTCTATGTAAATACCAGCCACTCTCATTTTACTATTCAATTTATTTACCACATCATTTAGTAAGGTATAAATAGCATCTTCTGTACCGACGTTCTTCTGATATCCAAATTGTCTTAGATGGAGTATTATTTTATTTAAACCAAGATTCAACTTTTTCCAAAATTTTGGGTGGGTAATAAAGAAATGGGCCAATTGCTAATTTAATCAAGCATTGGGTGTGCTTATTTCAAGGAAACTGGGAACATAATGCCGTTTAAACCAACTGGGCGCAAAAAGACATCGAGAACGAGCATGAATGTCGACCGCGGTTGTCAGTCTGTTATGAGCGTTCCACGACAGTCGCTACGATTGCTTGCAGCTTCTCTAAATTTGTAGAAGGCCACGGTTCATCGCAAAATTCGGCACATTTTATATTTTCATCCATACATAATTGTAATTGTTTAAGAGATGAATCTGATGATACTGCTAAACCGTTTTAGATGTTGAGTCCGATAAGTCCAATTTTCACATTAAAGGCCATGTGAATAAACAAAATTGCAGATTATGAGCTTCGCAGAATCCACCATAACTGCATCAAAAGCCTTTACACTCGCCGTAAGTTATCATTTGGGCTGCCTTATCAAGAAAAGGAATAAAAAAAATAGGCCATTAAACAACTTTAAACTTCTTAATATTTGACATTAAAATAACACTTCTAGTATTACTTCTATCTATTGCTTATTTCAAATTTATCTAATTCAAGTATTAGGGATATGAATCCCTTCTCGTGTACAGGCCTTCTCCAGCTTATTCGACTAACTATCTCTATCGACGGTTTCTTTCAAACATTGCTTTCCGGCAGTTCCTTCGCAGCAGTCAAGGAATTATCGGCCCTTACTTTTTTGAGAATGTTCGTGGTCGTGCTCAGACCGTTAATTCCGAAAGATATTAAATATCCGGACTTGTCTAGTTACAGAAGAGCAAAACCAGATTGGCTACAGCCGTAACATATTTTTCCAGCAAGATAGAGCCACTTCCCAAGTTACAAGTGACGGGTTAGCTGCTCTTCAAGATTAATTTCCTGAAAGAGTACGAGTAATAAATCGCCGGGCAGACATCTACTGGCCACCAAGGAGCCCAAATTTTACACCTGCTGATTTTTTCTTATACAACCACTTAAAAAATAAAGTTTACTACTCATTGCTACCCAACCTTAATGTTTTAAAGCAAATAATTACAGACGAAATCAAAGCTCCAGGTCTAAAAATTTTAGGTCCAGGTTAAATGAGTGTCAGAAGGTTGATGGTGAGCATTAACAAAATAAGTATTGCTTTTCAAAAATAAAATTCAAATATTGCTTTTTAAGTATAAAAAACGAAAAATATTCTGACACACTCTGTATTAAGTCCTGCCTTGCCATACACATAATATTATTAGATTTTAATTCAAATAACTTCCTTAAGCTGAAGAAAGCAAGTATCTAACTATCATTATTTTTGTTATAACGTTATTCACAAAAAATCTTTAACATGCACTTTGTTTTTTATTTTATTAGAGGTACTTTTTGTAAATCACAAAGGCATAATACATATTTGTATTCTGAAATATATAAAAAAGCACATTTCCAAATTCAAACACAATAACATGTAAAAAAGAAAGAACAAAAATATCTTTTCGTTTCATGAATATTGCAAAAAATTTCAGCAAAGAATATTTTAGACATAAAAAGGTCAATATGATCCAGTAACCTTCCATATTGCCGGTGGCATCTTTTGTAACAATATCGCATGTAGACATAAAAGTCACGATAACACGGCGCACGGCTACGCGGATAGAATTCAGGCGTTTGATTGTCCCTGATAGTTTTTAGACTGGTAGGCTGTACTAGGTGTTTTAGACAGAAAGTCGCTCATACACAGAGTTTTGCTACACTTGATAGTGCTGAAGCCCTAGACAAAACAAGTGACATTTTATCAACGAAAGCGTTTTAAAAGCGATAAAAGATCAGAAATGTAATTGCCAAGCGCTATCGAAATATCAGAATCTTGTCAATATCTTGCACATTACTCGCAAAACGGATGGCCGGTGGGGAAGAAAAGTTCTGTGAGGAATGTGTGTGGCGACCGCAAACCGGAAGACGATGCGTTGGAAGGCCTCCCATCAGGAGGACCGACGAACTGGTGAAGGTTGCGGGGATCGTCTGGATGCGGGACGCACGGGACCGGTCAATGTGGCGACGCTTAGGGGAGACCTATGTCCAGCAGTGGACGTCCTTCGGCTGGTATGATGATGTAGATCGAAATGTCACGTGAGCGCTATCGCTTATGCAATGACGCTTTGTCTAAAGTCCCTGGTTACAAATATTAGCAGTTTCTACATTCGGCGGTTGACAAGTCTTTTTATTTAGAACTTAGACTTTCGACCAGCCAGTTTTGGCTCTAAATGGAGTGACATTCTATCATGACTGGCAAAAGTCAACGTTTGAATTTGCTGCTAGGGGCGCTGGTGCAGAGTGAGGTCTTTAAAATGTCAAATTTCATAGTTTTTTGGCTTTTAGCGCAAGTTCATTTTCATTTTTTTTATTGTTGTGAATATTTTCAATCGCAGATTATTATAACCACTGCTTTAATAGATTTTATGTTTCGGAAAATGTTATACTATTTAAAAAAAAAAATTGGCTGTGTAAATTGTGGCATACTCGATTTTATATTTAATCGCACTTGAACGGCATTGGAAATGGTTTTTATTCAAACATTGCATCCGTGTGCGTAACAACAACGTTTAAAAGCTGTATTTAAAGACCCGCCAGTGGCGCCAACTGGTGAGCACAAAAACGGAAGCCCTTATTTAATACGATCGTTATCGCTGATAAAATGTCACCTTGTCTAGAAATTTGATAACACAGATGTTGATGACTACGAGCATCAGACAAACACTCAAATCTTAAACAATCACTAAATATGAAAACGTGTAGTTTTGATTGCATTGACAGTTATGATGGTTGACGTTGTGTGGTATCTAAAATGTTTTATTTTCGTTTTTAATCTACATTACTGCATACGTGTAAAGATAAGTTTAGTAGTTCTGTCGATCCGATAAGTGGCTTAAATACGAAAAAACTAGAGCATTCTCAAACGAATAGCTCGAACAAAAGCAAAAACGACTTCCTTCACAAAAAGAAGGGGCCATAGTTGTCATTTAGTAGTATACAGAGCAATGGGCAATAAGCACAGGTGTTACGAATATTCAATTTAGATAAGAAAGCAGTTTTTGAAAGTCTCCTTCGAAATACATTGGAGTGAATGGCCCATTGGCACCGTCAGACCGTCTATGCTACTCTGGTAAAATGCATGTTTGCAACTCTCGTTGGCATTCGGCAAAGTTCGGAACAATTCGGAATTGAACATTGTGCAGTTAATTATGGTAAGTGTACGTTTTAAATTTATTTAAAGTTTTTTGTAGGATTTTTTAAATTAAACTTTGCCCTACACGCGTACTAGATTTTCTTGAAACTCCTATCACGTGTAGTTTCAAAGACCGTGGCCAGGAACTGTTTTGCTGGAGTAGGTACGTAAGGGAATTAATTTTCGCGCTTAGTATAGAAACCTATTTTGTCCTTTTCTCGGCAAGAGTACATTAGATTTGTTTTGAGGATTGAACATTAAGTTGTACTTTGCATAATATGTTGCAAATGCTTTTATGTAATCCATCCAAATTTATATATTTCATTAGATTGCCCGTCCAAGCTGCTAAAATGATTTTAATGTAATTTGATAAAGATATAGCTTAGAACCTGAAGAAGAAGACGATATTTTTTTATCATCTCGTCTTTACTTTAAATGTTGGCACCTTCTGCGCCGAAAATATTGGGCCAAGAATTTTCCATAGACCCGAAAAGGAGAAGAAGAATCACCACACTACGCGGTTAATGCTGCAAACAGGAGCTAGTAATCGTATAAGCGTAATAGCTATTAATTAATCTGTACTATGAGTGCCTACATGCTCCAGAAATACGAATAAAGTAAGACCAACACTGAAGAGATCTAACATTTTGTTCACAAGAGCATCTCCCAATTCACAATGAGAATAATATCGGTCAACAAATGTTGTCGTAAAACCGTGCAGTATATATTACTCTACGTGGCCATCCCCTTGAGAAATGGACGCGATTTTCCAACAAAAGAGCAAGATATTATGTCATATGACTGTCCGAAGTTAGCTCTAAGCCTACACCTAATACCGGCCAGCTTACACCGACCCTCCCAATCTTCATAATTCAATCAGAATGGCGACTATTTGGGGATCTATATGAAATGGTGATTTAAGTAGAGAATGACCATCGATATATGAAATGGTGATGAATTTTAGGGATGGATTTCTTATACAAATATGAAGGACTTAGGTTTTGAGAGGGTATTCAAGCTACAGTTTAATTCAAGGCCTTGATTTTTCGAGGTACTTCATTAACGGTACTAAAGGGACTGCTGTTTTAATAATATTTTGGGGCTTAATATAAAGAATACATTATTTATCCCTATATTCGAATTTATGTCCTCCAACTAGATTCCATCTCTAAACTTCAAATTAACAGTTACGGCATATTATTTATTATCATTAATTGAGGTTTTTTTTTCTGTTGTCATAGCAATTGAGTCGAGAGCAGGACGTCCTTTAAAGTTGACTTGGAATATAGAATTGGGTCTCATTTGCAAAGAAATTTTTACATTTTCTATTGACTTCTTTACAAATAAACAGTTTTGTTTTCAAATAAACAGCCAAAAACGAAATAAAATGATCAAAGTGAGCACATTTCTATCGGCAGGAAAATTCGAGAAACAATGATAATAATACACTTTCAATATGGCAGATCAAAGGCCCCAGTCTTGCTCAAGCAAAACACAGAAAGGTACATGTGATCTCCAGTTGTTGAACTCAGAAATTCTTAATAACCTTCTATTTTTACATTCTGAGTAACATTTTCATATTCATTGTAAATCTTGAAAAAATTAAGTCGCGGCTCGTGGAATTAATTAATTTTAATTGCCTATCAGAACGAGTACTTTACATAGCGTATATAATTTGATGAAATCTGAAATATCAAGTTTTATTTTGTGGTTAAATTGTTTGTTTGAGCATCTCGTGGCTGAATAATAACAGTCGCACGTGTCCATCTTCAAGGTTAAGCAAGCTTGCAAGGATAGGTGAATATCTTTATATAGTCAGTTTCCTCCATGCCTCGGAAAGCATGTTAAGGCGTATATATTCCCCAATGTTAACGCAGTGCTGGCTGTGCGCCCGCTCGGAGACAGAATATCAATATTGAACCTCCTTTTGGACAGTTTTGAGTGCAAAATATTTTTTGATTAACGTATGCTATTTCTCTGTGTAAAAATTTTTCTGTGTAAAAATATTTTTAAACATCCATGTCGTTTTGGAGGAGCATCCAAAAGTAGGAAAAAAATATCGTGTTGTTAATTTTTGTTTTAAAGCAAAACTATTAGTTACACGATAAAACCATGTTTCACTAATAATTTACAAGAATATTTTTTTTTTTTCAAACTATTTAAGCTAGCGTTACTCAGGAGTATGCTTTAGACAGTAATCGTTATACGGCACTAAAGTGGTGGAAGACCCTTTTGGTCCCGGTTGACATTTGAAGATTTTTGAGAGTCGTTACAAGTGTTCAGAAGCTTGAGATCTGTCACCAGTCTTGCCAAGAGGTATCGTGTTACCCAGTTAGTGGGTTGTGGAGGTCAGATAGGCAGTCGCTCCATGTAAAACACTGGTACTCAGATGAATCCGGTAAGACTGGAAGCCGACCCCAGTATAGTTGGGAAAAGGCTAGGCAGATTGTTTGTTTGAAGAAGGTAATCTTTGGAAGTAGTAACTCAGTGCCCATATATTACTCCAAAAGCGCGAAAAACTCAGGCGTCCATATAGATACTAACTTCTCATGGGAGGTTCATATTGCTGATGTGAATAAGAAGGTCTTCTACTCTTTTCAGTCTCTTAAACATCTCCAAAATTCTTACCATTTCACACTAAGGTCACTCTTGCTCAATCTCTTGTTCTTCCGTTCATAGACTATGCGGATGTCTTTTTTCTAGATGCAAGGGAGGTACTCCTAAACAAACTCGACGATTGCAGAACTTGTGCATCCGCTTTATTTTCGGCCTCCGCAAGTACGACCATGTGTCGGAATTTCGGATCAGATTGAAGTGGCTGCCGATTCGGCATCGATGAGATACCCTTATCTTATCCCTTCTCTATAATATCTTGCACAATCCTACTTCTACCCAATACCTTCGTGAACGGTTTGAGTACCTTGTCCCAAGGGGCAAACCTTGTCGCACGGCCACTTCGCTTCTCCTTCGTACTCCACGTCACACTTCTAGCCGTTATGATGGCTCTTTCTCTGTAACTGCAGCGCACCTCAGGGACTCTCTCCCACACTCCCTACGAAATAGCCCTTCTCTCGATGTCAAGAGGAAAATTAAAGAGCATTTCCTTTAAACGCAATGTTAGTAGATATATATATTTGTATTTATGTATGTATGTATATATTTATGATTTATTTTTATGATTATAATTATGTTATTTTAAAATTGTACACTGGCTCCTTCCTTCTTTTGTCATCATTCTCTGTCACTCTAGGGTTTGCATTAAGAGTAGAGTCTTTGTACATGTACTTTATTATCACATTATATTAAATATTGTTTTTGATGTACAATAAAGATAAAAGCCGAAAGACGTCCACTGCTGGACATAGGCCTCCCCCAGGCGACGCCTCATTAACCGATCCCGTGCGTTTCACATTCAGCGGATTCACGCAACCTTAACCAGGTCATTGGTCCACCTAGTGGATGGCCTTCCAACGCATCGTCTTCCTGTTCGCGGTCGCCATTCCAGAACTTTTCGGCCCATCGGAAATCCGTATTTTGCTTTCGCTGAATATCAAAACGTACATTACTACGAAAACATACTAAATCTATGGTCAAAACGCACTTCTTATGTATCATTAATGACTTAAAAGTAGATCCCACGAAACAGGTTTATTGCACGAGATAATTATATTTACTTCTGTAGATCAAAAAAAATATGTAACATTTTTTGTGCTTAATATGTCTTTAGAAACGTGTCTTAATGAATTGTCTTAATAAATCTTTTGTGTATTTTTATCCCGGAAAAATGCAGAACTCCTGTGGGATAGAATATGAATCATGCATTATGGATAGTCCTCGGGGTAAGCTACGGGAAAACGCTAGTAATCTTAAAAGTATGTACCTAACCAATTTGTAATTATGTTGGGCTCAGTTAACCTTTCTTACTCTCATTCAAGGTTTAATTTATACCCATTATAAATGCAGAGTCCTTGAGAACAAACACATTTTGTTCAAAGGAGTGTTTGTTTAGGTAGGTACTGCCATAGAATTAGAAAGAATAGATGGTTTCATTGAAATTAACTGAAGATCTGTAAAGGGATCATTATGAACATCTGAATGGAACCAACACGAAAGAAATAGTTGTGCTGTGACTGTCTACATTATGCTCACATGAGTTGAAAAAACCGGCCAAGTGCGACTTGGACTCGTGCACGAAGGGTTCCGTACCATTATTGCAAAAAACGGCAAAAAAATCACGTTTGTTATATGGGAGCCCCGCTTACATATTTATTTCATTCTGATTTTAGTATTTGCTGTTATAGCGGCGACATAAATACATCATCTGTGATTTCAACTGTGTAGCTATCACGGTTCATGAGATACAGCCTGGTGATAGACAGACACACAGACGGACAGTGGAGTCTTCGTAATAGGGTCCCGTTTTTAACCTTTGGGTACGGATGACGACAGTGGCCAACCTTGAGGAAACAAAACGCGCCCTCGTTTTACACCCGCGCGACCCAAAATTCAGTATTTTTTTGTGCTTTCCTTATTATTCAACGACTTTAAAAAAAGCCTTAGATCAAACTGTAGATAATTAAATTGTCTTTGAGATGGTGACAATTTAATTAAAATACGCTCGTCGCCGTCGGTTTTGCGGCGATTGTCGTGTTAGACATGACTTTAAAAATTAATTACACTGTTATACGAATTAAACTCAAAATTTTCTTTTATTGCTTGTAACGTGATAATAACTTGATCATCGACAATACATAACATCTTGCTTTAGTTGGGGTGGTGATGTGTATAGAACGTGTGTTGTATTTCAGCGTAAGCACAAATCGAAAATACATAATTGTCGCTTCTATACGATTTTCTTGTTCTATGGTATTACTTATTGTTTGTTCTCTTATCCAGACGAACCCACAAGTACGGTGACATTGTTACAAAGAGTCTTTAGTGTACATTTTGTACGTAAATGTGTTTTTATAATAGAAAAGGTAACAATAGTGACCTGTGGGCAGATACGCTGGAACAATGCAGTTCAGTGTATTTCAGGAAAATTATAGCACAACTTGCAAGAGTTAAGTACCAAGAATTTGGTACAGATAGTCACTCTGCCTAGAGGTTTCCTAACTGTATTGGGGTCGGTAATCAGTATTTTAGATGGAGCGACTGCCTATGTCATCTCCACAACCCAGTAACTCGGTAATATGAGGAGATAGCTCAGGAAGCTCAAATAATAAGCAAAACCCTAGCGCCAGCCCTAAGGCCGCTTATACAGAACTAACAAGCAAAACTAAAAAATACATTTTTAAATATTTTCCTAACGTTCTGATTTCCATCGCTTTCCGAAACATTTAGTTATCTGTTGCCAGTTTTATATTAGGCAAGGAGGTTGCCTCTAAATAGGTGCGGAGTCCTAACAGTAATATTGGATATATAGATTTTATTGCATTCGATTATCGTAACGATTGTCAAAGATCTCAATATGATGACAAATGAGTCCAACGTTGTTTCCGAGATACGGATGAATCCACTAAGTATCTTCACCCATCTACGGACCAATCTAGGCAATATTATTTAGCTTCGAGCTCCGATAGTGGGGTTTATCAAATAAGTTTCTACGTATTACATTCAAGCAAAAGTTTCTTGTAGATTAATTTATTCAATATCCATTGTCAGGCGACCAAACACAATTAAGTTTTTCAAATAAATTGTTTTTATTTTTCTTAGAAATATTTTTTCTAATCCCTGTCAGACCAAGCCACAAAATAACAAACAAATATTTCATTTAATAAAATCCTATATCTCAAGGTTACTTCAAAGCCGAGAATTTTTCCTCGACGCAGACCCAAAACAGGCACTTTCGATAAAGGCCCTTAATGTCTCGACTCTTAGAAAAGACTCTTAAATCATTCCTTCTTTAATTAATTTTATTTTTCTCCTAGTTTTTCAATATTTTGTACTGTAACAAAAATATTCTAGTTTCGTTTAGATTTGGTTTCAAGGGGTCCCTAGATGAAAATTAAATATGCTTGCCCATATTTTTTTGTTTTTTTTTTGTACTGTCACAAAAATATTCTAGTTTCGTTTAGACTTGGTTTCAAGTGGCCCCTAAATATGCTTTGCCATAAATTTTTGACAATTTTTCAATCGCTATCGCCATGCTTTCGGTGATAGAATGTCACTGGGCTAGAGCCTTTAGACTTATAGTTAAAGTAAGTTTGAAATTGCTAGCCCGTCTTGAGCAAGCTGGTGATCTTTGCTCGTGCATTCTCTGTTGTCCTGCAGAGGGAATGTTACAGGCTGGTATTTTTATGTCCTCTAGTCAATTCGTTTCTTACAATTTACATTTTTAAATATATCTATTAATTAAATATAAAAAAAAACACTTTAACACACAGATCACATTTTGCATTGGCATCGGGAACAGTTTCCAAGCTACCGGCGGTCAGGGCTCCAGAGAGAGGAAACTCCAACAATACAAGCGACAACAATACGAGCCGTGTCCAGCAGTACTGCTTTCTGGATCAGGCCCTTGACCCAGCCGCCTAACGAGAGCCTCCTTAGGTGGAGGCTCGTGGCTATTAAGCCATTGGCTGGTATTATTATTATTGAACTCTCCACTAACAGGTAAAATTGTTTGTCTGTAGGTAGAATGTCTGAAAGTAAGGATTAGATAAAGCAAATTCTTTCAACGATAGAAAGCACATTATAATGGCCTGGACACATAATAATTGGCAGTTTTGTTTTGTTTTGAGTTTTGATTGATATTTTTATTTTTACGTCGTTCGCGGTCCAAATCTACCGCAAATCTAGACAAAAAGTGCAAGTTTGATACGTTTGAACCGATGGTTGCGGCGCGGCACATTTTGCACAGCATGATGGCACCGTGCCGCGGCACGACGCTGCGATGCCGCGCCTTGCAGTTCCACGGTGGCGGTATCGCGCCATTGTGATGTGTCCAAGCTGTAAGTGACATAGGATACTTTTTAACCGAAAACAACAACAACGTATCTACGGGAAAACCCACGGTAAAACGTTAATTTTGTCTATCCGTGGGTGTGCATTTAACTAGAAAGGCGTTATTATATACCGTAGTAGTTTTTGTAAGTTACTTTAGTTATTTCAGTTACTGCCTTTTAAAGGGTCTCGAGATTAAGTCCTGCAGTCGTCTTAAGTACTAAGATACATAAAACGCACAACTTCATATCTATTACTTTATTATTCTATCTCATAGTGGTCAGCGGAAACTTCAGAACGCTACATGCTCAAACTCAAACCATCTACCACAGGCATTTTTAACCGACTTAACAAAAAGGAGGAGGTTCTATGTTCGACTTTATGTATGTTTTTTTGTTTTTTTTTGTTTGTTCACCGATATCTCCGTCAATTGTTGACCGATTTTGAAAATTCTTTTTTTGTTTGTTAGAGTATGTTTCGAAATTAGTCCCATTTTAATTTGGTGAAGATCTGATCGAGAACTTCGGAGATATACAGCAGAAAACCTCTCAATAAATAACGGAAAATCTCTCGGGATTGCTGCAACCGCATGTCTGTTTATTGTTTATACCATTTCATAACATAACATCACGCCAATTACGTAGCGCCTAGGAATCCGCCGACGTTGCAGATAATATACATAGACAGACCTTGATGACAATGCAGTTACCGCGAAGTCAACGCACGTAGCTAGACTTTCGCTGACACAGAAACGTACGGAGCATAAACATAGGAAGTTGCTGATTATACAATCACCTTGGAACCGATCCAGCCATGACGTCAAGGAATCGATCGATACCGACTAATATTTAAGAGCATCTCTCGTAAGAAGGAGGCATTCCATATTCCTACCTCGAGTTGGAATCAAGACCCGTAGGCTAGTTAGTTATAATTAGTTGTAACCGCTCCATGCTCTCACATCGACCTGGAGTGGACATCCGTAGATTAATCAGTTGTAGTTAACTTTATTAATTAAAAGTTATAAGTGTCATTTCGAGTTTCTTTCCACTCTCCCGGCTGTGGTAAACGTAATTGGCGCAGTCGGTAGGATATCCGCGGGAGACGTCGGGACACATCACACATCGATAATCACGTCTCGTGTCACCCGGGTGGCTATCAAGCACCGTTCCGGATATCCTGAACATACGGACCTGCTGCAGACCGAGAGAAGAATCTGGAAATCGATTCGCAGAGAGGAACCGGAAATGAAGTACCTGTAAGTACATTAGTGTTATTCTTGTGTTGCTCCCTTCTAAATCCTAACCTTCAAGATTTACCATCCCAGAGCCTCGAGCGCGCGGCAGCCTGAATCGCGCCAGGCCCGCCGACGTACTGTAGATATCAATAGGGATATAGTTTTAGATAATTTAGAGTTAGGTAGCTTGTTTAGTTTAGACATGGCCCAGCACGACCCGGATACCATTTACAAGGCCCTTCGCCTTGTCCCAGAGTTTGATGGGAACCCTAACGTGCTCACGCGGTTTATTAAAATCTGTGATTCAATAGCAACGCAGTACTTGAGCAGTGCGGCCGGAAGCGAATTCTCTAACTTGTGCCTCTTGAACGGGATACTCAACAAGATTTCCGGTACCGCCTTGTGTACCTTAAACTCTAATGGGATACCGGAGAGTTGGTTGGGCATTCGAACTGCTCTGGTTAATAATTTCTCAGACCAACGCGATGAGACCGCATTGTACAATGATCTTTCCATAGCCACTCAGGGTGGCAAGACCCCCCAGGAGTTTTATGATCATTGCCAGACTTTGTTCAGTACGATAATGACATACGTGACGTTGCATGAGACCGTGCCGACCACTGTTGAGGCAAAGCGTGAACTGTATAAGAAGGTGACTATGCAGGCGTTTATTCGCGGTTTAAAGGAACCCCTAGGTTCTCGGATACGTTGCATGCGACCGGCTACCGTTGAGAAGGCTCTTGAATATGTTCAGGAAGAGTTAAACATCATATACCTACAGCAACGCAGTGAACCCCAGAGAAGTCAGTCAACACCAAGGGTTGCGATACCACCGGCAGCAAATATTCCCCCGCGACCGCATAACTTCCAGGTGCCGGTACCCAATTGGCCAGCTCCCGTAGGTCAGCGCCCTGCAGGCCCCGCCCAACCTTTCAGATTCGCTGGACCGAATCAATATCAGCAGCAAGGCCCCGCTTACTCGCAAAAAACGTTGAGTGCACCACCACCCAACTATAACCCCCGTAGTAATGTCTTCCGGGTACCGTACCAAAATCACCCACCGTCAGGTCCTCGACCCATGAGTGGAGTTCAACGCTTCACCACCAGGCCTCTGCCCCCAACCAATAGGCTGGCTGGTCATGATTGGAATAGGTCAGGGAACCCGCCACCAACAAACTATTTTAAAACCCGCGAGATGAATGTTAATGAATGTGCTTCCTATGATAACTCGTGTTACAATTACTACCAGGAACCGGTGTACGATTACTGTGCAGATTACAACTACTCCGACAGTGACTATGGCCTTGGCTTCGCCAGCGATCCGACTTACTCTATGACTGCGGATGACCAACCTGACGATCCTCAGCCGTGGACAAAGGACAACCATGCCGAGCCGGATTTTCCGGCGACTTTAGCGTCACCAAAACCAGGATAGAGTTAAACCTACAGGCACAGAGACAGCTGCCATACATACAAATCGCGAGACCCCCTTTAAAACTTCTGATTGACAGGGGCGCAAATCAATCGTTCATAAGTCCCGAGGCCGTCCGAAGGTACTTTGCCGGTTACCCTCTCAGCTTCGATCCGTTCGAAGTGACTAACATACACGCGACAAGCAGGAACGATTACTCCATTACGTTGCCGTGTTTCGCGGAATTCAATGACCCTAACAATATGAAGTTATTCATTTATAGGTTCCATGACTATTTCGACGGGCTAATAGGTTTGGATTTATTGAGTAGCTGGGAGGCCCGCATAGATTTGAAAGAGGGTCAGTTATTGACGCGAACCGCGTCGAATCCCATCAGGATGTACAACTCATGCAATGTGAATTTACATGAGGAAATAATTCCAGCTGGGACTTCTAAGGTTATCCGCATACCTGTCGATGTCACCGAGGGTGACGCATTTGTTAGCGAACAGATACTTTGTAATTGCATAGTCCACGAATGCATTACCACCATTGCCAATAACCGCGGCTACTTAGAAGTTGAGAACCCGTCGCCTAATGACGTAATATTCTCACTCGATCGCCCGGCGCATGCGGAGCTATATAACACAGAGGGCACGTTTACTCGACAAGTAACAACTCGTGCAAAGGATGTAGTTTCACGATTACGAACGGACCACCTAAACCCGGAGGAAAAGGCTAACCTCATAGCTCTCTGTTCCAGTTACGCGGACGTATTTTATATTGAGGGTGAAGGGCTGTCGTTTACAAATAAGATAAAACATCGGATTAGGACCACGGACGAAGTGCCAGTGCACGCTAAGAGTTATCGGTACCCATTCGTACATCGCCAGGAAGTTAGGGACCAGATAGGAAAGATGCTGGAGCAGGGTATCATACGACCATCCGAATCTGCCTGGAGCTCTCCTATTTGGGTAGTGCCAAAAAAAATAGACGCCTCCGGAAAGCAAAAGTGGCGTCTCGTGGTTGATTTCCGCAAGTTAAATGAAAAAACACTGGACGACAGGTACCCTATCCCTAATATCAGCGATGTTCTTGATAAATTGGGGAAGTGCCACTACTTCACAACCCTTGATTTGGCGAGCGGGTTCTATCAAGTCGAGATGGATCCTCAGGACATTGAGAAAACCGCATTCAATGTGGAGCATGGACATTTCGAATTTCTCCGTATGCCAATGGGATTGAAGAATTCTCCGTCAACATTTCAACGTGTGATGGATAATGTCCTCAGAGGGCTCCAGAATGAGATATGCCTCGTATATCTCGATGACATCATTGTATTCAGCACATCCCTTCAGGAACACGTGACCAATTTAGGAAGAGTCTTCCAGAGACTTCGAGAATCCAATTTCAAGATCCAAATGGACAAATCCGAATTTATGAAGCTCGAAACGGCTTACCTTGGGCATATCATTAGTGGAGACGGTGTAAAGCCGAATCCCGATAAGATTTCCGCCATTAGCAAATACCCCATACCTAAAACACCGAAAGAGATCAAGCAATTTCTAGGCCTACTCGGTTACTATCGGAAATTTATTCCAGATTTTGCCCGCATCACGAAGCCATTCACCCAGTGTTTGAAAAAAGGACGGAAGATTACTTTTGACACCGACTATATTAACTGTTTCGAAAGATGTAAGACACTCTTGACCAATGACCCCATCCTGCAATACCCGGATTTCAATAAGGAATTTAACCTAACAACGGACGCCTCTAACGTAGCCTTAGGAGCTATACTGTCTCAAGGTTCCATAGGTTCAGATAAGCCGGTCTGTTACGCATCTCGAACTCTAAATGAGAGTGAAACAAAATACAGCACCATCGAAAGAGAGCTCCTCGCCATAGTCTGGGCTACAAGATATTTCAGGCCATACCTCTTCGGACGAAAATTCAAAATTCTCACTGACCATAAACCGTTACAGTGGATGATGAATATAAAGGAGCCGAACTCTCGACTTACAAGATGGCGGCTTAGACTCAGCGAGTATGACTTTTCCGTAATTTATAAGAAGGGAAAAACGAACACCAATGCCGATGCCCTCTCCCGCGTGGAAATCAATACGAAGGAAACCAGGTCTCTAATAGAGGGAACTGACGAGTTCGACTCCCTGATGGGCAACCCATCCGGAACAGTTCCAGCTCAAGCTGACTCTTCCACTGAAACAGCCCACACAAGCGATGAAAACCCAATTCTTGAAATCCCTATAACGGATGAACCCCTCAATAAGTTTAATCGACAGATACACATTACCCTTGTTAGTGAAGCGAGGAAACGACCCTCGGTGACAAAACCATTTGACACACACACCCGTACCAGCATCCAAATATCACAGTCCAACCTGGAAGAGGAGTTAATAGGCGCCATTAAGGAGTACGTCAACCCCAAGGTCAAAACAGCTATTTTAATTGAACCACCATTGGCCATGTATTCCATTATCCCGGTCCTTCAAGGCAAATTTAAAAGCTCATCGTTAAACCTCGTTCTCACTAAAGCCGAGGTGGAAAACGTCAAGGAATATCTTCAACAGCAGGAGATAATCCGCCACTATCATGAAGGTAAAACTAACCATCGCGGTATCAACGAGTGTTATTTGGCCTTGTCCCAAAAATATTATTGGCCAAAAATGAAGGACCAAATTAACAAATTTATAAGTGAATGCACCATCTGTGGGCAAGCCAAATACGATAGAAACCCAGTCAGACCTCAGTTCAATGTTGTGCCCCCAGCCTCCAAGCCATTTGAAATAGTCCACATGGATCTATTCACGGCGCAGGGCGAGAAATACATCACTTTTATCGATGTCTTCACCAAATACGGTCAGGCTTACCACCTACGCGATGGAACAGCCGTTAGCATTTTAAAAGCCCTCTTGCACTACTGTACTCACCATGGCGTCCCCATGACCATCATCACAGACAATGGAACCGAGTTTACCAACCAACTTTTCATGGAATTTACACGGCTCCACAGGATCAACCACCATAGGATATTGGCTCATACACCCAATGAAAATGGAAATATTGAACGATTTCATTTAACACTGTTAGAACACCTCAGACTTCTCAAACTACAGTACAAAGATGAACCCACAGTTAACCTTGTCCCCTATGCCATCATAGCCTACAACAGCTCCATACACAGCTTCACAAGATGCAGACCATTCGACTTACTGACGGGACACTTTGACCCCAGAGACTGCAAGGACATTGACATAACACAACAGCTATTACAACAGTATGTTTTAGTTCATAAAGACCGCATGAAACGGGTATATGACATCATCAACGCCTCATCACTTGCAAACCGAACAGCATTAATCGAAAATAGAAATAAAACCCGCGAACCCGAGAAAGGATACGCACCCCAGCAGCAAGTATTCGTAGCAAACCCTCTCGCTAGCCGTCAAAAGACCGCACCACGGTATACACAGGACACAGTTTTAGCTGACCTCCCGATTCACATCTATACCTCAAAGAAACGTAGTCCCATCGCAAAATCAAGACTTAAGCGTACACCTAAAGCAGTGAATTTGTTACAGGATTCCGCTAATAACAATTCTCCCAATGATGCGACCTCAGGAGATAAAAATCGAAAGCCTCGATGAGGGACCAGGACTGCTACCCTACAAACTCGGGCCCATGAGACTCACATCTCACCACCATACATTCCTGCAATACGTACGTCTGAATGACATCGAAAACAACGTCCACTCACTACAGACTCAACTGCTAGGCTATCAGAACCGAATGACCAACGATACCTACCTACTATATGATATCCAAATAAATTATCTTACTGACAAGCTTGGCAATGTCTTAAGGCAATTACAATCTCTGGAACCCAATAGAGTTAAAAGAGGTCTCGTGGACGGGCTAGGTTCTATTATAAAAAGCCTAACCGGAAATCTAGATAACGATGATGCGCTAAGGTATAATACAGCAATTAAAACGTTAGAGACAAATCAGAATAAAATAGCAACTGAAGTTAATAACCACATTAGTATAAGTAAAGAATGGATGTCCAAGCACACCGACGTGCTAGCGCAGATAGCTGATAACCAGAGTAAAATTAACAATACACTAGAGTCAATACTAAAGAGCGATGCACTAAGGGAAAATAGCTTAATAAAGTACGCTAAGTTTGCTCAACTTTTAGAGGTAATGAGTGAGAACGTAGAGGATTTAACCCAGGAATTGCTTAGGATAGAAAATAGCTTAGCTTTTATTCATGCGTCCAGCATGCATCATTCTATGATCGAAATAGAGATACTAGCATCAATGGTTAGGAAGCTGAAGACTATGTATTCCGAAGAGCAGATCTTAGATTTAGAACTAAGGGAATACTACGACATCATAAAACCAGGATCGTACTACGTTGACAAGCAAATAGTTTTCGTTTTTAAATTCCCAATTTTTTCTAAGAATAGTTACGACTTGTATAGATTATCCGCAGTACCAAACAAGCATACACAGGCCCTTATTCCACCCTTCCCATTCCTGGCAACCAACGAGTTGACATTCATGTACATGGAGGCTGAATGCCCGAAGTCGAAAAGCTGGTACCTCTGCGAAAAAGAGTTCACACACCAAATCCGCACCAAATCTGACTGCATCCAGGAGCTGATCATCAACCAGGTACTGCTGGACTCTTGCCAATTCACTACAGTCACCCTGATGAGGGAAGCTATGGAAAAACTCGATGACCAGCACTACGTCCTGTCGTTCCCTCAACAAACGAGAGCACAACTTCTCTGTCACCAGAAGGACTATACTTCGCTCCAGGGAAGTTATCTTGCTACCATTCCCGTTGGATGTCAACTGAAATCCGAAGAGTTCACCATAGCGAATGTTTATGATGAAATCAAAGGCCAACCTCTCAAGATGATGAAGATACCCTACGATTCTAGGAAAGGAGCCACCTCAACTACCCACGTTAAATTGAACTCTGTGGATCTTCAAGGACTACATAGCATTCAAGACAAAGTTATGATCCAGAACCCCGTGCAGATGGACAACACGCAGACAGACACCCTCTATCACACCACAATCCCGTTCTACAGTGTGCTACTGAGTGCAGCCATACTCGCCAGTATCGTAATGGCTAGGCGCTACATATGCAAATGTAGCAACCCCACAAGGATGAAGCAAAGGAACCAGCAGCCGCCGACCGCAATTCTGGAAAAGAACTCAGATCCCGACAACATTCCGGCAACTTTTTCGCTCAAAGTGTTAAAATAGTTGCCGTTCCAAGGGTGGAGGAATTACGTAGCGCCTAGGAATCCGCCGACGTTGCAGATAATATACATAGACAGACCTTGATGACAATGCAGTTACCGCGAAGTCAACGCACGTAGCTAGACTTTCGCTGACACAGAAACGTACGGAGCATAAACATAGGAAGTTGCTGATTATACAATCACCTTGGAACCGATCCAGCCATGACGTCAAGGAATCGATCGATACCGACTAATATTTAAGAGCATCTCTCGTAAGAAGGAGGCATTCCATATTCCTACCTCGAGTTGGAATCAAGACCCGTAGGCTAGTTAGTTATAATTAGTTGTAACCGCTCCATGCTCTCACATCGACCTGGAGTGGACATCCGTAGATTAATCAGTTGTAGTTAACTTTATTAATTAAAAGTTATAAGTGTCATTTCGAGTTTCTTTCCACTCTCCCGGCTGTGGTAAACGTAATTCGCCAGTACGCTCTAAAGGGGTACGCAGATGTGTACAGTTCACCTTGATACACTCTCATTTCACCGGTTATGATCATGTTTCATGGCATTCGGATAATCTATTCTGGCATTATAAGTACCTCACTAAAGGCAAGTTGCTTAATAGGTACAACTAAAAAGTGAAAATAAAAAATCTTTTTTACAAAAAAAATACTACCGACTTCCAACTAAAAACACTACAAAGTGAAAAATAACTTTCTTTTTCGAAGTCGGTGTCCATAACGAAAAAAATTGGTACCTACCAAAGACACCGACTTCGAAAAAGAAAGTTATTTTTCACTTTGTAGTGTTTTTAGTTGGAAGTCGGCAGTATTTTTTTTGTAAAAAAGATTTTTTTTGAATTGTCAAGTGTCAAGAAGTCGGTCAGTCAGAAACATGAAGCTAATCATTTTCTGACTGACCGACTTCTGCAATGTTCAAATATGTAGATCTTTATGGAGAAGAATGTGAGAAACTCCATGAAGGCTACCTGAAAATAGTAGTAACAACAACTCGTAAATGGCTCTCCAATATTAAACCACATTTTCATACTTCTAAAGCATACCTCAACGTAGCAACAGCCAGAGATGATGACATTACACATTTACGAATAATTTTATTCAGTGTTAATGCCTGTAACGGGCTGCGAAAATAATAATTATTATTCTAGAATGTTCAACGCTGATTTGATAACGTCTCTCCGCGCTCGCTTCGCGGTGAGTGTGTCGTTAACTGACATGTTAATGAATGAATGAACGAATGAATGTTCTCTCGGTTACATTCGCAGAAACTGGCTGTTTTTTGAAGTACGTATGTTTAGAATGAATATTTTAATAAGTTATTCTACAAGTTTGCACCAGGCTCACACCCGTGAATGATAGATGAATACACCATCAGCATCATTTCAGCCGAAAGACGTCCACTGCTGAACATATATTCTAGATTGCCTTGTGTAATAAGACCGCCCATTGTACACTTGCTTTTGTGATTGTTTGTCAATAAAGAATATAATAAATATACCTACCTCCCACATTTGTGCCAGGTTGACCGATCCCGTGCGTCTCGCATCCACACATGGGACTGAAGGAAGGCGTATATATTTCACAATGTTAGCGTTATTCAGGCCCTGCGCCCGCTTGGAGCCAGAATATCAATATTGAACCTCCTTTTGGACGGTTAAAATATTCTTTGATTTTCATATGCTATTTTTACATATGCCATTTCATTTATGAAGAAATTCTAGCCATAAATTATTCTGTGTAAAACTATTTTCAAATATCCAAGTCGTTTTGGAGGAGTATCCAAAAGTAGTGAAAAAATATCTTGTTGTTAATTATATTAAAGCAAAACTATTAGTTACTCGAAAAAACCATTATTCACAAATAATGTACATTAATCAATAATAAATATATTTTTTTTCAAACCTTTTAACCTAGCCGTTACTAAGGAGTATGCTTTAGAAAGTAACCGTTTTACGGCACTAAAGCGGTGGAAGGCCCTTAAAAATATCTGGCAATATGTGGGAGTACTTAAGTGCACCTCTGCTCAACCCTTTTAGAATACCTACAAGCGTGATATTATTCTTCAAGATTTTCAAAGGTAGAGGAAAGCCTGTATTATCTCTTTAATATCCGAATCTAAACTAATATTTTAATGCAAAAATATTAATTTGGATTTGGTCTCTGTCTTTTTCTACGTCTAAAGGCCTCCGCAGACGAGGGCCAAATTTTGATCTATTAAATGTACTGCAATGGCTTTCTTTCCGAATCAAAGACGGTAAAGATGCGTGTGCGTGTTCCCAATTCTAAATTATCAAGTTTCCTGTTATGTTTTTAACGTAATTTTAAGTGAAAAAGAAGGAATTAGTTATACATCTGCGGACAAAAGCCCCTTAGACCGGGGCTGAAGCCTTTGAAATGGCAAAAAGTGAAAAAATATAGTTGTAGGATGAAACCCATTGGAAAAGGAAGAGAATATAACAAAAATTAAAGAAAATAATAATTTATGGGCGATCTGAGGTCGGGAAGAAAACTCAACACGTCGTGTCATTCATTTTAATAATTAAGTGTCCATCCATGCCATAGAACTATGAAAAACGAAACGTCTTTCCGTAAAAGAGAAACTTAACCTAAAATGTTTTTAGTTTCATTACAAAATATTTCAGCTTCCTGCTCAATTTAATTGAATTCAAGCATATTTCTTTCCAACTGTACCTTCCATCGTTTACTTAGAATCGAAGAATTTCGTGCATAGCGGAACTTTTTAGTAGGTATTTTTCGAGTCGAGCATAGCGGGACTAACCGAACCTACCTAAAGCAAACATAATGTGCCAAAAATACATATATTCCAAAACAATTCGTTCATAATCGTATCACAGAACAACCTTCTACAAAACTCAATGAACACAATAATACCCACAAACTCCATTCAAACATCTATTTACCTTCTATTCGTCTAAATATATTAATAGGAATGTTGATGTATCGTAGACAATACCTTTAAAATCCGTTGCGAGGATTCCTCATTCATCCGAATAAGAGGAATCCTCTTTTATGGTAAATTTGAATATTTTTGCGAATAAAATCGTGTTGATATTAGCAAACGTCGTGTATTCGAACAAAGGGCAGGGCTACGGCCTTTCATTCACACGCGTTTCCTAAAGAAATGGCTGACACATGGTTTGAATTTAAGGAAAGCTTATTTTTTAATATTATTATCACGGGGTCTCAGCGCTAACAAAGAAAATTTGGTTCAAATAAATGTCACTAGATGGCGCTATATGCATGGCAGGCGTTATTGAATTGTGTGTAAAATTGTAATTTTCTAGAATTGATCATGAAAATTGTATGTTCTTATTAAATCAACTGTTCTAAGCACAAAATTATGAAATATTGGGCTCTTAATTCACATTTAAAAGATTATTTGAACGGATCATTTAAAATTTATCCCACTAGATGGCACGGTTTTAAATTTCTTAGGCATGCCACTCGGTTTTTTAAATTTGTATTGTAACACATTTTTGTACAATGAAACTAAAAAAATAGTATATTATGCAACTAGTGAATAAAGGACGGTTTTAAAGCGAGGGCCATAGATGAATCACAAACAAGTGAAGGTTTCTAACAACTGAATCACGACCGTAGGGAGTGATTCATGATGATTGAATCACGAGCATAGCGAGTGATTCAAGTGTTAGAATCCTGAGCGACGCGAGTGATTCATGGCCCTCGATATAAATCCGTTTTATTCAAGAGTTGCATACTATATTTTATACCATGACTTCGAGAAAAAGAAGGATTTAAGCCAATAGCACAAGGAATAATAATAAATAAATAAAAGGTTTATTACCTTAAAAATTTACAAAAAAATGAGAAACTTCAGGGATTCACACTTTTTGTTAATTGAAGCTGAGCTAGGTAACAGCACCTGTGTTTCAGGGGCCAGTGACCACCTCCGTACATACGTTACATAGTTATAGTTAATGAAACACCAATGCAATTGTTATTAATATCTTAATAACAATAAACGCAATTAATAGAATTACAATCCAAATAAGTAGGTATTCACTAAACATTTTAGATCAAAATCAAAAACATTATCTAAATCCTAAATATAAACAAACTCAAAATTAAATCGACGAAGGAGTTTGAAATTCGAATATTCTTTGCACAAGAAGTTTGTATCGAGTAGATAATTTATGCGCAAATAGGTTGTATTGCATTGAGATGGAGGTCGAATATATATTGGTGTGTTCTAAATTCAAACACCAAAACAGTGATTAAAAGTGCTTTTTATTCACTGTTTTCAGTGAATAAAATAACCTTTTTAGAGGAGGAATGGTATAAAATACAATTCGTCACTGTATTTAAAGAAAAAAATTGTCACGAACTGAAAAAAACCCTTTGACTTGCAAGTCGCTGCTATAACCATCTATAGCCGTGGAACGGAACCGAACGCGATAGTACTTATAAAAATAATCATCTTAATCAGCCGAAATACGCTAGTTACGTCGGCACGGTTTCTTTGTATGGGATGAGGCATCTGTATGCTAGTATTGTATTATCTGTGTAATTATTAACATTACCTTGCTTTCGTGTGTGTGTCCGGCAAGGGCAACTATTAATCCATTTTTCAAGCACTTCCTGGTATCCAATTTAGCTGAAACTTGGTGTACTTATGTAACTTTGTAATAATATGGAGCTGGTTACATGATAGAGCTGGAAGCTTGAAGCACTTGAAGTATTATTTATTACATTTAGGAACTTTCAACACAAAAAGCTTTTTAAACAAAAAAAATACTTTTTCTTGCCAAGATTTTCCTCCTAGAATTTTCCTCCCTAAAAATTGTTTAGGTATCATAGAAAAACAGGCTTTTGTGAGATATGGATGAAAATCTACGAGTGTCATCAAATAATTAAAAGAAGTATATTTACTTACTACTTTATTAATTTGTACATTCTTACGTATGTATACATCCATTCGATCCTTCACCTCCTCAGCAACCCGAAGGATCGAATGGATGCTTCGTACTTGTAAGGGCACAATTCATTACGGACACATAAGATATTTTAGCTTTGTCTCTAGATTGGAATGTGGCAGCACCTGCGTATAACTTGGTATAGGAAATCTATAAGCAGTAATTACGACTACCACAAGATAGGCTACCTGCTTGTGTATAAATTGAAAAACCAGTGCTTGATTTTTTCCGTTGACTTTCTTTCATATAATATTTTAATTAAAACACATTTTACAACATTTTTAGCAGTGTGTACAATATTTGAAGAGAGCCGCCTATCGCTCGGTCGCTCCAGGTACCATTTGAATCTCTCTTTAATCCCGTTTTTATCAAAACGAACATTAAGCGCTCTGCGAGTCGTTACATTACGCTGAGTTCCGCGAAATCTTATTATCTCGAACATTATAGTGATAAGGAAATAAGGATAACGTGTATAATAAGCCCGTTTTAGTTGCTAATATCTGGAATAAGCATTAAGATAGATGTAAGCTTCGGTTCAGATTTAATGGAACCATTAATGCTTTTCAAGTTGAATTGTTTCGTGTGAATGGAATTACTCGTACATTTATTTCGGTACTAGACGACCTTGACAACTAAATAGCCTAGATTTACAAAGTATTTACAATATTATATCAACACTGTTTCTGTTAGTCTAGACTTTGTATAATTTATTATACAGTTATAGAAACGTATCAGCATCTATGTAATGAAAATGTAGTTTTTTTAATTACGGCCTCCATTATTGTAACAAAATGTATTAAAGTTCCCCCAGTCGATGGCACGAACTATATTGTGCGCGAGGTTAAAATGCATGCTATCTCATCCGACAATACGTGCGAAAGAGAAAGATGCTGTGCTGTGGTGAGCAGTAAAAAGCTAGTTCACGTACAAATTAGCACTTTTGAAAATTTGTATCGAAATAGATGGTGATTTAGGATGAAAACGAGCGTGCGAAATTTTAAAAACAGACCTTTGGGAGTCTAGATATCATGAAAAAACGACTAAATGTATATTTTCAAAATAAAATTATTTGCATTGTTGAATTACTAATCTATCCCTGTATGGAGGCCGTTTTGCAATTTTCCTTCTTCTTATGGTATTTATTTCCGCCTAAAGATGCGTTAAAATTAGTGTTGAAATATGGAACTTTTGACGCTTATCACTTTCAAATATTATTTTTTTTACTTTTTTGTTTCCGTACAGGGCTAAATGATGGTGAGACAAATTGATATCATTTTTTATTTTGAACGTACATCGTCAAACAGTGGTGTAATGGCTAGACTACGTTTGTATGGAAGAATGATCGACTAGTGTAACCTTAAGGTGGAAATCTTGAGAGAATAGTAATGCATGCAAAAGCATTAACATTTATGAAGTGGTTGGTTTCTGAGGCAAATTATACGTGTATATAAGTAAGTAGTTAGGTGTAGTAACTATAGTTTAGTTTAATATAATTATTTATTTAAGAATGTACCTATACATTTAAAAGAATACATTGTTATAAAATAGATCATTATTATAACGACAGCTTTGACGACATGGCGAAAAATGTAAATAAAACACGCACGAATATGGAGCAATACAAATTTTACTCCAAATAATAGTATATTATGCAACTAGTGAATAAAGGACGGTTTTAAAGCGAGGGCCATAAATGAATCACGAACAAGTGAAGGATTCTAACACCTGAATCACGACCGTAGGGAGTGATTCATGATGATTGAATCACGAGCATAGCGAGTGATTCAAGTGTTAGAATCCTGAACGACGCGAGTGATTCATGGCCCTCGATATAAATCCGTTTTATTCAAGAGTTGCATACTATATTTTATACCATGACTTCGAGAAAACGAAGGATTTAAGCCAAAAGCACAAGGAATAATAATAAATAAATAAATGGTTTATTACCTTCAAAATTTACAGAAAATGATAAACCTTAGGGCTTCACATTTTTTGTAAATTGAAGCTGAGCCTTTGAGTTTGAGTTACCTAAATAGCACCAGTGTTTCAGAGGCCAGTGATCACCTCCGTCAAGTTACATAATTATAATTAATTAAACACCAATGCAATTAATATTAGAATTACAATCCAAATAAGTATTCATTAAACATCCTAGACCAAAACAAAATCATTATCAAAATCCTAAATATAAACAAACTCAAAATTAAATCGACGAAGGAGTTTGAAATTCGAATATTCTTTGTTTGCACAAGCAGTTTGTATCGAGTATTTTATGCGCAAGTAGGTTATATTGCATTGAGATGGAGGTCAAATATATATTGGTGTGTTCTAAATTCAAACACCAAAACAGTGATTAAAAGTGCTTTTTATTCACTGTTTTCAGTGAATAAAATAAGCTTTTTAGAGGGGGAATGGTATAAAATATATTTGTAACTTTTACTAAGCAACATGTGTAACAATTTGTACCGAATCCGACATCAAAGAGGTTGTCTCATGCCTCCATATCCCAAAGGTACAATATGTTGTTGTTTTGATATTTCCCCAAAAATACGATTATTTCCCTTTTCGCTTAACACGTCCAATTTAAAATTTCCCATTGTTCCCTAGACGGGTGTTGTTGGCGGTTACTGAGGTTTACGTCCAGACTTGGACCACAAAATGCCTAAACCATTAAGTACTACAATTATTACACTCATAATAATTGTAGTACTTAATGGTTTAGGCATTTTTATCAGTAAACCTTTCTTTGGGTGATGCAGAGGCAAATAGCGGTGGTTGATAAAATTTTGAGAAACCTATTATCTACCTGTACTTATTTCTGTGCTTGGCTACTCCTATGTATATCTATAGAAAGTTGAGATCCATTTACCAACTCGCCATATTTTATACTTGTTACTGTTTTATACTTTTTACTTGACATCAGAAGTGGTGAGACAAAATAGCTCTTTTATTTTACCATCGCAAATATTATCCATTTCGTTTGACAAACGAATGCAGTCTTTACAACACAGAATAAAATAAAGTATACAAAATCAGCAACAAAATGTCAAAATCAGAATCGAAATTATAAGGATACAAATATATCATATCAACCGGGTGCGGTCCACACAACTTAATTATGCCGTTTATCGCAAACCACGGCGCAAAATTATCATTACGTTGCGGTCCGCACCAAAAATGTCGCATTTTCGCCCTTAGTATAACCAATTGTGGTCCAAGTCTGGACGTAAACCTCAGTAACCGCCAACAACACCCGTCTAGGGAACAATGGGAAATTTTAAATTGGACGTGTTGAGCGAAAAGGGAAATAATCGTATTTTTGGGGAAATATCAAAACAACAACATATTGTACCTTTGGGATATGGAGGCATGAGACAACCTCTTTGATGTCGGATTCGGTACAAATTGTTACACATGTTGCTTAGTAAAAGTTACAAATATATTTTATACCATTCCCCCTCTAAAAAGCTTATTTTATTCACTGAAAACAGTGAATAAAAAGCACTTTTAATCACTGTTTTGGTGTTTGAATTTAGAACACACCAATATATATTTGACCTCCATCTCAATGCAATATAACCTACTTGCGCATAAAATACTCGATACAAACTGCTTGTGCAAACAAAGAATATTCGAATTTCAAACTCCTTCGTCGATTTAATTTTGAGTTTGTTTATATTTAGGATTTTGATAATGATTTTGTTTTGGTCTAGGATGTTTAATGAATACTTATTTGGATTGTAATTCTAATATTAATTGCATTGGTGTTTAATTAATTATAATTATGTAACTTGACGGAGGTGATCACTGGCCTCTGAAACACTGGTGCTATTTAGGTAACTCAAACTCAAAGGCTCAGCTTCAATTTACAAAAAATGTGAAGCCCTAAGGTTTATCATTTTCTGTAAATTTTGAAGGTAATAAACCATTTATTTATTTATTATTATTCCTTGTGCTTTTGGCTTAAATCCTTCGTTTTCTCGAAGTCATGGTATAAAATATAGTATGCAACTCTTGAATAAAACGGATTTATATCGAGGGCCATGAATCACTCGCGTCGTTCAGGATTCTAACACTTGAATCACTCGCTATGCTCGTGATTCAATCATCATGAATCACTCCCTACGGTCGTGATTCAGGTGTTAGAATCCTTCACTTGTTCGTGATTCATTTATGGCCCTCGCTTTAAAACCGTCCTTTATTCACTAGTTGCATAATATACTATTATTTGGAGTAAAATTTGTATTGCTCCATATTCGTGCGTGTTTTATTTACATTTTTCGCCATGTCGTCAAAGCTGTCGTTATAATAATGATCTATTTTATAACAATGTATTCTTTTAAATGTATAGGTACATTCTTAAATAAATAATTATATTAAACTAAACTATAGTTACTACACCTAACTACTTACTTATATACACGTATAATTTGCCTCAGAAACCAACCACTTCATAAATGTTAATGCTTTTGCATGCATTACTATTCTCTCAAGATTTCCACCTTAAGGTTACACTAGTCGATCATTCTTCCATACAAACGTAGTCTAGCCATTACACCACTGTTTGACGATGTACGTTCAAAATAAAAAATGATATCAATTTGTCTCACCATCATTTAGCCCTGTACGGAAACAAAAAAGTAAAAAAAATAATATTTGAAAGTGATAAGCGTCAAAAGTTCCATATTTCAACACTAATTTTAACGCATCTTTAGGCGGAAATAAATACCATAAGAAGAAGGAAAATTGCAAAACGGCCTCCATACAGGGATAGATTAGTAATTCAACAATGCAAATAATTTTATTTTGAAAATATACATTTAGTCGTTTTTTCATGATATCTAGACTCCCAAAGGTCTGTTTTTAAAATTTCGCACGCTCGTTTTCATCCTAAATCACCATCTATTTCGATACAAATTTTCAAAAGTGCTAATTTGTACGTGAACTAGCTTTTTACTGCTCACCACAGCACAGCATCTTTCTCTTTCGCACGTATTGTCGGATGAGATAGCATGCATTTTAACCTCGCGCACAATATAGTTCGTGCCATCGACTGGGGGAACTTTAATACATTTTCTTACAATAATGGAGGCCGTAATTAAAAAAACTACATTTTCATTACATAGATGCTGATACGTTTCTATAACTGTATAATAAATTATACAAAGTCTAGACTAACAGAAACAGTGTTGATATAATATTGTAAATACTTTGTAAATCTAGGCTATTTGTAATATTACCATTACCATACTATATTTACCACTTCTGATGTCAAGTAAAAAGTATAAAACAGTAACAAGTATAAAATATGGCGAGTTGGTAAATGGATCTCAACTTTCTATAGATATACATAGGAGTAGCCAAGCACAGAAATAAGTACAGGTAGATAATAGGTTTCTCAAAATTTTATCAACCACCGCTATTTGCCTCTGCATCACCCAAAGAAAGGTTTACTGATAAAAATGCCTAAACCATTAAGTACTACAATTATTATGAGTGTAATAATTGTAGTACTTAATGGTTTACAGATGCCTCATTCCAAAAAAAAAACTGTACCGACGACTATACGGAGTATTTACTAAAAGTACCTACGTCGATCCCGTTCGGTTCCGTTCCACGGCTATAGATGGTGTAAGCAGCGACTTGCAAGTAAAAGGGTTTATTCGGTTCGTAACTATTGTTTTCTTTAGATACAGTTACGATTTGTTTTATAGTATTTTTTGCACGTTTTTACAGTTTCATTGTACCAAAATGTGTTACAATACAAATAAAAAAAAAACGAGTGGTATGCCTGAGATATTTAAAATCGGGTAGTATTTAAACGAGCGACAATAAATTCAAGTTAAAGATGTAAAAAATACTGAATATGGCTTACTGAAATACTAAGTGGGCGACAAACAGTGGGCGAATACAAATGTTTAAAACAGCGACTTGATTAGTACTTTGGCAACATAGTCGACGATTGTTCACAATAAGTAAGTTGAGACGTGGTTCCAGCGCTTAGAAAGAAAATTTGGTTCAAATAAAAATTTTTTTGGAATGAGGCATCTGTAAACCATTAAGTACTACAATTATTACACTCATAATATTGGCCGGAATGAATTCCGGCCAATGTGGTGACACTTGGAGGAGGCCTTTGTCCAGCAGTGAACGTCTTTCGGATGAAATAATGATTATGATTATTACACTACCTTTTCGGTACCCACAAGACCACCACAAAAAGTGTACTATCGGAAATATTCAGAAACAAAACATCAGAACACAGGTCAATAAGAGCGTCCGGATCACCGGACACAGCTGTCCGTCTGTCTGGTTGCCGTCCGACCCTTGTCCGGGACGACCAGCTGCTTGATTGGACGCGACCAGATCTGTCAGTGGCGTGTAAACTATCCGTTTCAGAGAGCAATCATGTGTAACAGACTGATGGGTATTCATGTTTTCTTTGTATTTTTTTGGGATTGGTGTGATAATGACTAGCCAGGTAATGGCTGAACTTGATATAGGTTGCGTTTGGTTTTCAGGGGCGTACTAAAGGCGTTGCATAGAGAAGGAGCACGTACGACAGGGCCAACAAATGTTTCTAGAACGGTTACCGTGGGGTTTGAATCAGAAGGGGTAACGATATAGCCTGAGTTTGATTATTTTTATGTTAAGAAACATACAAAGATGCTTTGTATGATACCTTTTATAAACACTGTAATTATTTGAACTTTGAAAAGCTGTTTTATTTTGCGGTATTCCGAGATTCTGAATAAACTTTTGGTACACAAGTTTTTCAAATGTATTACATTTTTACCTCCTAAGATCCGTCTCACTTCGTAAAAGGCCCAAAAAACATATTCAAAATAATATTCACAGTACATTTTTAGAGAGAAAAACTTTCTTGAAAAGGTCACGGTCAAGATGTTTGACTTGAGTTTTGAACTAAACTGTGGAGTTTTAATATCTCCCTAGGGCACAGTTATAAGATACCGTTCCCTTCCAGATATTTATACAAAGTAAGAAATTTAGAATTCAGTAGAGAAAACTTTGCGGTTGAATATAAAAATAATAATTTTGATTTTCTAAGGTCAATTTGTTTTTATAACTTTTTCTGGTTTTGGCATAATAAATGCTGGAAAATTCATGAAGAAAATTACTCAACTGAGCTTGTAACACTGTTATTTTGAAACTGAGGTTTACAGTAGGATTGGTAGCAGAATTAGCCTCGTGACTTTTTCACTACCAACTTTTTCGTTTTCTTGTTCTCCATTTTATTTTCATAACTGTATCCAGTATTCGGTTTGTGAATCGTGTGGTTCCATTTAAATTTTGTCAAGATCTGATTAATAATTTCGGAGATATACAAAAAACTCTGCAATACACCACGGCAGGATTTTCGGAATTGCTGCAATCGCATGCCTGTTTATTGTTTACGCCATTTCACAACATAACATCACGCCGTACGCTCTAGAGGTACTAATGCGCAACTTTTATAGCGAACTTCAGGGCGGCAAAGAAGTTTGGAGAGAACTATAACGACTGTAAACTCCCGCGCGAGAGCCCGCGAGTCGAGTATGATGTGCAGTAATTACAGCAGATCTTTGTATCTCTGAAGTTGGCTGCAAGACCCTGCGCAGTAGCTATTTTTGGTGTGCGTTACCCCAGCCAGACATGTACAGTTCACCCTCGTACACTCTTATTTCACCGGTTATGTCAGTTTTATGTTATTCGGGTAATCTATTCAAGCATAACTTTGCGCATTATAAGTACCTTACTATTGAACTTGCTCATTATGTACCACAACTAAAAAGAGAAAAATAAAAACCTTATACAAAAAAATACAACCGACTTCCAAATAAGAACACTACACAGTCGAAAATAACTTAAATTTCGGAAGTCGGTGTCAAAAAACAAAGAAACAAAAACAGGAACACCGACGTATTTTTTTGTAAAAAGTTTTTTTTATACAAACGCTTTGCAAACAAGCATGGCAGCCGGCCCCCGTGACGACAAGTGGTCATCCCTACTAATGGACATTTGCAATACCAGGGGTACCAAAAGTGTGTTGTCTATCTTATTTGAAGAGTTATTTTATAAGTTCTTATTTATTAAAATTAACATCTCATCTTTCATAAGCATCTAAATACTTATTCATTTCCTTCATCAAAACATCTAGGTATTAATAATAATTGGTTCAAAGTCCTTTCAGACATTTTTATTAAAAGACAAATTACATTTAAGACCCGGATTATCTACAGAGAAATAGATTAAGTTTGCCTGTCAACGAGCGGAGATGAGCTAGTGAGATTAATTCGCACGCTTCCCCAAAATTTGGTACATAACCTGTATCGTTTGTATTTTTACGGCAGACATTTTATCTCCGCGGTTTATTTATTGCTCGCGTTTTGGGATTTTCGAGACAATATCTTTCAGTGTTCTGGGTAACTTGCAAATTCGCACTTTTGCTTACTCAGTCATAGAGGTAAAATAATGTGTGGGGATTATAACGAAGAGTAACTAACTAAAATCATGGATAGTTATTTGTTCCCATAAAAATAATACGTCGTTCAATGATGAGAAAACATAACATAATCATACTTTAACTGTCACATTATCGCTGTCTCCCTGTTCTTTCATATCATACGTCCTAAAATCCATCGCCCTCTATTCATCAATCAACAAACGATACAAAATATCAATTTACTAAATTACTATCATACTTAGAGCAAGCAAATGCGATTACCAGATAGATTTCATAGTATCAGTAGTAACACAATAACAGTTAATAACTTCACGTGGCTGTGGTGTAGCCGTGGATATCATTTGGGGCAATAATACTTGATTGAAATGCAGGTAGAAACAGAAGTATACCTTCGTATGAACTACAAAATTATTCAACTGAACACTAACGCCACGTTGAACGAAGGCAATGCCGAAAACGAAAACATTCTGTAAAGGAAAGCGTCGCTTTAGTGATAAGTATATTAAATTAGTAATTGTAAAAACCCCCGACTCAAAAACCTCTAAAAGGTCTAAAGGCTCGTAGTTGCGTCGGGGGACCGCCAAACTTAAGTATTTATTATTTAGGTTATTTTATTTACTTAGCGGTACCCTGACGCGAGTACGGGGCTTATTTTTTTTTACTTTTTTGAAGTTTTGGACTTCTTAAAAATTTTGATTCGTGTTTTTTCGATATCGACAATCTATCGAAACACGAATTATGACACGATATCTTGTGAAAAAAACTCGATTCAAAGTGTTGAATACGTATAACTTTTTAACGGCTGTACCGATTTTCATCAAAACACAGCTAATACTACTCTCGACAAAGTAATTTTTCAAACAACAAAAAAACTAAACCGAAATCGGATCATCCGTTTAGGAGCTATTGTGCTTCAGAAAAATTTACAGATACACGCAGCAACACACGTCAAACTTATAACAATCCTCTTTTTCCGACGGGTGTTAAAAAGTCGTAGCAAGTAGTATGTAGCAAGTATGGGAATGTCAAGCGCTTTCAAAATGCCAAGTGATCAGTTCATTTTGGCATCTTGACCAGCACCATCGCTGGTAGGATGACACTTTTTTAGAATCTCTCGTCAGCTTTGACCAAACAAGCTGCAGTACACAAACGTTTTTGTGTTGTGGGTATAATGTTGCCTTGTTTAGTGAATGCTGAAGAACGTCTAAGCGCCACAAATGTAAATGCACCTTGGAGAAATAAACCGTCTTGTAATCGCATCATCTAGCTAGGGTAAAACGAAATGTGACGCATGTGTATGTTCTGGCAACTATAATCACATTGTGGTCGCATACACAGGATCTGCAGTGGAACGCATCAGCCAATAAGTATTCCACTGATGAAGTATCCCCAGAAAAACTTAGTTTTCACCTTTACAACAAGTGAATACTATGTAATACTACTAGAATCATCAAGATCATTGACGAGACACCTTAGCTCCTATTCATTCCTCCTTTACCATTGCGGAGCCAAGGATCAAAACGTTTCAAATAAGGACCTAAAATAATTAACACCTTAAGGTGTTTAAACCTTTTGATCCATCCTTAATCGGAGCGGTGGGTGTTTCGGGTACAATTTAGAAGCCGCAAGGTTGCGGTTGACCTTGTCCTTTGGTTGGTTTTTAATGAGAAATTTTACAGTAACTCATCGTACTCTGAATTTGTACCCGGTTAACGCCATAATTTTCGCTAAATCCTTGGTAAAGACGACGTTCTTCCGACCTACAAGTCTATCAGTTTTGAAAGTCGACAACTTTTTGTCTATAAACCCTAAGTTTAAATGGTAAAAAGAACGGTAATGTCCATAAAGATCTGCACTGTAGACAGTGCAATTAAATTCTTAATATATCTGAATGATAATTCTAAAGTGTTTCTAAATGGTTGAATTAAAATAAATGCTATGAGATTGAGTGGAAGACCGGAACAATTAACCTACTTATCTACACTTCTACCTATCCTTTCGGATATTACGTGACATACAAGCCAAACATCTATCACTTTAGATTACTGCTCATATCCACGTATAGTGACGTCACATGAATTTGATTCGCCCGCTATTGGAATAGTTGGGACATTGTTCCGACTATGTGTAATTTGCACCGCAGTTATTGCTCTGCACCCTCGAATTAACAAACTATTGTTTGTGATCGGCATTCGGTTATCAAATGACGCTATTATCATTGAGCTGATGATATTGTGGACAAGTGTGATCGTGGAATTAATATTCATGAATAATATCTATACATGGTATGTATATTTCATTACATTTAGAGGTTCAAATAGAGCTCCAGTAACCGTCTGGTAGAAGGGTCGACTACGAATCCTACTACGAATGATTCTCAGTTGCCATCAACAGAGTTTAAGATATTTACGAATCAATAAACAGAACCTCCTCCTCCTCCTCCTCTCCTTTTTCATTTTTTTCCATCTATGAATGTATGTAACAAGTAATATTATATATGTATGTTTATATATGAGCTTATGTATAGTATTTAATATAGTAATATATTTATTATTTATGTATTTATATTTTAATGTAGAATTACACCACAAACTACCCCCTTTTTTATTCTTAGATAATTATGTCCATCCAAAGGTTGTCTGGTAGATATCGCTGTCAGTGATAAGGCCGCCTTTGTACCCGTAGTTATAAGTATTATTGTAAAAGAGATGTGTAACTTTATTTTTTGGTGTACAATAAAGTATATTCTATTCTATTCAGAACCAATCCTCTGGAGGTCTGTAAGCTCAGAATGAATATTTCAATTGTAAGCTTTGAAAAATCTATTAGTCTATTATGACCAGAGGGACCTGAAGGTCAGTTTTCGTGATTAAAATATGTTCATATTCAAGTCGTAAAATTATCTAAGCAATTGTGTCAAAAACTAGTCTATGTAGACAAATTGTAGGTATTTTTGACTGCGGTGCAATGCGAAAGTGCCTAGAGAATTGCCACCCTGAGTACCATTTTTCATAACAGTACACAGTCTACAAAACAAAAGAAAGACACTCAAATACAACAAAATAAAAACCACAACTGTAGTCCTATAAACAGCAGGCAGGATTTAACATTATATCCGTCTATTCGAGCACTAGACCAGACGAGGACATAACTCATCCGGTGTACCGACGGTACGACGCACATCTTGTCAGCAAGGACCCTTAGCCCAATATTCCGCGATGTCTGGTTTTGTATATGACAGGACTTTTACGATATTTTACGTATTTTTATGTGTGACAACAAATTTCCTTTTGGATGTCTGTGATGCTTTTTTGAGAAGATATTCCTAGAGTGTTTAGATTGTGTGTTGTGTCTGTGATTTGGCAATATTTTAGTCTTGTATCGGGGTAAAGAAATTTTTATTTTAAAGGGATTTAATGAAATTTTTTTTTTTAATAAAACATATTAACGCTCAATAGACGATTAATGCTCCAAAGGTGATTAGTTCGTGCTTTATCTGTATGAGAAAAGGTCTATGCTCTGCAGTGAGACAGTCAAAGGGTGGTCTTATTATTATCATAGTATATTACCACAAAGGAGAGGGCTATGCTCAGAGTTTCCATCAGAAATGAGGATATCCGCAGGAGAACCAAAGTTACCAACATTGCCCGAAGAATTGCGAAACTTAAGTGGCATTGGGCAGGGCAAATTCCTCGCAGAAAGGATGACTGATGGGGCCGAAAAGTTCTGGAATGGCGACCGCGATCCGGAAGACGATGCGTTGGAAGGCCTCCCACTAGGTGGGCCGATGACCTGGTTAATGTTGCGGGAATCCGCTGGATGCGAAACGCACGGGATCGGTCAATGTGGTAACGCCTGGGAGAGGCCTATGATCATTTCAGCCGAAAGACGTCCACTGCTATTCATATAGCAGTGGACGTCTTTCGGCTGAAATGATGATGAAGATATTACCTTTCTATTTTGTGATATCACTGAATTTTCAAATACAGATTTAAATGACATTACTGTGTTGTAGCATTACGACTATCTTATTTAAGGTTGAATCATTATTTTCATCGAAATCTTTTTTACTTGCTTCATCAGCTTAAAAGGATCACAGACAAGGAATTTATCGTCACTCTACACACAAAGCCGGCAGGTTCTCACCCTCAAACAGATGACTTAGACGGCAGTGTTGTCACTAATCGTTCAGTAATGCCAGCCTCTCAGATAGGGGTGCGCGTGCAAATTTGTTAATCGCGATTTAAGTAGCTTTTAGAGCAGCCCCTTATCGTGTAAACTTGCTTACCACCCGACGATCTTAGACTGCCTTTCCATCATGTGCGAGGTAGCTAAGCGATAAAGCTAAGTACGCTTTACCGCATAGCCATTAGCTTAGACAGTATCCAGAAGGCTGTAAGGGTAGATAGTTCCCCCGCAATAATAAGACAATATAATCCCACCAAAAACATTTTCATGTAAAATGTTGCCTTGTTCCGCAACTCCTCGTCGCCATTTTTCGATACCACAAGAACTATTGTATATACGAAAGTAAACACTTACTCGTAATAAAATTTCACCTGACGGTCATGTGACATGTGAAGTGTGAAGCGAAACGGCCAAGCCACATATTTTGACTAAGGTGTAGAGTTTGTAAAGTTAGGGCTTGTAGAGTTAGGGCGCGTACAGTTAGAAACCTGTTTTAACATGCGATCTGATGACTTGATGACAGTGCGAGTCATATGGTCTCGTCTTGGCAAAATTTTACAAGAAAATGTTTTTGGTGTGATTTCGCTTCTTTTTGGAAGTTGCTTATGACAATATTTTTTTTTTATTTTGTAATTTTTTTCCATCCCCTATTTTAAAGATGGGTGTGATTTACTAAAATCCTGAAATATGTTTTTTATTATTTATAACAAGGAGTCCTCTTATCAATTTTTAGACCTACGTAATCATTACTCTGCTGTTGGGTGGTTATTTTACAAGCTAAGGTTGAGCCAATATTGGCAAAAAAGTATTTTTTTTTAATTTTAAGAATGGACTGGTGGCTTATTAACTCAGTATCTCTTAGGTCTTGATCTATTCAAGACTTTATTTATTACTTTCTAAAGGCGGCGGTGGTCCTTTCCCGCCATTTTTGCTTCTTCTCTTTCAAATTCCCTTTTTATTTTTTTATTTTTTCTTGCTGTAGTTTCGATACCTTGTGCATGTTGTCTTTTGTATTAAATTATCAGGTTGGGTTTTGTTTTTTTTTTTATTTAAATTGTCTCTGATTTTTATACATCTCAAGAGACCTGGGGTTATCCAAGGTTTAATTTTTTTTTTCAGCTTGAAGACGGTAATCATTTGACTCTACTATAGTTTCAAGAATGTGGACCAGTTTCTCAGCTGCTTCGTTTGCAACAAACGTCTCGAGAACTGGTTGAAAGTTTGCTTTTTTTAGGTCGGATGGTTACCCAACTGAATCTATCCATTTGATTGGAGTGTCTAGAAAAACAATGATTCAACGAAAGAATGACAGTGTCATGATCGGTGATGGTTGTTTGAGCTATGAAAACATTTGCAGATAATTTAGTATTAAGAATAACGTGTTCTAGACATGTTTTTCCGTGTGTTGGAATAATGTGAGCCGGTAGCAAGCCGGGAAACGTGATCAGATCGAGGTAAGGTGAAGCATTTCGATCATGATTAGAAGTACTAATATCTATTGTTAGCTGCGTCTCCAACGTTCACCCCTCCAGAAAGCCCGGAGCATGTCATCGAGTCTATATAAGCCAACGCGAACCGTGGCCAAGGGATTTCTTGTCCGTTCTTCTCCACGTAGGCTTTTTCCGAACGGATGGTAGAATCACTTTATTAAGATCCAGCCTTAGTTGTGTTGTCCCCCCAGCGACGCCCTGAGCCGAGGTCCGACTCCAACTGGGGTAGCCCTCAGCGCAGTCGCTTAGTTTTAGAATTTTTGCAAGCCTGGCTGGAGGCTATAATATAGCTTAGTCTCCACAGGGTAGTCCGGTTAAGCAGTATCCGGTCACTCTGACCGAACTGTGAGACGCCAATTAGAAAAAAAAAAAAAAAAAAAAAAAGTGGCCAAGGGCTCATTCCCGCATCCGGCGGCGCGCACTTTGTTTATTATTCCCCTTAAATTCTGTTCACTTGAATTTGTACCGTAAATACTAAATTTGTTAATTTTGTGTTAGTGTTTTATTATATTACTTTTGTATAGCTTTGGATGGTTATTTCATTCAATTCCTAAAATCAGAAGCGGGACGTCTCTCGTTTTCCCACATAACTAAACTAAAATAAAAATAAAAATGTCGAATAATACTGGCCCCAGAAAAAGACGTAAACGTGAGTGCACGCCACCGCCGCCCGACCTAACTCATCTTAGTATCACCTTAGACGCAATACTTAATAGGGTCTCAGCCTTGGAGCGAAGTTCAATTTCAGAACCACGATCGAGTGTGAAGCAGCAGCCGTGCCCTAACATCACCGGCATGGCCAGCCCTCCTGCTATCACGCGACCTGTCCCGACGCCACTGGCACCGGCGCTGTCGCTGTCGCCCTCGCCTTCAACGTCGGCTACTGGGGACGTCGCAGAGCGTCTCATCGATGCGCTAAGGAGCTTAAACCCGGTGAGATCAAACCATTATTACGTCTCTGACTTTGACCCTAATGTTCATGACGTCATAGCATGGTGTGAGGAAGTTGACCGTGCTAAGACACAAAATAGGTGGGACGACAAAGAATGTCTGGCCCGTATCGGTTTGTGTCTGAAGGGTGAATCTCACTCTTGGTTACGCGATTGGACCGAAAAGGATCGTACTTGGTCTACATTTAAATTCCAGTTAAAATCACTTTGTCCACGACGTGCCGATGTCGCTAATATCCTGTAGGACGTCATGTGTACTGAGTCAGATAAATATTCCACATACGCGGAATACGCGCGCAAATCCTTGTTGCGTTTGCGTATTGTTAAAGGACTTAATAATGATCTTTTGTGTGCAATTATTGTGCGCGGTATTAAGGAACCCCAGATCCGTGCTGCAGCTATGAATGCAAAATTGACTACCAAACATTGTGGATTTTTTATCAGTTTATGTCAAGCCAAGTAAAACCAGTGCATATATGAACAAAAGCAATGTTGATGCCCATTCTCATTCTATTTGAACTACTAGCTGTCGCGATAACAATTACGAGTACCGTAGCAGCCGTAGTGCTAGAGTGTCTGTTAAAAAAAAAACTGTGAAGTGTTTTTCGTGCGACGCTCACGTAAATTTTTGTCCTGAAATTAAGGGTGATACGGCAAACCACTCGCAGTGCTGTGTGGTGTACCTTGGTAGAACCATAAGCAATGGTCAGGTTAGGCCGAGCATTCATAAAATAGAAGGATTAACTAAATCGCCGACGCCGAAAACAATTAAACAAGTGCGTCAATTACTCAGCCTTGCCAGATATTTTAGACAGTACATACCCGTAGTATGCTACTTTGACTGACAACCCCTTTCGCTAAGCTAGCTTAGTTAAGTTAAGTTTGTTTGGGGTATCGAACAGGAAAAAGCTAGACAGAAGTATGCGAGGACCGTATCGTATCACTAAAGTCCTACCAAATGGTCGGTACGAGCTCCAGTTGGTCGCCACCAAACTTATCATTACTTAACTTGGATCATATGGCAAAACTAAACAAGCTGCCGCCAAATATATTCTTCGAATGGTCACTTATGTGCTGTGCTGCATTCTTCGAATGTAAGTTTTAGTGTTCTAAATGCGAACTGTTCGTTGTGTTGATCCTTTCATCCACTTTTGTCGTAGGTACGTTTAGCCACTTTGTTAACATCCATTTACGTTGACATAAATATTCACTGATTGAATTGGCATGTGAATGACACAGCTTAAAGTGTAATACGACGACGCACGAGTGCACGGCAGTTATCGCTATGTGGCTAAGTGTCACCGTGAACTTGAGTCTAAAGTATGCTGTTCATAAATTCATAATTAATGAACTAAACAAACCTCTTAAGTGTTAAACTTTTTGTTAATCTTATGAACCGAACTAAGGTAATTGGTCTAAGATAACGTTTCAAGAACTTGGTTGAGTGTGAGAACTTTGCTTGAGTGTAAGATCTTTGTTTGTTTCTGAGAAGTGATTCACTTAAATAGCGACTACTTACTGTAGCTGCACTTTAACCTACGCCTTTAGTTTAGCTCCTACCATTTGGTAACAGTCGTGACCCAGAAAGTACCCGGGTCCATCTACGACATTCGGGGCGTGACTGGCAAAGTACTGTGTAAATCCTGAGGACAAGCTTAGCTCCTACCAGTTGGTAACAGTCGTGACCCAGAAAGTACCCGTGTCCATCTATGACATTCGGGGCGTGACTGGCAAAGTACTGTGTAAATCCCGAGGACAAGCTTAGCTCCTACTAGTTGGTAACAGTCGTGACCCAGAAAGTACCCGGGTCCATCTACGACATTCGGGGCGTGACTGGCAAAGTACTGTGTAAATCCTGAGGACAAGCTTAGCTCCTACCAGTTGGTAACAGTCGTGACCCAGAAAGTACCCGTGTCCATCTATGACATTCGGGGCGTGACTGGCAAAGTACTGTGTAAATCCCGAGGACAAGCTTAGCTCCTACTAGTTGGTAACAGTCGTGACCCAGAAAGTACCCGTGTCCATCTATGACATTCGGGGCGTGACTGTCAAAGTACTGTGTAAATCCTGAGGACAAGATTTGCCATTTATACCATGTAAGCCCGGTGCAGCTGCATAAGGTGTTGGTTGGTATTATGGCAAGTGAGCTCATTGATAGCCTTTATGAGGTTTTGAGTTCGTATGGCTATGTGTTTCGTGCAGCTGCTGGGTAGTCGTTGTCAGGGTGGATTTCAGTATTAAGAAGTAATTCACGTCTCATTAGCACTTGATTGAAAATTTCTTTCATCCAGGAAATAGCTCATGAATGGAAAAAAAAGTGCTCACTTTTGGTTTATGATGTGCAGGTTCTGATGATGAGGTGAATGAAGTAGAGGAACAGCCGAGCACCTCAAATTCCTAAAACTATATTAATGTCACCGGTGAGAATAATGTTTTTACAAGAAAAGTAGTTTCTATGGAATGTTCCATTAAGTGATTGTGGGAAATTTGATATATTTTTATACGATGGCGGGCGATAAATAGCTAAAACAACGGTGTCATTACTAATTTGTATTGTTAAAATATTTGCGTCATGAAATTCAGGCTCGACAACGTTGACATTTATACCATTTTTTATGTAAATAAGTACACCCTCGTTTTGTGTTTGGTTATTGTTAGTTAAGTAATGGTTATAGCCATATAATATCAGAAGTATGCGGTAACCAAGATTCCGTGAGAATTATCAGGTCCCACGAAGTCCTCGATTGTGCTAATAGGACATTGAAACCTGGCATGTTGCAATATTTATTATTTATTATATGCTTTACTGTACACCTTAAAATACAATTATAAAAAGAAACTTAATATTAATACATATACAATGGGCGGCCTTATCGTATTCCGCGACCTCTTCCAGGCAACCTGGTATGGACAGTAATTGTCTGGACATGAAGTTGGGTTGTCATCATCGTGAGAATAAAATGTTAAAATACTATATTATAATAGATACACAGATAAATACATATGCTATGTAATATATACATAAATACATACATACTAAATATAATGGCAATAAAAATAAATTATGAATGACTCCATTGATAATCACAATCACAGTGTCTGTTTGAAATCAACACGCTAAGACGAAGACAGCGACAGGTAATGTCCCTTTACGAGTCTTTTGAACACAGGCAATGATTGAGCACGTTTGATTGGCTCTGGAAAAGCATTCCACAGACGAGTAGCATGGACAGTAAAGGATTTATCCAAAAAAGTCGTACAATGTGTTGGAATTTGAAGTCGTAAGTTGTCTGAAGACCTAAGCAATTTTGTGTGGGAATCGCGGAGAAACTGAAAACGTTTCTTAAGGTAAAAAGGGTTGGAAGGAGTAAAGAGCACATTATATAAAATGGAAAGAATATGAGCATTCCGACGAAGGCGAATTGGCAACCACTTGAACATCACACGAAATTCAGAAAAATGGTCATATTTGCGCAACCCGAATATGAAACTTATACAGAAATTTTGAAGCCGCTCAAGTTTATCGAGTTGTTCTTGAGTAAGGTCAAGATAGCTGGCATCAGCATAATCGAGTATGGGTAAAAGAACAGATGGTGCAAGCGCAATCCTGGCGGCAGTCGGAAGAAAGTTACGCAGTCTCCTCAAAGATGCAGCAAATGCAAAAGCTTGCGGCCAACCTCCTGCAGTTGGGCAGTCCAAGAGAAGTTCCTATCAATGAATATCCCCAAGTTCTTAACTTTCTCACAGAACGGAATATATGCTTCTTATGTTTTGACTGATATTTTTGAGACTTTTCCGTTATTCGGTATGAGGTCTAAGCAATCGGCCAAGTAAGTAGAGTCAGCTATTGAAAGATTGTCAATGTCATTGTTTATAAGGTTTGAATTATCGAAGATTACGGTTTAAATGATAGAGGCAGAGCATTTTTGTGAGTATGTGTATGAATGTGAGTTTAAAAGTAAGGCGTAAATGGGCGGTTGATGGCTTAGCTTCGTCATGTGATAGATTCAGCAGCCAGGAAGTTAGTCTATTTTTGATTTGTTTCTGAGTTAGATTTCTGATGTTGCACAAGTTAATCACCGCATTATAAATACGAGGATGCGGAAAAAAACTTTGCAGTGTTTTTATTTGGAAGTCGGTTGTAAGTTTTTGAAAAAGGTTTTCATTTTTCACTTTTATATGGTACATAATCGACAAGTTCTTTAGTAAGGTACCTATAATTCCACAGTGATGCCAGGATAAATTAACCGAATAACATGTAATTTGAACCTAACTGGTGGAATGAGGGTATACCAGGGTGAACTGTACAAATCTGAGTACCCGTTTAGAGTTGGCGTGATGATATGTTATGAAATGGTGTAAACAATAAACAGACGATTGCATTAATCCCGAGAGACTTGCCGTCATTTATTGAAGAGCTATGTTGTATATATACGAAGTTCTTCATCAGATCTTTACCAAACTTAAGTGGGACTATTTCAGAATAAAACAAGAATTTTGCAAATCCGTTTATATATGATGGAATTATGACCGAACAAACATTAACAAAAAAAGCATCCGAATTGACAACCGCCTGCTTTTAAGTAAGTCGGTTAAAATGATTAAGTATTTAAGTGCAATCTTATCTAACTACTCATAAAATAAAGGTCTTTCAGTCATCACTTAGGTTTTCGAAAAGCCCTTTTCCACTAGAGCTAAATTAAGCTAAGTATGCTAAGTAAGTCAAGTAAGCTAAGCTACACTATGAAAATCTTACGATTGTATTGATTGATATCATACCCTTTAATAGCACAGAGCTTAGCACGTCTCTTGTGGAAAGGTAGCCTTATGCAGATTAGGGGCAAAGAGATTAGATTTTCGCAATAATGAGAGTCATCCGCAGTGGCTGCGTATTGTTAACATGCTGGGGGGATGTCGGGAGGATGACGGAGGTTTTTTCGTGGCCTTTCAAGTTCTTGCTTTTTTATATACACAACAGGTGGAGGACTCGCTTAATTAAATTGAAGGTACTGCGTTTTGTAAATGCGATTATACTCTAGAGGTGGCTTTGAAATTTCTTTGGGAGGTTGGCGACGTTTTACTGTCTTCATCGCTCTAAAGCTGAAATCAAATTCACTTTTAAAAGAAAAGTTCGTATCCACTATTTAAGTCAGACTAAATAGCTCTCCGCTAGACAGAAGTCGTGATGGTAATTATTAATGGGTTTCTCGTTTAATTGGTATTTGTTGTAATATTTATTAGTCTATTTTATTTCTATATCTGTATTAGTACCTATATATACAAATGGATAAATTTTCGTATACAAGTTGTTATTTTTAGATATTGTTTTGTACCCTTTCACAACGTTGTTCTTAAAAACTCAACGGTTTACTGGTAGAGAATGTCTTGTGGCATTAAGTCCGCCTATGTACCACTATTGTAAAATAAGTTTAAATAAATAAATAAAGTTGAAATATCTCATCTGCCTTTTATTTCAAATAAATGTTACCCACGCTAGCAGTTTCTTACCAGATCGAAGCTAGCTTAGGCCCAGTTGTACGAAAAATATTTATTATTTGCTAACACGAGAATAAATTGACAGTTTTTTACAATATTGTCAATTTGACCTCGTGTTAGCAACTAACTTTGAGTTAAGATTTTCGTGCAAGTCGACCTGGTCATATAAACTTATAGAAAGTTAAATTATTGCCTTTCGATCTTCGTCCCTGAAAATGCACAATTCCTGGGAAATAGGTCAAAAGAGCGTAGCTATGGAAAAAGAACTAGTTATCTTTATTATTGTTGGCTATCTAAACAAAGATTAACGAATGTGAAAGAAGAGTCATTTTTCAAGCAAGCTTTCATTCCGACACCATTAAAACAATATTCCACACTTCCGATAACACATAACAAGAGTGACATAAGTAATTATTACGCGTATTAGCAACAAAACAGTGTGGTTCCGTATCTCAGATCATTAACGTAAACTTTGTCACCCAGAAGCGACATGCGTCTAATTTACGGCCCCAAGTGTAATTTGTCATTTACTGTCAGCGATATCAATGTTGTGACTTGCTGTTTAAAACAATAGTGTAGGGCTAAGTGGGGCTATAAGATCCAAGGGTAAACAGGTTCACCAATTTGGACCCATTTTTTTAGAACGTATTGTATCATATTTCATGCAAATAAAGATAGACGCTCGTGTTCAAGAATAATTGGCAATGCGTCGACCAACCAACATGTATTTTCGTGTCCGCTCTATTCTATACCGAGAGGAATATTAATTTTATTTCATTTTACTAGCAAACATGGTGATTAATGAAGTGGACGTCTTTCAGCTGTGATGATGATGAATGCAGCATGCCTAACCGTTAACAATACTATATCAAGAGAATCTAAACTAAGACCCAGATTCCAAGTCAATTTGAAGGACGGAAAAAAATGAGTCAGAAAAAGTCATCGATTAATGTCAATGATTCGTGGCTTTGTCGTGTTGAAAGAAGAGAAAAATTCAAAATTATTTAGCACAAACAAAGGAAACAAATATTAAAAGTAATAAAAAGAATAAAATAAAACAAATAAATGAGAGAAAATGGGCCTCAAGGTTGCGACAAATAGGTCCAGTTCACTAAAATTCTAGACAACTACTTTTTAGTTGTCTAGAACTGCAACTGAATAGTTGCAGGAAATGACTTTGAATATTTTATTTATTTAGCACACGATATTTTTGTACTAAAAAATATCAGCGCTGGCTCTTGTATTACAGCACTGATATAGGGGTAAGTGCAATTCAAAGCGACTGTACATGATATGATATGTCAAATCATTTGTAAACTTGTTTTGTTTCATGTTTGAGTTTAGTTTGGTTGTGGTTTTATCCGCGGTTTCCTCTTTGAAACCATATTGTTTTAGTTCAGTCGAGTAAACAGTGATAATAAATTGACGGGAACGACGTTGTTTTAGTAAAATACTTCTTCCAGCAGATTTACCCGCAACGAAACTAGTCCTTTAAAAATTAAAATTGTGTTCCTACAACCGAGACAATGTTTAATTGCTGCTATTTTCAAGAAAAACAACTAACATTATTGTGTCTGTGCTACACTGATTTAGTACAGGTAGATTCAAACTTAATAGTGCCTCACATTATGAGGCAAGGCTAGTAAAAAGTGAACTTCACAGCTGGCTTTAAATTGATATCGACCTGTTGTAGCAAGCAAAAGGTGCAAATCCTTGAAGAGTGACGGTGTTGGTATGGTAGTACATCATTAACTGATACAATTCCTTAAATAAACAAAACACAGATAACAAACTCCTTTTGATGGTCTATTTAATACAAATGTGAAACAAAAAAATATACTAAAATAACACTAGTGCGGGTTGGTACCATTTGTTTCTAATATCGAGCTTATACCGTTCAAATTGAGGCATGATTAATTTTCAGGATTAGGGTTGTCCCACAACGTTCCAACTCTTCTGCTCTACCACCGACACGGTGCCGATACCATGTAAGTGGCAAAGCTTTGGGCCAAAAAAAAAAAAAATCGTCGTGCTGGCACGATACTGATTTAGATAAGACGAATATCCGTCTAATCTTGCTCTAATTATTTTGGAGTCGGCTTACATACGTCTAACCGAATGCTGCTGAATACTGGTGACTGTCTATCTGACCTCCACTACACAGTTAACGATTAATGCAACCCCTTGGTAAGACTGTTTCCCAGACTGTCGGATTTCTGATTACCAGTAATAATTGTCAAAAGTTTACGATTGACAACTGCACCAACTGCTTAACGTGCTTGCCGAGGCATGGAGAGCTTATTACCTCGTGGGCGGTTATTCATTCAAGCACCGATCTCGTCAAATATACATTTACCGGGATTCCTTGCATCATCTAAATACAGGTCCTAATCCAAGTCAACGCCGAAGTAGACAGATAATCATCTCAGGAACATGGGCTTAGTGCTTTGTCATGAAGACACGTATTCAAAGCAGCTTGTGATTGAGTTTCTAGCTCCTTACACATCGGCTTAGGTTGGACACGGTTTGAAACCCACTTCAAATAGATAGGAATCGAGCAGTGAATGTTCAGCTAGTCTTTGAAGATTTATGCCCGAAAGTCAAACAAGTATTTGATAATATTAAAAATATATCTCAATAAGATTCTAAACGGAACATAGCTGATTCAGCTGAAATACTTGTAACATTTCGTTGATTCGTAAAAAGCATCTAAATATTAGCAAAATTTTAAGACTGGGTATTAAAAAAAATTAAAGAACAATCATCTTCTTGTCTTTGGTCAAATTTAATTGTTACTGGCGTAACATCACTTATTTTTCTATACTTTGCTATAAATTTGTTACACATAATTTAATTTCTACTAATACGGGTTAAGTTACATATCTATGTCGTTTCGTGACGAATAAACAGTTTTTCTTTCTTTCTTCTTCTTCATCCCAGTAGTCACCCATTTTAGGCATTTCACACACCATTTTATATATTTTCGTCTTCTCTGATCCATATTCATACTAGATTATTACATCCAATTTTCAGCTTTTCACCCCCATCAAAAATCAATCAAAATCAAAATATCTTATTTCAAATAAAGGTGCTTTTGAATTATCAGCAAAAAAATAAGCTAATTGCACATTCGCAAGCGTCAATAGGAATCAATGGATAAGAACATGTAAGAAACTCCACGGACACTCTTTTCCATCAATAAGTTTTCATTACAATTATTTGGTTACATCATTGTTGTTGGCAAATTACATAATATATGTGAGAACGATGTAAAAAAGCCTGCACTTAAAACCGTCTAGAGTAAGATAAACAACCTTAAAATAGGCCGAGGCAACCAAGTTATAGCCCATCCCAACTGATGGCGCCCGTTTACGAACATGACGCATAGATTGGCGCCAGTCAGCTCAACCATCATGAAGGGAACTGAATGATCCATTTACTTCATTATCTGCTGCATTGGCCATAGTTAGTAACACACATAGGGCAGCCCTGGCCGATATAAGGGCCGATTCCATTAGCGGCGCTGGTCCAACGTGTCACCTTATTGAATTCCTTGCACGGCCTATTGCGGCTTTTGCTGTGATTAAGACGTGTCGGTTTTGGGCGTAAATTGCTTGTTTATTCGCCTATTGTCGGACGGAGGGTCAACCGGCTTGATTGATGTTTTTGCTATAATTATACATGGGTAATTAATTATTTGTTCATGTTTTTGTAATAAGACTTTGGGGTTCAAACTGTCCATGAATACATATATGAACTCTCGGCATGTGAGTAGGCAGAAACTACAGAACGCCGCCTGCTACGATCCTTACATACTTCTTTTGCTTAATTTATTTCATAGATATAGTCATACACACGCGACTGTGCTCGCAACCACCATGAGAAGACATGCAATGCGGTTGCTGTGGTCGAAATCGGCTAGGTGGCATCATCATACTTTAAGGCGATATTACGCCCCGATCTACTGGCCGTGCGCCCGCTCGATGCCAAAATATCAATATTGAACCTCCTTTTGAACAGTTTTGTTTGAAAAAGATTTTTTGATTTATATAAGCTATGTCGGTTATAAAGAAATTCCAGCCATCATTTTTTCTGTGTAAAAATGTTTTTAAACATCCAAGTCGCTTTGGAGGAGTATCCAAAAGTTGCGAAAAATATCGTGTTGCTATTTTTTTTAAAGGAAAACTATTTGTTATACGAAAAAACCCTGTTTAAAAAATAATGTACATGAAACAATAATAAATATTTTTTTTTTCAAATCTTTTAACCTAGCCCTTAATAAGGAGTATGCTTTAGAAAGTTACCGTTTTACGGCACTAAAGCGCATGTAGGCCCTTAATAACATTACATAATTAAATTAATTGTAATTAATTCACTCACAAAAACTTGAATCATCACAGTCAGAGATTCAAATTTAATTTAAGTCATTAATTTATTATGCAGGTTAATTAATTTATCAATTTATTTAATCTATGTCCCTACTTTGATTAAACATGTTTTTATTTAAATATGATTATTAATTAATGTTTTTTTCTTTTTAATAATTAAATTTACTGACACTTTTATTGTTCGAGAATTAATTGATTGCATTTTCATGTTAATATGTTTTTAGAGAAATCGAATGATATAACTAACCTAATCTTAAGAAGAAAACTAACATAAATCTTTGTAAAGTTAATTTATTTTGTATATTTAAGCCGTATTCTGTACATGCGGTGTTAGTGCTCGTTCACACGGGGTCCGTTTTACAAAATAGAATAGAATATATATTATTGTACACCAAAAAAAGAAATGCATATATTTACAGGTCCGCTTTATCGTACACGTTTTTATTCGGCGCTGACGTATGTAGTTCTATGATTGACTTCACACACGTGACAGTACTCCAGATCCAGTAAAAAATACTGTTCTGATAAAACATACAGCTGTCCGTTTAAGGCTTAGCACGTATTGTGATTTTTATTTTGGCGCACGTATAGACATTTAACACTACAGATAAAATTCCTCGCGATTTTTGTCTGTTTCTACCTGTTCATAGAGTTCAAAATATTCGCGCGAATTTAATCCATGACGCGGCGCGGTATTTTTTTTTTCAAATCAGTGCAGATTCATACAATTCCGTCGATCTCAGAATGGGCGGAAAAAAATAGCGCGAATGAAATTCCGATTGCGTGCTAAGTCTTGCAGGCCTGATTTATCGTATTCTGTTTTTATTCGGCAATGGTGTAGATAGTTGGATGAGCAAGTTAACACACGCAACAGTATTAAAATACTGATCCGTTTTATCAGATCGAAGCCACGCGGGGCGTGTCGTTACCCCCAGTAGCGACGTATCCCTTAAAACGGTACTGTAAATGTGGTTTGAACATTACCACCCAGTAACGACGGATCCGTTAAAACAGTTCTGTAAATGCGGTGTGAACATTACCTCCAGTAGCGACGGATCTGTTTAAACGATCCTGGAAATACGGATGTCCTGTGTGAACGAGCCCTTAGCCTTAGCTTATAAGTGATTGTTACACTTACAAATGTATATCTGTCTATCGCAATGTAATTTTTATGTGTCAACAATTGTTGGCTTAAATAAAAATAAATGAAAAATAAAATAAATCATCATCATACACACACGCCATTTATTATTTCTGTGCACCTGGCCTTTCCTGAAGAACACCACTAACAAGATCTTTGAATGGTGTCTACATACCAATTTTAAATTTAAGTTGTCCTAGAATTAATTTAAAAAAATCGCATTCCAAGTAGGAATTCAATAAGCACTTTATAATCGCGAAAAGTTATTTAATTAGAAAAGCCCGTAAATTGCTAACCCTTCACCTTTCACTAGTATTTTAGTTAACATTGTGATCCGAATGCCGAATAAATTGTATTCTAATATCTTCTTTATAAAATATTGAAGCTTTAGACATTACGAAAATACCTATACAAGCTCTAAGACATACAACAAAGATCATCATTCTGAAGATCTCGAATAAAAACAAATTGTTCAATAACCTAACCTCAACCAAAGCGAGCATGTTACATCTGATATTCCTGGCAATATTCCGGTTTTATATTAGACTAGCTTTCATCTGTCGTGTCAGGCTGAAGTTTTTCGTATTTTCGAAGATGAAAGAAATCTGTTCTATTTTAGGTATCAAGAAACTTGTCATATTTTATTGAAAACTAGCTGTGCCCGCCACCTCACTCCCGTCAACTTCTTTGCCTACCTACCATTAATTTTAAATTTTCTTAATTTTTCTTGCCGTAGTACCTTCAACAAAGAATTAGAAAACATATAAAAAAAGGCGTGACCAAGGGAAATTGGGAATCCTTTTTATCCGACTGGAGGAGGTTCTATGTTCGACTTTATGTTTATTTTTGTGTATGATAACCAATTTCTCCGTCAATTAAGGACCGATTTTGATAAACGATTCCCAATAAAATCCCACGAGTCCCATTTAAATTTGGTGAACATCTGATTAAGAACTTCGGAGATGTACAAAAAAACTCTCCAATAAATGACAGCAAGTCTCTCGGGATTGCTACAATAGCATGCCTGTTTATTGTGTCTAACAATTCATAACATAACATCTCGCGAGTACGCTCTAAAGGGGTACGCAGATGTGTACAGCTAACCTTGGTATACTCTCATTTCACCGGTAATGTTCAAGTTTCATGATATTCGAGTTATCTATTCTGGCACCTTACTACCCACATAGGTACCTTACTAAAGAACTTGCCTATTATGTACCACAACTAAAAACTGTAATATAAAAAAAAAATACAACTGACTTCCAAAAAACACAAATAAAAACACTAGAAATTGAAAAAAAACTTCTTTCTCGGAAGTCGGTGTCAAAAATGAAGAAATGAAAACAGGAACACGGACTAGCGAGTCTTTTTTTTTGGAAGTCGGTTGACTTTTGATATATAAGGTAGATAGAGGGCAAAGACAAACTGATATTGTGTCATCACTCACAATTGTTAAAGTGTTTTTGTTTTGTTTAAGTGTTTTCGAAACAGGGTGATAGTTGGGGTTATAAAGAGTAAAAAGAAAATAAATTAAACGTTTTTTTGGCTGACTTTATGACCTGCTGCAAATAGCTCCAAATATCGCCCTGTTTCATTTGATCCACGAGTTTTGGCCCACCTTGTATAGTAACAAAGGCAAACAAAAATATAAAATAGTAAAAAACTAGCCATTGCTAGATTTTTATTATTTTATATAGTCGTGTATCTTTAATGTCCTCTAAAATAGAATTCAGCATCGGTTCCTATTGACAGCTGAACTATGTATGTTCGAGTAAATTCCCGGCAAGCTCCTTCACAAAGGGCTATGCAACTTTTAAAAGTTTTGAGTACACAGCCAAACAAACCCTTTCGACGCACAACTTTATCCGATATTAACTGTATTTGTAAACCACCTAGTTTATTAAAGTTTGTGCTTCCTTGACTTAAGGGTGTAGACTCGGATGTTTGAGTTATTTTAATATTGCGGTTTATCAGGAGCGGTACTGTTAAAGTTGGCGTACAGTTTTGTTTACAAGTAACTTATTAACGAGGATTTGAACTTTCCAATGGAGTGGCATCCTGTGTAATTTAAAATGTAATAGCTAAAGCATTTTTAGTGTTATGATTTAGACATAATTTTTTTATAAATTAATTGTTTATAGTGTAAATTATTATTATAAGCCACTACTGGGTATAAGCCTATTTCGAAGTTTCATCATAATATCAACTGTGGGCGCAGCGGAAAAAGGACAGTAGGTAGGTACTTACGGGTGCAGGATTGGAGCTTTGAATAATAATGTCCTTCGATAGTTTTAGCAGTGGAGTTTTCACTATAGTTGAATGCTGGTAAGCCACCCACAGAGTCTGTTTGTCACACACAACACTTATATTTGAGTTTTCTTTGAGAGCGAGAGGAACGGGAGCGCACACGCGTTACCGGAGTTGCGCTTTTTTGACAACTGAAGAGCGGAACGACCGGATGACCGGAAAATAGAAGGTAGGAAGGTGTGTGCGCGGGAGTTAAGGATTGGTCCTCGCGTGTTTGATTGAATGATGTGAAATGAATGTAAGTGTTGCTATTTTAATAATTTGAGTGCGTGAGTAAATATTTATAATATTTAATTAATATTTTTAATGTGGCGCAGACAACTCCCCCGGACTAGAGGTTTCCTCTAAACAATTTAAGAATTAAGATATTAAAAGAGAATAAGAGTAGTAATATTAAAAAAAAATATTGAGTAATATTAAATTTACTGCGAAGGTAACGGACAAATCCGAACTACTGGCCTTATATATGAACCAGTCGCGGTTTTTACTTTAACTTTTCTTATAAACTTGTCCTTTCCAGGATAAACCACATCTACTATCCCTAGAGGCCAACTAAGAGGATGAGAGTGATTGTCTTTAATTACGACAATAGTACCTAACTCGATAGGTTTTGAGGGAGAGTTCCATTTTTCTCTTTCTTGCAAAGACGTAAGATATTCTTTATTCCAGCGTTGCCAAAATGAATGCGTTATTTTATTGAGTAATTGATAGCGTGATAAACGATTATCAGCGATGTCGGTAACATCTTCAGCGGGTAAGAATTTGAGTGGAGTTATGTTTAAAAAATGATTAGGCGTTAATGCGGTAATATCGGAAGGATCCGAATTCAAGACAGATAGAGGTCGGCTATTTAGCAAGTTTTCGATTTGAACAAGCACAGTACTAAATTCTTCGTAAGTGAGTATTTGAGATCCTATGACTTTGTAAAGATGAGTTTTGACACAACGAACACTTATTTCGCTGAGTCCGTTAAAATGCGGGCCATAAGGCGGACTATGTTTAAATTGTACGCGATGCTCAGACAATAACTGTTGACTAATATAATTAATATGCGATTTGGACTGTATAAGAGAGTAAATTTCATTGAGTTTACGTTTTGCTCCAATAAAATTGGTACCTCCATCGCTATATATTAACGAAACAGGACCTCTGCGAGATATAAAGCGCTTAAAAGCGGCGAGAAATAAATCAGAACTAAGATCAGAAACAATTTCCAAGTGTAATGCTTTAGTCGTTAAACATACAAATAAACAAATATAAGCCTTTTGGCTTTTGATTCCACGTTTGCGAATATGAGTTATGAAAAAAGGACCAGCGTAGTCAACAGCGGTGTGAACCAAATGGTTTCACGTCTGAAACTCGAAAAGCGAGCAGATCACCCATTGGAGGGTAAGTATTTTTTGGATTGAGTCTAAAACACTTATTACATTTGTGAACTATTTGTCTTACTAAATTTCTAGCGGAAATTATCCAAAATTTTTATCTTATTATAGATAATAAAAGAGCGGGACCTGTATGAAGATTAACGATATGATAAGAACCGATTATGAGGTTAGTTACGCGATCTTTTTGCGGGAGTAATATCGGATGCCTTTGGCCGTAATCGAGTTGAGAGTAAGTTAATCTTCCACCTACTCGTAAGATATTAGAAGAGTCGATAAATGGATTAAGCTTTAAGACTTTTTTATTTATTGGTTTATTTAATTTTAAGTTGACCATATCTTCCGAAAAGTGTAAATTTTGGACATATTTTATGAGATATATTTCAGCGGTATCTAAATCTGAGACTGTTATAGATCCATGAGATTTAAGACGTTTAGAAAAGCGTAGAATAAATACTACGATGCGAAGAAATTTTCAGTAACTAGAGACGCGATCAATTAATTCTTGAATAGGACGAGTAGTTTCAGGTTGAATGACCTTAGCGGATAGAGTAGTAGTTTTCATTTCCATGAATTCCGAATTATTAGAATTAATTTCAAATGTTTTAATAGGCCATTGCCATATGGGAGATGAGAACCAATGAGGAGCGTTAAACCAAAATTCTAGTTTTGAAAGTAATTTCGGCGTTATAGGACGAGAAACAATATCAGCGGGGTTCTCTTGTCCATCAATATGAAACCAATGTTTAGCGGGTAATCTAGAATTTATTTCCGTTATCCGATTTGCGACAAATGTGTGAAATTTATATGCGGGTGAGTGTATCCACGTTAGTGTTACGGTTGAGTCAGAGAATGCGTAAATTTTGTCAATTTGACAGCGTTTGCTTAGAGTATCTTTTACAGCGGTGAGAAGATTAGCTAATAAGAGTGCAGCGCATAGTTCCAAGCGAGCCAGCGGCATTTTATTGAGTGAAGCGACGCGTGATTTCGAGGTGAGTAGAGTAACAGATCCGTGATCTATATCATTAGCGCTAACCCTTAAATATACGGCTGCACCATAGCAGCGCTCACTAGCGTCTGCGAAACCGAGGAGTGTCACGTGAGTATCAGAAGTTATACCTACATGACGCGGAATTTTAATTTGTTCGAGATAAGTGAATTCGTTGTGGAATTGATTCCACTTATTTTAATATGCGTAGGTACTGGACTATCCCAGTCAAGTTCATGTTTCCAACATTCTTGAACGAGTAACTTCATAAATGCTGTCACGGGAGCGATAAGACCTAACGGGTCGAAAAGACGAGCGGTTGCGGAGAAAATTGTGCGTTTCGTGCATATGAGAGAAATAGCGTTAATTTTAAAATTGAAAGGTGTCTTCTACAGGATTCCATTGCATACCTACAATTTTCACGTTTGAATTAGCGTCTGTGTTGAAATTAATATTTTGTGGATTTTTATGCGAAGCGGGGATTTTATCCATTAATTGAGAACTATTTGAGACCCATTTTATAAGATTGAAACCTCCGGACTTAAACATAGCGACCATTTCGCGGTGAGTTTTTTCGGCTTTATCAACTCCATCTAATGAACATATATAATCGTCCATATACATATGATTTTCAGCCTCGTATGCGGCTAGTGGGTACTGATCTTTACTTTCAGCAGCAAGTTGGCGAATCACCCTCATAGCCAAGTATGGCGAACTTGAAACACCAAAAGAAACCCTATTGAATTCGTAAGTTTCTAGTTTACTAGCGTTATCGAACCTATATAAAATGCGTTGAAAGGCGTGATGTTTAGAGTCGAGTTTTAATTGAAAATACATCTTCTCGATGTCAGCTGCAACAGCGACGGAGAACATGCGTAAATTTATGAGTAAGTCAAATATGTTACTTTGTAAATTAGGACGAATATATAAAATGTCATTAAGAGATTTACCTGATGAAGTTTTACAACTAGCATCAAGTACTATGCGTATTTTAGACGACTGTTTATCGATAAACAGCGTGATGCGGAATATAATAATGCGGAATTTCAAAGGAGGGATTATCAACTTTGGACAGATATCCTTGATCAATGTAGTCTTGAATAGTGGCGTTATAATTTTTACGAATATCGGGATGCGAATCTAATTTCTTTTCTAAATTAATGAGACGTCGGTGAGCAATAGCGTAAGAATTTCCTAATTCAGAATATGGAGTTATAAACGGTAACTGTACAGTATATCTGCCAGTACCATCACGTGATTGCGTAGCGTTAAAGATAAGGTCACAGGCCTCATCATCAGGGCTCCTGTGAACTTTATCAGGGACGTTTTCTAATTCCCAAAAGCGTTGAGTGAGAGTTTCAAGTGAGTTAGAAGCGGTAGCGCAGAAAAAAGATTTATTATTATATGTTTTATTATTTTGGAAGATAGGAGTGCGAGTGTCTAAGCGGTTATCACAATCTGCCCTACCCATGGCAATGCAACCTAGTGTAGTCTGTACAGCGACGACCGATGAACCGGGTATTGTAACCTTTCCACTTCCTAATAGGAACGGGAATAACTCGTTGCCAATTAGACAATCGATCTCGGCCGGTAAATGGAATGCATCATCAGCCATAGGTAAGTTGCGTAAGTGAATTAGTTTTGACGTATCTATAGGTAGACTAGGTAAGCCGTCGGTAATATTTTCTATTACGCGAGCATGGATAATATACAAGCAGCGTGAATCAAAGCGGGAAAATATTTTAAATTTCGTAAATCCAATAGCAGATATTTTAGATTGGCCTATACCAAGAACGGTTGAGTTATCGGGAGTAATGACTAAATTAAGGCGTTCACAACATGACTTTGTCATAAAATTACTCATTGAACCTGTATCTAGAAACACGCGAACCTTATTTGGATTCTTATTTTTATAAACGTATACGGAAGCAGTAGGTAATTAAACTGTAGTACTATTACTATCGATATTACAAGTAGAAGCGGTCATTGATAACGCAAGACCATTTAAATTTTGGCGCGCAAACTTATCAGCGGCGGCGGCGACCGAAGAAACATTCGACACGATCGCGGCAGGCTGAGCGGTAGTGAGGGGAGCGGCGCGGGGCGCGGGCTGCGTGTTGACACACTGATAGATCAGCGGCGGTGCGTTAGGTTCGACTTCCAAGTTTTCTACATGTAAGAGCGTATGATGTTTGCGTTGACATGTGGAACAAGTATTTATTGATTTACAGAATTTAGTATAATGAAATCCTAGACAATTACGACAGAAACGATGTTTATTTACTAGTTCAAATCTAGTACGCGGGTCTTGATTAACAAAAAATGAACATTTGTATAGAGGATGCGAGTTAGGATCATTACATATTTTACATGAGCGTTTTTGTATTGCGGGTGAATGAGTATTTGCGACGAAAGCTCGAGTAGTTTTAGAATTTGATGTATTATTATTATAATTATTTGAGGAGCGTTGAGTCAAACAAGGTTTTGTATTTGAGCTAGGATTACGTAGCGTTTGTATTTTACTTTGTTCTTTAAGAAATTTAGAAAGATGATCGTATGTGGGTATTTGAATATGCCTATGCGATTGCTCGAGCAAGTTCACTACCTCCTTATCGAGTTTAGTAAGTGCGACGTGAGTAATAATAAAATCTGAGAGATCGTCAATATTTAAACGGCGTAAAGCGGCTTCTGCAGAGTAAAATTGTTCGAGGAATGTATCGATAGATTGATTTGGTTTATAGTTAATTATTTGTTGTACGTAAATGGAAGCTTGTACTCGAGTATCTTGGTATTTTTCTAATAGAGAATTCCAAATTATAAGATAATTATTGGCGGTAGGTGTAATACCTGAACAAACGGTTAATGCTTTGCCGGACAAAGAACCTATTAAATATTGAACTTTTTCGGCGTCTGAGAGATGCAGATTATCGCGGATAAGACTTTTAAAATTCTCGTAAAATGGCAACCAATTATATGGCGATCCATCTAACTTAAGGGGCGGTAACTTGCGGTTCAACAAATCATATTTATGAGAATTATCTGTAGTGTTTTTAATAGAATTATTTTGTGTGAGTGTGGATGCTGTATGTTTTACGTAACAATACAGTTCGTCAAAGGATTGTAAGGCGGCGTAGTTCGGTTTTGCGGATGGATCATTTTCTAATCGAGCCATAACACACGAGTCCAGAGTATCCATGAAATTTGATCGTATAATATCTACCGATTGAATGCGTGCTAGAAATTGCGATTGAAATGTTGGATCGGAAACCTTTAGGCTAAGATCGTATATATTCTGCATAATCTGGTAAAGATTCTCCATCTTAGCTTCGAGAAGAGATAGTTTTGAGTAAACCTCGTGTTCATCATCAGTGGCTGTCTTCCCTTTTGGTTGTCTTGTTGACGCCATTTTGAGAATAGGTATCTAGTAATAATATAACGTGCGTGGATGCGTTAAATGTTTTTAAATGCGTGAAATAAGCGTTAAATATATATGCGGATATCAAAATATGAATAAACAAATAATTAAATATTTATAAGAGTGTGCATTGGATGCGATTTAGCGAGTTTGCGGATGCGTTGCGAAATGCGACAATGGCTGCCGTAATTTCGAAATAATAATTGTGTGAGGAAAGCGTTTGCGTATTGTGAAGGGGTAACTCAGGGAAACTAATAATAAGCAGAAATTACTTTTAACTTATATTGACTCAACAACGTGCCTGCCCTCGGGCGGTTTTTACAGAAGTCCCAGCTAAACAAAAACTACACGCGTTCGATATATTTCAAATATTCTGTATTCGATTTCCTTCCAAACTTATAAGTCGCCAGTATTAGGTGTCAGCGGCCGAACAGGTTGCTTGTCCTATGTGGAAAGCCTCTACATGAGCTACGCCCCTACGAATAGATGCGCAGAATCATGTGAAGCGCAGCTATTCTCAACTTTGGAAGGAAAATCACTCTTACCTAACACCTTTACCTAACGGAGGAATTAATCTAAGGTCCTTCCCTTACAAGGGGAAGGCTCAAGTCATGGCAAACGAATTACCGGATTCTCCGATATTTACTCTAACTTCAGCTAATAAGTGCACATGCATTAACAAGTCAACGCCGTCATGATTGAACCTCCTTGCACAAAACCTCCGAAAAAGTAACAAGGCGGCCTCTTATACCTAACAGAAATGATGTGATAACTCACATCCACCCGGATGGGGTTTAATCATTTGAAATTCAAACGTGATACAATATTTCATCCTCAAGCATTTATCAGGCCAGAGAAGGAAAGGCTGGATCGCATCGAATCGTCTAAACCTATCATTGAACTTTATCCAGAGCTTATCACACTTATCGTATTTAATATTATCAATAAGTTATTAACTGGACCAACGCCATAAACAGTCATCAACTGGACCAATGATGCCAAATCAACATCCTTTGCGAAGGCTATGCCCCGTATGCAAAGTCGGTTTCAGTTATGACCAATACCTCTCCCACTCCTGAAATGCTTATATCATCAATGCACTGGATTAAGCTCAGCCTAGCTGAATAAAAAAAACAAATATTGCTTCGATGCGTAGTCAGCATTGCCAGCCTTTTCTTCCCCCGGCAGCTTACATCAGCTCATGGAATTGGAAAATAATTGTTTTAATCACATCGATACTAATTGCAGCAAAAATCATCGATAAATATATTTTCTGCTTGCCCATCCCTACTAACTATGACATGTCAAATCTGAAAACTGTCTATCATATATATATTTTTTAAACATTGACGTTACATAACCTTGCCTACCAGTATCTACATTACCTTTAACTAGCCTACTCTAACATTAAACGGTTTTAGCCTATTTATATGTACAATATCCCTAAATCTCCTATTATTTAACTTTCTAATTACATAATTACCATCAGATAATCGCCTAACTATTTGGTAGGGACCTTTATATAACCTACATAGTTTCAAACTCCTATTTATGGTCCGTCTGGGCGTGTAGAGCATTACCAACTGATTCGGCGTAAACCTTCTGAACTTAGCTTTTCTATCATATCGCATTTTCTGTTTAACCTGTGCCCTTTTTATATTGGCTATGGCACATCGTGTCAGATTATTTCCTAGTTCATGACGTCCCACATAATCAATCATGATATTAAAATGTTTTTAAAAGGAAATATGTGAAGGGGTAACTCAGGGAAACTAATAATAAGCAGAAATTACTTTTAACTTATATTGACTCAACAACGTGCCTGCCCTCGGGCGGTTTTTACAGAAGTCCCAGCTAAACAAAAACTACACGCGTTCGATATATTTCAAATATTCTGTATTCGATTTCCTTCCAAACTTATAAGTCGCCAGTATTAGGTGTCAGCGGCCGAACAGGTTGCTTGTCCTATGTGGAAAGCGTCTACAGTATTGTGTGTGGTTATATGAGTGATTGAGAGAGTATATTATGTTTTTTATTCGGCGAGAGGGACCAGAACTTGTGGGCGCAGCGGAAAAAGGGCAGTAGGTAGGTACTTACGGGTGCAGGATTGGAGCTTTGAATAATAATGTCCTTCGAGAGTTTTAGCAGTGGATTTTTCACTATAGTTGAATGCTGGTAAGCCACCCACAGAGTATTTTTGTCACACACAACACTTATATTTGAGTTTTCTTTGAGAGCGAGAGGAACGGGAGCGCACACGCGTTACCGGAGTTGCGCTTTTTTGACAACTGAAGAGCGGAACGACCGGATGACCGGAAAATAGGAGGTAGGAAGGTGTGTGCGGGAGTTAAGGATTGGTCCTCGCGTGTTTGATTGAATGATGTGAAATGAATGTAAGTGTTGCTATTTTAATAATTTGAGTGCGTGAGTAAATATTTATAATATTTAATTGATATTTTTAATATGGCGCAGACATCAACCATTTATGTCCTTCCGTTGTGCTTCCCGCAGCCCGAAAAAATCATAGGTATGTGTCTATTCTTATCTCAATAGACAAACCTGGTTTTTCAATAGTCAACTTTTATCTAAGGCATAAATATTTCGAATTGAGATTTTTTGTGTGGATTTTTTTCGAAACACCATTTTTATTCTCTAATTTTAGGGACCACTTCCAATAGTCAGATAACTGACTATTGGAAGTGGTCCCTAAAACTAAGCACCATCAAAACAACCCAAGAATGTATCAAAACTGCACCCAAATGCAAATATTATGCCAGTTGGTTACCAACCTAAAATTTTTTTAGCATACTCCTTGAAAGTGTGTCGCATGTTCGAGTAGTCTTGGCAATCGGGTCACAAGCTCGAAGGTAAGCCTGCACTGGATGTTGGCGAGCCAACTTTGTCCACCACAATTAACTGGCGAGAATTCGTGATCTCTTCAGTTCTTACTATGGGAGAAAGTTGATTTCGAGTTGGTTTAGTGTATCTGTCTTTTAGAGACCGAAAATCTCTTGGCATTGATGGCTTAGCTATGCTTGATTCTGTTTATTATAGTCAGTATTAACCGTCGGTAAGGTAAAATTTCTGTATTCTCTAATAAATCCCCGTGGTTTTATAAAGAACAATGGTTTCACCATCTAAGCTGACTTAATTTTCAGCGTCTGAAAGTGAGTTATATACGAAAGAAAATCCATTAATTGATAACGTTTTTTCAAAGTATAAAATTAACTGGTTCACCACGGATAACCATAATAAATGAAAGTTATTTGATTTTTTCGTTAATTTTCATTAGCTTAGTGTTGCCATTTTACACTTATTCTGCCAAGTGACATGAATTGACTCTAGTAAGTATATCATTAATGTATTTGTTATTTAAATAAAAAGGAGTAAATGAATTAACAATACAGTTTTTGTCTAAGTGTAGGTGTCTTGCAGGAAGGTAAGAATTCTGTAGTGTAGTAGAAATAAATGAATACGTATCTAAGCCTAAAAAATAATGTAACTTGGTTGTTGTCGAGGACCTTTTGATACATGTCAGAGTCGCTTAAATAAATAAAAATACTCTTTCCAAAGAATAAATTTTACATTTCTTGCTGAAATATCTAAGAACGGGAAATACTAATGCGATATAGCCCTTTTACAACCACGAAATTGAATAATATTTTCTATTGAACACATTATTAAAAGTTACCCAGACATAACCACAACAAAAGTTCATGACTGAATATCTTTTATTCACGGCGTTCTTGAACAAAAATTCTTGCACAAACTAATTCAGAACATGATCCTGAATTAAGCCAGATATTTTTCATTTAGAGTCGTAGGAATTTAATCTCAGCTAAAACAAAATACAGGTTTCTGCCATTGTCCTTTAGTAAAAAAGTTCCAGCGTTTCATGAATTGAAATATACTGTTTTATTACTGTATATTATCTTACTGCAATGCAAAAATCGTTACCTATTAAATATCGAATTGGATGTTTTCTTCGCCATAGGCAAATTAAATATATTACTTTCTTGATTGAACGGCCATCTATGGTAGGTTGGTTTCAATAACACTTCGAAAGGCGGCAATTTGCTAAAAAAAATTGCGGGTAACATTTGTAGTCAGTGGAAAATTAGGGTGCATATAAATACTTAGATATAGTTCTTACTAGTACAGGCCCTCGTGTTGTTTTCCGTATAATAATCTTTATTGCATACTCGCAGCAGTTTCATATTTACGGAAAACAAGCTGGAAACTACAAGTCAATATGTACCAATGCCACCGTAACAAAAATATAAAGTTCCAAACTGCTAAGCGAGTTCGCAACGAGATAAATTAGTAAAAACTGATAGTAATGTTTGGCGACCGGCCAAAGTAAGTTCTCGGTGGGCGAGAGATGCATTCCAACCTGGGCACCACTAATGATACCTGTTTAGGGGAACCGTATACTGCGACGATACCTAATTCGATTTGGAGAGTGAAAAACGTGCTGCAAAAAATGTTGTTTATGTGCAACTAACTTTACTGCTAGCCCACGGCTTAGCCCCCGTGGCTTACACCACTAGACTAAAATGAATAAAAAAGCATATGTCATTCCGGCATAGATGAAAGAATTTTTAAAATCGGTTATGTAGTTTTTGTGTTTATTCATTACAAACAAACTTACAAACAATCAATTTCCTCTGTCGAAAGTCGAAAATTATCCCGAGGGAACATATTGCCGGGATAAAAAGTCTCCTATGTGCTATTCCTGACTATATCTATTTCTGTGCCAAATTTCATTGAGATCCGTCCGGCCGTTTCAGCGTGAAGAAGTAACAAACATACAAACACATGCACACACTCACAAACTTTCGCCTTTATAATATACTAGCTGACCCCCGGGGCTTCGCTCCCGTCAATTGGCTACTTACCTACCTACACTACCTACCCTACCTACCCTACCTACCCTACCTACCCTACCCTACCCTACCTACCCTACCCTACCCTACCCTACCCTACCTACCCTACATACCCTACCCTACCCTAACCTACCCTACCCTACCTACCCTACCCTACCCTACCCTACCCTACCCTACCCTACCCTACCTTCCCTACCCACCCTACCCTACCTACCCTACCCTACCCTACCCTACCCTACCCTGCCCTACCCTACCCTACCCTACCCTACCCTACCCTACCCTACCTACCCTACCCTACCCTACCTACCCTACCTACCCTACCCTACCCTACCCTACCTACCCTACCCTACCCTACCCTACCCTACCCTACCCTACCTACATACCTACCCTAACTACATACCTACCCTACCTATCTACAATTCTTTTTTTTTTTTTTAATTTTTCTTTCATAAGAACCTTCTCCTAACAATAACAAACACAACAAAAAAAGAATTAGCGAAATCGGTCCAGCAGTTCACGCGTGATGCCGTGACAACAGAAAACGGGTTTCATTTTTATATATATAGATTAGTGTTTCTTTTTTTGATGTGATAGTTTGATTACTAGCTTCGGCCAGCGGCTAAGACCGCGTGAAATTCGAAAATTATTGTATTTTTCTCAGCAAACCCTTTCATTTGATACCCATATCATGGCAGTGCACAAAAAATAACTAGCCCGCCATCTTGGGCCGTCCGCCATATCGGATTTAGAATGACGTCACTTAGCTTACTATGCATTATCATCCAAACTTAACGTGAATGCAAAATTTCATCTTAATCGGTAGAGGACAACTGCTTTATAATTCAGTTGCAAGATTTGACCCGAACACACTTACATTGCAAGTTAAATAAAAGCTTGTAAAATTGGTTGATTGTATGGCTGACATCGGTCAGTAGGACAATGTTTATCCAAGTCAGAGTTATCAACCCGAGCGCAACGCGTGACATTTCACTATGTTCACTGTTCAGTAAGAAATTCAAATGCGTCTAAAGACGTTTCCACATCAAAAGTGCTTGACGCATTTAATCAATTTAGTCGACTGTCCGCTGATCCTAAAGACTGTGACTAGCAAGACAAAACATTGCAGCAAATGGCTGCATTATTGTTCGTTAAAAATTTATTCGCTATAAAATTGGATAAATTGTTTGTACGTTGATAAATTACCGGATTTATTGCAACTGAAGTATTGTAGAAATGGTGCAGCGTTTCTTGAAATGGGTCATTCGTTTTGTGAATCACACGTGGGTTTTGCTTTCGTATTGATGGCAATATTTTTAAGTATAAGAAATGCTAAATGACTTCCAAAAAGTTTTAGACAAAGTGATAGTTGTTGTATCAGGGTAACAATGATCCCCCTTGGTGGGATAACGATGGTCCCGCATTGTCGAAGCGGGGGGGCTCAGTAGCCGTGGCTTGGTCACCCACGGTAAAGCGAAGAGGAACCCTAGGAGGGGCCGCTCGTCAGGGCTTTTGCCGACTAAGCTGACGACGTAGCCGCTCGGTAACCGCACCCCGCACGAGTGGCACCGCAGCTAGGGCGGGTCGCGATTTCGTATAGGGCCTCCCATACGATATCGCGGCTGGGGGTTTCAGGCCGCGGTGGGAGAGGAGTGCCAGTATTGCGGTGCGCCGCTCTTCCTACCTTCCGTGACCTGGACGGGGTCGCCACCGTGTGATGGCGGACGCGGTGGGGCCGCAGGGCAGGTCCCTATCGCCTGTGGCCGAAAAGGGGTAGGTGGCGGAGCCACTGACCTGGCCCGTCACAGGGGGACCAAGGGTTCGAATACATGGGGTCGTCTGGCACGCGTGTGCTGGTTTGGTCCTTGGGGTGTTCACGGCGTGCAATGTGTTCAGCCGGGGTGGGTTTACGGAATAGCGCTAACGCGTACCCATGTTCCCGCCATAAGCGGCACAGGAGGACAACGTGGAGTTTTAGTGGGTTGGAGTCCCAAATAACTGAGTTGTCTCCCAAAGCTTTTGCCACTCGCAAAAAAAAAAAAAGCGTAACGATGGTCGAAAAACCCAAGTAACGGTAATTTAGGATAATCAATATCTCTAACAAAATACAACTTTATCTAGAGCCAGTAGGTATGGCGATCCAGTTTTAACTCCTAGCCACGAAGTCTGACGCTGTCATGTATTGATGGTATATTCACAAGGGATTTCCTACTTCATGATTGTTATAATGTTTGTATTTATGCAAGGTTTCATAATTTAAGAGTATTTCTACATTTACCACGTTCACGAAATGAGCTCTTGTTTACGAGTTTAGACGGGCGACTTAACTTTACAATATTAACAAGAACTTAAACCTCCCTTCAAAGGAAAATTAAAAGCAAAAGTTCAGACAGGACCTGTCAAAAGTCAAGACAGACAACAACATCGTCTGATAAAAATAAGCTAACTGCATATTTTATTAAATAACATGTCGAGAAGAAGTAGTGAAAGAATTGGTAATGGTCTTCACTCAATTTTATTGTCATTTAATTTTATTTTATCTGATTATTGAAGTTTTATTATTTTTGACATGTTCATTTAAAATTCTATTCTATATAATATTTGCTTGAAGTAATGATATTCTAGTAAACAGATATGTTACACACTAACAAAAAAAACAGAAAAACGTGTTCCGCACAGCAGCGGCAGCACACCAACACACTTTTCAGTCATCTTATATTTCATTACAAGTGGAAAGAGATGGCTTGATAAAACCAACAAGAAAAAAAAGAGACGGCTAGTGTTAGTCACTTGCGTGTGAATAAAAACAAACATTATTCTGACTATAAATGTTTTTTTCTTTTTCTAACCTCCAAATATCAAAATACTAGAAAAAAAAAGTAAATTGAGGTGTATTGCGTACTTACTTATGGTATGAGATCCCTTCTGTTTTATGTACTTTGGTATCATAATTGGAACACTTTCTAAATACACACGATGGCATTTTTTTAATTTTGTTTTTGTTTCAACAAAGCGTATATACGTCCCAATTGGGACGTATTCAAGTCTTCACAGTGCGCGCGCTCATAACCTATCTGTTTACTAAAATATCATTGGCTTGAAGTTTTAAATCTTTTTATTTTTATTTTTGATTTAAATATTTTTGATTAATTATAACTTTATATTTAATCAATTGACAATTTGTTTTTAGTCAATTTCTCGTCCAATTTCCCAATATTTTGTAAATGTTTATTTGATTTGGAATGTACCTTGTACTAACAATAGTTTTTAACCGACTTTCCAAAAAGCAGGAGGTTCTATGTTCGACTTTATGTACCTTTTTTTGTTAATGTTCACCGATATCTGCTATTGTGAACCGATTTTAAAAATTATTTTGTTTGAAAGAGTATGTTTTGGAATCGGTCCCATTTTAATTTGGTGAAGATCTGGTGAAGACCTTCGAAGATATACAACAGAACTCTTCAATAAATAACGGCAAATCTCTCGGGATTGCTGCAATCACATGTCTGTTTATTGTTTATACTATTTCATAACATAACATCACGCCAGTACGCTCTAAAGGGTCACGAAGATGTGTACAGTTCACATTGGTACACTCTCATTTCACCGGTTATGTTAAAGTTTCATGATATTCGGGTAATCTATTCTGGCATTGTAGGTACCTTACTCAACCCTTTGCCAATAGGCAAAAAATCAACAAAAATGTGAAAAAAAAAATTTGTTTGCTTATGTATGCTACCGACTTCCAGATAAAAAACTAAAAAGTGAAAAGAACTTTCTTTTTGGAAGTCGGTGTCCATATAACAAAAAAATTGTACCTTCAAAAGAGACCGACTTCCAAAAAGAAAGTTATTTTTCACTTTGTAATTTTTTAATAAGAAGTTGGTATTACTTATTTGTAAAAAAGTTTTTTATATACGTATTTGTTACTTACAAGAAACAGACTGTAAATGGTCAGAATTTTAAATAAATCAAATTATAATTTAATCTGCAATGAATAAATAACTTGAAGTTTTGACGCTTGCTTGTACCGTCCGCATTGAGGGCACACTAAAGTTAGGTAGAGAAAGAAGACTTAAAAACGAGCGAAAAGACTTGTACACATGGACATGCTTCGTCTACACTGGTACAGTCAGTAAAAGAGCACTAGCGACTGCCATTTAACAGATGTCTTCATACGTACTGTCAACTTAGAAAACCGTGTCTATACTTTGAACCATAGGCTCTAAGCAAGTTAAATTTTCTCAGTGTTAACTATAATCAAAAATAAATAACGCATGCTTATCAAAACATGCAGTACTAAAATGGCACGTGGCCATATAGACTTATGATAATAATCGATGTCGCTGAAATAATGTCAAATTACACACTCGGCCCTCTTGTCATATTTTAAGATACAAACGTTAATCAGATGGGACGGATTTGCAGAAATACTTTCTCATTATTGACAAATAAGTCCACTTCACTATTGACGAGTTTATTAATGAAATACAGTCCTTAAGCAGTCAACATTCTTGCATGCTGATTGTACTATGTGGCTAAATGTGCTTACTTCTATTTTTTAACTCGTATGCAGCTGACCTTCTGTACTTATACATTTAGTGGTGACGGGGTTGAACCGATTACATCCTGCGGCAGGAACTCGATATAGAGATTTTAAGTGGGCCGAAGTACACTGTGGAGAACAGGTAGCGTAACTAGTCTGCATTTGTGAATTATCTTCGCTTGGTTTGAGCGTAAGAAATATAAAATAATATAGAAAACTTGTATTCGACGTAAGACACACACACAGGAGATGTTTTCAAATTAGTGGGCGGTGGTCCGGGACGATTTGAGAAGTCTGCATTTGGAAATTTCTAGGTTAAAAAATACTGTAGTATAAAATGTCCGTAAGTTAGCGTGTGTTATTATTTCTAAGAGAGCATTATGTACAGAGATGGTCTATATAATAGTTAATATTACATAGACCATCTCTTTCTTATAATTAAGAATTAAATTAATTAAACAATAATCAATTAAGTAACCAAATAATTAATTTAATTACTTAATAATTAATTTAACTAATTAATAATTAACTTAATTAATTATAACGTTATTTTTTTTTTTTAAAGTGAATTGCGCTATGTGTATGACTTCTTTATTTATTATATGGTCACGTTTGACCATACTCTACTTAACTTTTCGAGGAATCCGTCAAGATATCATGTTATGTTGTTATTTTGCAAATCTGGATGAATTAAGTGCGCAATGATTACACAATCAAACAACTTCTTCTACTGTTTCACCACTTCACAATGTTAGCTTATTAATTTCTGCAGCCATTACATATTTTCTATGAAAACTTTCAAAAACATCTGACTTTGCTTGAATATTAAGTAGTCAAGTTTGGCCTAATTTTACGGCGGTGTTCTGAAGTGAGTTACAGCACTTTGCGGTTATACAAACTATTTTATTGCTAGCTCGGGATTTGTGACTATTTAATGACAGGAGATATCGAGGATGAAATATGAATTAGGGAGAATAAAATGGCATTTTTGTTATAAAAAAAATAAGACAATAATTATTATTTTTAGTCTACGAATATTTTCTTAAACAAGCGACAGACGACTTGATGAAATCCCTTTAAATGGTAAGTGACATCGCGCCAGGCTCAGATGGAGACGGCGCGGCGGCGGGTAGAGCTAGACTCCTTCAACACACAGACTGGTTCTTAGACGCTTTAGTGGGGATGAGAGAAGTGAAAATTAGTAGACGCCTGCAGTGGGACAGTCCGTCAATTAATTCATTACTTATTTATTTATCACAAAATCCACAGCTCTTAAAAATACCTTATCACACTTTTTGTACTACTATTACAGCCAATTACGGATTTACAATGTTTTAAGTTTACAAAAATAAAAATTGCAATTTATAAAAAAATACTAAAATATTATAACTCAATCACAATATAATCATACTATATCACACTAATATTATAAAGGGGAAAGTTTGTGAGTGTGTGTTTGTATATTTGTTACTTCTTCACGTTCAAACGGCTGGACGAATCTAGATGAAATTTTGCACAGAGATAGATTATAGTCTGGAAGAGCACATAGAATATTATTATATATATAGCATGTTTATTATCCCGGTATAATGTTCCCTTTGAATATTTTTTGACATTCACGCGGGCGAAGCCGCTAGCAAAAGCTTGTATTCAGCAGACAGTAAAATTCATTCTCCAGGACTTCGTCGAGCTTCATTGCCTCGGCGCTTTTCTGGTGGTCGCCAATGTTGATTCTGGCTTTCAGGAGTTGCAGTGGTTTGGGAATAGTGCGATGGGATTGTCTGCCCGGTGATCTGTGTGGTTGGATTGCAGACTTCCTGAGAGATCGTTCCATTCGAGTGGTTATCGATGGCTGCTCGTCGGACAATTGGATATTAATGCCGGGGTCCCTAAGGGGTCGGTACTCTCAGCAACTTTATTCTTGCTGCACATTAACGATCTGCTAAAACTGGTACCTTTGGGTTTACAGACGCTCGTGCTACCGGGCTTCAGATCCGGTCTCTCCGGGAGGCCATGGTGGAGCGCTTGAACGAGTCCTTGCAGGCAGTTTCCGAATGGGGCGATGCCAATCTGTTCAGGTTTAATGCTGCTAAAACCCAGGTGTCTTTTTCCCACTGAAAAGAGCCAAATTTACCCGGCTCCAACTTTCCGAGATGTGATCGTGCCAATAACTGACCATCTTGAGCTTTTTGGCGTTACGATGACATCGACTCTCAATTTTGGCCCATACATTGAGGCAAAAGCTCAGCTGGCTGCCAAAAAGCTAGGGGCCCTTGCAAAGGTGAGAAGGTACTTCACGCCAGCTGCAGCAACAGCTGCTCAGCTTGTATCAAGCGCAATTTCGATCATGCATGGAGTACTGTTCTCATCTCTGGGACGGATTTTCCAAATACCAGCTTGATGCACTAGAGTCGATCAAACACCGGGCCAAAGGGCTCACGGGCGATGAGGCACTGGTTAACTCAAAACTCCAGAGCCTTGAACATCGTCGCCGAGTTGCCAGCTTATCGGTTTTTTATCGGTTACAATTCGGGGAGTGTGCGATGAAATTGTATGATCTAATCCCAGCCCGTTTCATCATCGGACAACCAGACGTTCGGCGTTGCGCAATCGGTATATGGTGGACATCCCACCCATACGCGCTAAACGATTTGGGAATACTTTTATTATACGCACAGCAAAAGAGTGAAATTCCCTGCCGGAGTCTGTGTTTCCCGATAGCTACAACCTAGGGGTCTTTAAGTCGAGAGTGAATAGTTTACTTCTAGGCAAGCGTGTTTCAACGTCGATCACATCATCGCTTGCCATCAGGCGAAAAAGCGGTCGAGCGCGAGCCTTTATTAAAAAAAAAAGAATTCAGAGTAATTTAATTTGTAAATGTTATTAGATAAGTTTGGATAGCGAATTGCATGGATTATTACCTGGTGTCGTCTGCCTTGCACATGCTGTCTTGTACATGATTGACACTTACTGTATTATTCTCATTTATTAATTTGCTTGTTTTGCTTTTATGTAATAAATCTAAATTAGAATTTATAGTCTAGACATTTTTATATCAAAGATTTTAAAACCAAAGACTCAAAGTCAAAAGACATGGGTCTTTTGACTTTCAGTCCAAATTAGGCTAACAATTTATTTAATTTTAATTTTTGATCCTCTCATCGCTTACCATCAGGCGAGATAGTGGTCAAGCGCGAACCAAATTCTAATAAAAAAAAACCATATGCTTTCAGGGCCAGTAGAGTTTATTACTTTCCTAGTTAAAAACGTTAAATTAATTAATTCTCTCTCTTTCCTAGCCTTTTCTCAACTATTTTGGGGTCGGCTTCCAGTCTTACCGGATTCAGTTGAGCACCAGTGTTTTACGTGGAGCGACTGCCTATCTGACCTCCACAACCCAGTAACTGGGTAACACGGTACCCTTTGGCAAGACTGGTGTCAGATCTCAAGCTTCTGACTACCCGTAACGACTGCCAACGATCTTCAAATGACAGCCGGGACCAACGGCTTAACGTGCTTGCCGAGGCACGGAGGAAACTCGGTATGTTGAAAATGGTCACGCATCGTCAAGCGTTGCTTAACCTTGAAGATCGATCCGTGCGGCTGTTAATATTTAGCCACGAGCTTCTCAAATTAATTTAATAAATAAATTAATTAATTTATTTATTTATTAGTTTATCCTCGCACTGGAACGCCTTGCAGCAATTACACCAATGGAGCACAATCTTCTAAACTCACTATAAGTCTAGGTTTCCTCACGATGTTTTCCTTCACCGTTGTCAGCAATGTCCAAGATAAACTTGGAAAGTACACATGAATTTGAAAAAGTCACATTGGTACTTGCCCGGATTCGAACCCACGAACTCAAGCACGAGAGGCGAGATCTTAGCCACTGGGCCATCACGACACAAAAATTAATTGGAGACAATCCAATTACACCTTTCTATATTAAAATACGTGCGTCATGTATTCATCCTGTACAAATACTTTAGCGTCCCTAATCCGGCAAGTAGGTACATCAAATTTTATAAAGTACAAAGGCACAAAATTTAATTACTGTTCCGCCATATTTAATTTTATCGTCAACAGAAAAAAAATACGAGCTTACTAAATTACTTACTGGACAGTCGTACACAGAAGCGACAGTATTACAAATACGTAATAATTCGCACACCTAGGGAGAAATATCTGCATTTCTTCGGTACCGTGGTGAACAATGCGCCGGCGGGCGGGACGTGATCCGGATTAAACCGGTAAATTGCGTTAAACCCTCCACTGTTCGACACCGATAGAGAGCTATGAGTGCCATGGCTTTTGAGCTCAAATTGCACACTTTACTGCGCGATTGTACAGTCAGGTTCAAAAGGACGTTACTTTGGATTTCTGAAAAGTCATCAAACTGGTGTGACTGAACTGGTGCAACTGAAGTGTTAATATAATTTTCTTTCATTTATCAGAATCATAGTATTGTGATGTTACATTCTTTTAGAATGTTACGAATAAATCTTTCACTATAAGAAAAAGTTTTGCGAAAATTGCTCGTTAATGGTCGGAGTTGAATACTTAACTGGTCAGCTGCTGTCATACTTACATTGCTATATAATGTGCTCTTACCACATACTTTCATTGCTATATAATGTGCTCTTTAATCCTTCTAGTCCTTTTTATCTTAAAGAACGCTTTCAGTTCCTCTGTGACACACATTCTAGGTCCTTGAGATCATCGGAAAACCTAAAATTAAGCTTTCGTATGCATTCCACATCCTTCTTCGACAAATCTTTCACGGTTCAAGCAGCTCGTTTGTGGAATGCATTACCTATTGAGGTAAGGCGTGCGCAAACATTACCTTCATTTAAAAAAATGGGTGAAGGAGCATTTCCTTTCTTTGTAACTATTCTTCTCCTTTCTCTGCCCTATTTTTTATATGTATTAGTATATTATTTTATTTGTATGTATGTATTTTATGTTGTATCTAAGTAATATTATTTAATATAGTTTTTGTACACTGACAGCCCTATGTCTATCTCTCCTCTCGTTTTGTCCATCCAAAGGTTGTCTGGAAGAGATTGCCTTGTGCGATAAGACCGCCCATTGTACACTGATCTTTATAATGTTTTTTACCTGTAATTATTTAAGTGGTGTACAATAAAGTATATAATAATAATAATAATAACTACTGATGAACGCAAAGAGGTATGGCAAGGCAAGGAGCTACACGGGCGCTTCTATCGGGCTCTCCATGGGCCCGATGTAGATTTTCAAGCGTCTGTGTCCTGGCTACGTTTCGGTGACCTTTTCGGGGAAACTGAAGGTTTTGTCTGTGCAATCATGGACGAAGTTATCCTGACGAATAACTATCGGAGACATATAATGAAGGACGGGACGGTTGACATGTGTCGGGCATGCCACCGTCCGGGTGAATCCATCAGACATATAGTCTCTGGTTGTTCTCGTCTGGCTAACGGCGAGTACTTACACAGGCATAACCAAGTGGCCAGGATTATTCACCAGCAACTTGCTTTGAAGTACAATCTAGTGGATTCTGAGGTACCATATTACAAGTATGTGCCCGACCCAGTTCTCGAAAATGACCATGTCACATTGTACTGGGATCGGTCTATCATCACTGATAGGACTATTGTCGCCAATAAGCCGGATATAGTGGTGATAGACCGATTAGCGCGCCGCACAATGATAATCGATGTCACCATCCCGCATGACGAGAACCTCGTGAAAGCTGAGAAAGAGAAACAAATCAAGTATCTCGACTTAGCACACGAGGTTGTCGACATGTGGAATGTGGACTCGGCGATCATTGTGCCGATTGTTGTTACGGCCAACGGCCTGATGGCCAAGAGCCTCGACGACCATCTGTCGAGGCTGTCATTACACGGTTGGATCAAGGGCCTGATACAGAAGGCAGTACTCCTCGATACGGCTCGCATTGTGAGGAGGTTCCTGTCTCTGGAGTCCTAACCACCGGTAGCTTGGACTCTGCTCCCGACACCGGTGGACCACCATTATTTTTTATATTTTTAAATGTTTTTTTTTTTGTTTTTATAAAGAAATATTTAAAAATGTAAATAGTAGATGTGTAAAAAATTGAATAAATGGCATAATAATAATACTTAACTGTGCACATGCGATGCACTGGCTGGTAAGCGAATGAGTCTCCTAGGGGTTGGATATCCAAAACCAGAAGACTATAGGCTCATATATCTCCTAGTCTCGTTGTAAAACTCATGAGAAGAGTTTTCAACGAGATTGGAGAGGAGTAAGTTATCTAGGGGAGGCCTATGTCCAGCAGTGGACGTTTATCGGCTGAAATGATGATGATGACGATGAAGTTATCTAGGGGACCACAATAGATCCCAATCGGTCGAAGTGTCCGAGTTATTTCTCGGTGCTCCACAAGATAAGATAAGATATATGGTCAGCTTATTAAGGTTGCAATAACAATAGATTCGAGTTAGTTTCATTAATTATTTATTAAGTACTTCAGAAATATCTTTTGATTTCTCAATGGCATTAAAGTTTAGGTATTTTCATAATCTATATGCTTGGTGGCCCATATTGTGAGACCTCGCCTCGCGTTGTTGAGGTCGTGGAGGTCGTGGGTTCAAAAGTGGACAAACACCAATGTGATTTTTAATTCACATTTATTTATTTATTTATTTATATATACTTTATTGTACACCAAGATAATAAAAACAATACATACAGAAACCTTAAAATAGACACAAACATACAACAGGCGGCCTTATCGCGTTCTGCGATCTTGCGATCACATGTACTTTTTAAGTTTATCTTGGATATAACTAAAGAAAAAACATCGTTAAAAAACCTAGATTTATAGGTTTGAAAATGTCCAAAACGCAATGAGCAAGCGTGGTGATGAATAAGAAGAGGCCTTTGCCCATCAGTGGAACACTATCAGACTGGTTTTTTTATTAGGTACGCAACTATACTATTCAATATTAAAAATATCCTACTAAGGTGAATGTTAACATTAGTCATGCGATTTATTCACTGAAAGCCTTTTGCTAACAGACGAATGTTCTCAGATTGATTCGACGCTTAACAACTGTAATTGATAAAATTAACAATTCGCATTTAGAGCGGACATTTTGAAGTGAACCTGATTTCATTCAGCCTTATTAATTTACTTGGAGACTTATTTGAAGTAACTCTGAATTTCGTGTAATTACTGTATTGGTAGGTATTTAATTTGTTTAAGTTTTTCGGAATTGTGCTTGGCCTTGCCAATTTGTTGTTAATGAAAGATAGATAGGACGTTAATATGAGCGACGAAGAGGATCTTAGAGCCTATTCCTGTATTTTTGGGGTACGTTCCCTCGAATCTAAATTGTTCGGGAAATGGCCCTCTAGACAAGTTGCCGAAAACTCAAGAATGTATGGGATTGACTATACATTCTTGAGTTCACCCAACATTGTCGACGATTAGGAGTAGACTAGAGCCAAAAATTACATTACCTTCTAACAGTTAAATTAAAAAGAAATTACGAAAATGCTTGTCGTATCAGGAATACGAAGTACCTAGACAATATCTAGCTTGAATCTGATGTAACAGAAATACTTGAAACCTCGCACAAAGCAAAGTGGCCCGCGTGTGCCAAGCTGCTGACATGACAGGGTGATCTATTGTGTGTTAGTGGCAACACTACTGCGGCGTGGTACAGTCGGCGACGAAAGTTGGCGACAATGCTTAGACGTCAATTGAGACTGAAATAATACCTACCGATCTATACATATTTGTCGACAGCGGCAAATTTGGCCAAAAATACCCTACTGTTATTCATTCAAATTTAAATTTAAATTCAACTGACTTCCAAAAAAAAACACTACAAAGTGAAAAATAACTTCAACTCCGGAAGTCGGTGTCAAAAAACGAAGAAACAAAAACAGGAACACCGACTTCAGAAATTGATGTTATTTTTCCGTTTGTAGTATTTTTTTTCGGAAGTCGGTTATATTTTCCTCTAAATAAATTTTTGTTTAATTAAACCTAAATATTATTGTAAAAATACCAGAATACTACTCTGATAGTGTTATCGATATTTTTGATTATTAAAATAACTCAGGTTGTTATAAACTGTGTTTAACACTTTTATTTCTGATTTTAATATAATGACTGCGTTGTTAAATTTTCGAGTTATTGAGTTGCTTTATATGAAGTATGTAAATACAATGCTGAGTACTCAGTGTTTTAGGTAAAACTTTTGTGTTTTATAACCTGTCCGTAATCTCCGCATTACTAAGACATATCCGTCCGCTCTTTGTGAGGCAGCTGGCCGGAATCCACTAAGCGAACTCAGTGCGGGCTGGAGGCCCGAATGGCACGTCCAGTCTTAAATCATAGCTCACCAGCTTCTGTCAGCGGCTTCGCCCACGCGAAAGTCAAAAATTATCCCAAAGGAACGTATTCCTGGGATAAAACGTATGCTATATCCTTTTTCAAGGCCCTATCTATCTGTATAACAATATAAATCAAAATTCATTTAGCGATTTAAGCCTGAAAGCGTAACAAGCGAAAGGCAAATTTTTTCGATTATATACTAGCTTTTTTCCCGCGGCTTCGCCCCCGTAGCCCACTGGATCCGTTACTTTTTCGGGATAAAAAGTAGGTTATGACAATCAGGCTAGCAGTATAGCTTTCTACTGGTGAAAGAATTTTCAAAATCGGTTCAGTAGTTCTAGAGATTACTGCCTACAAACAAACATAAAATTTACCCCTTTATAATATTAATAAAGTATAGATTAGTATTAGTATCAATTTTAGCGGAATATGGTTCAATGAATTAATGTTATAATTATAAGTACTTCTCAAGCCTAAAACCAGAGTTTAATATAAGTAAGTCGCGATGTCAAAAGACAGCAACTGTTTTTTTTATTCTATCTTTCTTAGGTTTCCTAAATCCACGGTGAAGAATATTTCTCTAAAAATGAAATGTTTTATTATCTTATTTCAAACAAAATAAGCTTCTTAAAACTCATTCTTCATTCAAATAGTAAATGTACGAAAAAGAAAAACAAAACACGTGTTCATACCCTCCACTTCGATTTATTTTCCAAAAGTATGATCAGATTAATGGTTTCAGGAAGAGGCCCGTTTGTTTTTTCAGGGACTGTCGGACCCTTTATAGGGACGTGACTACCTCGGCCAGTAATAAATCAGATCGATCGATACAATCCAAAGAGTCGATGAATTCGATTTGTTCTCTAATTTATAGAGTTCAGTTTATCTCAGCAAGGAAGTCGGGTAGAATATTAATGAAGTCTTGGGTACAAACTACAAATAGGAGCTATTCTGTAATTACTCGTTTGAGGATGATGTTTATTCTCTGGTTCCTACAAGGGTAATTAAGATCTAAGAATGTTTGAAACCCTAATGACAGGATTTCAGGCAAATTTTGAGTTTGACAAATATTCAACTTCAAGTTATAAATTCGGAAATAGGAGGTAAGAATATAGGTAATCATGTAGGTATACTGATCTGATTGGTAGACAGACATGAACAAAAAAAGTCGAATAAATCGATACTTAATTATAGTTTCAGTAACAAATTTTTTGGTTCCTTACTGAAACTAAAATTAACTATCGATAATCCCACTTCAAGTTTTGGAGTATTTACGTTGACGCGTATATAAACCGAACACATGGACAAAATTACTACACATTTCAACATAAAGTTTCATATTCACTTCACCCAAAAACCACATAATAAATAAACTAGCCACCTTCCTAAACCAAAATTACTCTATCCCAACCACTTTTCATTCAAACCATACAAACTAACTACACACGTCCAAAACTGGGCACTTTTAATGGACAATCTCATTAACACCATCATCAACCAGTTAATGGGTTCGAGCCCTAATTTCCCGACGTGTGAACCCGGCCGAGCGTGGTCCACAGATAGTGTGTATGTACCATAGACCACCGAGACGCTTGGGAAGCCATTGCAAGAGATGCCACTGTAACAAACTTTCCATACAAAGAAAGGCTAGAGGAGGAAGGATCAAACTTATGTCACTAAAAGAGTTGTGAATATAAATGTTGAAGGATAAAGAGGGATCGGGCCTGGCTTCCCACTGGCCTTGAAAACATGGATGGATTATGTGGGGAATGTTATGAATGAAAACACGGATAGTGTGACGGTTGACCGCGACAACGTGTTGTGCCGATCCCAAGTAACAAGGGACAAGGGCAGGACGATGATGAAAAACCTAGCGTGCAATAAGCATAACCGTTTATTCGTAGTAATTGACAATTCTGTCTGTGGCTGTTCCTAAGGTTAGGGGAGCGACGATCTTCATAGGGTGGGTGGTAGCAGCTGGATGAAAGTAGCCGAGAATTGAGATAAATGACGTGCAAAATATAGATACACGACCAGGGACTGTTCCAAATGTTCAGTAGTATGTTTGTATCTTCGATCGAAAGCATGCATCATCAATAGTGACCGTCTTCTAAATTACTGCATGCGATTTGTTTTCAATTTGCGTAAATATGATCATGTCTCTGCGCATCGCTTGCTTCTAAAGTGGTTTCCCATACGCCAGCGCAGAGAGCAAAGGGCTCTAACTACATTGTACTCATTTCTTGACTCTCCCAATTCCCCTAGTTATCTGGCCCCTCACTTTCAAAACATCTGCGACAACTACAATAAAATCTACGATCCACCAATAACCGTCTTCTTCAATATCCTACTCACCGCACTGACTTCATTCACCGTTCTTTTTTCGTTCAGTCTATTTCTCTGTGGAATGCGCTCCCCCAGGAAATCAGGATGGCAACTAACCGACTAACCTTCAAAGTCAAAGTTCGCGAACACATTCGCAAGAAGTTGGCAGCAGTATCGTCACAGCGCTAGATTTTTCCAATTGTCTATGTCTACTAATTGTTTAGGTATAATCCTATATTTCATTTAATATTTATTGTGTGAATTATATTGTATAATTATTAATTATTTCTTGCTTATATCTATGTATTGTATATATATTTAAATCAATTCACTATCGTGATTGCACCTACCACTATTTATCTCTGCATCACCCAAAGGTTGACTGGTAGAAAATGCCTAAGGCATTAAGTCCGCCTCTGTACATTTGTGTGCTTAAAGTATTAAATAAATAAATAGTTTTAGAGCAACTTGCAAATAATTCGGTCAGTAATGACGTCTCTAGTCGCTGCGATTCTGTGCTCTATGGCCCGTACCCTTATTCCTTTACAATTCAATTGTTTCTTGCTGACCATTGACCAACCGTCCGTCGCATTTGTTCGTAAATTATTATGCTTTAGAAAATGGCCCTTTTCTCGGGTGTGGGTTTAGTGTTTAAAATAGACTTTTTGTAAAGAAGATTTAGGGGCGTAATGTCTGTACTTTAGTGGTGACTGGTATGTAAGTACGTTTTTGTAGGTGAAAGTAGTGTTGGCTTTTTCAGTCAAGCCAAATGTTACGTGAAATAGCTACAACTAGTAGGTACTATTCAACTAGAATACAATATACTTTATTGTACACCAAAATATTCATAATATTTCTTTACACAAACTTAATACTATGGAAAAAGTGGGTTTTTTTTTGGCTGACAATGATATCTACCAGACATCCTTTGGATAAACTGAAAGAACTTAAAATAAAAAAGAGGGCAGTCTGTGTTATACTGCGACATTAAAATATAAATACATGAAAAATATATACTAAGCCATATAAAATACTATATATTATTAAGCAAGGCATTCCGATCCATTTGTATTATTTTTAACCGACTTACCAAAAAGAAGGAGGTTCTATGTTTGACTTCATGTTTGCTTTTTTTTTTTTGTTTGTGTTCACCGATATCTCCGTCAATTGTGGACCGATATTGATAATTCTTTTTTTTTTTCATTTCAAAGAGTATGTTTTGAAATTGGTCACATTTTAATTTGGTGAAGATCTGATGAAGGACTTCGAAGATATACGACAGAAAAATTCAATAAATAACGGCAAATCTCTCGGGATTGCTGCAATCGCATGTCCGTTTATTGATTATACCATTTCATAACATAACATCACGCCAGTACGCTCTTAAGGGGTACGCAGATCTCTCATTTCAGCGATTATGTTCAAGTTTCATGATATTTGGGTTATCTATTCTGTCGTTACGGTAACTTACTAAACAACTTGCCTATTAGGTAGGTACAACTAAAAAGTGAAAAAAAAATCATTTTTACAAAAATATACTAACGACTTGACACAGAAGTCGGTGGCCATAACGAAAAAAAAAATGGTACCTACGAAATACACCGACTTCCTTAAACAAAGTTATATTTCACTTTGTAGTTTTCTTATTTGGAAGACGGTAGTATTTCTTTGTATAAAAGTTTTTTATTTTAATCGTGATGCTTTTGATGATATAATGTCTCCGTCTCACTTAGTCTCTTGTTATAAATAACAAGAACGATAAAACCCAAAAACTAGTATCAGAAAACTTCGGCAACTGAAGTGACTATCGCAATATCTGTGGTATAGATAGTTCAAATCATCTTTGCGCGCGGCGCTATGTGTGGGTTACTCGGTCGACGATTACCGCGTCATTTGAACACAAATGACACAAGCGAACACAACACACACACAAAACACAAGCACAATACACGCATACACGTATAAAAATAATTATAATATAATTATTTTTTGCGTATTGTGTGTTATTGTAATACTGTGTTGTGTGTGCCTGCTTGTTATTATTTTTATTGCTTGCGCACGCACACATGGCGCCGTTCACACAGATGAGTTGAACTATCTATATTTACTAATCTGTAAATATTTAACCGTGAAAACTAAGATGAGTCAAACACAAAATGAGATGTCAATCCATCCAAGCAAGATAAAATGCCAATTTACTTTAAGCTTACTCCACCTGACTTTTTCTGGCCAGTGGTTTATTTGCTCACAAAAGTGCTTTCCTGCTTCAGAACAGCCATTTAGTTATCTTTAACGTTATCTACGTGTAACTGTCTAGTAAAAAGGAACATGTACACGTGTTGGCAAGTCGTCCGGCAAACGCAAAAAAATCTAGATCTTATAACCTTTATACTTCGTTAGCTTGGGTCTGATGCTCGTGGAACCATAAAAAGTTATGTTATTCTTTATGAAGTTTCTTGTGTCGGCAATTCATAATCTTTTTTAAGGGGAGTAATATGACTATATTGTCTTGAAGTAATTAACCGACATCTTATTAAAGACCAATATTGAAATGAAGTGACGACCGCGTACCGGAATGCAGCGTGCATTGGAAGGTCTCCCATTAGAGAGGCCAATGATTTGGTTAAGGTGGCGGCAATCCGTAGGCTTATTACGTATGAAACAGCAATCAGCAGTAATTGCGCAGCGATCGCGTAGTCATCAAACGTTCTGACGCTATAAAATCGGGCTTACCCAATTATCTGTTATTCGCTTGCTGTTTGTCAAATGCAGTTATTTCGATACATATCGCTTAGACTTTAAAACTTCTTTACTTAGCAATTTGAGAGCGGTTGGCAATCGACCAACAACTAGAAAAAACGAATCACAATTTGACAGCCAAATTTGCTCGCCATAATCGTGATCACCCTGCGTTCAAATAAACATTTTAGTTAACTAATTATTCCATTGAGGCAGCACTGTCGAAAAATAGCTATGGTGTGGCTATCGCTGATACATAAATTTGGATTCGCGATTGAAGAGCAATTATTGCGCAATAATTGCTATCGTTTTGCTCTTGCAATATACGCAAGGGACCGGTTCATATGTCCACTGCTGAACATAGGTCATTTTCAGTAGTAAACGTCTTTCGGCTGAAATGATGATGGTAATTGAAATAAAACCGAAAAAATACATTTCCTACTTATTCGATGGTGTTGGTCGATTTTCAAAATAGAATAAACAGTAAAAAACAAAAACAAACGAAAACATGTACAATTTAACTTAACGATCAAAATTTTACTAACACCTAATTACTTATACAATAATTGTTACGTCATCGTACAATTACTCAACCAAATCCCTAACAAACGATATCGCACCGCTATCGTCACAGCCCAGGAGCTCACAATTATCATCCAAATGTCCTTCGGAAAGTTCATGGAGTCTCGTTCGCACGACACTTTCGCGGTAATAAAAACACGGGCTCTCTACAGTGAAACTCTAGTACTTCAAAAAGTACCAAAGTTTAAACCGTCGACACCGGCTGTGAAAAGACGTAAGATGCAACATAAAACCGTCACGTTTTAAAACCAGAACGGCCGAGTGGATACGCTCCTTTAAAGGGAATTTTCAACTTTTCGGACGCAATAAAATCGGATCGCTAATCTGTTTGAGTCGTGATGTGAGGCTACGCGTAGACTGCTACGCGTAGGCTGCTACGCGCTTAGAGCTACGTGCTACGAAGTATGTTGGCTACGAAGGTTTTGACTATGACAATATTCATTTTCTATTTTAAATAATCCACCTTCAAACGTCGTGTTTATAATTCATGGTATATAAGCCGTTTGGCCAATGGGATGTTCCTTTGGTAAAAATAATTGTGCTACGCTGTGCTTCGCTGCGCTACGTTGTGCTACGTTGCACTTTGCTGTGGTACTCAGTGATGCGCAGTGCTACGCAGTGCTAACAATACTTATCTTTTCCATCATACAAGCTAACACCCTGTTTGCTAAATTGTTACATAAGCTCTTTCAACAATAATTCACCCCAAACCAAGACCAAGTAAATTACCAGAGTAGATAATGTAAATCAGTCCTTATCACTTTAACACAGGTTCGTTAGAACTTAATGTTCCACACAGTATACTTAAAAGTACTTTGGAATCACGGTAGGTAATAATTATGCGGGTCCATTAATTACTTTGCACAAAAACCGTACCCTAATATATCGTGGCGTACCTCGCGTCTTTGAGCCACAGCTTAGAATAATAGTGCCCTTTTACGGAGACTATTTGTATGAGCCACGTACTATGTGGATGGGCATACTGCTAGTTACTGTTAATTAAATTTTATCTAGTTAGCTGATTTAGGTTCGTTAGCACGACTGAGCTCTATGTTATGCTGTACTCCAACTGAGCATTATTTAACACTTATTTAAAACATTTGACTTAAAAAAGTTGTTGGTAATTGCGCAATTTTTTTAAACTTTTTATTTAAAAAAAATACCTAATGAATCAAAGATTTGAATCTCTATCAAAAACGCAATTTATATGTACTAAATTACCGTGCATAAAACTATACAGAAACGCATTTTTTTTCCATTTGTATCACTATAATTCACCGCATGTGGCATCCTTACACCCATTGATTTTTATATAATCTATGTTCATACATCGTTGTTCATCGACGTATGAGTACTATCTACACACGTGATATTAAATCTATATTGTCTGCCATACTCTCAACTCTAATCATCTCCAAGCCAGATAACGTGTAAGCCACCAGACGCTGTCTCATAAAAAAACACTGCCCACTTGTCATGGCGACCGACGCCGACACACTCCACATTCCACATTCGTCAATGTAAATAAGTTACTCCACCGCCGAAATATATAAAGATATCTGTGTATGAATGTCCCCCGAAATATTTATAATAAGATTGTATTTACGGTGGCTGGGTCCATTTTAGAACGATTAATGATGTACGGTAATGTGTCGATATGATGAAAATTATAGGACTTGAAAATAAAAGAGAAGAATAAAATAGAATAAACATGTCTCCGAAATGAATATGCTTGTTTGTATGCTAAGATTTTCAGTCCAGTGACTGGTTCACCCTTTTGATTCATTTTTCCGTATCGATGACTTGTATTTTGTCCATCCAGTGAGTAACAACGGAGTGGGTGGCCTTGTCGATCAAAATTTTACTAACACCTAATTACTAATACAATAATTGTTACGTCATCGTACAACAATATATAGAGATATGTGTTTATATATGTGTGGGCATGATTCCTAATACAATGATCTAGGATCCAACTGGGTCCCAAGTGCGAGTTTAATACAACCGACCGAGCCTCGGGCTGCTACAAATCATTTCGTTACAGAAAATCTTATTAGAACGGCCTGAAGTCATAAATCAGAATAAATCTTCTAAAGATTTCTCACCACTTGTAACTATCGATAAAAAAATATCGATAGTCAGTGTTTTGGCGTCTCTAGACATATTCAGAAAAAACTCAATGGAGTATAAAACAGGTCGCGTTCGTCCTTCGACGCAATAATAATTTCTTAACGAGATTATGTTTGAGTTTTTAATGAAAATTAAAACGTGGTTAATGACGTTATTTCTGTCAATTTTAATCACGTGATTGCTTTAATTTAGGTACTGATGAAATTCTTAGAGGCCACTCTTAATTAGTGATTCCTTTTTGAATGCTTTTTTTTAATTTTGTTATTTGATATTAAGCTTACAAGTTATAAAATAAGCATTACGAATTACAGTATGGGAGCCGAAATATCAATAGTGGTTCATTGCAGGCGATGTAAGCAGTCGTGGTTAGCGTACCTGTGAGTGTAACAGGTTGAGAAAGAATTTAATATTTGTTTCTTCCACGGGTTCTTTCAAGTATAATTACAGAAATCGTGCAATTTTCCTACATAAAATGCAGACGATGGCACTCAGCAAAAAACGGGCTTTTTACCGGTGAGGGTTTTGGATTCAATTCTATTTTTCCAGATACGAACTTACATAACACAAACAAATTTTAACTCTTTGCGATATATGTGTAGATTTAATAAATAATTGCCATTTTATAACATCCGGAGAAGGTTCTAGTTTAACGTGAATATTCCATCCAATCAAAGTACTTTTATAGATATGTACTTTCAAATTGAAAAATAAAGTTTAATTGCTGGAACTGCATCCTGTTTACTCCATAAACAAAATTCTGCTTTATTGACAATATGATGTAATAATCTAAAACAGAAATGTCAATAAACTAAGTAAATACTGAGCTTACAATATCCGGAAAACTGGATATTGGTTTACTGAATCAAAAAAGATATAAAAACTTCAATATTTTTTATTTCTACAGTGAAACATTATTATTATCACTAACTAGCTGTCCCACGCGGCTTCGCTCCCGTCAACTGGCTACCTACCTACCCATCTACACTACCTACACTACATACATGATTTTTGCGTAACTTTAACCGCTTACGCAGCGCACGCAACGGAAACTCTCAAAAATAAATAATTTTGCCCGTTTAGTTGCAACTTTTTTCTTTTATGCTCCGCTCCTATTGGTCGTAGCGTAATGTTATATAGCCTATAGCCTTCCTCGATAAATGGACTATCCAACACAAAAAGAATGTTTCAATTTCAACCAGTAGTTTCTGAGATTAGCGCGTTCAAACAAACAAACAAACTCTTCAGCTTTATAATATTAGTATAGATATTATAAAGAGGGAGACCGAATTTTGTGAGTTTGTTCGACGTCATGTCTGATATCACAATAAGCTAAATTATTTTGACCCAGGCAAAGCCGGAGCAAGCCGCTAGTCATTATTATAAAATTAAATATGCAACTACTTTTATTTATTTTTACTTGACGTTCCTGTTTTTCATGACATTTTCATGTTAAATTGATATTCATTGAACATTCATTCATTCCATTCCAACGTGATCGTTGGAATGTTGGGATAGCTTTGTATCAATGTTTGACACGGAATAGCTAAACACATCTAATTAATGTCAAATAATTATTATTTATTCAAATTAAGTGACGGACCGAATCACTTGATTTCATTTTACGTTTTACGCGGAGCTGAAACCGCGAACCGGAAAACACAACGTTGGAAGACCTTCCTCTAGGTAGACCAATGATCTAGTTTAAAGCTGCAGGAAACCGATGAATATGAGATGCACAGACACAGACACACACCTTTTTAACGATAAAAACTTAAATTTGAAAATAATAATATTTGATTCTACCGTTTACCGTACCGATTGATAAAGAAAATTTACACTATAAAACATTAATAACTATGCTGCATCAAATTTTTCTACCAAACGATATATGGATGTTGATCGATGCATGTGCTATGGATATCGGTTCCGACACATTCGAAGAAAATTACCGAATAAATTATAATTTGGAGAGTAGAAAGTTGCCTATAATATTTGCTACCAAGACCGCACTTCGCCACAGTCGAGCAGGCACGACCGTTATACCCTTTTCTCGAACAAACTCAGACTATAGCACTAAAATAAAAACCCTATCACTTTTATAGGAGAGCCAGCATTTTATGCTTGAGTTTATGGTCTGCAATAGAGGCATAAAGTTGTAATCTTATTTTAAAGATGTAAGTTTGGAACTCTGCAGTCTATTATGTGACTATTTAAGCCTGGTTGATAAGCTTAGACGTTTGATTGCCATGAGATGTCTTTCTTATCCAGTATAAACTTTCAAACTCAAAACTTTAATTATAAGTACCTGCTTTTGACTTATCATGGTGTACTGACAACTGTTAAAAGTGATAAAATTTACATATAACAGAGTAGCTTATTTCATTTCTAAAAAATTGATGGGGTCCGTTAGGGCCGATGCCTGTCTGGGTCGCGGATAAATTTGAAAGAGAGTTACCGCGGCCCTGGCACAAGCAACTGAAGGAACACGGGTGGGTTTTAGTCAGTAAAAGTCTGACACGCAGAGCGGGAGAAGTCATTGGATGATGTCCCACCCAAAAAAAAGGTACGAAAGTCAACTTATTACCTATGGTTTCACTAATTTAAGAAGTCACACAGGCACGAACAATTAAGAATCCTATGTCCTTATCCCGACCATAGTCTACCTGTGTTCATTTAATCTAAATCCGTTCTATTTTATGAATGAATTTGAAACATAATAGGCGCCAACTTCGTTGGTTGGTAATATTACATTAAAAAAATCCGTTCCATTGAGCTATTGAGGTGTGATTGATGAATATTAAACTTTAATATCAGTAGAATAGGATACGATTTATATGAGCAACATTGATATCGTGACCAGAATAAATCCAACCCAAATAGATGCACTTTAAACTGAAACAAAAGTCAATCCACTTCAAGTCTAGGGCTGCCACGAGACACAAACATCGCGTGCGCCTCCGTAATGAAATTCTACAGTTCAATTGTTGTGCAAACATGGAATTGAGGACAGCACTATTCTGCGATTGTACAACCCTATTGTGCCAGTCTGTGTTTTCTTCGCAAGATGATCTTATCTGAGATAGAGTGTTTAGTTTGTGGGTTGTAGTGTGAGGAATTAATTCGGCAGTGTGTGGGATTAAACTATCAAAAGGTACATATATCTGTCTGGACACGTGTTTGTATTCTCAATATGGTCTTAGTTTAGCTTTCATACACATTCTTACCACTTTAAGATGTTTAGTTGTAACTATTAAAAGCTTACATATACTTACCCACTGACTGATTGAAACTCATTTGTTCTAATACTTTTAAATTCTAATGTCGTTGGGTTTATATATTGCCATTTCCCTTTGTACATTGACCTTAGTAAGACGTCCTAAAGTTATAATAGTGCCTGTGTGAGACAGTAATACAGAACAAATAGCACTATCCCCACTATCCTCCACTTCAGCGGAATCATGATTTCGTTGGTACGAAAGTTGAGTGTGAAAGGATAGATGTATATGACTTGTATACATCTGTATTGTCTTGTATTCGTAGTCGAATCATGATAGTTTTGACACGTTATCTACGGGGGCTGGTCACGCAGAATGGTCACCGAACGAGGACATCCGAACACATAGGATATACAGGGAAATTCTCATCATTATCCCAATATATTTGTGGTCAGTTATGCATATTATCTTCTGCCACACATGTTTATTCGGCGTCATCTCTATAGTCACCTTAATTCTGGCCATGTCTTAGAAAGTATTTGATATATTTTCTATACAACCATTTTCTCAAAATAAATGAATTTAATCTTATTTGTAACCCAATCAACACTAAGTATATACTTCGTGTAGTACAATATACTCATAAAATAGAGTCATCACTAGCCCAGCAATAACTTGATGGAACAAATTGACAGGACCATCGTAAAACCGAGTTCATTGTAAAAATGTTCTGCTCGTAAAATAAATCCTTATTACCGACACCTGGTGTCTGCTGCAAGGACATCATATGTGGGTACTGTCGGCAAACTTGATACATGACCCGTCCTAATCTTATTTTAGTACGACAGTTAATTCCGAATTCAAAACATAATTTCCAAATTTATTTATTTATTACAATTAATAATCTACTGCAATGGACACAATAGTTAAAATTTTATGACCCTATGCTCGTATTGACACAGGTTTTATATTAAGTTAAACGTTTTAAATGCTCCATGAGTGCTATACATTTTGAAGTTTTCAAATGAATTATCGGCTAAACGGGGCATGAATCAAATTTGTTGACTGTACTTACATGTTGGTTCTTATATTGGTGCTTATATGTTGTTAAGGGCTGAATTACTTTACCCAGGTGTGTAGGATAGGGGGCTGGTTTTCATATTGTCAGAGTGCTTTTCGGTACTAATCTTATCAAGTGTTAATGTAGGAAGAATAGTGTTCATTCATATCTACGTCCTCAGCTATAAGTTTCGATCCTGGAAAATAACTATCTGGGGCTATAAATTTAGAGTAGAGATGTGGCCGGCTTCCAAATTGAGAACTTTGATTTAACAACGTGTCAAATCGTTCGTTTGACCAATATTCATCTTCAAATTTATTATTCATGAACGGGGTAGTAGAATGTTACGTTTTCAGTAGTATTTTCATAACAAATTATTCGAGTTATATTTCTGAAAAAAGTCTTTCGTAAAAGTCAAGAGTATCGCAAAAATTCCATCATACATTTACTCCATTGTGTATTTATTTCTGAACGACAGACATAAACACAAATGACTCAGAACCTTTCCCATTCGATTGACTAATTTGTGTATAGTTTATATAAAATCGTATCGTATATTTACTAAAACACGTCGGTCTAGTCGCAAGAGCTACAGCAGAGTATGGAGTCCTGGGTTCGATTCCCGTGTCAAGCAAAGTGTTATTGGGTTTTCCCATCTGGAATTTCTCAGTAGCAGTCCGGAGTCCGGATCAGTGCCCGGTTGATGGCAATAGGCAAGTGGACCTTAAATATAACTGGTGAAATGTGTAGGTCCTATAGTCGCAATTCTGCCTAACCTTTCGGTGAATATGGGCGAGATATTATGTTAAATCAATCCTACTTCCCATCATCATCATCACCATCATCGTCATTATCATCTTTTTAACGTTCTTACTGCTGGGACACAGGAGTAAGAACGTTAAAAAGATGATAATGACTACTATTATTATAATAGTATTATAAAGGCGAAAATTTGTGAGGGTGTGTGTGTGTATTTGTATGTTTGTTACTTCTTCACGCTCAAACGGCTTGATAGATCTGGATGAAATTTGGCACAGAGATAGATTATAGTCAGGAGTAGTATATAGGATACTTTTTATCACGGGAATATTTTCCCTCTGGATAATTATCGACTTTCACGCGGGCGAAGCCGCTGCTGGCAGAAGCAAGTTTATATTATAAATGCAAAAGTTTGGGTGGATGGATGTTTGTTAGGCAATCACGACAGAACGGCTGAACGGATCTGAATGAAATTCGGCTCAGAGATAGATTATCGCTAGTGTTGTTCTAAAAACTGTTTTAAAAAGCAAAGTGGGAGTGTAGAGGAAAGTAATAAGATCCCATCTCGAGAAACCAACACATTTCCCATATTTACTGTTAGCTAAGTGCTCCGACCGTTTAGTGGCCATCGTGTGACATATTTTTAATCAAAACAATCGTTCGTAAATGTCACCATTTTTCTCGAAGAGGATTGTCTTTTCAATCGCCTTGCTCTTAAAATTGGACAATGGATTGGGTCTGTTGTTATTGAGTAATGTTTTTTCTTTCTTCTGTCTCGTTTAATTGAAATAGTAAAAGTAGATAGGTAGCTTTAAATTCTATTTAGTTTCTATTTTGTTGAGGTGTCTGATTTTTTTTCGTTTTCGTCTCAAATATCTTTTGACAGATCTTTACAATCATTGTTGGAATTAATACTTTTTTGTACCTACTAAAACCTTTTGATAACCCCTGCAGTAAAAAATAGGGATGTAATAAGTTTGACGTGTGTACTTTGTATTTGCGTACCTGTTTGTGGCATCATAGCTCATAAATGGATGAACCTATTTTGATTTTGTTTGGAAGGTGATTTAATCGAAAATGTTCTTAGGTATATTTGATGAAAATCGTTTCAGCCGTTCTAAACTTATGGGCGTTTTACTGTTTTTATCGGGTTGTTTTCGTAAGATATCGTGTCGTAACCAAGTGCATAATCGAAAATGTGTCTACTAATAGACAAATATGTAGCATGAAATAAAAATTTGTCGGGGCTTTTTAAATTTTTTCTTGTTTTATTCTTATGATTTTATATAGTATACTAGGCATTCATTAAATGTTACCGGAGAAGAGTTCGGTAGAGGTGTATATAGAGTACACCCACTTTTCAACAGTTATGTTTAAATCTAATGTAATAAGGGATGAGCTTATATCCTTTAAAATGATTCAAATCCAGACTCGGGACTACCGAAATACCTCAAGAAAAACCCAATACCCGTTACTGAGGAGTATGAGCCTAAGGAATTGGACACAGATCCTAATAATAAGAGAGCCTGTGCTCAATTTCTGGGTCTATGAGGCTCATACATCTCAGCAACGTTTGCGACCTATGAGGTGAAATGTTCTTATCTAAAAGTATCTAATTTCGTTTCAATTGACACCAATAAAGATCATTTTCACTTATTACTTATCTATTGCCTGCTCAGAGGTCGATGCCTTTCATAAAGTTGGTGACCACGACCTGTATAATGGAGAGCGATTCTCAACTTACCGGGGCAATAAAGTATGCCAATTTATTACAACCGTTTGCAATTTCCAGTTGAAATATGTGGTAGTTTATTGAATAATGTTTGTATTTGAATGATACTGTAAAGTTGGGTATTAAAGGAGAAACGCTCTGACTGCTAGTTGATAACTGACTCATTTATTAGTAATTATTAGTATTTAAGCACACGAGTAACATACATAGGTAAGGTATATGCAAACTTAGAACATAGCTTAAATACTACACCTTCCCCGAAAGGAAAAAAAAAAATAATATGAGAGTATTATTCTACTTTAATGAATGAGTGTGTGAGTGAGTGTTTTGGTGTGTGAGTTGAGTGAGTGAGTGGTTATTTTAAAATTAACATTTAATAAACATTTTAGTTTAGTATGTTTACAGTTTATTTATTTTTATTAAATTGTATAAAAGAATATAAGTATAAGAGTACAAGATTAACATGGGAAAAATAAGTAAAACATTTTTTGAATAATATAACTTAGTCCAATTCTTATGAACTAAATCAATTTTCCCATTACCTTTCAATTTTTCAACTATATCCATAACCATGTCAATATTAATATATTGATATGGTTCAATTATATCTTACCTTAACATGTTACTAATCTGCTTGTTTACTTCATGTTTTTGCGAACGTAGTATTCTGTACCGTTTACTAAAAACTGGTTGAGCATGGGGTTGTAAACTAATTAGATGTTTGTAAATGTTTGTTGTAGTTAACTTATCACCAGGCAATAAAAATATACCGGAAAATTCTGCACAAATATTTTCAAAAGCAATTTGCTCTTCGTCGTTCAAATGATTTAAATTTGATTTAAATTTCTACACTGTTCAAATGTACACAAACTATAGTCACTAATTTTATGTAAAATAATATCAAGGTGAACCTCAGTATCATTTGTGTTTAGGATTAAAATAGGTATCATAACATTTACGGGTTAAACTAATACGTTCATCAACATCATTTCAGCCGAAAGACATCCACTGCTGGACATAGGCCTCCCTCAAGCGTCGCCACACTGATCTGTCCTGTGCGTTTCGCATCCACCGGACGCCTGCAGCCTTGACCAGGTCATCGCTCCACCTAGAGGGAGGCCTTCCAACGCTGCGTCTTCCGGTACGCGATCGCCACTCCAGAACTTTTTGGCCCCAACGGCCATCCGTTCTGCGAGCAATGTGCCCTGCCCACTGCCACTTAAGTTTGGCAGCTAATACGTTAGCAATGAATATTACAGTTCGTAATTTAGACGAACAAACAAGACACTCGTCGGTAATGTTAGTAGGTATTGTAGTGTTATAAAATAAAAATAAAAAAATGTTGACGCAACGATAACCTAAAATTTTGAATTAAAAAGAAATACAACGAAAATATAAAAATATAGAAAAAGGTAAATCACATTATTTAAAACGAAAGAAAAGACGCAATTGTCAATATCGTACTAATTATACTCAATATTTAGTATACAATAACTTAAAGAGTGAAATTTTGGCAAGGTATAAAGCTGAGTTCAAGTGCCTCATCTTCAACGCAGTTGAAACCGCTTTACACACAGTGAGCCTGCATTGCGACCCGACACCCCATCACCAAATATGGCAAGGTCGCCATGTAAGGTTGGGTATTAGAGAAGAATCAAACGCTCTGACTGCTAGTTGATAACTGACACATTTATTAGTAATTATTGGTACACGAGTAACATACATAGGTATATGCAAACTTAGAACATAGCTTATACACTACAATACATCATTTAAGTGTCAGTCTTTTTGTTTGAAAAATTAGTAGTAAATTAAGTCAGGCTTTTTTTTTCATTTCATGTTGGGTACCTCATTGACCTCGATCTCTTCTAGATCGAGTATAGTATGCTAAAGCTGAGGTCTACATTGGTTCAAGCGAACCCAAAAGATGTCTGTTCACTCTTGCTTTGAATACTGCAGACGGATTATATGCATTTTCAGGTCTGCCTATATAACTTTCCTGCCTCATTTAGATTATCGGTGAATAATTCTCCGAATAACTCACTGAATATTTTTTGCACGAATACGACCACGTAAAGACCCGTTTATATAATTATTCGTCTATATTCCGTGAACATAAAACTTTCACACATGGATGACGTGCAACTGGCTGCTACGGCTTTATGTCTTTTTAATGTGTATCGAGTTATTACAAAAGAAACAAGAAAGAAAAGACGGTGACGAAGATGGTGCACGCAAAAAATAAACCGCATAATATGAAACGACCACATTTAAAAAATTACACGAGTCAAGTCAACTGAACAATAACGAACATGTAAACATTGCGCACATCGAATAATCCTTTGACTCGCGTCAAAAAACCGACACTGCGCAGAGAATTAGTGGCGAGTACCGAATACACCCGATTAGGGTGTTAAATTCTCGTTTTTGTGCTTATTTGTTTGTATTTGAGGAGTATCTAAATCAAGTATCCTACACAAATATACAATCCAAAAGAGACAAGACAGCGTTTTAAGAAATCAATATTTTATCCAATAGGTATCGTTACTCAAAGAATACCTTTTCCCGAAGATGGTTTCCTTTAAAAAATATATAACAATAACAATTTTGCAACATCCGAACAAAAATCGTAGGAGCAGTAATGCCAACCTTGCGGAAAAGAAAGGTCCAAGATATTGTACAACTAGCAATCAGAATCGAATGAGTCCTTCCGTAATTGAAGCTATTTAGATGTCAACAATTTTTATAGCGAATGATATTATAGCGCGTGGGCGAGCTTTCAATAAAATGTTGTATTTAGGACGCAGGACCTGGATTAAATAAAATATACTTTTATCGCGGAAATTGTGAGCAACCTAAATTTTAACTTTCGTAAGGGCGAAGCCACTGACAAAAGACACTTGTAGTAATAAATGAAATGTAACAGATTCGAATAAGATGACATACTCTGACGAAAGATGTCAATCCCCGTTTATAAGCCTACACAAAGACGTATTCCTTGAAATATTCCTCAACTTCACTTAACCTCAAAGCATAGTTACTGAAAATTTTCACAACTCGAGGAAGTTTGTATCTACTAGTTTTTTATGACAAAAGTCCTCTTACAATGCTACTAAGCTAAAAGTAGGTTCTATGCTAGAAATATATTTCTAGGTGCTAGAAATTGTATTAGAATATGACTGTGTTGAACTGTTAAGTATAAACTACTGTTTTCTGTTGTCTACAGTACTTACATAAATCGTTGTATCTTTTATAGGCAGTCTATTGATCTTCCCTTCACAGAAACGACTAATTACTATGTCATATGGCGTATTCCATTGTTGAATATTCCAATTTCTCTATATTGAATACAGTATCCCAAAGACTACTAGGGACTTTTGTTAGTGACATTTTGAAAGTAACACCGATTGTCAAAAAGTCATAAATGATGAAGAGGATGGACATGTATCATCGAAATGTTACGTGGTCAATCTGAAATATTTTGGTATTTCGACAATCCGCCGATAGAATGTCACTGTCTAGCGCGCCTGATCCCTTCTGTTATAATCCCCGGCACGTAAGTTGGCAAGAGCCTTTAGATGCGCAGGAGTAATTTTTTAGGACTCTTTGGTAGTGAAGCGAGGCCCGAGGACGATTAACACCGTTCCGAGCGCGCGATTGGTTGGTGAGTTGACTCATGGATTGACAGACCAATCGCGTGCGTCCACGCTCCGTTCGCTCTATATGGTGGTTTGTCAGTTCGCGAAATATGCGCGAACTTACTCCCACTAAGCTAAAACCTTGCTAAGTTACATGCCGGGGACTATACTAAGAAGACTTTAGCAATAGCCTGACCTTACTGTAACCGAACTTGGGCCATCAATCATAACCAAGGACCATAAAGTTGGGGCCATTGTGGCTCCCCCTAGCGGCGCGATTATCCTGTCTATTATTGTTTGGACTCTTTTGTTAAGTTCGCCGGAGATTTTATCGTGACCGTCTGCGAAAAGTCGTGGTATACCTTAATATTGTTACTTTTCCCAGCTTTCTGAGTGTCTCTCGACAAATGGTTTCTAAATAATATGAGTGTAAGTAGGTATTGTTTTGAAATATTGATAGTGTAGCAAAATAAATGAGTGGTACCCCACATCATCGCTTAACATCAGACGAGAGAGTGGCCAAACGCGAGCATCAAGATAACAAAAAAAAACCCACCCCTATGAGATCCCCCTGCAGGTTTTTTACTAATAATTCTTGATAGTACAATAGATTACGATAGGGTTGCCTGGCCGCATCTAGCCGCAAACATTTTTCAATTATTATTTTTCTTATTTATTTATTATATTCTTTATTGTCCACCACAAAAAAAGATACAGAACAAACGTTCACAATAACAGTGTACAATGTGCGGTCTTATCGCACTAGGCAATCTCTTACAGACAACCTTAAGATCTCTTCCTTTAGATCTTATTTGTGTGATTTTTTAAACTATGCCTTATATCGTTAGTGCGTATGCACCATCATATAGCTCTCAGATTCATGCGAAACCAGGTTTAGCATGTAAACTGGCGAACTTACAGGTTGCGGCTAACTGAGAGCTGGCAACCTTATTTTTTCCTATTTTCTACACCACATTCTTTCAAATGACGTTTGATTTGCTTGAAAAGCTTGTATATTGGAGCTTAACTATCAAACATAAATTTTAGCTTATCAAATTCAGGTGGTGGTCACAAGTATAGTGGTGTTTTTATTTATATGTTATTGTATATTGTAACGCGACGAACACATCAACGCGACATCGCTTCTCCCGTGCCGTTCGATCGAGCTAACGAGTCATCACCTCAATATATTTTGTATTCGTTTTTTTTTTTATCCTGAGTAGCAGCAATGTAGGGTGGATGAAATCTGAAATATTGTCAATGCATTAAAAATCGTAGTCGATTTAGGGTTGTAGGGCCCGTGTAGACTTCTAGAACCCTTCATCGACTTATTTGGCAACCTGTCATATTGATGTAGATAAAGTAAGTGGTGGTCCACATTGAAGAAAATGGGAAGTCTTTATACTGCACTAGCTGACCCCCACGGCTTCACTCCCGTCAACTGGCTATGTATCTACCTACAACTACCTACCCTACCTACCCTTACTACCCTACCTACCCTACAAACAAACAAACAAAAAAACAAACAAACAAACAAACTCTTCAGCTTTATAATATTAGTATAGTTTTTTATAAAACTCCTTCGCAAATGAACAAATTTGATTACCATAAAAAAGGTTATAGTGAGTCAATCTTAAAAGATAGATTGTCGCAATTTTTTTTTAGAACTTTTAAAGAGGAACAATTTCACATTTTTACATTTGCGTAACTTAAACCGTTTACGCAGCGCACGCAACGGAAGCTCTCAAAAAGGAATAATTTTTCCCGTTTTTGCAACATTTTTCATTTATGCTCCGCTCCTATTAGTCGTAGCGTGATGTTATATAGCTTATAACCTACCTCGGTAAATGGACTATCCAACACAAAATGATTTTTTTAACTCTTCAACTTTATAATATTAGTATAGATTAGGACAACAGGTTGTAATTAAAACCTAAATATACGGTAGGTACCAATGAGCAAATTGAGGCTGTTTTGTTGCATTGAGATAGAACGGATATCACTATTCGTCAAAATAATGAACATATATTAAAGTCAAACTTTATTAGAAATACTATTTATGAATGAAATATCTAAAGGAACTACAATTGAAATCAGATTTCACAAACAACAGAACACCAACTGAAATACGGTTGTAGATTTTACACAATTTTAAGCTCGTTTTTCTGTGCATATTTGTTTTGCTTTTGGCGCGCGCCATTCAAATACAGCCGATTGTTTTTCAGGCATTTCAACTATTTTTTTTTTCAAAAGAAGTAGTGCCTTAACACATACATTCATACATATAAAAGAGAGTATATCTTCATGCGCAGTTAATGTTCCAGTTCGTTGCGGCTCTTTTACGAATTGTTTATCTAATAGTAACATTATTTTGGTAATAAAGCGAAATTTCTGATTTGATCACGCAAGGTCACGCCGAGCATAACCTTCTCCATTGCCTTTTGGGTCACTTTAATCCTTCTGATGAGGCCCATTGGGAGCAAGAACACGCCTCTGTCCCGTAAGTAATCGCTGACAATACACACTCGTCAATCAACTTACCACAGTGTCTCAAGACTTTCGTCTTGAGACACTGTGGTAAGTTGGACGAGAAGGTACCGCGCTACTTTCCGAACGCTGCCCAGCCGAGTCTGATTCGACGGTTGACCTCTTGAAATGAAGAGAGAGAAATCCGCTAGAGAACCAAGGCTACTGACATAGCCCAACGAATTGCCCAACTTAAGTGGCAGTGGGCAGGGCACATTGCTCGCAGAACGGGTGGCCGTTGGGGCCGAAAAGTTCTAGAGTGGCGACCGCGTACTGGAAGACGCAGCGTTGGAAGGTCTCCATCAAGGTGAAGCGACGACCTGGTCAAGGCTGCAGGAGTCCGGTGTATGCGAAACGCACAGAACCGATCAGTGTGGCGACGCTTGGGGAGGGCCTATGTCCAGCAGCGACGTCTTTCGGCTGAAATGATTTATTTATTTATTTATTGGTTCACCAACAATTGTTTACACTGGTATTATGCTAAAGGTAACATGCAATAAAATAGAGTACAATAGTGTAACAATCACTTATAGGTAAACTCTGCATGCTTTAAGTAAAAGTTGCATATGAGAGAAAAAAAAGAAAAAGAAAACTAATCTAAAATTATTATTGAAAACACGCCACTTCATAGATGTCTAATCCAAATCGAGATGATATTTACAAATATTGGTTTTTAATTGGCTTAAAGAGTTAAAGAGTTAAAGTGCATGATGATGATTACGTAAGCGAAATATGTGTTTGAAAATAATGTAATTATTTTGGCTTTAACACACGATTCGAACAAATTGATTCGTTTGTTAATTTAGTGAATGTGGCACAATAAACGACTGCATAATTTATTTACAAGACTTTTATTTGAACCTTATAATTAACTAAACTTTAAAACAAAATAATTGTGATAAGGTACGCAATGAGTCCTCCTGACTTTCAATCTCCACCAGCTACGATCACTAATCACTGTTTTTCAGCTTTGGTATCTAAGACCATTAATATTGGAATAATTATTCTAACGGTCATTAATTAATTTATTTATTTAAACTTCATGCACAAAGGTATAATGGCGGACTTAATGCCTTAGGCATTCTCTACTACTCAATCAAGGGTGGTGAAGAGAAAACATGGCAGATGCACTGTTAAATCGTGACAATAATATCTTTAACAGAAAATAATAATTTTAAATCATTAGCATTTATTTCATCTTTATTTCATTTCGAGCAAAACGGCTATGGCCTCACTGACGTAGCGATACTGACGCAGTGAAAGAGCGATAGTATTATGCACTGTGGCAATGTATGGAAACTATTCGAGCGCAGTGACACTAACGTGGCGGAAGTAGATTTTTCATGTATCTTAAATCTAAACACTATTTTAAGACTCCAAAGGTAGATTTCCGAACACAGTGGAGTCAGTGTCACCTCATTATTGACGCTGGAGCCACTTTGCTCAGAAATCTACCTTTATGCGTTCACATTTTTACAAACTAATATGAACATGAAATAAACAATGAGACTCCTTTAAGTCTCTCGATTATTGGTTTTTAACAAAACAAATTATGTAAAATCTGTCAAAAATAATATTGTGAAACCCCGGACCCGTTTATCAATAATTTGTATAAGGATAAAGATAAATAGTTTTACTAGTTATTCTAATGGAATATTATCCCTTTACAAGAAAACAAATATACGTACACATATTCGTATACGTTAATACATTATTATCTTCTATATTAGTACTATTACAGTAAATCTTAAAAAATTAAATTATTAAAACTAATACTATCAAATAATAATATTTTAAAATAATCCTAAGTACTATACAATAAAAAAATATTGTCCACATAGGTCATGAACTCAAGACGATTTGCCATCTTGTAGTGTGTGGTGTTGGTGTCATTGACTTTTTGACTGTCAAACATTACTCGTGAGACGCATATATTTGAAATCAGAATCTGAGATGATTACACAGTTTGGAAAAAAAAACTTGACGACAAAATTCAACTTCCATTGCAACCAACTTTTTAGGAAATTTTATTTATTACAATAATTGGACAGTTAAAACTCAACTTTAAAAAAATTGAGCTAATATCTATCTTAAAAATATCTTCTTATTTGAGTAAGTGACAATAAAATCAAAATTAACTGAGATTACGATTTAAAATTTTTGTTGGTCCTATTTTTGTTTTTATCAAATTTACACGCTTCAATAATTATTGCTCGGTGGTACGTTTTATATTAGGTTTGGAGCTTGTTCGTGTTCGTGTTCGTCTTCTTCATTCATGCCTTCTAAGATTTTCTTCCGGTCTTGCGCTCTCTGGTTCTGTGATGGCATTGTTGAACGTCTCAGCTGATGAAAAGTTAATTATATTAATATGAAATGATTTAATATCGTATATCTAGAAACATTTTTTGCAATTCGGTCTGGGTGATCGCTATTTCACAGATTGAGGATAGGCAATGTCTGCCGCAGGATCATTCCTGGAGGGTGAGTATGCGTGAGGGATAGATGTGTACAAGTCATATACATCTGTCCCTTACACACACTCAAAATAACCTTACTCTAAGATCTTATGGCCACAGGTGAAGCAGACATAATAAGCTATCTAAGACATTGGATGTACCCACTATATCCTTGCTATATTTTCACGGATGTTGGATGAACACCGTAGGTTTTATTCATATGTAAAATAATTGATTTTAAAATATTTTTAAGGCATATAACATAATTATTTAGATAAGTATACAAATGATTTCGTATACAAGAATGTATAATGAGAAAACTTACAATAGTTTGACGTCTAACACTTTTCTTTAATTTTTGCAATTCTTCCCGTTTCTGACGACGCAAGAAACCAACCTGAAAGAAATAAACTTTTGGTGAGACAGAGTTTAGTCCCCTTCCAACTAGTATGAGTATCTGTGTGATTGCGGATGCCCTGGTGTGCTGGTGTATGCAGAGCCTAGGCCAGAAGCCTAAGTACGGCGATATGTTTTGTTTCTGCATCACCCGAAGGTTGACTGGAAAATGTCTAAGGTACCTCTGTACTTTTATGCGTAAAGTATCAAGTTCCGTATCGTTACTGTACATCAGTGATTTTAAAAGTGGAGCCGCTCCTCACTAGAGTCCGCGGGGCGAGTGCTTAGTACTTCGTCGCCCGCGCAAACTTATATGATCTGCGTTGTGCACTTTCTTCTATTCCACCCGGGAATGGGAATCTTGTCCTAATCTTGTCATCATAAGCATTCGTGTAGGGCAACAGTAATCTTGCACCAAAACAATATTTACCTTACCTTTTTTTTCTTTTCCTTCCTCTTGTTCTTATACTTTTTTGTATATGAATGATTTTTACCTAAATACAAATACACATACTAAAGGCGTGATCATTTTTATTTTTCACAGTAGGAAAAAAATACTTTTGTCAAAAAATTATGTCCGGCGCATTTTGGACGGTAGCTCTATAACCACCTCACTAAGTAGATAGTACTGCAGCTATCGGTTCACAATAAGTATTTAATGGTTGTTAAGCGATGAACGGGATACAAACTAAGTGAGAAAAGTGACATTTTATTTTACTACGTGAGAAGATAAATATTTTTTCCAATATAAAAAATCATTAATTAGTCAAGCTTTTCAGCTCACCGTGCATTGTCATCCAAAAGGAACGTATATGCAAAATTTCATCTTAATCGGTTGAGGATCACAGCTTCATAATTCAGACGCAAGATTTGACCTGAACACACACACATTGCAAGTTAATAAAAAGCTTGTAAAATTACTTACCCTGTAGAGAATCAATGCGATGATGATCAAGATGCAGAGGGCGACAACAACTGCGATTATTATAGTCTCTATTGGCACCGTCCCCTCTTTGAATTGCAGGATTGTAGTTATGCTGAAAAAAAGATATTCCAGCTTGTATTAATAACGGAACTTCGAACTTCTAACGAAGAGGATAAAAAACACTTCATCCTCTTTTTAATTTCAACGTTATTTAATTACCTTTTAGTTTTGAACTCTTTCTCGAAAATTTGTAGCTTAACAGATGAGGTTATGGTAATATTGTTGTCTTTATCAAGAAGCCCGGCTGCAAAAAAAGGAATAAACATAAGCTTAACGCAAACCGTGTATTTTAATAATCAAAGTTTGAAATATTGTCTGGTTTATGGCAATTGGCAGCCCTTTTCATGGAAATCAAATTTAACAGGTGACATACTATTATTATGGTCATATTAAAGTATCCGCCAGATATCAAAATAATAAATGTCATTGGTCCGACTTGTACCGTAACTTGAAAACATGATTTTTCGTTTATTGAGATACTTTGATAATTTTGGTCTTAAATGAAAGGTATAGGCGTATAATTATTTTATCTGTTTAAATCATGTAAATCGGTTCATTAGTTTGTGAGATATTTAAAAAAAAAAGAATGCCAAGTGAAAGGGTCAAGGACGCCCCTTACCGCGATACGTTTGTTTTGATCATGTTAGCGACACTGCCTTTATATTTTATTCGTATCGTTTTGAAATATTGGAATACATTTTTTCGGGGGCCGAGTCATCCACGTCCGTAGAAGACTATCCTTTGATTCCCAACACGTGGTCCCCGGGTGTTGCAAATTAGGTGACACTAACTAGTAGTAGGTTTCGGCCGAAGGCTTGAGACCACCAACTGGGCAAAGACGTACCACCAAGCGGCCAAGCCTTGTTCCAGTTACGATACTCGGTGTAGCCATCAAGAGGAGTTGGGTCTAGATAGCTGCTCCACTGCAGGCAAAGCAGCCTGACACGCGCTGTTGTAGGCGGCTTTGATAATGTCTGGCATGAAAGCCTTATTGGTAATCTTCCTTCGTTCGGTCTGCCCGGTGGTCTATGTGATTGGTTTTTAGACTTCCCGAGACATCGGTCCATCGATGGCTGCTCATCGGACCAATTGGATGTTAATGCCGGGATCCTTCAGGGGTCGGCACTCTCAGCTACATTATTTTTGCTGCACATTTATGATCTGCTGAAACCCGAAACCTTTGGGTATTCAGACGACAGCACTGTTGCTGGGAGATACTTGTCCAACGCACGGGCTACCAGGCCGCAGATCCGGTCTCTCCGTGAGGCCATGGTGGAGCGTTTGAACTTGTCCTTGCAGGCAGTCTGCGAATGGGGCGATGCCAATCTGGTCAGGTTTAATGCTGCTAAAACCCAGGCTTGTCTTTTCTCCGCAAAAAAGAGCCAATTTCAACCGGCTCCAACTTTCCGAAATGTGGCCGTGCCAATAACGGACCATCTTGAGCTTCTTAATTGGCGTTACGTTGACATCGACTCTCAATTTTGGGCCGTACATTGAGGCAAAGGCTCAGCTGGCAGCCAAAAAGTTGGGGATCCTAGCAAAGGTGAGAAGGTACTTTACGCCGGAACAGCTCCTCAATTTGTATCAAGCACAAGTTCTATCATGCATGGAGTACTGTTCTCATCTCTGAGATGGATTGGCCAAATACATTTCGGGAAGTGGGCGATGGAATTGCACGATCTAAATCCACCTAGCCCGTTTTATCATCGGACTGCCAGACGTACGGCAATGAGCCATCGATACATGGTGAACATCCCACCCATACGCATAAACATTTTGGGAACACTTCTAAGTAAGTCTGCTAAGTAGTGGAATTCCCTGCCGGAGTCTGTGTTTCCCTACTGCTACAATCTGGGGGTCTTCAAATAAAGAGTGAATATATTTCTAGTCAAAACAAATCAAAATATTTATTTGCTAGAAATACATTGTTCAGAAGGGAAGCCTAAAAGTAATTGTATTCTGCCTGCAAGCAAGCGTGCAAATTATTTATAATATATAAAAAAAATATAAACATTAAAAACTAAATATCACAACACTGATACATTTCAATAAATTAATTAAATTGCAAAATTAATTAATTAAACTATCCATAAATCAATATTAAAATGTCATCAACTCACTCAAAAGATATTTAAATTTTTTTAATATGTCAAAAAAAATAAAATGTCTAAAATCAAAATGTCAATAAAATACACTAGGCAAAATGCTAGGCAAGTAGTTTAAAAAATACTAGGCTAGCGTATTTCGCCGTCAACCACATCATCGCTTACCATCAGATGAGATAGTCGTCAAGCGCGAGCGTATAGAATATAAAAAAAATAGGCAGGTGTTAATGACTTTTATTTTTTTGTTATATAGCGGTGATTTTACGAGTATTTATCTACGTCTGCCTAATCCTTCATCATGAGACTTACTGAGAGTTCCACTTTGAATGTTCAGAGGTATGACGATCTTGGCAAATTCCAAGTTTGTAATCAAACTTTCTACTGTACAGATAAAATTCGTTGATGTGTCATCTTCTGATATAACTGCGCAAGAAGTATATGCATTTGACGACGTGGAATGGTATACCTGAAAGTAAATGAAAAACTGTAAAGTTTGTGTGTAAAATTCGCACAAACCGTATAGTTTGATCATAATACACGGTTCATTTTATTTGGATGATGCAATAAAATATAATTTACATTAGCAGACCGACAGCAAGATGTGGACGACACTCAAATGATTGCGGGAAGATTACACTGAGTATCCACTGCAAAAAAATCATAGGTATGTTGTTTTTGATGAAACTTGATTTTTTTCGAAAGTCGAAAGAATTCGAAAGTCGGTGTCAAAAACGAAAAAACAAAAACAGGAGCACCGACTGCCGAAATTGAAGGTTGAACCGTGTATTAATTAGTCTTGTATACACTAGGCAACATTTGACGCGCGACATTATTGACTACATGTTGCTCATCATGTTGAACTGCAACGAGGCAATTTTTGTTTAGGAACGTGGTCTCGTCGTAAATGTTGCGGGCCAGCTGGCAACGTCACCGTAAATATTGAGCGTCACGTGTTGCCTAGTGGATACGTGGGTTGTAGAGTTTTGAGAGTGTCACAAAGTGTCCCTCTACTAGCGATGTATCGATGTCGCAATACCAAAATGTAAGGGATTGATCACGTGATTTTTTAACAGAGCTTGGCAATCCTATACTTTTTTTCCATTCGCCCAATCACTATCGCGATGCTTTTGTTGATAGTTAATTATCACTTGTTTATGGTCTTAGGCTACCATGATATAGTCAGCAATGTATGGGACATGGCTGCCTTTAACGATGAGGACGAAACAAATACAATAGGGATGTGTCCTGTGTAGAAAAGTGATAATTCTATTTAGTCCGTCAGTGAGATTATCAATTAATATTGCATACGTAATTTTTGCTCGAACAAATAAAAAAAAAATTACAAAGTTAAAGCGCATCAATGTTCAGGAATGGGGACTTATGACATCACTAAGGCAGTGTAAAGTGTACTAGCTGCGTGACGTTTCACGATATTTTAACGCATTATATCGTTGTCACTTTATGTTACCTTGTCGAAAGAAAAATATGTTTCCAATAATTTTTACTGATCCTGACGAACAAAAAACTAATTTTCAGTAAATTACCGTATTATGTATGACGATCTAATGCTGGTTGCGCAGATTGGAATGAAAGAGGATTGCGAACTCCTGCAGAGGGATATTATACGCAATCTACGAATGCAGCATCGCAAATAAATTGTTTTTTTATCCCCAACGGAAAAAGAAGGGTATTATAAGTTTGACGTGTGTACCTGTGTGTTTGTGTATTTGTGTTTCTGTCTGTGGCATCATGGCTCCTAAACGGATGCAACGATTTAAAGCCATTCAAAAGATATGGCTGTTTCACTGTTTGAATCGGGGTATTTGCGCACGATATCGTGTCGGGGGTTTTAAATTTTACTTTTTAATACAAGGAAGTGCTATGACACACGGTCGGGATTTGCGACCTATCCATGGCAACTATAGTTTGGGTGGTGAAATGATTACTCGTGTCACCAACCTAAAGGACTTGGGAGTGACCTTCGACCGCGCTCTGAATTTGGAGATCATATTTAGAGCCTAGGATTTGTTCTGAAAAACGCTCGTGACTTCTGAAATCCCAGAAATATTAGGCTGTTGAAAACTACTCTGGTCCGAAGTTAACTTGAGTCTAGCGCCTGTGTCTGGCACCCATATACAGATTTGTAGATGCTGACGCTCGAAAAGGTGCAGAAAATCTTTCTGAGGTTCCTATTTCAGAGGGTATACTATTTTTTCCCTACAAGTAACCCACGAATTTCCTTTTGGGGATGTTGAGTTTTATCTCGTTGGAGGTGAGGAAAGGCTTTGATCAGCTAGGTGGCGTGTAAGACCCTTAGCGAACGTTTCGACTACCCTGCTACTTTATTCCTCTGCAGACTTTTTGTGCCCAGCAAATACAGTCGCCGTCACTACCTGTTTGCGCCACCATCATGTGGAATCATGTTGCCAGAGCTGAATCCCAGTCTAACGTAATTTAAAGATGCTCAATGTCGGCAGACTGCAGTTAGAAATTCCAAACCTGAATGTGATGTATTTGCAGATGAATCAAATAAATAAATGCGCGTATGTCTGGTGTTCTGTCATGTCATTATCATCAGCCTTATAATGTTCCCACTGCTGGGACACAGGCATCCTCTCTATGAGAGAGGTAATGGGCTTAATCCACCACGCGGGCCCAGTGTGGGTTGATGGAAATGACATGTTTTAGAATTTTAGGTTCTAGGACATGCCGGTTTCCTTACGATATTTTTCTTCACCGTTTTAAGAGCAGTGGTGATGAAATAATTTATACAAAGTAAAGCGCCTGCCTGGGTTCGAACTCACGAACTACGACACGTAAGTCGAGGCTGATACCACTGGGCCACCACTGCCTTCTGTCATGTGACACATAGAATATGGGTCTTTTGGGTGTCCATAGTTCCATGTTAATTATAGTATTGTTATTTAATAATTCACAAACACAATAGCCAAAAGGAAAATTCGTAACAATTGTCAAAATTATGTTCTGTTCATGTTATACTTATATGTTAATTGATGTAATTGGTCTTAGTATCGTTTTAATTAACATTAAATAAAATAAATATACGGAAGACACTATCCAATGTAACCAACACAATCTAAACTTACTGTGATTGAAGTATTTTCATAGTAGATGTACGGTTGCTTCGGCAATGTTAAATAAACGGGCAGTGCCAGCCAGTCTGTCGGGCCTTGATTACTAATCTGCAACAAAATATACTGTTTTAAAACCAACCCAGGCGGTGGTCGATCTTAAATTACGTCTACTATTATCCCCAAAGCAGAGGAGCAGCCGCACGGGTCGATGTTCAAAGTTACGAGTAAGCATCGCTTGCCGAGGTCGGTGCGTGGATGGTTACATAGCGAGAACTTTCTGTGCCTAAAAAACGCAAGTAAAGGCGTTGGTCCCGTCTGTCATTTATATAACTTTGGCATTTGATACGAATACCCGGAAGCCAGGCAATCTCACACCAATCTTGCCAAGGGGTTTCTTGACAAGATTGTGGCGGTTCACATTTTCATAGTTGTGGCGGTCTGATAGACTCCATGCAACCCTGTTGTAAAATAAAATGTGAAATACTTGGACTAAGTTGTATTCTGTCTAGAGTTGAGAGAAAGATTTGTATAAAAATATATAAATCTTTTTTAATAAAAAATATCATATAATTTTTTTTTATGCACCTGCCATGTTATTTCTCCACCACCCTTGGTTGACTGGTAGATAATGCCTGAGGCATTAAGTCCACCTATGTACCTTTATTTATATGAAGATTTTATAAATTAATTATTTTATTAACCTATTAAATTTCTTACCGTATAAATGTGTTGAATCTGTTTGCCATTTTCTTTAATGTCCTCTTCCGTCATACCAACAACCATACCGATATCAGTTTCCCTGCAAGGGAAAAAAAAATATTAAACATAACATAACGAGATGCACTTAGAGCACGCCCACATTTCACCACTTCTGTTTAAAACCGGACACAAACGGACACAAATTCAGACTCCCAGCTACTACTGAGGAATTCCTGATGGAAACAATAACACCTGCCATTTAGTATTTACCCGACTCGGGAATCCAACCCAGAACCTCGTGCTCAGCAGTAGCGCTTGCGACCACTACACCAATGAGGCAGAAAAATTAAAGACTTAATTTACTCGATATCCCCATACGACGTAGCGGTCAACAAGTAGGTTGTGGTGCCGCTTGGGTGACATCGCAACTAGGCGGTCCACGATGTCGAGAGTTGCAGACCGCGGCGGGAGAGGTGTGCCGGTATTGCGGTGCGCCGCGCTCCCTAGCTTCTGCGGCCTGGACGGGGTCACCACCGTCTGATGGTGGACGCAGTGGGGCTGAAAGGGAGGTCCCAATCCCCTGCGGCCGAAAAGTGGCAGGTGGCGTGGCCACTGACCTGACCCGTCACAAGGGGATCAAAGGTACTACCGAACACTAAATCCTGACTTGTAGGGCGCCCATGTGTTGGTTTGGTTCCCGGGTTGGTCGCGGCATGCAATGTGTTCTGGTGCGCCGGTGATGGGGGTTACTCCCCGGAGGAGGGTCCGGTGACGGACAGCCGCGGTGGGTTCGCGGTGAGTTCTAAGGCGTGCCCGTGTTCCCGCCATAAGCGGCACAGGAGGACACCGTGGAATTTTTAGTGGGTTGTGTAACGTAGGATTGGTTCGGGAATAATAAAGCGCGAAACACCAGTATATAAGTGGTTTATTCTGCCATTTTCTCCGAAACACGTCACAATAAAAAATATTTAAAGATAAAATAGGTTAAGATTATACGTATTTAAAGGGTCGTTGGTTGCAGTTGGCTGGTCAAATTTATAGATGAAATTTTTACAAAATATTTTTAAGTTGAGGGTGGAAGAACAAAATAAAAAATAAAAACAGAATTCAAAAACAGAAGGCCTGTCACTCGGTAGGGACGCAGGGCTGCCAGCCAACTCAACACCTCGAAGCCCTGCCTCGGCGGACGGCCTCAGCCTTAGCCGGATAGTCAGTCCCGACTTAACAGTCTCCTGCCCCAACTATACAGTCCACCCTCACTATACAGTCTCTGGCTCTAACTCAACAGTCTCCTGCCCCAACTATACACCTCCTGTCGGAGGAAGAAAATACCGTCGGGTAGATGAGTTCGCCCAATGTCAACTCCACGCCACGTTGTACATCGAGGAAAATGAGCCCGACGCACAGATCACACAGCAACAAACAATACTCAGGTTGCCGGCACCCGGTACCCGTGGACCAAGCGAAACTGATCACACTAACAGCTACAAGCAGCCTTTTCACTCGCTGGGACGCACTCACGCGTCCCAAAGCCAAACCGGCTACTCTCACAGCAACACTTGATTCAGCAAGACATCGATTATTGGTCAGGGCTTCGCCCGAACCAGAATAAATTCTAAATTATATTAACGTTACATATAGATTTGAAATATTAAAGTAACTAAATATTAAACTAATTGAATATTAATCCAATGAGCATTTAATAAAAAAAAAAAAATGTGTTGGCACAAGGTGCTGAAATGTCGCGTGGTCAATATCATTCATTTGGTTTAGTAATTTAAGATAACGCTACAAACCCTTTGGCAATAATTCCTGTAGGATCAGCCTTCAAAGTAATCTGCTCTGTCTTGTTTTGTGATAATGTATCGGGATCATTACAGCGATCATACAGAAGCATGGTGATGTTTATCGACGTGTCCTGATTTTTAAGAAGGTTCATCTGCAGCTCGATTTGACCGGTGGTCTGTGAAAATTAGGTTTTATTTAAGATATCACACTTACACTCCTTTCTCTTCCACTTCAGACTATTATATGTATGCAGTCGGAGAATACATCTGATTGTGGTCAGCCAGCCCGCGAATATGTATCCTCCGACTGCACAGCATGGTTTTCTTCATGTTTACGTCTTTTTACTTACCATTTTAAGCAGTCGGGTTTTTGATTTTTTTAATTATCTTTTTTTTTTAATCGAGTTGTTACAATACATCCAGCGTCATGTTCGAAGTGCGGTTCCAGTAAATTTAAAAACAACGAATGCTCGATGTTCGTTTACAAGTAAATGCTCTAGTCTATACTCACCTTAAGGCGGAAATTTTAGTGATAATATTCCTATTGGAAAATAAAAATGGTTACTTTATTGCAGCAATGACGCGAACATACCGTTTTCTGATCGTTCCAAAGGGGCTTCGACGGCTCGCAATTAATAATTCTATCTCCATCAGTTGAGGTTCCGTACACACAGCCTCCTGGCTTGAGCACGTTAACTCCGACGATATGGACCTTCACGCACGAGTCATAAGCCACTTCCCCGGTGTTGGACACAGTGATGGTCATAGTTTCTATTTTACTGGAGCCTATGATGTAATCGTTTCTGGAATCACGAAATTGGTTACAATTAGGTACTACCGAACACTAAATCCTGACTTGTAGGGCTCTTTCAGATGTTCTAGAAACACGCCACAGAAGCCGATGAACGGTATCGTTTTGTCTGATGAGGTTGTTGCATTATCATCATCACGTTCATCATTTCAGCCAAAAAACGTCCAGAGTTGGACATAGGCCTCCCCCAAGCATCTTGCTACGCGGCCTATGCCCAATGCGTGGATGAATTAAAAAAAACCGACCAAGTGCGAGTCCCACTCGCGCACAGAGGGTTCCGTAGAAACAGCCACATTCAGTTTTTTTTTTATTTATTTTTTATTTGAAACGTTGCCCCACACTAGGAATTTCTTCCTGTATCGTGGGTGCGTTTACAAACATATAAACTCACATACACAACACCCAGAGCCGGAACAACTATCTGTAGGTCATACAAATATTTGTTCGGTGCGGGAATGGAACCCGCGACACGCAGCGCAGCAGTCAATCGCTCAACCACTGCGCCAACCGTGCGCCCAAAAGTAACATTACTAACGTTCATAAACAATGAAAGCACCGAAATTGCTCTAACGAAGGGACAAAATTAGCTTTGCCGTTCGAAAACTGTTGTCCCCACACATCATTTACTTTTCCAAGTACATTTTATAAGTTGGTCGACCATTAGTCGTAAACACGTTAAGCCTACTTCGCTGTGATATTTTTCTTTTAATTTCGTTTTATATTATATTCTACTGCCGTGATTTTTTTCACATATCCAAAAGCAACCATTTAACTGGCAGGGACACTTGACTCTAACAAAAATTAGCCATTTAAAGCTTAATTTTCATACTAGGTGGACCCATGACCTGGTTAAGGTTGCGGGATGGCGCTGGATGCGAGACGCACGCCTGGGGGAGGCCTATGTCCAGCAGTCGAAGTCTTTCAGCTGAAATAATTTCTGTCAGTGCATAATTCAGATTTTCATCAATAAAATTAAAACACCAATAAATTTGACTCAAAAGTTGAAACAAAATGGAGGATCGAGAGATACTGAGATGATTTTTTTGGTAAAGAGTACTTACTTGAAACTGATAGAGGATGTCATGCTCAATTTCGGCTCACATATCTTGCCAGCACACTCAGCTGCCCAATACGATCCATCCTGAATGCTCAATTTACTGAGGTCGCTAAGGGTGACACGGGATTTCTCATAATTGTTGAGTTCCATGGGATCGTCCATCAGCTCCGACGATATCATGTAGCGTATTGCCGTTTCGTATTTGCCGTCCTATGAAGAATATATTAAATCAGGATTTAATAACTGTCCTCAGTAACTAATCGTAACAAGAATTATATAATCCTTTACATTAACCCAATATTATTGATCATCATCATCCTTTCAATGTTCCCACTGCTGGGACACAGGTCTCCTCTCTATGAGAGGGAATGGGCCGTAATCCACCACGCGGTGCGGACGTGTATTATTGATATTAAGAACTTATTATATGGTTTTATTTCAATTTAAAGTTGTACCCTATACACCCTGAAATTTAATTGGTTGTTTTCCCGCGGCAGAACGACTTGCCTTAAGGAGTACTTTCGAAGTATAGAGTTAAAGTAAATAAATAACGATGTTTCTGTTTTAAAATAATTAAAAAAATATTCATCAACTCGAAAAAGTGAGTAACAATAGTAACTCTAGACGTAACTTGTAGGTACTAGGTACTACTCGTGTCACCACCTACAAAGAAAACCGATGCACAAAATAATGTCAAACCAAAATAAGCTCTCGTACGTGGTGATACGGCATAAAAGTTTGCACGCAAAACAAACGAGCGAGCCACAAGCCGCCAAAGCAAAGACCGATTTATTAAATGTTTAAAGTAAAATAAGCTCTCGCGTGTAATTATACGGCATAATGTAGCCCGCGCGTAACATGATCAAACGGAGCCGCCTTCGAACCTAATCCTTTCGACGGTGACCTAGCACCCGGGTCAACGGCCTGCTGTCGTTCGGCCGTAGATATCGGGAGGTATACTATTGGTTCGTGATCGTTTTCGAGTTTAGTTTTTCACAATGTTAAATATGCCAGTTTTGGTTTCTAATATTTTATATAACTACGAAACGATTGTATTACATAGACAAAACCATTTCGCTGCGGGAAAACAACCATTTAAATTTCACGGTGTATAATAATAAGAAATAATTTATTTTTATACACTTTATCCAAAATTATATAATTTCGCAGTACTCACTAAAGGCAAAATAAACGGAACTTTTTGGCAGTATTTTTGTTGATGTTTATCGTTCAGAACCGTTTCGAATACAAAACGGCCCGTGCCTTTGGTGTCGTTTAGCTTGGCGTGGTCGTGGTTCATCTCCACCGTCGTTTTTATACCTGGAATAAAAAAAAAAACATTACGAGGATTAATTTTGAAGTACCCAGAGACAAGCGATATTCTATCAAAGAATGCGTGGCGACAGCTGTTGGAAAAATGACAAAAAGGTATGGAAATGTCAAGTGTTATCGAAATGTAAGGCCTATTACGCACTATGCGGTTAATCGGAACGCAGTCAATCGTCTGACTAACCGCAGCGTGTGGTGGCGCTTGCGGCTAACTGGTAGCCGACTTATTTCCAAGATGGACGTCATAGAAGTCACAGCTATTTGTTATATTTACTCGTATTATATAAGGAAAAAGAAACAGAGAAATAGTTATAGAATGCATCTTTATCTTTATCATCAATAAAATACGCGAGCGTTCGTCAATGATGGGCAACCGTAAACTAGCGCTATCTGCGTAGTGCGTATAGCAACCGTTTGGCTGGCCATCAGTCTAGCCGCACAGCGCTCAGAGCGACCAGAGTGGTTGACCCGCAGGCGCATCGTAGTGCGGATAAAAACTATTTTCTCGTATATATTTTTGATTGCGGTCAGCTGGACGGCTGACCGTATTCCGGTTAACCGCATAGTGCGTAGGTAAGCTTACGTGACGAATCCCTTAAATTTTGGGATTTCGATCATCGCCATCAGTGACATTAGTAATAGTAGTTTAGAGCTGAAATAAGTGACAGATATGACACTCTACAAAGTCGTAATTCTTCTAATAGTAGAGGAGATGTGGAAGATCGACCTTCACCCATCAGGTAACTGGATGAGCAATGTTGTTTATCAAATATAATTTAATAAAAAACATGTTTATGATAATTTGCCTATCGAAAATACACAGCTATTATTATTAGCTATACATAGCTATTTTTAATTGAATTAATTTTAATAATTTCTTTTCTATCACCTTCGCTCGTTACATAACCAAATGAATTTCATCTCAACTGATAACTGGTTTTTAACACATAGAATATGCCTACTTATTTCTGTGCATGGCTTCTTGGAAACCTTAAGTGAATTAATTTAAATCAATTTTCTTTCATCACCTTCACTCTTTTCATAACCAAATGAATTTCATCTAAATCGATAGTTTTTAACATACAGAATATGCCTAGGTAAGCTTGCCTACTTATTTCTGTGCATGGCTACCTGGCAAGTAGATGTGAACAGGTAAGTCAATATAGGTAACTACATCGATCAGTTAACCGATTCCGATTGTTCGATTTCCGCACGGCAGAAATATTTGTATGGCCTAAAGATAGTTGTTACGGATCTGGGTGTCTTGTGTATGTGAGTTTGTAAACGTACCCACGATACAGGATGAAATTCCTAGTGTGGGGCAACGTTTAAACTATACATATATTGTAAGATTTCACTTCTACCGCGTGTGAACTGCACACAAGTTTTTTTTGTGTAGCGTTCCGAATCATGTATTTGCAAGGAATATAGGTGACAAATAAAGATGTTATTTACAATTATTATTTAAAACTAGCTTCTGCCAGCGGCTTCGCTCGCGTGGTAAGTGTTTTCTTATCCCAAGGGAACTTAATATTTATACTGGGATGTAAAGTAGCTAATGTAATATTCCAGACTATAATCTATGTCTGTGCCAAATTTCATCATCATCATCATAAACATCCAAACCAAATCATCCATCCAAACTTTCTCATTTATAATTTAAGTAACTAAGATTGTATACTTACGCGCTGTAATTTCAGTCGGCATCGTCGGATATTCTGGTAATAAACAAACTTCGAATTCAAAGTCTGTTTTACCAGACTTGGTTCGACCCTGTAAATATGGAAATTAGTACGGGAATTAATATTTAAAGTTCTGTATTTATAGGTTAAATATAATATCAGCATTTTACAGTCGTCTTGAATTCTTGGGCTGTACGGGACAGCCCGTATGAGGAAGTACCCGAAACAAAAAGACAAGACATACATACATGGCTCTACACCTACATTACCTACGTCATGTCGGTATAGAACCGTCCTTGGTTCCAAAAACATGCAATGGTTGGTGGTCAACCTCTTTATAATGAAGGGGTTATGAATATTATGTTATAATTTTTAAAATATTTTAATTACCTGTGTATTGGGAAATTTCGCTGTAGTTTTTACAATTATGGATGAAATGCACCGTAACAGTACTGCTGAGTCTGTGTAAGGCGAGCCGATTGCAATATCTATTAAAAAAAAACAAGATTTAATAACTTATTAGATGCTTCTGTGAGGTGGCAAAGCGTGCGTTCATACGCGGCGGCAATCGAGCGTTTCTGGGATGGCGCGGATTCCACGCGGTTATTATTCATATTTTTAATTATTTAAGAAAAGCTAAACTGCTTCTTTAGCTCCAACGATTACAGCAGCTCCTACTTAATTCGTGACTCTGTATCTACATATTATTATTTCGACGTGACGTACCTTTGCATCCCTTTGAGTCATAATCTAGCAATGAAGTGAGACTCATGCCGAAGGACGTGCCGTAACTTGCTTCTGGTTTAATCTCCTGCAGCGGTTTCAAGGTTTCCCCTGTCAGGTCTTCATCGATGAGGTGGGCGCCACTGTATATGTATACAACGCCTTGGCCGGAATTTTCAAAAGGAGCACTTATTGCTATTTCTGTGGAACGAGAAAAGATAGAAAGGGGGTTCCAGAGTCGATCACAAAAATGAAACATAAGTCATTATTCATTTGTTAAGATTTATTAACTCAACGTGCCAAAACGAGTGACCACCGCTCCGGCTCGTTCTTAGTTCAAGGTTGGCCATTGTCATCCAACGCGGCAATGCAGCAAGCGTTATGGGCACCTTTAAGACGGGAACAGTTAGGGGTGGGTTATTTGACTAGTCAAAGGACGTGTTGTGGTAGTTATAGATTGTTGTATTAATAAGGTTATTGAACTGTTTGACATATTTGTGGCACACAGCCACAAATATGTCTATGTATGTGTATTTGGTTGTTGAAATAAACGTTTATTTTAATTGTGAAATTATCTAAGTGTTTTTTTTCAAATACTGTACTAAAATTATTGATCACTAAATTGCCATTGTATATGAACCTTATTCATTAACCGACTTTCCAAAAAGGAGCTGGTTCGACTGTTTGTTTTTTTTTATGTTCGCCGATATCTCCGAACTATTTTAATAAAATCTTTTTGTTTGAAAGCGTATGTTCCCAAATTGGTGTCATTTACATTTGGTGAAGATCTGATGAAGAGCTTCTGAGATATACAACAGAAGTCTTCAATAAATGGCGGCCAATCTAACCATTTGTCACGTCTGTTGTAAACACCCATACGCACTATACCCCTTGGAAATACTTTCATTTTGCGTATAGCTAAGGAGAGAAATTTCCCGCCAAAGTCTGTGTTTCCCGATAGCTACAACCTCGGGGTCTTTAAGTCAAGAGTAAATAGGTTACTTCTAGGCAAGCGTTCTACACCGTCGACCACAGCATCGCTTACCATAAGGTAAGCTAGCCTATCTATAATATAATAAAAAAACAAGTCAACGTTATCATCATTACAGCCGAAGGACGTCCACTGCCGGACATAGGCCTTCCCCGTAAATTGTAATTGTATTTTAAAAGTTACAAATCTACAAGTTTCTGTTTACTAGAGAATACAATTTAAAAATTGATCATGGTGGAAAACTGACAAAATTGTAAAATTGTACCTAAAATTTTACGTATTTCCGTTTAATAAACATTTTCTCTTTACAGGTGACAATTTAAATATTTGTAAGCAAAACGATTTTATTGAACCATCGACCATCCGTTCTGTAACCAATGTGCCCTGCCCACTTCCACTTGAGATTGGCAATTCTTCAGCCTTTATCAGTAACACAGGTTCTTATGCTATAATACATCCTATTGCAAACAAGTGTCTCCCTTAAATTATAATCGAAAACAAACTAGATTGTTCGATTTTAGAGATTTCATTAAAAAAAGTCTTACCATCTCTTCTGTCGCGGTTTAAGTCCCCAACATTTATAATAGCACTACCAAACATAGATCCAGAGACTTTACCAGTAATCTTTTTGTAAAATTCTGGCGATTTCTGCAAGAAATAATAGACAAGCTTATTAATAAGTTTTTTCATAGCTTACTACGTCTTAAGTCTTACTTTTGATAAAAAAAAATTAAATTAACTTTATTATACATCATCGAATCCGTTTTCAATAATTAAAACTGTTAACTTGTTATTGTAAAATAACTATTACTTTTGAAAATAAATTTAGTTAAGATGTAGTTTAATACTTACTCTAAGCTTGAGGGCAAGATAAACATAAACTGCTCCTAGGTTATAGGTACTTTTTGTTGCATAAGTAGGTGCTCCTACGAGCAGGTCATCCCTTTTGCCGACCAACCTAGCAGAACACAGCACTGCACCAAACATCGAACCTACTACTTTAGTGTCCACAGTTTTGTCCAATTTCTTTAAAAAAGTCTGACCTTTGTAGAATAATACCTACAATGAAGAAAACACAAGTACACAAGATGCAACAGAAAAGCGTGATCATAAAATATTTTTAAAATCTGCCCATGTAAATAAACAAATTTCTCCAAGGAAGTCTGCAGATTCCATACAAATTCGTCGTTAGCAGATCAAAATGTATGGGAGACATAATATAAATTTTGTTTTTTTTTTTATTATCTGTAGTCAGAGTTGAGATGACTTCGTTGGAGAAAGTTTTTCATATTATATATATGGACAAAAGCAGTTTTTCAGATATCTATAGATCGTAGGTATGCGATATGTTTACCTCTCCAAAACCGTGCTTTCCATACGTTGAACTTATGGCATACGATAATTCATTAGTGATAAAAGCGCCGGAGGCGACGGCGTAACCTGAAAAGTCAATTAAATTATAAAGTTATGATGTACACAAAAGTTCATATTACGTGGATGGATTAAAGGAAGAACTATAATAAATTTTATTATTATAATTAAGCGCTTTGTGCTGGTAAACAAACATTTTCACATGATATCAAATTGTTTTATTTATTTTCCCAAATAAATAAAATGAAATAAATTATTATATCGCGTTTCCTGTGACGCATAGGCCTCTGACAGCTGTTTCCAGTCCTCTCCATTATTATCTTGTCTTGACCAGATTGTCAAGAAATTTTACTAAAGATGTAGCTAAACAGTTATATCTTAAACTGCAACTCGTCTGGTGTCTTTACGTCCCCAGGTTACGTTAGTACAGAATGCGACTGCAAGGTGTTGAAAAAATTAAATCATGATGGACTTACCAAAGTTAAATTCAGGAGTGTTTCTACTATATCTGATTAAAAGCGGAGGTTTATACAATTCTGGCCGATTGTAAAACATTGCTCGACCTAAGGATTTATACAGAAAAGATTATAATACGATAGAGGTAAACAGTCTCGTTGAATGACGGATTCAGGAAGGAAACGGACATATTTCAGGCCTTATAGTATTCTGTCCGCTTCATTATAGAAAATTAACGTTAGATTATAAACTTACCATGAAACATTCCGGGGCTGCCGACTATAACGGAGTCATCCGAAGCGACGTCAATACTCCAACCAAATGAATCCATAGTAGCTTCTGCAAAACATATAGTTACGGGTTTCTAAATAAAACTTCCAAATCTAATATTTTTGCATATCCAAAATCTGTAAACGATATTTTTTTGGCTACATCACCGTCGTCATCATCATTTCAGCCGAAAGACATCCACAGCTGGACATAAGGCTCCCCCAAGCGTCGCCACATTGACCAATACCATGCGTATCGCATCCAGCGGATTCTGCAATCTTAACGAGGTCATCGGTACAACTAGTGGAAACTTTCCATAGCAGAGACGCTTCCTTCCATCTTTTGGCCTATGGTTTTTCAAAATTATTATTCTTGATAGGCTAGTCCTGGTATGATCTTGTGATGCGGAGGAATGAAACTCTTGTTACTAAAAGAGTTATGAATATAAATGTGCATTGCTGGAGACGGAGAGGAAGGCCAAAGAAAAGATGGTTGGACTGTGTGAGGAGTGATATGAAAGACTAAGGAGTCAGTGATATCGTAGCGGTTCGACAAGGCGGTATGGAAGAAAAAAACGTGTTGCGCCGACCCCAAGTAACATGGGACAAGGGCAGGAAGATTATGAATCTTGATACACTCAAATATTTACCCATCGGTGCTGGGGAGTCATTTAATCGGACGGTTTCTTCTATAGGTCTTCTTTTGTTAAGAATACCATTTGAGTGTGAGTAGCATGCTCCTCGCGTCATGAATGCGTTGTAACCTATAAGGAAAAACCGGTTAGTTGGATTGTGGTCCGTTCATTTAACTGGTCTTGTTTCACCAAAATATAACCCGCCAATTGACTTTGTATATAACTGTGGGCGCACGGTTGGCGCAGTGGTTGAGCGATTGACTGCTGCGCAGCGTGTCGCGGGTTCGTTTCCCGCACGGAACAAATATTTGTATGACCTACAGATAGTTGTTCCGGCTCTAGGTGTTGTGTATGTGAGTTTATATGCTTGCACCCACGATACAAGAAATAATTCCTAGTGTGGGGCAACGTTTTTTTAATAAAATAAAAAATAAAAACTTCATAAACATTCTGTATGTATCGATGTTGATGCAAACCCTTAAGGCGACGACTAACGCCAACGACCTTGAGGGAACAAAACGCGCACTCGTTTCACACCCGCGCGACCCAAAATTTTGTAGTTTATTGTACTTTTCATATTATTCTATGAGTTTTAAAAAAAAAGCTTCAGATCAAAATGTAGATAATTCAATTATCTTTGAGATGGTGTCGATTTGATTAAAATACGCCAAGCGGTTTAGGCGCGATTGTCGTGTTTGACGTGATTCTCATTATAAAATCAGCTACTCAGGGGTATCTGCGCCTTAACATGCAATTTAACTTACTTTAATTCACAGTTTCGCTTACACATTGAAGGTTTTTGTGTTATCATTAGGTAACATTTTATTTACTTATTTATTCATTCGGATAATGACAAATAAAAATAGCAGTGATGAGTTACATTTCTAAGTAAAAAATAACAACTAAGCAATAATTACTCAACTTCACATAATAGGTATCTTAATAAATAAACTTATGAAAACAAAAAGCAAAAACAGCACCCTAATAACGTAACTTTGTTGAAAGCCGCCGCCGTTTTTAACCGACTGCCCAAAAAGGAGGATATTATCAATTCGACTGTATATTTTTATTTGTTTTACCTAAGAACTTTTTACTAGGTGAACTGATTTTGATTATTATTTTTTTGTTTGAAAGCTTGTCATGTGGTCCCATTTAAATTTCATCAAGATCTAATGAAGAACTTCGGAGAAATACATCAGAACTCTTCAATAAATGATGACAAATCACTCGGGATAGCTGCAAGCGCACGTCTATTTATTGTTTACACCATTTTATAACATAACATCACACTGGTACGCTCTAAAGTGGAACGCACGTACGTGTGAACAGTTCACCCTGGTGTATTCTTATTCCACCGGTTTTGCTTGAGTTTCATGTTATTGGGTAATTGTTTTGGTTGTGTTGTTCTGGCAACACTTTGGGCATTATACGTACCTAGCCAATAGAACTGGTCCATTATGTACCAAAACTAAAAAGTGAAATATAAAGATATTTTTACAAAAAAATACCACCGACTTCCAAACAAAAACACTAAAAAGTGAAAAATAACTTCAATTTCGGCAGTCGGTGTCAAAAAACGAAGAAACGAAAACAGGAACACCGACTGCCGAAATTGAAGTTATTTTTCAATGTGTATTTTTTTGTAAAAAAAGTTTCTAATTTTAAGGTTTATAACGCCCAGGGTTTGCGCTCAAGTAATTTTTACCGCATCTGACTAACACGTGTAGTAGACGCGACGCGACCCAACACCAGCCGCCCTTATAGGTTTCTATTTGTATTTATTGTTTCACACGCTTTCATTTTGACAATTCAACATTGTTAGATGCGTATTTTACGCTGTTGAGTAAACGGATTTTAAACTTATGAAACAATGAATTATCTTACCGTGCATGTGCTTGCGCTTAGTGTATTCATTAAAGTTACACGATTAGGATGCAGTCATGTTAGTAGTACTTCGTCAGACCAGTCCCGTCATAAGGAGTTCTGCGCCGTCTTTCGCCATTACCAAAGATTTTAATTTAATTAAAATGGAAACTTACCCTTGTTGTTTACCTTCTGCGTATACTCTGTATATCTTGGTGCACACATCTGGAATTACCACATAATATATTATTATCACCGTTTTTTTTCGGGTTCCGGTAGATGATTTTAAACACGTGTTTTGTTTTCATATAATCTGCTCCTCTCCCTTGCGGGACGACTATGCTCCTACAGACCTGGACTGTGCTGGAGGTTTCCAGCACAGTCCAGGTTTAGAAGGATAAAATCTAAATAAAGGGATATAAACTAAATTGTTATAATTAGCTTGTGTGAGAAACCCTTTACAATAATGTATAGAGTATTACATCAAAGACCGAATAATGGTCCCGTGTAATGAACATACATTCAAGAATCAATACAAATACAGACATTTGGCAGACAGTTTTAACTCTAGAAGTAACTGGAGTCAGAGAGCCACAGTCTTATTGACGCAGTGGGATATGATGATATTTCGACCCACGTAACTCACCTGGTTAATTTAAGTTTCTATAAAGAAAAGTACCCGGACAAATTAAAGTTCTCAGTTGTAAAATCATAACATACAACAAATAATAAACAGGATTGGAACTGAGCTTACCATCACGAATTTTGGCCCGGCCTTGACGCTTGCCCCGAACCAGAAGTCATGTGTATATTTTTCTAAGCCCACTGAAATATAACATACTATTAATTTAGTTGCGAAGTGTGTGTGGTGTAACTTTAAATGATAGATTGAGGAATGATGTAATAAGACAACGTTGTGGTTTAAAAAAAGATATAGTGACGAAAATTGAAAATAGTATGTTAAGATGGTTTGGCCATGTTGAGAGGATGAATGAAATACGAATAACGAAAGGTATTTACAAGGCAGACGTGAATGGAAACGCCGGGAGGGGATGCCCTAGAAAAACATACACGGACTTCATTGGTGATGTTCTGCAGAAAGGCCAGGTGCTCAGTACTCATAACCAGCGTGTGTTTATAACTAGCTTTTCTTAATTAAAATTTATTGAAAATTAGTTTCTACTTTTTAGTTTGGTTTTCTATTAAAGCGTGTTTTTTTAGTTTTTTAAACTATTGTTTATTTTTAAGATTGATGAAGACGCCACTAGAGGCACTATCAAAATTTAAGGGATTAATCACATGACATTGCGATAGCGATTGACATTCCCATACAGTTTTGTAATTTTTCCAATCTTTATCGTCTTGCTTTCGATGTTAAAATGGCATTAGATATGTGAAATTCTATCAACAAAAAAAGCGAAAAATTACTTTCTTTTCGGAAGTCGGTACCAAAAACGAAATAAAAATATGTAACAAAGACACCGACTTCCAAAAAGAAAGTTATTATTCGGTTTGTAGTGTTTTGGAAGTCGTTAAATTTTATTTTATATTTTTTTACGGAAACTATTGGCACTGTATCAACGCAATTCGGAAGGGATACGTTTTGTTTGCACCGTTAGACAATGAGTTTATGTCTGACTCGCGCTTGGGCCGTTTGTGAGTGAAAGAAAATCTTACCTCTTGTTATATTAGATCTATCAATTGCTATGCAGCTTCGGTCCTCCAAATTGCAATCATATACGTCTCCAATATTATCTGTCCTAGGCGCACTTATAACCAATCTGAAACGACCAAAAATAGATTTTCCTTGAATTGTGTTATTGCCATGCTGGGGAATTATTAGGTATTGTTATAAGTACAATAGGTTGCGGTCACCATCACATTATTAATAAATTGTGACTAATACCGATTAGTATATAAATATATATTTTATGCTATGCAAATATTTCATTATATGCTATGTTAATGTTACTAATTAACATTGCATAAGGCATGGTCAGCTTTGTTCAATTTAAATGTATATAAATACAATTTCATGGCTCACAGTCACCCAAACGGCAATGGAGAGGAGTATCGGTCCCGGAGTAGCGTTTGGGTTGAACATAAGCTGAGTTTTGTCCAAGGTCATCCGGAGACCGATGCGTGCAGAAGAGTCAGCTAGGCCGTCCAGCATCTGCTGCAAGTCATGCAGCGATTCAGCTATTATGACGATGTCATCCACAAATATCAAGTGTGAGATGTACTTGCCGTTTAAACACATCCTTTAAAGCGTAACTGAACAATTTGGGGGAAATTACGTTCACTTGTCTCATCCCTCGGTGCAGTAAGATGTGTTCAGTTTGCCGGTCCTGGACTTGGACGGTCATTGTAGCATTTTTATAAAGACATCTCAGCACTTGGATGTATCGCCAGTCAAATTGGTCTCGATAGAGTCAAAAGCCTTTTCATAGTCCACAAAAGCAAAACACAGGGGCCGATTATACTCTTCGCACTTCTGTATAATTTGCCACACTGTGTGGATGTGTTCTATGGTGCTGTTTCCTCCTTGGAACCCAGCCTGCTCCAGTGGAAAACTCATCGAGCATTCGCGCAAGACGATTCGTGACGACTCTCGAAAACAACTTATATACGTAACTAAGAAGCGACATGGGCCTATTGTTCTTCAAAACGATCGTGTCACCCTTTTTGAAGAAAAGAACAACCACGCTCCTTTGCCACGCTACTGGGGTTCTTCCAGAGAGCACGACAAAGTCAAAGAGCTCCCGAAGCTCTTTCAGTACCTCGGTTTTAATCCCGTCCGCATCCGGGACTTTTCCATTTAAGCTGTTTGAGAGCCGCCTCGATTTGAGAGAAAGAAAGAAAAAATATTTATTTGCGACCCGTACAGGCGACACCAGATATGCAAAACACAAACAATAATAAAAAATAACAGTAAATAACCCAGTGCGAGACCAAAAAGGCTCATATCTCAGCATTTGTAACGATATTAAAAAGAAAATAACGCTGTGCTGATATTCTGATAGGGCCCACTGTTGATGCCAATAGAATAAGATAAAGCATGGGGTGCTTTATATCAATTGTTATAATATTTTATTGACAAATATTGGTAAAAGTAGAGTCATTTTGAAAATATCTTAAAAAGCACCCCACGCTTTTTTACAATACGAGTAATCCTATTTTTTGTTTATCACACTTTTCTTAGAGAAAAAAATTATTGAAAATTATTTTCAAATTTTTGTTGGGTTTTCTATTAAAGCGTGTTTTTTTAGTATTTTAAACTATTCTTTATTTTTAACATTGATGAAGACACCAGTAGAGGCAATAACAAAATCTAAGGGATTAATCACATGGCATTGTGATAGCGTTTGACATTCCCATACTATTTTGTCATTTCTCCAATTGCTATCGTCTTGCTTTCGATGTTAAAATGACACTTATCTAAGGCTTCAGGCATGGCCCATACGTAGTGTTTACAGAGGCATTAGATAAGTGAAATTCTATCAACAAACAAAAGTGTATGGGATTGCCAAGCGCTCCCAAAATGTCACGCGACCATTCGTTTACATTTCCTTATTTCGATAGTCACTTCGCTGACAGAAAAACAATAAAAGTTCGATTTGCACCTGAAATTTTCTTAGAAAATATAAGTCGCGTCGTCTGCAAGGTCCCTTCTAGAAATTTTCAACCGATTTCAGCAAAGAGGAGGTTCTCAATTCGACTGTATGTTTTTGTTTGTTAGTTACGCAATTACCCCGCCAATTATGAACAGATTTTGACGATTGTTATTTTATTTGAAAGCTGGTGCTTCTCTTGGGTCCCATTTAAATTTAGAGACTAGATACATAAATAGGGATATTTCCTGTGTAGAAAAATGATAATTCTATTTAGTCCTTCATTGGGATAATCAAATAACATTGGACCCGTATTTTTTGCTTTATCAATTAAAACACAAAGTTCTGGAATGGTCAGTTCGCATCAAAGTTCAGGAGTGGGGGCTTGTGACGTCACTTTGTCTGTAAAAGTATAGCACACCGTGTCATCGCACGATATTTCAAGGCACTGCATCGTCGTAAGTTATTTTTTACGTGGCAACCGCAAAAACATACATATCCAATATTATTTGTTGATCAATCAGACGGACTAAATAGATATGTTTTGACAACTATCCTATTATTTAAATCGGCCCATCCTTACAAGAAGTACGGTCAAAATAACTTGCACTTGGAGCTGTCAATGTCACTCTGCCGTTCGACTCTCGCTATTGGTGCACGAAGCAAACGCGGGACACCGTGTGAGTAGGCATGTGTGAATCGATATGCAGTTACTTTGACCGTGTAGTAAGTATACTACTTACTTTTTATAAAATGCGTCATAGGTGATGCTGTAGCCGAAGTACGAGTTGTTGCCAAGACTCGTTGGTGGTCGAAATACTTCCTTTACTCGTTCGAAGTACAATGCAAACGTGCTTGGACATGTCGCTAGGGCCAGACAGACCCAAATGAGTGCTGCAAGAACAAAAGATTATCACCATTTTTTTCATAAAATATATCTTTTTAATTATAAAATAAATAAAGTTTTTCATTAAAAATACTCTTTTTTTATTAAACAAGTTTTTTTCGTATTCTTCGCAGCAAACCCCTTCATTTGCTACCCATATCCTGGCGGTGCACAATAAATAACTAGCCTGCCATCTTGGCCCGTCCACCATATTGGATTTAGAATAACGTCTCTCAGTTAAGCATGCATTGTCATCCAAACTAAACGTGTTTGCAAAATCTCATCTTTATCGGTGGAGGAAAATTTGAATTTCAGTTGCAAGATTTGACCCGAACAAACATACATACATACATTGCAAGTTAAATAAAAGCTTGTAAAAATATCCCACTAGGTGGCACACTGAATCAACAAGGAAAAAAACCGGATTATGTTTCCCTGTAACCCGTCTGTGGTAAAGTGACTGTTTTGAGATTATCCTGTGTTTGAAATACTCGTTTGCTTGTTTTTAACCTTTTGGTATTGTTATAAATTATATTTATGTTTACACGGACGAACATTCACAAAAGCCGCGGCTATTTAGAAAAAGTCCGAATCTTTTTGCCGTGCATGTTTTAAACTTGTTCTGTTTACTCTTTATTTACATGGCGCCATCTGCTCGCTCAGCTTAGCGTAATATTCCCTATTGATTAAAAGATTCTTTATTTTTGTATTTTTTATTGAATCTTGTATAGAAATAGCAAAATAGAGATGGCCCAAACAGTACTTTAAGAGGAGACGTGGACCTGATTTCAATATTACCCTAAAAATCGGTTTTATTTTTTTATGCTCTTGTCATTTTTTTACGCAATTTCTTTCCATCTGTGTCCCTTACATTATATCTGTGGCCCGGTGCTAATAGGGCCAATATCAATAATCATTATTTTCGGTAGTGATCATTACGAGTAGAAGAATGAACCAGCATTAATAATTATATTATTATTTACGTGATATATGTAGTATGGCCAAAATATTTTACTGTTATTTGATTAATGTTTTTAAGTATTGTTTATTTATAATTCAAATAATATACACAATTGAATATTTCTAATCTTATGACTAATGACAAAACAAACTTACATACAAAGGGGAGAGGGAAAAGGGCTCATTGCGCATAAAAAAATCCGTCCACATCGATGTCAATGGGAAACGTGCCCAGAACGTTTGTTTTTAAGTTGATTTATGACTTAAATTCTAGCCCAAGAAAAAAATTGTATTTTTTGGAAATATTAACTACTTAAGCCCCTTTAACACAGATAATAATTATTATGTAAGTGCTTAATTATGTATAAAAAAATCAATGTTATATTTCTGAGAAATTTAATCATAGCTTACACTATTTCTTCAGCTGCTGCTAGTGCCGAAAACCTCAAACGGCGCAAATACAACAACCTTATTGGAAGTTATATATTTGAGCCGTTTGGGGTTGAAACATTAGGTCCATGGGGTCCGAGTGCTCTTCGAGTATTTCGAGATGTAAGCAAGCGGTTAGTCGACTCTTCACGTGACCAGAGGGCTGGGCTTTTCCTTGGCCAGAGAATCAGCATTGCCATCCAACGTGGCAATGCTGCCAGCGTTCTGGGCACTTTTCACGTTGACAGCGATGTGGACGAATTTTTTGACGCCCTATGACCCCTGCCCTTTTATACGTGTTCGTCGTATTTTATCTTTATTTAAGTGTATATATAGGTAGTTATTGTTAATTAAGTATTATATACTATGTAAATTTTAATGATATAATTGAATAAAAAACATATTCTTTAAAAAAAAAAAAAAAAAAAAAAAAAATTCTTCGTATGACCATAATAGAACATCTTCTATTTTGGGGCCAGTCTTCAGCGATGCATAAAAAGGACGGCTAGATGGTTGAAGGTTTAGAAATGATAGAAGATCTCTTAATTTTGGTGCAAATGGTTTGTCATTTAGGTGTAATGTAACCAATAATAAAAATAAAAAGACTCACAAAGCAAATCACTAAAATGCCCAAAAATAACTTTCATTTTGGAAGTCGGTGTCTTTGGTATATATTTTATATCGTTTTTTGACACCGACTTCCGAAAAAAAAGTTGTTGTTGCACTTATTTGTGTTTTGCTTTGGCAGTCAGTTTATATATTTTAAAAGTATTTTTATTTCTCTCTTTTTAGTTTTAGTACACCATACATACATACTTACAAATATACATATACTTCTAAGAAATATTACTGCCTTATTGTAAAATGGACCGATGAATAAATTGGTCTATTTTCGCTTTATTAAAAATAAACAACTACAACGCAACAAATATGATTGTGTCTCAAAAAGGACTCAAGTTAATTTTGGTCGTTTTTGTTCTTACTGTATTAATAGCAAAGTAAAAAAAATTATTCCGTATTGACTCTAGTATATTGCAGCCTTTTTAGCGTTTTATTTTTTGCTTAACAATATGTAAGTGCACACTACATTGGCCTTGTTACATAGTAACTTTTGAAATATCGTTGATAAACTAACGCCCTTTTAGCATAAAAAAATGTAATACTTTTTCAAAAACTCATATTACATTCCCATTTCAAACACAAATGGGCTTGGGCCTATTAACACCAGGCCACAAATATGTCCCCAAATAGATATACAAATTTTGACTTTTGTGTGCATCTTATTTCATCGTAAGAACGGTTAATTTCTACAGTAGATAAATATATTTCTCAGAACCGTGAAAAAAACATATCGGGTGAATATGAAAAGCATATGGCATAGACTTGGACAACTACAAATGTTCTATGTTCGGTATATTTCTTTATTCTTCAATTAATAAAAAATAAATCTAATTATGAATATAAGTAACGTGTTTTTTCTAAATACTGTGTTTTTCTGTATACAACAAAATCTTCAGGGGCAATCTTTGAATTTAATATCTGATTACAATCCCATACGAATACAAGAGATCGTACTTGTGATCCTTTTCTGGCCTTGTCCCACGTTGGACGTCGGCGTCGTGACATATTCTTCCATTGTGTCTCACAGTATATTATTTTGCCTCAGTTGCGCAGATGCTCGTTTTATGTGTTTTTTAGAAAGCAATCAAATCAAAGATCCATCACATTAAATCTCCACCGACTCTAACTACTATAGTTTCAGAGAAAATTGAATAATCAGTATAAACCATAGAAACGCATTATCTCTATTTTGCCCGATTGCCAAAGGATTTATTATATAGAATTTATTTGTGTTGGAGCTATCGAGGATGTTTTTTAGGTTTCCGAAGTAAACAAGGAACCCTAAAAAATATATAGTTTCGCTTTGTCTGTCTTTGTGACCGCAGCTTAGCTCAGAGATTCTTAGTAACAGAAAGCTATAATTTGGCATGGATATTAATAATTAATAATTCCGACAAACTGGTAAAATTTTTGTTTAAATTCCTTTTAAAAAATACTTAAATAACGTCGTTAGCTGTGTAAAACAAATAGTAAATATATGCTTATGAACCATGTAAAAATATACATAAATAAAACCTCATAATAATGATTTCTAAATTAATAATGTTTAAGGTCGAATAACGCATTGGCGTGTGCGGAGTCGTTGGCAGTATCGGTCCGTACGGCGCATGCGCGCGGGGTTGTCTATTTTGTGTTAATGCAGAAGTATTTTCGAAGTTTCGTAATCTAAAGTCAAACTAGATTCGATTGCCAAGCAAAATCCACTACCCGACCATAGATGGTGGTGATTCTCAGTGGTCGCAGTTATAAACTTAATTGCGTTTCCTGTAAGGTTGACATTCGTGTCATAAGTCTATATTTACTATAACTCAACCCAAGGTTACATCAGTTCAGTATAACACATTGCATTTTTAATTACATTATCGATATCGATACATACCCAATTTCTTAATTACGAATGTCTTAATTCCAAATTGAGGCGAGCGGCACTTTTTTTTATATATAATGGGTTTGCTCTGGACTCTAGTCTATGTCAGAGGTGACAGAGACAAAGTCGTCGATGGAGTGAGCTTACCCAAAAGAAGCCTATTAACTCTAACTTTGAAGAGATTCGGCTTGTATGCGTTCGGAAACACAGACGCAGGCAGTGAGTTCCACTCTTTTGCTGTATAATATTATCTTATAGAAATATATAATTACTTATTTTCTTTTGTCGATATCCATCTATAAAGTTAATAGCCGGCCCGACTACATCACTAATTGAGTAGCGAAGAGCTTTCGTGAAAGAAATAATATATACATTCAAAACTTTTGAAATTCAGAAAGAGAAAGAAACAAGGAGCGTGCGTGCTAGGATCCAGAAACGAACCATACCATTCCCCATGGCTATAACGCGCGCTCGTATCGGCTTCTTTCGCAATTGACGTCCTTCATGTAGATTATTTATTGCAGCTTATTTACGTTGGTTTTTGTTCCTATCATTGAATCATTTGATTTTACTGTTTGGTAGTTGAATGGGTTGTTTAAAAATACGCATACTTAAATATTTGTTTTCGGTTTGTAAATATTTGGTGGTTTTAACGAAGACTATCACCGTAACGGCAATACTACAGTATTCAAATTATTAAGTGACGCTGGTTATAAATCTTTATTACAAACGCTTGCCTCTACCCACAGTGGTACTAGATAATATTTATTCGAACTTCACATTTGAAATTGGATTTTATAACTCCTTCTTCAGTTACCATCGTCCTATGTGGGTCCGTTTTTAAAGGTTCGAGTCGCTGAAAATGTCTTTTATGATCATGTAACAACAAAAAACCCTCTTCCTAGTCCGCATTACTATTGCAACTACGGAACCCTATTACTGCGCGTGGCCTGACACGCACTTGGCCGGTTTTTTATTTAGTAATGTTTTCACGCCTAACCAGTTGAATCAATTCTGATGACTTTGAGTATAAAGATAGATAGGACTTCAGAAAACTAGACCAGATCTTTTTATCAGGGGTATAAGTAACCCCTTCTATCCGTCTCGCATACGGGCAGAAGCTAGTTTAAAATAAAGTAAGTATCAACACTTTTGAATCACTTTTTGATTATCTATTTCATTCATACTCCTATTGGTGCCCCCCAGCCTCTAGATAGCACCTACTATTTTATTTGTCTTTTTGCAACTGAGCCGATGAGACTATTCTGCCAGTTTCATATGACACTGGTACTGCGCTACCGTCACTCTATAGTGACGCCAGCTCAGTAAGGTGAGCCGTTGAACTTTGCTCTTATATATATACCTATACGCAATATTATACTCTTATTATACTTTACAATATACCTACTTTATTGTACACGACTTAATAAGTACAGGACAGACATTTGTAGAAACAAGTCTGCAATAGGCGGTCTTATCGCACAGGGCAATCTTCAGATTACCTTTAGAAGGACTGAGCGAGAGGAAACAGATTTAGGATTTTCAGGAGCACAAAAACATAACAAATTAATAGAATTATTGTGCAACACAAAATTTCAGAACTGAAATTTTTTGAGTGTTTATTTTTTTCAATTTCTTTCAAAATGTTACAGTTTAGTTAATATTTATTTAAACTGATCAGGCTCGAGTTTGAGGACAATCTCAATCTTAGAGATATACCCATAATGTTATATAATCATAATGTGGTCGATGAGTTTACGTTGAAATTACCACTACGTATGCACTAATTTAGGAAAATTAAGTAGATTGACTAAAATAATCAACAAGAATTAGTTTCTGAATTGAGTATTTGGAGTTTAGAACCTCTTTAATTTCGAAAGATTTTGAAATACTCAACTCTAAATTCTTAATTTAAATAACCACGGTATATGGCATCCAGAAAACAATAACAAAAATATTTTCATAAATACACTACCTTTACTGTGGACTGAAATCAAACGACAATAAAAAAAATAAAAGAAACTTACCATTCATGATTCCTCTTAACAAACACTGGTGCACATACTTACGAGTCCCAATCCCCAACAAATAATGACGTTTCCTTTTGTAAATATTGTAATTAATATTTGTCCTGGTTTCAAAATAATGACATCATTTTGTTCATTATAAACTATTCATAATGCCATGCCAATGGTAGATAGAACTATTGTTTGAACCCAACAATATAACAAGGTATCGGGATACAGGGAAAATTACTACACTGATTCACTGGCAGACTTAACTAACATAAATATCACGCCCATTGCTCATGGAGAATAAGCAGAAACTATACCATCTATGGTGTCCGTTCTGTTGTCTTCGTCTTTTTTTGTTCTGTTTTAACAAGCTTGTAACTATTTAACTAGGCACCTGAACTTTCTGAAGAGCATCACCAATAAGGTCAGAGGTCCCACTAGATCGTACCCTGTTTTAGCGTTTATAATTTTAGTACAAGACCAGGAAACCGACAGACTCTGCGTTGGAAGCTAACTGCTAGATGGACCGATGATCTGGTTTAGGTTGCGGGAATCTGCTGGATGCGAGTCGCACGGAATCGCTCAATGCAGTGGTGCTTAGGGAATATATAGGCCTATGTTCAGCAGTAGACGTCTTTTGGCTGCAGATAAAAAAAATGGTTTGATTTGATTTGATTGAATTTGAACTTATCATCTTTAATCCAAATTTGTCCTCATAAAAAGTTATTGCTGGACCTAGGCCACTAAAATTGCACGTAATGTTTCTGCTGATGGGAAATCTCGTAGTAAAAAGTAAAAATTCCTCACTGATGTTATTTTTTAATTATATTTTATTCTGATATTCATAATATCTATTTCCATTGTTTTTCCTGGTCAACAGACATCTAGACATAATAGTTAGTGATAATATTTTGATGTTTAGTTAACTTGTTTGGCGAAAAGAAGGAAATTAGCTTTAAGAATATTAGCTTTTAAACTGTCCAATATTTTATAACAATATCATTACAAAATCATTAAAGGCTTGTAATATTTTATAGCAATTAATTTATGTCCTAAAAATAACAAGATTGATACAAATGAAGGAAGGAGAATACATTTTCATAGATATTAATGATAATTTGGAAACATGTTTTACTTACAAACTAAATGATACCTAAAATTTTGTGAGAAGCACAAGTTAAATCATAGTCTGAGTTTCAAGCCATCTGAGATCGTGTAGGAAAGTGTTAGAATGGCGAAAGCACTGAGGGGTGACCACAAACTCTTAGAGTAAGGTTATTTTGAGTGTGTGTAAGGGACAGATGTATACTGTCCCTCACGCACACTCAAAATAACCTTACTCTAAAATAAACTTACTACCCCAAGTGTATTTAACTTGTTAAAATTGAAATAATAAACTCAAATATGTCAATATAGATACAACATCAATGAAGATTTTGACTAAATTATTCATCCGTTGTCGAATCAACGACAGGACAGACAAAGCACGGGAAAAAATACGTACTTAAATAACACAATTGAATTGTATTATACTTTTAAGAAACTTAAGAGGAGATGTGGACAGAGCTCTGAAAGAATTTCCTTAGTAAAAAGTCATAATTTGAGATTTGGCTCTCAGCTATTTTCTCCTCCAGTATTGGACAACTTTAAAAGTTATTACATAAACTGGCAAAAAAAGACAGCTATGACCCTATGATTTTCTTTTTTCATTTATTGTTGTCAAATTTGTACACTAGGCCTCTGTTGAACCCTCGGTGGGATCCCGCATTGTCGAGGCGGGGGGGCTCAGTAACCGTGGTTTGGTCACCCACGGTGAAGCGAAGACGAAACCGATGAGGGGCCGCTCGTGAGGGTTGTTGCCAACATAGGTTGCGGTGCTGCCTGGGCGACATCGCAAGGCGGGCCGCGATGTCGTATGGGGCCTCCTATACGCAAACGATATCGCGGATGAGGGTTGTAGGCCGTGGCGGGAGAGGAGTGCCGTTATTGTGCTTCGCTGCTCTCTCTACCTTCCGCGGCCTGGACGGGGTCACCACCGTTTGAGGACGCGGTGGGGCCGCAGAGGGGGAGGAGTGTCGGTATAGCGTTGGCCGCTCCCTCTATCACCTGTGGTCGAAAAATGGTAAATGGCGGGGCCATTGACCTTGACCCGTCACAAGGGGACTAAGGGTGCCATACACTGGATCATCTAGCACCCGTGTGTTGGTTTCGGTCCCTGGGGTGGTCACGGCGCAAAGGGTCCCGTGACGGACAGCCACAGCGGGTTCGCGGTGAGTGCTAACACGTGCCCGTGTTCCCACCATAAGCGGCATAGAAGGACACCTTGGAGTTTTAGTGGGTTAGAATCAAACATAACTGCGCTATCTCCCCGTGGTAGCGCAGTATACATGATCATTTCAACAGTCTAAAAAAAAAAAGCCTCTGTTGACAGCGCAATTTTGAGCATGTATTGAGGGTTCTAGTGTTATGTATATATACATTATCACATATCATCAAAAAGGAAAACAGGCGCATGGTATATAATCTCTCTTTTTCAGTTTAAAGAATATTTTTTAGATTGGTCCAATATTGGAGGAGGAAACAGGCGAGAGCCAAACCTCGAATTACGACTGTTTACTTACGATATTCGGTCGGATGTCTGCGACCGCATTTCCTCTTAGGGTTGGGACAGAATACGTAAGTGGTTCGGATCCAGATTGCGGTCCGCTATTTCGTGACCCCTGGCCTAAAAAATGTAAAATTTGGTCTCCACAGTTGTAAAAAATCCAAATTTTGGGATTTACATAATGCTCTAGACAAGTAACATTCTATCAGCGGAAACGTCGTGAAAACGGTTGAAAAAATGTATTAAATTGCCAAGCGCTATCGAAATGTAAAGTAATCAATGTGGCCGGACTTGTAGTAACAAAACTTTAAGGCCGTAAAATACACCTAATTTAATAGATAAAAACACCCTACAAGGGGTTAATCCCATACAATTTTATTGCATTTCATAAAATGCAGCAAAATTATAAGGCAAAATGTGCTGTGGTTGTTTTTGGGCAAAACTAAAATTAATCGCCTTAGGACTGTAATTTTTTGTCAATGTATAGATCAACTCAAAGACTAACAAAAAACTCATTAAAAAATAATAATTTTATGAATGCCTAATAATTTTGCAGAATTTTAGGAAATGCAATAAACACTTGTGAAATTACGTTTAAAATTTGTCTTTTATGGCTCAATACAAAATGAACTTATCTTTGACTGTTAGTTAAATATTTTTTTAGTATTTCTATGCTATGGCCGTAAAAATAACATTACATGCACGCCTTTGTGAGACCTAGGTCCAAAAGTTATGGTTGTAAGACCATGTGGATATCCTAATAAGTAAGTCAGGTACTAAAATTGCTCTATCTTGCGGGTGTGGTGATTTCATTCCTTATGTGGGGTGTTTTTATCGATAAAATTATCTGTTTTTTACGGCCTTAAAGTTTTATTACTACAAGTCCGGACACATTTTGTTTTGGCATTTCGACAATCGCCGTCGCTGTTATAATAACACTTTGTCCAGAGCCTTACTTTGGATTTTTAGAAAGAAAGTAAGATATTGTCTCGCTAGACACTAACCCAGCCTTCCGACTTATAACTATATTGTTCCGAGCCATACGATCGACATGACCTACAAGGGGATATTTCTCAGAGGATATTAGGAGATTAGGTACAGGTTTTAGTTTTGTTTTGAGTCTTGAATGTCATCATTTTCGTTTTCTTCTTTCATGTCCTCCAGGATTTGCCTTCGATCTTCGGCTACCTGAGCCTGCGATGGCATCGTAGTGCGCCTCAGCTGAATAAAAACCAGGTAATATTGATTATATGAAATATAACCATCGACTCGAAAGTAATAAATAATGGTGATTTTTTTCGAGAATGGTTATGTCCCGTTGAATTTATGTATTTCTAATCATATTTTTGGAAACTTGAGAAATAATTGAGAAAACTTACAATAGTCTGACGCTTGACACTCTTTTTTAATTTCTTCAATTCCTCTCGCTTCTTGCGGCGTAAGAAACCAATCTGAATGTCAGAGATATACAAATGAAAAAGAGCTACTCAACTACAACTACAACTCCCTCTCAAACTCTTGATGAGTTTGCAGTGTGTGCCCATGGTAAACCTGACTAATTACACTTATGTTATAAATACAAAAGTATCTCTGTCTATATGTTAACAGGTTCTAGATGTTAAATAGAGAAGTCTTCTGTTACAGGTATATCCATACTTAGAAGAATACCTCTACAATTATTTTGTAAAATCTGTCGATAGCGAAATAAATAATTTAATTTAATGTAACCTCATCACGATGAAACCATTGAAACGATCACAACCAAAGAGGAAAATAGCCTAGCTTCAGAATACGGCTATAGACTGCTTATTGTATTGAATGTTGTGAGAATATAAAATGCAGATAAAATCGAGGCTAAAGTTATTTTTATAAACTTATGTCCAATCAATAATACGTACCCGGTAGAGAATCAACGAGGTGATGATTATAATGCAGAGGCCGACCACAACTGCGATTATTATGTATTCTATTGGTACCATCGCGTCTTGAAGCGTTAGGGTTGTGGTTACGCTGAAAAATAAAGCAAGCATTTCAGTTTCAGATTGTACATATTGCTACTCCTTTCCTACCTAGCATGTATACCAGCGTCTTCCAAGAGACAAACGGTCCAATGATAGAACCATCTAGAAAGCCTACCCAATGTAACATTATATCAGCAATAGCGCTTGTTGAAAAGAACAAAATGTAAGGAATTGTTATAAATTACCCGTCACGTCGTTGTCCCACATACAATATATCCGGACTTGTAGTAATAAAACTTTAAGGCAGTAAAATACACCAAATTTAATCGGTAAACCCCACATAAGGGGTGTAATCAGCAACCAAAACTTTGGACCTAGGTCTCATAGAACCATACATTTAATGTTATTTTATATGGCCAAAGCATAGAGAATCTAAAACAAATATTCAACTAACACACAAAAGGCAAGATATTTTTGTATTGAGGCACAAAAGTCAGACGGACAAAATACGAGACAAGCCGAAACGAAAATACTAAGAACTATATATTCTTATTAGAATCTTTGCAAACATCTGGCTAATTGTTCAAAGAGGCCAAAATAATATATAAGAAATCGCAACTGTAACTATAATTAAATGGCTATGAAAAGCATTTTCAGTAATTATTTACCTTTCAACTTTGTGGTCATCATCAACGAATTGTACTTCAACAGAAGACTTTATCGTAACATTTTTATCGTCATCGAGAATTCCAACTGTAAAGTTAAAAAGCAGATTAAATAAATGTCAGATTACTAGTTATTAAAAGTAAGGGGATGGTATTGATGATGCGTCAGTGAGATTTAAACTACCTACAGACAAGTGACACGCGAATGCAACACTGATGCGAGGACATTTTTTCTTACATGAGAAATTCCTGTGTGTGGCAAGCAGTCAGGCATTTTAATTCAGTGCAAGATGGTTTTTCACTGTGGTTGTGTTAATTCGAAACAAAGAGGTTCTCTAATAGGATAATATTATGATGAAGTAGATACTTGTACTTACCAAGAGTCCCAGGAACAATGTTCATCGGTATGATAATCTTAGCAAATTCAATCTTTGTCATCAAACTTTCTATCTCACAGACGTAAGTCATTGATGTCTCATCTTTGTTTAAAAATAGGCAGGCAGGGTACACATTTGATGTCGAAAAGTATACCTTAAAGTTTATCGACAAAGTAAGAATATTGAACTGGTCAAATGAGAACATTCACACGAACTTTTCATTAATGCAGTAATATACTTTACAACTACGCTTATAATAAGTGATATGTAAATTAGAGATCAATTGTTAAAATATAGTTAAAACAGTTGAATATAAGCATGGCCGATGTGCAATTTCGGCCATGCTTATATTTGGTTGAATGTTACGACGGGGTCTCAATATAAAAAATAGAAAATTTCAATAGATGGCGTGATATGTATTGATTTGTTATTGAAGTTTGAATAAGATAACGATCTTTTTAAATTTGTTGATGTTAGTTTTTTTATTCTCTTTAATCAATTAAACAAGGTCAAACCGTGTTTAATTGATTATCACATTGTATTGAACCAACATCATTTTCCTGGGGCCTTACTCTGACGTACCAAAATATCATGGTTCGACTGTGAAAAGGGACAGATATATACAAGTCAGATAAATTTGTCCCTTACGCTCACTAAAAATAACCTTACTCCAAGAGCTTATGGTCACACCCCCGAAGAGCAGTATCCTTTTTTCACAGTGAAATTATAGTTACGTTGATAAGCCATAGAGTACTATCAGCGTCCTTGTCCCATGTTTTAACATACACTTTCTAAACTGTCTTTTTTTTAACGGGGAGATAGTGCAGTTATGAGGGACTCCAACCCACTAAAACTCCACGGTGACCTCCAATCCATTCCTCTTCAAGATGATAGGTATCAATCAAATACACGATTTATATATAAAATTAACTAAAAAATTTGCTATGCAATATGGTCTAAGTCTAAAAGGCTTGACAAAATTTACGCAAGCGATTATTGATTTCTTTTTATATTGTTTATTTTTACCTTTGTACTTAATGACTGAAAAAATAGTGTATGAAAAAAAGAAATCAGGTACTATAAGGGTCAAAAGTACAGTCACATTCTACCAAAACAGAAAATATTATTTTTGTAGGCAGCGGAATTTCAACTTTTCGCGATTAGTAGGAATAATCTTAACTTTAATTTCAATACAAAATATTAAATCAGCTGTGGATAATTTAACTTCTTCTACAAAAACTAGCCATTTGAGTTTTAAGAGCTGAGACTGCACTTTTTACCCTTGACTGTACATGTGCGTATGTAATTAAGAAGAAAACAAAGTAACTTACTGTGACTGGAATATCACCGTATTTGATGTACGGTTTTAGCGGCAAAATTACTTTAACTCGAAGCATTTTCCAATTGGTTGGGCCCTTGTTTGTGATCTGTTGCAAAAAATATAATTCAAAATAAAGCTAGCTTTTACTAAATTACTGGAATTTATTTTTTTAGTAACTTTTAATATTTAATTTAAGTTAAAGCCAAATTCAAGATGAAAACGGCTTTCATATCCAAATGCGAATCATTTTTTTATGTTTTTGTTTTTATATATCGTTAATATGCCCAATTAACGAAATATAAAAATGAAAACATAAAAAATTTATTCGCAAAAAAATGAACCGACTTCAAAAACATAGGACTAAAATGTGCAAAATAACTTTCGTTTCGAAAGTCGGTGTCGTTCGTACCTCATGTTTTTTTCGCTATGCGACACCGACTTCCGAAGCGAAAGTTATTTTGCCCGTTTTAGTGTTTTGTTTTTGAAGTCGGTTTATTTTTTTGTGAAAAGGTTTTTAATTTCTCTCTTTTTAGTTTTGGTTCACCATCACTACAAATTGAGAAAGTTCAATAGTAAGGTACCTAAAGGATTGATAAAATACCCATAATAACTCAATTTACACATTCGTGCTGTTTGTCGCTAAAGAGTTCGATTATATACTCCATATCTTGAAAACTGCTCAACCGATTTTGATGAAACTTGCACTATGACCTAAGTTGAGAGATACATAATTCAATAAAAAAGAATGATCATGATCCAATAACTTTTGCCAGAGAAATGCGTGGACAAAGATAACATACATACAAACATATATACAATAACGGATTCATGCGGACGACGCGACGTTACGGATTATACATTTGTTGTACACCAAAACATTGTCGCGAACGTAAAAAATACTTTTCTGTAAAACCGCATCAAAATCGGTATAGCCAAAAGCGAGAAATTCGCGGACAAACATACATACAAACATACAGATCAAACTGAGAACCTCCTTTTGAAATCGGTTAAAGCGGAACTGCTTTTAAATTTCTCACCGTATAAACGTGTTGCATCTTTTTCCCATTTTGTTTGATGTCCTCTTTCGTCATGTTCACGATGGTACCGATGTCAGTCACACTGAAAACGAATTGTATAAAAATAAAACAAAAACTACATTGATTACAAAACTATCCCAACTACATAGTTTAAAAAACGGCCATTTGCGAGTCGGACTCGCGCACCGAGGGTTCCATACAAACAGCTACATTCACAAAAGGAATTAGGTGATATTACTGAAGTTTTAAAATACTGAAAGTACCGAACATAGCTCTAACGAAATGATAAAATGGATCTAACTCGATCCATTTTTTCCAAAATAAACTTTTCCGTTAGAAACTTGTTGTCCACATACATAGTCATAGGTTGCGGTCAGTTTGCCAACTGCAATACGGTGGATGACAAAAAACTATTTAGATTACCTGAAAATATTGGACACGTATTTTTTCTTTTGCCACGTGAACAAAAAATTACGACGATACAGTGCAGACTCTAAGACGGACTAAATAGAATTATCATTTGTCTACCCAGGAAACATCCCTATTCTTGATACCCTAAGATCCCAAGGCAAAAATGAGCCGATAATTTTGTTTTGTATTAAACTTAATTTCAATTAATGATACTTGATAGTAGAATAGATAGCTGCAGGGCTTTGTCTTGACACATGGACAGACTAACAGACAACGAAACGATCCTATAAAGGTTCCTTTTTTATTTCTAGGAACGGAACCCTAAAAACAAAAAAAAATTGACGACGAAGAAATATCAAAGATACAAACCCCTTGGTTGTAATTCCACGAGGATCAGCCTTCACTGGAATTGTTTTCGTGATGTCTTCCGTGAAGTTATCCTTACAGCGATCAAAAAGAAGGGTGCTGATGATAATGCTCCTGTTCAGGTTTGTAAGATACTTCATCTCAAGAACAATTTTACCGGAGGTCTGTGAATATAAGGTACATTAGATAACTTAATATTATAATCTTAAGTACATGCCTTGGGATGACATTTTTTAATCCCCGACTCAAAAGGAAGGATGTTATAAATTTTACGTGTGTACCTTGTAACGTTACGTTAAGCTCCGACGAGCTTAACGTAAGTCACGTTAATAGAAAAGTTAAAAATAAGAGTGAATATAAATTAATCTAAGAAAAAGGGGCCGGCTTCGCACGTCGTAGATGATGGTCGTCAGCTAGGCAGGCAGCAGGTAGGAAAAGAGGCCGGCTTCGCACTTCGTAGATGGTGGTCGTCAGCTAGGCAGACAGTAGGACGGACAGGAACTCTTCTAAGTGATGGAATGCTTGAGGAATGCAGGTGAGCAGGCAAAACAGACGGCTGGCAGTAAGGTAAGACGATGACCACAATAGATCCCAATGGGTCGAAGTGTCCGAGTCATTTCTCGGCCCCTCCACAAGGTAAGACGATGCTGGGCTGTGGCGTCTCAGACAGACGGATGAAAAGGTGGGTTCAGGACCTGCGCGTGCTGCTGGCAGGCACGCGGTTGCCTCGCGCTACTCTGAAGGCTTGACTGATGCAGCTCATGTACTTTTTACCGGACTGGCACATCAATTTAATTATAAGTAAAAGTATGTCCAGGCTATTAATTTATTATGTATAAAGATTGTTTTACACTCATTCACCAGCTGAATATGTTACAGTTTAAGAGTTTTTCAGATAAAAAGGTATACTTGGTAATATCAAGTAGTCAACCGACTTTCGGCGTTCCCTGCCCGAATCTGTCTCAAAAAAAAAAAACTGACGCCCGTTTTTTCCTCGTTCTGTCATATCTTTTAAATTTTAAATTCAAATTCCTAATTATATGACCAGAACAAATAAAAAACGGTTTACAGAGCCGGCAGTCTACCGCTGCCCTTACTATGATGTACAACTAGCTTAAGGAAGGTCTAGTCCATGGTACGTTATGTCTATGGCTTAAGAAAATAAAATAGACAGACAGACGTCAGATCACATGAAAATGTCAGAGTATAAAATATTCTAAGATTTTACAAATTAACAATATAAATTAAGTTGAGGCATTTTAAAACAATCAGAGATAACTAAAAGTATGATTTTCAGGTGCTAACAGTATAAAGAATACATAAAAATGAGTCATGAGTTAATACGATATAAAAATATATGAGGTGTGTTTTGTATGAAGATATGAAGGTGTGTTATAAAACGTGAGTAGACTAAAAACATGTAGGTCTGCACAGCAGAACACCACAACCTGTGTGTTTATGTGTATGTATTTGTGTATCTGTCTGTGGCATCATAGCTCCTAAACGGATGAACCGATTTTGAGTTAAAGTTTTTTTATGGGTGACTTAATCGAAAGTGCTATGTTTGATGAAAATCGGTTCAGCCATTCAAAAGTTATGGACGATTTACTGTTTTGAATCGGGGTGTTTTCGCAAGATATCGTGTTGTAATAACGAGTTCTATTGACTGTGGATCGAAGTGCGTCTACTACTAGATAATTTATGTAGCATGCAATAAAAATTCACCGCGGGTTTCGAATTCTTTAAAATTTTATTTGTTATCGTTTGGGATCGCTTATTTTTCAATGAGAGTTACATAGGTTAGTTTTGGCCCATAAACTGATATGATTCTGATTGCAGAATTAGGGCTATGTCAATTAGTTGGTTTGTTAGGGTCAGAAGACGGTTGCTTCTTTAAATATGTATATAATCTTCTTAATATTAGTTAATTAGGCTTCTTTGTAAATATGTTACTTCATATTAGTTAAGTAGCCTCCTTTGTTTAGGCTTAACACATTATTGTCAAAAATAAACCAATCGCCTTGTATCGTAATGCAATCTTACGGGGTCACACACACAGACAGCTGGCAAATTATAAAGGAAACTTACCCAAGTTTCGTTGGTTCGAATGGGTTTCGATGGCTCGCACATAAGTCTGTTAGTATAAGCTGGGTCCTCGTGCACACAACCGCTGGGGATCGTGTGGATGTTAGCTCCGACGAAGTGCACACGCACGCACGGTTCATATGCTACCTCCCCATCGTTGAAAACAGTGAAGCTCATTGTTTCTGTATCACTCGAGCCTATGATGTACGCGTCGTCTTTATGGCTGTAAGTGTATCATCATCACACTCGAATTGGTTACATTAAGGTACCGATAATCCAAAATCAAACTGTCTACCATTAAGATTCGGTTCAGATTTTTTGAAACCACTCTATAATAGCAAAACCCGGCCAAATGCGTGTCGGACTCCACACATCTAGGGTTCCGTACCAGACCGCAAAATTAAGTTTACAACCAACTTAATTTTGCGTTCTGGTACGGAACCTTAAATGTGCGACGTCCGACACGCACTTGACAATAGAGAATTTAAAAGGAAAAATCAGATTTATCGATATAATCTTGATATTTGATTGTAAAATACACGTCATAATAAAAATTTCAATTTGAAGTTCATAGGTCAATGGGCAGTTAAGAAATTCTTCAGAACAAAATTCGTGAAATGCTGACTTTGGTGGCTACTCATTTCTTTCCAGTATTTTAAACAAAAAACACAGTATTTATCAAATCAACGACCCCCCTTTACTTATATGGGGGCCCTCCATAAAAACATTTAAAAATACTTTTTGATAAATTGTATGGCTTTGGGTCAACAAGATACTTATACGAGTACTGTGAAAATTTGAAGACTGTAGCTCCAACAGTTTGGCTGTAAAATAAGAGTATCAGACGATGGACAGACAGACTAACAACAATAGGCTTATTACGTATGAAACAGCAATTAGCAATAATTGCGCAGAGATTGTACAATCATCGCGCGATTATCGCTTTACGTCAAAAAATCGGCATGCTTATTTTTGCGAAGTAATTGCTCTTATGTCGCGAATCCGCAATATGTATGAGCGATAGCCACACCATAATAATTTTACGACAGCACTGCTAACAACAAAAAAAAAAACAATTATCGCAAGGTGATTGCGATCATTTCGTATTACGCTTGGTTTTTGACAGCAGAGCGAGAGCCATCGGCGAGCAAATGAGGCTATCATATTGCGAAAACTTTTTCCCCTTGTTGTTTGTCGATTGCCAATCGCTCGCTAATATCTGAGTAGGTACAGAATTTTTGAGTTTTTGGCGGCATTTTTTCGTGTTTTTTGTGGCTATTATAATTATCCGCAAATTAATTCCTAGTAATGACAAATTGGTGTCGATTTGTGTCTCAAATGTCTACGCAACTTGACAATTTGTGTATCATTGAAACAGACGTGATCTCGGTAAAGTGGAGGAGAAATTGCCAAAAAGGTTGGAACACTAGGTATGTTTACTGCCAAATACTTACAAACACATGAGAATGTGTTATGGTCCGCAATAAGTATCTTCTATTATTTATATTCTTATTTTTATATGGCATGCACCGATGGCGACTATTCTACCAATGTCTAGATTAAATTGGAAAACAAGTATATACAACGATCTATTTTACGTTTCATACCTCAAATACGAGATGATGATGTCCATTTAGTTAGTGATGTCCGAATGCGTTATCGATTCGATTTCTTATAACAATCGATTATTAGGAAGATTTTTTTTATCGATTATACACATTTAGCAATTTAGTCATCCAACTTTTCAAAAAGTTTAACTAAATTTTCAAATTAATTATTATATTATGTAAATAAAAAGAAAATATCCAACATTCACTGACATTTTACTGTTACATAAATATTTTACATCTGCAAATATTAATTTTTCGGAATATTGGCGCTAAATATTAATCAATTGAATATTGTAAAAAAAAAACAGCGTCCACGAAGTATTACATTTTCATAAGCTGGTTACTTAATCAAACAATACATTTTATAAATCATTGGACAGGTAAAATAGCTTCTGTTAAAAGTGACTGTCAAAAAAAAAGCACTTGACTTAAAGGCCTCAGTAGCCAGGTCATTAAATTGATCGCGCAATAATTGTACAATTATTGCAACTTGCTGTTCCTTACGTAATAAGCCCGCTGTTTGGACCGTTCGGGTACGGAACCCTAAAATGTGGCTTACAGGTAACTTCTAATGTAGTGCTTTAGGTTCGCTACTGTACATGAAGCTTAAGTTCATTTTAAATATCCAATTTAGCGGATGAGGCAACATCGGTATCAATAGATGTGTTTGGGTATAGTTTCAGTTTTAAAGTTGACCTAGGCAAGGAATGGCCGATCGTTTATGATTATTTAAGTTTAACGGTACTTACTGGAAACTGAAATAAGGTGTTAGGGTCAAGTTGGGCATACAGGTCTCATTTGCAGAACCAGTGCACTCGGCTGCCCACACCGAACCCCGTTTGGTTAACTCGCTCTGGTCGCTTAGAATCACACGGGAAGTATTGAAATCAGGAAATGCTCGGGGGTCATTTAGCAGCTTCGATGATATTGTATAACTTATTTTTGTTTCATATTTGCCGTCCTTCAAAGAAAGCATTAATAGTATTAACAAATTGCTTTGGGCTCATACTCACGACTGGTTTCTACCCAGAATCATAAAATACAAAATATAGCTAAAGATAATTGTACTCACTGAAGGCAAAATAAACGAAACATTTGTACAGTACTTTTGTTTCTTGTCGTTTAGAGGCGTTTTGTATGTGAAGTGGTCCGTGCCATTGGTGTCGACCAGCTTGGCGAAAACGTGGTCCATTTCAACCGTGGTTGCCAAAACTGACATAAAAACGTTAGAAATTGAATGAGTGATTTTGATTTGTCAATCTTTAGAAAGAGAAAAGGAACATAGATATAATGGATGTTCATTTTACGATACTATCAAGGTTAAGTATAAGAGAGTAGTACGAAAAAGTGTTCTTCTTTCTCCTTGAAACTGGCATTCCTTGTTTAGACCTTAATTGCACTGATAGGAAGGACGTAGTAGAAAGTGCCTAACCAGCCGCTCTCACGACAGTGATAAACATGCTAAGGTGACTTGCGTAGGCCTTCAAGCGGCCGGTTACGAACATTTAAACCTCCACGGTAAAAGAAGGATGTTAAAAGTTTGACCTGAGAATCTGTGTATTTGGGTTTTCTTACTTAACTTCGCTACAGTACTGCTGGTCTCTATGCGGTAAGTAAGCTTAATTTCCGAGCGTTTATTGCCTTAATAAACTTACGTGCTATGATTTTTTTCGGCAAAGTTGGATATTTTACTGATAAACATACTTCAAATTCAAAGTCAGTTTCTGAAGTATTGCGAATCTGAAAGTAAATGAATAGGTACGTCAGTAAATAGAAATTGTGTACGAAATTTATTGCATTTTAAAGACCTGACAAAATCATCATAGCTAAACAGGAAACTTATGGTGTACTTTTGAAATATTATTTACCTGTAAATTGGGGAAATTCACTGATGTTTCCACAAATACTGCTGCCATGCACCTTAGGAGCACCACTGTGTCTTTGTAAGGCGAGCCGATAGCTAAATCTATTAGAAAATAAATAAGAATAGTGTAAGATTTGTTTGTGAAACTCGCAAGAAAAGTTTGTAAAAACATAACACAGTGAGTTCAATAATATTTATACATAAATAGAATAGAATATCTTCGGACGGAAAAATCCATAGAGTGTTAGTAAAACTTTAGGTGTTAGTAACAATCAACCTTCGCACAAACTGCTGCACAATCGGAAAGGTGAAACTCTCAGCTACAGTTTTTAGGATGCCGTTTTGACTGTCCCTCACCCTCCTCAGTAGCGTCGCTGTTTTTGTTATTTCGTATAATCGCGTAAAAAACCGTCTGTACGGGCTTGCGCAAACATCTCCAATGCGCTACAGTATCGGGACAGTCTCAACAACATCCTGAAAGCATCGTTATATTAGACGCACAGGCCATCCAGCGATCTCTTTGTATAATTGACCCATAGATTGCCCGTGTACAGACTTTGGCAATGAGCCTTGAAAATAGTAGTAATGAGTAGGTAATATACCTTTGCATCCATTTTCGTCATAGTCATGTACTGCAGTGAGGCTCATGCCAAAAGACTCGCCATAACTTGTTTCAGCCTCGATTATTTGCAGACATTTTAAATCTCTCTCTGTCAGGTCCCTGATAAGGTCAGCCCCACTGTACAAGTATACCACGCCATGACCGTCTTTTTCAAAAGGAGCAGCGATAGCTATTTCTGCAGTCAAAGTTAAATCAAATATCAAACATTGTCAAAGTTAAATCAAATATCAAATATTGTCAAAGTCAAATATAAAAGAATGGACCCAATATTGATCCTTGAAGAACGCCGTTTGTTATTTCAGATACAAATGACTTTAAAGTTAAAGTCCAAGTAAACAGCGTACCATTTACTTGGACATAAACTTATTTTTATTTCAGGAAATAATTAATATTCTTAGAGAATGTCTCGTAGTTCACATAATCGAACGCCTCTGAGAGGTCGCAAAAGATTCAAATGGGAGCTTATGCTTTGATTCTTCGGGGTTCTGCGATTTAAATTTAATATTTTTGACTATGGCACTGGCGTCAGTTGCACAACACTGGTGTTTATGTAGAATGAAAAAAAGGTAGAAATAGGCTTAGTTTTACAATGATGGGACTTTATTTAGTTGCTCATAGAAATTTTACTAAGATTTACAACGAGACTCATAGTTGTGTTTAAAATTGTGTGTTTGTGAAAAATGCTGATGGCGGAGACCGTCTTTAAAATATCTTACCATCTTTCTCGTCACCGTTTAAATCGCCCACGTTTACAATAGCACTACCAAACATTGATCCAGATACTTCACCAACAATTCTTCTGTGAAAGGTAGGCTCTTGCTGCATGAAATAATAGTGAGTTCTTAAATTAAATGATTGATATTGAAATCAATTGACTGCGAATACAAGGCTTCAAAACAATAACTTTATAAAAAAACTTTAAAAAAAACACTATAAAGTGAAAAATAACTTCAATTTCGGAAGTCGGTGTTCTTGTTTTCGTTCCTTAATTTTTTGAGACCGACTTCCGAAATCGAAGTTATTTTTTACTTTGTAGTGTTTTTATTTGAAAGTCGGTTGTATTTTTTGTAAAAGTGTTTTTGTTTTCACTTTTTAGTTGTGGTACATAATGGAGCAGTTCTATAGGCTGCAGTTCTATAAGAAAAGATTAACCCAATAACATGAAACTTAGACAAAGCTGGTGGAATAAGAGAGTGTACCCCATTGTTGCGAATTTCATTACCGCGATTTACGTTACTGCGAAAGTTTACTATCGCGACGTCCGTTGTTACGAAAGTTCTTTACTGCGATGTACGTTACTGCGAAAGTTTACCATTGTTAAGTACGTTTTCACGAAAGTTCTTTACTGCGATGTACGTTACTGCGAAAGTTTATCATTGCGACGTACATTGTCACGAAAGGTCATCTAGGAGGGTTGCTGATACTGGGTAAAGTGGAAATATTATTTTTTTTTTAAACGACTAACTAATGAGCAAAAATTGTAAGCAAATTTTAAAATTGAAACGCAAACAAAAGCAAACAATTAAATGCTGTATACAAGCAAATTGAATATTTCTTGATTGATAATAGTGTTAATGAAACATATTAAAATAATACTAACATAAACCTTGCGAGCAAGATAAACATAAACTGCACCACGATTATAAGTGTCTTTTATAGCATAAGTAGGTGCTCCCACGAGCAAGTCAGTCCTCTTGCTGAACAACCTGGCAGCACACAGCACCGCTCCGTACATCGAACCTATATGTGAAGGGTCCTCTTTCAATCGACGCCCCTGAAAAACCCCTGACGCTTTGTAGAATAGTACCTGCAAGGATTAGGATGTTTTAATGTCTTTGCAAACGTTAAGGCTAGGATTTAAGTAAACTCACCGAACTCGGTGAGAGACATCTAGTTCTGAATATACTTTACAAGCATATACTAATTAGGGTAATTGACAAAAAATAGCTATTTAGTCCGCCAATAAAATAAACTAAAAATACTGGACTCTAAATATTGGACACGTATTTTTCTTTTGCCACGTACCCAAACAAAAAATTGCGATGACACAGTGCGTTGAAATATCGTGTGTCGTTGCGGTTTGCTACAATTTATACTGACACAGTGACGTTACAAGCCCCGTCTCCTGAACTTTGATGCGCTTTATCTTTGTCATATTTTATTTATTTGACAAAGCAAAAAATATGGGTCCAATATTATTTGATGATCTCACTGACAGACTAAATAGATATATTAATTTTCTACCCAGGGAACATCGCTCTTGCCGTTTGATGCCCAACATTCATCAAGACTAATTTTTAAAACAAAAAGTGGCAGGAGACTATTTCGTTAAAATGGAAAGGTTATAAAATCGATTTCTTATTTGCTTTTGAAATCAGACGGCAGTTCTCGGCTCAACATATTCGTATTTTGCAACCCACAATCAAGATCTCCTCCTTTACTTCTGAATATCTCATCTTATTCTTTATCATAAGTTTTTGCTAAATTTGTGTAATTGCTGCAATGCATTCCAGTGCGAGGATAAAACCAATTTATAAATTAATAAATTCCAAACATTTTTTTTTTCTTAACGACTAGCTTGCGTTTACCTCTCCATGGCCTCTATAACCATATGGCGAACTCACGGCATACGACAATTCCGTATTGATAAATTCACCAGAAGCAATGGCGTAGCCTGAAATGAAAATCTTGTATTAATAATAACAACGGTATTCATATTATGATATAAACCACGTTGATATTGAGAAATGCATGGGTGTTAAAGTTAACCAACAGAACCCACTTCCAGCATTTTTGGAATATTTATCCGTTTGTCTCTTTAGTTGTGCACGCATTACGTAAGCTTTAAGAAACCAATGTTGATAACTACTATGAATAAAAATTGTTCGTAACTTGAAGTTTTTGTTTCATCGCAATCGGTTCACGTTATCAAAAAACAAAATATATTATGAATTTAAAGTGTTCAAGATTTAAAGTATCACAACATACGCAATTCAGATACTCGGACAGCTGAACTTCATATTCGATAGATGGCATTGTGCATTTAATTTCATTTTTTAAATAGTGGTGTTAAGATTCTCCGAGGAAGAATGATCTTAGAAAAAAATTGGCTAGATAGGGTAGGCAGTTTACGGGCGCAAAGCCGCGGGTACAGCTGTTTTTAAATAAAATGTATGAGAATCATTTAAAAATATTTTACAATGTTTTAATTTAGTCTATAACTATAATATAAAGTTAACTTAAACAAAAAATAGTTAAGGTACCGTAACCTCGAAAATTTTATAAAAAAACATTTTTCAACATTTTCAAGACTTAAACAACAGAAAAAAAAACGTTTAAAAATAATGCTAGCATAACTCGTCAGAGTTTGAGATTCGATAGGAAGGAATAGGATTAGAAAAGCATTCACTCGTTTGATTTAAATGCAACTTTAGAAGAAACCAATTATTTTTTAATTGAAGACTAACTTTTGATGTATCATCATTACTGGTATTAAAATGGTGGTTAAAATGGTACAGGACCTTACTACATTGAAAAATATTTTACGGAAAACATTAAATCTTACCGAAATTAAATTCAGGAGCGTTATTCGCTTTCCCAATGATGTTCGGCACTGTATAAATCTCTGGCCGCTTGTAAATCATTGTTCGTCCTTTGAAATAACAGAAAAAGTTTTAGCATTAATTAATACGAACCAGTGGTGGCCCAGTGGTAACGGCCGCGACTTACTAGTTCTAGGTCATGGGTTCGAGCCCAGGCCGGCGGCGGCGCTTTACTTCGTGTAAATTATTTCCTCACCACTGCTCTCAAAACGTTAAAGGAAAACATGTCCGGCATGTCCTAGAACCAAAACTTTTAAATTCCACAAACACGCACATCGGGCTCGCGTGGTGGATTAAGGCCCATTCCCACTCTGTGAGAGGTGGCCTGTTACCCAGCAGTGGGTACATTCAATCGCTAATGATGATGAATTCTTTAGGCCGAAAACGCACTGACGGCCTAGATTTTGCTTCACGAGCTGCTTAGAGGTAGGTGTGAAGCGCGCAGTGTGGTAGGTTAGGAACATTTTAGTTCGTTGTTTCTACACTGCTACTCGCTAGGCTCTAAGCGCTTAGTTAGCCGCATACCAGTGTGGCATTTGCGTGTTTTCAATGCGGGATTGCCCTTCAACTCCTAAAAAAATAACTTACCGTGGTACATGCCGGGGCCGCCAACTATTATTGAATTATCATGAGCGATGTCAATGCTCCAACCAAATGAGTCCATAGTTTTCTCTGGAAAATACAGTTACGATATTTAATTAGCCATACAAATTTCCAAATAAATTTGGATGGTGTGTCTAATTTGCTTGTAAGATGTCCGACATAATGTGATTTAGAACTTTAGATAGAATCAAATTAGAAAATTTTGAAAACATTAGAAAAAAACTTCTACCGACACCTGAGGAGACTATTGTAAACCAATTAGATTGAGGGCTTGATACAGAGATCGGAATATTTGTCACCATACAGATTCCTATTACAGGAGCCTGTAACTAGACCCTGTTCCTGTCAAAATGTTTTTACCGGTGGCATAGTTATGCGTTATGTAGCACAAAGTCGAAAAAAAAATTGAAATTATATAATTACCAACAGGAACTTGATTTGGTAAATTCCTAAGTCTATCCTTCTTGGAAATTTGTTTTATTTCCTTTAAATCACCATTCTTTGCGTATGAGTAGCAATTTCCGTTAGTCGCATAATCTGCATTTTTCCCTAAAAAGTTAAAGTTTAGTTTGCGTTTGTGTCTATTTTTATGTATTGTTTTTATTATCTTGGTGTACAATAAAGTATATATAAATAAATAAATAAGGTAAGCCTGTTATGGACATTGTATTTAATAAGGCAGTATTCATTATGCCCAGATAGTTTGAAAACAGATACTACAGGCTAGAGTGAGCGAACAAAGCTCATCATCCGAAACGAACAAAGCCCATCACCTGAAGCCCATAACCATCACAGTGAAGCCGTCATCCCCTTCATGTTAGGTTCTTTCAAACCCTGCAGATAGGAGCCCCGCGCAGCAGATGTCCTTCGATTTATTTAACTTACAACCCAGTAGGTTCAAATCGACGATTGTTTAATACCTTAGTTGCTTTTAGGTGGACGCAAAGTACAAAAAATATACTTTCGACGTTTGAAAATCAGAAATTAGAATCTATTTCAGGGTTTGCAAATAGGCATGCCGCGAAGGGGATACACATCGACCTTTGACTAAAACACATGTTGAAGTCAGTACATGTACTTGCTCCTCACGGCCTGCCTAATTTCTCGTTTTATCAAATGACACAATAACGAGTAACAATATTCATAATGACTAGACAATGTGATAAATAATGAAGTTTAAATCAGTATTCTTTACGTAGCCCGATTTGACTTGTCATTATTCGTATTACCCGAGCATTATACATAGTACCCCGTTTACTCACTTGGTCCTGTTATGGACACTAAAAACGGTTTGTGTCGGTATCTGGTGTGATTCTGGGGTGATCACATAGAACGGTCTACTTTACTTACCGAAGTAAATCTATTATATTTAAAATAACTAACGCATGTTCTATTACTTACAATGAACTGTATATCTTGGTGCGCACATCTGAAAATACAACATTGAATATTATCTTACAATATTTTGGTTAACTTATGAAATAATTTAACATATTAAAATTAAAAAAAAAAATTGCACTTTACGAATCTAAGTTATAATTTTCAATTTCAAACATTTCAAGTAAAAATAAATGGAAATCATTATCATCTCACTTTTGTTACGGAGGAGAACATTCCTATAAGTCACGATTGAAGTTACCAATGATTTTATGTCCAATGAAATGTAAAATAGCGATTTTATGTCCATATTCTTATTATTCATCCATTGCCATATTGGGTTCAGATACATTCTCCAGGCTGAAAGTATCAATTTGAGCAACCTATCAACAAGCCTTGGCTGTAGGTTGCTGATACCGAATATGAGTCAAAATCCAAGATGGCGGCCATTAGAATTATCATGTTAAAATCCGCAAGTTCAAAATATAAATATCGGCACAAAGATTCAACTTATGTAGTTAAAAACTTCAATTTCCTCAGAATTGGTTGAAAATGTATAAAATAATATCGTAAAAAAATTTAGTTTAAGCATTCTTTGGCAACAATGGGATGGTGTGATTTTTTGGCAAAAAATCTTCTTTTTTCTTTGTTATACATATCATACAAACTTACAATGACAAAGTCTCGTCCAGCCTTGACGGTTGCTCCAAACCAGTAGTCATGTTTGTATTGTTCATACCCTGTAATAATAAAAGATAAAGCGGTGGTTCACCGTACATTGTACTACACATTTACAAGAATAGAATATAATAAAATTTATTAGCATAAAATATTATAAAACGAATATAATGCTGGGATACAACGGCAACACCCTGCTGTTGATACTGTAAAAAAACGTGTGGTATAATGCCGTGTGACGTATGATCGCAGCAATGTAGTGTTACCAACAACAAACAGTCTTTAGATAAATCTATGAGTTTTGTAGCCACTAGAGTCCAATAGTCCATACCCTAGAGAATCAAAACCCCTGAAACTGGAGGGGGATGGACTGATGAAGCTCGCGAAATAAGACTATTTCAATTCGCGAAACACGATTGACTTAATGGCTTTCTTTAAAATAATTTAATATAATTCCGAGAGATATATAAACGCTATCAATATAATCATCAAACCTATAATAAAACTGTAGAAAAGTTGTTTTTTTTTCATTGAAGTTTCTCGAAAAATATTAGGCAGGGTGTTAGAGGATAATCAACAGATCTCATTACGCATTGCCAGCATTTTTGCCTGTTTATCTCTTTAGATGTGCACGCATCACGTAAAATGTATGAATTAAATGTAAATAACTTTTATACATGGACATTTTGCGTAACTTGATGTATTACTTAGTTTTTGTTTCATCGCATTCGCATACACTCTATTAAAATAAATTAAAGTGTTCAAGAAGTAAAATATCACAACTGCAATTCAGATACTCGGATAGTTGAACTTCATATTTGATAGATGGCGTTATGTACTTGACATCATTTTCTGAATTGGGGCGTTTAGATTCTCCGCGGAAGAAAAACGCTAGAAACAAAATGGTAGGTAGGGTAGGTAGGTTAAGTATGTAGGTAGGTAGTGTAGGTATGTAGGTAGGTAGGTAAGTATGGTAGGGTATGGTAGAGTAGGTAGGGTAGGGTAGAGACGGTAGATAATTTTCAAAAAAAAAAAATTCATGGGTCGATTAGCATCCTAATCTTTAAATCGATTTACAAAAAAATCGACGCTATGATGTCGATTTTCCAAAAATCTATCCTTTTTCGGTTTGTATTTTGTATACAAATATAAATCCATTGCAGAAAACAAAAAGAAGACCATAATAAAAATTGATCTTTTAACATTTTTAACTAATTAAAATTGTTTTTACAACTAAATGAATGTATCAGGTATAAAAAAATACATGAAACATTTTCATTCCTTTATTTGTTTTTGTGAAGTAAATTTAACTAATTTTGAATAATATTTCGACTCATATCAAAACAAAAAATCTTATCTCGATTTTCTAGATTGAAATATCGATTCAGTTCTAGATATCGAATAAAAAATCTATTTTTGGTCCTAAAAAGCGATTCGTCGATTAATCGATCTCAGATCGCCAACTTTAGAGTAGGGTAGGTATGCAGTTGACGGGAGCGAAGCCGCGGGAACAGCTATTTATAAATAAAATAAAACTTACTTACGTCTTTTTACAACGTTCCTTACAATTGGTGTGCAATCTCTGCTTTCTATATTGCATTTATACACTTCTCCAATATCATTTTTGTTTGGTGCACTTACTATTAACCTGAAATATTAATAAATAAATAAAAAAAGGTTCACTTAATAGATTATTTTAGCTATAGGTAGTTAAATAAAACAATGTTGCCGGTTCTTGTATTCCATCATTATTATAATTATGTTACTTTAAATGTATACGAGTACTTATATTGTAAAGCTGATGAGTTTGTTTGTTTGAACGCGCTAATCTCAGGAACTACTGGTTAGAATTGAAAAAATCTTTTTGTGTTGGATAGTCCTATTATCGAGGAAGATTATAGGCTATATAACATCACGCTACAGCCAATAGGAGCGGAGCATAAATGAAAAATGTTGCAAAAACGGGCAAAATTACTCCTTTTTGAGAGCTTCCGTTGCGTGCGCTGCGTAAGTGGTTAAAATTACGGAACAATCATGTATGTGGTGTAGGTACGGTAGGGTAGGTAGGGTAAATGGGTAGATAGGTAGCCATATGACGGGAGCGAAGCCGCGTGGCACAACTAGTCTCTGATAAAATTATGGTCGCTCTTTTAAAATGAGTGTATAATGGTCACCATTACTCACTCGTCGAAAGCTTTGGGGAACAGTCATATTTTAATAGTATCACGGTCACGATTTTCGCAACTGTTATGTAAGTATATTCGCCGTTATGGTTATGAGTAGTCTGAACCATTATTCAAAGAGTTAGGAAACAGTCACATTAGGCATAGGTTATTAACAAATCTCTGGCTGACTGGCTAAGACCTCGCCTCTTCTGTTTGTTGCTATTTCAATTCCGGGCAAGTACCAATATGACTTTTTCAATGATGTACTCCTTGCAATGATATTGCGGGCAACGATGAAGAAAAACATTGTTATATTCGAAAAACATTATTATTGTCGATAGCGAATCGCTTCCTTGTGTGGGACAAGTGTCTAAAAGTTGATCACGTGACGTTCTGATAGCGCTTGACCATCCCAAACATTTTTGACATTTTATCTATCATATCGCTTTCGTTGTAAGAATTTCACATGTCTTAAGGTCTCTGGACTTGTAGCTAATATAATTCTGAAACCGCCAGTCCGCCCTGAGCTAGCGTGGTGGTTAATGGTCTTAATTTCTCTGTATGAGAACAGGCCTTTACATAACACTGGGACACTAACAAGCTGCAGTTATTATGAATAAAAACCACTATATGTTGTCACCTGGATAAGTACAAAAAAAAAACTTACTGTTTATTAAATTCATCGTAAGTTATGCTGTAGCCGAAATACGAATCGTTGCGGAGATGGCGGTCTGTCGGCAGTTGAAATATTTTCTTTGATCCTGTGTGGTACATTGCGAACACGGTTGGCCATGTTGCCAGAGCAAGGCACACACAAATAATTACTAGAAAAAAAAAACACATGATGATGGACCCGTCATTATGAGATTTTTTCAAATTATGGGAATATCGAAAAAAAATGCTGTTCAGTTTATTTAAACTTGCACGTTATTTTTATAGCAGCATGTGGCCCGCCCCGTCTTCGCCCGGCTCATACTTATTTATCTTCTTACTAATGTTATAAATGCGAAAGTTTGGATGTACGGATGGATGTATGTTTGTTACTCAATCACGCCAGAACGGCTGAACGGATCTGCATGAAATTTGGCACAGAGATAGATTATAGTCTGGAATATTCAATTTAAATTTATTTATTAATCGGACAACATGATTCATTATTTGTTAGTAGAAACACCTTAGAACTATTGTTAGTAAAAACACAAATAAACAAACAATTAAGAATAATAAATATTGCATATTTTTTTTTAACAATAAATGAAAAATTAAAATTACATCCAAATAATTTAAATTTCGTGTATAATATTAAAAATGTCAAAAATAATGTAAAAAGACAACAAAAAAAAAATCAGATGCCAATAAAAACATTACTAATTAAATTAAAATGTCAACAATTTTTTTTTAATAGGTACCTGGATGGAATAGCACATAGGATGCTTTTTATCTTTTGAATATGTTCCCTCTTTTCAACTTTTAGGCGGTCAAAGCCGCTGGCAGAAGCTAGTTATATTATAAATGTGAAAGATTGGATGGCTGTGTGTGGATGTGTATTTGTTACTCAATCAGGTCAGAACGGCTAAACGGATCTGGATGAAATTTGGCACAGTGATAGATTATATTGTGGAACACTTATCATCATAGTATAATTTTCCTTGAGATGATAAAACACTATTAACGCGGGTGAATCCGCTGGCAGAAGATAGTAGCCTATAAATAAAGATTTCTTCAAATAGGTGTAGTTGTTGCTTTTTCTTTCTAATAGTATTTTAAAATTTTCAAATAAGTACACGTAATTTCAGATAAAAAGAATTATTAAAAAAGAAACCTTACAATTCATGATCCCTTATCCCATGCACTAAGCACACAACTACAGGGCACTTCAGAGGAATCCTTACTGCAGAATATCGAAAATAATTTAAACCAAACCTTGTAGGTACCTACTTTTTACTTTTTCCTTACTATCCAATTTATAGTTAATTTGCTTAAATTAATATCGATACTGAACCTTATTTTAACTGAAATAAAACATATTTTCGTTTTGGTATTAGGTATCAGATTTAGTGTATTTCCTATAAGGAAAGAATTCCGGGGCAAATATGGATTTCACAATTATTATCATAAATATACAGGTTCACTTCCAACTCGGCTTATTCTATCCAAAAATTTTGATTCCTTTGTAACAATTAAGTACCTAGCCCTAGTTTTTTTATTAGGCAGTATCTCTTTGTTTTCTTTCTTTTATGAGCTTACTAGCTTTTACCCGCGGCTTCGCTCGCAGTGAAGCCATTAATTTTTTTTTTTTTTGTAGTAATAAGTATCCTATGTTACTTCTAATAGCTCCAAAAATATATGTACAAAGTTTCATGATAATCGGTTCAGTAGTTTTTGCGTGAAAGCGTAACAAACAAACTTACATTCACATTATAATATTAGTAAGGATATGAATAAGTGAATGATAAAGATTTGTGTTGTTGACTTGTTGTCTGGATGTTACTGTTGACTTGATAGGGTTCACTGGCGGGAAAACTTGAGCGGCACAAAATAAAGCCTTATTGGAGTGATTATTTCTTGTTGTTTATTTCTCTTAGTTAATACGCTAGTTGCATTGCTGATTCGGAATGTTTGACCACAGAAATGTGCCCTCTTTTAAACAGATTCATCTCCACGTTTACTTGGGAAAACGTGATCTCTGCTGACCCCTAACCAAACCAAAACACTGCAATTCGCACGGGAATCTCACCTCACGACCTTTGGCCAATCCGGGCGCACTTACTTTATAGCGCGAATCCCGTGCAGTGTTGTATGGGGCACTTTCGTGGATCTTTTCTGCGGTAAAACATTCCTTACAATATTGAACTTATGACTATTACATGCTGAAACACTTATTCTTTCTAATTACAATAAAATTTCAACGATAAACCTTAACCTAAACACTAAAAACGCCCAAAAGCCGAAAACGGCTCTCACCTTGGTAACGTTACGCCGCACTTAGGCTTACGTAACCATCAAGCTACAAGTGGGGCCCCTGGTGGCGTCTTACGTAACCGTCAAGTCCTCTCTGGTGGCGTAAATTTGAACGCAAATTGTATGCGTTATCCTTAAAAAGTAAGATTCTACCTAAATCCTTAAAGTTATAGTGCTAATTTAATCGTTAAAAGATTCTACTTTTAATTCCACAATAAGATACACAATTTCTATAGTGATCTGATCAACATTCTAACAGGGATTGCACGATCTTCGTGCAAACCACAGGGTTATGCAAAAGATTGCATGCAAAACCATCCTTATTTTTTAGGGCACTCGGTTCGGCAACGCGATTGATCGGTGCCGGGTCGCATCCTTGCTACCTAAACCCTACTGAGTGTACTTCGGGACACACTTTGATCTTATATTGAAACTATTCTTAATTATATGCTACCTATGCCTTGCTGAACACTACAACCCATTATTCCTAGCCTACACTTAAACGTCTACTTGATCACTATACAATTTAAAGATTGTAACGTTTTCGTTACAGTCTATTTACAAATAAATTCAACCTTAAATTTACCATTAAGTACTTATAAAATAAACCAAATCCTATTCATACACATAATTAATAATATCTTAATTGTAATAAAATCCATACAGTTAATTATCTATCAACGCAAACTAAGTTTGCGAACGCAACGAGTTGAAGTTGGTGCGAGCAGCGAGGAACTAAAGTTCTTGAACGAGGATGTCATTGCATTGACCGTGAGCGAGCAGACGAGTTGCAGTGTCATTCTACTCACATTTTATCCATGCAAAATAATTATTGTAAAATATAACTAATCCAACAATAATTAGCACTCTTCCTTCTTATAATAAATACGTGAAGTTCACCCCAAAGTGTTGGGTGAGTGTTCAAACTTATTATATGTTATGTTAAGTGGTGGTATTGGTGAGTAGGTTTGTACTTTGTACCTAACGGCCAAATACTCAGCTGTCTTGTAATTAAACTGTTTTGCTTGTATTGCTTCTCATTGCAGTTAGTTGTGTCACATACTGATCATCTTTTATTTTAAATTATATTAGTAAACGCACACAACTACCCACATCATATTTTTTTACTAAAAATATCATCATGACTGTTACTTTTTATAATCACCTACGGCTATGTTACAACTGTATAGACATTTACCGCTTTTATAATGGTATGCTGTCATCTAACTAGAACATTCTTATTGTTATAAAATTTTACTAAACAGTCAACAAAGTTGATGTGCGTTAGAATGGCGGCACTACTCTTTCTATTAATAGTGTTTCGATAAAAATATAATTATAACAACTATTTCCTGCCTTAAAACTACAAGCACTAATTAGTGCTAATTAGTAACAATTAGTGCTAAACATTTTCTTGTCATTTCCTTTCATGTACATATTATTATCATTTTCATTCCTACATAACCATTGTATTATTATTACTGTTTGACTGCCTCATCATCGATCACTATTTCATGCTGTTAGTTACCATTGGGCTTTTGGATTTTAGCTTTTGGATTGGATGGGATGTCGCAGTCAAACAGGGAATGTGGACCTTTCCTAAGTTGTCTGAGAATGAATTCCAGGGTTCCTATTCCGGCTTCAGATCAGCTTCACGCGCATCTGTTTAAAAGAGGGCACATTTCTGTGGTCAAACATTCCGAATCAGCAATGCCACTAGCGTATTAACTAAGAGAAATAAACAACATGAAGTAATCACTCCAACAAGGCTTTATTTTTAACCGACTTCGCAAAAAGAAGGAGGTTTTCAATTCGACTGTATTTTTTTTTTTTATGTTTTTTACCTCAGAACTTTTTATTGAGCGAACCGATTTTGATGATTCTTTTTTAATTTGAAAGCGGGTGCTTGGCATGTGGTCCCATTTAATTTTCATCAAGATCTGATGAAGAATTTCGGAGAAATACATCAGAACTCTTCAATAAATGACGGCAAATCACTCTAGATAGATCCAATCGCATGTCTGTTTATTGTTTACACCATTTCATAACATAACATCACACTGGTACGTTTTTAAGGGGTACGCAGGTGTGAACAGTTCACCCTGGTATACTCTCATTGCACTGGTTTCGTTTAAGTTTCATGTTATTGGGTTAATCTATTCTAGCTTCACTTTGGGCACTATACGCGTAGGTATCTAGCCAATAGAACTGGTCCATTATGTACCACAACTAGAAAGTGAAAAATAAAAAAAAAAATTAACCAAACATTACAAACGGCTACCAAACAAAAACAAGTGAAAAATAACTTCAATTTCGGAAGTCGGTGTCAAAAAATGAAGAAACGTAAACAGGAACACCGACTTCCGAAATTGAAGTTATTTTTCACTTTGTAGTGTTTTTGTTTGGAAGTCGGTTGTAATTTTTGTAAAAAAGTTTTTTTGTGCTGCTCAAGTTTTCCCGCCAGTGAACTGTAGTTATTTAAAAGCTCAGTTTTTGGAAAAATAATGATCGCAAATTAAAGTATGACATATTGCCAGGCGCGTTAGCTACTGTTATTGTTTGAACTAGTTTTTAACGGCCAACGCATCAATTGACTTGCGTTTATTTCTTTCTAGAAATCTTACTTAAGACTTTTTTGGATTTTTCACTAAGGTGATTAAATTGTTTTACACGCTGTATAAAACATTCATTACAATGACGATAAAATATTTATTTGGTGATACCGCAATAAGGAAATTGAAACATGTTTATGATGATATTTATGAAAATGGTAACAGGATATTGGTATCGGTTTCCGTGTACTCGGTAGATATATAATTACAATAGAATTTTTCCCCAATCAGAGATAGGTTAGCTGTACGCTTTTCTGAAGTCCTAAACTACTGATATAACGTACTTCATGTATCGTCGGCAATCGTCGCAGTTACCAGGGGCCATACTCATCATCATCATCATGATTTCAGCCGAAAGACGTCCACTTCCTCAAGTGTCACGACATTGACTGGTCCTGTGCGTCCCACATCTAGCGGATACCTGCAGTCTTAACCTGTCCACCTAGTGGAAAGCCTCTATCGCTGCGATGCTATAATAATAATTTGGTTATAAACCTGAGCAAAACCAAAGTCATGCATTTTTATCAACGCCGTGAAAACCCAAATGTTAGCATTTCCTACAAGGGCTGTGATATTGAAGAATCTAATAAGGCTAAGTTCTTAGGTATTACAATTGATAGCCAACTTACATGGAAACCTCATGTTGAAGAACTATGTAAGAAACTTAGCAAATCCGCATATGCTCTTTTCCAATTCTCATAGAAAGTTAACAGTCAAGCTCTTTTGACCGCGTACCATGGACTGGTTGCCTCTAATTTGCGGTATGGCATTATTTTCTGGGGGCAGTCCACTGATAGGGAGCTGGTATTTAGGCTGCAGAAGCGATGCATCAGGTCAATGTGCGGTCTTAAGACAACTGATAGCTGTGTTCTCTATTTTAAATCGTTACAAATTTTAACCTTGCCTTGTTTATTCATAATGGAAACGGCTTTGTTTGTAAAATGTTATCCTCATCTATTTAAAAAACTATCAGAGGTCAGAAAAAATCCAACTCGGACACAATACATCAATCAAATATGTCAAGTAAAATGTAAAACCGCACTTATGAAAAAAAGATTTTTTGGTATTGCCCCACTCATATATAATAGAGTACCTAATATTATAAAAAATATGACTACATTAAAATTTAAAATGGCGCTTAAAGAACTTTTGATTATGAAAACTTATTACACGATTGATGATTTTCTTAATGATTATTCACTAACTGATTGACATACATGTACATTGACTTATTTTATTTTAATTTTTATTACTGTGATCAAGCTGACATTTTTAAATTAATATTGATTGACATAGTTATTACTGCGATCCTTTCATTGACTTATTTTATTTTAATTTTTATTGCTGTGATCAAGCTGACATTATTATTATTATTATATCGTTTATTAAATTTTTTACACATCTACTTTTTACATTTTTAAATATTTCTTTATAAAAACAAATCATAAAAAAAAAACATTTAAAAATATAAAAAATAATGGTGGTCCACCGGTGTCGGGAGCAGGGTCCAAGCTACCGGTGGTTAGGACTCCAGAGACAGGAACCTCCTCACAATGCGAGCCGTATCGAGGAGTACTGTCTTCTGTATCAGGCCCTTGATCCAACCGTGTAATGACAGCCTCGACAGATGGTCGTCGAGGCTCTTGGCCATCAGGCCGTTGGCCGTAACAACAATCGGCACAATGATCGCCGAGTCCACATTCCACATGTCGACAACCTCGTGTGCTAAGTCGAGATACTTGATTTGTTTCTCTTTCTCAGCTTTCACGAGGTTCTCGTCATGCGGGATGGTGACATCGATTATCATTGTGCGGCGCGCTAATCGGTCTATCACCACTATATCCGGCTTATTGGCGACAATAGTCCTATCAGTGATGATAGACCGATCCCAGTACAATGTGACATGGTCATTTTCGAGAACTGGGTCGGGCACATACTTGTAATATGGTACCTCAGAATCCACTAGATTGTACTTCAAAGCAAGTTGCTGGTGAATAATCCTGGCCACTTGGTTATGCCTGTGTAAGTACTCGCCGTTAGCCAGACGAGAACAACCAGAGACTATATGTCTGATGGATTCACCCGGACGGTGGCATGCCCGACACATGTCAACCGTCCCGTCCTTCATTATATGTCTCCGATAGTTATTCGTCAGGATAACTTCGTCCATGATTGCACAGACAAAACCTTCAGTTTCCCCGAAAAGGTCACCGAAACGTAGCCAGGACACAGACGCTTGAAAATCTACATCGGGCCCATGGTGAGCCCGATAGAAGCGCCCGTGTAGCTCCTTGCCTTGCCATACCTCTTTGCGTTCATCAGTAGTTAGTATTACAGGTTTGCGCCAGTTCTCTTTAGCCATAGACAACGGGGTGAATCCCTTGTCCACTGCGACCACATCCCGGTGCATACCCACTTCAGCTTTTAAAAAATATTCTCTGAGACTGCACACTTCGCGGTTGTGAAGAGTCTTGGCGTTTAAGAAGCCTCGACCGCCACACTTCCGCGGAATGTACAGTCTCATCACCGATGATCGTGGGTGATGCATCCGGTTTGCGGTCAGCAGTGTCCGGACTCTTCTGTCGAGGGCGTCGAGCTCGGTCTGAGTCCATTTGAGTATGCCGAAAGAGTACATCAAAACCGGCATGACCCAACTGTTGAAGGCGCGCACCTTATTTCCGCCTGATAAAAGGCTATTTAATACCTTTTTCAGGCGGCCAAAGAAACGCTCCTTCAGCAGTTGCTTCATGTTAGTACTGTTGATGCCCAACGCTTCCGACATACCCAAATACTTGTAAGTTTCAGTTGAGGAGAGGTGTCTAAGGTGTATGGAATCAGAGAGTTGAATTCCCTCGGATTCCATAATCTCCCCTTGCTTTACATGCATGACTGCACATTTATCCACACCAAATTCCATCCTGATGGAGTTACTGAATGTTTCAGTTAACTTCAGTAGCTTCGTCAGTTGGAATTTGTTGGGAGTAAAGAGTTTCAGATCATCCATGTAAAGGAGGTGAGATATGACCTGACCACCTCTTCTCAACCGATAGCCTAAACCTGAATCCTCCAGCAGTGTACTTAAAGGATTCAGGGCTAAGCAGAACCAAAGTGGACTCAAACTGTCGCCCTGAAATATCCCCCGCTTAATCCATACAGGCTCATCATCCCCCTGAATCGGTCGACATCCCGGATATCGAAGGACTGTCTTCCACTGACCCATACATGACTCAAGGAAGGTGCATAGAGTTGCATCTATTTTGTACAACTCCAGCACCCTCATGAGCCATGTATGTGGCACAGAGTCGTAGGCCTTCTTGTAGTCTATCCAGCATGTCGACAGATCCTTGCGGGATCGACGAACCTGTTGGCTTATGGCCATGTCAATGAGACTTCAACTGGTTTCTTGTAATTTAGACATTTTTTATTGTATTTATTGTGGATTTATTCAACTGTATATTATGGGTATTTTATAACTGGTTTATTTTGGTGTAAATGGTTTCTAAGTTTGATGTTTTTATGAGTTTGTAAATAAATAAACAGTGCAGGAAAAAATTTGACATGTTGACATTTTAGGGTTGCCAGCTTTATTATTTTTTAAGTTTGATTGATATAGTTATTATTGCGATCCTCTCATTGACTTGTTTTATTTTTTTTATTGCTGTGATCAAGCTGACATTTTTTTTTTTCCTATTAATATTGATTGACATAGTTATTATTGCGATCCTCTCATTGAATTATTTAATTTTAATTTTTATTCTTGTGATCAAGCTGACATTTTTTAAAATAATATTATATTGTAAATTCTAATGATCTGCCAATTAATTTTGATATGCTTATTATTTGGAATTGTAATACTTTGCATGCCCATGTGACGGTAAAATATGGAAAACTTTATTATGAAAACAGCTATGTACTCTACCCATGTTTGCAAAGAAATAAATGATTGATTGATTGATTGATTGCGAGGGCTATATTATGACGTATTTAAGCCGTCATTGTTTCGGTGTGAGGAAGCAACGAAGCTACACCACAGGGAAAGAGAGAATAGCACCCTTCTTTCTCTCTTACTCTTTCTTTTTAAAAGCCTTATATTACTTTGCTTTCGTATGTGTGCCCAGAAACTAGTAATTCATTTTTAACCCCCGCCGGAAAAAGAGCGGTTTTATAAGTTTGACGTGTGTTGCTGTGTATCAGTGTGTCTGTGTGTCTGCCTGTGGCATCATAGCTCCTAAACGGATGAAGCTATTTCGATTCAGTTTTTTTTTTGATATATTATGACTTTGTCGAGAGTGTTCCTAGCTATGTTTGAATAAAATCGGTTTAGTAGTTCAAAAACTATGCGCATTTTACTCGTTGAATCTGGGTTTTTTCGCAAGATTATTACGGTCATTATAACTTGTTCCGATAGATTGTCGATTAAAGCGTGTCTACTACCAGGTATATTATATATAGTTTAAAAAGCATAAAATAATAATTAAATTACAAATAAAAAAAATAAAAACCTCTAAAAAGCAAAAAATAAACCTCGAACTCGCGTCGGGGAACCGCCAACGTTTACAACTATTTATTTTATTTACTTAGCGGTTCAAGCACTTTCTGGCATCCGATTAAGCTGAAACTTGGCGACCTCATGTTACTTTGGAAACATTTGAATAACTTGATAATATGGTGCGATGCGAGGAGATGGAGGGGTCAAAGTAAACTACATGTTAGTTACTACTCCAAGAGTCAATTACTCTTCCACCTTTAATTAGCAACATTATATACATAGTTACGACGTGATGTTATGTCGATAATCTATAATCACGTATTCACATACTATCAACCTTAGCATATTATACTACGTGCTGTACGTGACGTGCTGATGTACGTGACATCACACCACATCACCCCCTTAAATTTAAAAAAAAAAATTTTTTTTTACAAGGTTTTTTTTTTCCACATTACAAACTATTACTCTAACTCTTACAATACAATTTTGTTCTATTCTTATGTACTATATCTATTTTATTTTTATACTTAATCACAACATTTGGTGACTCGTCTTTTACAACTTCAAAAGGTCCATTATAAATACATTCCAATTTATTGCCAGTTTCATTCTTAATCAATACTAAATCACCTTCCTTATAGGTTACAGAATTAAGATTCTTATCATAACAATGTTTCCTAGCTAATTTACTCGCTATTAAATTCTCCCTTGCATCATTTTGTGCCCTTTGCAATCTGTACTTAAATTCTAAAGGATAATTATCAAAATTATACAATGGTTCAACACTTTCTCCTTGAAGACTACTTGGTAATCTGCATTTTCTTCCAAACACTAGCTCATAAGGTGTATATTTGGTAACAGTATTAACTGTCGTATTATAAGAAAAACACCAAAATGGAATCCAAGAACTCCATGATGATGGGTTATTATCTGTCTGTATCCTCAAATATGCACCTAATGTTTTATGTACATTCTCCAAAGAACCTATACTCTCATGATGATATGACGTCGACATGACTTTATTGATGTTCAAGATATCACATAGCTCTATCATTACTTTCGAAACGAATTCACTACCCCTATCCGTAGCTATTGTTTTCGGTATTCCATATCTCAAAACAAAATTCTCTGCCAAGGCTTTTGCTACCTCATTTGCGGATTTATTCTTTAACGGATAAGCCTCTACAAACTTCGTAAGTTCACATTGAAGAGTTAATATGTAAACATTGCCTCTTTCGTCTCTATCAAGGGGTCCTACTATGTCTAAATAAATCTTCTCAAACGATGTTGATGCAGTAGTCGTAATCGTCATGGGTTCCCTAGTATTCCTAGAATACTTTTGCTTACAACACTTATCACATTTACCAACGTACTCCACTACGTCTTTCTCTATAGAAGGCCAATAATAATACTTCTTTATATTATTCACCATCCTACGTATTCCTGCATGACCACTCGTGGGTAAAATATGGAAATCATTCAAAATAACCTTCTTCTCATCTTTCCCTTCTATTCTCCGTAAATCCTTCACTACACACAGTTTAAAATCCCCACAAATCGAACTTCTATTTTCCTTTAAATATTTTGCCATTCTTGTAATAAAATCAACGTTATAACGATTCTTCATAATAATTACTTCTTTAATGCCTTCTTCAATACAAAAACTGACTATGTCTTTCGATAACTCGTCTCGCGAAATTCCCGATAAAGATTCATAGTTTACATAAATACTCGAGTTTTCTGGCATATACACTAAATTGCGCGACTTTGAAAATATCTCCCTACAACCTTTATTATTATTGTTGTTATTATTATTGTTACGTAACATTTTCTCCCAATCATCTAAACAAATCTCAACGTCATTTCCTTGCTTCTTAAGTACTTCCACGATCCTAGGGTGATCAGTCCCAGATACCACGGAGTCCCTATCACAAACATTTGGCTTTCCCAACTGCTTGTACTGCGCCCTCGTCATTACGGATATCGTCTTTTCCCGTATCAATTTCAAATCCTCACTCGTTATCACTATTCTAGAAAGTGCATCCGCTAGTACATTCTCTTTGCCCTTAATATATTCAACCTCAAAATCATACTCCTCTAAACACAAACGAAACTTAGTCAACCTACTAGATGGATCTGTCATGTTAAACAAATACAGTAATGGCCGGTGATCCGTCTTTACAACGAACCTCCGTCCGTACAAATACGGTCTAAAATATTTAACTGACCAAACTATTGCCAACAACTCCTTCTCTATTATCGGATAATTTAACTCACTCTTCCCTAACGACCTACTAGCATATGCGATGGGTTTTCCGTTCCCATTACACAACACACTCCCTATAGCATATCCAGAACTATCGGTTTGCAATATAAAAGTATTGCTATCAGAAAAATCAGGATAATCCAACACCGGTGGACTCATTAACGCTTCCTTAAGCAACAAAAACGACTTCTCGCACTCATCGGACCAACTAAATACAACACCTCTCTTACACAGCTTATTCATAGGTACCACTATATCAGCAAACTGTGGTATGAATTTCCTATAATAATTCGCAAACGCTACAAATCGCTTTACCTCATCAACCGTCGATGGACGCGGATAACCTCTAATAACTTCTACCTTCTCTGGATCTGGTGAAATACCTTCGGCCGATATCACATGCCCCAAATAAAGCACTTGCTTCTTCAAAAATTCACATTTAGACGGATTCAACTTTAGATTTACTTCCCTCAAGCGTGAAAATACTGATATTAGGTTCCGATTATGTTCATCTAAATTCCGTCCAAAAATAATGAGATCATCCAAATAAATCAGACACCTATCGTAATTCAATCCAGACATGGCCACAGTCATTAATCTACTAAACGAACTCGGACTTATCTTCAAACCCATTGGTAACCTACACATTTGATACTGCCCCTTGTCTGTTGTGAAAGCAGTGTACTTCCTACTACTCTCCTCCAAAGCACACTGATAATAAGATTGTGATAAATCACAGTGACTAAAGTAAACTGCGCCTGACATCGAATCCAAAATCTCAGTTATATTCGGCAATGGAAACTTATCATCCTGTACCTTTTCATTCAACTGCCTATAATCTATAACCACTCGCCATTTCTTCTCCCCACTACGATCCGTCTTTTTGGGTACCACCAAAACAGGACTAGACCACTCACTAACCGCCTCTTCAATGATATTACCCTCCAGCATCTCCTGCACTTGCCTATCAACCTCCTTCTTCTGTGCATAAGGTATCCTATACTGTCTCTTGTACACCGGAGTAGCACTCTCTTTCAAGCGTATAGACTGCTCATATACGTTAGTGACAGCTAATTTATCACCCGGGAGATGAAAAACATCCGAAAACTTTGCACACACTTGCTCAACCGACAACCGCTCCTCGGCGTTCAAATAGTCGAGTTTAAGTAAAGAAAGTACCTCTTCTACACGCTCAACGTCCGTCCCTGGCTTCACGAAATTACAACAATCAAAATCACTCAACGGACAAACTTCCACACCGGACATACTACACACAACTTCCTCGGAGTTCGTATTTAAAATTCTAACGGGGACCATCCCGCTTTTAGGCCTTACTAACACACTAGCCAAGAAAACGCCTTTCCGCAATTCTTGCCTAACTACCACACAATCTTCCGCTCTGTTAACGGGGTAATACCTAACCACCTCACAACGCGGTGGAATAGTCAACAAGTAATCATAGGACTTAAGTGGCATCGAAACCACCCGTCGTCCACGATCCCCAAGAGAAAACCTATTCGCCGAAAAATCTATAATACCACCATACTTCTGCAAGAAATCCTGACCTAATATACCAACCGACTTACATGGCAAATCATCAAATATATAAAACTTATGCGTGAAAGAACACCGTCCATACTCCAACGTTAAATATACATAACCTATAGCCCTCAAACTACCTCCTACACCATTAATCACTAATTCTTCCTTAACTACCTTACAGCACAAAGTATTGTTCAACAAGAAACCACTCTTTACAGCCGATATCGACGCGCCCGTATCTACTAACCATTCCGCATTTATATTATTCACTAGAAAATTAACCCAATTAATACTATCGCAAGCTAAAATACGCTTAGTCTCGAAAAAACTGCAACTGGTGGTCAGTCGCTTCATTACGTCGTGACATTGACGTTCCGCCTGAGTCAGCATCACTACGCGCATGCTCGAAATACGCTACACGCCTCCGACCTTGTTGAGTCGAATGACCACGATGAGCATTATTGCTACGACCGCGCATTCCACGATTATGCCATGCGGTGGCATTTTTGCGCGTACGCTCAACAGCTGTCTTATGTTGCGCGTATCCATTTCCTACTGTAGACCGCCTACAACCATTTCCGCGACCTCTATTATCAAAACCACCCCTCGCGGGCCAACGCTGATACGCCATGACCTGTGCCGACGATGCACAACCTTCGTCTTCTGCTACCCTGATCGCATCCTTCAAACAAGTCAAATTCCGCGCCGTAATGATCGTACCTAAACGCTGATTGCGAAGCCCGTCAGCAAACTTCCTGATCGCGTACTTTTCGTTCAACGGCCGCAAAATCTCATATGCTTCCGAACTTTCCCCGGCTTGAGAGATAGTCAAATTAACCATTAACTTCTCTATCTCAGCCCCAAAATCCGCGACCGACCTATCATTCTGCCTAGCGCGAGCAAGCTTCGCTTGCACAGCTACGTCTGACTCTACTGTTAACAAATGCTTCTTCATATCAGCTAACAGACAATCTACCGTTGCGTAAGTAGAGGACAACCGAATCCTAGCACCCTGGGTAAGTCGTGTTGTCAAAACAAATTTAATTAAAAGAGCATTATCTGCTTCCACTAACATAGAACTATATAATCCTATGGCATCAATCAAGTCTTGCGTAACTTGTTCATCGCCACTCATCTTCGGGAGTAGGCCAACTGCCGTTCTCAAAGAAAACTTTTCCGCCGCCATGTTTTGTTCCGTTCCGGTTCCGCTCTCAAACTTAACAGTGTCCACGTATAACGCTTCTATCTTACATACCAACTGAGCCAGTTCTTCCGAGAACTTACTAGATTCTGAAACTATACACTTAAATTTACGATAGAGCGCTTTCACCTCACTGATCTTACTATCAAAATTTCTGCCTTTTCGCCTACTAGGGCCTAACTTGACAATAGATTCCCTTAATAACTTAAGTTGTACAAATAGCGACGTTAACTCCACTTCCATTTAAATCAATGTCTCCAAATTTAACGATGACCGCAAGCACCGACACACACTTATTCACATTCACATAAGAAACACTCACTTCGTTCCTCCGACGGCTCCTGGTCAAACCATCTGTACAGCCTTCTGGACTTCCCGCTGTCTCATCTTTTCTTCAATCCAGTTGTGGTGACATCTCCGATACATGCGAACCGCCAAACCTATGATGACAACTGCCATACCCACAGCCATAAACAGCAACACGGTCTTGATAAACGCCAGCTGCTCCTGCGTAGCCGTTGCGGTATTTGCACCACTCGTAGACGCCTGGGCAATAATCACCTCTTCCTTGGACGTCGTGCTCCCCATGGCCTGTGACGCGACGCGACTGACGTGATACTCAACGAAGACAATCAAACCGCGAACCACGAACCGTGACTAGCTCCTGGTCGGACAACTATAACGCCGTCCAGCCGACTGGCAGGGTCGCCATGCGATGCGAGGAGATGGAGGGGTCAAAGTAAACTACATGTTAGTTACTACTCCAAGAGTCGATTACTCTTCCACCTTTAATTAGCAACATTATATACATAGTTACGACGTGATGTTATGTCGATAATCTATAATCACGTATTCACATACTATCAACCTTAGCATATTATACTACGTGCTGTACGTGACGTGTTGATGTACGTGACATCACACCACAATGGAACTGGTCTAATGATGGAGCCAGAAAGTAACCATAGCGACTCCTCAACCAGACAAAATAGCACCATAGTGTTGGGGCTGATTTTATAAAATGTTGAAAAGCGATATTAATTTCGTATATTTTACTCCAAAAAATAACTTTTATATTTTCATCTCTTTTCACTATAGGATCATGTTGGCACTATCTTCATGCTATATATCAGTTTTACTTGCAAGGATTAGATCCTTTGTCTTGGCAGATTCGTTCGTCAAGCGTCCTCTGGAAACGATGAGAAATGCCTAGAACAACTGTTCATGCAAAGAAGTTTCTCGCTGTCTCCTTGTCAATGATTTTGGCTTTACCGGGACTTCTCACAGTAATCTTTGATGTCACATTTATCGAATTTCCAAGTTATTGTAATTGCATCTCCCACCTCTTCGAAGGTTCCAGAACTTAATTGCACTTTATAAAGATATAGAAAAGAACACACTTATAACGATATAAAAATGAAAACGACACGTGTTTTTTACAAAAACTAATTTAAAACTATGGATACAAAGGCTATGCTATCACTGACAGCAATGTCTAAATCGGTTACGAAGCCAAGTTAGTAACTGTAGGCATAACTTAGTCAGTGTGACTGCGGAACAACCCCACAGACGATGCCCCATCTCCTGTCCTAAAACACCTGCACCATGCAAGACCTTTGTGAGGCCAGTGCTAAGGCTGTCGGTCGACGTGGCTGAATACTGGTCGAATAAAATTTAGTGAAGGAAAAAAGTGAAGGAAGAAGAAGAAGAATCTTTGGATGGACTTAAAAAACTTAAAATAAAACCGGGGGTAGCTTGTGGTGTACTGCTACCACCACAACACTAAACACAAAAATAAATACATAAAATATTTACATAGCTATATAAAATACTATACATAAACTTACATACAAACATAATATTACATGTTAACTTACACATACCATGCCTCGTTACATGTTATCTTTATAATGAGCCATTATAACACAATTCGTGTAATATAAAGATGAGTAGATTTGTCAGGACAATCAATTATATACAAATAAATTATATATATACAGGGTAATAAATTCCTATTATAGCGCCAATACGTCTATTATTAAAGTACTTAGATCTCATTAAATCACTAGGAACTGTTTCACAGGTGTAACACGGCAATATATAAGTTTCTCAGTGGTACATGGCACCTACTCCAATGTACATATGTCGTCATGTTGTACTGACACAAGCCGCTTTCAATTTTATAAACAAAATACGTGACGGAGAGGTGTTTCAGAACTAAAAGTTTCAATAGGAAACGTATTTCAATGAGGTTAAGGATTTCCGTTTGTTTCCAATGAAAATGCTATAATTTATAATGTTATAAGTCATTTATTTCTTAACAAAATACATTATTATGCTACTGTAATGGATTATATCTACACATCTATACATATAAATAAAATTGGAGTGTCTGTTTTTAATATTGAAATAACCGTTTTTTACTACATGTATATGAATATATATACGGTACATACACCAAAATAACATTTTTTTGATTTTTTGTCTGTCTGTCTGTCTGTTTGTTCCGGCTAATCTCTGAAATGGCTGGACCGATTTTGACGGGACTTTTATTGGCAGGTAGCTGATGTAATAAGGAGTAACTTAGGCTACGTTTATTTAAGTTTATTTTTTTTTATTTTAGAAAAATAAAGTAATGTTGCAATGTCCAAGTACTGTCCAGTACCGCGCGCAGTTCATTGTCTATAAAAATATAACTTAATTTGGAATAAGTAAAAATTAAATGAAACTAAGTAGGTATCATAATAAAAAACAAACTAAAAAATTAAAGAATCGACTGTTAGGCGGAACGAAGTTCGCCGGGTCAGCTAGTTATAAATAAAAGTAATCAGGAAAACTAAAACGTTCGTCTTGTCCGCTAACAATTATAATCTAAAATGAATAAAATATAAATATAGGTTCGTTGGAGAGAGGCAGGAAAATAAATATATTATATCCATTGTGTGAGTATGATGAAATAGTAAGTAAAAAAAAAATATTTCAATGAACTCATAAACCTAACCAAACCTCTATACATTTAATACGTGCAATTTTGTTTGTGTAACCATAATGTAAAAAGTAATCAGTAATTATTATACTCTAATTACGTTAGTTCTTATCTACATAATGTTATATTAATAAATTATCCTTACTAATATACATCCTGTAAAATTACAGGTCAATATTTTAAATAGTTAAAGGAAAATAATGATTTTGTATTATTCTTTTATAGCGCCTGCCTTTCAGTTATATTTGCGATAAATGATCATGTTCTAACACAGATATAAACTATAACGTACAATTAGTGTATATTTGACCAAAGTAACACATTAATTCTTTCAAATCAAATCAAATCATTAATTTGCGAAATATGGGTAGTTTTCAGGGTGACAATTTTATAAAAGTTCTCTAGACCATATTCTACCACAGTGCAAAATTTCTATGATATAAAAATACTACGAGATAGAATAAATTATATTATAATAATAATACATAGATACGTTTTATTAATGTAAAATTTGTTGTCAAAATAATAATATTATTTGACGCAGTATAAAAAAAGTATTTCGGTTGCGGAATATTGTATGGTCAGTACAGTTTTTTTGAAGTTGTAGTTTATTTGAAGGCTTCAGGTTTTTCTTAACCAACATTTTCTTGATGATCCAGAATTGGTCTCCGGTCGTAGCTAGCCCGAGGTTGCGATGTCATTGTTGATTTTCTTAACTGTTGAGGAGACAAGTTAATCCTAGCATGGGACACTTTCGTACCTAGTTTTACAGGGAATCTACTCCCTAAGTACGAAGTCACGAAGCTTTACCGTATCACATACAGATGCATGATTCGTTCGGCCGAACTACTAATGAATGGCAACACAATTTGACAGATGGGTCAAAAGTGCAGTCATACTCTCCAAAAACTCAAATGGCTAGTTTTTGTAGAAGAAGTTAAATTATCCACAACTGATTTAATATTTTGTATCGAAATTAAAGTTTAGATTATTCCTACTAACCGCAAAAGTTGAAATTTTGCTACCTACAAAAAAATTGCCTTTTCTGTTTTGGTAGAGTGTGACTGCAATTTTGACCCTTATAGTACATACTCCCGATGTGTTTTTACTCGTGCGGAAAATTGAACTGAACACTTGTTATTCACTCCGAAGTTTCGGAGTACTTACGAACGGGGCCCGTAACTTCGTTAACGGTTATAGGGAGTAGACCCCCGGATGCCCTAGACAAGTGACATTCTATTAAAGAAAGCGTAACAAAATGGAAAAAATGAAAAATCGGCCAAGTGCGAGTCGGACTCACGCCCGAAGGGTTCCGTATCATTATCGCAAAAAACACGGCAAAAATATCACGTTTTTTTGTATGGGAGCCCCACTTAAATATTTATTTTATCCTGTTTTTAGTATTTGTTGTTATAGTGGCAACAGAAATACATTATCTGTGAAAATTTCAACTGTCTATTTATCATGGTTCATAAAGGCTATCGCAATGCCACGTGATCAATAATTTGGCCATTTCGACAATCGCCATCAGTGTGAATTGAATGTGAGCAGATGTGATAGAGCAGTAATGGCCCAGTGGTAACGGCCCCGACTTACGTGTCGTAGGTCGTGGGTTCGAATCTATGCAGGCTACGCACAAGTTACAGGTTGTGAGTTCGAAGCCAGGTAAGCACTTTACTTTGTGTAAATTATTTCATCACCACTGCTCTAAAAACGGTGAAGGAAACCATCGTGAGGAAACCGGCATATCCTAGAACCACAAATTCGAAGTCATGTGACATCCACCAACACGCACTGGGTCAACGTGTTGGATTAAGGCTCATTTCCTCTGTCACAGAGAGGAGGCCTGTGTTCAAGCAGTGGGAAAATTAAAAGGCTGCTGATGATGATGATATGTGGTAAATCGTGATCATCAAAACTGTCGATAGCGTTTGGCAAACCCATACATTTTTTAAAAATTTAACTAGTCGCTATCGCGATGCTTTCGTTAATATAATGTTGCTTGTGTAGACTAGAGCCTTTAATAGGTATTCCAATTAATTAAACGTCATCAGGGGGCGACCATAAGCTCCTATAGTAAGGTTATTTTGAGTGTACACAAGGAACAGATGCATAAAAGTCATACATCTGTCCCTTACATACATTAAAAATTATCTCTAAGAGCTCATGATCGGGTCCTTGGAATGCGATAACTACATACATACATACATAAACTCTCGCCCATGGGGGTAGGCAGAAACTACAGAACGCCACCTGCTACGATCCTTACATACTTCTTTTGCTTCACTCACATTCATACATCTAGTCATACACACACGACGGTTACGAGTACTGCGCAACTGGCTTTTCTGAAGAACATCACCAATGAGGTCTATGTTTGTCTTTCTAGGGCTATTGTCAAAAAATTCAAAGTCTATGGGATTGACATGCACTACTGAAGTATCATCGCTGATATCATTATTTTGTCTTTTATAAGTGACGATCAATCTAGTTAAATAATTTATTTTTGCCTGCCTTTTCTGTTGGAGAATACCCTTTCCCTGCACTGGGGCAGTAAGAGGCTGGTATAATTTTTTTTTCCTGTTCACACAGCCATGGACCAAAACAATGGTAATCGTAAAGATTTTTAACTGCTTGAATGATTTCGGCGAGGTCATGACTTCTGTGACGGAGGCACAGGAGTCATGACCCTCCGAAATCTTGCTCACCGCGAAGCTGGGACCGCATCTGATTTGTTTTAGATTTCACTGGGCTTTTTTATTAATAGAGAAAAAAACTTACAATAGCCTGGCGCTCGACGCTTATTTTTAAATTTTTCAATGCCTGTTTCTTCTTGCGACGTAAGAAACCAATCTGAAAGAAATGAGATAGTTGGTACATACGTCAAAAATCTATTTTGGAATGTGATAAATCATAAAGAGTGTTGTTTGATTTTTTCATCTTTCAAGCAATGATAAAGTCAAAATTACGATATTTTGGCAGAATAAACTAAAACAGCTTGTTAGATTTCATATCAAATTGTTTTTGCGTACCCAGTAGAGAATCAATGCAACGATGATTAAAATGCAGAGGCCGAAAATTGCTGCAATTATTATGATCTCTATTGTAATGGTATCTATTGGTGTCGTCGATTCTTTTAGCGTACGGCGTATGGTTGTGGTTATGCTGAAAAATAAAACATACATTTCAGTTGGTTGTTGAATGTTGTAAATAAAAATGTTCGTATATGCATGACACATGGGCGGACAAAATTTACATTATATATTTACATTTTACATAAAAAAGTAAGAAGTGCATCTTGGCAAACTTCTGGCTATTTGTTCAAAGATATAAAAAGTCTATTAAGAATCTGCGCTGTACGTTTAGTTGAATTGCTATTAAAAGATTTTCATTATTTCCTTACCATTCAACTTTGTAGTCATCATCACTTAATTGTAGTTTAACAGAAGACATTGTCGTAATATTTTTATCTTCGTCGAGAATTCCATCTGTAAAATAAATAAGCAGACTAAATAAATATATTAAAATTTTATTTTGATCGCATTGTTAAAATAAAGAAACGACCGTGCAAATGAACTTTAAGGCTTCCGGAGACGGGAGTTGTGTGCAAAACAGTGCTCAACGGTGCAACAACTATTTTTCGTATATAAAAAAATGCCTGCCTGAGGGAAAAACCAACCATTTTTGTCCAGGACAACGTGCCCGTTTCGAGCCCTTTAGCTATTAAAAGACATCCCTAGCTGTTGATAATATAAAGGCTTGTACTTACTGAGCTTTCCAGGCACAATGTAAATCGGAATGAGGATCTTGGCAAATTCGACCTTTTTCATCAAACTTTCGACCACGCAGAAATAAGTTTTTGACGTCTCGTCTTGACTAACGAATGGACATGGAGTATACAAATTCGATGTTGAAAAGTATACCTGAAAGTTTATTAGGTCACTGTTTAGCTATGTTTTTCATTCGTTAAAAAAGAGACGCAATATATAAAAAAATATTGATTTAGTAAAACCGTGTGTAAAAAATAGGCTTTTACTTAAGTTTGCCATATGACATAGTAATGTCATATATATATATCCCAGAATTTGATCGTTATTAGTGATCTATCGGATGGTGTTATAATACAACGTGTGTTTTTTTTTTTCTAAAATCAACGGGTTCGATTCCTGACTGTGATTATTGAGTTTTCAAAGATCCAATAATGCTGTTGTAGTTTTTATCAAAATCAGCCCCATAACTCCCTTGAGCGTTTTCCGCTATTCCGTGAAGAACAAATGTATTAACTTACTGTGACTGGAGTTTCACCGTATTTGATATATGGTTTCGTCTGCAAAGTCACTTGGACTCGAAGCTTCTTCCAGTTAGTTGGGCCCTTGTTTGAAATCTACAACAAAAAAATCTTTAAAATTAAACATAATATTCATAAAACAATGTTATTGAGAAAAACGAAATGAGATACGAAGGAAAAAAAATATAGAAATTGCAGCAATTTTTAAAGTTTCTCACCGTATACACGTGTTGCATCTTTTTTCCATTTTTTTCGATGTCTTTTTTATACATATTGACGATGGTACCGATGTCAGTCTCTCTGAAAACGAAGTGTATAAAAAATAAAACAAGACACTACATATATTAATCTTTGCAAACATGTTTGGGATTACAAAAAAATTAAACGAAAAAGTTTTTTGTATAAAAACTACAACCGGCTTCCAAATAAAAACACTACATAGTGAAAAATAACTTCAATTTTGGACGACTTCCAAAATTGGAGTTATTTTTCATTTAGTAGTGTTTTTATTTGGAAGTCGGTTGTATTTTTTTGTTAAATGTTTTTTATTTGTTACTTTTTGGTTGGGGTACCTAGTGGGCAAGTTCTGCAGTAATCTAATAATACCTTCAAACGAGCAATTCTTGTATATATATAATCTGAATCCCGGAAACGGGTCCAACGATTTTCATGTTTTTTTTTTATCTAATACCTTTAAACGAGCAATTCAAGTATATATGTATATAAATAATCTGAATCTCGGAAACTGCTCCAAAGATTTTCATGAAATTTAGTATGCAGGTGGTTTCAGGGGCGATAACTCGATCTAGCTAAGTTTCATTTAATCATTCATCAATAACAGAAATGCGATTGCAACAAGCCCAAGGTATTTGCCGTCATTTATTGAAGAGTATTGTTTTATATCTCCTTAGTTCATCTTCAAATCTCCACCATATTTATATGGGATCACCTCGGGAAAGTATCCCACAAAAACAAATCGTTCCACGAGGAAATCGGTGAAACTATATAAAAATAATTACATACAGACAAAAATCATTATCCTCCTTTTCGAAAGTCGGTTAAAAAGAAAACATCAATGTGACAAACCCTTCTGTAGTAATTCCACGAGAATCAGGTTTCACCGGAATCGTTTTCTTGATGTTTTTGCTGATGACATCGTCACAACGATCAAAGAGAAGCGTGCTGATCATAATGCTCCTGTCCACGTTTGTTAGATGCGTCATCTCCAGTATGATTTGACCGGTAGTCTGTATAAAAGCCACATTAAAATTTTGGCTAAAGTTTATTCAATCCGACGAGAATGGCTGAGGATAGTTTTAATCCATCATCATCAGCCTATTGATGTTCCCACTTCTGGGACACAAACCTCCTCTCTGTGGGAGGGAATCCATATACCTGCCAAATTGCTCCAATTCTAGAATGCAGCCATTGCCCAGTAACTGGGTAAGGTTGTTAAGGTCATTTAGCCGCATGGATTTAGTTTTGGTTATCTAGGCGTTATCTAGATTATCCAGGTGGGATGCCCTCAGACAGGGTGAAGTAACAATCAGCGCAGGGTGGCTGGTAGCAGCAGGATGAGAGCTGCCGAAAAGCGAGACAAATGGCGTGCGATTGGATAGGCCTATGTCCAACAGTGGACTGCTGTAGGCTGATGATGATGATGATCTAAGCTACACACTTTATCGTCAATCAATTCAAATTGGCCTCGTGTCATACTTCGATCACACTATCCATTGGAAAAAAAAAACATTATAACGAAAACTTACCCAAGTTTTATTGGTTCGGATGGGCTTTGGCGGCTCGCACTTAATTATGTTTCCATCAGCTGAGTCCTCGTGCACACAACCTGTAGGGGTCATGAGTACGTTGGATCCGATGACGTGCACGCGCACGCACGGGTCATACGCCACCTCTCCATCCGCATCATTGTGCACAGTGATGCTCATAGTTTCGGTTTTACTCGAGCCTATGATGTACGGGTCATCACTGCGGCTGCAATCACGTCATCGTATTGAACATAAATTGGTGGTTCTGTATTGAAGACTTGTAACTACACCCGAAAGGCAAAATATGTGGGCTAGCTCCAATTAGCCACAAATGAAGAGAACGCCTTATGGTATTAAGTCCGTTGGTGTATACGAAGCTTAATGATAAATGTATGGATGGCATAAATGGTATTATGGCTTATGTATTGGCATGCCAGTTTCTGTGACTGTAAATAATTTTCATTAAATAATTTTTATTTACGAATAAGTTAGCGTGGCAACCAAAAGTTTGACTAACCTGTGCCTAATTTACCAGTAATAATGAGAAGACCCAAAAACGGGTTCAGGACATATAGAGTAACAGTTTGTCTCAAATCCGACACAAGCAATGGTCGGCCGATCTTTCATGTTTCTTCAAGATTAAGGATTATTCACTGTCTCTTAATACCCTAGTGCAAGAGGCAGGTTTCACTAATTGTGTACAGATATTGTTCATCTAGCGCCTGTCTAAGTATCTTCTACCAACCAGTTGTATTTTTTTTATTTTAAGTTATTGTGATTATAAATCTAATTATTATTATTACTTACACACCATAAAAATTGTAATCTGTAAATTTTTGGTACAAATATTTTTTTATTTAAGGGTAGATACTTACTCGAAACTGATATAGGGTTTTAAGGTCAAGTTGGGCACACAGGTCTTGTTCCCACCGCCAGCGCACTCAGCCGCCGACAACAAACCCTGTACGGTCAAGATACTCCGGTCGTTTAGAACCACACGGGAGCTATTAAAAACTGGAAGTGTTCCAGGATCATTTAGCAGTTTCGTTGACACGGTGTAGTTTATTTTTGTTTCGTACTTGCCGTCCTACAAAGAAAGTATTCTTAGTATTAACAGCGTGGTAAAGTTCTTTTGGCCTTATCATCATCATCATCAGCTTTTTAAGGTTCGCACTCCAGGGACACAGGCTTCCTCTCTGTGAGAGAGAATGTGCCTTAATTCACTATTGCCTAGCCTATATGCCTAGCTTTGTGTCACATATCTTAGATTTTTTGGTCCTAGGACATGCCGGTTTCCTCGCGATGTTCCTTCACCGTTTATAGAGCAGTGGTGATACAATAATTTACACAAAGTAAAGCGCCTGCCTGAGTTCGAACCCACGACCTACAACCAGTAAGTCGCGGGCGTTACAATTGGGCCACCACTGCTCAGCAAGAAGCAAAAAAAATATATAATAAATCTTTAAAAAAAAATGTATATCAAAAAAACTATACTTACTAAGGGCAGAATAAATGAAATATTTTTGTAGTACTCTGTTTTCTTTTCATCCAGGGATGTTGTGTATGTGAAGCTGCTTGTGTTCGTGATGTCAGCTAGCTTAGCGTAATCGTGGTCCATTTCCACTGACGTTGACACAACTGAAATAACAGGCATTTCTATGAAAATATATTACAGTAAACTGGCGTTTAGTATTGGCTTAACAAGCTTACAAAAACAACGACAATATTGGACTGATCTGAGTATCAAAGTGGCAGTGACTGGCATCAACTGATGACCAAAACCCAATGTCCCACAATTTTCCTCACATATTATGAGAGAAAAGGTGTACGAAAAGATCTTACTAATTATTATAAATGCGAAAGTTTGAATGGATGGAGTAGATGTATGTTTGTTACTCAATCACGCCAGAACGACTGAATTGATATGGATAAAATTTGGCACAGATATAGATTATAATATGTAGTTTTTATCCCGGTAAAATTCTCCCTTGAGATAAGAAAACAGTTTTCACGCGGGCAAAGCCGTTGACTAACCGTTGGCTAGTTATTCAATAAATCCTAAATATAAAACTTTACTTCTTTCTCTTTAATATTGATTTTCCTAAGAAATCTAAGTAAACTTACGTGCAATGATGTTTTTCAGGCCATTTGGGTATTTTACAGATAAACATACTTCGAATTCAAAGTCTGTTTTATTTACACTAGTGCGACCCTGAAACAAATAAGAATTAAATAAACAAAACATTTGTACAAAATTCATAGTCATAAGAAGAAAAGAAGCGAGTCAGGTTATTGTAACTAGATAAGACTTTATGTAAAGAGTTTTTAAATTCAAGATGAACCTTGGGTTGAAAAATATAGTACAGTTGTGAATTGAGGCTAGTACTAATGAAAGAGGTGTTTAACAGTGTTCGATCGCTTTTAGCGATAAGGCCGCCCATTGTGTCACCCAGTGTTATGTTTTCTTCGTCTATACTTTCTGTAACTTGTATGGTGTACATAGTAAAGATTATTCCATTCTATATATTTTGTGTCAGGATTTTTACATTTCAGCTTGAGGTTCGCGCGCTAGTTATTGAATCGTAAACCACCGACTCACCGGCTTATTCATTATTATTCTTTAGCCATTTGTACTCGGAGCAGACTCCTACCAAAAGTGGGGATAAGGAAAAGTGAGGATTATGTCGGCACATAATCCTCACTTTTCCCCAGGTGGATAATATGCATGAGGATATCCCCACAAAAAAGGTATTATAACGTTGATTTAATGAGTGTTATTTTTAAAGTATTATTTACCTGCAAGTTTGGGAAATTCACTGATGTTTCTATAATTACTGCTGCCATGCATCGTAGGAGCACTACTGTGTCTTTGAAAGGCGAGCCGATTGCTAATTCTATTAGAAAAACGATAGAAAATTAATAAAAGACGTTTAACATTACGTTATAAAATTTTTAATAGTAGCGAAAATGTTTATGACTAGATGATATACCATTGCATCCATTCTCGTCATAGTCTAGCAGTCGAGTGAGACTCATGCCGAAAGATTCGCCGTAACTTGCTTCAGGCTCAATTCTTTGTAGATATTTGAATTTCCTCTCAGTTGGCTCACTGATAAGGTCAGCCCCGCTGTACAAGTAGACAATGCCGTGGCCGTCTTTTTCAAATGGAGCACCGATGGCTATTTCTGTATTTAAAGACAAATAATAATTTATCACTGCAAAAAAGTATGGACCCAATATTGATACTTGAGGCATGCCCATTGTCAATTGAGATACAAATAAATTTACGACATATTCTTACACTTTCACTTATGTCTTCCAGTAAAGATTTAAATGAATCAAAATAAATTTAATATTAAAGACACCCATACCGGTTAAGATTCAGTTGAAGTACCTTCTAGTTTACAGAATCAAACGTCTTTGAGAAGTCGCAAAATATTTAAATTGTATATTGTGCAGCGACTCATAAACGTTCAAAAGGTTTGTTTTTGACAACGGCGTCAGTTGCACCTCTTGATTCGACCATACTGATGTGTCGTTATTGTTCATTTAGAATGACGAAAGTATCGAACCTTTTGACCTTTATTAAATTGCTAGAAGTCGAATCAATGGAAATCGGCGATGTCGGAGATGAATTATATGGCGATGATGAATGATAAATATCTTACCGTCTTTCTTGTCGCCGTTTAAGTCACCCACGTTTACAATAGCACTACCAAACATCGATCCAGATATTTCACCGATAATTTTTCTCCGAAAGTGAGGCGCTCTCTACAAGAAATAATCGACGATAAAAATTATTGAAAGCCTGTTCCAATATTATTGACTGATAAAATGGGGCAATCAAAGCATATGTGTATTGACTTTTCACTACAGAAAGTTTCGAAACAACAACATTATTAACATTTAAAAGGGGCCAATTAAAGCATAGTGTATTGATTTATCACTGCAGATACTTTCGAAACAACGACATTTGATTACTTTTATTTATTTTTTAAACTTGAAAGTAAGGCTAATAATTTATTCGAACTTAAAATAGGAATTAACAGTGAAAAGGAAGATAGTAAGGATACAATAATGAAACAGTTTAACAATACCACTTACTTTTAACCTGAGAGCAAGATAAACATAAACAGCTCCAAGATTATAAGTATTATTTGCTGCATAAGTAGGTGCTCCTACGAGCAAGTCAGTCCTATCGCCTAACAACCTGGCAGCACACAGCACTGCTCCGAACATCGAACCTACTTGTGAAGAATCCTCTTTCAATTTACGTAAAAAGTACAACGAGTCTACAAAGCCTGCTTTGTAGAACGCTACCTGCAAGGAAAAATATATTTTAAAAATGTTATCGCTAGACTTTATCAATTAATCTGTCTGGCTTTTTCTTAACTATATTGGGATTAAGCGACTGCCTATCAGACCACCACAACTCAGTAACGGTAACGCAGTACCATTTAGCAAGACAAGGTACCGATCTTGGCAAGCATTACTAAACCTCAAAGATCGAACCTCGCGTCTGTTAATAATCAGCCACAAGCTCCTCAATGGCAATAATCTGTAATATTAAATCTGAGATTTTAAATAAAATCAATTGTCGGATCGGAACCAGCATTCCACTCCTGTAAATTTCATCAATCCAGCAGAACTGTTACCAACTGGACACTAACTGCAGTGGCCAATCTGGAATTTACTAAACCGACTTCGGACCCAGGTTAGCCACTGTAAAACAATTCGCACAAAGGATAAGGTATGCTGTATGGGTCTTATTCCATACATAAGTAACATTATTTTCCAGCAGTATTGTATACCATGAGTTTTCTTGAGATCCGAGTAGCAAGCAATCTTCACCCATCTGTTTAATGAATAAATAGTGTTTTTTATCACATCTATTTAAAAATAACTAGTTTGTTCTTCGTAAACAGGGACTAAAATAGCTCCTAATCGTATATAAATAAATAAACGTAACGTTCTTGTTCGTAAGTTGCACCTACTTATTTTCTCATAGAGGGTGATAAAAATTAAACTGTCTACCTCGGGGCAACACTATTTTAAACTTGAGTGACGTACTTTGAATCCTGCGCTCCGCTCTGGATAAAAAAAAAAATACTCTCGCCTTTAAAATAGTTGTTTGCTTCCTAGATAAACTATCTACTATTATATCTTTAATATGTTAAAAAATATATCGCTAGTGGGTTGTCTGGAAAAATCCTGTCCAGACTATAATTAATTAAACATAAAAAATAAAATATTTGTTTTTTAAACATTGCATACATCCGTTTATGAGAAAACTTACATACCAATCACAAAAATGAAGCCTGACGAATATGCATTTTGTGCAATATAGCTATAGATAGCATTATCGTTAATTGTATTCCAGTTCCGAAAAATAAAGGTAAACGTACACTGATTTTCAATTCATTTTTTTTATTTATAATTAATTATAGTCCTGATAGAGATTAAACGGATGGATGTAGGTCGCTTCTTACTCGGATCCTCTTCTATCTAACCATGAAAAGGTTTGGGATACAAAAAAAAAAATGTGTTTACCTCTCCATGGCCTCTAGTACCATACGGCGAACTCACGGCATACGATAAACTATTGTCAATAAACATCCCAGAAGCAACCGCGTAGCCTGAAATAAAAAATGTTAAATAAATTAAAAGTATAGATATTGGTTGCTCGATCATCCAAACAATATAAATTATGCTTTTCCGAAATAAAGATTATCACCCGACTAAGGCGAAGCAAAAGGGAGGGTTATATTTTTGACCGGTATGTGTGTATATACGTATGTTCATCAGTTCCCGCATAACTACTAAACTGCTTATCATAATTTGACAAATGAGATGTGGTCGGCAGCGTCTTATTTGTCCGCTAGTTATAGGCTATGTGACGTCAGCTTAAATTGAATCGGGGTGGCACGTAAACAAGAACAAAGAAAAATATTGTCGTTCCACCCCATCATGTGTGGTATCGTTTAACAGGGATTTTAAAATAAAGGTAGGGTTTGGTACTGTTTGAATAATGTTAAACATAATCGATGCCTAAATTTCAAAAGTAACTTAGTTCCTATATTCGCCGCCCGTGGCGCTACTTCCCATTTCATTCAGCCATGTTTCAAGTTGTATTAGTTTTGGCAATATACGTATGTTAACATTCTATTTTCGATGCATTTATTTTATTTTCTCAGGCTACGGGCCGTCCCATATACATAAAATAGAACCTTAATTAATATAAATTGCAGTAAAAGTAAAAAGTGAATCGTAATCTTTTTTTATTTTTTTAGACCATGAATATGTCTAACCTTCAAATAACGAAACTCACCGGCAAAGAAAATTACACGGCATAGAAATTTGCAGTCAGATCGTACTTAGAGCACGAAGAATTAATAGGATTGTATTGATCCAGAAATTCAAGATGACAAAACGACATAAAAGCTAAAACCAAGATCATTTTGTTGGTAGAACCAATCAACTTCGTTCATACGGAAAATGCATCGTGATCTCGAGAAGTATGGCAAAACCTTAAAAATGCCTTAACAACAAAGCTTCTTGTACACACGATGACAACGACATGTAGGTATTCAGCCTCTGTTGTAGATCGAGCAACTGTACAGTAGGCTGACTCCTTGAATTCTAGCTGCTCGTTCCTCCCCAAAACAAGAATGTATAACCAGTAGAAGAACATCTGCCGAGCTGGTCCAGTCAGCATCACAGTATCCATGAGTCATAGTCTCTTCCAGGTTTTTTTTTATAGCTCCGTCTGTAATCTTGAGTACCTTGCATATTATGCCTTCGGGGACTCCGGGCTGTCAAGAAAAGTTGTCTTGCTAAGGGACCTAATCAACACTACGCTAGATGTTTGTGCCAGTTTCGAGGAATACGTGAAAAAAAATATGAGCACAGCTTATAAGTTACGAAACATTGGTTTCAAAGTCGGAGACGAGTGACTGGAAACTCTCATTTTGACAGGCTTACCGTATACTTACGGCTTACCATTTAATGTACGGGTCGTAAGTCCTTACATCGATTCGCCGTTAGTTAGTTGGAGAGAAACACGTCACAGTTAGATCCACTAGTTAAATATATTTGAGTTAAGTAAATTACAGTATAATATTTCTCTCTCTTGGTTTGGATAGCAACACGGCTATAAGATCACTATCTACGTTGGTTGCTTTGTTATAATGTTTTATACGGTCAAAATATGACGCACATCGTTTGCCTAAAGTCGGTTGCATACTGATGCAGAAAAACGGTGATGAGACCGTACATATTGGCAACCCCCAAAACTAGCTAAGATGAGTGTAGAAAAAGAGAAAGAATCGCCTGTACATTTAAACACACACATTACAAATTAATCGAGGTTAAACGCAATGTTGTCTTGTGATTTGGGGTGTCAGTAGTTCGTGGCCGCCTGCTAGTTTTCTGGAAGTCTGCTGTTAGCAGGCTGTTGTCCCATAGTTTGAAGCTCTATGTTTTCTTGAGTTTGTTCTGTGTTTGTCGGAAATCGCTTCCTGAGCCGTGAGCAGTATTTCCTTATGGGAAATAATTAACCGGGTGAAAAATATACTGAATGGGCGACTATTATACTAAGTAAGCAACTATTTATCCGGTTTGAGGAATACCTTTTAAGAGGTTTTTGTGAGCTGCAGTAAAAATATTGTGACATACTATAATTGTATTTGGTGTTCTATTTTTTCTATATTAGCATATTATTCTTCATCGTAAATGAAGGCGACATCGCTGTGCAGCGCGGGAATTCGGGTACAATTGTGTTTTCAACGAATTGGTACAAGAGCAAGCGGAGCGAGTTCGGGAGCTTAGGGCACCTCGACACGGACAGGTTAGGTTCGAACGAGATGACGGGAGCTGAAGTGAGCGAGCAAAGCGAGCGAACTCTAAGACCCTGCGGACGGAAATAGGAGCCCCGCGCAGCGGGGCTCCGTCGACTATGTTGCCAAAGTACTAATCAAGTCGCTGTTTTAAACATTTGTATTCGCCCACTGTTTGTCGCCCACTTAGTATTTCAGTAAGCCATATTCAGTATTTTTTACATCTTTAACTTGAATTTATTGTCGCTCGTTTAAATACTACCCTTTCCTTATCATGACCCACAGGAACGTAACGACAGCAATTGTTAGTAAAATATAGCAAATTGTGTATTGGTGTACGTCATGATTCGTGATGGTTGATGGTAGTTTCGGTTCGTTCTCTTGTTGAAATCGCAGTTTCTCGTCTATTTCCTCAAAGTCGTTTTTCTCGAGATTAAATAAGGCGTGTGGCGCGTTATGAAGTGTGACGTTGACGATGTTATTTATTGGTGAATCCAAATTTGGAACACGCATGTCATAGTTCACGTTGAGGTTGCTGTTGTACTGATTGTGCGAAGCGATGGTAAGTTCCTTTGCCCGCAGAACGCATCCTTGACCAAAAGTTATGATTGTCGTTTGTGGTATTACGTCGTTTTCACAAACAGTACGTAATTCGCACGTTCCGCAGCAAATAAACAGCCAGCTGTTTGATGCTTGCAACTTGATCCATGGCTCCTCACATGACACGCTGTGCACGGTCACACGGGGACGCAGTTGTCCGATGACCAAGTAATTTTGCTTCGCAAGGTGCATTCTTGTTTTGAAGGTTGAAGACTGGCATATTTGGTTTGCAAAGGTAGTTGTCCTTTTGTTTTTGGTGCATTGCTTGAAGACTTCTTCTTTTAATGAGATGTAGGAGTTCTTCTCAAAGTTCACGGCAATGAATGGTGAAGATAACATCATCAGGTTGTAGTTTGACTAGACCTTAAATGGTATGGCTACAGCCCGATAGTAGGTGAAATCTTCATCCGAAATTAATGGGATATAGACTTCAAACATGAAGTAGTTCTTTGTTATACGTGCTTTAACATACAGCAGCTTGTAAATCTCCTTGATGTCTTCTCTAAGGTTCTCCGTCGGTAGTGACAGTGTCCTCGGCAGTCTCCCGGATATATCTTCTAGTTGCCTTACTAGACTGGCTGGTGTTATTAAGTTTACGTCCATATGTCTACTGTAGACGTTTGTGAGAGTGTTTGCATGGTTTGTATCACTTTGAGGTTTTGTGGTAGTAGCGATGCTGTGAGCTAAGCAGAGTTGTAGTAGCTTGTGGTCATCATTATTTCTGTTTCAATGCTGCTCAGATTCGTCTTAGTTTCTGCCATGAAGAGTTCAATCATCTTACATTGCAGTTTGATGTTTTCATCGTTTTTCTTCAACACGTCATTTTGCAATTGCATGATCGATGTTTGATTTTTGCGAGTTCGCGCAGATAGTTTTCGTTGCCTTGTATGGCATCAAATCTCTGTGATATTTTTCAGCAAACTTCTGGTCTAAGACGCCGAATAAGCTGTTGGCTACTATGCCTACTCCGTCAATCAAACCGCGCTTCTTGCTCATAGCTAATTGCTTGTGGAGAGCCAGCAGGCATTTTAAAAAAAAAAAATGGCCACAACACAAAGGTGAGGCCATGATTATTTACAGTGATAATCAAAGTTCTATAAAACTTTCAGGTTGTGACAATTACCACTCCAAGACCAAACATATAGGTCTGAGGCATCATTTTTTCGTGACAAAGTACTTGGAGGGGCCATTGATGTTCGCTACATGCAGACGGTCGTCGATGCACTTACTAAAGTCAATTCACACTCTAAGTTGGCTTATTGTTCGTCGAAGATATTTATGGGAGCATGTTGGAATAATGTTAAACACAACCAATGCCTAAATTTTAAAAGTTACTTTTTGCTGTAATCGCCGCCCGTGGCGCTACTTCTTTTCATTTGGCTATCTTTCAAGTTATATTACTTTTGGCAATATACGTTTTTCTATTTTCGGTGTACCTATTAATTTAATTTCCTCAGGTACATCATATTTATGTCAAGCGTACCCGACTAAGGCGCCGTTAAGTCCACTCTTGCAACTTATGCATTGTCTAAATACATAAAACAACAAACTCTAAACAGAAAATAATGTGATGTGGCTTTGCAAAAACCCCAAAATACTTTACATAAAAATAAGTTCAAAAACTAAAACCCGACTACTAAAAAATCACGCTCTAAAAAGTATGAAACAAGAAAAACTTTGTCCGCTAGTTACAGACTATGTGAAGTCACATTAAATGAAATATGGCGACCCCGAGGGGGCACGAAGTCAAGAACAAAAAGTGAATATAAAATTTTCACCCCATCATTTGTGGTATCATTGAATAGGGATTTTAAAATGAAGGTAGACCCTAAGTACATCATATTTTTGTCAAGCGTACCGTTAGCGAGACAAATCCCGTCAAAGTCACGAAAACATTTTTTTTACCCGACTACGGCATCGCAAAGTGTTTATTGATCGCATTTATGTTCATTTGTTCCCTCTGGCTCTGCAAAATCCCCAAAATACTTTAAATAAAAAATAAATTCAAAAACTAAAACCCGACTACTGAAAAATCACGCTCTAAAAAGTATGAAACAAGAAATATTCTCATCTATACATATAAATAAAATTGGAGTGTCTGTTTGTAATATTGAAATAACCGTTTATTACTACATGTATATGAATATATATACGGTACATACACCAAAATAACATTTTTTTAAATTTTTGTCTGTCTGTCTGTTTGTTCCGGCTAATCTCTGAAATGGCTGGACCGATTTTGAGGAGACTTTTATTGGCAGGTAGCTGATGTAATAAGGAGTAACTAAGTAACGTTTATTTTAGAAAAAATCTTTTATTTTAGAAATTTGTTAGGCGGAACGAAGTTCGCCGGGTCAGCTAGTCTGAAATATTCACAGTGCTTTTCAGAGGATAACCGTGGTCGAATGCGATTTTGTAGAATTTATTGTTTTGTTACTGTAGGTGGTGCCTGATGAGAATATTTTCTTGTTTCATACTTTTTAGAGCGTGATTTTTCAGCATTTGGGTTAAATTTTTTGAACTTGTTTTTTTCTCTCTATTTAAATTTATTACGTAGTCATTTTAGCATAAGCATGTATATGTTTGTCGTTTTGTGACAGTTAATCACTTTTTATTTTTTTATTTTTCTTTTTTCAACGTAAAATGAGTAGGTCAACTAAAAAATGTTGTCAAAAACTGTTTTTAGACGCCATTTTCTCAATATTACGTCGCAATTGGCAATTAATTCAAGTGGCAAAGTAAGGATTCGGAAAGAGCACGTCAAAATCTATAAAATCACCAATTTTCAAAACACCCGAAAAGCTTGTCAGGTAAAACTACCAAATTACTGTACTATTAGCAGGTTAGCAACTGTTTTTGTGTTGGTAGTTTTAAATTTTATTTCTTTCTTCGTATTGGGATCCCCGTTTAATTTATTCCCAGTTTGGGATGTTTTACACCAGCCCCAGGCAATCACGTCCGCCCAGCATAATGCGGTACTTACCTTACCACAAGGAAACAATTTTTTCAGAAAAAATAATTAAATAGATCTTACCAAAATTAAATTCAGGACTCATGCGGCTTAGTTGTATGAGCCTCGGAGCACGAACTTCTGGCTGATAAATTATTGCTCGACCTTGGAAATGCCAAAAACAAAACATTTATCTATTTATTCGTTTACCCTCGCATTGGAACGCAGCAATTACACCAATGGAGCACAAATTTATGACAAACATAAATATGTAATATGTCCATATTTCCTCACGATGTTTAACTTCACCGTTGTCAGTGATGTCCAAGATAAACTTAGAAAATACATATGAATTGAATAAGTAACCGCCCGGCTTTGAACCCACGACCTCAAGCATGAGTGGCGAGGTCTTAGCCATTGGGCAACAAAAATGCGTGTCTCTACTGTGGGATTTCCCACCAGCTCAGGAAGCGTTAACTTACCATGGTGCATGCCAGGGCCGCCAACTATAACGGTATTATTAGGAGTGACGTCAATACTCCAACCAAATGTGTCCATTTGTTTCTCTGTAAAACACAGTTACGAGATTTAATCATTCATATTTCCAAGGAAATACTGTATCTTCAAAAGGATTGTAAGGTTTTAGATATTTTTGTGTTTTTATAATTTTACACAAGCACTCATCAGCCTAAACAAGAGGTCTTTCCTCAAGTTTTCCGTACGATATTACTTCCCAAAAATTATCCTTATTAATTTGTGTGTACCTAGTGTATTCCTGGCTAAGGATATTGATTTTTCAAAAATCCAATTATTGAGTTTTTGTTTAGATCAACATCGGCCCCGTGACTCTTTTGAGTGTTTTTTGATATATTTCGTCATAGTTCCGGATTTTGGCCATCCTCGCCCACTTGAAAAAGTCAATCTGTATTATATTAATTTTTATAATTCCATTATACCTTCAATTCCTGAAAATTATATAAAATATAATTTGCCATATATATATAAAAATGAATAATTACCCAAAATTAGTTCTGTGTGCTCTGTTTTCTCGTAATTTTCTATCGTTGTTTTCAAAGTCATTCTGCCATCCGCGTAGGAATAACATCTGCCTTTTGTTCCGTATTGATCATTAAAATTATTAATATTCCCTGAAAAAAACTTCATTAAAATTATTTATAAACCAACAAAACTGAAAATAGCTTTATTTGTATGGCCCCGAAAATACACAAAAAAATACCACAGTCAAAGCTATGACATTAAATCAATTTAAAAAAAAAGTCGGCCAAGTCGTGTCACGCACAATAAGGGTTCCGTACCGAACCGCAAAATTTAGTTGGTTGTAATAGGAGCAATAAAAAATTTTATGTTTAATAAAAATACACGTGACGTTGCAGTGCATCGGCAATGTTTGCTGCAGCTCGTACGGACGGTTTTCATGCTATCATGCGTAAGAAAGCGGCTTCCTTGCTGCAACGCTTGCGTAGCATTCGGAACGGCATCCTGAGGATGATTGTTGGCAGAGTGGACTGCCTCATGCAAAGACAATGGATGGAAATAGGTATAGATTTATGTTAAACAGAATTAAGTACTTATAACACTCACATAGCATTTAAGCACGATAATTATGTTACTAACCACTAACAACTGATGGACTGATATAGGTCTGAAATAAAGATATTTTATTTTATTTATTTATTTAATACCATGGAAATGGATGGATACCTCTGGTTTTGATCAGCCAGCTCGCGAATATGTATCCTCCGACTGCACACTCCTATTTTCTTCTTGTTTACGTCTTTTTAGTTCGCTTTTTAAGCAGTAGGGTTTTTATTTTTTGTATGTTATTATTTCCATAGTATCGTTATTCGCATAAAATTTCTTATTAAATTTTAATGAACCAGTCATTAGTCTTTTGTTTATTAAATTAATTGTTTGTTGTATAAAAAAATATTATTGTACGTCTCGTCAGGCAAAACATGTACGGACTTTTTACCTATATTTAAGATCTTGTGTGCTTGATTTGTATGTAAACGCATGTTTGACAAATAAATTATCTTTATCTTTAAACTAAATGTTAGATAACATTAATTGCTAAAAATCTCGATGGAACCATTGCCCAACTATGTTTGGCTTGCAATCTAACCAGATGCAGCTAAGTCATCATCATCATCATTATATCAGCCGAAAGACCACTGCCGGATATGGGCCTTCCCCAAGCGTCGCCACACTGATCGTTCCTGTGCGTTTCGCATCCACCGGACGCCCGCAGCCTTGACCAGGTCACGGTAAAGATATTTAACAGTATTCTATCTTCATACAAACGGTCGGAACGCGAGTCATACCTGCGCGTCTCGAGTTCAGCCAACACTCGATACACTACAGTTGCAAACAGTCACGAACGGTGTGATGGTTTTGTAAGCAGTAAGCGTGTGATATGTGAATATTTGATTGAAATAAGTACAAGTAATTACTTACTACTAATATGGCAGAGAACTATTATAGACTTTATTATGCTGTTTTTGGTTGCTTGAATTCTTCTATAACGCACCCAGAGATAACATTTCATTTTCATTTTTTTCCATCGAGTAGCCGAATACTTGGATTAATAAATAAATATGTGGATAGGGTGATAAGGTCACACACGAGTGACCTACCTACGCTCGGGTTAAAAAAAACTAATGTGTAGTTTCCTAGGCTAGGCTATCTATTTACTTACCTACTTAATATATTATTGAATTAGATGAAATATCATCAGATATATCATTATGAAATGATTACCTATGAAAGTTATAAATGGTAGGTACCTACCTAGTAAGATTTAAAATGAGTATAATAAAAAATATAATATTTACCTGAGATTAGAGAAAAGAATCTGAGATATTTACAATCACAAAACTAGAGAGAAACTCAAGTAGTTAGAGGCGGGCGGCCCTAATGGATGTTTACATGACGCGCGCTTGTAGGCACTTATTTGAAGGACAGGGCCGAGATATCTTTACTGTGACCAGGTCGTCGCTCCACCTAGAGTGAGGCCTTCCAACGCTGCGTCTTCCGGTACGCGGTCGCCACTCTAGAACTTTTCGGCCCCAACGGCCATCCGTTCTGCGAGCGATGTGCCCTGTCCACTGCCACTTAAGTTAAGCTACTTAGCTGCCAGCTAATTAGTGTTTTGAAATAACTCCTAACTTTACAATTTTATTGACCATTGCACCCATTATTTTAACGCAGAAATCACGAATTTGAATTTGTAAATAATCTGCTGCTCCCTACATTATGTTATAGTTATGAATCGCAAAAAAGGAACACTAAAACACACAAATCAGACCTCAAGCAAGAAATTACCCAGTTAAGTATATAACATGGTGCGGCTGCTTATCTAATCTGACCTCTAAACCCACATACAGGACCCTTTTATTCCCTACCGGAGTCTGTGTTTCCCGATACAATCTAGGGGTCTTTAAGTCAAGAGTGAATAGGTTACTTCTAGTCAAGTGTGCTTCACCGTCGACCACATCATCGCTTACCATCAGGTGAGATAGTTGTCAAGCGCGAGCCTATTGATAATTAAAAACAAAAAAGGACCAATGGCTTAAAGTCCTTTCCGAGGCGGGCGGAGACTCGGTGCTTAATAGATAGTCACCCATCCACGAACCGACCTAGGCAAGCCTGCTTACCTTGAAGATTGACCCGTACCATTGTATTACTTAGCCACAAGCTCTTCCTAATTGATCTCGAATTGTATCAATGAATTCTCGCGATTTGTGAAATGAACACGGTTGGCGCAGTCACGCAGACACGCAGTACTCAACTGCGTGTCGCGGATTCGATTCGCGTAAGGAAAAAAAAATATTTGTATGGTTTTTAGATAGTTTTTCTGGGTCTGAGTGTTTGTGTATGTGAGTTGAAATGTTTGTAAACGCACCCACGATATAAGACAAAATTCCTATAATCGTGACAATCCAAGAAGTCCGATGATGTTTCTCTTCATAATCTTAATTAATAACTATGTTATCCATACACTATAACAACGAGTATTATTCGTTAGCATCAAGTTTAATTATTTTTGTAGCTGTCAAATCCGACTTCTTAGGTTGTTACGTCACGACTATAATGTGGGGCAAAGCATTTTTTTTTTATTTTTTTTTTATTTAATACTAGGAGAACCAACAGTTGTAACAGATGGATAACAATTGTATATGAGACATAGAGCCAATTACAGGTTCTCACCGATAGAAACAGAAAAAGTAGTAGAAAACTTAGGATCACTAACAAGCACGATTTATATGATTAAATAAAGAACAATAAGAACTAAACACTTTTAAAAAAGTCAGCATTCAGCCGAGTGCGTGCCGAATAGGTTTTAGTGGTAAATGGATCAAATGAGAACTCTTTACAAAGTCTGTATGAGTAATGAGTATTTATATTTCATTATATGAGGATTATGATGATGTGAATTTAGGGATCCTCTGGTAAAACTAGCTTTTCAAAGCATTTACTGAGAGTAAGAAATTATATAATACTTACGATGTTTAATCTCAATTTTTTCTGTGTATCTTGGTGCGCACATCTGAAATCACAGAGAGTAAAAAATATCACGTTTTTATGTTATGGAAAGCAGAACTAAACACAGATACAAGTACGTACAGATAAAAGTATGATAAAATCGAACGAGTCTCTTGCCATTGATTGGGTACACATCCAGAATTCAAGCCGCATTTGAGAATTTCAAAAAATAAATAACCCAGACGGTCTATTTATTCAGTAAAAAAAATGTTTTTTTTTTTATTAAATCAAAAACTCAACTGCTTAAGAAGCAAACTAAAAAAAGATGTAAACAAGAAGAAAATCATGCTGTGCAGTGTGCAGAGGATACATAAATATTTACGAGGTAGCTGACCAAAACCATATGTATCCTCCGACTGCACATCATGATTTTCTTCTTGTTAACATCTTTTTAGTTCGCTTCATAAGCTATCGGGTTTTTTATTTTATTAACTACTAGCGGACGCCTCGCGGTTTCACCCGCGTTGTTCTGTTCCCGTGGTAATACAGGGATAAAAAGTAGCCTATGTCACCCGTGGATAGTGTAGCTTCCCAACGGTGAAAAAGTTTCGGAGTCTATAAAAAAATGAACAACGGAAGAAAACGAAAAAAAGAACACTTAGGCGGTCAAGACGAATCTAACGATGTCTTTATTATGTAAATTCGTTTAGTGGTTTGCTAGATGTAAGGTAATAAAGAATATTACATACATACAAGATACGCGCGAAAAACTTAACTCTTTTCCTTGCAGTCGGGTAACAAGTCACCTAAAAGTGACCTGTTGATCCTTAGTTTCAGGTAAAATATTTTTCAATTCGAGTTCAGTTCACCACAGATAGTATAATACTCGTACTAGCACATCACCAAGGTTTTTCACGGGGTGGTGTTAACAGAATAGCTCTGCAGGACACCTCAGATAATTTCACTTCAATGTACTAATGCTCGAGGCAGTGAGTGCCTCGTGCCTCTTTGTCAACACTGTATTTTAGGCAAAGCAGTGCTTCTTTTTATTTTAATGCCTCTACAATAATAAATGAAAGTTGATTCATGAACTCCGTATATTTTTACTATTCATAACAGCTTTTTAAGCGCAAAAAGGCGTTTCGTCACTTATTTTGATATAGTGACGAATCAAACGGAAACTAAGTAGTGACTTTTTCGTCCAATTATCCAAAATTGATACTGAATTTATACCATTCCTCCTCTAAAAAGCTTATTTTATTCACTGTAAACAGTGAATTAAAAGCACTTTTAGTCACTGTTTTAGTGTTTGAATTTAGAATACACTACTATATTCGACCTCCATCTCAATGCTATATAACCTCCATGCGCAAAAAATACTCGACACAAACTCCTTGTGCAAAGAATACTCGAATAAAAACTCATTTATCGATTTTACTTTTAGTTTGTTTATATTTTGGATTTTAATAATAATTATGGTTTTAATCTAGGATATTTAGTAAATATTTATTTGGATGGTAATTATAATATTAATTGCATTGGTGTTTAATTCATTACAATTATATTACGTAACGGAGGTGGTCAATAGGACCTAAAACACAGGTACTATTACCTAGCTCAGGAGTTTGGGTTACACATTTTTTGTAAATTTTGAAGCTAATAAACAATTTATTTATTTATTATTTCTTGTGCTTTCGCTTAAATCTTTATTTTTCTCGTATTCATGGTATAAGGTATAGTATGCAACTCTTGAATAAAACAGATTTATATCGAGGGCCACGAATCACTCGCGTCGCTCAGGATATTAAACACTTGCACTTAAATCACTCGCAAAGCTCGTGATTCAATCATCATGAATCACTCCGTACGGTCGTGATTCATCTATGGCCCTCGCTTTAAACCCGTTCTTTATTCACTAGTTGCATAATATATTATTTTAATTCTTAAATGTGGTTCATCAAATCGTTATAATAACTGGTTTAACATAAAGGTACGGTAGGTACTGGTTTTATTTATATATTTGTTTTATACGTTATACAAATATATATACTGTGACTCACCTTGTGTGCTTATACTATTTTGTTATTATTTATCTTATTCTATTTTATTCCTTATATAGTGTATGTTCTGTTTCCGTGAAAGTGTCCGTGGCATCAACAGTGGGCCCTAACAGAATATCAGCGCAGCGTTATTTCCTTTTTAATATCGTTGCACATGCTGAGATAGGAAACTTTTTGGTCTCGCACGGGGTTATTTATTTTAGTTTTTATTATTGTTTATTTTGCTTATCTCGGGTATCCTGTGCGGGTCACAAATAAAAATTTTTCTTTCTTTCTATAAAGAGTTATTATAATCAAGATTGACTGGTTACTTACAAACCGCTTTAGACACAAGACACAAATTATTATTTTTTTGAACCCAGGGGCTTTAAAACGATAAAAAATAACCCATGATTTTTAAACTCCATAATTCATCAAGAAGTAGATACCCTTCTATCGCCAAACCATCGAAACACGTAAACGATATCTTGCTAAAACACCTCAATTACTCGTAAAAGAGAAAAATGCACTCAACTTTGAACGGCTAAACTGATTTTCATCAAATATAGATAAGAACACTCTCGCCAAAGTCATCTTTCAAACAAAAAAACTAAATCAAAATCGGTTCATCTGTTTAGAATCTATGATGCTGCAGACAGATACACAAATAAACATTTCAAACACCTCTCTTCTTCCGTCGGTGGTTAAAAATAACACCCACTGTTCAGTTCTAGGACTACCTAACATGTTCGTACAAAATTGGAATTTGTTCGGTTAAAAAGCTTACCATAACAAAGTTTCGCCCGGCCTTAACGGTTGCTCCGAACCAGTAGTCATGTTTATATTGTGGCGAAACTGAAAGTATAAATTCCTTTGTTATTTGAAACGCGATGAAACAAAAAACCGACATTAAAAAGAGTTAAACACATATACGTATAATAGTCACAGCGGGTCTTTGTGTCTCTGAAGTTGGCTCTGCCAACCATTGCGCAAGAAACAGTGTCATTGAGTATGGTGGATAGAGCAAGCGATATAGGACGATGCGACAAATGTGTTGCTATCTTCACCTTCAACATTGACACAAAAATAGCTACTGCGCAGGCTCTTGCAGCCAATTCAGATACACAAATATCCGTCGTAGGTATTATACATGTATACTTAGGATTTAACGTGTGAGTGAATGAGAGAGAATACATTGGATTTTTTTTGGACCGTTTCGCGCTTTACCACTATCTCACCTGAGGTGAGCGATGACGTGGTCGACGATGTAGCACTTGTTTCACTTCTACTGTATGTAAACTGCACATAAATATGTTTTTTTTTTTTTATAACATCGTACAGATATTGCGATAAACGATCAAGTTAAGAGGGACAAATAATTTGGCATGTCTTATTGCATAATATTACCATTTACTTTAATAAAAATTCAGTTTTTTTAACTGGCATACTGATTCTTGAGTAGTCCTATTTCCTGTGTGTGAGAATTCTTCATTTTGCATTTATATATATCTTGTAATATTACATTAATCCAGGCTTCTTATTTATTAGTCAGTCAAAGAAGGTCTTACCTCGTTTGATATAATTAACAATAGGTGTGCAGGTTTTGTTTTCTATATTGCAATTATATACTTCGCCGATGTCGTTTTCCCTTGGTGCACTTATTATTAATCTGAAAATATTAGTTACATAAGTTGTCCTCATCAATGACTTTTTTTAAAAGAGGAAAAAAAAAGCATAAAAGTTAACCTAAAACGCGGTCACTATCAGACTGCATAGAAATGAAAGAGACACGCGATGACAAAATATGAAGTATTTTGTTTATTCAATCGTGAAATGAATTATAAAAAGTTAAAAACAAACAAGTTGCTGCATTCAAATATGATTCATTATTTTTAATTAGCATTCTGTCATCGAAACCGTGGCGATAGCGATTGGCAAAAAGACAAAATTGTATGGGATTGACAAGCGATATCTAAAAATCACGTGATTACCCCTACGGTTTAACATTTCAACTATCGCCTTCACGTGAGGGTAGTTTATTATGGGATTTATCATAATGACATTTTGATAGCGTTTGACATTCCCATACATATCTGTCATTTTTCCAATCGGTAATATTAACATATTTTTATTAGTAAAGCCTCTGACTTAGTTGTTCTAGCTCATTTTTTTTTTTACATTACATATTTATTGTCTGTCAGAAGTCTTCATCATATAACTTACTTTTTGTTAAATTCATCATAAGTGATGCTGTATCCGAAATAAGAATTATTTTGAAGATGGCGGTCTGTTGGCGGTTCAAATACTTCCTTTATCTGACTGTAGTAGATTGCGATGGTGTTTGGCCATGTTGCTAGAGCCAGGTAAAACCAAATAATGACTAGAAAAAAAATATAGCCTCATTGAATAAAAATCGCTTCTGATGTCAATCGCCTTCATCTTTTCGGAAAAAACATATTTTCGGGTCGGAAGTGTCTTTGGTACCTAATTTGATTTTCGAATTCCGAAAAAATAAAATAACTTTATAGTGATTTGGAAGTTGGTTAATATTTCTTTTTATAGTTTGTTAGATATCCGATATATACTAAATGCAATTAATGCATGCCATGATGATGAAAATACCAAAATCACTATATGTTTGCCTACTAAATTTGAGGAGTTCCCTCGATTTTCATGGAATCCTTATCATGAGATTCTGACTTGTTGACAATGGTACCACCTCGAGAGTATACCTTTTCACACAAAAATAAAAATCAAAATTGACGGAGAAATCGTCAAAGATACACAGGGAAAAAAACATACAATCGAACATATAGAACCTTAGAATCCTTTTCTGAAAGTCGGTTAATTGTTTGAATTTTATATACATTATTATTATTAAAAATAAGGATCTTTTGTTAAAAAATAAACATTTTAGAAACATTTAGTTATATTTGCAGTTTGTAGTGTTTACTTTGGAAGCCAGCTTTCTAATGCTAAAATTTTTTTTTTTTATGTTTAGAAAGTACATATTTCACATCTTGTTATTTGGCATAGCAAATAGCGTAATATGAATGGGGGATGAGCAATATTGAAAGTTATTTATATATATATATTATTTTTATTTAAAATAATACGAATTTGACCCCAGAAATCATACCTCATCATACCTTCACGGTATATCTACATTGAGCTAACTCGTCCATTATATCATGAATGGATTGTCATAATTTTTATTTTAAAGCTAAATAATAATAACTAATAACAAAAGGATAGACCACAAGTCACCACCAGTATACAAAATCTTCTTAAAACTCACTGGCCATCTGTAAATACTGCTCTCAAAATTAACGATAAAGTATCGTTTCTGGTCGTGACAAGTGAAGGAGTCACCTTACTCTCTTTCATCAAGTGTTAAAAATGTAAGGTGCAAGAAAGAACTCCGTTCTTATAAAATTCACTCGTAACATATCTAGTGAGATAGTGTTCAAGCTCTAGCCTGTCTATAATAAAAAAAAAACTTACAATTCATAATTCCTTTTCCGAAGCACTAACCCGCACCGCCACAAGTCACGAATCTTACAAACTGATCCTAAAACCGAATATCCAAAGAATGTGCATTATAACAAAACCTAACAAACATAGGCAATGTTGTTCCTGTTTTCCTCACTATCCATTTTGTATATTCTTTCATAATCAACACTGGACTTTAATATAAATAAAATAAAATATATTTTTGCTGCATTTGCATATTAACAGGGTTTCCTTATTTTTGCCGGGGTGAATATGGGTTTGATAACATTATTAATTAATATTGAATACAGGGTGAGTTTCAACACAAATTGAAAAGAAGTCCTCTTTGAAAAAGATAAGTACCGCACCGGTGGTACCCTGGTATTGCATATGTCCATATATGTGGCGCTGATCACTTACCACTTACTTTTTAGCTCAGTAAATTGTTAAAAAAATTACCTTTGCCGTTATGAAATTATGGATACTTACGTGCAGAGTTAATTTCGAACACCGCTGCATGATGTATGCACACGATAGTGTAAGTCCATTAACTGGCGTGGTGCATTGTTCTTTTGTGAACGTGAACACTTGAATAACGAGATATATGGCGATGTTAACGTCACATCGCGAACTCTGGTAGGACCTTAGTAATAGGAGATTTTTTTAAACGTTTTCACGTTACGTGGAGAGGGGGACGCAAACCAAAGGGAAGATGGATAAGAAAGAAAAAGGACTCAGTGTTAGCGTGATAATTGACAGGACGGAATGGAAGAAGTAATCGTGTTGTTCCGACCCCAAGTAACATGCAAGGCAGGCCAAATACATGTTTTGCTATTATTAAAATACAAATTACAAAATACTATCTCGCACGTATTTAAAATATGAAATACAAAACTTTTGTAAGTCGTGTATTTGAAATATAAAATGCAAAAATAGTTAAAATACTGTATTATTTTAACTATTTTTAGTTAAAATACAAATATCAAAATACAGTCGATCATCCTTCGTGACATTCGTACTTATAAAGTTAATTAATAGTAAAGTTTCGTGAAAATTACTGTAATGAAAATGACAATAGACAAGATACTTGACAATTTGCCGTACGCGGTCGCCATTTTGTTTACGAAATCTATCGAGTGCTATTTTCTACAGAACGCACAACTCATAAGATTGATAAATGTATTTATGTTGAAATGTATTTTGTAGCTATAAGTATTTGGAATATAAAACACAAAATACCCCAGTGTCTGGTATTTGAAAACCATATAAAAAACTTCATTTTTAGGAAATAATTGAATTTCAAATACCAAATACAGTTTTGTATTTCAATAACGTGTTTTAATTACAATTAATTCAAATACTGTGGTATTAGGATAGGTAGACGACGATGATGATATCACGTTACAAGACTTGTAACTCGGCGTACTGCTTCTAGGACGCGACAGTGACCCCGTGGGCTATTTGGATTGCTTACTTACTGTTGAAGATAAGTCATACTATCAAGTTCTGGAATAAATCCATCGAATTGTACATCATCCTGTATAAAACATTGCACTTCCAAATATTGTATTATGTTTGATTCGGTGATAGGTACCTACATAAATTTAATAATGACCAGTTATCTTATTTTGAAGAAACCGCGAAACCACAATTCAAATTCAAAAACAAGGATAGTTGAAAATAAATATTAAACCTACATCTACTAGTATTGGTTATCATCCAGTGTATATATAGGTAGTTATTGTTAATTAAGTATTATATACTAAGTAAATTTAAATTGTTATAAAAATAAATCTTGTAACATCACCGAACTATGTAGGCACATCTTTTAAAACACTGGTATTTGAGAAAAAATAAAATGGTATTGGTTTTTGGGCCCACTTTTTTATAAAGGATACTAATAAATGGTTCCATTAGGAAATGTGTTTTAAGAAGGTAGTCGAAGAAAAACTATATACATAAAGCATAAGTTATAAAGTTATTATTAGTCATTTATTTCATAACAATATACATTGTGCTAAAATTGTTACAGTATTTGATTTATAAATAAACATAATCAATTAAACTGAAACATTTCATTTTCATCTTCTTCGCTATCATTTAAATACATTAAAAAAAATTGTTATATTCGCTGGGAATTCTTGGAATATGTTATGCATTCTATGTGGTTGCTTTTTTAATTACAATACCCATAATACCTACTTATAAACGGCATTTATATAATAACATTACAAGCCAGTTACTGTTCCAGAGCAGACAAAAGACCTCTTCTCATACTGAGAAGCCACGTTCATTAATCACCACGCTTCCTCAAGGCGGTTTGGTATATGTATAATTGTAAAAAAAATAGTCGATTTCAGAATCTTAAAAAGAAATACAATAATACGTTCTCATTAGGAGATTAGCTTAATAATAGAATAAAGGTAAGTAATTTGCCTTACAATTGACAAGGAAGGTGAATATTATTATATGAATATATGAAAATAATTATTTTGTACTGTAGTTTTATAGTGCCTACTTTTTTGATTATTTTTTCGATAAATATGTACTGACAGAGTTGGAAAGAAAGGGATTAAAAACTGTTACAAAAATATTCTGAAAAATACTTTTATCTACACTCACAGCTTAATGTAGCAAATATGAACTAAAAAAATATTGTATAAACACAAACTTTATATTCGTAAATTTAGGATAGGTAAAATAAAAATAAAAATCATATCAGTGCAACATTTTCCTTCGATTTTCAAACAACTGTATCATAAAATAACTTTTTAATTTTTATAGCACACTTTTACTTTTTAATTTATTGGCGCTTATGGGCTCCTTGATTTACTGTCGAAAAGTAGTGTTATGCGCGCGCTGATGAGAATTTAAATTGCCCGCCATACCACATATTTTTTTCGTTTCGACTTTTTGTTTTATTTCAAATGTATGAGTGAAGATAAAATTGTATATGCACTGGCATATAATAAGGTATTAAAACACTCGCGTGTTATTATTACAAAACATAAACCTACGCTCGTGTTTTAATAACCCCTATTATATGACCATTGCATAAACTACTATTATGTATCGCTGTTGGTTACCGAAATAAATTAATATATGTACTAACAAAAATCATCCCTTATTGAAAATTACCCTTGATTGTACTATCAGTACAGTTTTTGGTTCAAATAACATCAGTTTAATTCAAGTGCAGTATTTTCAAGCCCGACCTCTTCTTGCTTGACCAGGATAGGGTTCTGTTCGTCGTTAGCTGGAGCATGCGACTGCCTCGTTGAAGCCCTCAACTGATAAGACAAGTTAATATTAGAATGTTATGTTTTAGTCCAGATGATCCAGTAATACGTTATCACTTAAATTCAATCATCATCATCATCAGCCGTTTTAATGTTCCCACTACTGGGACGCCGCCTACGTCCCAGTAGTTCCAGTAGTTCTCTCTATGAGATGGAATGGGCCGTAATCCACCACGCGCTCCCAGTGCGGGTTAGTAGATGTCACATGTCTTCAAATTTTTGGTTCTAAGACATGCCGGTATCCTCACGATGTTTTTCTTCACCTTTTTGAGAGCAGTGGTCATGACATAATTTACACAAAGTACCTGCCTGGCTTCGAACTCACGACCTATAAGTCGCGACCGCTACTTCTCTTCACTTAAATTCATTAATGCAGTGAATTCAAAACGGTTGTAAAAATACCAGTATACTGTGAAAGCATGTTCCCCAACTTGACTCCATCTTGAATCATCAAATTGACAGGGTCGAGGGATTTTCCGTTGTCATAGAGGGAGATGGAGGTGTTTCAAACTGACAAAGGCACGAAAAACTAAACTTGGAGTTAGTTGCTAACACGAGACATAGACAGTTTTTCATACAACATTGTCAATTTAACCCTGTGTTAGCTACTACTCTGAGTTAGGTTTTTCGTGCAAGTGGGTCTTGAGATATGAGCTGAAACTTAGTGATTATAAATTAGTTTAATTTTGACAAAAATATACGTAACTTCACGGTAGTCTTTCGTCGAGTCGAGCTGGCTGGCTTTCACAACTTTCTAAGGGCTATTTGCGCCACGCCTTTTTTTTTTTAGTTTTCCATCTCACACCTTCGCCAAGGGTCGCGGGAACAACGATACTTCCGCAAGCCCCGGAGTTGTTTGCCTCCCCCCGCGACGACTAAGAGGGGTGCGCGTGGAACTAACTACGCGCCGCCACCCTCTGGTTCTGATGTGTGGGGGGCGATGGACTTCCCCGAATCCGTCACCCCTGGACCCATTTAGGGGAGCTGGAAGAGGGCGTTATCCGCCCTCCGCCGACGCCCGGCGCGTCTGCTGCGGATCGGGTGAGCGGATGAAATCTCCTTCTCCCTCTCCGCAGCCTCCTTCTGCGAGACAACTGTTTCGCAGAAGAATACCACCGCGTCCCAGGACTCCTCGCTGCCGACCATAGACTCGGCTACCGGTCGGCAGCGACAGGTCATTGCCTACTTCAGAGATGAGGGCGCGGCTTGGCTCCTCCCAAGTGGCACACTCTGCCAGCGTATGCCGCGCCGTGTCCTCCCGGGAGTCGACGCAATGGTGACACCGAGTGTTCGGCTCCCTTTTTATGCGATACAGGTACTTCCCAAAGCACCCATACCTCTAAAGCACCTGTGTTACCCGAAACGACAGGGAGCCGTGCCTCCTCCCGAGTCAGCGCTCGAGCACAGCCCAGGCCGCCTCGATGGTAATGAGACCGGCGGTTGGGCGTGAAAGCCTGTCTTGCCATTCCGCCACCAGGACCTCGCGAAGCTGAGACCAAAGCAACTGCATAAATCACTGCATCGACCCTTAGCCGCGCTACCTCGCGATACCGATAAAGTGTCGCAATTACCTTCGCCTCCAGGTCCCAGGGCGGGGATCCGGCCAGTACACAAGCCGCATCGTAGGAGATTTGTTTTGTTTGTTTTTTAAAAAAAAAAACGTTGCCCCACACTGGGAATTTCTTCCTGTATCGTGGGTGCGTTTACAAACATATAAACCCACATACACAACACCCAGAGCCGGAACAACTATCTGTAGGTCATACTAATATTTGTTCCGTGCGGGAATCGAACCCGCGATACGCAGCGCAGCAGTCAATCGGACCAGATCAGGGCCCCATACAGGGCCATCGATCGCACGATCTCCACATAGAGCCGCCTACAGGTGGCGCTCGAGCCCCCCAGATTGGGAAGCAGCGTTGACAGCGCCCCAACCGCGCCCAACAACTTGGGTGCCAGCCGCCAGAAGTGGGGTCCGAAATCCTATCGTCTGTCGAGCACCAATCCTAGGTACTTCATGGTAGACTCGACAGTGGTTCGAGCCTCCCCGACGTCGATGTGGGCATCGGGCGGTGGCGCTCGCCAGGGGCCATGAAAGACCATGGCCTCCGACTTATTGGGCCACCTCCAAGCCGAGGCACCGTTATTTAACCCTTGTTAGCAATTAAGTTACGCTTCTCTTGACCTTAGTTTTTACAAAAAATTAAAACTTACAATTGTCTGGCGCTTGACTTGAGTTTTTAGTTTTTTCAAAGCTGCTTTCTTTTCACGACGTAAGAAGCCAACCTAAAGATAAATTGTTATTAGATAAAATAAATTTTGCATTTAGCTAACCAAAATCTTAGATCTTACTATAAATATCATAAAACTGATAGTATGGATGGATGGAAGGATGTATAAGGCCATTCGCCTCTGTTCGTTTGTGTGCATACAGTATTCAATAAATAAATGTATGTTTATAACTCAATCACGCCATAACCGCTGAACGGATCTGAATGAAATTTGGGACAGATATAGATTGTAGTCTGCAATATCAATCGCCTTTTTATTCCGGTATAATTTTCCATTGGGATGATAAAACACTTTTTCACGCAGGCGAAGCCGCTGGCAGAAGCTAGATTATTAAGTTCAACGAGTATTTGTTGTTGTTCTTCTTTTACCCAAAAACGGAACAACATGATTTTTTGGAATGTTAGATACTAGCTTTTCCCCGCGGCTTCGCTCACGAGGCCCACCCCACATGTCCCATTTTCGGGAGAAAAAATAGCCCAGGTTAATCAAGAATAATGTTGCTTTCTACTTGTTAAAGAATTTTCAAAATCTGTTAAGTAGTTTATGAGTTAATCCCTTACAAACAAACATACAAAGAAATGTTTCCTCTTTACAATATTAGTGTAGAAATCACGCCTTTATGCCCCTAAGGGTAAGGCAGAGATGTACCTAATAAACTAGTTTTCTTTCTTTCTTTATTTCCTTATTTCGCCAGTTACATTTAAGTCTCATGTTATAGGGGGCCTATTGCCATCGAACGGGTACAGATACAGCCTCCGAGCTGCTGCTGAGAAATTTCATATGGAAAAATAAAATAAAACTTTGCCCGGCGCGGGAATCAAACCCATGACACACACCGGAAGCGTTTTTGACTACTATATCAACAAGGCAGTAGATTGATAATCATTATCATCTACCTGGCCTTAGGGTAAAAGCCGGATAGTTGCCACACCTTTTGAAATCACTCTATATTTCTCAGTATAAAAAGCAACATACTTTATTTGTAAAACTGGCCGGTACTTTGGTTTTTTACCTACAAATTTATGCAAAGCAAAAAACATTATCTTTAATATTTTCAGAGTATTAGCGGTTTTTGCGGACCTCTATATTTTGGAACATCTAAACCAGATAGAGGATGTTTTTTTTTTTTTAAACTTTGCCCCACACTAGGAATGTCTTCCTGTATCGTGGGTGCGTTTACAAACATATAAACTCACATACACAAACACCCATAGCCGGAATATCTGTAGGTCATACAAATATTTGTTCCGTGCGGGAATCGAACCCACGACACGCAGTGCAGCAGTCGATCGCTCAACCACTGCGCCAACCGTGCGCCCTAATCCATGTAAATCACGTTTAGATAGATGCTCCACCGAAAAAAAGACATCAATCGCGCAAAAACTTCGATCGCATTTTGCCTTCCCATAATCGCGAGTAATTACAATCGGGGCAACTATACCCCTGGGGCAACTATACCCCTGGGGCGACTGTCCTGGTTTTATCCTATCTCATGTTGCTTGGATTAGGCGCAACACGTTTTCTTCTTCCATACCGTCCTGTCACTCGTCATGCCATCACTGACTCCCTTTTCTTTCATATCACTCCTAAAACAGTCCATCCATCTTTTCTTTGGCCTTTTCCTTCTTCTCCATCCATCCACTTTTATTTAGATAGATAATATATATTCAAATTCGACTTATCACTACGTAGTACGCACCCTGTAGAGTATTATCGAGATGATGATTATAATGCAAAGGCCGATGACAACTGCTATTATTATTGTTTCTATTGGTACCTTCGCCTCTTGCAGTGTTAAAATTGTGTATACGCTGAAAAGTAAAACAGATATTTTAATTCTTATCGACAGCGCATCTTACATTTATTTTTACTGTTAAAGCCGTTAAAAAGCTTTTTTGTTATTCTTTTGCAAGCTGTGTACTTAATAGATGTTTGGTTACTATTTTCATTTCACTATTTATTTACCTTTTCGGTTCATAGAAGGTATCACTCAAATGTAGTATAATAGACGACACAATGGTCACATTTTTATCTTTATCAAGGACTCCATCTGCAAAGTTAATTATTAGAATATTTAACTGTCTTATATACACTAATTAAGTCTTCAATTTCCAGTTTTAAGCCTATTTACTGTTTTTATTTGATCCTACAGAATGACTTCATTAGGCAATGGCTGCATTAGGCAAATGTCCGCGACGGATGGCCCGCGATTTATGGTCTGCGATGGGTGATCAGCGATGGATAGTCCGCAACGGATCATCCGAAATAGGAATGAGACAGCAACACCTAGGAGATCGAATAAAAGACACGCACTTCCGAGCCCCTCACAAATCTAACGAGTTCTTCTTAGGACTTGCTAAAAACGGTGCACATGATAGATGCATCACATCTATAAATTGATCTTTCCATGATTAAATGTATGTACATACGTCCGTCATAATAGAATACGATAAATGTCTTTCGCAAGGAAAGGTAAGGTATATAAGGTATGAAACTTTACCATCTAAATATACAGAATGTTCATTAAATATCAGCTCTGCTGCCACCTTGCAGACTAGTTATAGCGCAAACTCATAAAAGTCATTTTATCAGCCAGTGCCAAGAAAAAGACTGTTGTCTTCACTATTGGGCAATGATGAAAAGAATACTTACCAAGAAGTCCAGGCACAATGTCAATCTGTATGTGGATGCTGGGCGAATCCAACTTTATCATTAAACTATCGACCATGCAAACATAAGACGTCTCAGTTTGTGCAAGACAGGGGGTATTTATATCCAACGTGGAATTGTGTACCTGAAAATAGTTGAGTGAAGTAAGGTATAGTATCGATGGTAGCAAAGAAGAAACGGCTGTCTATAAAATCAATAGTTTTCAGTAGAGCGTTTTTAATGCGAAAATATTATATCTTCTCCAAGAACAATGCTAGCTTTATCAAATTTGAAGAAAACAGTAAAGGAACAGGTAACGGATTTATAAATATTTTTCGAAATACGGCAGATTTGGCACGACATAAATAATAACTAAATCATTTTGTTCTCGTTTTCTAGCCAAAATTTACTATAATTTATTTCTTATACTATGTAATTTTTCTTATAAAGTATTATTGTGAAACGTTCTCGTAGATAAAAAAATATGAGATTGTAGGAATAATAAAGTGCATTTTTACTAGTTTAAAAAGGTCGACCGCCCATGCTGAAACTGACAACTGGAATTGTACAATGCGATGCGTGTAGATGTGCACTAACGCGCTTCGTTTCTTCGCAAAATATTATATTATTTTTAAACATTGTTGCAAAATATTACATTATTTTTAACTTACTGTGACTGTGTACTTGATGTATGTTTGCTTTTGCAACTCAACTTGAACTGGAAGCATCTTCCAGTTGGTTGGACCTTTGTTCGTGATCTGCAATTAAATACACCATGAATATATAACCAGTTACCATCTATCAATCCACACTGGGCCCGTGGACTATATACCAGGGTGTGGACTATGAGAGGAGGGGAAACATTAATAGGCTGGTGATAATGATGATATAACCAGTTTGACTGAAAAATGTGTCTAATTGCTTACCGTGTAGATATGTTGCATTTTTTTTCCATTTTGTTTTATATCCACTTCTGTCATGTTAACAATGGAACCGATGTCGGTCTCTCTGCAAACGAAGAAACGAAGTAAAAAAGAAAACAATTTATTTGATCCTAATTTTTTTTCTAATCGTGTCTAACTGATCTTTATAATGAGATGGTTCTGGGATAAAAAATAAAGATTCTTTTTAGTCCGTAAGTAAGATTATATATATATATATACTAGCACTCCGCCCGCGACTTCGTTCGCATGATTTCGTATTTTTTTCAACTAAGTATAGATGAATTTATTAGGTGCAAAGGGGTATCGCAGATATCTAAAGCTTAAATTAGGATTTACGAAACTTTAATGACGTGTCCGATAAGGTTTAGCTAAATAAAGGGCTCGTCGGTAAATAACAGACAATAAAGAAGAAGACAGTGCAGTGGAGCTTTCGTACGAGTCTAACGATACATATGGATAAACATAAGGTCATTTTAAATACCCATGTAGCACCCATTCTCGCACTACACAGCACGTAGCACTTTACAGAATTCATCGAATCGGTCTTGGAAACACGGATAGGAAAACTGAGGTAACCGACATAGTCCCAAGAATGACCAAACTTTGGTTACATTAACCAGACCAAATTGTTCGCTGAACAGATAGCCTATGGGACTGAAAGGTTCTGGAGTGGTGAGGTCGTTTCTCGAAGATGCAACACTGTAAGTACTCGCCCAAGTTGGACTGATGTCCTGGCGAGGGCCGCAAGTCTGCTGAATCCGAAAAGCAGAAGACTGGTCGCGATTTTTGAGTCACATATTTTCGGGTGGAAAAAAATACTTTAGTATGAAAATGAATGCTGCGTAAATTACGCGACACTAAAACGTCACTCACAACTCGTAAAATTACCTACGTTTGTTTGGCCTTACACTTTTTGTTGTGTTTTGTTTTTGTTTGTTTGGCTTAAGACAAACGATCTAGTTCAGTAGTTCCAAATCAAGGTAGAGATAGTCTTCGTGAAGATTCTTTAAAAAAACCATTGACACCCCTTAATCATCTTCTTGGGGTAATTCTGAAAAACTAATGATGCCAATTTATTATTTTCCCAAGGAATAAGATTTTTCATATAAATAAAAGTCTCCCTTTTAACCTCTTTAAAGGTTGAATGTCCAAAAACCCCACCTCAGTGCTGGCCGACATCATAAAAAGAAGCTATGTGTAGTAAAATACTTCAAAAATCTTGATCACCGCTTAAATTGTATTTTGCGGATAGTTCCGAAAAACTAATAACAGCCTACTTTATTTTTGCCGATAAGCTTGACTGTCCTATTCTTAAGCTTCAGATTAGGGTGCTGACGAAGTAGGGTTAGCAATTATTAATTAATTCGATTGAATTTTGTTATGATTTTATTATGTTTTCATTGTGACATTTTTGATTTTAAATTGAATAATTAATTATCTTTACTATTTATTCTGGTGCATAATTTTAAGTTTACTAACCTAATGTTAAGCTGTTACTAACCATTGGAACAATGTAGTTGTCTTTTAAATAAATCATATTATTATTATTTATTTATTAAGATGAGTATTTTTTCCAAGTTTCGAGTTTATTAACCCAAGAAATAAGATTTTCCAAACAAACTTTAACATCTCTTAAATCGTCTTTTGGGGGTAGTTTCAAAAAAACTAAAGTTCCCTTTTTTATTTTTCCCAAGGAATAAGACTTTTCATTCAAACAGATATCTTTCGTTTGCTCCCCTACATCATAAAAAGAAGAATTTTACAGTAAAATTCTTCAAAAATCTTTAACACCCCCTAAATCGTAAATTAGGAGTAGTTTTGAAAAACTTTTAATGATGAAATTACTATTTGCTGTTAGTATTTATGTCAAGTTTCAAATATGTAAGCCCAACAAATTGCCACCTTTAACCCTCTTGGGATTGGAATTCAAGAATTTCTCTTAGAAATCCTTTCTTATTGCTCACATACGTCACTTGAGGAACCTTTCTGCGCATAAAGCGCATCAAGTTAAGGAGTCCGCTTGTGACGTCACTTTTGAGTAAAAAAAATTTAATAAAACGTGACGTCACGCGAAATTTTAACGGACTGTATCGTCGTTATTTTTTGTTCCAATTCTTATTAATCTACCAGACGAACTCAAAAATATTTTTTAGTCATCATTATATCTATTATCCCACAGCAGCGCAAAGATAACAGTTTGTCCTGGTATGGTCATTTGATGAGGAGGGATGAAACGCATGTTACTAAAAAAGGTAATAAAAAAGGTGGATGGATGGAGAGGGAGGGGTCGGCCAAAAAAAAGATGGATGGACTGTGTGAGAAGTGATCTGAAAGAAAAGAGAGCCAGTGATAGCTTGAAAGGCGACAGGACGGTATGGAAAAAGAAAAGGTTTTGCGCCGACCCCAAGTAACATGGGACAAGGGCAGGAAGACAATGAGCAGTGCATATGTTTCCCTCTCCCTTTTCTACACAATTCTGTTTTCTTCTTGTGCGCGGGATTCCTTTCATTGACACTTTGGGTGCGTCAAGCAATATCTTTGCCTTGTTAATATATATACGTAGAAAAAAAACAGTGTGTTAAGAAAAATATGCAGACAATTTTGGAATTGAATTAATGTGAAAATATGAAAAAGTCTATACAAACCCTTTGACACCAATACCACTAGGATCAGCCTTTAAGGGAATACTAATCGATTTTTTGTCGCTGGATGAATAACAGCGATTATAGAGATATGTGATGATGGTGATGTTCTCTTTTGCGTCCAGGTTCGTAAGATGCGGCATCTCCAGTACGATTTGTTCGCTAGTCTGCGAATATAGCATAAAATATATTATACTTGTACAACGTCGTGCCTCCAGTTACTAAAACGACTAATAAGCCGAGATCCCACTGCAAATATCTGCATTAACATACTTGATGGTTGAATGATACTTGATGGTAGATTACAAAAAAACTAGTTGCGGCTAGATTTGGCCAGGCAACTCTGCAGCAATCTATTCTACTATCAATTATACATAAATAAGCTTACGCCTTTTTTCACATAAACTACAGAACGCCACTTGCTACGATCCTTACATACTTCTTTTGCATCACTCACATTCATACATCTAGTCATACACACACGCCGGTTATGAGTACTGCACACCTGGCCTTTCTGTATAACATCACCAATAAGGTATATGCATGTCTTTCTAGGGCTTCCCCTCCCGGTATTTCAGGTATCATTCATGAAAAACAAAAGACTTGCAGATTTTCGCAGTGGGATCTTAGGTTATGAGCTTCGGTTGTGTAGCACAGGCAAAATCGCACAATGTATTCGTCCCATCACGTAAAAAGAACGCTGACTTCAGGTCATCTGCGCACTGCGTGATTTGTCGATTCCAGCCTATTCCAAAGTACTAAGTAGCTAGTAAAGTACTTATTATGATTTTACAGTAAAACGATAACACTAATATTATAAAAACCATAGCCTGCCCGTGCGCAGACACAGTCAACTGTCACTCAGCGTTCTTTTTACATGTCGGGAACGATTACGACATTATTAACCCAAAAAATCAATAATAAAGGATACGTACCCAAGTTTTATTAGTTCGGATGGGTTTCGGAGGCTCGCAAATGATTCCATTTACATCAGCCAAGACCTCGTGCACACAGCCGCTGGGGGTCTTGAGCACGTTAACTCCGAAGAAGTGCACGCGCACGCACGGTTCATACGCTACCTCCCCGTCGTTTTGCACAGTGAAGCTCATAGTTTCTGTTGCACTTGAGCCGATGATGTACGGGTCTTCATTATGGCTGAAATCAGGTCATCATATAACAATGATGGTTATCGCGTTTGAATTTCCCGCTATGGGCACTCGTGTAGAGAGGTCTTCAAAATGTCAAATTTCATTGTTATTGTGGCGTTTAGCGCGACTTTATACACGTTTTTATTGTTGTGAATATTTTTCAAATATGGTAGATTTTAACAACCACTGCATCAATACAGCTTTAGATTTCGGAGAATACTATCCTACATTTTTCAAAAAACAAAAGGTCTGCGCGATACTGAAGTATACTCGATTTTATATTTAATCGCAGTTCTACGGCATTAGATATGATTTTATTGCAAACTTTGACTGCGTGCGCGTAATAACAACGCTTAACAGCTATATTTAAAGACCTTTCTCCAACGCGCCAACTAGTGGACATAAAAACGGAAGCCCGAATTGTTACCAATTAGGTATTAATACAAAAATACAACAGTCACACCATAGTGGCAAACATGTTACCAGAGGGTCTAGACAAGTGACCTTCAATCAACGAAAGAGTCGCAGTTTAACATTATTGATTGGTAAAGGTTAAGGATACTTACTGGAAACTGATATTGGATGTTAAAATCAAGTGGGGTTCACAAGTCTTGTTGTTAACGCACTCTGCTGCCCACAATGAATCACGGATCGTCAAGACACTCCGGTCGCTTAGGACCACTAGGGAGCTATTAAAATCTGAGAGTATACTGGGGTCATTTTGCAGCTTCGATGATATTGAATAGCTTATTTTTGTGTCGTATTTGCCGTCCTTCAAAGAAATCATTATTAGCATCACCAAGGGCCCGATCGGTTTATAACCAGCACCGTAATACACGTTGTAACGGAAAGATATGATTGAGGTCTTAGCTCATTTATACGACCCCGCGTAAACGGATATGACTACTCGCTGTCCACGCGCTGATAGCTAGCAGGCAACCAGCTGTCCACGCGCTAACAGCTAGCGGTCAACTAGTTGTACTCGCGCCGACCGCTTTCGCCTTACCCTTTTCGACAAGCAAGCAACGTGCTTCAAGCGAGCAGTCCGCGTGCGTACAGTGCGCGGGCCGCCCGCTTGTAGCGCGTGGTAAGCATGCGGTAAGCGAGTCGTTAACTATCGATTGGTACGATGGCGTTAAGCTCGCTTACAGCGAGCTGTCTGCAAATTTGTTTTGTTAATGTAAAGTATGTCTACAGAGGACGCCCTGAAGCTTACATTTCAATGAACATTATTTTGCCGGGCGGGAACGGTGTCGTGTAAGTCAGCTACGACCTTTTTATTTAAAAACTGTTTCTGTCTATGTAAATGAAAACTTTCTTCCAGGAAGTAATAGGCAATACCAAAAAAAAAAGATTTTTCTAACAAAGTTTTCGTCATCTGAACAAATTTTTTATGGGATTTACAATTTATTTTTTTTGAGAATTGTCTATGAGTTTCTTTAAAAAAGTTTTCATTTACATAGGCAGAAGCAGTTTTTAAATATTATCACATATTTCTGTCAGACCCGCGGTAAACAAAGTAAAACAAAAAATATTGCTAAAAAAACTGTACTCACTGAAGGCAAAATAAAGGAAACGTTTGTGCAGTACTTTGGTTGCTTGTGTTCTAGGGATGTCTCGTATGTGATGCTACCCGTTCCATTAGTATCTGACAACTTGGCGTAATCGTGGTCCATTTCTACCGTTGTAGCTAAAACTGGCAAGAAAAAAAATCGTTAGATCTTGTACTACTGTACCATGAATGAGACTGTTGCGTGTGCGACCTTCCTGCCTGATGGCTCGACTCGATGTGTTTTATTTCACAACGCGATAGCACCACCACATAAGCAATTTTTACTAAGCCAAATAGTATGTACGTTCACATGGATGCAACGTTCTGCAATTCGACCAATAGCACTTAAAATTTTCTTTGCCCCAATTTTATAACTCAACTAATGGGTAAATCTATTAATACGAGTATGTTTAAATTTTTGGTAAAAAGTGTTTATTTGTTAATTGTTATGCTAACAAATAGTGAAATAAGTTAGAGTTAGTGTTAATTATTTTTGAGGCTAACAATTGATGAAGAAAAACTGCGACTCGTGATTGAATTGTCAATTTTGTATGACAAACTGTTAAGCCTCGTGTTAGCAATTATTAACTCCGAGTTAAGTTGTTCGCGAAAGTGGGCCTTAATAAACTTACGGGCAATAATTTCTTTCGGCAAACTCGGATATTTTAATGATAAACATACTTCGAATTCAAAGTCTGTTGTATTACTTCGATTCTGAAAACAAATAAGTAAGTCAATAAATTAAATTTGTAGTCGAAATACATAGAGTTGACACTCTGCCATTTTTAACTTGGATTTATATAAAAAATCGTAAAAGTCATAATACACTGGGTGAAATTTTCAAGTAGCCATAAGATGGCCAAATTCAAAACTATAAGGAATAGCTACAAACACTCAGAGTAGTCTCGAGCCCGGTTTATGATGCAGTCTAAAACTGCTTCATTACATTTTTTGAAAAATCAATCGAATAATCGAACCCGTTGATTTTGAAGGAAACACACCCGCTTACACGAATGTGTCGCTAATAAGGATCACATTGGTAAATTGATAAACAAACTGCAAACTTAGGAAGAACTTCATTTTTAACATAATACATTTTCATTTCTTACGGGTTTATAATAATCTAAATCTACGTGCCATAACATGATATTTGGAGAATTTTTTAAACGGAATCAAAATTATTGCAATACATTGTGTAGTTCAAACAAGCTATGTACCTATTGAAAAAAAGGCCATCATATTGAACAATTAATCAATTAAAGTTACCTACCTAGTAGGTATTAAAAAAGAACATAGTAGGAATAAATTTATTATTTAATCAATTGTAGCTATTCCAGACGCAATGCGACGTTTTTATTTTCAAGAAATGGCAGTATTGTTGGGTGTAGGTAAGTTCAAGCTAATGTTATATATATTTAATATATAATGTACCTGTAAATTGGGGAATATCGCTGACGTATTCACGACTACTGCTGCCATGCACCTTAGGAGCACTACTTTGTCTTTGTAGGGCGAGCCGATAGCCAATTCTGTTAAAATAATATTATAAATCAAATATAAAAATAATATTTTTCTTGCAGAAGGTAAAGAAGTTTTTCTGATTTGGTGATGGGTTAAAATCTACCCCTGTTTTTTATCCAGCAGTTCGAGTTTTTGAGGTATTACTACCTCTATAATAATTTAGCTTCTTAATAGACAATTTTTTTCGAATGGAGAAGTAATGCACCAGATTTAATAAATATTTCGCGATGTTGTCATAAAAACATGTGTAATATAAAAAAATATTCTAAAATCAGCGTGGTAAAAGTACTTAGAATTAAGTTTAAAATTTCACGCTATAAAACCACTGAATCAGTACGAAAAGGTTCCCTATCCATTTGCATAAAATTTTAAGACCTAATATATCTTAGCATAATTTTGTTTGGCATAATTATATTTTTTCATAATATAATTACGCAAAACAGCTTACGCATAATTTTTTTAAGCATAATTTCTCTAACCATAATAATGATTAAGCAGAATATTCTAAAGCATAAATTTATTAAGCATAAAATTCTAAAGCATAACTTTTTTAAGCATAATATCCTAAAGCATAAATTTATTTACACATACAGCATGCAAGCAAGCATACAGCATGCAAGCAAGCATGCAAGCAAGCATGCAGCAAACAAGCAAGCATGCAGCATGCAGCATGCAAGCAAGCATGCAGCATTCAAGCGAGCATGCAGCATTCAAGCGAGCAGGCAACATGCAGCAGGCAGGGTTTCTGTCTCGGCTCCGGCGCTGCGGGCTTCCGGCGGCCCCACGCGTGCTAATCGTCGCAGACGGCTTTGGCTCACCGCCGCGGCTGAGGCTGGCCGGCCAACAAGCCTCGCTCGCAGCCGCCTGCTCCTCAGCCCGTGGGCCGCCTCGCACCTACGCGCCTACGCGATTTTAAATTACACTCTAGGGGTAGGACAAACAAGACTACGTAGAGTCGGTTTTGCAGCAATTCGGTTCTGACACTAACTTTTGTTGCACATCATATTAAATTTGTAACCAACAATATTATTTAATTGTTACAGAAACTATAGCAAATTGGTTAGGTTAGGTAGTTACATAATGTTATGTATAATAAATCATTTGCATGAAATTTTTTTTTGTTATTTATATTAGTAGTATGCCTAAAAAATATTATTATGCTAAAAGTCATTAGGCCTACTAACGTTATGCTAATAGTCATTAGGCCTACTAACGTTATGCGAATCAAATTTATGCCAAAACAAATTAGTCTTCAAGATGATTATGCCAACATAAAATGTATGCCTAAAAAAATTATGCCGAAGTATTATTATGCCAAAACAAATTGTGCCAAAATCGTTATGCCGAAGTATATTAGGATAAAGAACATTATGCGAAAAGAAGGGATCCCGTACGAAAAATGTTTGATTGCGTTTGTGACATTCGCATGGACTAGCTTAAAAAACACAACATTGAGTTTCTTCGAGCAAGTCTCATAGTACCATAACATTATTGACTAGAAGATGTGGCTTAAAATATGTGAAAATTAAAAAAAGATGCTTAATTTACTAGATGATTTACCTTTACATCCATTCTTGTCATAGTCCAGCAAAGCAGCTAGACTCATGCCGAATGACCCGCCGTAACTTGTTTCAGGCTCGATTCTTTGCAGATGTTTTAAGTCCTTCTCTGCTTGGTCACTGATGAGGTCAGCCCCACTGTACAGGTAGACAACGCCTTGGCCTTCATTTTCGAAAGGAGCACCGATCGCTATTTCTGGAACCAAAATCAAATCACTTAGGTACTAATAAAAAAGTCCCTCCTCAAGTCTTAATAAAAAAAGTATAGACCCAACATTGATACTTGCAGAACGCCTATTATCATTTTAAATACTACAGAATGTATGCTGTTTACCTGAACTTAAATATAATATTTGTCTATCACGTATCTCAGTTATTCAAAAGCTTGATCCATATACCATGGTGCTCAATTTTTAACAGAAGTGTCTCGTAGTTTACACAATCGAAAGTCTCTGAGAGGAATTGAAAATATTCAAAGAGTTTACTTACCTTAAATGTCTGGATTACGGCAACACAGAGAAACTATTATACGCTTCGTAAAAATAATACCTATTTTTTTCTTTAATGTTAGCTTTGGAGACATACCCCCCACACACACACACACACTTAATACACGCACCAACGTCACTTGACTAACACTTTTGCACACACATTGCAAGATACCATGCATCCCCTTATGATTTTTTTTTTTAACTTATCCTTTTTGTTAAATATGGCTACAATAAAACACTATATTTCAGAACTATGATGAAAAAGACTGGCCCCCACGACAAAGGGAATCCTAGTGTGGAGATCAGTGATTTATCTGATGTAAAATGTATTTTTCTTGAACAATAAAGTGAAGACCACGCCTCTTGTGCTTGAGATCGCAGTTTCAATGTGACTTTTTAATTCATATGTATTTTCTAAGTTAATCTTGGATTTCGGATGGCTCGGCCTGCCTCCCGAGGCTCACCTCAGTGTTGCCGGGCAAACTACTGAGAAAGCCGCGCGAGTCCACTTGCTGGAGACCCTGCCATTGAATCTTTACTCGCCAATAGAGGTAAGAGTACTGTTAAGGTATAAAACACGTTTTTAGACTTTATATTCACTTGGAAGAGACACGCCCAAAAAATTCTTACCATGCTTCTCATCACCGTTTAAGTCGCCCACGTTTACAATTGCGCTACCAAACATCGATCCAGATACTTGACCAACAATTTTTCTTTTAAACACAGGTGTTGACTGCAATGAAATTATATCATACTGTAAACAGTGTCAACGACATATTGCAGTGTCAAATCTTTGAAGGTATTGGAATGTCAGTATCAGTTTATTGAATATACTTACGTTAACCGTGACAGCAAGATAAACATAAACAGCTCCAAGATTATAAGTTATTTTCGTGGCATAAGTAGGTGCTCCCACGAGTAGGTCAGTTCTATTGCCATATAACATGGCACTGCATAGCACCGCTCCGAACATTGAACCCATTTCTGTACTCTTTAAAGAATGATCTGTAAAGTTCAAACCTAAGTAGAATGCTACCTGCAAAGATGAGAAGTTTTTAGTGTAAAACCGTGTGTTCTCTTTTAGAAGCATCATTCGCTAGAGCGACATATCATCCGCGCATTGAAGCATTCAATTACAAATATCGAACCTGGGTGGCGCGATCCAATTTAAATTGCATTGATAGGCGATATCGCGCACATATTTTCAAAAAAAATTTCAAGTGCAAATAGGTCAAGTTGCCTCGCATTTCGTACTTACAATTTGGCTTACTATAAATCGCTTATCGGTGTGATTTCAATAGAATCGCGTCGAGCCACCAGGAAGGTCGCTTAAGGCGCGAGTTCACCTCGCGACCGCGACGCGAGACCGCGATACACGACCGAGGCACGAGACACGCGACACCACTTGCCCTTAAGCTTTGTATGGAAGTGAATTCGCGCGCGAGATCGCGACCCGCGACAGAAGGCCGCTAGCTGGTCTCGCTCACGGACGAGTGGTGTCGCGGGTCACGCTCGAAATGCACGAACATTTTATCATTTAACAATTAAATTACCATTTTATGCTTGACTTCCATAGTGAAAACGATATGTTTTGGCCTCTCATCCTAATCAGCCTACTAATGTTCCCACTGCCGGGACGGAGGCCTCTTTTCTGTGAGAGGGAATGGGCTTTAATCCACCACGCGAGCCCAGTGCGGGTTGGTTGTTCGAATTTTTGGTTCTAAGACATGCCGATTTCCTCACGATGTTTTCCTTCACCGTTTTGAGAGCAGTGGTGATGAAATAATTTACACAATGTAAAGCGCCTGCCTGGGTTCGAACCCACGAACCAGGCAGCCAACTTCGGCCGCGACTTACAAGTTGTGATTTGTAAGTCGCGGCCGATATCACTGGGTCTCTAGTTTTGGCCTATCTAATATATAAAATTCTCGTGTCACAGTTTTCGTTGCCATACTCCTCCGAAACGGCTTGACCGATTTTGATGAAATTTTTTGTGCTTATCCGGTATCTATGAAAATCGGCCAACATCTATTTTTCATACCCCTAGGGTAGGGTAGGGAGGGTAGGTAGGGTAGAGTAGGGTAGGGTAGGGTAGGGTAGGGTAGGTAGGGTAGGGTAGGGTAGGGTAGGGTAGGTAGGGTAGGGTAGGTAGTGTAGGTAGGTAAGTAGCCAATTGACGGGAGCGAAGCACCGGGGGTCAGCTAGTATTTGTATATAATTCATACATACCCAATCTTTATTTATGTTTATACCAATAGTATAATATCATATCGTCGTATTCTTCTTCTCCCAATAGTAATTTGATAACTTGGTTTGCCATTGCAATGTGGAATAATAATTTTCAACAATATAACTGATTTTAACGAATCGAGGAGTGTTTGTGTGCGACACATATCTCGGTCTCGCCCACAGACACACCGCCCGAGACCACGAAGCGTGACCGAGGTAGAGTTCCTCGGTCGCACGTCTCGGTCTCGCGTCATGGTCGCGCGCTAAACTCGCACCTTTAGTTATGTATGATTTCGAGCAAACCTAAGAATGTCGCTTTATTCAACATAAAGATATATTTAAGGTACGTTTATGCAAAGTACGATTGTGATACACGAGTAATTTACCTCTCCGAAACCCCTAGTTCCATATGGCGAACCCACGGCATAAGTTAAGCTTTCATTAATAAACGAGCCAGAGGCGACAGCATAGCCTGAAATAACAATTAATAAATATAAAAATAAATACCTAATACAGCACTTCAATCTATTACACTAGGTAAAACGAAATTGATACATTTGGTTTAGTAAGACACGTTTGGTAAATTGTAATCTACACCATATTATGTGTTTAAATATTATATCAAATGTAATAAAAAATATAATTCTTACCAAAATTAAATTCAGGAGTAGAATTAGATTTCTTGATAAATGACGGTTTTTCATCTGATATGTTCTTATAAATCATTGCTCGACCTTTGAAGGAATAGAAAAAAACATCTGAGTTAAAGAAATTACACATTATCGTACGAATGACCAGGTGACAGATCCGTCATACATGACGTCACTGGACATAAGCCTCTTTTTACCCGACTACGGCGAAGCAAAATGGAGGGTTATGTTTTTGCCCGGTATGTTTGTGTATGTATATAAATGTATTAATGTATTTTCATCTGTACCCTCATAACTTCTAAACTACTTCTCATTATTTGACAAATGAAATGTCGTTGGAAGCGTCTCGTTTGTCCGCTAGTTATAGGCTATATGACGTTCCATTCAATTTAATGCAGCGCCCTCTAGGAGGCACGAAGAGTAGAACAAAAAAAAAAATCACCTCACCCCATCATGTGTGGTATCATTGAACAGGGATATTCAAATGAAGGTAGGGTTTGGTACAACATATTTTTGTCAAGCGTACCGTTTGCGAGACATATCCCGTCAAAGTCATGACAACAAATTTTACCCGACTATGGCGTCGCAAAGTGTTTGTTGATCGTTATGTAAGTATGTATGTATGCATGTCTGCATGTATGCATTTATGTTCATTTATTTCCTCAAACTCTGCAAAAACCCCAAAATACTTTAAAGAAAAATAAGTTCAAAAATTAAAACCCGACTACTAAAAAATCACGGTCTAAAAAGTATGAAACTCGAAAATATTCCGTAAATTTACCGTGGTCGTATGCTACTATGGAGAATGTATTGTTTTGTTACGGTAAGTAGTTTAGTTTTTGAACAAATTTTTTATATCTTGTGCAGTCAACATACTGCTGCACCAACATCATCCAGGTTCCACTTGTGATGGCAATAAAGTCGTCTGCCCATCTCACCACCAACGCCCAACACTTCTTCTTCCAATACCTGGTCACCACGCTGTCACTGCATTACTACACTTGTCATCAATGTACTCACCTAGCATTTACTTAAGCTAGGGATAAATTAAGCAGGTGGAACACGGTGAAAAACGGTTGTAATTCGAAAAAATCTCGCGTTTCCCTTCGTTTTTTTACCCGACTTCCACGAAAAGTTATGTTTTTGGCCATTTCTTTATTTTTAAGTATCATCCAAACGGTTAGACGGCTTGCAACAATTAAGCTATCGTTGGATTCGTCTTGAGCACTAAGTCAAAAAAACACAATGCTTGGTTTTGGGCGCGATAATGTGTTCTTAATTTTTTTCTATCTTACATGCATTTTAGTACCATAAAACGATAACTTTCTAAAGCATACTCCTTAGTAACGGCTAGGTTAAAAGGTTTGAAAAAAAAAATTGTTTCATGTACATTATTTTTAAACATGGTTTTTTCGTGTAACAAATAGTTTTGCTTTAAAAAAAAAATTATTAACACCATATTTTTCGCAACTTTTGGAAACTCCTCCAAAACGACTTGGATATTAAAAATATCTTTACACAGAAAAATTGATGGCTGGTATAGATAGCAGTAAATCAAATAATATTTTGCAAACAAAACTGTTCAAAAGGATGTTCAATATTGATATTTTGGAATAAAATGAAGAGCAAGAGGAGACGATTATAAAATCATAACTGACTAAAATGTAAAAGAAAACCGTTGAAATTGTTTAATATGGCAGACGGGTATTTTCTTTATTTTTCCGCTTAAATTTGCGAGTTATAGTATATAAGACTGTTGCCCGTGACTTCGTCTGCGTAGCATTCGTACTTCGAATAGCCTATTTTTTATATAGCGCAATAATATTGTAGTTGTGTAGACCGCCTAACTTGAGAAATCATTAGTTCACCATACAAACTTTCACCCCCTTGAAGATGAGGGATAAAATGTCCTTGTCCGTTCTTCTCCATAACAAGCTAGTTTTTCGAATGAACGGTAGAATCTATCATTATTAACTTTAAATTTATATTTTTGACGTTCAAAAGAGCCGCTTAATGGCCAAGATGAAATAAAGAATTTTTGTCTTTGTCCCCTCTTACGTCCTTCCGTTGGTCTTAAACTATCTCCATACCAAATTTTATCTAAATAGGTTCAGCGGTTTAAGCGTAAAAAGGTAACAGACAGGTAAAGTTACTTTCGCATTTGTAACATTAAATAGTTATCATAGTATGGATTAGTATGGATTTTGCTCACCGTGGTACATGCCGGGACCGCCCACCATTATGGAGTCATCGGAGGCCACGTCAATACTCCAACCAAATGAATCCATGGTCAACTGACCTAAAAACCACATTCATCAACATTTTTATAAAACTTATTCATTAAATCAATGCACTTTTAACATTCGAAATATCAAACTAGGAACACTAAAATGGCCAGGAGTTAATTAGTTCTGTGTTATTGACCAGAGAGAAAACGTGGTAAACTCCATTAAATAAAGGAGTAGTATATGCAATCAATTCTTAGTTTCAGATAAGAATAAGTTTAATTGTTCATTGTTACAAAGTGAATCAAAGAGCTATTACATAATTATCTGGTCTGTAGCTATTGAAACAATCAGTTTGTACGGACGGTGGAAAGGTATTTAGAAAATGAATAATTACCCATAGGTTTATATCTGCTTACATCCCGATCTCTTTCGACATCATTAATCGTTTCTAGTTCAGTTAGACTGCCGTTTGAGAAAGAATAACATCTGCCTTCTTCTCTTATTAGTCCTACAGAAATAATTAAACCAATTATAAAATGTTCATTATTATTAAACTGTGACATATGTAAACAGATTGCTAACAGTGTTATCATTTTAACGAATATAATTATGTCATTAAATAAAGAAAATTCAGAATTCCTTAAGTCTTACTTAAGTGGCAATTTATTTTAAAGCAATAACTGAAACTATATGATTATAATGTGACTTACTATATATTTTTTTAATATATCTTGGAGCACAGATCTGAAATCATACCATAACAACAAACATCAGAGCTATATCTATATAATAGTCAGGATACGTCACCATTTGTGTTTCTTATAGCTAAATATCTACTGTACTACATGATCAACTTAACTGTGCACTTAGCTGGAATGCAACCCCACTCCAGGCTACGCACTCGAGTTGAACGCGCGTTTGACTAATTTTTTTTGCAAAAGGTTTTTTTTTAGACAAAGCAGTGCTTCTTATTGTGCCGCTCCAATTAATGATCACTTCATATATTTCTCTATCTTTTACTAGGTGTAGCATATATATGCACCTTTAAGCCCAATATCGAGCAGTGATATTTACCTATTTCAATCATCTTCATCATCTTCAGCCTTTTTAATGTTACCACTGCTGGGACTCAGGCTTCCTCTCTGTGAAAGAGGGAATGGGCCTTACCAAGCGGGCCAAATGCGCGTTGGTGGATGTCACATGTCTTAGAATTTTTGATTCTAGGACATTATTTCCTATTTCAATACTCAAATCAGACAAATCAAATCACTTAGATTGCTTCGTTAGTTTTAAAACGCGTTAGACAAATCACACTGTCCTAGGAAAAAGATATATAAAATACAGATAAAAACATAATATATAATATAGATAAAAAAAATAAAAAATAAAGATTTCCAAATAAAAGCACTCTTCATCATCATCAACATCATTTCAGCCGAAAGACGTCCACTGCTGGACATAGGCCTCCCCCAACTACAAAAGCACTATGAAGTGAAAAATAACTTCAATTTAGAACTTTGTAATGTTTCATATGGAAGTGTGTTGTATTCTTTTGTAAAAAAGATTTTATTTTTCACTTTTTAGTTGTGGTGCCTAGTAAATTAATTCTATAGTAATGTAAAATTAACAAAAATGCGATCGCAGCAATCCTCAGTGATTTGCCGTCATTTATTGAAGATCTCTGTTGTATATCTCCAAAGTTCTTCATCACATCTTCACCCAATAAGAGATCACTTCGAGCAAGTACCGGGGTTTCAAACACAAAAAGGATTTTCAAAATCGGTGAACATATTACATTAAAAAAATACATACATTCGAACATAGGACCTTCTCCTTTTAGGAAAGTCGGTTAAAAATGGAATTTGTTCGATTAAAAAAGCTTACCATAACGAAGTCTCGCCCGGCCTTAACGGTTGCTCCGAACCAATACTCATGGGTATAAACTGGCGAAACTGAAAGTATGAAAAACCTTTTTTTTAAACCTTTGTCATTTAATTTTTTTTTATTTATTTATTTCGATTTATTTATTTATCATACAATAGTATAAAAAAATCAGTGTTGCCTTGGCTCTTGTACTAGGAAATTCTCTATCTCACGCTACAGTAAGAATTCGGGTTACATATCATAAGTTCGTATCATATTAATATTTGACCGAATTAAATTTCACCTAAAACTTTTTAGATATTATCGTTTGTTTTTTTTTACTTCATTGAATTCACGTCTGCCACTGTCTCAGTTGACCTATTATCAATTCGATTTTTTTAATTACTCTGACGTTTCATTTTTATCAAAGTTACACTTAGCCAAAATAAAATTTGTTCGAAGTATTATGTTCGCGAACATGCATTATACAACTATTTTTATTACCATATTTTCATTTCACCAAACGCCTAGAAAGTTTGTGCACACTATTTCATAGTTCCCTATCCATTTGCATACAATTTTAAGACATAATATAACCTGGCATACTTTTGAGATGAGTTCGCTTGCTTAGCTCATTCAATTCAGCTCCCGTCAATCCCTTTGAACCTAACCTATCCGTGTTGGGGTGACCTAAATTTTCGAGCTCGCTTCGCTCGCTTTTGAACTAATTCGTTGAAATAATTATTTAATAAAAATGTCTACTGCATGACAGTTATTAATAAATCATTTGCAAGAAAATTCAAAATAAATACGTAAACACAGACAAAACTGCGTGAATTCGGATTTGTAACGATTCGTTTCTGTCACAAAATTTTGTATCACAACATATTGACTTTTTATAACACTTTTTCAATTTTGAATTGAAAATGCTGTAACCGACTATATATTTGTGACCAAATAATATTCTGTAAAATGTTGTTTCGGTATGGTATAAATATGGTAAATAAATCATTTGGCAAATGAAAAAATTTCAAAAAAGGCTTCGGCCAAAAGCATAAAGTTATTTTGTAAATCGGCGAAATGTAGTTCTGTAAAATAATACATATGCCGCATGATAATTCGATGATCTCTAAATATGTCAAATAATGCATACAGCAAAAAAGACATCGGTCAATAGTTTTCGGTGAAATGAATAAGTGCGTGATATCGCTTATCGATGCAATACAAATTGCTTAGCGCCATCAGGTAGGGCCCTAATTATTTATTGATTGAAAAGAGCGTCCGTCGAATTTCTTGTAAGTTCTTCCCAATCCTTATCTACGCTTTGGAACGTGTCATTGCCTTCATCGTTTCGTCTGACCGACCTCGATAATTCAAAAGCCTTATTGTAACCTAATGGGTAATCACAGTTTTAAGCCGTTTTGGTAACGGGTTATGAGGCCATAGTGCACTGCTCCTTTTTAAGGAGATCTCTTGCCGACAGATCGATACTATGCGTGACCGATCGTTATTTGAGCAAAGAATGAGGATTGCCCTTAGTATAATAACACATAGAAAAATAGTACGAGTTCAAAAAGTGTCGTAATTAAAACATAGTATACAGTGGCTAACTTTTTTCAACGATCCGTCAGTACTCAAGCTCACGTTAAATCGAACACAGCTCGCGTGTAAATAATTCAAAATATTTGAAAATGACGGTTTGTAGCGTGAAGGGGTGTCATAGCAATTCAGGAAAAAAAATTGTGATCAAATTTTACATACACAAGTAATTACTTACATTTTATACATTATTTTTACGTAAACCGATCATCAAACAAAAATACTAATAACCTAACATATCACAATACAGTATTGCTATTTGTGAGGAAAAAAATAACTGAATTGCTTTCAATTTTGATTTACCTACTACCTACGCTATTGAATTAGGTATATTACCTGATCCTGGTTGTCATATTTAACAATCTGTCAGTTTCGAGAAACTAACGGCATTGGGTATTTTATATAAGTCTTTGTAAATAGGAATTGTAAATAAATAGGAGGCGATTTTGTGTGCGTCAAACTTAACTATATTTATTAACAGCCTCTAAATTATGGTAGTTATCGACACTGCTACCTACAGTGTTTTTAAACTAAAAGTTACTTAGTAATTTACTGTAGTTAAATAAAATCGTACCAAATAACTAAGTTTGTGTGATTATTTTCCTGTAATTGTTTGATTAGGTACATAAACCAAGTGCTGTATTAATTACCTGGTCATCATCCTCATCTTATCCAGTTCCTGATAACATAAAATACTTGTCATGTTTTGATCTAGTAACATACTCGTAGTAGTGCGTTTATCCATATTTTGTCTGGTAATAGCATAGAAATATAAAATACAGGAGAAGTGGCAAGGGGGCGTGTCGTTGTCCGCGCGACATGTACTGACTGTACATGTCATAGACAAATGGCCGTCTCTGCGAACTAGTGCGCTTTCGACCGTGATCGAGAAAAATTAAAAGAATGCCGTGTTGTTCAGTGGTTTCTTGTAAAAACCGAAGCCTAAACCAAAACTTTAAAAATCATGGAATCACTTACCATATGTAAGAACAAATATTTTTCTATATTTGTCTTTAAATTCATGAAAAACAACATATCGTAAAATATTTCTTGGTTCTACTATGTTATTTTGTTTTCAAATATCACAACGACTGTACTATTTTTGCGTTAAATACATTGCTTCTGAAACATTACCTAAGTTTGTCGCTAAGTGACTGGACAAGCAATGTAAAAATGACAAAACGATACTTTATTAAGCGAACGCATCGCGTAGTACGGCCGCTGCTTCTTGCGACGAGTTAGTGATGCGCTTGTGCAGATACACTAACGTAGGCTATCGACAACAATGTCGATTAAGGAATGATATATTGCTATTATAGTTTATTTTTCAAATTGTTAACCGTTTTAACCCGGTTGGAAGATCGATGTAAAATAATGTCTATTTACTTATATTGATTATTTTACAGCGTAGTAGAGAAATGCGTAACCAACTTTTTGACAAAAAATGCAACCCCAATAGTGTCAAGTGCTGCACAAATACCTCCCACTTTACAGGTCAGTAATTAAACACCATAGCACTAGCAGGGTTCAACAATACCTCCTGTTTTAATACGCTATGAAAGCCTAAACCAAAGTAACCGGATTTTTGATTGTTTGAATTTTTTGATTTACTTAATAATTTATATTTTTAGCTGCATATTTGTTTTAACTATAACATTTTCTGGACATACCGTTTTTTATTTATTTTCAAGTACCCAAAAAAAATTGTACAATAATAAATGGGCGAATCGATAACTTTCCGATTTAGTCAATCACTAGCGTGTATGTAAAATAAATTGCTTTTGCATAGCACAACGATAGCGCCGATGTTTTTGTGTGCGTAATTTGTACGGTGATTGGTATATACACGCTGTGCTTGAAGGGATAAGGTTTATAATTTATTGTGTAATACGTTCCGATTTAAGAAATGCGGGTGTGTGCGCGACTGCGTATCTATTGCCTTTGCTGAACTGCATGTGTAGTAGTTGCCGTGTGGAAGGGGCAAACTGGAGACACTGGTTTCCGATATATTTTCGTCTACGGGCATATCTCCTTGTTTATTATATCTATGGGTAATAGTATCACTGAAAGGTATATTTGTGTGCGGTGGACACACGATATCGCTCGTGTTTTGTTTTAGACGCGGTTTCTATGCGTTATTATTCTAAGGCATTGCCATTCAACGCGACAATGCTACCAGTCTTCTGGGCACGTTCCCAGATGACAGCGATAATGAGGAGTACTTCGACGCCTAGTTGTACCTTTCTTTTGTATATATGTAAGTAGTTAGATTTAGTATAAGTTATTATAGTTCTTTTTTTGTTAAGTGTGTACATGTTTATTAATTAAATCAAAAGAGCCTTTAAATCATTTAATTGAAATAAATGCTTTAAGTTTGAGTTGAGTTTATACAAACATCCTATGGAAAAAAGCACTGCCAGTTTTTCTGATTTTCCAAATTGTTGATCCGGCCGTTCTCGAGTGTTGCGTTTACCAACAAACAGCACTTCATTTTAAATTATACTACAGCAGAGTCTCACAAATCCAGCGCTGTTGAAAACCAGGGAGAGTCGGATTATTGGATTGTATAGAAACAAACAAGGTAAATAAAATAGGTTACATAACACCACTACTGACTCATCGACCAAACGTATTAAATAGATTCGTGTTATTTTTTTTAAGAATTATGTATTAGTTTGTGTTTGTATGTTTAATTTGTGTAATGTATCTATGGGCCTTAATTGCCTGAAAATAAAGAATTACGAGTGTTATATCCTCTATTTAATATATTTCTTATTTTATACATTTTTAAATATTCTTAATAAAAAAAACTTTAAAAAAAAATTAGCATATAAAAATAGAGGCCCATCGGTATCGGGAACAGGAGCCTAGATACCGGTGGCGGTGGTTAGGACTCTAGAGAGAGGGAACTCCGAACAATACGAGCCGTCTCCAGAATTACTGCTTTCTGAATTACGCCCTTGATCCAGCCGCCTAACGAGAGCCTCCTAAGATGTTAGTTGGGGTTCGTGGTCATTAAGCCATTTGCTGACACGAATTTTGGAACAAATATCGCTGAGTCCACATACCACATAATGAACCGATTTAATAAGAATATGTTACATGTTTGGGAACTGTGGGGACGTGGGTCAAGAGTGCCGGAATACTGGATGGGCCAAAGAACTGTAGAGCTGGATTAGTGAGACTATTCTGTACTACTGTAGATAAGACAAGTGGGGATAGTTTTTTATTAGTCAAGAATGTCTTACCTCGATTGATATCACGGACAATTGGCGTGCAGACTCTGTATTCTATATTGCAATTATATACTTCACCAATACTATTTTCCCTTGGCGCACTTATAATTAATCTGGAAATATTTATGTGATTTAAAATGATCAATCCCTCTTAAAAACTTTTCTGTTGATAGATAAAACTGGTTTTTAAATTTTTGAAAAGTATTTTAAACTACTAGTTGTCTGCAAAGCTTTAGATTAAAACTTTTGAACAAAAAAATTTTACCGACTTCCAAAGCAGATAATTTTATTTTATACTTTTTAGTTTTGGTACCCCATATTACCATAAATATGATTTAGAACCAGAGTACATCTCAAGACGATTCCAATAAGCCTAAACACAACCATTTTTGCACATTTATATTGGACATATATTTTATTGACTGTCGGAGTTCCAGTGCGGTAGGCACTCATCCAGCTTCATCATCAGATCAGTTCGATGGTATCATTTTTGTAAGTAGATTTTATTTATATTTGCTTCATCATTGTCGCTTAACTATTCGAAATATCTTATATCCATATCAAAATAATGTCATTAAGAAATTCAAGTGCCCACCTGTGGCCTTCTACATCAGCTCTATTTCACCAAATGATATTTCAGAATGAAAATGCTTTGCCATGTTGATGAAAATACCAAAATCGTCATTATATATTTGAGGTATGTATGAGGTATACTGGTAAATGTGGCGACGCTTGGGGGAGGCCTATGTCCAGCAGTGGATGTCTTTCGGCTGATATGATGATGATGATGAGTTATGCCTATAAAATTTGAGGAGTACCCTCAATGTTCATGGGATTCTAACTTGGTGACATTGTAACTACCTCGAGAGTATACCCTTTCAAACACAAAAAACAAATTCGGTCCGCAAGTGACAGAGAAGTCGTTATGATGAGATGTTCAACTGTATGTATTATTTTTAATGTATTTTGTGAAAATACATTAAAAGTAATACATACAGTTGATCAGATAGGCTCTCCTCCTTTTTGGAAATACGGTTCAAATGTAAAGAGCAGAGGCGCAGAGCAGAGGAGGTTGAATACCACTTGTCTAGAGAGACAAGTGGTATTCAATCATCGAAAGCGTCGCAATATCGACTGGAGAAATGACAAAAATGTGTTGGTATATATATAAATTTAATTATACAAATTAAAAATATATTAAAAAATATATCAATAATATATTTTTTAATATATTTTTAATTTTTATGATTAAATTTATAGAATAGCTTTATTAAACTTATTGTTAATATTTTTTTTTTTTTTTAAAGAAAAAAACGTTGCCCCACACTAGGAATTTCTTCCTGTATCGTGGGTGCGTTTACAAACATTTAAACTCACATACACAAGACACCCAGATCCGGAACAATTATCTGTAGGCCATACAAATATTTGTTCCGTGCGGGAATCGAACCCGCGACACGCAGCGCAGCAGCCGATCGCTCATCCACTACGCCAACCGTGTCGTCATATTGTTGTTATGATTATATTATTTCTAAATTGTTATATTTTTTTTTATATTTAATTTAAATGTCTTTATGTTCTATGTTTATGTGTAATTAATGAAATTGTTTACTTTCTGCACGTTTTTGTTGACTTTGTAAGTGCGGTGAGTAATAATTGTAATAATAAGTAAATGGAAATGCCAAGTACTATCGATTTTTTTTTGCCCAATCCCTTACATTTTGGCATTTAGACCATCGCTTTTGCTGATTGAATGACACTTTACTTTGCCTACAGCCTAAGACACGGTAAAAAAAAAAACCGAAAGACAAAATAAAATTGAGACTTACTTTTTATTGATTTCATCGTAAGTGATGCTGTAGCCGAAATACGAATCTTTTGGAATAAAGCGGTCTATTGGCGGTTGAAATACTTCCTTTGATCCTGTGTGGTATATTGCGAACGCGGTTGGCCATGTTGCTAGAGCCAGGCAGACCCAAAGAATTACTAGAAAAAAAATAACAAAATAACGATGAAGCCAACAGCCGCTTAATATAATTGTCTAATGGTGATCAATTCGATAATTCTAAAATATCGATGGTTCCATCAAGTATGCGAATCTTACACTAAATGATAAATGATAAATGATAAATGATTTTATTTCTGTAAGTAGGTTTGTACAAACACTTTTACATGTCGATCATATTTTTAAAACCAGATGAAGTCGGCGTTTCCTATCTGACTACTCTGAGAAGAAAGGCCGAAACAAACTCAGAGGTCACAGTCTCTTTTATGGTCCAGACAAAATCTTTGTTAGATCATGTGAAGACCATGTAGACTGAAGTCTGAAATGGTATTTTTATGAAAGAACCAGCCAGATTGAGTGGACCTGTCCAGTCAGTGCACGCATTTGTCAATAACCGTGCAGCTCAACTCAGAAATTAAGGAGCTCAACGATTCGACGAACAATACCAAAGAAAGGACATTCGGGTGGGCCGCATAAACTACTCAAACTGCCAGACCATGATTAAAACTAATTTGGATAAATTAAAATTAAAAACAAACAAAAATTGAATCCACATTGTCTTCACATTCACAACAATTAAAATAAACTAAAAAAAAAATATAATACTTTAAAAAGTAAATATTGTTGTCATTGCAAGAAAACAAAAAAAAAAAAACAAAATTCACGTTGAAAAATATATAAAAAAAAAAAAAAATATTAATTGGAGCAGCTCAATGCCAAGCCTGTTTGTCCTCAACGTAATCTTTTATTGTATAAAACGCTTTCTGGCACAACTTATGTTTAATGAATGTTTTAAATTTATTAACACTTAGATCTTGTACGTGGCTTGGAAGCTTATTATAAAAGTGTACACATTGACATCTAAACGAGCCACCTATTTTCTTGAGCCTTGTTGCAGGTACTACAAATTTGTGTTTGTTTCTAGTATTTATGTTATGGATATCACTGTATTTTTTAAACAATTTTATATTTTTATGGGCATATAAAAGATTTTCATAAATATACTGAGAAGGCACTGTCATTACATTAATCTCCTTAAATTTTTCTCTGAGAGAGTGTATGTAAGTCACTCTATGTAATATTCGCATCTGAATTTTGTGTAATCTAAAAATGTACCGGATTATTACAAACAATATACCTAGTTGAAATCGCTTGAGATGAAGTATACAGAGTATAACAGCAAAAAGGTATTTTTGCGAATGGAAATGAACAACTTTCATCATAAGGAATAGTAATATTGCCGAAATATATTCTTCCCATACCAACTTTAATCAGCTGATGACAACTTTGTACAAAAAAACCAAATTTACAAGTTGATGCCGAATATGTGCAAGACATCAGATAATTATGAGTAATATTAAAAAAGCAGAAAACAATATAAATACCTTAAATAATTAACAAACTATTTGCACTAAACCTAACTACGAGCATAATTATATACTTAATTAGGAATATTATAAAACAAAACTTACAATTCATAATTCCTTTTGGCAAACACTGCTATTAAAGTCACAAACCCGACATTGGGTTGTTAATCGCCGACTGTTTGAAATATTTTATATCAATAACATATTGTTACATACAGTTTACCTCATCATTACCATATTAGTCACTTACAATTGTCCTGTATTGTTTTCCTGTGTCAGTTATATTTTTTCCTGTTTGCAACGAGGAACAAAAATGAACAAAAAATCTGAAAGATGTGATTGTAATCATCATGAACAACTTTAACTTTGAAAGTGACTTCCAAGCCACGAAAAAAAAAACAACTGCTCCATACATTTTTTTGCATATCTCGACAAATTGCACTCAACAGTTGAATTTTAGCAAAACCTTAAATAGAGGCAGCTGTAAAATTATGTGGCCTAGTATTAATCGCTCAGCAGTGAGCAGCGGCTTATTTAGTATTACTATGATTAATGATTTTTTCTTATATTACTAATGAAATTTACTTTGTTTTATGGTATGATGGAGTTGCCATATACTATTTGACAAAAACCCTTAATAAAATGTTATCCGTGATTTCTAGGCCAGCTCCGTAGTAATTTTTTTATTAAATGATGAGTATAATAAACCCTTTTCAGATTTTGCGTTAATTCTCTTACACGTTGTATAGTCGGGACATTTACTAAGCAAGGAAGGAGTAGTTTCAAAAGTGATGCGGTTTTTGAGAACATCCCACCCATACACATTAAACGTTTTGGGAATACATTCATTGAGCGTACAGCTGAGGATTTCCCTGCCGGACTACCTATGCGTTTACAAAACCTGATAGGTATAACCTGGGAGAGAGTGTGTGTAAATAAACATTGACAGCTGGACGCACAAGCACTCACATTTTCTTATTATTGTTGAGTTTGTAATGGAACTGGTTTTGCTAAAGATTGGGTTAGGTGTGCAAAGGAAACTATTAGATCTCCTGAAGGCTTCCGCCACGGCCGATAATCTCAATGGAGACTAGCCATCGTTGCCGGCGATATTATAGTGCACAAGTGTATACACAAACACAGGTGCACTCCATCTTCATAACTCTCATAACGTGACGGCGTCCAATATGACCAATGTGACGGTGATACGACACGACGGGAGAGAAAAGAGATATTTTCATTGACAGTTATTGCTCGATCTGGGAATTGAACCCAGGTTTCCATGATCAGCAGTCGCGCTTGAAACTGCTATACCGACAAAGAAGTCTAAAAGAACGCAAAATAACAACATAGACAACATCAGCAGCCGTTACGTAATAAACGTAATGAATTCGACAAGGCAAAGGGCAAAAAGCAAAAAAAAAAACAACCAATCACATAGACGGAAATCCGCATCGCGTCTTTAATTTTTTATGGGATTGGTATATTTTTCATACTCTCACCCTTTGCCTTGCCAAATACACTACGCAATAAGGCTGCGGGTGACTTAATCTGACTTTTTGAAAACAAATAAGGCCAAGAAACCTTATTGTTGTTTTTTTTACCTTATTTTTCCTTTCATTCGAAGCCAAAAGGAAGAATTATGATTTTAGCAGTCTATGTATGTATGTTTGTATTTACGTATGTTCTTCCGCAGCGCCTAAACTATTCATCCGATTTTGATGAATTAGATGTCAATCGATTTGTTATTATGTCCCGATTAAAATAAGGTAAAAAAAAAACATTTTGCTTGTTTCGGTATAATCTTTATCAAGGGCACACCCATCAAGCGATCACAAAGTCACTCCTTACTATCAAATAGTGTTTAATCAATGATCAAACACAGTAAATTAAACATTGTACATTTGACTTACGTCTCAATACAAGACAAGTGTTGTTTCAGCTCTTCAATATACTAGACTCTTATAAGTGTTTGATTTAATTTATCTTTCAAGGTGTAGAACTATTCTGTAAACTTTGCTTCGATAGTCGAAGGAAAATTATTAAAATCTGAAATGAACAAGAGACGAAAGAACAAAATTTATCGATCAAAATCGTCGAAGGATTCTAAAGTGCATGCGCTACCGTAATGTCGCTTAGAGATATGCTATCAGAATCTCATAAATTTTTGATATTTCATCAACCGCTATCGCTATAGTGATGCTTAATCACTCGCAGGATGCTCTCAGGCTAGATGGAGCGACAATCTTCGAATGGTGTCTGGTAGCAACTGGATGAGAGTTGCCGATGATCGAAGCAAATGGCGTACAATAGGAGAGGCAAACGTCCAGCAGTGGACTTCTATAGGTTGATGATGATGATGATACCCTTGATAGAATTCAAACATCGAACCAAGGCATGGATTTGGACATAGGATACCTAGTTTATATAACGGCAGTACGTTCCCATGGGAAAACTTTCAACTGTAAGTGTCACTGTTTTGATGGTTAAAGAATATCTGGCTCAGTTTATATTACAATATCCATTTGGTAGAGAAACGTATTGACAGTAACATCGGACGAAAAGTCAATATTGACATAGAAAGCTATACAGGAAACCATTACAAAATCAATAAAAGTACCTAATCATAAGGTCAGAGAATCGATGTCATGCATGCAACACAGAGAACATTGCACGCAGGAAAAAAAATGTAGTAAAAGGTAAATTCGGACATGTTCAGTAACAGTATCACGCAATCAATTGAAGTTTGACATTTCAAATACATTCATCACGGTATTGATGTAGACCAGCGAAAATTTTTTTTTCCAACATAAATGAAGCAATGGATTAATAATTTCTGTTCCTCGAATTGTTTTAGGATAGGGACTTTTGATTTAAATACATCATTTATTATTGCATTATTGATAAAAATACCAAAATCGTTATATGTATGCCTGTAGTATTTGAGGAGTTCCCTCGATTTCTCTAGGATCTCATCATCAGATCCTGGTTTCCTTATCATGGTACCACCCTTGGAATATCTCCTTTCCAACAAAAAAATAATCATCAAAACTGGTTCATAAATGACGAAGTTATCCGCAAACACACAAATATATATATATAGGGTCGACGTGAGTAACCTCCTTTTTGGGAAGTCGGTTAGAAACAGCAAATTGAAAGCAATGTGGGTATTTTTTTATTCACAAATAGCAACACTGTTTTGTGACGTTGGATTATTAGAATTTTTGTTTGATGATCGATTAACGTTAAAATAATGTATAAAATGGACGTAGCTACTCGTGATGTAATTTGATCACATTTTTGTTTTGTTTTCCTGAAGTGCTTTGATATCATGCCTTCACGCTACAAACTGTCATTTTCAATTATTTTAAATGATTTACTCGCGAGCAGTGTTCGACAGCACGTGATCTTGAGTAGTGACGGTTCGCTGAGAGAATTTAGCCACTATGGCCGAGTTTTAATTGCCTCACTTTTTGCACTCGTACTAGGTTTCTATGCATTATTATTCTGAGACTAAATCTTTATAACAAAAAGGTTAATTCCATTAAAAGAACTAGGTGAATAAGAGATTAACAAAAGTTAAAACTCTTTCTTAATTATATCATACAAGTAGGTTAGTAAATCATACATAATACTTTTGTCTGCCAAGGGAATGGACGATATTACGTTCATTCATTATTATTATTATAGTTATTTTACTTAGTCATAGTTTTCAGAAAATCGTTCTGGAGGACAGATAGGCCGTCATTCCATGTGTAAGTCTGCTCGGCTGCATCTGGTTAGTTAACACTTAATATCTATACATTCGTCCGCTCTCGAAATCCGCAACGCATCTCTCTGCAAAAGTCGAAATTAAACTTTTAGCGGCTCATTATCTAGGAAGCCGACAAGCATTAAATTTAAAACACAGTAAAGACAAAATCGACATATTATTTAATAGACCTGTACCACCTTATTGAATATTAATAGATCAAAAAATATTTTTATCAATTGTCCCGCTAATCTCAATATAAGTAATGATAATGTGTGACCTGTGACTAATTATAAATTTTAATCAGTGGTATAATATTTTTTAGACATAGTAAACCCTTCGAATGCTCAATTACGTAACGTACGTAATTCCAAAATATAGTGTAGTTAGCTAGGGTTAAAAACCGATCCAAACATATGTATATAATTGAGAAAAGGCTAGGCCTGTGAGTGAATATAAGGATAGAGAACATATTGTGCACTTATGTGAAAAAAGATTTGGCAAGTAAGAAGGTGTCTATCGAGATGACAGCAAATATAAATATGTATCTACGGAAGAAGAAAACAAGTTGCGCTGTCCACAAATAAACTGGGATCAGGGCAGGCGTGTGATAGTGATGTGATGACTTTGTACAAGATTAAGCTTCAAGCCCCAGGCTTTTCTTATTTCAACACCACCGCTCTTAAAGCGGTGAAGGCAAACATCGTGAGTAAAGCAAGCATGATTTAGAACCAAAAATTTGAGACATGTGACATACACCAACCTGCACTGGGCCCACGTGGTGGATTAAGGCCCATTACCTCTCTCACAGAGAAGATACCTGTGTCCCAGCAGTGGGAACAATAATAAGGCTGGTGATGGAAACATCAAGCGGGCGCAGGCTTATTTGAAATTGCAGCGGTCGCACGTAACCTTAAAGACCTTTGCAAGATTTCAGGGATTTAGAGCATCGATTAAGGAAAAATTATTTACTTTTCATATTCACAAATTATCTATTTTCGTGCTATAAACTGTTTGTTTAAATTAAAAACAAAATCTTAGAATTAAACAACTTCTTCTGGATCAGGAACCAATTTTGCACTTCGAAAAAATAATTTCTGATTTGCTTTTTTTATTCATCATTATTTAGATTCATACAGTTGGCGACAAGCAACAAACCTGTTTTGTATACGTAATTGTTTCCTTTTTATTTATTTTTTATTTTTTTGTTTTTACAAAGGAAACGTTGTTTGTCAGTTGTGCAAAAAAGAATCGTCATAAAATTGTGGGAAGTGGGAATCAAATAAAAGACACTTAAGTCTGTATTATGAACTAAGGTCTAGTATTCTTCAAAGTCAGCCTTCTTTTCATCATCATCGTCATCATTTCAGCCGAAAGACATCCACATACATAGACACCATATCCACCGACATAGGCCTCCTCCGCCCAATTGACCGATCCCGTGCCTCTCGCTTCCAGCGCATTCCCGCAACCTTAACTAGGTCATCAGTCCACCTAGTGGTAGGCCTTCCAACGCATCGCCTTCCGGCTTGCGGTCGACAGTCCAGATTTTTTCAGCCCCATCGGTCATCCGTTCTGCGAGCTATGTGCCCTGCCCACTGCCACTTAAGTTCTGCAATTATTCGGGCTATGTCGGTAACTTTGGTTGTCCTGTGAATATCCTCATTTCTGATGGGATCACGCAAGGAAACTCCGGGCATAGCCCTCTCCATTGACCCTTGGGTGGCTTTAAGCTTTCTGATAAGGCCCATTGTGAACGACCACGTCTCAGTCCCATGTGTAGTTACTATCAACATAACACAATACTTCTTTAATACACAACACTTTAATCTTCTTTTCAAGGTAAAATTAAAGGGCAGGCGCGCGTAGTCTTTTTGACGCCTGCGTAGAGACTGAAAAAAGGCTTTTTGTGCTCGGGAGAAACGACAAAAAATTGAATGGAGTCCTTTTCGTGCGTAGTGAACGAATTACAGGCTACCAAAAATGACAAATATTTGTGACTAAAAATCTCGATATTATGAACAAAAATGTATCGAGTGCGGTCGATTCGACGCCGCGCAACCGCTTGAAGGTTAAAAACGTTAAAATGAAATATGAAAACGAGCTCGCGGCCTCTGCTAGAGAGGACAATGAGACGTCAACACTTTTCGTAAAATCTAACCGTGTCTGAGAGAATCATGGTTTTACACTTAGGTTAAGGCAAACATATTTCCCAACCTTAGTGTAAAGTAAAAAATAATTTCGGTTAAGAGTTTGCTCAAAAATATCTTTTTAATACATTTTTTAACCAATGATAATTCACAGCCACTACCATACCGTTCATGGTATTATCAGTCTGGAAACGACTACTAATATATAAGTCGTATTGTTTTCTACTGTCTATTTATCCATTTGAAAGAAATAAATACAAATAATTAAGTTTTATTTTTACTATCAATGTTCTTCTACTTTTGTCTTCTATGTTTGTTAATCAATTACGCCAAATCAATTTCGAACACGGGTAGACCGTAGACAATTTTGTTTTAAGGTTTTGATATAATACCTTTTATCACAGTTGTACGTCTCCGTGAGATAATGCCCGAATTCTACGCAAGCAAAGCCGCTGACAGAGGTAATTGTTTTGTTTTAAATAATGCACATGCATCAATGGATGCATTCTACGCCCAGCCAGTTTATATTAAGTATGTATTCCAGTATTTACCTATTCATTAATGGAGTTGCCTCAATAACGTCTGTTGTATTGATTTCACAATAGTTACTTTGTGTTCTTGTACTATATTCGTAATATCTATTCATATTTTTCCTTATGTATTTCCCGTAACGTATTTGTGGTACCTTACATGAGAATTTAATTGATTACAGTTTGCCATTATTTCGGTGACTGGCCAAGAGGCTTATTGGCAACGTGCAATGGTCGTTTCTTCAGTCTTAATTCCAGAGCCTCGAACATTGACGCTGAGTTGTCCGTCTGTCGGTTTTTTATCAGTTCACATTTCGAGGAGTGTGCAACAGAACTGCTCAATTTGATTCCGCCTAGACCTTTCTATCATCGGCTACAAGACGTGCGGCAATGCGCCATCGTTATATAGTTGACATGCCATCCATACGCACCAAACGTTCTGGGAATACTTTTATAATGCGTACAGCAAAGGACTGGACTTCCCTGGCGGATTCTGTATTTCCTGAAAGCTACAACCTGGCAAGTTTTCTTCCAGGCAAGCGTGTGTCATCGTCTATAACATCATAGCTTACCATCAGTTGAGATAGTGGTCAAGCATAAGCCTATCAAAAATAAAAATTGGTGACAGATTCTCTGACTTTCGTTACAACTACGAAATATGTTAATGACAAACACGGCCAACAGTAACGCGCTTTCCAAGACACGGAGGGGTCTCGGTAGGTATTGGATATTCACCAATTCACGGACCAACCTCGGCCAGCGCTGCTTAATCTTGAAAATTTACCCATACGTCTTTACAACTTAGCCACGAGCTTCTCATAAATCATAATCATTAGCCTTCTAATATTCCCACTGCTGGGACCCAGGCATCCTCTCTGTGAGAGCGGTAATAGGCCTTAATCCAACACGTGGGCCCAGTGCGGGTTTGGTGAATTTCACACGTCTTCGAATTTTTGGTTCTAAGACATGCCAGTCTCCTCATAAATCATAATAGATCAACTAAAACATTTATCCTTAAAACATTAACGATCTGTAAAATGGCGTCACCATATCGGTTTGTTAGTTACTCTTAGTTACTCCTTCTCTTGTCCGTCAGTCCACATACATGGACATAAGGAGATATCTATCTATCTACCTTTAAACGAAGGAATACCTTTAAACGAGCAATTCTTTTATATATGTTACGGCTAATACCCGAAGTGCGGCTACACCTAGTATTAGCCGGAGCTTAGGGCACCCCGACACGGACATGTTAGGTTCGGGAGCGAACTCAGCTCCCGTCATCTCGTTCGTGTTAGGTTACTTTAGACCCTGCGGACGGAAATAGGAGCCCCGTCGCAGGCTCCGTCGACTATGTTGCGTGGCTACATCTAGTTCTAACCGGCTAAAACTAGGTGTAGCCGCACTAATACTAGGTGTAGCCGCACTTCGGGTATTAGCCGTAACATATATATAGTCTGAGTCTTGGATACGGCTCCAACGATTTTCATGAACTTTAGTATGCAGGGGATTTTGGGGGCAATAAGGGCAATAATCCAGCTAGGTTTAATTTTCAGTAAACGTAGTATTCTCTATTTGCTCGGTCACCCATCTATACATATAAATAAAATTGGAGTGTCTGTTTGTAATATTGAAATAACCGTTATTTACTACATGTATATGAAAATATACGGTACATACACCAAAATCACATTTTTACAATTTTCGTCTGTCTGTCTGTCTGTTTGTGCCGGCTAATGTCTGAAATGGCTGGACCGATTTTGACGGGACTTTTATTGGCAGGTAGCTGATGTAATAAGGAGTAACTTAGGCTACGTTTATTTTAGAAAAATTCTTTAATTAAAAAAGAAAAATAAAGAATCGACTGTTAGGCAGAATGAAGTTCGCCGGGTCAGCTTGTTATAAATAAATATGACACCAAAGATGCAATTATTTCATTGTATTTAGATGTATGTTGCAGATATTATTGTGTAATAGGAATAACATAACATTGCCTGGAATTACGCACCAAACCTAGGTTCAATAGAATGTAATTATTATTTTATTTTCATTAAGTATCGCTGCAAGCATTATTGAGTGTGGACATTACCTACGAAGGGAGGTCCAAATGTTTGCGGAATTTTGTTCTTATAATACTTCTACTTTTTAGGGAAAATATTCCACGAACTTTTGTCCATTTAAAGCTTGTTTAATTTTTTTTTTAGTTTTTAATTATTGAGTTATGTACTTTAATATAAATTCATCGTCCATTAACTACTGTGAACAATAAATAATTACAGTAAATCTCACAATGTACCAAGTAAAAATTTTTCCGTAACACATGCATACTTCGCAGTAGGATTTGTGTTTATATGAATCAATTGTAATATCCTTGTTTTCGTGAACAGTTTGCCACGAATAAAGGAAGAGACATATAATGTGGAGTTATAATATGCAGACTATAGTTTAGGTGTTTGTGAATAAATATAGATTTTATTGATTAACAAATTAATACAAGGAAAATATGGACGGTAAATGATTTCAACTTGTTATTAAAGTTATTTTAACCAAAAGGAAATCAATTTCAATGATCGAATAATATAATATTATACGATTATCTTGTTTTCGTTTTTACTTTTACTAGGCTCTACAATCATATCTATACAAAATGTTTAACTGTTTTTTTTTTAATACTTTTAAAATAGTATATAACTGGCAGTTCTACGTCCTTGTTCTACTTGTTTTGTGAATGTTTTCCAATTCTTATTAGATGTTGAACTAAAGCATTTAATAAGAGTATATAAATTATACATACGATATTAATGTTGGCCGCGTCTTTTGCCTGAAACTCAATGATTGTTTCAATGTTCCTTACTAGTTCAAACCGCAAATCCTGACAGATTTTTAGGTAAATTATTATTTTTTGTTTCTGTTATAGAAATAATAGCTTTTTTGAATGCCCGAGTTTACATGGTGTTCATAAAATTTATTTTGGGTTCGATTCCTATGCGAAACAATGATTTATTTATGCATGGTAAATGATAAAAGTTTCGCCCAATTATGAAATGGGACTAACCCATGGCTCATTTACACTGGGTCTTTGACAAGTTCTGAATCTACGACTTCGTCAGTCGACTTCGGAATCCCGAAAGCGGCTCGGTGGAAGCGTTGCTTACACAGCGACTAATGCCACCCTGACATATTCAGGTCGCTTGATGCCTGGGTTTGGAGGTCTCATGATTCGAGTCGTTGCAGACAGACTTGCATTTCGTGTAAGTCAGCCATTGAACATTACTGTGATTTGTTGATTTTATTTTGCATTGTACACCACATGGTGGTACTACAAGATATTATGTTGTTGATATGCTATTATTACAGATAGAAAAATGTTAGCTGTTCTAACCATAGTCCGAGCATTGCACTACGCTACTGCAATATTCTTCCATGAACCATCAAGTGGGGTTTTCCAAGGATTAGGGGTTGAAGACAACTCAGACTTCGGCTTTGCTATGACCGATACTAAGGATAGCTTTCAAACTCTAGGTAAGAACCTTTGTATTTGGACCCCAGGACGTTAGCACAACAATAACAAAAGAGGCAAAAGCTCAGCTGGCTGCCAAAAAGTTGGGGATCCTTGCAAAGGTGAGAAAGTACTTCTCACAAGAACAGCTGCTCAGCTTGTAACAAGCGCAAGTTCGATAATGCACGGAGTGCTGTTCTCATCTCTGGGAAGGATCTGCCAAATACCAGCTTGATGCATTAGAGTCGATCGAAAAGCGGACCAAGAGGCCCATCGGCGATGAGGCACTGGTTAAGTCAAAGCTCCAGGGCCTTGAACATCGTCGCCGAGTTGCCAGCTTGTCGGTTTTATATCGCTTACATTTTGGCGAGTGTGCGATGGAATTGCATAATCTAATTCTGCCCAGCCCGTTTCATCATCGGACTACCAGAATTGAAATTGTTGGAGACTTTAAGTGATCTCAAATGAAAGGTAAGGATAGGTGTAGAACCATTTTATCCGTTTAAATCATGTAAATCGCGTTTATGAGATATTAACTCATTACTGAATGTCAGCGCATTCAAGGCACGCAAATTTCCTCTGTGTCGAATGGGCATTAATTAGAGTTAAGTTCTGCAGCTCGACATATGGTAAAATTACCGGAGGTTGAATATGAATCGGATGCAGTTGTTTAAGAGCCTATCAAGCTTATCCAGGAATACCGCGTTTAGGCCAAAGTAGCACACGTCACCATATTCGATCAAAGGGAAAATTAAAGACTGTTTTGCAGTCTTTAATTTGCACAGTCTTCGTGTTTGCAAGAAAACGACACACAAGATACAATAGACGTCGAGGTACTCGTATTGCTACACATTGTTGTCTTCCGGGTGAGTTGCAATACTGATCGATTGGGCAAAGAACGAGCTAGCCCTCTGGGCACGGGTTAAAATAATCGGTCGGGTACTAAATTAACCAAATTGTTAAACGTGATCATATAAAAATATCAAGTAAAACATACTTTGGTAATGGAGCAGTGTCAGTAGCAGTGGCAGTTCGGTAATAGCCGCGACTTAAAAGTTAGGTAGTTCGTATGTTAGAGTCCAGACAGGTGTTTTACTGTGTGTGATTAATTCATCACCACTGCTCTCGAAATGGTGAAGGAAAACGTCATCGTGAGGGAGAAGAAAGAATGTTCTAGAACCAAAATCCGAAGACATACAACATCCACCAATTCACATTCCTCATTCAGCCCACTTCGTCTCACAAAGAGGAGGCCAGCATCCCAGTACTGTAGCGTAATAGGCTGATTCTTCAACATGTGGAGCATAATAAAAATATAATATTTTTCAACAGAATTCAACAAAACGTGGGACGGAGCGACCCCATACAGCAAACTGGACGCAAATTTAGGTGAATCGCAAATTTGTAAGAGTGATGATTGCAATCCTAATCTGTCTATTCTGGATTTGAAATGGTCTGGCTGGTTAGACGACTAAACATTACTTAATATTGTTTTTTTTTTTTAAATTGCCTCTTTTTGAGCGGCACATTAGAGAAGCGGTGTTTTAAGTTGAAAAACGAATACTTAAAATGTTAACGATATTTTAGTGTAAAATCATATATATTTTAAAGATTTATCGATCAAATACACCACATATCATAGACATTCAACGTAATGTTTTAATACGCGTTGTAGAATTAAAACCCACGAAAAATTTCTTAATTTTACACAGCGTATTTATCCCAAAATTGTATTTCAGTGAGCCGTACCTACTTGGCTCCTCTGCCAACGAGACAGTGAAGATTATAATCCAGAACACAGGCAACGCGTCTTATGGAGCATGTGTTTGGTTTCATGTGTACGGCGCATCGCTTGGCCAAAGCGTATGCCAAAATTACAATAATGGATACAGATGCTACCTACCTAATCCACTGAGGAGGAATACAAATGTAAGTACCTAATAAACATTATCTCTTAAAACTTGCTTCTTCTTGTTCTTACCGTGTCGATGGAAAAACCAATTATCAAATGATTTGTTTGGCCCAGTATTCAGCCACGACAAAACCCCGCGTTATCGCAGCCATAAGGTCATAGCTGAATAAAATCATCTTTAAACGTTGCAGAACTAGAAAACCTTTGTAAGAACGAAAGGTTTTTATGAGGTGACATTCTGTTAGTATCACAATTATAATGTCATTGCATTGAAACTATACCCAATATTATAAACAAATTTTGTAAAGTTGTAGCATTGTTTCTTTGGGCTGAAAGTTCTGGAGTGGCGACCGCAAACATGTTACATAGGTAGGCCTACCACTATGTTGACCCATAATTTGGTGAAGGTTGCGGGGATCCATTGGATGCAAGACGCATGGGACCGGTCAATGTGGCGAGACTTAGGATAGGATAGGATAGATGGACCTACTTTACCGCACTTAAACTCCCATTTGGTCCGTTGAGCGTGCAGGCCTCCATTTTTCAGAGGAAATAGGCCGTTATCTATCACGTGGGCCTAGTTCGGATTGGTAGATATCACATATCTTCGAATTTTTGATTCTAAGACATGCCGGTTTCCTCACAATGTTTTCCTTCACCATTTTGAGAGCAGTAGTGATGATATAATTTACGCACTTACCCTCCCATTTTGTCCGTTGTGCGTGCAGGCCTCCATTTTTCAGAGGCAATAGGCCGTTATCCATCACGTGGGCCCAGTTCGGGTTGGTAGATATCACATGTCTTCGAATTTTTGATTCTAAGACATACCGGTTTCCTCACGATGTTTTCCTTCACCATTTTGAGAGCAGTGGTGATGATATAATTTACACAAAATAAAGCGCCAGTCTGGGTTTGTACCCACTACCAACAACTAGTGTGGCGAGACTTAGGGGAGGCCTTTGTTGAGCAGTTGACGTATTTCGGCTGAAATGATGAAGATGATTGTTTGGCATTCCATGAGCGATAAGGATTTTTAAACAAAATGACACAATTCATATCATCATCATCATTTCCTTTTTAATTTTCCCACTGCTCACACTGCTGGACACAGGTCTGCTTTCTGTGAGAGAGGATATGATTGGGCCTTAATCCACCACGTGGGTCCAGTGTGTAATGGTGGTGGTTAATTTTTGGTTCTCACAATTCACATGAACTTCCAAAATGTCACTTTGTCAACCCGTAAGATTTGAGATTTCGACAACTCAAGGACTGTTTGTTTTAAGGCCAACGAGACACTTAAATAGTTTCAACCGAAGTTTCAAAATTTTTAGAAGTTGTCTTTTAAAAGGGGTAAGAATCCTAAAGAAAGCGTTAATCACCATTAACGAACACGATTGCACGTGTTCGTTAATGGTGATTAACGCTTTCTGATTCAGATAAGCGGCCTTTGCCATGCAGTGGGACACAGGCTGGTATCGTTGCTTAGACCAGTGGTAGCTTGGTTGTTAAAATTCAACATATTTTTTTTTTATCTCTATAAGTACAGGTTTTAACGGAAAGATGCAATTATATTTTAAATACTGCTTCTGCCCATGTTTATAAACAACTTAATCTAATGAAATAATAGCCGATTCTCAAAAAATATAGTTTCTCACACACATATGGTGTACCTCAAGGGTCGATACTAGGACCACTACTATTTCTCATTTATATAAATGATTTACCTAACGCTATTCAGCACCCTATGATTTTATTTGCAGATGACAGTACGGTTCTTTTCACAAATAACAAAAATAAAAATCATGAACAAGAAATAAATGATGCCCTATCTAAATTCATAAATTGGCTAACAATAAATAATCTAAAAATAAATCTTACAAAAACCCATTACATGAATTTCAAAAATAAAAACGCAAAAGCAATTCCATTATCTATTCAGTATAATAATGCAAATGTATCTGAGGTTACGAGTATAAAATTTCTAGGTTTCAATATAGATTCTAATATGTCATGGAAAACACATGTAAGTAGTGTATGTAGCAAATTGAATCAATTTTCTTATGCCCTCTACATGCTCAAAAAAGTATCTAACCAAACCACACTACTTAATGCTTATCATGCCTATGTGGGGTCCGCTCTATCTTATGGGATACTATATTGGGGATATTCAACTGATAAAGACATTGCGTTCAAGGCACAAAAAAAGTGTATTAGATCAATATGTGGGATACACCAAACAGATTCATGTAAACCTCATTTCATAAACCTCAAGATATTAACCCTCCCTGCTCTATATATCTATGTGGCCTCAATTCTAGTTAAATCAAACATCAGTAGCTATGACACATTGACAAGCAGTAGGCTTAAAAAAATATTACGCAATGAAACGTCCCACACTACAGTCTATAGCAATAGCATTTTTTGTATGAGCATAAAAATATATAATAAGTTACCCACAGACATTAAGAACCTAAATTCAATTTGTATTTTTAAAAGGAAGCTAAAAGACTTCCTGATTAAAAAGGCATATTACACTGTTAAAGAATTTCTTGAAGAAAAATAATTATTTAATATACTAAAATGACTGTGATACTTAATATTATGTGATATAAATTATTATAAGAATTGTATGATATAAAATAAAATGTATGAATAATTATAATTAATATAATTTAATGTTAACAAAATGTATATGTAACTTTAATATTAAGTATAAACCATTTAAATTGCAATGCCTTAACAGGCAACTAAGTTCTAAGAACTTACCTTATGTTAACATCTTCAAAATTCTGTACACTTAGTTCGCAATAAAGAATTTGAATTTGAATTTGAATATGAATTTTGAAAAATTTGTCCGCAGACGACAAATTTGTATGAAAAATCCAACCTTTTTTTTGGGAATTGACTACGACATCCTTGGAGAAGGTTATTATAGTGCTAATGTTGCATGCTATGTGGTAGAATGTACTGGATCCAATTGTATTTTTTATCTTTTTTACACCATCAAAACTATGTTTTGTTCCCTACATTCTTTGCAAATAAATGATTTCTGATTCTGAATTTGGTTTTATATATACATGGGCAGAAGCAGTATTTAAAATTTGATCGCAACTTTCCGTACAACCCATGTAAAGTTTTACTATGCGAAATCTAACACTCCGCCGTGGAAGCGAGCAATGCTATCAACGTTTGGTACAGTAAATAAAAAAATAAACAATTTATATGTGACAATGTTGTGATGATTAAATATTTTATAGCATTTTTATTCCACACTAACTCTTTTGCTATTGATTGTAACTTTTCTCGTTTTGATAGTAACTTGGGACAAGCTGAAGAGTGAAAATATTATTTATAAAGATTTTCTGCAAGTCGTCCTAAATAAGCCGTAGGCATGTTGTACGAGTCGATGAATTACTCGTGGGTGCGATATATACAGTACATAAGAAAGTTTTCTGTTCACTTATTAATATATAGTTTTAAGCCTAAAACATGATGTTTTTCTTACAGTATTCCATCGACCTTGAACTGATTCTGACAAAGCCGACGAACTACCCATATTTTATTCGAGTCGAAGTGCGTGTGTATGAAAACTGTGACGAAGAAAGTGTTTACAAAAATGTAACTAAAAGAATAATACTAGATTTATCTTCGGATGGCGTTTTCAATATTGGGTGAGTGATATTACCCGAATTGCCCAGAAGGAGGGATTTTTTTAAAGATAAACTGTTTAGAAATTTTTAATATGGATAAGACTGCATATCATCCTATATTGTACCTAGGCGACCGAGCTCTGCTTGGGTGACAAAAGAGAAAATATTTTTGTCGAGTTAACAAGTGTTCCCTGATATGCTTGCTAGCCATCCCTGCTACCCAGCTTCGCCCCCGAAAATCCCTAATTCGCAAAATTTTTATCGGCAATAGATTCAAACCATCGGGAAGTCAGGAAATGTATTCCTTTAGGTTAAGACATCGTGTGTGGGCAGGTAGGTGGGTACAATCGTGAAAATTAAATCACACAAATTATTCGATACACTAGGTTTATTCAAATAGTTACAATCTTGCTTACCGATATCACGGATTGACACTATACTGCCATTTTCTGCTGTACCCACAACGCTGCGGTAAGAAAAAGCGCGCCAAAACGAAATTGTTCTTGATTTGCCACCAGGCACCACTTAGCTCGAAACGGCCATACTGACATGTCAGACGTCCTCGTCTGTTCTCCATCGTAAGATTTTACACTTTGAACAGTGTATCGAATCATGTGGAAATCCTAATTGGATGTCCTCAGCTCTTGGGGAAAGCTGATGGATCTGTCAGACTCCTACTGACTAAAACCACATAGTGTTCTGTAGTCCGTAGTTCCTCTTGAGAGGCGAACGTAGAACACAGCACGTCGTCTTCTCGGGCCTCTCTCAGGTGACAGACTCCCCAAATCTATGACCCACAGGCATCATCTTCTTGTTCTTGCTCCATTCCACCTCATGTCTTTTTCCGCCGACTCCTCAACATTCTCATAGTCTACTCCGTCCTGTCAGTCTCCTTTCATACAAGGGATGTTATTCAGAAAAATACAAAATCTCCACACAGTATTTGCTCGTCCAATGCTTACTCAAACTCTAGGTGAGTGAGGAAATCGTCTACCGGTACATTGAGGTGTTGAAGTGTTTGTCCAAAAACGCCACCATATCAGTCTGTCTTCAGGATCAGACCTCGAAACCAATCCTTGTCCAGCGTGGCGTGAGAAAGGGATACGTCATTTCTCCGAAAGTGTTCACTGCTGCGCTGGAGGATATATTCAAGGTTCTGGACTGGTTGATGCCTAGGCATCAACTTTAATGGCGAGTATATCACTCACCTTCGGTTTGCCGACGACATAGTGATCATGGCTGAGACCATGGAGAGCCTCAGTGAAATGCTCGATGACCTCAGTAGAGCTTTCGAAAGAGTGGGTCTTAAAATGAACATGGACAAAACCAAGGTTATGGTGAATGCCCATGTGCCCACTCCTATCAAGATCGGAGACTCTACTCTCGAAGTTGTAGACGATGTGCACATTGCTCGCAGAATGGGTGGCCGATGAGGCCGAAAAGTTCTGGAATGGCGTCCGCGAACCGGATGACGATACGTTGGAAGGCCTCCCACTAGGTCGACCGATGACCTGGTTAAGGTTGCGGGGAGGCGCTAAATGCGAGACACCTTGGATCGGTCAATGTAGTGACATCTGGGGGAGGCCTATGCCCAGCAGTGGACGTCTTTCGGCTGAAATGATCGTGTGTGAGCAGGTAGGTGGGTACAATCGTGAAAATGAAATCAGACAAATTATTCGATATACTGAGTTTTTTCAAATAGTCACAACTCACAGTTACAATCTTGCTTACTAATATAACCGATTGTCAGAGATTCTATGACGTCTTAGCTCTAAGGCGGTCAGTACTCAACTGCTCTATTTTGCTGTCACGCAAGTAAAAAGCAAAAAGCGCGCCAAAGCGTAGTTGTTATTGATATGCCGCAAGGCACGCCACTTGTGATTTGTTTCGACGTCCGAAAAAAATCTGAAAAAGGAGCCTAAAACGATGGTTTTTTGATCATTTTCATATTTTTCTAGAAGACTATGAAAGATAAAACACATATCTAAAAAGAGTTAACAACCTGTAGAACTTTGTTCTCAGGGTAGAATTTATAAAATAGTTATTTTTTTTAATAATATTATAATATATGAAACAGCGACCGCCATACGGCTCTTAAGTCACCAACGAGGCCTTGACGAGTTAAGACTTATTATGAGGCCACAGTGTAACAAAATCAGTAGGTTAGGCAAGTTTTTTAACAGACTTCAAAGCAACAAGGTAGTTCTGCATTCGATTTGGTTTTTGAGTTGTTAGACCATTGATTTTCTTTTGGTTTTTGGGGTCAGTCCAAATAAAAATTCAAAATGGCGTCGACCAAATTTTTTGAAACTTTCGTCATGGGTATCATTTTCATGGTTTTTAGGGTCGCAAAATGCAAATATGGCGACAAAATTAAAATACAAGATGGCGCTGACCGAAATTTTTGAAACTTTCGTCGTGGGCGTCATTTTCATGTTTTATGTGGTCGCAAAATATGAATATGGGGTCAAAATGAAAATCCAAGAGGGCGCCGACTAAAATTACGGAAATGTTTGTCGTGGTTTTTTTGGGTTTTGGGGTCAGTAATTGCGAATTGGTACACAAAATGAAAATTGTGAATGGCGCCTTCCAAAATTTCCGAGATTTTCGTCAAGGCTGTCAGTTTCATGGTTTCTGGAATCGCTTATTAGAAATTTTGAGAAAATTTCGGTCGGCACCTTCTTATATTTGGATTTTCATTTTGACACCATATTAGCATTTATCGACCCAAAAACCTTTTCATTATGATATCAAGGTTTGGGGTGCTGCTAGAACATATGATTATAAGCTTGGCCAGCTTTTATTCGTCTTACAATGAGGAATAACATATCAAAATCTTTGCAGGGATTCTCACAGGCTTAACATCACAGACAAACAGATTTTGGAAAATACAACTATTTATGACCATCTCGAATTCCCGGTATGTATTCATTTATAACTATTATGATAATTACGTAATAAGAATTATTCAACTGAACTAAAAGCCATCGTTGAAAGAGAGATGTTTTTTTTACCTGTGTGAAAGCAAAAAAACCAAAGAGGTATTTAATGCACAAAACGTTATTCCATTGACCAATCTCAGCAGAGACTAGCCAAGGTGCTTTTATTTAGTTGGACCTCTCGCAGTTCAATCAGAGTGATTGACTACTGCTTAAACGGGGGATCCTGTGGAGACTAAACTAGAGCCTCTAGCCAGGATCAATAACCTAAACCTAAGCGACCACGCCGAGTGATACCCCATGTGGGGTCTAACCTCGGCTCAGGGCGTCGCTGGGTGGACAACTAAGGTTGGATTAAGTGATTCAACAGGGTCTACCCTTTATAGCAGAACTTTTTATTTCAAAATATTAGTATGCATAACATCGGATAGCATAAACTTCATTTCGCAGAAAATCATATTTTTTGTTTTCTTGATATAAAACGTTGCCCCACACTAGGAATTTCTTCCTGTATCGTGGGTGCGTTTACAAAAATTTAAACTCACATACACAATACACCCAGATCCGGAACAATTATCTGTAGGCCATACAAATATTTGGTCCGTGCAGGAATCGAAACCGCGACACGCAGCGCAGCAGCCGATCGCTCAACCACTACGCCAACCGTGTCGTCAAATCATTTGACATACACTCCTTTAACATCAATTCAGAATCATCTTTAGGCATAAATTCTATATCGATAGTCATTGAAAGGCAGAACCATCATATTGCAGAAAGTTCACATATTAATTGAAATATTCATCTATAACATTAAAGAAAATTCATAGTTAGAACAATTTTGTATTTTTTTATCAAAATAATTAATTTGGATCCACTAAACCGATCAAACCCATAGCCCAATATATTTTTCCCACATTTTGCAATAGTCCTGCACCAACCCGGGTTTGTCCTTGGGTCCACTTGAGTACTGTTTATAGGAATAATCGTCGGTTGGTGTCACATTTTCTGATACATGCCTAACAAGGCTTGTGCGAGTCGGCCTCTCACACGCCTTTCAAAGGACTGTGACCCCAGGTTCCCACTACTGTCAGAGTGTTGTAAAAAATTTATTAAACAGAAAACATTCTTTTGGTTTTTATTTAGCTGCATGAAGCATGCAAACATGCATACACCATGCATGCAGCAAACATGCAGCATGCAAGCGAGCATGCAGCAGGCATGGTTTCTGTCACGGCTCAGGAGCAAGAGAAATGAGCATTTAATATTTTGATAATTTTTTATACAATTCGATTTATATAAATTACTTTTCGTCGATTTATATTTTGATTGATCCATTTTTGTTTTTTTCATCTATGAGTAGGCAAAATGATAAAAAATATTGAAATAATTAAATTGACCGGGCTTTCTGAATAATGCGCTGCATCGCTTACGACCGGGTAATAAAAATATGTCTTTTTTTAATATTTTAATGTTGACATTGGTTTTAATAAAGGATAGGTAAGTACGATAAGTATTTAAGCAACAAAGTTGACGGAGCTCCGCTGCGCGGAGCCCCTATTTCTGTCTGCAGGGTCTAAAGTAACCCCATCCGTGTCAGGGTGTCCTAAGGTCGCGAGCTCGCTTCGCTCGCTCTTGGACTACCGTGACGTAATAAATAAAAAAGAAGATCAAATATTACTTTTGTATACCAAATATTAATTGAGTATGTTTAAACATTACTATCATGTTACCTTGAATGCAGTTCATTTATAATTTATTTGTAGATCAACTAATAAAGACGCAATAATTTATAAAAAGATTAAACATAAAATATACATCATTTATTTTTAAAAGCGCTGAATTTCAATAGATCGATTAGATTTTAGAAAATCAAATAATATTGTCCCATAATATTATTCCAAATGAATTTCTGCCATTTTCATAATATGCCAAGTGAAATTATGCCAAATAAAATTCTGACAGCTTAAAAGTATGCCATTGTAAATTCTTGGCTTTGCGTGCACGAAGACAACGCAAGCATAAGTCACAATGGGGGGTGTCATTCTGAATTTCGACAGTTAATTATTTCGACACAGTCCCAATTTCGAAAAACAATAGTTCGACTTCTCATTGCTTCGACATAACATATATTCGACTAGCATTAGTTTGACAGATTATTCTTCGACAACACACATCTTCAAAACACACTACTTCGACCGAACCCTTCTTCGATATGCACTTGTTCGGCGGATCTCTATTTCGACGGAACATACCTTCAACATAATACTGCTCTGATATATGACAATAATAATTGAATTTCGCTTTATATGAAGCTATCAAAAAGTTGTAGGCAGCCAGTGACCAATTAAAAAGAGAGAAAACAAAACCGATGAGGCAGGGCCGCAGCCTTTAACCTATTGGAGGCCCTGGGCACATTAGGATAATGAGGCCCCTGTACATTTATTGCCGAAAAACATATTGCTTTCGAAAAAAATCGAGTATGACTGACTACACTGCCTTCTTGCCTAATATTTTTTGCATGCGCGAAGCTACTCTACTCTCGCCCGAAAATCAGGCTTTCCGCTTTCAGCTTGTACAATTTATGTAGTGGTAACACTGCTTTAAGGCTACGTTATTCGAGCCTGTAGGAGTCAAAAAGGCTACCAACGCCCGCGAGACATTATGTAAAAAATACAACCGGCCAAGTGCTAGTCGGACTCGCGCACCGAGGGTTTTGAACAAACAGCTGCACCAAAATAATAAGCTAACATTACTGTATTTCATGAGCAATAGAAACACCAAACATTGATAAAGAAACGATGAACTGAATCAAGGAACAAAATTAAATTTGCCGTAGGAAAAGTTCAAAGTGCATACTAACACTAGGTACAAATTCCAACAATTTTTTTTATATTTTGTTTTATTATTCATTACGGATTTTTCCCTGATTACTTTTAAAAAGATACTACAGAGAGCGTGCACTTCGGCAGTAGTGCTAGTAACTTCCTCATCTGTGATAGTGCTGCCTCTATGTTTCGTACACGTCGTTTTTAATAAATTGTATAGTTTATGGTCACGGGGCCCCCGAGAAACCGATATACTCGTATTCGCATATGCTGCTTGACCACTTGGCGCGGAGCGGAGAAAAGAGGAGCGATGCGCCAGCGGAGTTTTTATGCAATTCGATTGTTTGGCTCCGCTCCGTTCTAAGTGGACAGGCAGCCTAAGCGAATATATCGGCCTTTCTCTTCTCTCTTCTATCGTCTTCTAACACTGAATTCAGATAATACCAAATACATTTTATTTACAATGAGGAATACTAACATACCGCCTACTAACCTAAACATTTACGCGCATAACTGTAACTCGTACGCTGACACTGCATGTTCTTGCAGTGACAGCTGCAATTTGAAATATCTAGGTGTCACTATTGACTCCAATCTAAATTTCCATAAACATATCGAGTTACTATGTACTAGACTGCGCAAATTAATATATGTTTTTAAGAATTTACGTAATATAGCTGACTTTAAATTAATTAAACTGATTTATTTAGCCTTGTGTCAATCCATTCTTACCTACTGTATAACTTCTTGGGGTGGCGCAGCTAATTCAATTTTACTTCCTCTAGAACGTGCTCAAAGAGCAATTCTAAAGGTTTCGCCTTGCTACCTAAAGGTTAGCCTTTAGTCCTTTCGCCCTTTTCGATTTCCGACACAGCTCTACAAAGCATGTAATGTTCTTACAGTACGGCAATTATTTATTTTCCACACAATACTTCAACAGCACATTGCACTTCGCTATGCTCCAGTTCCTTCCGACAAGAGACGGAAGGATCTGGTATGCACAATGTCACAAACCAAACATGCTTTTATTAATCGGTTTTATGTGTTTTTAGGTCCTTTTCTGTATAAAAGACTCAACAAGTTACTCGATGTTTATAGCTTAACATATAAAAAATGCTGCTTTACCTTATCAGATTATTTAGGGACACTCAATTACAGCGAGACAGAAAAACTTCTAGAAATTGTTGTTTGATTGTGATATACTTAAATTACTTACTCTTATTATATTTACTTTTATTTGTTTTTTTTTCCAATTTTATATATTTTTATGTTTGTTAATAGACTAATTTTATTTAATAATGTAACAGACCCAATATTTTTTAATGTAAAGTGATGGCCTGAAACACAGGTTTGAAAGAACCTAAATCGGGCAGGTCCATACCAAAAATAGAAATTCTTGTTTAAAATCTTATAGTTGTAATAAAATATTTTAGTTATAGTTTACATATAAGCATTTTTATACCATTATTTTAGAAATAATACTACTGCACCTAATGTACATTTTTGTGAAGGTACATACTTTTAATAAATTATGCTTAAATTATTCTTATTCTTTCGGGGCCATGGGCACGAACCCCGTATGCCTTTATGGTAAAGACGGTACTTCGATGAGGTTTTATTTGTGGCGTAATGCCACAGTAAGAACTGTGCAGTAACAGCAAAAAATCATAGCGGCTGGAAGTGTGACGTGTGGTACGAAGGAGAAGAGAAGTGGAAGTGCGACAGGGTTTACCCCTCGGCACAAAGTACTCAAAGCGTTCACGAAGGTATTGAGCAGAATTTGGATTGTGTAGGATAGTATAGCGAAGAAATAGGATATGGGTATCTCGACAACCTTACATACGACATGATTTACATATACTAACGTTGCCCAGCTTATACATACTTCTGTTGTTAGTTAATTTCAAAAAATATGTCCATGAATATGAATCTGGGGAAGAAAGAATAGCCAGGGAAAATACTCGTAGAAAGGACTTTAAAAATAAAGTTGTACCTAATTTCAACATTGTCAAGCATAGCCCTCATTACCAAGCTGTACAAATATTTAATAGATTGCCAGCGGATTTAAAAATTTTGTTATACACTAGCTCTTTTAAGGCTAAACTAAAGGCTTTTCTGTTGGATAGAAACCTGTACTCAATAGAAGAATTGTAATTTAGAGATAATATTGAAATTTTCTAACTAGAAAAAGCTACTTATTGTTATTGGTATTGGTTGGTCATGTTTTCTGTGTATTTTATTTGCATGTATTTTTTTTTTTAATTTACTTTAATATAATTAATAATGATGAATGTAATATTAAATAATGTATCAAACACAATGTAAATTGTTCCTGATAGATAAATAAATAAACAACGCCGAATCGGCAGCCACTTTAAATTAGTCCGAAACTCTGACACGTGATCGTATTGTCACATATCAGAGCAGTATTATGTCGAAGGTATGTTCCGTCGAAATAGAGATCCGCCGAACAAATGCATATCGAAGAAGGGTTCTGTCGAAGTAGTGTTTTTCGAAGATGTGTGTTGTCGAAGTATAATCTGTCGAACTAATGCTAGTCGAATATATGTTCTGTCGAAGCAATGAGTAGTCGAACTATTGTTTTTCGAAATTGGGAATGTATCGAAATAATTAACTGTCGAAATTCAGAATGACACCCTCCCCCCACAATGGGACAGATGACCGTGGTGAATATGCACATCTTACACTTGACGGAAAAGCCGCTGCGAGCAGTCAGTGCAGTGCAGCATCCCGTGGAGTCTGCTCATAACAAAGGTAGCTCGCGAACGTGCCGCCTTCATGTGCTTGGCGAAGGGGAGGTGGTTGTCTAGAATAACACCTATATATCTATGGCTTGCTCCTCCCATGGAATCGGCTTGCCGTACATATTGATGAGTCTGTGGAGGTGCGGGTTTCGTCGTCGATCACTCCTTGAGAAGAGGACTGCCTGACATTTTTCGAGGATTACCTCGATTCTCCAAAGCCGGAACTACTTGCCCAGTGTGTTTGCGGCCGCAGTAGTAGAGAACTCTCAAATATCAATGTCATAATATCAATGTTGCATTTGGAGAGGGGACTGCTAATGAACGCACCGTGCGATTTTGGTTTAAACGCTTTCGTGATGTAAACTTTGATTTGAAGAACGACCCACGTGGAAGACCGCCCACACAGGTAAATAACAATGAATTGAAAGAGATGGTGGAAGCCGATCCAAGCCAAACTGCCCAGGAATTAGCGGCATGGTTTAAAGTTACCTTACCAACAATATTGACCCATTTGTTTCAAATAAAAAAAATATGAAAAATGGGTGCCTCATGATTTGACTGATCTGCAGAAAGAAACGCGTGTTGAAACTTGTGTTACCTTGTTGAATCGATACAGAAATGAAGGAATATTGGATCGAATTGTGACATGTGATGAAAAGTGGATTCTTCACGAAAACCGTAAGCGAAAAATGCAATGGCTCACCCCAGGTCAAACGCCGCAACAGTCCTAAAGCAAAGCTTACCAATAAAAAGGTAATGGTAACTGTTTGGTGGTCTCAGCATGGTGTTATTCATTATAGCTTTCTCCGATCTGGTCAAGCAATAACGGCAGATGTCTACTGTGCCAAACTCCGAACAATGATAGCAAAACTAGTAGTAAAACAGCCCCAACTCATGAATCGATATTCACCATTATTGCTCCATGATAACGCGAGACCTCATACAGCGCGAGAAACCGTTTTAAATCTACAGGAACTGCAATTAGAAACCCTTCGTCACTCTCCGTATTCGCCAGACCTTGCTCCAACGGACTACAATTTTATTCGTGATTTGGACAATTTTCTACGTGATAAAAAGTTTTCTTCTCAGGAGGCAGCACAAAATGCTTTCACACAGTTTGTCGAATCTAGATCACCATAGTTCTTTCGCAAAGGCATAAATGACCTTCCTATTAGATGCGAACTGTGTACCATTATCACTATTTGCCTAGGCAACCCCCATCTACTATTTAACTCAGTTAATCTGTCTATGAGACTAAAAGCTAAAGTGCTTGAATCATTACGGATGCCTGCAGTGATAGTGGTGAGTAGGCTCGCCGGATCGCGTCGTGTCGCCGCACGGCGTGGCGTCACCGGCTCAGCCGACTAATGATTCACCTGTAGAGGTTCAAGCTTTAGTTAAGAGTCAAGTTGCCTTGCCTCCAGGGTATACCCCAACCCGCTGCTGAACAATTCCTTATATCTGATTAACAGTACATTAATATCATTAGACATACTGACTTCTTTCCAATTTACAATGTTAAAGTTGCTAAAAACTGGAATTTTTATTTTAGTTAAACACTGTCGGCCCAGTAATGAAGTGGTACCTTCTCAAATTACAAATAATTCTAGTTGCTTACTACCCTGCCCATAAACTACAATCGGTTTGAACATTCCTAGAGGTTTATTTTTTTGAGCCACCATTATGAGCATTGAAACACTTTTTAAAAGTTGCTTCACTAATGCACAATACCGCGGGACCAGTGACGGTACCAGTGTTTTCGACCTCCATAGAAAAAGTAACGTTTTCAATACATATGGGCAACTTTAACGCTCTGTTATTTTTCAAGCACAGATGATGAAATTCTTCTTTTGTCGACCTCTCCTCTACTGGTAGATGTTCCAAGGCATCCCCTTAGTATGCTGCTGAACGCCTGGTACCTTGCCCGCGTTCGCTGCCATGTCCGGGCACACGCGTCGCAGCTGTCCCGGGTGCCTGCAGCTGCTGCACACGTAGTTACGAAATCGACACTCAGAAAAGAAGTTCTCCGTCGCTCCGCACCGCACCCCGTAAAACTCAACATCCGGCCGCCACTGTTAACACCGCCGCGCCGCGGCCGCCAGCTTGCGGCTGCAAGGCGCAACCGGTCCACATACACTAACTAAATGACGAATTCTTTAATTTTTCCTATCGGCTTTGTATTAATTCCAGTTCATACTCTCGCGACAAATCGGAATATGCACCACACAATACGAATCACACGCAATTGTTCGCATTTGATATCCTCGTCGCCACTGTAATGTGCGAGGGGTATTAAATAAAAGTCAAGCGTTCCACCTCAGAGCTATAATTAGACTGAATCCATGTACAACTTAAATCTACTGACTTACTTAAAAATAATAAATATGAATCTAACTACATAACAGATATCGCTAGTCCTGAAGATTCTGGTAAGGATAATGGAACAAACTTTTTGAATTATTGCATTGTCATCGGTCCTTGATAAGTGTGCAAAGTTTCAAATTAATCCGACGTTTTGTAGGAGGTGAAAATCACGTTCAAAGATTCTGTTGTCTGTTCTGTTGTATATATGTTACGGCTAATACCTGAAGTGCGGCTACACCTAGTATTAGTGCGGCTACACCTAGTTTTAGCCGGTTAGAACTAGGTGTAGCCACGCAACATAGTCGACGGAGCCCCGCTGCGCGGGGCTCCTATTTCCGTCCGCAGGGTCTAAAGTAACCTAACACGAACGAGATGACGGGAACTGAGTTCGCTTGCTCGCTCACTTCAGCTCCCGTCATCTCGTTCGAACCTAACTTGTCCGTGTCGGGGTGCCCTACGCTCCGGCTAATACTAGATGTAGCCGCACTTCGGGTATTAGCCGTAACATATATATACATACCAAGCTAATAAAAGCGTATTAAAAAGGTAATCAGCTGCATCTGTACTGCAAGCCGACCCCAATATAGTAGGGCAAAGGCGAGGCACATTGATTTAATTTAATTTATTTAACTTAAATACTATTTATTTCTTTGTTCTCAATCCAGATAATAAACAACGGCAGTATTGAATGGATAGAAGCAGAATTCACAGTTGTGATGGCAAAGGAACCGTATATTAATTCTTTCAATGTAAGCAGTTTTCATTAAAATATTCAAATTTTTGAAACGTCGAACAACATCTGATTTGTGATAAAAACTCGAGCATCACCACGATATTTGGGATTTCTCGAATTACTCTCGAAATAAATGATGAAACCCCAATTTCTAAACTGAGTATTTAATGTAACAATGTATGGGACATTGTTACAATGTTGGTGGGTGATTATTAATGGGTTATAGTGTTTTTTTTATTATTAATAAAAATATATATCGTGTCGTTCTATCGAAATTATAAAAATCAGAGAGTTCAAGACGAACCTAATGAGTTATTTGGTAACAAAAAAAAAGTCCGTGTTGATAATTCAGCCTTTTTCCGAAGATTTTTGAAATTGTGGTACCTACTCCTTGTGTTTTTATAAATTTAGATTACAGCGGCAAAATGCGACACAGATGACTTAAAAGGTTCAACTTTCATCATTTACCACTGTGTCCTGGACGTTCTACCAAATACGACGCACACGATAATCGGGACAACTGAAATATTTGCAGGACGTCTAAGTAAGTATCTTCAAAATACCTTCTTTCTCATATGCGACTTAAACCAACTAACTAGGTGTACTGAAACACAGAATGAGGCATACTTAATCTTTTATTTTTTTACATAGTGGTTAATTGATGGTATGGTTGACGTGGGTGAGCGTTTGGCTGCTGCGCTGCGTGTTGCGGCCGTTGCGGGTTAGATGCCAGCTCGGAACAAATAATTTTACATTTTGAAAATTTGTAAGCGCACCCACGATACAGAAGAAATTACTTGTGAGGGTCAAATCTTAAAAAAATATGTGAAAGTAATCCTCATGTATACGAAAGTGGAAACATGGTTAAACATGGTTAAATAAGACATATGGACCATATGTCTTATTTAACCATGTTCATAGTCAATCCTTACATTTCTTACCCTTTATCAAAATCCGTTTGGCTTTTTGGCGTAAGAGCTAATACCGAGACATATAGATTTACTTTCACTTTGGTACTATTAGTATGGATTTTTTTATTTTAGTTTACTTTATTGAGACCTGCAACATTTGCAAATTACTATATAAGTGTGACGTAATAAAATTAAAGACATGTTAACGTTTAACCCACACCAATGTCCGTGAAATAATTGTTTACAGATAAATTTAATGCGTGTGTTGATATTACTAAAAATGAATAAATAGACGTACGTATTTTTATATTGTGGGTTAAAAATGGCTATTCTAAAGATTCAATGGCCATCTTTTTTAACTTGAAGTGCGTAAGCGCGAAAATATCCAAAGCAATGAAGTGCGTACGATGATAATGAGATACGTATCAACAATGCGTCATAGAGGCGCCCGCGCGCCAGCGTGATTTCTGCACCTTGCGATATGGAAAAACCGGGGCACACGCACTTCTCAACGCATAACATTTCTAGGTACAATGTAATACAGGTTATTGGTGATATTTGCACAATCGAACCTGGTATTACACAGACTATGAAGCATCATGTGCATCAATAGGCTGCGTCTTGACTCCAAGCTTTGACGTTAATAACGCGTCAATAATTGAGTATTTCGTAGGTAATTTAGACTTGGTGCATCTGTAGTACGTAACACGAATACTTTTTTTGAACTATTACTTTTTTTACATAAACATAAAAAATGGGTCTCCAAATATTGATATTAGTAGATGTTGATTAATAAATATTTTATGTGCCCTTTTGTTTTGTGTGAAATATTTTACAGATGGCTATCGCAACGGAGCAGAAATAACGATAAAAATTTGGTCACTATTAAATCTGGATGAACGAGTCTTGAACTTAAATGCCAAGTAAGTTCAAATATACAAACAAGATTAGTTTAAACACCGTGGCATTTTTATCGTCTTACAAAAGCAGCTTTTTTCGCCTGCCCTTGTTTATGAACAAATATCTCCATAGAAGTCATAGTCAATCCTCAAAAATGCATTGCATTTCCCATACAAATTTTGATCAGCTGACGAAAACTTTGTAAGGAAAATCTTAATTATTTTTGTGATTTCTTGGCATAACACCTGTCATGTGAATTCGGGTTATGGTCGCATCTGTAGGCGCTCAGAACGCGTTCTGGCTTTTCTACTCTGCCAGAACGCGTTATGGTGAATGTTGTGAAATCCACAACACGAATTTGCATTGTGGTCTGTTTCAATTTGTCAGAACGCGTTGGGGCTGGTTTTCAAGGTGCCACAGCAAGAAATTCACATTGTGGCGGTTTGTAAGAAGCCATAACGCGTTCTGAGAAATGTTTTCGCTTAAAGAGCGTTTTCTATCTTTGAACGTTGGTACATAAGTTTCTGTTTATCAATAAAAGTCAGTGATATCATCCCTGACTTCGATAGGAAATCCCATCGGGGACACAGCTTATTTATAATTTAAATATTTACAATTTTACATTAAATTTAAGTACCATGGCTGAACAACATTAAAATTCACACACTATACAACTAATATTTTTTAATAATTTTTAAAATTTATTTTCAGATCGACAACTACAATAATGATTCAAAAGGAAATTACATTGGGCAGTCAAAAGTGGCTGATAGCTGTGATAGCCGGGATATTCACGTTAATCATACTGGCTATTCTGACCGTTAAATATACTGGTCTTTGCAAGGTAAGTTCATTCCGCCAAACTAATTTGCTTTTATTTCTAGCGATGAAAAATTTCATAGCTCAATCCTATTGCCTGGGCCAGTATTCAGCCATGGTAAACACCGTCCGTGATGCAGCCATAAGATCTTAACGAGAACATGTAACAGGGCAAGATAAAAGGTGTGCCATGGTTTGCGGGGCGACGCCGCACAAACATCGAAATGTGAACAAAAAAAATTGAACTTATTTGCAGTGCTCACAAGATGTTTAAGGATGCCAGTGTAATCACAAGCACGAGGTTGATTGTTGTTTTGTATCTGTGCTCGTGGCTACATAGTAACAGCAGCACGGGTCGATCTTCAAAGTTAAGGGCCTACACCCGCTTTAGAATAGAATATACTTTATTGTACACCATAAAAGTTATACACATCTTTTATATGTGTGTGCCACATTAACTTTGGTTGTTCTCGTCTAGCTAAGGAAGAGTACTTGCGTAGGCACAACCTTGTAGCCAGGATTATCCATCAGCAACTAGCTCTGAAATATTTTCTTGTGACATCGGAGGTGCCGTACTCCAGATACGTGCCCGACCCAGTTCTAGAGAATGACTATATCACATTTTACTGGGATCGGTCCGTTATCACTGACAGGGCTATTATGGAAATAAGCCTGATATAGTGGTGGTGTACTGAATCGAGAGGCCTGCAGTGATTGTGGACATAACCGTCCAGCATGACGGGAATCTCGTGAAAGCCGAGAAATATAAGCAAATCAAGTATCTTGACTTCTCGCGAGATTGTCGACATGTGGTATGTGGACTCTGCGATCATTGAATGATACCGATAGTTTTGTCAGCCAATGGCTTAATAACCTCGAGCCTCAACCAACACCTTAGGAGGTTCTCGTTAGGCGGCGGCAAGGGCTTGATTCAAAAAGCAGTACTTCTAGTCACGGCTCGTATTGTTCGGAGTTTCCTCTCTCTGGAGACCTAACCGCCGCGCCGGTAGCTTGGACCCGTGTTCCCGATACCGGTGGGCCTCTATTTTGAGCCGTGGTATACTTCTCTACACCTCAAGAACCTCCGGATATCTCGCCCCCTTGAGTGTGTCAGTTACCCCCTGCCATTTTATAGCCGTGTAGTTCAACAGTGGTCAGGCAGGGGCCAGTAGTCCTCCTATAGTTTTAGGCATTCGATCCACTACACCTACCAAACCCATAGCCCAATACGTTTTTCTCCATATTTTGCAATAGCACTGCACAACCAACCGGGGATTGCCCTTGGGTGCACTTGCGCAGTGCATACAGGGATAGTCGTCGGTTGTTGTCACATTTCCTGATACATGCCTAAAAAGGCCTCTGCGAGTTGGCTTTGGGCCCTCGCATGCCTTTCAAAGGACTGGGATCCCAGGGTCCTGAGATGGTCAAGGTCATAATACATAATAATAAATAATTTAACCAATGTAAAGTCACATCGGTACCTGCCCGGATTTAAACTCACGACCTCAAGCACAAGAGGTGAGGTCTTAGCTACTGGACCACCACGACCCTTATAAGTATCACATAGAAACCCTTAACCATCGTATGGGCTACCACTTAATTTCTAAAGAAATGTTTTGATTTGTTTTTCTATGGATTTCTGACTACCTTTTCAGTGCGGATTCATCAGAAGGAAACAAAGAGAAAACTAATCGTCGCACAAGAGACTGGAAGTCTAAAGAGCGTTGTTATTATTTACTACCTTTTAGATCGCATTATGTCCATGCTCTTTGCGGGTAGGAATCACTGTTAACAGCAATAACAAAGTAAAAGGCTACCTCCGATTTCTGAATTGAGTATTTTGTGCTAAGAACGTGTCTAACCTTACTTTAGTGTCAAAATTTGACAGATTTTCAGGCAAAAGTAGAGTTAGAGAAATAATCAATCAACTTCAAATGCTTAAATTCAGAAATCGGGGGCAAATGAAACTATTAGAAATGGTATTTGTCAAAAGCTCAGATTAGAGAACAGTAGAAGATAGCGCCTAAGGAAAACGAGAGCGCATCCACCAATGCAAATACAAATTCCAAAACGAATACATAATCGCTTTAGTAAAAAATATTTGATATATGACCACGTTACATTACAGCAGCGCACGTCATTCCAATACATATGGGACTTAATTTGTCAAACTGATTAATTGACATAAATAAAAAAAACCTTTTACAAAAAATACTACTTACTATTTTTCACTTTGTAGCTTTTTTATTTAAGTCGGTAGTATTTTTTTATAAAAAGTTTTTTATTTTTCAGTTTTTAGTTGTACCTACCTAATAGGCAAGTTGTTTAGTAAGGTACCTATAACGCCAGAAAAGATAACACGATTATCGTGAATTTTGAACATAACTGTTGAAAATGAGCGTATTGGCGTGATGTTATGTTATGAAATGGTATAAACAATAAACAGACATGCGATTGCAGCAATTCCGAGAGATTTTCCGTTATTTATTGAAGAGTTCTGTTGTATATCTTCAAAGTTCTTCATCAGATCTTCAACAAATTAAAATGGGACCAATTTCGGAACATAGTCAAAAAAACAAAAAAAAAACAAAATCGGTCCACAATTGACGGAGATATCGGTGAACATACAAAAAAAATATGGAAGATTAACCGGAGATTTAACCGACTTCCCTTTTTGGGCAGTCTGTTAAAATATATCTCTCTGCAATCGTTAGTGTCAAGCACTACAGGCTTGCGCCAGTTTTTTATTCGCCAAGGGGAGCGGATTAAGTCCCTTGTCCATTGCTACTACATCTCGATGCAAACCCACGTCAGTGTGTAGAAAATATTGCCTGAAACTGCAAATCTCGCGGTTGTGTAGGTTCTTAGCATTTAAAAAGCCTCAGCCTCCACACTTCCGCGGGATATACAATCTCATGACCGACGATTGTGGGTGATGCATTTGACATGCAGTAAGCCGTGTACGGACCCGCCTATCCAGGGCGTCAAGTTCCGTTTGAGTCAATTTGAGTATGCCGAAAGACATGTACCAAGTACACCAATACATGACTTTTTTTTTCCGGGGTGGAAAATCGTCATTGGATGTCCTCCCTGGGGGCGGGCGGTGGAGTCTGTCAAACTTATACTGACTAAAAACCACCCCGGTGTTCTAACTCACGCCTACGCCGGGGTCGCGGGAACAACGATACTTCCGTATCGCACGATCTCCTACGAGGCGGCTTGTGCACTGGCTGGATCCCCGCCCTGGGACCTGGAGGCGAAGGTACTCGCGTCACTGTATCGGTGGCGCGAGGAAGCGCGGGAGGCAGTGACATATGGCGCGTCAGTCTCAGCTTCGCGAGGTCCTGGTGGCGGAATGGCGGGACAGGCTTTCACGCCCTTCCGCCGGCCTCATTACCATCGAAGCGGTCCGGCCAGTGCTCGAGCGCTGGCTCGGGAGGAGGCACGGCTCCCTGTCTTTTCGGTTGACGCAGGTGCTCTCGGGGCATGGTTGCTTCGGGAAGTACCTTTGTCGCATAAACAGGGAGCCGGACGTCCGGTGTCACCACTGCGTCGACTGCCGGGAGGACACGGCGCGGCATAAGCTGGCAGAGTGTGCCGCTAGGGAGGAGCGACGCCGTGCCCTCATCTCTGAAGTAGGCAGTGACCTGTCGTTGCCGGCCGTAGTCGAGTCTATGGTCGGCAGCGAGGAGTCCTGGAACGCGGTGGTATCCTTCTGCGAAACAGTCGTCTCGCAGAAGGAGGCTGCGGAGAGGGAGAGGGAGACTTCTTCTACTCATCCGATCCACAACAGACGTGCCGGGCGTCGGCAGAGGGCGGACAAACTTTTCCGGCCCCTCTAAATGGGTCCAGGGGCGACGGACTCGGGGACATCCGTCGCCCACACATCTGGACCAGAGGTGGTGGCGCTTAGTGTTCCACGCGCGCCCCTCTTAGACGTTGCGGGGGGAGCCAAACACCTCACTCCCCCCAACTAGAGATCGAGGCCCAGAGGCGGGCCGGCACTAGCCGGGGGTTGCGGAAGTATCGTTGTTCCCGCGACCCCCGGCGTAGGCGTGAGTTAGAACACCGGGGAGGTTTTTAGTCAGTATAAGTCTGACAGACCCCACCGTCCGCCCCCAGGGAGGACATCCAATGACGATTTTCCACACCGGAAAAAAAAAGTCATGTATTGGTGTACTTGGTATGTTTCTTTCGGCATACTCAAATGGACTCAAACGGAACTTGACGCCCTGGATAGGCGGGTCCGTACACGGCTTACTGCATGTCGAATGCATCACCCACAATCGTCGGTCATGAGATTGTATATCCCGCGGAAGTGTGGAGGCTGAGGCTTTTTAAATGCTTAGAACCTACACAACCGCGAGATTTGCAGTTTCAGGCAATATTTTCTACACGCTGACGTGGGTTTGCATCGAGATGTAGTAGCAATGGACAAGGGACTTAATCCGCTCTCCTTGGCGAATAAAAAACTGGCGCAAGCCTGTAGTGCTTGACACTAACGATTGCAGAGAGATATATTTTAACCGACTGCCCAAAAAGGGAAGTCGGTTAAATCTCCGGTTAATCTTCCATATTTTTTTTGTATGTTCACCGATATCTCCGTCAATTGTGGACCGATTTTGATTTTTTTCTTTGTTTTTATGACTATGTTCCGAAATTGGTCCCGTTTTAATTTGTTGAAGATCTGATGAAGAACTTTGAAGATATACAACAGAACTCTTCAATAAATAACGGAAAATCTCTCGGAATAGCTGCAATCGCATGTCTGTTTATTGTTTATACCATTTCATAACATAACATCACGCCAGTACGCTCATTTCAACAGTTATGTTCAAAATTCACGATAATCGTGTTATCTTTTCTGGCGTTATAGGTACCTTACTAAGCAACTTGCCTATTAGGTAGGTACAACTAAAAACTGAAAAATAAAAAACTTTTTACAAAAAAATACTGCCGACTTAAATAAAAAAGCTACAAAGTGAAAAATAGTAAGTAGTATTTTTTTGTAAAAGGTTTTTTTTATTTATGTCAATTAATCAGTTTGACAAATTAAGTCCCATATGTATTGGAATGACGTGCGCTGCTGTAATGTAACGTGGTCATATATCAAATATTTTTAACTAAAGCGATTATGTATTCGTTTTGGAATTTGTATTTGCATTGGTGGATGCGCTCTCGTTTTCCTTAGGCGCTATCTTCTACTGTTCTCTAATCTGAGCTTTTGACAAATACCATTTCTAATAGTTTCATTTGCCCCCGATTTCTGAATTTAAGCATTTGAAGTTGATTGATTATTTCTCTAACTCTACTTTTGCCTGAAAATCTGTCAAATTTTGACACTAAAGTAAGGTTAGACACGTTCTTAGCACAAAATACTCAATTCAGAAATCGGAGGTAGCCTTTTACTTTGTTATTGCTGTTAACAGTGATTCCTACCCGCAAAGAGCATGGACATAATGCGATCTAAAAGGTAGTAAATAATAACAACGCTCTTTAGTCTTCCAGTCTCTTGTGCGACGATTAGTTTTCTCTTTGTTTCCTTCTGATAAATCCGCACTGAAAAGGGAGTAAGAAATCCATAGAAAAACAAATCAAAACATTTCTTTAGAAATTAGGTGGCAGCCCATACGATGGTTAAGGGTTTCTATGTGATACTTATAAGGGTCGTGGTGGTCCAGTAGCTAAGACCTCATCTCTTGTGCTTGAGGTCGTGAGTTCAAATCCGGGCAAGTACCTACCGATGTGACTTTACATTGGTTAAATTATTTATTATTATGACCTTGACCATCTCAGGACCCTGGGATCCCAGTCCTTTGAAAGGCATGCGAGGGCACAAAGCCAACTCGCAGAGGCCTTTTTAGGCATGTATCTGGAAATGTGACAACAACCGACGACTATCCCTGTATGCACTGCGCAAGTGCACCCAAGGGCAATCCCTGGTTAGTGCGAGAAAAACGTATTGGGCTATGGGTTTGGTAGGTGTAGTGGATCGAATGCCTAAAACTATAGGAGGACTACTGGCCCCTGCCTGACCACGTGTGAACTACACGGCTATAAAATGGCAGGGGGTAACTGACACACTCAATTAATGGGCCCCCATTAAGGGTCGCTTGCTGTTTAGTTACAAAGCACAAAGGGGGCGAGATATCCGGAGGTTCTTGAGGAGTAGAGAAGTATACCACGGCTAAAAATAGAGGCCCACCGGTGTCGGTAACACGGGTCTAAGCTACCGGCGGTCAGGTCTCCAGAGAGAGGAACCTCCGAACAATACGAGCCGTGTCTAGAAATACTGCTTTTTGAATCAAGCCCTTGCCGCCGCCTAACGAGAACCTCCTAAGGTGTTGGTCGAGGCTCGAGGTTATTAAGCCATTGGCTGACCAAACTATCGGTATCATTCAATGATCGCAGAGTCCACATACCACATGTCGATAATCTCGCGAGAAGTCAAGATACTTGATTTGCTTATATTTCTCGGCTTTCACAAGATTCCCGTCGTGCGGGACGGTTATGTCCACAATCACTGCAGGCCTCTCGATTCAGTACACCACCACTACATCAGGCTTATTTCCATAATAGCCCTGTCAGTGATAACGGACCGATCCGAGTACAATGTGATATAGCCATTCTCTAGAACTGGGTCGGGCACGTACCTGTAGTACGGCACCTCCGATGTCACAAGAATGTATTTCAGAGCTAGTTGCTGATGGATAATCCTGACTACAAGGTTGTGCCTACGCAAGTACTCTTCCTTAGCTAGACGAGAACAACCAGAGTTAATGCCCGATAGATGTCAACCGTGCCATTTTTTACAATAACTCTCCGGTAGCTATTCGTCATGATAACTTCATCCATAATTGCACAGACAAAATCTACGGTTCTAGTTCTAGAAGGTTGCAGTTTTAGCCAATAAACGTCTGATACGCCCTTCCGCTTAACCCAGGACGGGAGAAGTCATTACATGATTTCGCATCCAAAAAAAAAAGCTACGGACGATGATTGGTCTACATCGGACCCATGTAGGGCTCGGCAAAAGCGTCCGTGATGTTCCTTAGTTCGCCATACTACTCATACTAGTGATAATAAACTGTCTCGTTGGTGTAGTGGTCGCAAGATTTATAATGCTTAGCATGAGGTCCTGGATTCGATTCCAAAGTTGGGCAAGGTGTTATTGGGTTCTTCCATCAGGTATTTTTCAGAAGCAATCTGGAGTTTGGACTTGCGTCCGGTAAGCAGCAATAGGCTGGCCTCAATCACATAATGGGGCTTAAAATAATTAGTGAAATTTAGGTGTACAAATAGGTGCTCTCCTGCAAAACCCTTCGGCGAATACAGGCGTGATGTTATGTTATTTTAAGTGACAATATTTATTGCTCATAGCATATATCGATTTATCTAAGCCCTTCGAATGTTATTTTTTTGTTTTCACTTCCTCATGTTTGTCTTTTTTGTTTACAGAGGCGAAACACTCTCACTTCGGCAGATGTAAGTAAAAAACCAAAACACTATTTTATGTCTTTAGGACAAAGATTAGAATAGATCAGGGGTAGTTTTATAAATCATCATTATCATCATTTCAGCCAAAAGACGATCACTGGTAGACATATGCCTCCCCCAGGCGACGACACATTGACCGATCCCGTGCATCTTGCAACCAGCGCCTTCCCGCAACCTTAACCATGTCATCGGTTCACCTAGTGGAACGCCTTCCAACGCATCGTCTTTCGGTTCGTGGTCGCCATTCCAGGACTTTTCGGCACCATCAGCCAGCCGTTCTGCGAGCAATGTGCCCTGACCACTGCCATTTTCGGGCCGGTAACTTTTTCTACTGCGGATATCCTCATTTCTGAAGCGATCACGCTAGGTAACTCCGAGCATAGCCCTTTGGATGACTTTAAGCTTTCTAATAAGGCCCATTGTGAGCGACCACCTCTCGGTCCCACAGGTGATTACTGGCAACACACACTGGTCAAAGACTTTAATCTTGAGACACTGCGGTAAATAGAACGAGATATTACTGCGCAACTTTCCAAACGCCACCCGAGTCAGCCGAGTCGGATTCCACGGTTGACCTGTTCCTCGAAGTTAGACCTACCCAACTGGATTGTTTATCCCCGATAGACGTAATCGTCTACAACTTCGAGTGTAGAGTCTCCAATCTTGTTAGGAGTGGGTGTTACTAGGGCATTCACCATGACCTTGGTTTTGTCCATGTTCTTTTTAAGACCCACTCTTTCGGAAGCTCTACTGAGATTCTCTATGGTCTCTGCCATGACCACTGTATCGTCGGCAAACCGAAGGTGAGTGATGTACTCGCCATTAACGAAGATGCCTCGCCTACTCCAGTCCAGAACCTTGAAGACAACCTCCAGCGCAGCAGTGAACAGTTTCGTAGAAATGACGTCTCACTGTCCCACGCTGCGCTGGAAAAGGATTGGTTTCGAGGTCTGATCCTGAACACGGACCGACATGGTGGCATTTTTGTACAAACACTTCAACACCTCAATGTACCAGCAGTCGATCGGGCACCGTTGGAGAAAATGCAGTGAAGTCTAAGTCTCGATCGAATCGAAGGCTTTATCGTAGAAGAAGACACAAACGCTAAGAAGAGAGGCAGGTTATACTCTTTGGTCTTCTGTATAACCTGCCGCAGCGTATGTATGTGGTCTACGGTGCTAAACCCTTTTCGGAATTCGGCTTGTTCGGGAGTTGGACATTGATAAACCTGCGCGCGAGAAGATTCGTGATGAGTCTTGAAAACAACTTGTAGACATGTCTAAGAAGTGAGATGGGGCTATAGTTTTTGAGCCGGGCATTGTCGCTCTTCTTTAAGAAGAGTATCACCACACCCGTGCACCACGCCTGTGGCATTTTATTCTCAAGTATAACGGAATCAAACAGCTTCTGAAGGGCCTTAAGGACCGGTTTCCAATCCACCCTCAGGAGTTCAGCCGTGATTTCGTCATCACCCACTGCCTTATTGTTTTTAAGCTGTTTCAGAGCCATCCTAATCTTGTACAAGCTGACGTCCGGAGATGTGATACGTGTGCTGGTTGATGTGTACAACTGCCCATAGAATGTCTCGATCTCCCTGAGAAGCTCCGGTTTGGCGGATACTATCCCACCATTGTCAGTCTTCAGCTTCGTGAGCTGGATCTGCCGAATAGCCAGATCCCTTGAAAACACCTTGGAGCCTTTATTTCGCTCAATCGCGTCTTTAATACGCTCGGTATTAAATCGGCGAAGGTCTCTTTTCAAGGACCTGAGATCTGTCTATTGAGCTGCCGGTATTTGCACGCCTGATCTGAAGACTACAGAATTATCTCACGCCTCTCCTTACACCTCTCCTTCCTTCGCTTGAGAGTAGGATCATATACCTTTTTGTTTCTATTTGTTCGACGCCGCGACGGGTTTTGAAAAACTCAGATCCGGCCCTATGGATAGATTCCACGAACCCATCGCTATATTCGTCCACGGAGTTCCTTAGGCACTCGAAACGAATCTGAAGTTCAATCTGATAGCTTTCGGGGTTTTGGACCTGGATCTGTGCTGGACAGAGCATGGACTTCATTAGTTGAGACCTTTCAAGCTTAATTTTAATGTTCAATGTGTCTGAATGTAACTGCCTGTGTGTAACTTAATTTTTTGGTGTGCAATAAAGTATATTCTATTCTATTCTATTCTTACCATGCGGGGATCGCTCTCGGTTTTCACCGAATTGATCTCAGAGACGTCATTGAACATTTGCTTCTTAGTTGACATGATGAAGTTGATCTCATTTTTGTTGAATCATCGGGGCTCTGCCAGGTCCACTTCCTGTTTTCATGCTTTCTGAAGAAGGGGTTCATCATAAAGAGGCCCTCCTTCTCCATTAAACTGGCCAGTAGGTGACCCCGATGGTTCCATCGTCCAACACCAAATTGCCCAACTTGCAACTCATCATAGTCTCGTTTACCCAGTTTCGCGTCGAAGTTCCCCATGACAACGATGAAGTGATTTTTGAAACCATGCATGGCTCTAATAATATACTCATACATGGCCTCCAACTCGTCATCAGGGTGTGCCGAGGTAGGAGCGTAGACCTGTGCGACCTTCAGCGAATATCTCGAGGATATTCTGAGTATAAGATACGCCACCCTGGTCAACACGTTCTCGATCTTCACCACGTTATTCACAAGGGACTTGTGGACGATAAACCCGACACCATCCTGGGACTGCCGGTCACCCTCTCGGAAATAGAGCAAGATCACCTTCAGATAACCACACAATACTCCATCGTAACCTGCTCAATTCCTCTTCGAGTTCGATGATCTTTTCGTCGGTCCAAAGTGTGCGCGTGTTGTACGTTGCCAGGTCCAGTCGTCAGTGTTTGTTGGGGTAGCCGGATCTCGTCTGGAGATTCTTAGCACCCCTTGCCATGCCGTAATATCGACTGCTACCGTGCTACCCAGACTGCTGGGCACTAGGGGCCATTTTTGATTTGTGCTATTCATGGTGGGGGTTGCCATAATCGCCACGCTTGGTAGGTGTTTTATTAATAAAGCTGCTTAATTCTTCTCTACAGACTGACCTGTTCATCTAAGAACATATTGGGTGAGGGTATGTACTTGAATTGCCAATAAAATTGTTTTATTTCCTCTCAAAATTAAGTATGATAATGTCTTTTAGTATCTTATCTTTTAATCAGCCTACTTTGTCTAAAATAATTTATTACCCTTTCTATCATTGATGGTTTTGATTATGCGTCGTCGTCTCGTAGTCAGCAAGCACAAATCATCTGAAACATCTAGAAAACACGACATGTTGTTGTTGATATAAAAAATCAACGAACTATTGAGGATTCATAATATGATGTCAACTTGAACATTTTTTTTTTGGGTTTGTTAACTCATCCCAATATTCTTCTTCCGCTCTGGGTGAAGCGGCAGGGCATGTCAGACTTTTACTGACTAAAACCCACCCGTTTTCCATCAGTTGCTTTTGACAGGGTCGCGGTAACTCTTTTTCAAATTTATTCGCAACCCGTACAAGCATCGGCCCTAGCGGACCCTGTCAGTTTTTTCTGACATCTCTATGAGGCGCGCGCGTAGTGTTCCTACGCGCCGTCGACTCGAGCCTGATCCTTATTGAACGGTGAGCTATCCACTAATCACCGTCTGAAAGCCCGCGCCTGCGGTGGCCGGAAATCAGCTTGCGACTCCCGACGCCCAGGGCGTCTCCTATTCGTATAAACTTAAGTAATTTTAAATCAGCACTTCAGAGTAATAAAATAGTTAATTTAATTATAGCAGCCAGCAAAAGCAGTCACTTACGCTATTATTTTAAGTTGTAATAATAATTTTCATAGTAAAGGTAAGTTTTAGTATTAAATTAGCCAAATCAAAAATCCTTCCAGCAAGTATCATGCAAAGGTAAATTGACTTTATATAATTATGTCACGTCGGAGTACTAATTTATTGTAGGACCACCATTATCAACTCCAATGCCTAGAGGCAGTTTCTTCATTCTTGATAGGAACGGGTGACCAACACACAACACAAGAACAACAATAACACACAACGCTTGATTGAAACTCAAAGTATTTATTTGACTTAGTTACAGACACTTTCAGTTTTCAGACGAACTTGAAGCTTAAACTGTGGTGTGTGGCTCGTTGGATCGCAAGTCCCTCGTCGATCTCTAGAGAAGACCCAACAAGAAACTCCAGGATACTCTTTTAAATCTTTATGTAGTTTATACAATAACTTTATGACAATTAGCGTTACATGTTAACTAGGTTTTCAAACATCTAATTAATTCGATTCATTAATCAGTTATTATTTTACACCAATAGGCGGCACTTCCATGTTGTTTTTGTTTAGACACTTATTACTTGAATAGTTGAATAAAGCTAGCAAACAATACTAAAATGCTTCTCAGTTAATTATTTTAACATTAAACAATCCCAATACTTACAAATACACAGTTGTTCGTAGATTATTATTAAAATAGTCACCTCATCACAATAATATCCAAAATTCCAGTAGTCAGAAGGTTTCCCTTTCTAACACAGCTGTGTAAAATAGTCTTATGACTTTATAGTATTTAATCAATTACTCAAATTTGTTTAGTTCTCGTATTAAATTATTAAATCTAGTTATTGGTCATTGAAATTATAACATCCGCCATTGTTGACAACTTGGCGTAGTAAGAATAACATTAGGACATTATCAAACATATTTACTTCGTCAAATGTGCAATAATAGTTAAAATGAGAAGAAATCCAAAATTCCTTAAATAAGTGTTCCCGTTTTATTTATACATCTCATATTAATTAAACATTGAAATGAGCTTATCAAATGACCTTCATTCAATCAAATCAATATCTGAATCCACAATAAGCCAAAAGATGGCGCTGAACCCAAAAACCAACTTAACAGATATTGAAATAGTTGTAGTAGTATCTCAGAAATGGCAGAATTATCGAGTTTGTGTTTATTGAAAATTAAAATGATTAATTAGGATAATGAATTTGCAGATCCACGCCTACAAGGTGACATATACAATCATTTTTTTTTCAGTATTTCGTCTCTTTCAACTCGCTACATTTTGGGCAATGATATCATGATTTCAGAAGAACACGAACAATGCCGATTACATGAGGTATGTAGTATCTAACTATAAATGTATGTATTTATACCTGATTTGGTTTTTATTCTTTTATTTACCATTTATTTGTTTTCACAGGGGAATTCTGCGGATCTCAATGATGGCAATCCGGTAATCAGTCCGTATTTTTTTCGGGAGGTATGTATTAATTATTGTTTCTAAAATAAAATAGCTTACCGTTATTCCATTATAGTTAATTCAAAGTAATTCATTACATTTACAGGAACTTAATGATTCTTATCTTGTGGAAGATAATGATGCTATTGTAAAATCATTACATTTTTTACAAGATACGAATGCATCCAATGTTGAAACTGCGTCTCAGAAACAAGAACCGGAGAAATTGAAAGAGAAGGAAAACAAATATTATGAGTATACAAAAAAGTAAGAAATCTCAACTTTCTTTAAAAATATGATATCAAAATCGTTTGCTACATTGTCTTCGTCTTATGTTATCTGGAATGAACCAGGCAAAGCCCGTCATTTGATAAGTATATCTATTAATGATCTGAGTAGCAACAATCTAAATTGAATGAGTCGCAGTGAAAATAATAGTGTATGTGTAAGTTTTCAGTACCTAGTCAGACACCATTGTGATGATATTATGGATGAAACTGAATATTTGATTAGTAAAATAGTAAACAAGCAAGTTAAACTAATCAATAGATAGTTATTTTTTAACTACAAAAATAAATGTTTACCTCCCGAAAAAAATACGGGCTAATTAACGGATTGCCATCATTGAGATCCGCAGCATTGGTCGGTGAAAATATATAATTAGTACATAAAAGCCAAATCAGGTATAAATACATACATTTAATATGTAAAAGTTAATCTTCTATTTTCTAAGAAAATTTTCAACTTTTATATAAATTACTTAATTGAATAAAATGTATTATTACACATCATATGAACTTTTATTTACCTTTCAGTTCAGGGCGGTTACGCACTATACGTCCATTTCCGTGATTTCCGAGTTCAAAAGAGTTCGTATGTAGTGCTTAAGCTTCCCTACAAGAAATAATACGGCTACTTATGAACCGTAATTTCACGGACACGGATCGGATGTAGTGCGTAACCGTTAAGATAGATAATTTATAATGAAAACAAATAAAATATAGCATATTTATTAGCTGTAAAAATAATATTTTTTTGTAACATTTCCACAATAGACCATAATTATAAAAGGTAATATTAAAGAATGGTGCTACAGTGCCCCCATGGTACAGTCTCAAAACTATTTTTATCATTTGTCTTTTATTTTTATCGCTGTTAAGTATCAGCCTATGTAATTTAAGAGTAAAAAATTATGAATTTTCGATCTACGATCGAAAATTCATAATTTTTACATACATACATACATACATATCATCACTTAGGTTTTCTTAATAATTTAAAGCTCTTTTATATTTTTCAATGTCCAATTTTTACTATACCTATACATATATTACTAGCTTTGTAACTCCTTTTGTTTTTTTAGGGTTTCGTACCCAAAGGATAAAAACGGGACCCTATTAATAAGACTCTGCGATCCGTCTGTCTGTCTGTCCGTCTGTCACCAGGCTGTATCTCGTGAACCGTGATAGCTAGAAAGTTGAAATTTTCACAGATGATGTATTTCTGTTGCCGCTTTAACAACGAATACTAATAACTGAATAAAATAAATATATAAGTGGGGCTCCCATACAAGCGCAACAGAGTTAAAAGTAAACCAGCACAGTGGCGGGAAACCTAAATTAATAAATCTTTAAACTTAAGCCGTTTTCATTATGCAAATTTGACGTAAGAAGTTGTCTTTAAAAAAACTACAATAAATATTGCTCATTCAATTTGGTCCCTATGACAAATGCACTTAAAACATATTTTTATTAATACTATGTAACGTTACGTTTAGCTCCGAAGAGCTAAACGTCAAACGAGCAAAGCAGTCTGCCGTTGCCCTTATTTTGAAGATAATGTAAAACGAGCTTATAGAATGCCTAGTCCATGGTATGTTATGTCTATGGCTTAAGAACAATAAATTGGACAGACAGATGTCAATTCAGATGAAAATGTCAGAGTATAAAATATTCTAAGATTTTGCAAATTAGCGATGTAATTAAGTTATGGAATATTAAAACAATCAGAGATAACTAAAAGTATGCTTTACAGGTGCTAACATTATCAAAGAATACATAAAAGTGAGTCACATGAGTTGAAACAGTTTCAAAAGATAAAAAGGTGTGATTTGTATAGTATTATAAAACGCAAATAGACTAAGAGATGTGGATCTGTACAGCAAAACACCACAACTAATTTCTCATACTAATGTCATGTATGAACACTCCCGAATGATACAGATTAGGAATTATCTTGCTCAGCATTTTATCCATAATAGCACTTCAACAAGCAATTCGAGACGAAAATTGTAAATTTAATAAGGGACCAACTTATATATCAACAATAAACATATGTTAAACCTGTTCAATGAGACCTCATACATTTATGGATAACGAACTGACAACAATAGAGGATTATGAATAAAACCAAATTATTTGTAATTTTAACAAACAAGTATTTTTATTAAAACTCAAGAAACACAAATATTAAATATTTTTGCAACGTTCACATACATATAACTTATATTTTTAATATGTAATTATAATTCGTTTGAAACAATTACTTTTAGTATTTTTATTTTTGAATATTCTGGATTCAGTCATATTTTAATTTAAATTATAATATATTATTAAGCTTATAATTTTATTATTTAAGTGTAGGTACAGTGTAATTATGCAGAAACAATCTAATTCTACATACAAAAAAAAAAATTACATTAAATATCTTTCTTTCGCATACAATTGTAAAAGATTAAGAAATCATTAAATTGATAATCTTTTTATCTATATGTTTCGTGTATTTTTCAATTATATTTTCTAAATCTGAGTAAATGTAACTGCTTGTAATATTTTCTATTGCATGTTGAACGCATTTATTTGCCCTGCACTCGCAATGTTTTTCAGGGTGATTTCCGGCCTCATAAGTTTCAATTTTGATCGTCCTTGACCGCGTAGAAAATGTGTTTCGAGCCCTCTTTTTTATATACGAGTTTGCTTGGATCCGCGCTTTTACAAGGGTGATGAGGTTCCTTTTCTTTTGAAATTGAGCGTAGCTGACTTGCTCGCAATTTACTCATTTGGGGGCATTGGAATAATATTAAAAAGATTTTCAGAGAAATGAAACAAAAAAAAATAAGAACATATTTTACGATAACATACTTTATGATTATAAATATAAATAAAAAATCATACTCACCAACAATTTATTATGATTTATCTTACAAAAATGTTCTCACGAATTGTTTAAAATTAAATATATTTTTAAATTAATTCCACTCGAACTAGCAACATGTTACTAAAGTTCAATTTTATTCCGTATACAAATAAGAAAGGCTACTCGGTACAAAGAGTTCAAATTCATTTTTCGTAGCTTACACATAGAATCAAATTAATTCTTTTTCCATTTTAGTAAACGACGCCACACCATTGCGAGTAACTGAGATGAAATTCTAAAAAGGAAGTTGTATGTACTTATGCCATCGCTGTTAATGAAATATATGTGTAAATAAAAATATGTATCCTTATCCAAGGCACCGATTACATTAATAGGTAGTTTTATAAGTAGGTAGGGTAGATGGGTCCACTATAAGTGATGTAGCAGCTTCTGCGGTGGTGGACTCATAGACTGGCGTCATCAGGATCAGCCAGAATGTGCCATGGTCAGAGCACATTCGCAGCTTTCCATTATGATACTCCTATGTTTTACTTGTAAAAGGTAAGGATTTCGTGCAGTGGTATTAAAGGAGGCATGTGAACAAAGTAAAAGTGTACGCAAGCTTTACAATTGTCTGCGCATCTCATAATGCATATACAAGTAAACAGAAGAGCAACAGCTAACAACAGCTCGTTGCACCACGTTCCAGCGGATTGGATTCCCGACGCATTACAATTACGAGTCAAGCGAAGCGTATACGCCTTTGTAATTGAATACGATATGCACTTGATTACCTATAATAGTAGGTTATAATTGGGGGCTAGAGCAAGTGATGCAGAACCCAATTATACCCAACTACGGTGCTGAAGCCTGTTTGGAAGCCGGCTTGTTCGAGAGGCTGGAAATCATCAAACCTTACAACACGTAAGTCGGGGCCTGCTCGCAAAAACACATAATATTTTTTTTTTTCGATCCACACTTTAGTTTTATTTATCTTTAAAAATAATTAACCCGTCTCCGAGTTGTACTCTGGCACTGTTGGTTCCGTACCTACTTCATAAACAAAACAAACTAATTTTGGCAGCGTCTTCGCCTTTTTTTGGCGTCTATGCCTGCGTGAAGTTCGAAAATTATACAATGGGATCGCAGGAACTAAAAAAAAATAAAGTTACTACCCGGATAAAAGTATTCTATTTTCTAATCCAGATCACGGTTTACCCGTGATTAACATACATTCAAACAGCTAAATATACCGACTTTCACACTTTTTTTATAAGCAAGATACAAATAAAATAAAACTGTCACTGCGCGGTTGGATCAAGGTCTTGAGAAGGCACCAAAGATGCATCGATTGCATGGGTGATTACTTTGAATAATAGAAAAAAAAAAAGAAAAAAAAAACGTAAACTTAAATAATTTTCAAAAGCTTTTTAGTATTTTTCTCAGCAAACCCTTTCATTTGATACCAATAGGAAGCGCACAAGAAATAGCAAGTCCGCCATCTTGGGCCGTCCGCCATATTGGATTTAGAATGACGTCACTTAGCTAACCATGCATTGTCATCCAAACTAAAAGTGTATACAAAATTTCATTTAAATCGGTGGAGGGTAACTGCTTTAAAATTCAGTTGCAAGATTTGACCCGAACACACTAACATACATACATACATGGATACATACATTGCAAGATAGGGATCCCTTCTTTTCGCATAATGTTCTTTATCCTAATATACTTCGGCATAACGATTTTGGCACAATTTGTTTTGGTATAATAATACTTCGGCATAATTTTTTTAGGCATACATTTTATGTTGGCATAATCATCTTAAAGACTAATTTGTTTTGGCATTAATTTGATTCGCATAACGTTAGTAGGCCTAATGACTATTAGCATAACGTTAGTAGACCTTATGATAGCATAATAATATTTAGGCATACAATTAATATAAATAACAAAAACAATTTTCATGCAAATCGTTTAAGTTACATAATGTTATGTATAATAATACATAACATTATGTAACTTAAACGATTTTTCAATCGCGAGAAAACTTTTATCTGAAGAATATATTAGATGTTTTGACAGTTTTTGTATAAAAAAATATGTCAATCAGTTAAGTTCTATTATGAGAAATAAATATGGCGGTTATTCCTCAGATAGAAGTTAACTGATTGAAACAGTGGTCCTTAATTATGTATAATTATTTATTTTAGGTGTATATTTTTAGCAATTGCTTGTAAATATGCTAGTTTAGAAGTATACTCATCTTTTTTACTAATAATTTTTCAATTCTTTTGGTTTTGTCCGTGTATTTTTTCATTTTTTTTGGTATAAGTGATGTGCCGACATCCAGTTTATTTATTTCAATGGTTTGATGTTTTATTTCTTGAACGATCTTTTTTGCCAAAAAATAAAATCCAGGCTGGTGTTTTCCCACAAAATGTGCAATTCTATTGTGCCATGCCTCTGCATGATTTTGTGTCCTAGGTCTATTTTCCTTTTCTAGTAGATACGTACTCCAGACTTTGGGTGGAAATGGTGGTGGTGAACTTGTAGTGCCCCATACATAATTCTGATCAAACCAATTTGCTATAGTTTCTGTAACAATTAAATAATATTGTTGGTTAAAAATGTAATACGATGTGCAACAAAAGTTAGTGACAACCGAATTGCTGCAAAACCGACTCTACGTAGTCTTGTTTGTCCTACCCCTAGAGTGTAATTTAAAATCGCGTAGGCGCGTAGGGGCGAGGCGGCCCACGGGCTGAGGAGCAGGCGGCTGCGAGCGAGGCGCCGCCCGCGGCTGAGGCTGGCCGGCGAAGCCGGCCAACAAGCCGAAGCTGCGGTGGTGAGCGAAAGCCGTCTGCGACGATTAGCACGCGTGGGGCCGCCGGAAGCCCGCAGCGCCGGAGCCGAGACAGAAACCCTGCCTGCTGCATGTTGCCTGCTCGCTTGCTTACAAAATTATGCTAAGATATATTAGGTCTTAAAATTTTATGCAAATGGAAAGGGAACCTGCAAGATAAATAAAAGCTTGTAAAAACGGCATTTTCACAGGTAAAGACCTAATAAAAAACGGATGGTATTTAAAAGTACTTCAATTTATTCCCATTTCATTTACCTAATTATGCCTGTGTTCCACCAAATATACTGAATGTGCACTAAAATATGTTCATTAAAATATGTCATAACGAGCATCTATTTAACAACTGTTGCAAATTTGTAAAAATAGTAATACACCTAATTTTAAAAACAAGCATTTATTTTTGTAGTTTTACTTCAGATAATGCACTGCAAAATGTATAGTACTTTGGCAACATAGTAGACCCTGCGGACGGAAATAGGAGCCCCGCTGCGCGGGGCTCCTATTTCCGTCCGCAGGGTCTAAAGTACTACTAACACGAACGAGATGACGGGAGCTGAGTTCGCTCGCTTTGCTCGCTCACTTCAGCTCACGTCATCTCGTTCGAACCTAACCTGTCCGTGTCGGGGTGCCCTAAGCTCCCGAGCAGGAATATTTGGTGCACGATCAGTATTTTTCGGGGAAGAATAAAATAGTTATTGTTACAATAGAATATTTGCAGCGCACTACAATAAAAAAGTGTTATATCTTGGTGTTAATTTGGAATTTGTTTGATGTAACATATTTTGTTGGCCGAGTAGTTTAATTATAGTAAAACAATTAAACGGGTTTAAGATCAATATTTTAGAAATGCATACATAGATGTACCTTTAGATTTTTGGTGAACACAAAAATATTATCCATAAAAAACCTTTTTTTTGTCATCACAGTCATCTTCTTTTAAAACACAACGTCCATCTTGTTCAAAGTGAAACAAAAAGTGCTAGTCAAGTTTTAGTCTATCCGATGACTTTGACATACTACATCTGCTTTCACTCGATGATAAGCGAAGCATTTCAAGTATTTATGAAGTAGATATATTCATAAAATGTTATTATAATAACCCGCACACTTTAGGTAATAGTTGACATACTTGAAATTATCTGAAACGAGCCAATCATGGCCTAGACACGGTATTTGAAAGTAGGTGTTTCGATCTAAACCTACTTACATAATATTATAGTAAATTATATGATATGAAAGGGTGGAGCCTCCGAAAGAGAGGATTTTAAAATGAACATGGACAAAACCAAGGTAATGTTGAATTCCCATGATGCACCCACTCCTATCAAGGTCGGAGGCTCCACAATCAAAGTTGTGGACGATTATGTCTACCTGGGACAATCGGTCCAGTTATATAGGTCCAACTTCGAGAAAGAGGTCAACCTTCGAATCGAATCCGGCTCAGTGGGGCACCTTTTGAAATTGGAATTTCTCCTAAACTTTAGAAAGAAAGAAAGAACAAAGAAAAAGAAAGGGCTTCGTCCGCGTGAATGTCGAAAATTATCACGAGGGAACATTTATAATCTATCTCTGTGCCAAATGTCACCTAGATCCATCCAGCCGTTTGAGCGTAAAGAAGTAACAAACATTCAAACACACACACTCACAAACTTTCGCTGGAAAGTTTTTAACTTAAAAAAAAAACTTAATTCAAAAAATCTAAAAACCCGACTGCTTAAGAAGCGAACAAAAAAAAAAACGGAACAAACAAGAAAATCATGCTGTGCAGTCAGAGGATACGTATTCGCGAGCTGGCTGACTAAAACCAGATGTGTCATCCGACTGCACAGCATGATTTTTTAGTTCTCTTCTTAAGCAGTCGAGTTTTTTGATTGTTTAAATTAACTTTTTTTGTTTATTATTTAACAATTTTTTTCGAATTATGTACTATTAAACACATAAGTAGTATATATTTTTGAAACCACCTCTTAAAACTCTTTATTTTCATACCCCACACGATAGGTTCGTAAGTAAAACAAAAATGAGCCCACACAATATTGTGCCTGAATGCCGCCATTTTACTATTTTCCAATATTAATGTAGCTAGTGACACTCGCAAGGTTAACACGAATCGATTGACGTAAGAATCATCAAAAGCGGCCAACGCGTTTGGTCTCTAGAACGCCACATAGGAACAAACATACATACATAGACTCATAAACACATTACCCTCCTTCGGCAGTCGAGTAAAAAAAGATATAAAAAAGATATTCTGCAACATCGCCTCCGAAACCTCGTCTTCAGTATGCCAAACCAGCTCGAAGCTCTAATTAGACCCTGAGGAGGCAATACCAGTTATTAAAACGTAATATCGTAAAACAGTAAAATAATACATGTATAAAAAAACATATATTAGTGAAGTTTTCTATAAAACGTTTTTTTATTTCAAAACTCTGACTTCTTTTGTTTAGTATTAATTGCAAATTTTAATAGTACTAAATGTGTTTCAGCTACAATCTAGGGGTCTTTAAGTCAAGAGTGAATAGGTTACTTCTAGGCAAGCGTGCTTCACCATCGACCACATCATCGCTTACCATCAGGTGAGATAGTGGTCAAGCGCGAGCCTATTTACAATAAAAAAAAAAAAAAAAATGTGTGATACTATTTTTGAAGGGCAGTATACATAGACTTTTGTGTCTATGTATTTACTTCTCTGTTTCAAACTCCAAGAATTAATACCCTATACATGAGTCTTTAAGTAGTGTTGACTTTCGTTAAAGGTGTAATCAACTCCTTTGCCATTTTTTTTGTTTCTAGTCCCAGCAGTTCAGGGTATATGTAGTCTGCCAGTAACTGACTAACCACACAGTAAGGTATTCGCATTAACAAACAATTCTAGGAATCTCTGTAACAACGTTATTTACGTAAATAGCTGTTATCTTTTAAATATAAACCCTAAGAGCGGGCAACAATCGATTAGTTACACGTAAGCCAGCAAAATGATATTGTTTCTTCTCTTAGTTAGTTTTTGCTTGCTGCAAACATGTTTGACAGAGATTGACGATAATTTCAATTTGTATAGCAATCACAAAATGTTTCATATACAGGGAAGTCAAGAAGGAATGGAGAAGCTAGCGGAATTTCTCATGGAGAATCATGTAAGTTTCAATTTTAGCGAAGTCAAGGCTTGCGCTATCAGGCATGATGTGATAATGTGCGTAAGCGTGCTTCACCGTCGACCACATCATCGCTTACCATCAGGTGAGATAATGGTCAAGCGCGAGCCTATTTACAATAAAAAAAAAAAAAAATGTGATATTCCCTTTTTTATAAATAGTTTATTTTTATGGTGGACACATATTTTTTCGTTTTGAAGACTTTAAAAGGCGCTTGGACTTTTGGTGTTAACACCAAAAAATCTGGGATTTCTACCTCACTAACACCGTGATCACTATCAGAATAATGAAGTAACCCCGTATCGCCTAAAAACCATCAGTTTTTACTTCTGCAAACATTCCCAATGCACAACAGAAACGAGCCTCAACAGTATCCTAAAACCAGAATTATACTGAACCCGGAGAACGTTGTAACCCTTTGCCTATTTCTAACCCACAGGCTGCTCAAAATGATTGATACAATATTGTTTTAGGAGCTACCATACCACTCGAACACACCGAAAGGTTGCCATATGCTGGTGGCACCATCTTTAGTTCCAGTTGTAGAAGAAATCGCGAAAACCGAAGGTCTAACTACTAAAGTGATCCTCGATGATTATTCTGAGTAAGTATTTAAAATATTTGCTGGTATTTTCATGCATTTTGATAAAATAATCGTTACCACTTGTCGTCAAGTGGGAAGGTATCGTCTAGATATTTGCTACTTAGACGTTGATTCTAGGCAGCGAATATCTAGACGACACTTACTAATTATCAACAAGGCGTTAATAGTAGATTATGCACCAAGGGGTTTGTGTCAACACGAATATTGTAATAAAAGCCACTGAAAACAAAGCACCAAACATCGTGTTTTGTTTCACATTCTTTGAAATCGCGCCTTTTTTATGGTTTCAATCTATGGTGGCCAGTTAGATTTTTGAACAAACCTCTTTACAATTTTCTCGTCTTCTCTTTATTTACAATGCCTAAGGGCATTTTTTACTTAGTTTTCACACGAATTTGACGTTTCAAATTCAAATCACTTTGGAGGTAATGACTTTCAAATCACTTAGGACGAATAACAACCTCCCTTGGAAGGTAATGCTTTTCTTTACGTTGAGATTGCATGACATGTAATTGGACATTGTCGAGCAGATGATGTGAAAAATACTATAAGGCTCCAGTAGACAGGCTGACATGAAATTGCGACAACTATACAACAACACGCTTTACTATAAATTGTCCTAGAAGCCTATGCCTAAATAATAACAGACGCATGGGTCGATCTCCAAGTGCAACTTGCCGAGATCGGTCCGTGGAAGAGTGACCAGTATCTTAACATACAGAGATTCCTGCTTGCCTCGGAAACCATGTTGAACCGGTTGATCGCTGCTGTTATTTGTAGATTTTTGTCAGTCCGTTTGCGTGTCCAGTTTGGTTATGGGTTGTCGGTAGCCAGGCAATCTGGCACCGATCTCACCAAAGGGTTCTTACCCAGTAAATCAAAAAGGCAGCCGCTCCATGTAAAATACTGGTACTCAGCTGTATCCAGTTAAACTGGAAGCCCACCCCAGCATAGTTGGAAAAGACTAGGCAATTTGATTATTTTTAAACTATTCTATTTGAATTACATTTCGGTTAAAATAGTAATATTTATTTTCAAGATTAATACGCAATGAAAAAAATAGTAGAAAATACAATGATGGTTTCTCTTGGACTGCTTACTACGATGTTGATGACGTGAGTAGTTTAAATTGTGTAATTTTATTTTTATAATATATATTTTTTACAAGAATTAAATTATCTTTTTGGTAGTAAAATATCCATTGAGAATTTTATATTAATACCAAAGGCGTCAACCACTTTTTTTTCTTCCCAACTTTATTCCCATAGTGATGTGTGAGTTCTTTTTAAAACTTTAGTAATCGGCCAAATACTGTTTTCTATCTTTTGAATTTAGTACTTCTTTAACTTATCTAACAAACAACATAACTGCAGAATGAATCCTGTGTTTTGCAATCTAGTTTCCAAACCTAGCATCCACGAACCAATTGGTGAACATGAGTCGATACTCGGATAACTAATTGGTTATCCAAGATACACAATCTTATAAAATGTATAATTCTTCAGATTTACGGCTATCTCCAAAACATGAGTGTGCAGCACCCAAAGTGGGCGCAGGTGGTGGTGGGTGGACAAAGTTACGAAGGTCGACAGATCCTGGGGCTGCGGATAAAAACACCTACGGATGAGGAGAAACCTGTCATGTTCATTGAGTCAGGCAAGTAACTATAATTGCCATTCTACTTACCTAATCAGACTGGTATTGTATTCGTCTGTTTTATTTATTTACGAAACTTAAAGGCAGTGCAGACAAGTAGGACGCGACGATGTGATAATGCCATGATGTTATCATAGAAAAAAACAAGAGTTTTTGCATTGTCTTTTGAAAGTTTGGTACTCTCTTTTGAAGAGGTAAGAAAGAAAGTATTAATTCAGCATGGCATAAACCACAGATAGAATCACACGTTACATAATAAAAAGGACAATAAAGAAATAAAAAGTGGACAAAAGAAACATGATACTATAATCGTAGTTTATGCAACGGTCATATAATAGGTGTTATTAAAACATGAGTATGGGTTTATCACAGGCGAATCCAAGTGTGATATGCTCAGTATTTTAATCCCTAATTATATGCCGTTGCATACTCTATTTTATCTTCACTCAAACAGTTAATGATAAATGATTTTATTTCTATAAGTTGGTTTGTACAAATACTTTTACATGTCGATCATACTTTTTTAAACTAGATGAGGTCGTCGTTTCCTATCTGACTACTCTGAGAACAAAGGCTGAAACAAACTCAGAGTTCACAGTCTCTTTTAAAGTCCAGACAAAATCTTGGTTAGATCATGTGATGACCATGTAGACTGATGTCTGAAATGGTCTTTTTAGGAAAGAACCAGCCAGATTGAGTAGACCTGTCCAGTCAGTGCATGCATTTGTCAATAACCGTGCAGATCAACTCAGAATTAAAGGAGCTCAACGATTCGACGAACAATACCAAAGACAGTTATATTATATGACCGGCGCGGCGGCGTAAGCGTGCATAATAGTTTTTTCTATGTTTCAAAATGTGATATCTCAAGAATAGTGATTTGCAAGAACAAAATATAAAAACAGCTTTGTAAATAATTGTACGGTCTAAAAATGTCTCCTGAACAATTTTTACGATAGCACTTACCGTTTACGAGAAAAATGCAAATGACCTATTTTGCAATCTTTGACCTTGCATATATTTTTTTTGCAGATAAGAAGATTTCACATTTTATTTTTTATGGTGTTGCCAACATTCGTTAAATTTTTCAGCTCTATGCGAATTAATGTATTCTTGAAGACTATTTTGACTGAACTACAGACTAGATAAACAAAACACCATCGAGAACACTCCGAATTCAAATACTTTCTTTTAATACATGACTAGCGGCCAGCATTATCATAATCACTTCACTATATTATCCAACCTCCTTTGGAAAACTGCCAGCTGTAATAGAAGAGGCGTGAAAACTGACACAGCATCATTTTTTATTCGACAGGCATCCACGCTAGAGAATGGATCACTCCGGCCACGACCACCTATTTTATCAATGAGTTACTGACTAGTACTGACCCAGAGATAACATCAATGAGGGACCAGTTTGACTGGCATATCTTCCCTACTGTCAATCCTGATGGATACCACTATAGTTACACCAGGGTAAGTAAATCTCTGATCATATGTATTTATTTGTTCAAATATGAAGTATCTACTAAGACCTTGCAAATCGTATTTGAGGTCGTGGGTTATCCAGGCAAATAACACTGTGATTTTATTTAATAATGTACTTTCTAAGTTTATCTTGGACATGGTTGACATCGATGTAGTCAAACATCATGAGCAAATCTGAAATTATAGTAAGATGAGTCTGAAATAGCCAACCCGCATTAAGCAAGCGTGGTGATCAATGCTCGTACCGTCTCTGTATTAGAATAGACCATTGCCCTGCAGTGTGACAGAAGCAGGCTGGTATTATTATGATAGGTAGGTACATTCAACTGATTACATTAGATTTACAGAGTAAATTCAACAAACTGTTTTTGAACTTAATCTGTTGAATTTATCTTTTTAATTTCATGATAGGTAAGTTCTTAAAATAAAAGTATTAAGTTAAAGTTCGACCAGAATTTGGCGACAGCTCTGTCGCAGATCTCGTTCAATTCGTAATTATAAGTCTTTTAGTGGGTACTTATTAGCGATTACAATCATACAACATTTTCTCAATGTGAAAAATACATAGAAGTACCTCGGCAAGAAGATGTTTTCACGTCAAGTGTATTTAAAAAATAACAAAAATAAAACTGTGTACGGGCAGAACACTTCATGCCAATATTTCGTGACATTAAATTATATTAGTATGTGCCGCTTAATTAGATCTTACTTCATATTTCCTCATTAAGTCCATCCTAATGGAATATAGATACTTAGGTATATTGCTAAAAATAAGCCAGTTGATAAAATGTTTGCCTGTTAATACTAATTTTATGTATTAAATATTTGTAAGATAATAAGTACGGTCAACAACACAATGGCAATGATAATGGTTAGGTATGTATATCGATATATAATCAATGTCGGGTTAGTTCATAATTATCTCAATGGGTTAGTTACACGATTTTCATGTTTTTTGATTTTCCTCCGCCTCAAATACAGAATAATTACCTATTAGAAGACAAGAAAAATTTACGAAAAAAAAAGGTGAAAAATAAATTTTCCGGGGGTACGAAATTCGCCGGGTCAGCTTGTATTTTACTAAAATTATTGATGTTAGGTTTATTATGCTTTTTTTTTTCGCAGTGACCGTAGTTATAAAAGTATAGTTCTAACCTGGAGTTGGCTACATCGGCAAGCCAACTAAGGCGAAGGCGAAGCGCGATGCTGTTTTTCTATGAGATTTACTTCTGCGGCCAAGAAGTTTAGCGAAAACAGTACCATTACCAGGACACTCAACGATAGAGAACATCTTATATTGAAAGAATTTTCGCAATCAGATCAGATGGCAACAACAAAAATCAATTTTACCTGATATTAATATTAGTTTAGAGGATTTTATAATTCATGATAACAGTGATAGTTTAAAATTATCACTAAAACGAGGAAGTTTTTACTTAGATTTAATTTATGTTATTTACAGGAAAAATTAATATGTTTTAGGTCATAAATCCAAATAGCGATAATGAAACAAGTCAATGTTGATTCGAAGCTGCATTTACCATTTTTGTAATTTTTATTTCAGGATCGAATGTGGAGGAAAACCCGATCACGCTCCACCAACGGATGCTATGGTGCTGACCCTAACAGGAATTGGGATTATAACTGGATGAGTATGATAAATATTTATTTCTTCCGTCTCTTTCGTATCGACAGATCATACAACTAACATTATTAATAACTAGCTGACCCCCGCAGCTTCGCTCCCGTCAACTGGCTAGCTACCTACCTACTACCTACCTATCTATCCTACCTACCTACCCACCTACCTTACCTACCTACCCTATCTTACATACCCTACCCTACCTACCTACCTACCTACGTACCTACATGATATATATATCTATGTGAGATATATTCTCTCGCAGACTTTTTTGTAGGTTATAATGAGTACTTTTATCATGTAGTACATAATTTTTATCAATAGTTTTCTCAGCGCACGCCAAATAATGAATTTTATAGGCAAAATTTTGCTTCTTTGGATTACATTATAGCAATTTTCATAAGGATCTCTATTTTTCTTTGTTACTCCAGAATAATGTAGCTTTCCATAAAAGAGTTTTTAAAATCTGTCCATTAGTTTCGGAGCCTATTCGGTACAAACAAACAAACACATCTTTCCTCTTTATAATAATATATTGGTATAGGTAAAAAGCATTACTGGCGTTCTTTCATAATCTTAATTAAAGATTTAACAAAATGTACTCCACATCAAAATATTTTGTTTTCGATGACGGTAGGTATTGCGATCGTTCTATGGAAAAACGTACATAATATGAAAGTGATATAAATTATTCCCTACAATACGTAATAAACTGGTTATTAATAAATTGAAAACTGACATTTTATGAATGGCATTTTGGCAAATTAATGAAATATTTATTTATTCCAAAAATTTTTTACATCGTGTCGGAAATCGAAATTGCCAACAAGCACCACTACTCCTTTATACAAACTAACTTCGAAACAATTACAAGACAATGAGCTAAAAATTCACATTAAACACTTCTATTTCAACCTTCAAATAATCAGACAAGTATTCAATGATATCAAATATAATGTCATATAATATACAGATAATATGTCAAACACTAGTATAAAAACAAACTTTAGATTCCAATTAAGATGTCAATCATATAATATAATGCCGTCTCACGGACTGAAAAAAAGAATAATAATAATGAAAGCTTTACAGACAATCAGCAAGATTATCCATTAAAAACAATACTGCTATTTTACTCTTCAACAATGTCAAAAAAGTATGCAAATATGTCAAAAAAAAATTATATAGTATCCAGATATGTCAAGAAAAGATGTCAAATAAAAATCAACAATGATTATATTCTAATTCCATTATAAATGCAAAACTAAAAAAGTATATACGCTATTGTCAAAATAATGTTATAAAATTACTCTAATCACGGTATTGAATAAAAGTACAGCATAAGCAGTAAGCTCAGTTTTTCATATTATCTATGATATCCTACGTAAAATGTATATTGGCTAAACGGTTACTTGTCATCGAATGAAAAAACCTTAATAGTGATATCATAGTTGAATATTTATGCTACAATAATTTAAATGATAGAATTGGATAAAACAAAAACGATCGAACGCAAAATTAGTAATTAGGTACACGTGGACTTCTCCTAACTACTGATTCTACATTATCTGAGGCACCCTATGTAAAATGGCGGCACACCTGCGGCAGAACCATATTCACGAAAGTTTAAATTGTTATTTTTTTGAGATTATATAAAATAGTATATGAAACTGACTAAAAAATAGATATTAATTTATTTGTGTCATACAATTTACTAAACTCACACTCATGTTTTAATAGCCCTCAATGTGACAGTATCAGAATCTACTATTACGTGTTCGATATTTTTTTACAAATTGTTTTATTTTTATTTTTGTTATTAAGTTATTTTATTATTTTTAGATTTAGTTTAGTGTTATCAATATTTTTTCCTGAAAAAACATATCGTCATCATTCTGTAGGTATCTATTTTATTTTCAATACCTATTTCACAAGCTATTATGACACATCTATATTTTACAAATAATTATATAAGTTTGAGTTCTTGATACCAATTAAAGAGCAGATTTTTATGTAATTGTGTGTCAAACAGGCAGTTAATCCACTTGACAGATATATTGAAACAAACAAACCTAAAGTGTCTCATATACTTCTAATTACTCTGAAAACTAAAAACTAAAGAAAGATGGTGAATTGTGTAGTTGACCACAACTTATTACCAATTACCACGCACGAGAATGTGTGTTTAAAATCTTCAATATTTTTGTTACGGGAAAGATCGTTTTTCTGCAATGGGACACTAATGTAATTATAGCCTATAAAAGGGATATTATTATTATATACTTTATTGTACACCACAAAAAACATACAACACACACATTAAAAAAAAACAAGTGTACAATGGGCGGTCTTATCGCACTAGGCAATCTCTTACAGACAACCTTTGGATGGACTGAGCAAGAGGAGATGAATTTAGGGCTGTCAGTGTACAATATATCATAAATAATATTACTTACACATAATAAAATAAAATACATAAATACAATACTATATAATATACTAATAAATATCAAATATATGACAGAGAAAGGAGAAGAATACAAATTATTATTAATAACTCTAAATATTATTAATTACTCATCAAATAAATAATCATCCATCAATTTATTTCCATAATTTATATATTTTTTTACATCAGAAATACTGATTGCACAACAAATTAACCAGAGCGTACAAATGTTACACTCACACATACAACAAAATAGGGCCAAGAGCGAGCGAAACGAGCTCGGGAGCTTAGGGCCTTCGAAGGAGATGATTTCGCTCGCTTTGCTCGCTTCCTTCAGCTCCCGTGAACTCTTTCGTGTTAGGTTAGTTTAGACCCTGCAGACAGAAATAGGAGCCTGTTGCTAAAATAATTATATTTTGAGGTAATCATTTTTTTGTGCAATCAACATTTTCGATTGGAATTCTTTTTTTTTTTTTTTAAAGTACTTTTTTTATTTAAATACTACATTAAATAAAATATATACCAAAAGATATAATAATATATATCATTTGTTGACTGTTTATTAATATTTTACTATCTATTTCTAGATTACAGCTCATCAAACAACCCATGCAACTATCAGTTATACGCTGGATCGAAACCATTCTCAGAGATAGAAACCAGAACGCTGTCTGAGTACATATCAGGACTAGAGAACATGTTGGGTTATATCTCGTACCATTCCACTGCGCAGACGTTACTTCTCCCATACTCCGACTCCAGCGAACATGTTGATAATTATGACGACTTGGTAAGTACTTCTGGTTTAGACTGCTTGAAAGTTGACTATGCCACAGATAATACTAGCATACAGCTAATACTAGAATACTAGCATACAGATGCATGATCCCTTATAAAGAAACCGTGCTGACTTAACTAGCGTCTTTCGTCTGATTAAACTGACTATTTTTATAAGAAATTCGATCGCGTTTGGTTCCGTTCCACGGCGATATATGGTGTTAGCAGCGACTTGAAAGTAAAAGTGGTTTTTTTCTTTAAATACATTGATGATTTGTTTTACAGTATTTTTTGCACCTTAGAAATTTAAAAAACCGTGCCATCTATTGGAATCAATTTTAAGCGATCCCTTCAAATAATCTTTGAAATGTGAATTAAAAGCCTAATATTTCAATATTTTGTGCTTAGGAGAATTGATTAAACAAGAACAAACAATTCTTATAATCAAACTCTAGAAAATGTTAATTTTTTCACACAATTCAACAATAAATCGTATCGTGCATATCATATCTAGTGATATTTACTAGAACCAAATTTTCCTAGATGTCCGTTCAGCTATGCCCAAGAGCAAGCGAAGCGAACTCGGGCGCTTCGGGCACCCCGACATGGATAGGTTAGGTTCGAAGGAGATGACGGTAGCTGAAATGAGTGAGCAAAACGATCGAACTCAGCTCCCGTCATCTCCTTCATGTTAGATTACATTGCGTCTGTATAGAATATGACACACATCTTGGAGTGCCCCAAGTGCCCACACCCTTGCACTTTGGAAGACTTAATGAATGCCTGTGATGCTACTATTGGTGTGGCTGCCTACTGGCCCCAAAATATCTAAAGAGATTTCCATCGACTCAAAAAGAAGAAGTAGGTTACTTTAGATCCTGCAGACAGAAATAGGAGCCTTGCACAGCAGGACGCCGACGACTTTGTTGCTTAAATAGTAATCGTACTTTCCTATTCTATTTAAATTTAAATCTAAATCTTTAAAAAAGAACCGGCCACGTGCATTATACAGAGGTATTGGTACCTAATGTATTAACGACGATCTCACATTACTTTTTCCTCGGATTCAGAACCTTCTCCTTCTCATAACCCTCATCAATTTCTTTTTCATCCTTTTGCAGAAGCAAATTGGTGAGACATCTCTTCGTTACGGTTACGCAGTGAACCAGGCTCAGTACGATGGACCAGGAACAGCCGCTGAAATTTTATGTAAGATGACTAGATAAGTCATTTATATTTTGTATAATTTTAGTCATAATCTAGGTCTATCTAAGTACGTACCTCTACTTATGATAAATGACCCTATGATGTAATTCACACTTGTTTGTGGGTCATGGGATTTATGTTCTTTCATTGACAATGAAGCTTTACTAAAAGGCCAGGATCGACATTGAGGAAACATAGATACTAGTATAATTCCAGGAGTCCAAATTGTCATATACCGCTGCAAAAAGGGATTGTGCCATTCTTCCTGTTTAGCGCCGTTATTCTCTCACAATGAAACCATAATAATTTTGAAACGTCAGAGGTCCTTCTTGTGTTGATGAGAGACAGAGACATCTATAAGAACTATTATAAAGCTAACCATCGATCTATTAATATTTGTTTATAAGCAAATGAGGTCACTAGTTCTTAAATACAATAACAGATGTAGTTAGTATCTACAACTACCTATATTTGTAATAATATTTGAAAATATATATTTTTTTCTATTTGAAAACGTATTGCGCCGACCCCAAGTAATATGGGACAAGTTCAGGAAGATTATAACTATATGTATTTTTTTTAGACAGGGCATCGGGAGGCAGTATAGACTGGGTACGTCACGCCCTGGGAACCCCTCTCGTATACGTCTATGAACTTCGAGGAGTGTACTTCTCCTGGCCTCCTAGCAGGATCTATGAGCAAGGAGACGAGGTCACACAAATGATGGTCGGACTTGTGAAGGAGGCTGGCAATTTGGGATACATTTAAAAATAATCTGCACTTGTATTTTTTTTTTAACTAGTGTTATAAAAGGGTTTGAAGATGAAATTACATAATTAATTAATCTTTTATTTATTAAAGTATGCATACAGTGATAAATAAAATTTAATATTTAGACGTTGTTATTTGATTTTACCAGATTACGGGCCCATTGACAGTGGAAGAAATGTTATTTTTAACCGACTTCATTCCTTTTATTCACAACAGATTTTTAGTAGTTTATTTTAAATATCTTACTGTATTTGTTTTATATTTTTGAATCTATCTTTACATGCGCTACATTAATTATAAATATTTTTATTTTATCACCCATTCATTCTGTATTTTGACTTGTATCTTTTTGTTCTTAATTATAATTGATTAATTCTATGTTTTGTATATTATTATTTTTAGTGATTATTTATTGATTGCTTGTAATTTATCTTTTATAATTTTCAATTATCATATTACTATATTTTTTTTAATTCTAATTTGTATTTTCACAATTTTTTATTTGACATTATATAAAGTAAACTTAAACTGCTAGTGCTGTGCACACCTATAACTGAAAAATTCCCTGTAAACTGTAATCAATTGTGATTAATGTTATTGTCAATGTTATTGTGAACAATTCGTTGGAGTGCCATGATAATAAATAAATAAATTATTACCTTTATCTCAGACGAAAATATAATTCACTAGCTTTTCCCTGCGGCTTAGCTCCCGTATTCCACCCCACAGCCTATGTCACTCCGGAATAATGCAGTTTTCCATAGGGTAAAACCAGGATAGTTGCCCCAGGGGTATAGTTACCCCGATTGTATCATATAGTTTCGCAAATAAGCCGCATGCTATTTTATTAATTTATTGAAATATTCTCCAACTACCACTAAGTTGACCGCATCCATGTCTCTGTGCGATTGCAAGTGAAGGCAAAATGCGATAAAAGTTTTTGAGGGACAGATGTCCCATTTCTCGGCGGGGCATCTATCCTAAAAGTAATTTACATGGATTAGGCAACTATCGCCTATGTGTAAATTTTATAGACAATGTTTCCAGAGTGCCGGCCAGTTTTACAAATAAAGAATTTTGATTTTTGTACTGAGAAATTTAGAGTAATATTAAAAAGTGTGGCAACTACCCGGCCTTTACCCTAGGTGAAAGATTTTTTAAATCGGTTAAGTAGTTTTTGAGTTTACCCATTCCACATATAAACAATAAAATCGTTCCTCTCGATAATATTAGTGTAGGCTAACATAGTCTACCCTTAAGGTTTTTTATACCTACTAGTTCTGCTTGTAATGCCATCCAGTTCCATCTTTACTTCATTAAGTTTTAAGCTCTTTGAGCAAGGTTACTTTCATTGTGTTTTGCGACAAATGTATATTACTTGTACACAGATGTATAATACACTTAGCCCTTACGCACAGTGGAAATAACTTTGCTCTAAGAAAAAGTAGGGCCGTTGGAAGATCTTTGTATGCAGTCTTGGTGAGAAAGAATTTCATAATGAACGATAAGACAATACAAAATATTGAGCCCAATATATTATTTTTTAACTTACTTTATTAATTAAGACTCTGAACATATTAAAAACTCTCAAATACAGAAAAGCAAAAAAAAATAATGTCGGCGCAATTTGCAATCATCTTTGTGGCATCTTCGATTCTTAAGTCAAAATCAAAAACTTAAAGATCTTCGTCTACTAAACCCACGTTGTCTTTGGTCGTTGCTGGCCGAGCCTCTTCGAATGGACAGTCGTCAACTACTTCCATTTTTAACTGCAAAAAATAAAACAATATTTTCAATAAAACACTTTTTAACCGACTTCAAAATAAGAAGGAGGTACTCAATTCGTCAGAATCTTTTTATTTTATGTAAGTTACCCAATTAATCAAAGACGCCTGGACCGAATTAGAAAATTCTTTGCCTTTGTTTGAAAGGGTATACCTATACCAACATACCCAGATGGTCCCATGGTCATCATGTCAGGATCTGATGATGGGATATAATGGTAATCGAGGGTACTTCTCATGCTCACGGTCACTATTATGGTACGGGTAAGCGAACATGATAATAAAAACATAAGGTCTGCACTGGAACTCCGTTATAAAACAATATATCCTAGTCAATTTGGGCTTATTGAAATTGTCATGAGATGTACTGTGGCTATAAATGATTTTGATGGTAATATGAATTACCAAAACTAAAAAGAGGAAAATAAAACCCTTCTAAACAAAAAAAATAACTGACTTCCAAAACAAAACACTACAAAGTGAAAAAAAATACGTACTGTGAGGACTCGCCTATTTAGCGCCAACGTTTAGGAAAGTGATTGAAATCGGACCGCTTGAAAAATAATTGAAGATGTTTTTTTGTTTAGCTTTGCTTGTCTTTTCTTTTTTGCCCACCTGAAGGCACGTTGTTTATAAAATATATCGTATGAAAGTAACTTGTAATTATTATTTAAAGCTCTCTGAGCTACCCAATCGCAGATAGTGTAAAATCCCGGTAAAAATAAAGAAGAACGTTAAAGAATATATTTCGTTTGTATACGGCGCACAGTATACGATAAGTGATTAAAAAATCAAGAAAGTCTTATAAAGACAGTATAGTTCGTGTGTGCATGGCGAAACAGTGCACGAAGCCCTAACGGCACGTATAAGGCGAGAAGATTATAACAGAGAGGGCTGTTACCTCTCATTCTCTCCCAAAAGCGGATGGAAATATAAGAAAAAGCAGAATAAAGCTGGTTGGTTTTGTTATTAAGTATTATTGAATATAAAGCAAGCATGATAAACTATTATTTTTCAGAAACAGAGGATACTGCTTGGAGGAATTTTCAAGAGAGTTCAAGTCAGTGGCAAATTTACATATTTTCAGTAAAAACGGCGACAGACATAATTATGTTACTAGAAATAGGGACCAATTAATCCAATCAGGTTTCAGGCTGGCTAAAGTACATCGCTGATAAAAATGCTTGGCTAAATGCTGGTCCCGCTCCGCAGCCATTAGGGCGCAAGAACAATTAGTGATGGGCAGAATAGTTTTGAAGTATTGTTGGAGCTGCTGAAGACTATGAATATATTTGTATTGTATAAACTCAATTTCTTTTAGTATTATATAACTGCACAGCACATGTGTGAGTACCTACTATGTTCCGACTGTAAATCTACCTATGAGTCGTTCGTTGACTTCTGTGTGCCCTGGCATTTCAGTGTGTCATGGTCTCTCTAATTTCTCTCTGATGGTGGCACATGTGTTGGATCATTCGGTTCCCTTCATGATGGTTGAGCTGAGTGGTGCCGATCCATGCGTCATGTTCGTGAACGGGCGCCATCATTTGGGATTGGTCATAACTTAGTTGCCTCGGCCTGTTATTGCATTTTTATGTTGAAATTGTTTGTTACTCTAGACGCTTTTACGTCTTTTTGCATCGTTCTCACATATATGTATTTATTTTTAACAAGATTGATGTAACCAAAAACATGAAATTGGAACTGATGGAAAAGAGTGTCCGTGGAGTTTCTTGCAAAATCTTCTCCATTGAGATCTACTGACGTTTGCGAATTTGCAACTAGAGTCATATTTTTTTTTGTTTGACAATTCAAAAGTACCTTCAAGGTTTATTTGATATAAACTATATAAATATATATATATAAAAGGATTTTTAACAAAACTTCTTGGCGTGCTAAGTTCTGTATAAAGTAGGTTATTACTGTTGTTGGGATTGTTGCAAAGAAAAATTACCTTCATATCTGCCATAAGTGTAACATAAATATAGTTCTAGGATATTCGCATTATGATCATATTAAACAATTCGATCTTCTAAAATGCAAATTTTGGAAATATTACAGAAAGAAATTATGGAAAACTGTTGTAAATAATCGGACTATCATAATGAGATAGAAGTCCCGATATTTAATTAAAAAATGCTATTTTATGTTGCAAATCATTTATTATGCAAACATAATATGATTGCTGTGATGTAACGGATATTTTGTGCTGTATTAACCAATGTTTTCTTTTCATGTCGTGTAATTGGATACGATCCAAGCTAGAAGGAACTTGCGATGCGCGCTAGGCATCGAAATAAACATGATCGGATTAATTATTTGAATGTTATTTATTTGTTGTATTTATTTGATGTAATTAAATAATACTCTTCTGTCTTGTCTTTACTTACAAGTTAGAATTAAGTAGGATTGATGTGACCTTTCAAAACGTAGAATAGAAGCACTTCATATGATTCTGCGCTTCTATTTGTAGGGGTGTAGCTCATGTGAGGACTCACCTATTTAGAGGTAAACTATTATAAGACTGCCAACAGATAACTATTTAGTTTAGGAAGGTTATTGTAATCGGACCGCTTAAAAAATAATCGAAGATGTTTGTGTTTAGCTTTGCTTGTCACTTCGGTACGTGCCCGCCTGTAGGCAGGCACTTGTTGATAAAATATATTGTATGAAAATAATTTCTGATTATTATTTAAAGTTCTCTGAGCTACGCCCTCACAGTACCTACCAAAGACGCCTTCGACGTAGTGTTTTTTTTGGATGTCGTTATTTTATTTTGTTAAAAAAATATTTTTTCTTTGTGTTATTCTTCAATTTGTAATTTCCTTTTTTTGTACAATCATTAATTGCTGGTCAAAATCTGGTCACTGAAAATTCAAAAATATTCGGCTATCGAAATTATGCTGCACTTTGTCGATAGGTACGTAAGTGTCTTTTTCTTGTAGCACCATTTATGCAAAACTCATAATCCTGCTTCCTACTATAATCATATTATAAATGCGCATAGGTACGTAAGTATTTTTCTTGAGGCACTTTTTTAGGGTTCCGTACCCAAAGGGTAAAAGCGGGACCCTATTACTAAAAATCCACTGTCCATCTAACTGTCTGTCTGTCCTGGTGACAGACAGACAGTTAGATGCTGTATCTCAAACCTGTAACCGTGATAGCTAGACAATTGAAATTTTCGCAGATGATTTATTTCTGTTGCCGCTATAACAACAAATACTAAAAACAGAATTAAATAAATATTTAAGTGGGGCTCCCATACAATAAAGGTTTGTGTGTTTTTGCGATAATGGTACGGAACCCTTCGTGCGCGAGTTCGACTCGCACTTGGTCGGTTTTTTAGAAATAGTTCACATGATCCGTGGCTGCTGACTACGAGACGACGTATAATCCAACCCATTGATGATAGAAAATGTAGGAAACTATTATACACACAGTAGGCTGATTAAAAGAGGGACATATAAAAAGACATTATCATACTTAATTTTATTAATAGTAGAGGCAAAAAAAAACAGTTTTATTGTTAATTCAAGTACCTACACTCACTCAATACGTTCTTCGTGTAACAGGTCAGTCTGTAGAGTAGAAATAAGCAGCATTATTTTTAAAAGTACTGCTGGGGTGTGACCATAAGCTCTTAGAGCAAAGTTATTTTTAGTGTGTGTAAGTGACAGATGTATCTGACTTGTATACATCTGTACCTTTTTCACAGTCGAACCATAATAGTAGTATTGATACGTCATGGTACGGGGGCTGATCTATACCAATCTTTGTCCTAAAGGCATAGAATAGTATTTTGAGTTTTTACTTACACCTTCCATCGGTCCATCGAATGCGGAAGCGTGAGTGTTCCGCCTCTGTAAACAAAAAGTTTAACATTAGAAAGTGAAGACATTTCATCGATATGTGCTATCAGCAATAATGATTGTCACATATTTATTAGCACCTGGGTGACTGAGCTCTGCTCGGGTGAAAATAAAGAAAACGACGTTTTCTAAAAATGAAACCTAGCTAGATTGATTTATCGCCTCCGAAACCCCCTGCATGCTGAATTTCATTAAAATCGTTGCAGCCGTTGAGGTGATTCAGATTATATATATTCATATACACAAGAATAGCTCGTTTAAATTATTAGATAGATAATAACATATCACGCATGTATTCACCGAAGCGTTTGGTATAAGAGCACCTATTTGTAAACCTGAAGAACAATGGCGAAATCTTAGCTGACTTAAATTTTATCGTCTGGAAGTGAGTTATAAACGAAAGAAATTCCATTAATTGTCTACATTTTTTCAAGCTATAACATTAACTGGTTCACCACGGATAGCAAATATCATTATAAATGAAAGTTATTTGTTTTTTTTTTAATTTAAATTAGCTTAGTGTTGCCATTTATACTTATACTGCCAAGTGACAAGTAGAAGTAACTGTAGTAGGTAAGAATAATATTATTGTATTTCTTATTATATTATAATTAAACGGAGTAAATGAATTAACAATACAGTTTATGTCTAAGTTTCTTGCTGATGAGAATACTGTTGTGTAGTAGAAATACATGAATTACTTTCAATTAATGATAGGCAAAAAGACTAATATCCAAGTCAAAAAAAATAGGTTGTTGACGACGACGACTTTTTGATACACGTCAAACTCGCTTACTTTTTCATAAACTAGCTGTCCCACGCGGCTTCGCTCCCGTCAACTCGCTACCTACCTACCGATCTACCCTACCTAGCCTACATACATGATTGTTGCGTAACTTAAACCGTTTACAAAAACCATTTGAAAAAAAGGGTAGGTAGGCAGCCAGTTGACGGGCTCGAAGCCGCGGGGCACAGCTAGTATTTTTATATCCTTACTAATATTATAAATGTGAATGTAAGTTTGTTTGTTACGCTTTCACGCAAAAACTACTGAACCGATCATCATAAAACTTTGTACATATGTTCTTGGATGTAATAGAAGTAACATAGGATACTTATTAATAAAAAAAATGTCAATAAATCAGTTTGACATAAGTCCAATATGTATTGGAATGACGTGCGCTGCCGAAATGTAACGTGGTCATATCCCAAATAATTTTCACTTTTGACAAATAACATTTCTGATAATTTTACCTGCCCCCGATTTCTGAATTTAAGCATTTGAAGTTGATTGAGTATTTCTCTAATTCTCCTTTAGCCTGATAACTCGTCAAATTTTGACACTTTCTTAACACAAAATACTCAACTCAGAAATCGGTGATAGTCTTCTATCTTAACACCTCATATCTACGCAGATCTACGCGAGACACAATCGATTTTTAATTGTTTCAGATAATAACGGCATACAAGGGGTTAATACTTGCGATTTAAAAGGGATAAATAAAGTAAGGTAGTAAATACTCACAACGCTCTTTTGTCTTACACTCACTTGCGCGACGATCAGTTTTTGCTTTTGTTTTCTTCTGAAGAAACCGCACTGAAATGGGAGTCAGATATCAATAGATGAACTAATCAAAACATAGGGAGAGGGCCAGACCAGAGGGCTGGCTCTTTCTTTGCGCAAAGAATCAGCATTGCCATTCAACGTGGCAATGCTGCCAGCATTCTGGACACGTTCCCGGATGATAGCGATGAGGAGGAGTACTTCGACGCTTAAGTGTACCTTTCTTTTATTTAGGGTGTAAGTGGTTAGTTCTAGTATAAGTTTGTAAAGTTTACTTTAGTTAAGTGTATAAGTATGTACATATTTACAGCTTTGTTGTAAAATTGATTGTAATCAAAACATTCCTTTCGAAATTAGGTGGTAGCCCACATGATAGGGTCGCTGTGGCCTAGCTGCTACGACCACATCTCTCGTGCTTGAGATCGTAGATTCAAATCCGGGCAAGTACCAATGTTACTTTTTCAAATTCAAATGTATTTTCTAAGTTTATCTTGGACATCACAGACACCGGTGAAGGAAAACATCGTGACGAAACCTGGACTTAAATAGTTAATATAAGTCTGGAATAGCCAAGTCAGTGGCCTGTGGGGTTCCCAGAGGTGGGTTAATTAACTCTGACACCAAAGATGGCCATACCCTCACAAGAAAAAAAGAAGGGGGGGGTTTTTTCAATAAAGTTCAGAAATATCCCAAATAAGTTCCCATCACAGAAACCGATCTGCCTAGTGTTTTCCCAACCATGTCAGGGTCGGCTTCCAGTCTAACAGAATGCATCTGAGAACCAGTATTTTACATGGAACAACTGGCTACCTGACCGCCACACCCCAGTAACTGGGTGACACAACAATCCAAGGCAATCCAGGTTTCAGATATCCTGCCTTCTGAATACCCGTAACGATTGTCAAAGATCTGCAAATGCAAAGCATTAGCGTGATTTCCGATACACCACGTTAAAATGGTCATACATCCACGGACTGACCTCATCAAGCGTTGCTTAACCTTGAAGGTCAACTCGTGCTGCTGTTATTATGTAGCCACGAGCACAGATAAACACTTAACCGTCTTGTGAGCACAGGAAATAAGTTCTAAGTTTTCCAGATATAGGTGTTTGTGCGGCGTATTCTCGCAAACCATGGCACAACTTTTATCTTGCCCTGTTAACTGTCCTTGTAATGGTCTTATGGATGCGTCAACGCATTGCGTTTGCCATGGCCGAGTACTGGCCAAGGTAAAGGGATTCTGCTATGAAGTTTTTCATCGCTAGAAGAATAAAATAAGCTTGGCGGAATGAACTTACCTGGCAAAGAATAATGGTCAGAATAACCAGGATAATTAACGCGACTATGCCGGCTATCACAGCTATCAGCCACTTTTGACTGCCCAATGTGATTTCCTTTTGAATCGTTATTGTAGTTGTCGAACTAAAAATAAATTATACAAATTACTCAAAAATATTGTTTGTGCTTAGTGTCGATTTTTCAGTACTCTATCGTTTGTGAATTGTATTGTTGTTAAGCCATGGTATTCACATTTACCGTAAAATTGTATATATTTCTACTTTAAATGAACTATGCCCTCGATAAGGTTTCCCATTGGCATTTTAACAGCATCACTACGCATCACTACGGGATAAGTTTTGAAAAACGATGATACGATTCCCACTGACTTTTACTAATAAACAGAAACTTAGGTAAGTAGCAACGTTCCCAATATTTTACTTTAAAATTGGTAGACCTCTTTACAAACTTTCAGCCCCGATTGACCTACTTTAAGCGGTGATTTTCAAAATAACGAAGACGCTTTTAGTGCTTTTAGTGTTATCTTTGTTACCTTAGAAATACTTGTGCAAACCTTCCATTTAGACTCAGCAATTTTTATTATTGACTGTCACGTGTGAGATAATAAAATTACTAAAAGTAACACCGAATGGGTCCCATTTAATGACAGACGACATCGCCACAGACCGGGCGTAGACAGCGGTACAAGCTCGATTGCTATTGACAGAGCTGGCCCGCACTAACAGAAACAGAGGCTCTAGACCAGGGGTTCTCAAATGTGACATCGGATCGTGGCAGTACATCTGGACTGCTCACCGGTTTGATGTGTATATAACGTATATACGGTTTAATATGTTATAACCCAACATGTATTATGGCAAGATTCTCAGTTCTGGATTGAATATAAGAATGCGCAGAACGTATATCCTTAGCAATATCAAGTAGGTAGGCGCGGGCTACGGCGTACTATTATGCATTCTCGCCGCGGACTCTGGATATGTTATGTTTGACCAATTTTATATTATTGTGCCCCCTAACGAGGTGTGTCCCCCACTTTAAAAACAACGATCTGAACAAAGTGTACATATTACTTATTAGCGAAGGAGAATGGTGGTAGGAGGACTGCTGACGTGACATACCGATAGCACTTTGCATCCCAATACATTTTCTCAATCGCTAACCCGACGCTTTCGTTGGTAGAATGTGACATGTCTAGAGCCACAGGTTTGTATGAAATAAAATTATTAATTGAAAAATATATTTTCTAAACAAGCTTTTTTCTTTTTTTTCTCAGCAAACCCTTTCATTTGATACCCATATCATGGCAGTCCACAAAAAATAACTAATCCACTATCTTGGGCCGTCGGCCATATTGAAATTAGAATGACGTCACTTAGCTAACCATGCATTGTCATCCAAAATCATCTTAATCGGTGGAGGACAACAGTTTTAAAATTGAGTTACAAGTTGCAAGTTAAATAAAGCTTGTAAAATGAAGGAATTTAATATAGTAGTCAGATTGGCATCATTAATATACTTACGTGACATTTATATTCGATACTCGGTTATCCAGATTTAATATTAAAGAAATATTTATCTTTATTTCTGCCCCATTGCGATAGCCATCTGTAAAAAACTTCACACTAAACCAAAGGTTCTCTGGGGTACATAAAATATATATTAATCAATATCTATCACAAACGACAATCAACACAATATTACAAATGAGAAAGTAACTCTGCCTGTCTCTCTATTAACTCTCACACCTAAATGGCTGAACGGATTTTGATAAGGGTTCAGGATAGACTATGAGCATGGTTAAATAAGAGATACGAACCAACACTCTCACTCTTAAATACAAGGAATACTTTTACATTTTTTTTTTAGGTTTGTTCCTCTCTAGCAATTATAATTCTTCTGTATCGTGGGTGCGTATACAAACTTTTAAAACAATAAATAAGAATTTCTTCGGCATTGAACCCGAAGCACGCAGCGCAGCGACAATCAAACGATCACTCACGCCAACCGTGCGGTCAATTGACGTCAATATGTAGAAAAAAAAATGACCATGGAGCAATTATTGCCTGCTTCTTTTCACAATATGTGCTATATAATTTTAATCTGCTCCGGCTAGTCTGTGCTTTGGTCTTATTAGAGTTCTAGACAAAATCATCAACTGGCCGCACAGATGCGTTGTCTCTCTCAAAATTATCTGCTCGAATCCCTAAGTCTAGGCTCAAATGCTCATTCTGTGTTTCAGTACACCTAGTTAGTTGGTTTAAGTCCCATATGAGAAAAAAGGTATTTATGAAGATACTTACTCAGATGTCCTGCAAATATTTCAGTTGTCCCGATTATCGTGTGCGTCGTATTTGGTAGAACGTTCAGGATACAGTGGTATGTGATGGAGGTTAAATGTTTTATTTCTTCTGTTATGCAATTCGCCGTTGAAATCTAAATTTATAAAAACGCAAGTATTAGGTACTACAATTTGAGTTATGATCACGGCAATCATCGTGTATATTCGGATAAAGGCGCGATCATCAACATCGACTTTTTTTTTGGTTACTCTCCAAATAACTCATTAGGTTTGTCTTGAAGTTTCTGATTTTCATGATGACGATATAATGGCACGATATATATATTTTTTAATAATAAAAGAAATACTAATTCACAATACTTCAATAACTCCCCCATCCACAAATACTCTATTGAGAAACGTATCCTTAATAGTCTCATGATGTCAATATACTTGTTTGTTTCTACAAAATGTATGTGGACCGGTAAACTATGTGCGATTACTTGTTCCCATACATTGTCATAATCATTTAGTAGAAAAATGTTGTTAATGTTGCTGTTGGCGAGTTTGTCAAATGCTCGACTTCAAATGGTTAATTCAGAAATTGTGGTTTAATCATTTATTTGGAGAGTAATTCGAGATATGCCAAATGTCTTGCATATTTCTGAGTTTTTTTCACATACTACTATGATTTGAGATGCGACGTTTTAAAACATATAAGTATATAGAATATATTAATAAAAACTGCTTACATTGAAAGAATTAATATAAGGTTCCTTTGGCAATTTAACGGTGAATTTTGCATCTTTCCATTCTATACTGCCGTTGTTTCTTATCTGGATTGAGAACAAAAAAAAAAAAATATTTAAGTAAAATAAATTAAATTAAGTTAATGTGTCTTGCTTCGCCCTACTATATTTGGGGTAATTTCCAGTCTATCCGGCTATCTGAGTACCAGTATTTTATGGCTCTAACCTCATAAACCATGACCTCATAAACTGGGTAATACTATACCCCTTGGCAAGGCTGGTATCAGATTTCCTGGCTTCTATTGACCGTCAAAGATCTACAAAAAACAGTTTAATGTACTTGCCGAGGCAAGGAGGAATGTCGCTAGGTAGAGATGGTCACCCATCCACACCCATCCACCCATCTTGAAGATGAGAAGCGTAGTTATTATTTAGCCATGAGCTCTTCAAATAGATGAACTTTATATTACAAGGTCTTCAAAGACGTGAAAGGACAAATTTAATTGTTTTAGTAAAATCAGCTTTCAGCGTATAGGGCCATTCTAGTTTTAGAGGGAGGGGGGACAAGTACTGAAAAGCAACGTTGTAAGTAACTGTAAAATCAATTTACTAGCTGCCCGCCCCGGCTTCGCTCTGGTTTATATAGATTTTGTGATTTTCGATCTACTTCTTCATGATTCTGATTTCCTGGTAGTTCGAGTATTTAAGATACATAATATTGTATGCACGGATATACTTCTTTTCTTTATGTTTCAGTTCTCCTGGTATTTTGAGAATCACCACTCATGATTCCAGCCCTAGTATTTTTATTTATTTATGGTTTCTAGTATCCTGGTCAGTTGTGGAACATCTAACTGAGCTCCCAGATGGTCTTCGAGTAATCCTTTCTTAAATGTCACTTACAGTGTAAAAGCAATATCTTCTTAAATTTCAAACTTCTATTATTAGTGGTCGTTGATATGTCAGTCGAGACATTGCCTTATCGAGCAATGTGTGTGTGTGTAGGTGACTGCCTCATTGGTCTCGAGGTTGCGACTGCTGTATGTAAGGATTTTCTATTAGGAATTTCTCAGTGGCAGACCGGAGTTTGGAAGTTGGGGGTGTGAAATCCTCTCGAAGAGCCTCGGAAAGCACGTCGAAATGCCTTTAGTTCTACGCCTGATCTTGCTCCGGTTGTTTCGGCTTTCCATCCCATCGTACTATGAGGGAACAGAGAGTGCACCTTTTTCTGCGCATACACTTGTGCACTATAATATAGGAATGCCACGTGATTTTGCCGAATACCGAATATTTGGCTAGGCTCTCGGTCGACGCGTCAATATTCGGCAGCCGAACCTTTGGCGGAGCTTAGTATAGGGGGAAGATAAATAAATACAACTTCTCCCAGTAGCAGCGTATATAGTGAGCGGCTATTTTCGGAAGCAGGCATAATTTATGAGAAAAACCGCAATCGTCAGTATCACCAAATGGTGAAAACTATGTTTTTATCCATTATAACTTACCACTGATAGACTTTGAGTATAAACTATTCTGACCTTTATTTTTGTGTAATATCATGTTTTTTTTTTCATGATTTGGAATTCGGTATTCGATCGAATCTTTTGCAATATTGGGCTGAATACCGAATAGTAAAAGAGCAGCCGAATAGGCTGAATAACGAATATTAGCCGAATATTCGTGGCAACTCTACTTTAATATCACTCGCGCCGGTAACTAGTCTCTGCTGAGATTGGCCACCGTGGCCGAAATTCGGTCTGGAAGACTGTTATTAATTAAATTAATTTTATCGTAATTTGTACTACAATAAGTTCTCTTACAACGGATGTACGGATTAACGTATTATGCATTGGGTACGTCTTTTTTACTTTCACACAGGAAAATTGTTTTTTACATCGTCTGGTCGTTCAACAACCGCTCAGTTCATTTACTTGAAAAATTAAACGGAAGAAGTGGTCCATAGTAATAAATGTAAAAATGCTTACCGGGAATTCGAGATGGTCATAAATTGTTGTATTTTCCAGAATCTGTTTATCTGTGATGTTAAGCCTGTGAGAATCCCTGCAAAGATATTGAAATGTTATTCCTCAATGTTAGACGAATAAATAGTTGATCAGGCTTGTAATCATATGCGTCTGTCGTAACTGCACCTTGAACGGTCATACGAGGATGAAAGGAATCTAACTAACAAAAATCAAAAGTACCAATTCCGAAAAGCTTAAGGTATAATGTTTTTTTTTTTAACCCTAGCTCACTAACCTTAATTTCGAGTAATTTTTACGACAGATTAAAACATCAATATTTATTTAATCAACTTTATTCATGACACAAAATTACCTTAATTAAGAATCTTACTTTTATATTAATGACATTATATAATTGGTTTTAAAAATAACCTACATTGCACAATGATTGCACATCGAAACAACATGCTCCCTGCAAATCGCTTTTTTGCAGCCCTTGCAGAAGGTTGTGGTCATACGACGTTTTTTTGCAGGACAGACACTACAAGTTTTACGTGTTTTGGGAACTTCTTGACTAGAACCTTCCTGAGGGTCATCAAGTTTTAAGATCTCTGCCACGATAAGCTTCAGGTTTCGTTGCAAAGTAACAGTCTGATATCTCTCTAGTAGCCAAGGTTTCATCAGCTTGTCTGCCATTTCCAAAGCAAAAGATCTTCTTTTCATGGGTTTTTTTCCATTTCTGACCTCATTAGAGACATGGATGACATATGCATTCACTATAGATAAATTTAGGATGTTGTAGAATAAGCACAGCGGCCATCGATTGGTCTTTCGGCTAGTACTCATAATCGAGCACATCTGGTCTACTGTATCAACCGCACCTTTTGTGGAATTATAAAATTCAATAATTTCGGGTTTTTTAGAACAAGCATTTATAGTAGGTTGATCATGCGTAGTAGAAAGAAGGTAAACGACCTTATTTGACTTCGGTTTATAAGACACCAAAGTCATTTCATTGTCGAAACCGAATATCGAAGTACCCACTGGTCTATTTCTAGTATTCACCATTTCTTTGGGGATCTCACGCTTATTACTTCGTAGAGTACCTACTATTGTAAGCTTATATGGTGACTTCAATAGTTCAGCAGCCAGAGGAACCGAAGTAAACCAATTATCCATGGTTATGTTCCGGTTCGACCCATGGTATGGTTTAGATAGCTCTTTTACAAAATAGTTTGCTAATGGCTCGTTACCTGTGTTAGTGTTTCTTCCCATATAAGGTATAGCATTACACATGTACTTTGTAACAGAATCAGCTATCATCACAAGCTTCAAGCCATATTTGTTCGGCTTATTAGGGATGTACATGCGGAATGGACAGCGTCCTCTAAAACCGACCAGTTGTTCGTCTACGGTAATGTAAGAACCTGGCTTGTACCATTTCCTGCAATTTTCTATAAACTTTTCCCAGAGATCTCTGATTGGTGCCAGTCTATCTGATTCTCTTCTCTCGCGTCTACTATTTCTATCATCAAATCTCATACATCTAAGTAAAAAGTCAAACCTTTCAGCACTCATGCAGGCTTTGTAAGTTTTCGCACTTCTCATGGTATCAAACAAAGTTCGCGTAGGTAAATGGTTAGTCTTAAGAGCCGCAGATTGAATAAGCAGACCTATTAATGCCTTGATTTCATTAGCCGAAGTTTGTGTAGTAGTATACTTAGATGTCTTATACTTATTGTTCTTTATACCAATCTCAACGTTCGTATATTGTACTATAAGGTCGATCATTTCCTCCTCGACAAGTAGATGAAATAGTTTTTTTGGCTCTGAGAGTTCTCTAGATATGCCTACGGGACCAGGTACAATATGCAACACATTACGAGCAGCCGTACGGGTACGGGCGTCTCGAAGTTTAGTAGACCATCTGTGTTGATTTTTGCCGTACAGAATATTCTGTCTTGGTTGAATTATTGACTGCTGCTGTGGCGGATCCTCATGGTCGGAATCCATGTGTTCGGTGCGGGATGTCGTTGACGTGTCATCATCTGAATCTATGACCAACCTTCGACTACGCCCGCGACCACTACGGGGAACAAAAACCTCGTCCTCCGAAGAAATTGCAGCGTCCTCGTCACTTCCATCAGTTTCGAAGTGAATTTCGGTCTCTGAATTACTATCTTCCTCGGATTCCGAGGATTGTGGTTGATTATCAGGGATTGACTCCGAGTCCGAGTCTTCTAACCATTGAACAATTCTTTCATTTTGGCTCCTCAAATCCATCTGAAATAACAAACCAAATAAATTTTGAATCTAAAAAACAACAAAAAATTATAAATTTTAAACAACAATGAAATCTACTTACTTTAGAAATAAAGTAGGACAATTATTACGTATTGCAATAATATAAAAGAAATACGATTTATAGTAATTATTGAATATAATAGAAAAATAAATAAATGCATAACTTAAAAAAAAACTTGCATAGTTACTAACCTTTCGTAATTTTTGCGACGATCACACGATAAATCCTGACCTAATAAGTGTGCTTCCGCAATGAGTGTTTGCGGGTCACTAAAGATGCGAATTAGGAAGGTACTAGAAACGGCCGGGGTGGCGGGGGTCGGGATCTTACCGAAACACTAAAAGCGCAAGGTGCGGGTCGTCATTTTTACGAATGGTTAGTGATCTAGGGTTAAATATCTTTCGACACATATACAGTGGGATCAAAAATGTATCGCATCTAAAAAATCATTAGCAGAACATTACAACTGTATTGTTCTAAGGGTTTGGCCGAAGTAACCCTATTACAAGCACATTTTTACTGGCCAGCGACTGGTCACAAGATAAATGATACTAATTAAGTATACATAATTGAAAAGATTAAAAAAAAAACATTTCAAAAATAGCTTCACAGAAAAATCATATTTCATTCACGCCTAAGTCTAATTTGTAAAAATCTTTGCACTGATTAGCAAAATTTTCTCAAAAATAAAAACAAAAAGTTCTTTCTTTAAATTCTTTCATTCTGTATTGAGAATTTGATAATTTTGAGCTTTTTTAAATCCCGTTTACTGCCTAACCGGTGCTAGAACACTAACTCAAGCGTAACGGTTTATTTGCAAAGCTATTTTGTTCGTGGATGTCGAACTATTAAACGAGCAAAATTTGTATATTATTATGATATATTTGTAATCACGTTCTCGAAAACTGCTCGATAACATTTTCGAATTAGGGATTTTCGGTGGCGATAAATCGATCTAGCTTGGTCATATCTGGGCAAATTTTTTAACTCGAAAAAAATATTTTCTCTATTTTCACCCGAGCAGAGCTCGGTAACCCAGGTACCATATATGCAGTCTTATCCATCAAAACTTCTAAGCAGTTTACCTTTTAAAAAAAGCCTACCTTCTGGGAAAGTCAGGTCGTATCACTCACCCAATATTGAAAACGCCATCCGAAGATAAATCTATATTTATTGTTTTAGTTTCATTTTTGTAAACACTTTCTTCGTTACAGTTTTCATACACACGCACTTTGACTCGAATAAAATTTTGGTAGGTCGTCGGTTTTGTCAGAGTCAGCTTAAGGTCGATGGAGTACTGTAAGAAAAACATTATGATTTAGGCTTAAAACTATATATTAATTCGTGAAAACTCTCTTATGTACTGTATTTATCGCGGCCCACGAATAGTTCATCAACTCGTCCTACAATTTCCGATACGCTTACGGCCCATTTAGGACTACTAGCAAAAAATCTAAGTAAATAATATTTTCATTCTGCAACTAGTCCCACGTTACTATCAAAATGAGAAAAGTTACACTCAAAGCAAAGGTGCTAGGGTGAAAAAAAAATGTTATAAAATAATTAATCATCACAACATTGTCACATATAAACCGATTTCTTTTCTTGTCTTACTAACTGTACCCAAGATTGATAAAGTTTAAAGTTACACACAAAAAGAAACGTGGGACGAGACGCAGAATGAAAATATTATTTATTTTGATTTTCTGCAAGAAGGCCTAAATTGGCCGTAGCCTTGTACGACCAGTTGATGAATTACTCGCGCACACGGCGGCATGTTAGATTTTGCATGGTAAAACTTTATTCAGGGTGTAACGCAGAGTTGCGATGATATTTTAAATAACTACTACTTCTTCCCATGTATATGAAAAACTTTCTCCAAGGTAATCAAAGACCGAAAAAAGAATAGATCTTTCACATAAAGTTCTCGTTTGCTGACCAAATTTTGTGAGGGATAAACATATTTTTTTGTGAATTGGCTATAATTGCCTTGCTTAATGTTTTTTATTAACATGGGCAGAGTTAGTATTTTAAATATAATTGCACCTTCTCGTTATACCTTGTACTTATAGAGGAAAAAAATAACGTTGAATTTTAACCATAAAGCTACCAGTATTATAACGATACCAGCCTGTAGCTGTCCCACTGCAGGACAAAGGCCGCTTTTCCGAATCAGGAAGCGTTTATTACCATTAACGGCCACGATTGCTCATGACCGACTTTAGGCTTCTTACCCGTTTTAAAAGAAAAACTTCTAAAAACTTAAAACTTCTGTTGAAACTATTTAAGTATCTCGTTGGCCTTAAAGCAAAATAGTCCTTGCCCGCTAGACAAACTGACATGCAGTTGGCGATAACGGTTGTCTGAATTCCAAATGTTACGGGTTGACAAAGTTACATTTCGGAAGCTCATGTCAATTGTGAGAACCAAAAATTCGAAGACATGTGACATCCACCAATTCATAATGAACCCGTGTGGTAAATTAAGGCCCGTTCCTTCCCTCTCTAACAGAGAGGTGGCCTGTGTCCCAGCAGTGGAAATATTAAAAAGCTGACGATAATGTGAATTGTGTCATTTTGTTTTATGTTTGTTCGCCGGGCAGGCGTACCGCGGCCGCCGGCGGTCTGGGTGGAGACGTCGAAATGGATATATCGGTCTTCCGATAACGTCTCCACCTCCACGGCGACATGCCAGTCACGGACACGGCTCGCGACAGCGGGGCTAGCGAACGAGACGTCCATTACTGACCCGCCCGGCTGTCGCACGCACGTGTAAGCAGAGCCTCGGTTTAAGATGACCAGGCCGGTGGTTACTGTTCTCTCCTCTAGCGCCTAACCCCTAGCATCGGTTACCGGAGATCCCTACGCCGAAGACTTGGAGTTGAGATCCCCTAGCGGACACGGCTCGCGACAGCAGGGCTAGCGAACGAGACTTCCACTACTGACCCGCCCGGCTGTCGCACGCACGTGTAAACCGAGCCCCGGTTTAAGATGACCAGGCCGGTGGTTACTGCCCTCTCCTCTAGCGCTTCACCCCTAGCATCGGTTACCGGAGATCACCACGCCGAAGACTTGGCGTTGAGATCCCCTAGCAACAGCACAGGGCGACGGTGGAGTCGGCCTACGATGGCGCCCAACTTGACAAGGAAACTCTCGAAGTTGGCGAGATTCTTGTTGGGCGAAAAATACGCACCAACTATGGCAACGCCGTCCGCGAGAGCGGCCACCCAGCCACAACCTCAGGACGGGCTGACAAGAGCCCTGCCAATAATGGTCACCAAACCGTCGAAGTCTCCAACCCAGTTTTCCCTGGATGGGACGACATACGGCTCGGAGACCACAGCCACGTGAATCGACCACTCTGCCATGCTCTGGAGCAAGAGATCCTGAGCTCTGGCAGAGTGGTTGATATTGCCCTGAAGGTAATGGTAGAGCGCCATTATGCGCAATCCATTCGCTCCAATCCATTCTTAGGCCGCGAGTCGGCCGAAGAGCAGCCAGACTGATGAGGGGGTAAAGAGCCCCCGGTAACCTTGGCCCTCCTTCTCCTCTTCTGCTGCGCGGGTGCGCCACAGGCCTTTCCGCCCGCTCTGTGCCCAGCGGGCCTCCCTGCAGCTGTACAGATACTGCAGTTTGGCGCCGCAGAGCACTGGGCCGCCTTGTGGCCGGGCTGACCGCAGTGATAGCACTGCTCGCTGCGGTCTTCTTCGGCGATGCACCATGCCCTGACATGCCCAATGTCCTGGCAACGATAGCACCGCAATGCCCTGGGTTGCAGCAGCTTGTCCTTCGCTGCAGGCCACCCCACCAGCAGTCTTCCACTGTTAGCGACTTTTACGCCGCCGCCACCGTGCACCGCACCCAAATCGGCGCGGATCTCACCCATCCGCACGTCCTCGGACGGACATCCGCCGGCCCGGGCGATGGCATCCACGACCTCAGCTGGTGTCGTCGAGTCGTCCAGACCGTAGACACGCAGCTCAGACGTCTTCATATGCCTGGACACCCGGACCGTTGAGGACCTCCCGCAGCTTGGCGGCCAAAATGTCCGCCTTATCGGCGCTAGAAGCACTCGGCTGCTCGAGGTGTCGGCACCTCGAGCAGCCGCCCCCCCGTAATCGCCGGCCTCATTTTGAAGCCGGATCGATTTTTTTTAATGTTTATTCTGTCATAACTTATTTATTTATTTATGTACACACAAAACACTTAAAAGAGAAAATACATATAAAGACAGAAGAGCACAATGGTCCTGCTTCGTTATTTATGAACTGATTTTGATGATTCTGTTTTTGTTGGAAAGGAGATATTCCAAGGGTGGTGCCATGATAAGGAAACCAGAACCTCGTGATGAGATCCTAGAGAAATCGAGGGAAGTTCTCAAATATTATAGGCATACATATAGCGATTTTGGTATTTATATCCATAGTACAATCATTTGCACTCATAAATTATGATTTGGTGAAATGGAACTGAAAGAGAAGACCACAATGGTCACTGGAACTCTGAAATAAAACAATGTATCCTAGTCGTGCTTGGGCTTATTGGAATCGTCATGAGACATACTTTGGCTATAAATGATTTTCATGTTAAAAGTCTTCTTTTTAAAAATAAAAAAACTATTTAACAAAAAACCGGCCAAGTGCAAGTTGGACTCGCGCTCTAAGAGTTCCGTACCCAGGGTGAAGTCAACGATGTATGTATTCCCATACATACATCGTTTATTTTTCAACTTTTTTATACGACAAGAGAGTGATCTTACAAGGGTTCCTGTCCTTTTGAGGTACGAAACCCTAACTTTCTTTGCCGAAGACGGTGTCTTTTGTACCCATTGTTTTCCGTTATTCGACACCGACTTCGGAAAAGAAAGTTATTTTTCGCTATGTAGTGTTTTGTTTTGGAAGTCGGTTTAATTTTTTGGTAAATAGATTTTTCTAGTTCTGCAACGTTTCAAGGCTTATGAGTTGTATTTTATTCAGCTATGACCATAGAGATGCATCGGCGAGACCGTGGCTGAATACTGGACCAAACAAATCATTTGAAAATTGTATTTGCCATCGACACCGTAAGAAGAAGGTTTACTACTTACATTTGTATCCCTCTTCAGTGGATTAGGTAGGTAGCATCTGTATCCATTATTGTAATTATGGCATGCCCCTTGGCCAAGCGGTGCGCCGTACACATCAAACCAAACACATGCTCCATACGACGCATTGCCTGTGTTCTGAATTGTAATCTTCACTGTCTCGTTGGCAGAGGATCCAAGTAGATACGGCTCACTGTAATACAATTTTAAGATATATACGCTGTGTAAAATTAAGACATTTTTGTGGATTTTAATTCTACAACGCAAATTTAGAGATTACTTTGCATGTCTATAATATGTGGTGTATATATAGATTTATCGATCTTATTCACCACATATTATAGACATACACTTGACTTGATTTTACACTAAAATACCGTTACCATTTTAAGTGTTCGTTTTTCAACTAAAAATATCTCGCTAATAAAAACTTTTTAACAAAAAAAACCACCGACTTCCAAATAACAAAACTACAAAGTGAAAAATAACTTTATTTTTGGAAGTTGGTGTCCATAACGCAAAAAATATGGTAACTACGAAAGATACGACTTCCAAAAATAAAGTTATTTTTCACTTTGTAGTTTTGTTATTTGGAAGTCGGTGGTTTTTTTTCGTTAAAAAGTTTTTATTTTTCACTTTTTAGTTAGACTTACCTAATAGGCAAGTTGTCTAGTAAGTTACCTTAACGCCAGAATAGATAACCCGAATATCATGAAACTTGAACATTACCGGTGAATGAGAGATCTGCATACCCCTTAAAAGCGTACTGGCGTGATGTTATGTTATGAAAAGGTATAAACAATAAACAGACATGCGATTGCAGCAATCCCGAGAGATTTGCCGTTATTTATTGAAGAGTACCGTCGTATATCTTCGAAGTTCTTCATCAGATCTTCACCTAAAATGGGACCAATTTCGAAACATACTCTTTCAAACAAATTTTCGAAATCGGTCCACAACTGACGGAGATATCGGTGAACATAAAAAGAAAAAAACAAACATGGTGTCGAACATAGAACCTCCTCCTTTTTGGTAAGTCGGTTAAAAAGTATCAACTTATTTTTTTTTCATACAAATATAATTTATGTTAATTCTTCTAACCTGCCAGACCATTTTAAATCCAGAATAGACAGATTAGGATTGCAATCGTCACCCTTACAATGCCGCAAAACACCTAAACTTGCGTTCAGTTTGCTGTATGGGGTCGCTGCAACCCAAGTTTTGTTGAATTCTGTTGAAAAAAATATTATATTTTTATTCCGCTCTAAATGTTGAAGAATCAGCCTATTGCGCTACACTACTGGGATGCTGGCTTCCTCTCTGTGAGACGAAGTGGATTGTCATCCACGACACGACCATAGTATGACTTGGCGAATGTTGTAGGTCTTCAGATTTTGGTTCGAGGAATGTCCTAGAACCAAAATCTTCTTTCAAGCTTTCTTCTTCCTCACGACGTTTTCATTCACCGTTTGATGAATTAATCACTCACAGTAAACACCTGTCTGGGTTCGAACATATTACCAAACTGCCAATGCTACTGCCACTGCTCCATTACCAAATTATTTCTTAATAAAAGTATTAAAAAAAAAATATTTTATCACTGTTACTATCTTTATTAATTTATAAGTTACCTGTCATATTTGTGTCGGCAAGATACTTATTTTGTAATTCTGCTTTAGATTCAAAAGTGTAAAGTCCTGGCTCTTTATCTTTCTGCAAATAATGAAAAACAACATCACATTAGAAAAGGTTGATTATTGCACAATTTTAGCCATGTAAGGACTGCTAGTAGTAGTAGACCTTATGAAGGAAACTTTCGCGTCTCCACTCGAGTCGGTTGTCTCAAAATACCTAGAATAATATCAATAAATAACAAGCCATAACTAACAATTTGATCGAGTCGAATAGAGAATAAGACTTAGAATTTATGGGTTTAAAGGACACGTCATCTACTCCATTCGATTCAGTCGTAATGACAACGAAGAAAAACCCTTGAATAATGTCAATAAAATAAAATCGGTTAAGTGCGTGTCAGTCTTCGCACATTTAGGGTTCCGTACCAAACCGCAAAATCAAGTTGATTGTAATAGGAAAAATGAAGTAAAAAAAAAACTATTTTATCAATATATTGGTATTTGTTAATAAACTATAAGTAACAATAAATGTAATCACCAAAATTGTCAATAAAAAGTTAAAAAATTCATCGAAACAAAATTTTGTAATAAAAGCAGACTTTGGTGGCTTCTCATTCCTTTGTTTTCCAATATTATTGAAAACAAAAAAGCCAAAATGTATCCACTCAAAAAATTCTAAACAATGATACCCCACTTAAGTTCCTAAATTAATTCTACGACTGTTTGATATCTCTCAAAGTGGCTAGCAATAAAAGAAATGTATCAGAAATCAATTGAATAAGTTGACATAAAACCAAGAATTAATGAAGAAAAATCGGTCTTTATTTAATATGAGTCACTGGGTGAGACAGTTAGAAAAACATGGGCTTTGCATAAATCGAAATAAAACTGAGTATTTGGAACGTGATTACGGAGGGACAGCAGAAACGGGTTGCGATATTTTTATAGACAACCGGACTCTATCCAAAGTGGACCACTTCAAGTACTTAGGCTTGTTGCTTATCTCCGACGCAAATGTGGATAAGAATGTAGATCCATTGCATCAAAATCTCTTGGCTCAAACGGAGATCGCTATCAGGTGTTCTTTGTAACCGCAAAATGCCCATACGTGTTAAGGGCAAAGTATACAAAACGGCAGTACGACCAGCCATGACTTATGGAGCGGAGTACTGGACCTTCAAGACGAACAACAACGGCATGCAAGTGAAACGAAAATGCTCCGATGAGCAGGAGGAGTAACCTGTCTAGACAAAGTGCGAAACGAGTATGTCAGGGGTTCGTTTCAAAGTAGCACCGGTTAGCGAGAAGGTCAAAGAAAGCAAATTGCGTTGGTACGGCCACATCCTGAGACAAGGACAACCCTATCAACCCAGAACAGAGCTCTCTGGCGCAGACGTACAAGGAGACCCGACCCCAGCTGAACTGGAAAGAGAGTTTGACATAGAAGAAAGGTCTTTATTTAATAGATATGACTTGTGGTGGCAGGCTATTTTTTTTTCTGAAAATCAGGTTCATATTCCAAATCAGTTTGAAGCTCCAACCAATCTGGCATGAAGACAGTTTGAGATCCTGGGCAGGACAAAGGATGCTAGTTTTCATCCCGATAGTGTGTTCCCTTGGGATAGTAAAACACTTCTGGACACGCGGGCAAAGCTGCGGGCAGAAGCTTGTTTATAATATTAGTTAGGATTAGTAGTAGATTTAAGAGCAACTTACAAATTCCACAGTGACGTTCTTGCAAAACTTTTCAGTTCTGTTAAAGCAACTGTCGCAAGAGAAATCGAGAATAATATTGGGATTTTGAACAAAGGCCGCTTCGCCGCTGATGCTGTTTTCAACGGTTACGTCTGGAAGTGAAACAAACATTTACATATCTATGCAATCAGCATTTTCTATTACCCGATTTAAGCAAAAATAAAATCGGTCGGCTTTTTATCGGTTACATTTCGAGTAGTGTGGGATGGAACTGCACAATTTGTTTCCGCCTAGCCCTTTCCATCATCGGGCCACAAGACAAACAGGGTATATCGCCATCGGTATATAGTGCACATCCCACCCATACGCACAAAGCGTTTTGCAAATACTTTCATTGTGCGCACAATAAGGAGTGGAATTCCCTACCGGAGTCTTTGTTTCCTGATAGCTAAAATCTTGGGGTCTTTAAGTCAAGGGTGAATAGGCTACTTCTGGGCAAGCGTGCTTCACCGTAAACCACATCATCGCTTACCATCAGGCGAGATAGTAGTCAAACGCGAGGATATCGTTAAATTAAAAATACATGTATAAAAAAAGAAGAAAAGACAGCTGATCAATACGTTTTAAGTCGCGCGGTCTCGAACTAGCCCTCAATGTAGGCGGTCCAATCATCTAAACACCTCCTTCTGGGCTGACCTCGACGCCTCAATTTATGCCTACGTCTATTATGCCCGTTTTCGAGTGTATAACTTACTTCCAATAATTTCATCTGGTTGTAAAGGAAACTGCACTTCAGCGCACACTTCAACAATGAAGTTTGTATCTTGTTCTCTTACTGTCTGTAAACAAAATATTTCATGCTGAATTAATTCAGGGATTGTAAATAGAGGAACAAGCCCCCAACTTCAGCAGGATAATAATCCTAATCTTTGAAAATACTGTTAAATTTCTATGAGATTTCGACTACAAATATTTTAGTAAAGGACGCATGCGAGGCCAAGACTTAGTGAGTTTCAATACAAGGCTACTCGTACTGACAATATTCAAGTGGATACGCAGAAGTGCGGGGTCGACTATGGGCTTGACCAACTTGACCTAAATGAAACAAATAAATTCATTTCCTTTCTTTTAGCAACAACAACAACAGCATACCTGTTTGGAACTATACAGGGCATAACGGAAAAGTATTATCATAATCATTTTAGAAACTGCTTCTGATCATGTACTCGCATTTGAACAACTTTATTCAAGGAAATCATTTAGTGATTCCTAAAAAAAATGCATTTTCCATTCAAAGTTGTTTTCAAGTGACCAAAATTTGTATGGAAGATACATTTTTTTTAGAATTGACTATGAATTCCTTGGAGTTGTAGAGGAGTTGTACATACACATGGGTAGAAGCAGCTTTTAAAATATGATCGCACCTTTTTGTTACATCCTGTGAATAAGTCTATAAATAAAACAATGTCAATCAGAATCACTTCCTTTCGTCGGCCCGTCTTACTTTCGTACCAATAACAAGACAGAAACAAACCTACCGGTTCGCCAATTAGTTTAGTGCTCAGTGTCACGTTGATATTTCGGATGCATTTGAAGAGGAGCACTTTACTAGTGCCCGGAGAACTTGCTACCAATTCTGTTGAAAAATATATTAGTTTATGTATTGTAAGGTTCAAACGAACGTTATGTTATGAGTTGTGAGTGGTGTTTTTTGAGTCACGTAACGAAAACAATCGACTGGTGTATTTCACTCATTTTGCGTCGTACCAACGAATTCAGCGTACATTCTGCGACTCAGCTGATAAACTTACATTATTTTGGCCTCACTCTTAAACTATTGAAAATCTGTTAATATATTCTATATTTGAATTGTTTTAGACAGACACTGCCATTGGTAATACCATTCGAAGCCACGCGAATGAGCTAGTACAAGTTTCAGTCGTCATCGTACCTATTTTTGGTGCCTAGTGTTACATTCATAGCAACAAGCGTAGGTCATATGCAGTAAAAAAGACAGAAGTTTACTTTTTTTCTTAGTGTTTATATGATACCCACATTACTTTTTACCCGACTGCCGAAGGAGAGTAATGTGATTGATGGCAGAAATTAGACACTAAGATGAGTGCAAGTAAAGGAAACTTTCCCGATCCATCTTCACAAGAGCTGTAGTATAGACTTCAAAACTAAACAAAGGTTCGGGTAAAATGTTGGTATTCTCACCATTACACCCATTGCCGTCCACGTCGTCAACAAACTGAAGACTAAAGCCGAGGGCCCTATATGACTTCTTCTGAATCTTCTGCGTCAGCTTTAGATCTGACAACTGGATACTCTTGGATTCCTGAGGCTTCATTAGTGTATGGAAGATCTCGTAACCAGAGAGTATGTAAATCGCTCCGCTACCATGATCCTCATATGGCGCGCTTACTACTAATTCTGTAACGATAAAGATTAAAGATTTGAATTTTCATTTCCCTTAGTCCTTAAATTATTATTTATACACCAAGGTCTTTCAGGGGCCATAACGCAATGTGGTAAAATTAAAAATTAGAAATTGCTAGTATGTCCCAGCTTGATCTATCTTTGCATAGCACATAGTATAAAACAAAGTCACTTATCGCGGTCTGTACGCTTAGAACTTTTAAACTACGCAACGGATTTTCATGCGGTTTCACCAATAAACAGAGTGATACTCGAACAATAGAAAGGGTTTATATTAAAAATACATGCATATTATAGTAGAGAAAACCCGAGAATTTCATAGATTTGTCGTAAAAAATATGTTTTTATGCGCTTACATTGCAAACACTTGCTTATCCTTACTAGATAGATCAAAACAATGTACTACGGAATTGTATACCTTAAAAAGATCTTAAATAAAATTGTAATAGTATATGTCGATATCCTAAGGATAACCCACAGTAACTATTTTTATCATTTACATTTTACTAAAAAGTGTGGGTTATTTAGGAAGCTATTTTAAACAATACAGTATTATTCCTTATCCAATGAAAAAAAATCACTCTACACTGATACCACATTAGTATTTACATTGCAATAACTTTGGCCTCTGGAATTTCATGTCAATCTCATACTTGATTGCAGCTAAAAGAACTTTGGTCTCTAGAATTTTATGTCATTCTCATATATATTTTTGGACTTTTTTGGAATCGTGATCGCTGATAGAAAAAGTGACGACTTTGTCTAATGGTTAGACTCAACATTTTTCTAAATGACCGTGTTCGTAATTTATAAAAGCCAAAGTTATGAACAAGTTTTACTTTACTAATTAATTCCATGTTTTTAGTAACATTATCAGTAATTGTAAATTGAGCCGTTTGGTGTCGTCGAAAAGGAGTTCTCTCGCCGTATGATGGGTCGATGAGTGACAAGAGGGCTAGCTCGTTCTTCGCTGAAAATCTGTGTGTCTGCCGGTTGAATGGCTATACTGATTGTATTGCCATTCGACCGGAAGACAGAAATGTGGAGGAGTACTTTGACGTCTAGGTGTAACTTGTTTTTGTTTACACAGTAAAATTTTAATTAAAAATATTTTTGAAAATATCATAAAAAATAAACCGATTTCCAAAACAAAACACTAAAAATTGCAGAAAAAACATAACTTTCGTTTCATTGTAAAATAATAAACCAAGAGTTACCAAAGCCCGACTGCCGAAACGAAATTTATTTTTGCACTTTTAAGTGTTTTGCTTTGGAAGTCGATTTTTTTATTAATTTATCTTTACAAATCGATACTGTTTCATCGATCTCCTGGGGATTGGGATTAAAACCGTTTTTAACAGTGTATATGGTACACACGTAGTTAGGATTAGTATTAAATTAGTTTATTTTATGTTAGTATAATTAGTTAAGTAAGTATATATTCTGTTAAGATAGTTGTATATACCAACCTGGTTTACTGTCACCGTCTATGTCTTTTGCAAAAATCGCGCTGCCGACTCGGCCAAATAAAGCAGTACCGAAAATTGAACGAAGCCTATCTGGTTCGTTGATTGTTTTCTGAGGACAATAGTGAACAAAGTCAAATATATTTATTTTTGAACGTCAACAATTAAAATTTACAAGTAATAAAAATTGATTTTACCGTGCATTCGGGTAAGTCCATTGTTATGGAGAAGAATGCACAAGAAACCTAGCCCTCTCCAGTCCAGAACCTTGAAGACATCCTACAGTGCAGTGGTCACACAGTGGAAAAGTTTCGGAGATATGACGTCTCCCTGTCTCACACCTTGCTGCAGAAGGACGGATTCCGAGGTCTGATCCTGAAGTCGAACTGACATGGTGGCGTTTTTGTACAAACACTTCAACAATTCGATGTAACGGTAGCCAATTTGGCACCGTTGGAGAGACTGCAGTAAAGCCCAAGTCTCGATCGAATCGAAGACTTTCTCGCAGTCCACGAACGCTAATAGAGAGGCTGGTTGGGTGGTTGTTGGGTGTAGATTGAAGCGTATGTATTTGGTTACTGGAGGCTGGAATTCTTAAAACCTGCGCGGGAGACTGTAAGGTTTTTTTTTATTGTCGATAGTCTCGCGCTTGACCACTATCTCACCTGATTGTAAGCGATGATGTGGTCTACGGTGAAGCACGCTTGCCTAGAAGTAACCTATTCACTCGTGACTTAAACACCCCTAGATTGTAGCTATCGGACAACACAGATTCCGGCAGGGAATTCCACTCCTTAGCTGTACGCATAATAAAAGTGTCCCCAAAAAGTTTTGTGCTTATGGGTGGGATGTCCACCATGTACCGATGACGCATCGCCGTGCGTCTGATTGTCCGATGATGGAACGGGCTGGGCGGAATTAAATCATGCAATTCCATCGCACATTCCCCGAAATGTAACCAATAAAAAACCGACAAGCTGGCAACTCGGCGACGATGTTCAAGGCTCTGGAGCTTTGATTTGACCAGTGCCTCATTGCCGATAAGTCTCTTGGCCCGCTTTTCGATCAACTCTAATGCATCAAGCTGGTATTTGGCAGAACCGTCCCAGAGATGAGAACAGTACTCCATGCACGATCGAACTTGCGCTTTATACAAGTTGAGCAGCTGTTCCAGTGTGAAGTACCTTCACACCTTCGCAAGGATCCCCAACTACGTGGTGTTATTTTTGCAATTTGAATTTCGCGCCCATTCGATAACTACCATGATATTCGTTCATTGGTTTTAATTTCTGATTGGCGGATTAAATAAGTCTCAATTTAGGTAATACCTAAAAGTTGTTTTAACAGTAAAATTTTAAAGCTAATTATAAGAAACTAATTATAGTAAATTAGACAAAGTTTTGACAGCAAAATATAGCAATTTAAATCTATAAAACATGATACTTTAATATTATAAATTCAAAATGCGGTTTTAACTGACCCTTTCTAATCACATTTTAGCATTTTTAGTTACAAACGATTTGAGGAAATCCTGCAAATGGTGTTGTCCCAAAGTTCCATTAGTTGCTGTCGGTAATATTGATCAACCAAATATCTTCCATTTGAAAATTAAATATATTTTGTTGAAACTTAGTCGAGTCCTTGTGCCACACCTCAAGATCTCGGGAAATATAATTTTCTTGTTGTATGGTGATTTTACAGATTTTTCCCACCTCATGGAATTGTTTTCAAGTCATTTTTTAGTAAAAATCGTTTCAGAAATGTCAAAACTTTAGTTGGGTTTGATAATCTGTGAGCGGCAACTTTGACATTTTTGACGCCAAGGAGCTACACGCAATCAATTCTAACGACCGGTGAAATATTATTAAATTTTGTATAAAAAAATCCTCTGGAAATGGATTTGTGACGGTTCTAGGAACCAGGGAAATTATAACATCAGTTAAAAAACTAAATGGGAAAAATAATAAAATCTTTTTTTGGATCTCTTTCATGGCTGTCATAAGAAATATGTACACTCTTTTGCAAAAAAACGGGCACCTAAGGAAATTTACATTCTAAGGTCGATTTGAGTTAATTAAATGAAGTTTAATTATTTGACGTAGTCTGTATACTTATAATCGTGTAAATTAATACGCGTGAAGTGAATACTGGCAATTTTTTTTAAATTTTGATGAATTCTTTAAAACCAATATACACGGCCAAACAATAAGAAGTGGTCGGCAATAAAGACAAGAAGGTTTTTTTTACTTTTTTTTAATTAAGTAAAGTTACAAATGTAAAAACCTAATAACGAGTGTAACCTCCTCTTGCTAAAATCACAGCTTGAATCCTTCTGGGCATGCTTTCCACGATGTTTTTAATAAAGTTTTGAGGAATACGTTCCCAATCTTCTGCAATAACTCATAAGCTCCCTAATGTTTTGTGGAGCTGGTTGCAAGCTAAACAGCTAAGTAAAATTATAGTTTGGAGTCGTGTCACAACGATTCGATTAATCATTTTAGAATCACATACTACAGTCCGTCAAATCTAAGAAGTACCGTTTGACAGCTATAAAAATACGTTGTATAAACTTAAGTTGATGCTTACGAATGATACTCGTTGTTATAGTGTATAGGCAGCATAGTAATTAATTAGGATTATGAATTTGATTATTCGTAAACTTTCACACAAAGTTATCACGGCAAGTTAAATGAGAAACGTCATCGGACTTCTTAGATTTGACGGACTGTACAACACTATGTTTCACGCTTGCAACATTTTAAGAAAAAAAACACATTTATAGATTGTTTTGTTCTTCGCTGTCATATTAAAGTGCTACTTACCGACACTTGGGTTTATTTTTGTCAATCCCAAGACTATGTTGTAGGGGTAGGTAGTGCTTCCTTCATTATTTAGCAGGGAGGTATAATTTAGAAATGTATTGTGTAATTTAAGGCTTAGCAATAGTTTCACCCGTTGCAATACTCATGCATAAATGTCTATATACATACTCGTAATATAAATGGTCTATTGTTTACCGAACTTGTGTTTACATTTTCATATATCCTTTATATCTTTGTAGGGTTGTAATCCTGAAGAATCCGGGACGAGCTCTTTAAAACAGCTTGTAGACATGGCTAAGAAGTGAGATAGGCCTATAATCCTTCAGTCACACTTCTTGAAGAAAAATACCACTACATCCCTGCACCATGCCTCTGGAGGTTTCCCCTCAAGTATGACGGCATCAAACAGCTTCTGAAGGACCTTATGTACTGGTTTTTCACCCACCTTCAGGAGTTCGTGTCATCTTCAGATCATCACCCGGTGCCTTGTTGTTCTCAAGCTGTTTCAGAGCCATCCTAATCTCATTCAGGCTGACGTCCGGAATGTCTTCGTTATAGTGTCTGGGCAATCTTGCTCTATGGTCATTCGCCAGATTCACGACGGGTTTACTGGTTGTCTTGTACAACTGCCCATAGAATCTTTCGATCTCCCTCGGATCCGCCGGTTTGGCGGAAGCAACCTTGCCATCATCGGCTTTCACTTTCGTGAGCTGGCTCTGCCCAATGGGCAGATCTCTTGCAAAGACTCTGGAGCTTTTATTCCGCTCAATCGCGTCTTTAATACTTTCGGTATTAAAGCGGCGGAGGTCGCTTTTCAAGGACTTTGAGATCCGTCTATCTAGCTGCCGGTATTTCAACGCATCTTCTTAAGACTGCAGGATCATCTCACGCCTCTCCTTCATGAGCTTGAGAGTAGGATCAGAGAGCTTTTTGTTCCTATCTGTACGGCCGGTTTTGCAAAACTTAGACCCGACCTTATGGACAGCTTCCAAAAACTCATCGCTGTATTCATACAGGAGCTCCCTAGGTACTCAAACCGATTCTGGAGTTTGAACTGAAAGGTCTCGGCCTTTTGAGCCGAGATCTGTGCTGGACAGAGAGTGGACTTCATCAGTCGAGACCTTTCAAGCTTAACATTGACGTTCAATGTGCCTCTTATCATGCGGTGCTCGCTCCCGGTTTTCACCGAATTGATCACAGATACATCATTGAAGATTTGCTTCTAGGTTGACATGATGAAGTCGATCTCGTTTTTAGTTGTACCATCGGGTATTTTCCAGGTCCACTTCCTGTGTTCACGCTTTCTGAAGAAGGAATTCATCATGTAGAGGCCTCCTTCTCCATAAAACTGGCCAGTAGGTGATCCCGATGTCAAACTTAAAATTGCCCCACTTGCAGCTCATCCTCGTCTCGTTTGCCAGTTTTGCGTTGAAGTCCCCCATGACAACGCTGAAGTGAGTTTTGAAACCATGCATGGCTCTAGAGGTATCCTCATACATGGTCTCTTTCTCGTCGTCAGGGTGTGCCGAGGTCGGGGCGTAGACCTGTATAACCTTCAGCAAATATCTTGCGGATATACTGAGTAAAAGGAACGCCACGCTGGTCGACTCACTCTCGATCTTCACCATGTGACTACACGCCATTTATCTCTATATTTTGGTTACCGAATATTATTTTATATTTCAAACTTCGCGTTGTCACCACATGTACGGAACACATTGAGGTTGGACGCTCGGGTTTAAAGTACGGTTTGACAGGCAACGTCATAAACTATGGAACAATATACATTTAAAACGAACCTTTTAAAGAAACTCGTATATTTCCTCTTTATTTAAAAACTGTCAAGACAAGGGTAATATTCCAACGAAAATCTAAAGAGATTTTGAATATCCGATTTCTAACACGAACCAGACTGTAAAACATTATAAGATGCACAAAAAACTGAACTGAAGAGAAAGCAGGTAGTTTGGGGATGAAGTGGAGTTGAGGGGAGGCAGACGAGGCGGCACTTGTCTCTAGGCATCGATAGGATACGGGCTTGTTTGGAGTCACGTGGTTAGACGGAGAGACATGGAGTGGCTTTGGAACCAATAATTGAAAGTCGTGTCGTTTTAACTATCGTAGTAAAGTCAAAGTCAAAGATTTATTTGCAGATAAATATGGTTACAAAAGTTCTTACAATGGTGGGTAACAGTAGCTTAACGTATTTAATCATAGTATAATGACATGCAAATTTTGGTACGTATACAATTAAGTCATTTAAATTGAAGGAATTTTTTTAAAGTATAGAAAGAATTCTCTATTAACCACCTGCGCAAAGACCTTCTGAAGCGGACCATTGGAAGTTCTTTAATTTCGTTAGGAATCTTGTTATAAATCTGAATACACATAGGATAGCAACTTCGCCTATATAACTCCATTTTCATTCTAGGAATAATTAATCTATTAGGATATCTAGTTCTGAATTAACAGATATCTCCCAGTTTTTTAAACATCTCAGGGTGAGATTTGGTAAATTTACATATTTCCTCAATATAAATACCAGTCAAAGTAAGTATTCTAAGTTTCTTAAACAGCGGTTTACAGGATGTAAGTGGGTCTACATTACAAATCGCACGTATACACCTCTTCTGCGTGATAAAAGCTCTTTCGAGATGCACCCAGTTTCCCCATACCAGTATACATAACGCAGTACTGAGCCAACAATGCATGATAAGCCTGTAATGTGGCTTGTCTACTTATTAGGTTACGCCATAGAACATAAGCAAACTTACTGAGTTTACCACATGTCTTATCTACATGATTAATCCAGGAACACCTCTCGTCTAGATTTATCCCAAGAAAAGCCATAGTATCTGATTGCCATATTTGTTTATCTTTATAAGTAATGTTTAAATCGATTTTATTCCAGTTTTCGTTATGAAATTGCACAAATTTGATTTTATCTATGTTAGGTTTAAGGTTATTCTTTTCCATCCAAGTAATTACTTTGCTTACGGTACTATTTATTTCCTCATTATAGTTTTCTTTATTTTTAGGGATAATTACGGCCACATCGTCTGCAAAGAGTATGCAGGGATGATCAGTCACTTCTGTCAGGTCATTGATATAAATCAGGAAAAGTGAGGGCCCTAAAATGCTGCCTTGTGGAACGCCTGTGCCTAATTGCCTAATTAAAAGAAAAAAATAAAGCCTAATTTGGATTTAAATGTCAGTTCACCGTTTTGATTTGGTTTATCTACAGTAATTTCTACAAATTGCGATCTGTTTGCAAGGTAACTTTTTAACCATGTATTTGCTTAACCGGGTATTCCATATTTATCACATTTTTTTAGTAGTAGCTCGTGCGATACAAAGTCAAAGGCTTTTGACATGTCAAAAAATAAAACAGTTGTCGGGATATTCTGGTCAATATTTTTAGTAACTAGGTTAATTAAATTAAATGCCGCTGTCGTTGTCGATTTCGATTCTTGACGAAGTCGGTCCGTGGATGGGTGACCATTTTCAAGATACCGAGTTTCCTCCGTGCCTCGGAAAGCACTTTAAGCCGTTGGTCCCGGCTGTCATTTGAAGATCTTTGACAGTCGTTACGGGTAGTCAGAAGCTTGAGATCTGACACCAGTCTTGCCAAGGGGTACCGTGTTACCCAGTTACTGGGTTGTGGAGGTCAGATAGGCAGTCGCTCCACGTAAAACACTAGTGCTCAGCTGAATCCGGCAAGACTGGAAGCCGACCCCAATATAGTTGGGAAAAGGCTAGGCAGATTGATTGTCGTTGTCGATTTCCTTTTTTGGAATCCATGCTGTTCATGTTTCAAAATTTGGAACTTATCGATAAAATTCATTAATCGCGTATGCATGACCTTTTCGTAAACTTTCGCTAAAATAGGCAAAAGGGCTATCGGTCAGTAATTGTCAACAATTTTTTTGTTCCCTTTTTTATGTATTGGTTTAATAGCTGTCATTTTCAATTTCTCAGGAAACACTCCCGTGAATAAGAGATAAGTCTATTAGATGTACTAATATCGGAGTAATAATAGGGCCTATGTATTTTAAAAAAATTGTAGGTATTTGATCATAACCTGTTGAATTTATATCCCTGAGTGTTTTTATCACTTTAGAATAGAATAGAATAGAATACTCTTTATTATGTACCATACCATAAAAGTTACAGAAAGTATAGAAGAAGTAAACATTACACTGGGTGACACAATGGGCGGCCTTATCGCTAAAAGCGATCTTTTCAAGACAACCTTTGGATGGATTTTAAAAATGAAAGGAAAAACAGTACTGTAGCTAGACTTTGGTGTACTATTTATATATAAATAAATACATATATATTATATAGACAAATATATACAGTAATAAGTATGGAACAAAAACATAGAAATCAAGAAAAACAACTTTTTTGTATTTCGTCATCATTAGTGGGCATTAAAAACATACTAGAATTTACAGAATTTATGTCATAATTATTAGTGTTTAAGTCAAAATCGTTGTTCATCGAATTAATAAAATAGTCCTTTATATAATTGGCAATGTCCGTGGGGCTGGTTAGTGGCCCGTTTTCAGTATCTATTTCCTTAATATTAGATTCCTGTATTTGAATATTATTGGAATTATATTTTATTAAGTCCCATGACGCCTTGCACTTATTCCTAGCCCTGGTTATGTAACTTGTATTGTGAATTTTTAGTGCTTTATTTATACAGTTTTTAAGTAATTTATTACAGTTTAAGTATTTTAATTTATTTTTTAATTTACTGTCTTTGTCAGATGAGAAATAGTAGCCAAAGCGCAAGTTCCTTTTCATTTTATTTGATTTTTTATTACCATTGGAAATCCATTTCGTATATTTTTTCACTAGGTTGATTTTGATTTCAATTTTAGGGAAGCACAAATCAAAGAACAAGAGAAGTGTATCGTGAAAGTGATTAAACGCGCTGTCAGCTTCCTGATTAGAAAATATGTCTGTCCATTTTAAATTTGACATACAGTTAAAGAACTTTTTCCTTATTTTCGGTGCTAAAATCACGCTTAAAAATTGTGCGAAAGCGTAGAGGTGGAACTTTATTCTCTATTTGTATGGATATCATCTGAGCCGTTTCATGATCTGACAGTCCCAATGGTATAACCTCACATAATGCATCCCTACAGTTACTCATGATTTGGTCTAGACATGAATTTTTTCTCGTTGGCTGTTTTATATGTAGTGTCAATCCGAAATTATTTACACAAGTTTTATTTAGTAACGAGTTTAATTATTAAGTTAATTATAGTTTAGTCTAATCACGTATTAATATTGTGTGTATATCATTGTATTACATAGCTAGGGACAATTCACTAATGTATCCTGTTATTTCTAGCTTGGTGCAACCTTGTATTTATCTCCTAATCCACACGTTAACAAATATTTGTCACTAGCATTTGGTCTAGGGAAGCGGTGAAGTCTTCCTTCACACTTAGGCTCTAGACAGACGGACTGCATTTCAACTGCAATCCAACTGCAAATTAGCAGTTCGGGTGCAGTTTGTATGCAGTTGACACGACTGCAATAGAACTGCAAACCAACCGTCCGGTCCAATTGGAGTCGGCGTGCAGTCGTGTGAACTGCACACCGACTGCAATCGGACTGCAGTTATTATTATCGGCAGAAGAAAGGATTGCAATTACTTTGAGGTAAGCTTTTAACAATTTTAAACATTATTATTTATATTGCAAAGCTCGATCTGTCGCCATTGAATAGGCATTATGAATTAAATTACAAAAATAGTTACTTAAAAAATATATATGTATATAAACAGAAGAAAATGATTAACCGAATACGTCGTTTATGTATGAGCTATCATCGCTGCAATTATGATAACCGTGCAGTCCAATTGCAGTCGGTGTGCAGTTCACACGACTGCACGCCGACTGCAATTGGACCGCACGGTTGGTTTGCAGTTCTATTGCAGTCGTGTCAACTGCATTCAAACTGCATCCGAACTGCAAATTTGCAGTTGAAATGCAGTCCGTCTGTCTAGAGCCTTACATGCCCTAATTTCATCAATTATACACTTCAAAATTACCAATTTGATTATAAACCATTATTGTGAGTTAACTGACATAAAACACATGGAAGGCGGAACTGCTAATATTCACTATTTGTATAAAATAGGCTAAATGGCCTCCTTTAATTGGGAACGTAGGACAACCAATTGTTTGTTGACAAATACTGGTTCCTATAGAAGGTCTACCTCAGAAGACTTATACTTGCTGTCGCTCAGATCCAGGGAGTGGGGGTAGGCTTCCAACGGTAGGTTTCACAAAGAATCCCAAACTACATTGTCTAAAGACGCTTAGGGAACGTGTCTCGTTAATTGTTTTAACGAGACACGTCCCCTAAGCGTCTTTACCGAGCCAATTGTAGGCAATACTAAATCGTCACTATTTAGCGAGACACAATATTGGATGGCTGCTGCTTCTAGCGGCACCAAAAATCCACGCAATGTGCAGATTAAGGAAATGAGAAGCGACGAATAAATCCGCTCCGACGTACGGCAAGTCTCTTTAGCATTAAGTTATGATACAGACTAAGTCTACGGTACGCTTGCATTATTTTTGTATTGTCTTTGTAAGGGGTGTTTCGGTCGATAGGGACAGTTATCTACCATAGCGCGTGTCCAGTAATTCTGGTAGAATGTCTCGCTCAATGGCAGAGGCAATTAGGCACAAAACTGACCACTGTTTTAGGACTGGGCAAGGTATGCTACAGCATAGGGAGCTTGTATTCTTGGAGCCGCAGCAGATTCTCTCTAGATCCTGCATTCTAAGTCCCGTAGTACACGTACGACGTGCTTGCTGCTGTTAGCGGTCGCTCGTCACTTGGGTGGGAAATCTAGACTATTATCAATGAACTCAGTAACGTAATTCAAGTAAACGTATTTACCAACGCAACCGTAGCACTCCTACCAATTTCCTTCCGTTAGGTAAATAATGCATTTTGCAAACCTTTTGTCTAATTAACTTCATACATCACTATTGTTTTACTTATATAGTCCTTTTGACTAACAAACAGAAATTTGTGCTGGACAGTTTGTTTCATCATTTCTTCTTATCAGCGAATACACTTAGGAAATGATGGTGGGATGGGCGCTTTTTGGGGCTGTCTGTAGGAGGGTTGATCTAATCAACTCCAGTTACTTCTAGAGTCAAAACTCTCTGCCAGATTAGTTACTTGTATTTGTATTAGTTCTTGAATGTATATTCACTACCTGCGACTACTATCCGGTCTTTGATGTAATACTCTATACATTGGTGTAAAGGGTTTCTCACACAAGATTCTGTAATTTATAACAATTTAGTTTATACCCCTTTAGTAACATTTTATCCTTCTAAACCACGACCAAAACAAAACATAGTTTGGTATTTACTATAGTCGGAAGAGAATCATCCAAGTCAATTGTTGTTCATTGGGCAACGCGGATGGCGGGGCGTTGTCCCTCTTTTATCAAAAGAGCCGACTTTAACACTAAATTTTGGCCATTTTAGGAAAAACTAAATTTTTATCAGCCTAGGGTCTGTTAGGTACAGTCACAACCACGTTATTCACAAGGGACTTGTGTACGATAAACTCGACACCACCCTGGTACTGCGGGTCACCCTCTCGAAAATAGAGCAGGTTACCGGATTTGAGGATTATCGAGTCCTCCCCCTCTCTTCGGACTAAATAAGTAATCCTATAATACTCTATCGCATCCTGCTCAATTCTTCCTCGAGTTAGGCTATCTTTTCGTCTGTTCGGAGGGTTCGCGTGTTATATGTTCCCGGGTCCAGTCATCGAATTTTTTTGGGGTAGCCGGGTCCACTCAGGGGATTGTTCGCACCCCTTGTCACGGCATCGCCTCGACCGCTACCGTAGCCGAGGGTAGAGGGGCTGCCGGGCACAAGGGACCGTTTTTCCTTTTGCTATTCATTTTGGTTTGGGGGTGTTTGCAATAATTGCCACGCTTGGCAGGCGGGTTGGCGATCGAAGTTTGTTGTTAAAGTGCAGAAAACGCTGCTGCCCATTCTCTAGTCTATCCGTTAGTCGCCTCTTACGACACCCACGGGATATGGGATGGTGAAATTCTTTACATCCGTCACCATACGATACCTCTGGTATAAGTTTGCCAAATTATATAGAATTAGCTGACCCACGCGGCTTTGCTCCCATAAAAATTTTAGTCTATGTTACTTGGGAATAATGTAGCTTTCTATATCTGAAAGAATTTTTGAAATCGGTCCAGTATTTTTGGAGCCTATTCGGAATAAATAAACGAAAAAACCTTTCCTCTTTATAATATTGATATAGGGTTGGATCATCATATTTTTTTTTGTACCGTTACGGTGACATAATTTGCAATTAAACCCTGTATAAAAAATAAATTAGAAAAATACAAACTTTGTTGAGTATCGTACCATATCACCACCTGTGTAAATATGTATCGCTCCGCACTCATAGCATTCATCGTCAGACTGCGTGGGCGCACCGACTAACAGTTCATCACGTCCATCGAAATTGAGGTCGATAGCGCTCATTGTGTTTCCGAACATTGTTCCAACAGCTCTACTCCTTATCATGACATTTTTGGCCAAAGATAGCAAACAAATTGTATCTTCATATTCGAGGAACGATATCTGAAAAATTTTGTAAAGCATTGCTTAGACAACTAACTTTTATTGATTATATAATGTGGCCGCACTTGTAGTAATAAAACTTTAAGGCCGTAAACCTTAAAGTTTCATTACTAAAAGTTCGGACACATTGTATAATTCACTTATTTGTTATGCTGTACAATAAAGAGTATACTATTTAAGTATACGTATCTGGGTTAATGTATAACCCTACCTATCCTTCGGTGAATATTGTGTGGTTTGACGGTAATTAATTTTTTTTAAATTTTAAATGGTGCCTGCACCTGCAAGATGATTTTTTAAGTGTCCTTGGGCGCCCAAAGCCGAAACTCTTATGGGAGCGAAAATACCTAGAAAATTCGTGACCGATTCTATTGCTTATTAATTTGTTTGATTACTTACAATTCCTTCCATATTTTTATGAAGCATGCTGAACGCGTACACTGTTTTAGTCGAAAAGAATTTTCCAGCAGTGATGCCAAAACCTGCAATAAAATAAAATATGACAGTTATAAATACTGATTTAAATTCCTCAAACTATTTAACATGCTCGATAAAAATATTTCAATGCAGTATATAGGCACAACCTTGTAGCCAGGATTATCCATCAGCAACTTGCTCTGACATTCAGTCTTGTGGCATCGGATGTGCCGTACTACAGGTATGTGCCCGACCCAGTTCTCGAGAATGGTAATATCACATTGTACTGGGATCGGTCCATCATCACTGGCGTTTAATAATGATACGCAAGAAACATGTTAGCATAATTTACATTGGCATAGCGAAATTCATCATAATGATCATTACGCATAATATTATTATGCATGCAAATGTTTTACCATAATGTATTTTGCCATAAATACTGTTGGCATAAATATAAAAAAAAATGGAGCCGTCACGGGACGCCTGGTAGATGTGAAACATCGACGTTATTTCGTAAAAGTAGTATGCAGAAAAGAACAGATTGTGGTAGGAACTAAAAATGTCAATAAAATAAAATAAAAAATATAACGATTTTTTTTTCTAGATAACGATGATTTTTTATACAAAAAACAAAACAAACAACAACATAAACAACAGCAAAAAAAACAACAAAAAAAAAATAAAAAATCGTAAATTATAAATATAAATAATGAATGTTTCACTATAAACTCCATTATGATTAGAAAAATTAATTAATTTTTTAAAGTTTAAATTAATAACAAATAAGAAAAAGATTCGTGCGCTGCACGCCATCAGCTGATTTTAAAATAAAGTTCTGTCAGTCTTAATAAATTTATTCTCTAAGCAATTGTTTTAATGCATTAATTTCAATAAGAATGAAATTAAAATTAATAATTAATTTAAAAACATGATATGCAATGAAATTTATGTGAATTTTAATCTACCTAGAGAGTAGATTTTACATTTACTGGCGCTCAATACACACCAAATATACGCGTGCTAAATGCACAGATAAATGCATACTTTAATTATAAAAATATAATTAACTTACTGATGACTTGATAATGTGTCATAGTGTGATTTTGCTTTCTTTGCAGGAGGCTGATCACTTCCACTCTCTAAATTATCACGGTCAGACATTTTATTATCAGAACAGAAAAATGATTTATTTACCAGAAAAACACAGGTTATGAGTACTGTAATAAACAGAGTATACATTATAGGTATCCGAGCTCAGTGGAGCGAAAGAGATGGCTTAACGCCGGATCGAGTGAGAGAGAAACGCACAGTCGATTGCGCGTGGCGACGCGTCGCCACGCCAGAAATCGGTCTCACGTGCGCCTATAGATGTTTCACATCAATAAAGCATAATTTTTTAAAGCATAATGTTATAAACGCATAATGATTTTTACACTGTTCTTTGGAATAAAACAAACATGTTCGCGGCTCAAAGGTGGCTCAAATTTAGCCAAAAGGCCACCCCCACCGCGCCTTAACCTAATCCAGTTGGGACCTAAACTTTTGTTATTTTTCTTGGATAAATGCTCATGCAAACTGCGCTACCACGGGAAGATAGTCCAATTATGTGGGACTCCAACTCACTAAAACTCCACGGTGTTCTCGTGTGCCACTTATGACGGGCGTACATGAACAACATGCATACATGTTGTCTGGGGCAACGTTCATTAACAAATAAAAATAAATACTTATTTCATCCGCGAATTCGCCGCGGCTGACCGTCACTGGACCTTCTTTTGGGGAGTACCTCCCATCACCGGCGCACCAGAACACTTTGTGCGCCGTGACCACCCCAGGGACCAAATCAGCAAATGGGCGCCAGGTGACCTCGTGTATGGCCACCCTTGGTCCCCCTGTGGCGGTTCAGGACAGTGGCCCTGCCACCCACCACTTTTCGGCCGCAGGAGAAAGGGAGAGCAGCCAACGCTATTCAGACACTCCTACTCCCCTGCGGCCACACAGCGTTTGCCATCACAAGGTGGCGACCCCATCCAGGCCGTGGCCGGGAGGGAGAGTGGCGCACCGCCATACCGGCATTCCTTTCCCGCCGCGACCTCCAACCCTCTACCGTGATGCCTCCCCCCCCGCATCGACAATGCAGGAACCCACCGGGGCGGAATTGACTCCCAACCAACACAACAACACACACATCAACATAAAACAATGTGAAAACATCAACATAAAATTATTATGTCAAATAAATATTAATATGCCATAATAAAATATGCAACTTCAAATTATGCCCAAACAAATTATAACAAAGACAGTTATGCTAACCTTGTGCAAAAATATTATTATGCCACAGTATTAATATGCTAATAAAAGTTATGCGAAAACGTTATGCCAAACAACATTATGCCTAAAAAATATACCAAGGGGGGGGGTTCCCCTTCACTGGCAGTACTATTGTATCCAATAAGCCTGATATTGTGGTGATGCAATTAATGAAGAGGCGCGCAATGATTGTTGATATTACCGTTCCGCAATACGGAAGTCTCGTGAAAGCCTAGCAAGTTTCTTGACTTGGCTCGCAAGGTTTTCGACACATCGGATGTGGACTCAGCAATCATTTTACCAATAATCGTGTTAGTCAATGGCTTAATAGCCTTGAGCCTCAACCAACACCTTAAGAGGATCTCGTTAGGTGACTGGGTCAAGGGCTTGATTCAGAACTCAGCACTTTTGGACACGGCTCGTATTGGTAGGATGTTCCTTTCTCCGTAGCCCTGACTGCCGGTAGCTTGGACCCTGTTCCCGATACCGGTGGGCCTCTGGTTTTTATCCCTATCACTGCTTAACTGTGAGGTGCCGTGCTCGACCGAGGAAGTGTGCGCCTGGAAAGTGGCTTGCCTGAATGCGGCGTTGCCCGAGAACCCATCTGCCCAGAAATAGTGGGATGAGCCACTCTGTAGGTTGGTACGGAATAAACTCATAAATACGTTCACCAATACTGGTGAGTGTATCCGCCTGCTAGCTGTGGGTGAGTGGGAGTGAGGCCTCTGGCTACAGTCATTACCGTCACCCAACATAGGTACGATGTTGAGTGACACTACCTTCTGGATTGCTTTATGTCTGCGCCTGGGTACTCCTAGCGAAGCTCCACATCGCTTTTAATGTGGTGAAGCAGTCGATCACCTCGGATACCATGGCCTATCGTGCAGTAGAAGCACTGGACGGATAGCAAGGAAAGCCAGCATTAATGAAATTATACTCCGGGCTCTTGTCACTGGGGTGCCAGCTGTTTTTTAACTCAATGACTTGGCACGCGACGATAGGAAAAGGCCAGACGGGATAAACATAATGCTTTGAAAGTTGGGTAGGCCTTTGGTGTGGGATGCAATATGTGTCAACATTCTTGCGCCATCCCTTCTTTTTAGCACGGCGGGCTATACTGGGGCGCCTGCGGCTGGTGCAAAAAACTTCAAACGGCGCAAATATAACAACCATATTGGAAGTTATATGTTTTAGCCATTTGGAGTTGAAAGATTAGGTCCATGAGGTCCGAGAGCTCATCGAGTTTTCGAGACATGAGCAAGAAGCTTGTTGACTGTTCACGTGTCCAGAGGGCTGGCTTTTTCTTCGGCCAGAGAATCAACATTGCCATTCTAGGCGTTGTAGGCACATTTTCATTGAGATTGATGTTGACGAATTTTTTTATGCACAATGAGCCTTTTTCCCTCTCCCGTTTTTGTATAGGTTTGTTTGTGTGTTATTAGTGTTATATTATAGTGTATTCAATTGTATATGAGGTTAAGTGTATGGAATCAATTGTGTTGACATTGTACAAAATCTTCTTTCCCTGTTGCGGAATAAATCCTGATGCTTCTATAAGTACAAGGAGGTATATTATATAAGTGATAAACGTTACCTATGTTATAATATTGCGCCAAAAAGTTGCGTGCAGACTTATAGTCTGCCAATGATTTCACGTCATGATCAGGAGTTGACGCTTGTACGTATGAAAAGTCTCCTGGGTACGACGTCTTCGCTATGAGCAACAAGTTATTGTCCTCATCAACTAAAGTAGACCAACCAATTCCACCCTCGAATCTTCCTGAAAATCAGATTTTATATAAGTTTTTATTAATTTCCCTCGTTACCTGCATATTACGTGTTAGAAAGCAATCCTATTTCCTAGACAATGTGTCTGTTGTTGTAGTTATAAGACTTTAAGGACGTCAAATAAACTTAATTTTATCTATAAAAACACCCCACATAAGCGGTCTTATCCCCACGCTTTCAAAGATTGAGCAATTTTAAAATCTGACTTACTTATTACGATATCAACATAGTCTCACGGCCATAACTTTGGACTTAGGTCTTATGGTAGCTTACATTTAAAGTTTACGGCTACAGCGTAGAAAAAAAAAATTCAAGTTACACAGAAAAGATAAGAAATTTTTTTGTTTTTATTTTATTGTTAAATTATCTTAGTAAGTCAGATACTTAAATTTGTCTAACTTTGAAAGTGTGGGGATTGGGCCCCTTATGTGGAATGTTTTTATCGGTAAAATTAAGTATATTTTACGGCCCTTAAGTTTTATTATTGTAGTAATAATATAACCGGACACATTTTATGTACCTTATTAATATTAAAAATGCAAAAGTTTGGATGGATGAATGTATGTTACTCAAACACGCCAACGGTTGAATAGATCTGGATGAAAATTGACACAGAGATTATAGTGTGGAATAGTACATAGCTACTTTTTTCCCGGTATAAAAAGTTCTCTTGGGATTTCAAAACATTTTTTATGAGGAATTATTAATGCGGATACAAAACATCAAAGAAAAGATAAACGTTTGCTATCATTTAAACCGTTCATTAATGAAATGACCAAATATGTTGACATAAATATAATCAAACGTTGATGTTTAAGCGATATGGTCTGTTTTAGATGGACATTTCATGAAATACAATCATTTCATGAAATGGTCGGCCACATCATGAAGTGATCAATTCTAAGATCTAGCCTCGACAGAAATATAATGTCGACAAAACAAAATAATATTATAATTTCAAGTAACGACGTGTCACTTTATAGATTGACAAAACTTCAAAATGTGTGAATTGACCACGAAAACGCATGTAAAGCCGATATTTTGGACTTTTCGACTGCGATTATCGTTCTTAGAATGTTACTTTGGGCCGGTTTCAGAATTGAGTGTTTGGAGTTAAGAAGGTTTCAAAACCTACTTAAACCGGTTGTGTGCCGTAATTACCGAAAGAATTGAAAAGCCAGTGTGTCCCACGTAGTTCCACGTTTTGGGCACACAAGGGATTAATACCAAACTTTGGGCAGTTATTTGTGAAACTCTACATAAAAATATTTATTTATAGTTACTAGACTAATCAAGAGCCCAAATACTTACCAATAGTCAACTGCCCTCGCTTCCCTTTAAAACCCCTTTTTCTTTGAACATTCTCTTTTGTAATATTCACGTGATATTCCAAAAGTCCTGCATAGCTTTTAGTTTCATCGGGATATTGTATATAGCATGTCCCGAATGAATCCACCACTGTATATTTTCGACCATATTTATTGATCAAAGTCACGTTCGTCGTCCATAAAGGGGAACAAGTCTGTGAAATAATGAAGTAAGTCAATCAATCAACTTTTTAAAGTATTTTCTTTCACATTTTTTATTTCTTTTCCAAACTATGGGATGGGCTTCGAGTTTTCCCAGCTGGAAGTGAATACCAGAGTTTTACATAGACGATCTGCCTATTTGACCCCCGCATCTCAGGAACTAGGCTATGCTAGCTACGACCTTTATCTTGTGATAATGGTCGTAGCTTACTTACACCATCCCGCTCCAACACCGCCTTAAACGGAGGTGCAGTCAAATAGCTGTGCCCGCGCTTTCGCCTTACCTTTTTCGACAAGCTAGCGACATACTTCAAGCGAGCAGTTGGTGTGCGTACAGCGCGCCAGTCGCCCGCTTAGAGCGCGTGTAACGTCTATCAAAACTCTACAAACTACAGATGGTACCAACGACACAACATGTTTTGCGAGGCACGCAAGAGTCTCGATGTTTAATGGATGATCACCCACCCATCCTTGGAACGATCTGGGCCAGTGTTGCTTAACCTTAAATATCGACCTGTGAAGTTGTTACTATTTTCTAGGAGCCAAAAAACTCAAGCTCATGACGCTCAGGTCGCTGGAACATCTTGCGACCCACGGATGCCCCTTAAGTTAAAGGGGAAATCTACAAGTCCGTGATTAGACCTGTCATACTGTTTGGATCAGAATGTTGGGCTGTGGAAAAGATGGATGAAAAGAGATTGCATGTAGCTGAGATGAGAATATTCAGATGGACGTGCGGAGTGACTAGAATGGATACAGCGAGAAATGAGTATATTAGAGAAAGTTTAAAAGTGGCGCCAGTGACAGAAAAGTTGAAAGGAAACAATTTGTCCTGGTATCGTCATGTGATAAGGAAGGAACGCATGTTACTAAAAGAGTTATGAATATAAATGTGGATGGATATAGAGAGAGCGGACGACCAAAGAGAAGATGGATGGACTGTGTGAGAAGTGATATGAAAGTAAAGGGAGTCAGTGTAAGCGTGACGGGGAACAGGACGGTATGCAAGAAGATAACGTGTTGCCTCCAAGTAACATGGCATAAGGGCAAGCAGATGATATTCTCTGGAAGTACTAACCCGAATAAAAAAAACAGAACTTGATGGAAGGGATGAGGGAGATATTTGCCCGAAAGAGAACAATTCAGGCCGGTAAAAAAATCTGTAAAAAGTGGTAGCAAAAAATACTTACAAAAAAGTATTCACTAGTAGAAACTATCGAAGAACCTAAATAAAAGCGTTGATCAGGAAACTTATCTGAAATATAATATTAAATGAATTAGCATTCGAGCAGTTGATTAGCACTGAGTAATAATAACCCAAAATAAATATAATAATGTTCACCAGCATCGCGTCGACATGACGTGAGTTATGTGAAAGTACCAAATATTATCATCAACCGGAACCAAATTCAGACTCTGGGCTACTGCTACTCGTAAATTCCAGATTAAAATCTATATAATATATATAAAAATCAATTGCTGTTCGTTAGTCTCGCTAAAACTCAAAAACGGCAGCACCGATTTTAATAATTCTTTTATTGTTTTGTTCGCCAGAACACAGGGAAGGTTTAAAAACAAAAAAAAATGGGTAGGTAGGTAGGGTAGGGTAGGTAGGGTAGGTAAAGTAGGGTAGGTAGGGTAGATAGGTAGGATAAAAATACAATGTATTCATTAAATGAATGTTTGATGTTTTTATGGCAAAACAACGTTTGCCGGGTCAGCTAAATAAAATAAATCCCAGCTAGACCAATAAGGCAGTCGTTCGGGGATGACTCCGTAGGTATTTTGACTCTATGTACTCGTATCCTAGCTAACACATTTATAGTAGTACAGTTATCTATAATAAGAGAAAAGTAGATAGTTACATAAGTCATTCTTACCAGTACTATAGTCGGACTTGAGGTCAATGTTTTGTTCTTCACATGTAATATTATCCCTGTCAACAGCTCCCTCAATTTCACAGTTAAATACTTTTCCCACTTTGTCCGCTTTTGGAGCGCCGACAACTGTCAAAATAATTTAAATTAATATGTACACGGTCTTCAAGCCAAAAATACGGTTTTGTCTAGGAAGCGAATGCAAGACCACTTGATTAGTAGTCACGCTTGCGGCCACTAAACCAATGGGGTTTTATATCCCGTTTATCATGCAATACGTTACCGTTTTATCTGATCTTAGATACCAGATAAAGTGCATGTCAAAAAGTCCTAAATGAGAAAGCGTGTCGGTAGCAACTGGAAATCAGTAAAAAAGAAAATGTATAGGATTGACAAGGGCTATCGAAATGTGTCTTGATCAGCCCCTTCCATTTTGACATTTCGACCGTTGCCTTCACGTATGGAATAATTGTTTGTTTCGAGAGAGGACTGACTGCGGTCCCAAAATGTTACATGCTCAATCCCAAATATTTTGAGCTTTTGATAATAGTTATTGCTGCCACAATGGCACTTCGTATAAAGCTCCGTGGGTCCTGTCAAATTTAATGACTAATACAAAGTTTCTCACCTAGAGAGGCATTCTTAGTCCAGGCCATAGCAAAGCCGAAGTCTGAGTTGTCTTCAACTCCTAATCCTTGGAAAACCACACTTGATGGTACATGGAAGAACGTTGCAGTAGCGTAGTGCAATGCTTGGACTATGGTTAGCACAGCTAAAATGTTTTTATCTGTAATAATAGCTTATCAATAACATGAAATCGTGCAATTCCACCATGTGGTGCGCAAGTTAAAGTCAACAAATATTTTGATCTTTATGTTTAATGGCTCACTTACACGAAGAGCAAGTCTGACAGCAAAGGTTTGAGTCATGATACCTCCAAACCCAGGCATCAAGTAACCTGAATATGTCGAAGGTGGCAGTAGTCTGTGTAAGCAACGCTTCGACCAAGCCATTTTCGGCACTCCGAAGTCGACTGACGAAGTCGTAGATTCAGATCTCGCCAAAGACCCAGTGTGAGTGAGGTATTATACAGGTTATTCCCATTTTATGACTGGGCGAAACTTTTATCTTTTACCATGCATAAATAAATCATTGTTTCGCCTAGAAATCGAGCCCAAGATCAGAAAGCTCTCTTTTGCACACTATATAGACTCGGGCAGTCATACAAAAATTTCATATTTCTATAAAATAAACAATTGAAAAATAATAATTATATATAAAAATATGTCAGGATTTGCAGCTTGAACTAGTAAGGGATATTGAAACAACCATTGATTTTCAGGCAAAATACGCGGCAGCGTCTTTTGGCTGAAAATCAATAAATTATATATTGTATTTAAATGGTTTAAGTTCAGCATCAAATAAACATTGGGGAAACATTCACAAAACAAGGAAGTAACTTTCTCTGAAGCCCAAAAACACTGGCAGTTTTGTACTATTTTTAAGAGTATAAAAATACAATTAGAAAGTTTGTTTCATTAAATATGATTGTAGAGACTATTAAAAGAATAAAAGTAAAAACGAAAAGAGAAAACCGTTTAATATTTTATTATTTGTACAATTAATTTGTTTTTCTTTGCTTCAATCTTTAATAACAAGTTGAAATCACTTACCGTTCATAATTTCCTTGTATTTTATAAAATTAATTTGTTAATCAATAAAATCTATGTTGAATCACAAACACCTAAACTATAGTCTGCATATTATAACTATACATGATATTTTTCTTCATTAATTCATAGCAAACTGTTCAGGAAAACATGGATAGTACAACTGATGCCAACACACAAATCCTACTGCGAAGTATATGCAACGGCAAAAATTTTAAAGTGGTATATTGTTAGATTTCCTGTTATTATTTATCTTTCACAGTAGTAAATGGACGATGATTTTAATACTAAAGTACCGTACTAAATAATTGAATGTAAGAATATTTTTAAAACAAGCTTTAAATGGACTAGACGGTACGAAATGTTTTATCGCTTGTCAATACATATCAAATGTGTCCAAGGAAGATGGTGCTATGTTTTCTGGTTGAAGAGTTGTAATGGCCATCTGCCGGCTCCATCATGAGAGCTCACACACAGCTCTATAAATCCATGTTATTTTAATGAATCCAAAGTTACCTAAGCATGCCAAGTTTCAGATTAATCGAATGTCATAAAGTGCGTGAAAATTCAATTACTAGTTACCAGACACACATTCGAAAGCAAGTTAATACAACGCTTGTAAAAACTAAGAGGATTCGATTTTCAAAAATTTCATATTGATTGGAAATTGTCACATTATCAATCCTTTATATTGTGACATTTTAACAATGCTATCGTTGGTAGAATACTTTTTAAATATTTACAGCAGAATTAAACTATAAAATGAATGAATAAAATGACGTATTTATAAACTGATTATGTTCGCTGATAGAGTTTCTCTTTAATGTAGACCCAAAGGATTTTTTTTTGTAAATGTCATTTTTATTTATATTTATAGAGTGGTTCAAAGTTCGTGGCATAAATTGCCTTAAAAACAAGAAGCCGCGAACTTTTGGACCTCCCCTCAAAGGTAATGTCGCACCCTCAATAATGCTTGAACGGTATTTAATGAAAATACAACTATAATTCCATTATGTAAACAGAATGGAATTATTTTAGTTGTACTGGAATTGCTGTTCTTAACCTAGACTTGGTTGGTACCAAACCTAGGTTAAAACCTTGGTTTGGTACGTGATTCCAGGCAATGTTAAGTAATTCGTATAACCCATTAATAACTGTAACTTACCCATGAATACAACAAAATAAGTGAGTCGTTGGTCATATATTATTAATATATCTCCTTATGTATCACCCTATTTGTACCATACTATTGGATAAGAGGAGGATAAAATTAACTAACAAACCGATATGGTGACGCCATTTTATAGTTTATTAATGTTTTAAGGATAAATCTTTTATTTCATTTATGAGAAGTTCGTGGCTAAGTTATAAAAGACGTATTGGGTCAATCTTCCGACCTGATAGTCAACCTAAGCCAGATTGTCATGGTCAAGAAAAGTGAGCAGACTCGAAGCCAAAAATACTTAGGTAATTAGTATTGACGAAGAAAGAGACTTCGACGCTTTACCCTACAATTAAAAAAATCGTACAATAAATAGTTCTTACTGTAGTCAAGAACTGGGTGGACATATCCTGAAATCAGTCAGGGTTTCACAGAGTTAAATTATACATTTAGATAATCGCTCTCTTTATCAAGCCCTCGATCCCCCTACATATAGCTTGCTGATAATCTCTTATGGGGACGCTGAGGCTACACTTCACATCAACCGACACACACACCTTCACACAAAAATCGGGTTATATACGACAATAGTGTCGTTCTACCTACTTAGTAGCTTGATTGTGAAGACCTGATAGGCAGTCACTCAATGTAAAAAACAGACCAAGCGCGTGTCGGACTTCGCACATTTATTATATTTTTATTGGGTTCCGTACCAAACCGCAAAAACAATTTGGTTTCAGTATGAACAATTAGGAAATTTCAAAGAAAAATCTGATTTATCAATATATTGGTATCTACTTGGTTAGTAAAATATACGTAATAATAAACATTTTCTCCAAATTTGAAGTTCCTATGAACTAAATAGAAAAAAAAAAGATAAAAAGAACTTCCCATTGACCTATGTCAATGGGAAGTTCTTTTTATCTTTTTTTTTTAATTTGGCTTTGGTGACTTTTTATTCCTTTGTTTTCTAAAATTTTTAAAACAAAAACAGCATTTATTTACTCAATGAGTTCTAAACAACGATACCCTCTCGATGGGTTAGGTATTTTTTTTCCCGTCCCCGTTTTCTGTATGGAAGCCCACCATTAAAATATTAAAAAAAAGACAATTGGTATGGCCTTGGGTCAGCAAACTGCTTATACTGTGCAAATTCGAAGACTGTAGCTCTACCGTTTGATTGTAAAACCTGTGTGGCAGACGACAGACAGACAGACAAGTGAACGACAGCAATAGGGCTTCGTTTGGACCCTTCGGGTACAGAACCCTAAAAACAGATATTCAGCTGTATCTGATTAGGTTTAATGCTGACTAAAAAGGAAAAAGCAAAAAATAAACCCAATGTCCAAAATAATGGGCAACTAACTAATCAAATTCTCATGAAATGTAACACAAACCCGTTACGGGGGAAGTTTAAGGAAAAGTATTAATAGATATTATTAATACGGTACAAGTGCACAGAGTGACTATTGTTAGGTCAATACGATAGACGTTATTAAGGTAACTCCTTTAATTAATAGGTAAATATTGGAACACAAACTAATTAAAAACTGGCTTATTGGACGATTCGCACGAATTTAACTCGCACAAAACGTGCGAATCGACTCCTTTAAAACATGTTATTTTTTTCTGTAGTCGATTCGCACGAATTTCTTTTATTGGCGTGCGAATCCACACCCTCACAAATATGTAGTAGACTATTCGCACACATTTCATTTTAAGGTTTAAAAAAATTAAAGTACAGTCGTATTCAGCCATCACTGAAATAAAAATAAAAAATAATCGAAGTTTAAACAGCAGATATTTACTTGAAAGTAAGAAAGATCTGTATGGAATTAGTGATAATAATAATTACTTAAAACGTGGCATATCTACATTTTTACTAATACAAAACAATATAAACATGACCGCAAAATTCGCCTATTACAGGAAAAAAATAAAAAGAAAGCTATATATATGCTATCACGCTCACTCGGGTTGGTCATGGGTCTACATTTGGTTTAGTTTTGTATTGTAACTGTAGAAAGTACACGTGCCGGACGGTAATTCAAGATAATTATTGTGATGTGACACAGTTTGTGTGCTGGAAGGACATCAAAGTAATGTGCAGGCGTTAAGCATGTAAGTAATAGAATTATTAGTATTAACTGTGATATAATTATTAACCCCTTTATTCTGAGCGACTGAGAATTATGAGAAATCTTTCTTAATTTTTAATTTATTATTTATTGCCTATAAAAATATATTTTATAACGATCTACTATAGTTCAAATATTAATATAAAAAAGCTTTTCATACTCCGGTTTGTATTTAATACTGCATATTAATAATAAATAATTATAAACTGTGGTCGTTGAAGAGCAAGTGACGCCACCTAGTGGAAGCGTCACCAAAACATCGATTACAAAAATGAGTCAACATAAGTTTGCTTTTAGTATTGCATAAATGATGATGGATACTATGCACAACTTTTATTTACTATCTGCTCAGCAAAGAAGTTAATTATCTTAATAATGTTTAATGCGATTAAAGTCATTCTGGTAAAAGCTCCTTGATTTAATTAGTATCTCATTGGATACTTATTTTAATTTTCAGACAAAATAGAAAGCTTCTTAAAAATACCTAAGTATGGCGGCAGAACCATCGACGAGTAGAGATGTAAGGGCTGACATTGGTTTTATAAAATCAGAAAGAGGTCAAGAACTTCTATTAAGGCATGGATATAGATATAATAAGCAGCGCAAGAACAAAAATGGTGTTACAGTCTGCAGGTGCGTCAATAGACAACGTTGTAAAGCACTCTTACATAGAAATAATGATCTCCTGTTAACAAAAGAAGAACCTCATTCATGCCAATCAAGCGTCATAGAAAATGAAATGAAGTATCAATTAGACAAATGCATTAAACGATCGGAGAAAGAGCTCACAACTATACCAAAAATTTATGGTGAAATGGTTTCGGACTTGCATAATGCTGGATATGATCTATACAAAAAGTTCCTGATTTTAAAAATATTAAGAAAAGACTCTATCGACACAGAAACATATCACTACAGATAAAAAAATTGAGATTCAAAAAAGTTACAGATCTTATTATTCCTCCATGCTACGAAGATTTGAAGTTTGCTGATTATAGATATAAGAAAACAAGAATTACACTTTTTGCAAACTAAAATGTTATAAAATATATTGAAACAGCAGAAAGCGTTTTCTGCGATGGGACGTTCAAAAACTGCGTACCACCATTTTTGCAAGTATACACGTTACATATAGATTTGGGAAGTACCCATGAACATACAAATATTTTACCAGCCATATACGCTTTACTACCGGATGTAACGTTACGTTTAGCTCAGATGAGCTAAACGTAAGCTACGTTATTAAAATAAAAAGAAAAAGTAAGAAAAGGTAAAATAAGAAAAAGGTTGACAGGATGCGGTGGGACGGCTGATGGAGTGCGATGTGGACGCTCCTCTTCAGCGTGCGCAACCTGCGTGTATTGCTGCCGGGCGCGCTGTAGCTGCGGCTCTTGCACCTCGTCGGGTTGGTAGGTAGTAAGGCAGGTAACCAGGAGAGATGAGGGCGCTCGCGCAAAACGACGCGCCGTTAAGGACCTGTCTGCAGCAGCTCATGCCAGTTCCACATGCCAGTCTGGCACGTCCCATTGTAAAAACAGTAAAAGTTCACTTCAGAGTATAGATTGTTATTTAATAGAAGTCTCCAGAGATGTATAACACTCATTCACGAACTGAATTCAATACATTTTAAAAGTACATAGTGGATAAGTATAAACTTTGTAATTTAAGGCTTAAAATATGTTTCCAATTTCGCAGTCAAAACCAAACTGAAATCCGACGCCCGTTTTTCTTTCGTTCTGTGTCATCTGTTCCGAATTTCAAATTCAAAATATCAATTATATGACCAGAAGGAATAAAAACGGTTTACAGAGGTGGCAGTCTACGCTGCCCTTATTATAATGTACAACTAGCTTAAGGAAGGTCTAGTCCATGGTATATTATGTCTATGGCTTAAGAAAAATAAATTGGAGAGACAGATGTCAATTAAGATAAACATGTCAGAGTATAAAAAATTACAAGATTTTAGAAATTAGCGATATAAATAAGTTATGGAATATTAAAACAATCAGAGATAACTAAAAGTATGCTTTTCAGGTGTTAACAGTAACAACGAATACATAAAAATGAGACATGAGTTGATACAAAATCAAAAGATATAAAGGTATGTTTTGTAAAGTATTTATTAAAATGTAAATAGACTTAAAAACGTGTAGGTCTGCACAGCAGAACACCACACGGACAAACAAGAAAAAACATACGAATGTTTTTTTTACCTTATAAAAGTCGAATTTCTCAATTTTCTCCACGTATATTCACCACAGATTTTGAAAAAAGTGCGATGGCTGCTATTGAAAAAATATTTCCTGACGCACGTATTCAAGGTTGTTTATTTCATTTCCAAAAGTCTTTATGGAGAAATGCAAAGAAGTTAGGTATGGGTAAATCATTAATTGATAAAATGCATGTTAAACGTTGCATGGCTCTAGCATATGTACCTCGAGAATATAGATCAGATGACTGGTTATATATTGAATCAGAAAATGAGTCTGAAAAGAAAATTACTCAATTTAATGATTATTTTGTTCGTATTTGGTTAGATGAAAATGCTTATTTCTCAAACAAATGGTCATTTTTTGATGTGTGTCATAAAACAAATAATGCCATCGAATCATGGAACTCGCGTTTTAACAGATTGGTAAAACCTAAACCAAACATTGCAATGTTTTTGGATACTTTACGTAAAGATTCCAATTATTATTTAACCCTTTATAATAAAAATCAGTATATTTCAATTAAAAGTCCTGAGAGAATAAAACTTCAAAAAAGAATCGAAGACATCGTAAGCCAATTGAATCGTGGCGAAATTAATAGGTATACAACTTTGTATTGAAAAATTACGAAATTAGTTGCTGGTAATATTTATTGTATACATATATAACTGATTATTTTATTCATAAAAGGTAACGACTGTGATTTTGATTGTGATTAAAGCCAAATATCTATTTTTATAATTCTCGTAAGTTTATTTTTTAACCTGTTATATATAAATTAGAAGTAAGCATTTTATTATTGTTATGACTTGATTTATTATTGTTGATTTGTTAGTTGTATATAAAAGTTTAGTAACTTTTATACGTTATTTTAAAGAAAAATCTGTGATTCAAATTGTGATTATAGCCCTAGTTCTAGTTTTATGATTAAAAGTTATATTGTTATAATTATGAGAACGGGTGTATTTTAGGTACACTTCTGAAAAACATTAAAACATGTTTTTGTTGTACCAAATGTTCGTCAATAATAAATATAAGAAAAAGTTGTTAATTATATATATACCTACCTTATTAAAAAAGTAAATGTTTGTGTAATGTAAAAAAAAATGAAAATTTTTGGTAGTTTTATTTTTTATTACGCGGTTAGTGGAGTAGTAGTTTGACGGCTAGCTTTTAGTGTTTTTTTTTCACTTATTTATTATTCTGTGATCGATATTTGCTCATTTTTAATCCTCAAACCACGAGCTTAGAAGATGTTTAGTACTTAGTTTTAATTTTAATACAGATATTGTTGATTATAGATTGTGTTTTTATTTTCTATCTATTACGAGTAAAACATATTTGACCTTACTACTTCTGTGCTCAAGTGTTCTTTATCTTAACTGCATTTCATAAAAAAACAATATGTGTGCGAATAGCCTATTACATATTTGTGAGGGTGTCGATTCGCACGCCAATAAATGAAATTCGTGCGAATCGACTACAGAAAAAATAATATGTTTTAAAGGAGTCGATTCGCACGTTTTGTGCGAGTTAAATTCGTGCGAATCGTCCAATAAGCCTAAAAACTTGCTGTGCGTAAGCATAGGTAGTTTACATTCATATCGACGCAGTTGCATTATTTTAAATTGAACATTTACCTCTGTCAAAGGCTTTACTTGCGTAGAAGTCTTTCACGGAGACGTAATATTAAAAAAAAATGTATTTCACGTCTAAATCTTAAAAAAAAACAGTCTATAGTCCACCCGTGTTCGAAATTTAATTCGAAATCTTCTAAGCCCCTGAGGCGTGATTGATCAACAAACACCCAAAACACCAAAAATAATAATACAAGAATTTATAATTATTTTTATTTCTTTCTTGTAAATGGATATATATTGTACGTTGCAGTCAAAACCCATTTTTCGTTAGAACTCGTTTTCCCTAGTTAAAATTAGTTTTTACTAAATACCATTGTAAAAACTAGAAATACCTAGTCAAAACTAGAATTTACCACTAATATATTTAATTTTCAGAAAAAACTCACTCCGAGCTTTAGTTATCCGGTAATATAATATATACTGACTTAAACTTCTATATTTATCACATTGTCTGGTCATTATGAATATTGCTACGTAACGGTTGGGAAATTTGATAATTATGGCCAATGAATTAGTCCAAGAGCGAGCGAAGCGAGCTACTACTACATTTACCTTAGATATACACTGTTATGAGTCGTTTGAAGACTGGTAAAACCATGAACAGTATGGTAGTGGCTGCGAATTATTGTGGTTTTAAGATTGTGTTAAAAACATATTTTTGAACAAACTCTAAGCCGCAATTTATATTTTACTTTACACTTCGGTTGAGGATAACCTATATAGTTTCACTGATGATTGAAAATAAAAAGCCCAACTTAACATTTTTTCAGTATTATTTTATAATGCTCTTGATTGCGTAAGGTGGAGCACGGAATCACCACGCCAGCAACGACTAAAGACGAATTTGTATATTGGCGTTCAGTTCATATACATCTTACCGGTGACTCACTAGCATAGTTAGAATGGTCAGAGGCCGCTAGTTAGTATGGGTAATCCATGACAATAAGACACGGTTGGTTTGTATGAAACGTGTTGGCATCTTGCTTTCATCTTTAGCAGTGGCCGCAAGCCCGTTTCTACCCGACTATCGAAGGAGAGTAATGTGTTTATCAGTATAGTATCAATTTATGTATGTATGCTTGTTCCTATGTGGCGTTTTAGACACCAAACGCATAGGTCGATTTTGATGATTCTTACGTCAATCGATTCGTCTTAATTTTGCGAGTGTCACTGGCTATATTAAAATTGGAAAATAGATAAATGGCGGCAACTTTTTTTTCTTACTGGCCCATCGTTTGGTTTTAAGAGGTGATTAAAAAAATAAAACACTTATATGTTTAAATGTACCTAATTCGAAAAAATATAATGTTAACTAAAAAGTTATAAATAAAAAAAGTTTATTCAAAAAATCTAAAAACCCGACTGCTTAAGGAGCGAACTAAAGAGACGTAAAGAAGGAGAAAATCATGATGTGCAATCGGAGGATACATCCTCCATGTATAAGGTCAGGTTCTTATGATGGGATCTTGGAGAAATCGAGGAAACTCCGCCGATATTTTAGGCATACATGTGGCAATTTTGGAATTTTCATCAATAGTGCAATCCTTTGCACCTGAAAAGTATCATTTGGTGAAGTGGAACTGGTGAAGAAGACCACAGATGGCGAATGGAACTCCTTAATGCTAAATATGTCATGGGTATATCTCGAATAGTTAAACGACTATGATGAAACAAATACTTATAAATACATAGTAAAAAATGGTACCATCGAACTGATCTGATGATGAAGCCGGCGGAACTCCGAAATAAAACAATGTATCCTATTCGTGTTTGGGCTTATTGGAATTGTCATGAGATGATTGGAGGTACCTAACAACACTAAAAAGAGATAAATAAAAATCTTTTTTAATAAAAATCACGTCTTTGGTACTTATTGTTTTCCGTGTTTCAACACTGACTTTGGAAAAGTAAGTTATTTTTCGTTATGCAGTGTTTTTTTGGATGTCGGTTTGGTTTTTTGTTAAAAAGTTTTTTTTTTTTATTTTAACGCTTTATATTACCTTGCTTGCGTATTGTGTCCAGCAACTAGTAATCGATTTCTCAAGCACTTCCTGGCACCCATGAAACTTGGCGTCCTCATGCCACTTTGGAAACACTGAAATAATTTGGTACTGTAAAACAGGTGTCGTGATGGAGCCGGAACGTGGCCATGGCAACGCCTCAACCAGACATGATAACACCATCGTGTTTGGGCTTATTGTATATGTATTGACAAGCAATATTAAATTTTGTACTTGTTAGTCCATTAAAAGCTTGTATTAAAACGATTTTACTTTTAATTTATTATCAATCTTGTACTAAGTCACCACATCATTATCAATATTTGTCCTTATCCCATTTTACTTATGGACAGCGCAGCATGTCATCTTCTTTCGTAAGTATTATTATTATTATTTATTTTATTATTAAAAATACAGAGTAGACTTATAAGCTACACACACTCCCGCATAACTGCACATACAGTTTGACTGCGGGATCAATGATACTCGCTTACTTAGGTAGGTACATCTCTATATTTGCTTTCATCTCAATAGTCACTTTCTTAATTCCCATATCGTTTTTCACACAATCTAACCATAATTTCTTTAATCTTCCTCTAGTTTTATAATTCACATACATACGCAAATCTTTTTTTAAGACACATTCCTAAACCCTTCGCACCACGTGGTTATACCAGGACAATCAAACTGCTTATTATTTTCCCAACTGCATCAGGGTCTTTACCTTTGTGTAGTGATTTTTACTTGTGCTTATAGCTTTAATATATAAATAACACTTAATATACCAATAAAGCAATTAATGTGTGATGCAATGGCTATGATGTCTGAAATAATTTTTTTAATAATATAATAATAACGTAACAAAACATGACGCCTGTATTACCAGATTTGTTAGGCAGAGGCACCTCTGCACCCAAATATCACCAGTAAACTAATAAGTACATTACTGCAGCGGCCAGCAAAAGAGGCATTGATGGATGAACGTGTAAATGTGGGCCGAGGCGAAAACGAGGCACACATATGTATGTCCATCAATGCCTAGTTGTAGCCAAGGATTGTTTAGTACTTTTCTCAAATAATGCGCGGTAATTAAAACTAAGTACTCGAAGTACCTAGAACTCATTTTGTCAAATTTTTCAAAATCAATGACGAACAACGAACAACAATAACTTTGCACGCGTCGTGTTCGTTTGTTTTTTTTTTCAAAAAGAGCTTTCTATTTGCAAGTCAGTTCGAAATTTTAATAAAACCTTTGATAAGTTACCTCCTTCGTTGCCATGTTTCGAAGTTTTAAATTACAATACAGATAATTATGAGTTCACTATGTAATTTATTTGGCCGCTAAACCACCACACATATGGATTTTCATATAACTTTTGCCTGCCGCTGCTTGAGCAGTTTCGATTTATTTCGAAGAAGGTGGTCAAAATAATGCTCAAATTTTCAAGCAGGTTCGACAAAAATAAATTTAATAAATATGCACAACTTAATAAATATTTTACATGGAGCAACTGCCTATCTGTCCTCCACAACGACGTACTGGAAACTATGACTAAGTAAAGTAACTGATAGTAATAATAATGTATGAATGTCATACATGTGTAACAAGGCCTCTGCACAATCGCTTTGGCCCCTGGCACGCCTTTCAAAGGACCGGGACCTCAGAGTCCCGAGATTGTTAAAAATATGAATGAATGTAATATCGTCCATTCCCTCGCTAGACAATAATAGGTACCTACTTGTATGATGTAATTAAGAAAGAGGTTCACTATTCACCTAGTTCTTATACTGGAATTAATCTTTTTGTCATAAAGATTTCGTATTATCTAGCGAAGTTTATTCTTCGAATATTAGTTTTATTATTACTTACATAATTATTTCTTATATATTTGGATAAAGAAGAAAATAAATACAGATAAGAGTAAAGTATAAAAGGTTTATTATTATAGGAAGAAACAACTTCTTTTCTAGTTTCTAAAGAAATTGTTTGTGCAAAAAATTTCCACGGGCTCAAAAAGGTTTTATTTTTAGCTTTTCAGTTTGCTTAATTTCAACAGATTCTGTTCACAATTGAAAATTCTGTAGCAAAATAATTATCAATCAATTCGTTCATATCAAACACTACTAAAAAAAATTGATTTAAATTTCCAAATGTATATATTTGGATACATTTGGATATATACTCTTTCCAATAAAAAAAATATTTGGGACATCGCACCAGTCTATTAAAAGTTATGTGTGGTCACACCTACTAATATGTGAGCTTTTGAAGTGTCACATAACTACTCTAAATATATTGCAATTTTGACAGTATCATTATCGCTGATAAAATATGACTTTGTCTAGAGCCGCAGATTCTATTTAAAAATAGTGGATAGACTATGTATCAGCAAAAGTACTCAGATCAAAAGAATTATCGTGGGAATAATCAACGTGCTCACTAAAATTAACCGGTAATTGGTTTTCCAATAATTAGTTGGGGATATTGCGTCTAATTTTGAGCTAATTTAAAATTAATATATGATAGGGTAACTACATAATATGTAGGTACACCTAATTATATAAAGGAAAATCCAACAATAACAACACATTGACAGATTGTTTGGTGATTATACCTACCTATCCAAGCTTGATGCAAAGGTAATATGAGTACCTACAGTTAAGGACGTGCTTCATATTATTTTCCTCCAATGCACAAACATACAATTTGTGGTCTTTATAATATTATTTTAGATTCATCATTAAATATCGATACACATCTAATTCATGTCTCACACACTCGCACACGACTGGTTGATGTGACAAAAATGTTTGATCTACCCCATCGAGTGAAGTAGCGTTGTTTAGAGCTCGTTCAATAGATAAAAAAACTGTAGTTTTCGTTTTAAAAAATATTGATAATCAAAGGAATGTGAAATAAAGTTTGGTCGGAAGAATTTTTAACTGCCCAAAAACCTATAAACTTATAATTTATTACGTATATTTTAATAAAAAAATACTAAATTATTAATAAATAAGATTTTTACATTGAAATTTCTTCATTTTTTTTTTACAATTTGTTTATGCGGTTCGGTACGGAACCCTAAATGTGCGAAATCCGACACAAACTTGGCCGGTTTTATTAATTATTTGTTTATAGTTAACTAGCTTATTTTCTGCAACTTCACTCCCGTGGTCCACCATTTATTTTTAGTTTTTGAGTTTTTGACAATTGTCTAGCTATCACGGTTCATGTGATACAACCTGGTGACAAACAGACAAACGGACATTGGAGTCTTAGTAATAGTGTCCCGTTTTCACCTTTTGGGCACGGACCCCCAAAACACAAAAAAACACAGTCGAATCAAGAAGCTCCTCCTATTTGAAGTCCAATTACATAAAATAGAAACGAAAAACATTAACTCGAACCTGCCTTCAACACACAAATTTTATAGCATAGTATTGTGCTCTATCCTATATTATATTATATACAGTGTATACCAAAATATACCTACACAGAATAAACTCCATAATAAACTAGGGTCTCATCACTTTCAAACAAAACTCATAAATTAAATCAGTTAATAAATATGAGCCTTAATCCACTCTCAAATGAAAATCCTTCTAGCAAATAAACATAATTTGTGAACAAATAAATTCATCTAACACGCATAAAAACTGCTTTAAATTATATTGAAACTCCTTGAAACACGTTTCCGAACAAAAGTTTTAATTATGGAACACCTCTCCGTCACGTATTTCGTTCGTTAACTTGTATCTCTAAAATATATCGAGAGGTAAAATGAAATGAAGTCGCTATGTCTGAAAAGTTTTATTCTAATTCTGTGAGAGACAATTCGTTTAAACTTCCAAACTGTTTAATTTGTACTCAAAAGTAAATTGTACTGAATAAATTAAGCGAGTTAGTTTTCATTTTTAATTGGAACCTGCCGTAGGTACTTAACTGTAGTGCTGGTCGACAAGATTCCTTGAGGATTTCAGATGTTCACTGAAAAAAAGAAATAACTTAATCAGTTTCGTAACTTTAACTGTAAGTAAACTGTAGAAATTAGAAAATTAACTTGAATAAATAAAGCAAAACTCTGTTTTGTTGCTAATAAGACAGTTGGGAAGTCCCAATAATTCCATAACAAGTAACCATACCTTGGGTAACTCTTAACTAAAAATTTATTTTGGTATTAAAGACATAGAAGATAAAGTCGAATTTGATATTAGAAGAATAAAAGCAGGGACAGTATCGGACAGTAGATGGCTGAGGCTTATTGACATGATTTAAAAGATGCAAATGCAGCAATGTAGTGTGTAAAATATACGCCGCAGCCTATCATGATTTGGTTTTACTTAAAATAAGACAGAAGTACCTTTGTTTGGTACTATGCGGAATCTAGTGATATGGTGTACGTATGGAGCGACAGTGATTGTTGAGACTCGCTCGTGACACCATCTCGCCAAGGAACTGCTCAGTATTTTCATTTTAAGTCCAGGGTAATACTAGTAGGTTAGAATTGGGGGTTCTGAATCACCTGTTCTCGCTGCGCTCGAACCATGATTCAGAACCTCCAATTCTAAAAGCCATGATTCAGAACCCCTACATTATTTTTTCAATCCTCATCTCAGCCGATGTTGGACTAGGGTTTACTTTTGAAAAAATAAAAATAAAATAGAAATAAAATAAATTTATTCATTAACTTAGGACTAGATTACATAGCAATAAAAGTTAGACAGGTAATACTAGGAATAACATTCAGAACTGTATAGTAGAACTGAAACGGTGATGGTGGCCCAATTTATATGAAACATATTTCGTTTCCTGGCAGTATCTGATAGCAATCAATATCTTCTAAAGCAGGCAAAACTAACTCATGGGCTGAATCACTCTCCTGATGAACTAAATCATCTGTTGCTGTCGATATACTACTCCCACTAGTATTTGATGAACTTAGAATAGATTTTTCATGATTAGCCTGATTGTTGCTAACTCTTACGAATGGGCGAAGATCCTCACCAGGTCCGCTTTTGAGTTTTAGGTAGTGAATATTGCTCAAATTAGATTTCACAGAATCTTCCAACTTCTGGTAAACTAAATCTTCTGTTTGGGTTATATCATTATCCTGGTGTTTTATTTCACCTGTGCTCGATGTCTTTTTTCTAGGATGCATATCTTGAATATATATTATCTCACCCCTAGCATTCTTGAAAATCATTTTACGAATGCCAACTAAATCAGATTTCGCTGAGTGAAACATTATAGGTAATAAAAATAATTTTAATTATTTATTTAAGAATTAGATTTAAAATTGAACCGCTGCACTGTAAAGTTCAGAGTTAAATTGTGGTGATGTATGGTGCCTCTATAATATATACACATAATTTGGTTATTTTTTTAATGCAATATGTCATCGTATACATATACATTCTAATAAGGTAAGATTTTCAATTTTTTTTTGTTATTTATCTATAATCCCTTCACCGTGTTTATCGTGAACCATAGATCAAAGTAAATCTCTCAATCTTCTAAAACATCTCCACATGAAAAAACATGCTGCTTTATCATTAACACTGTTTCGATAATAGTAGAATAGTTGTAGAATTTCATGATGGTTAAATCCATTTGAATACAAGTACATGCGATTACCTTATAAAAATTTCGTCTCAGTTTTCAGCGACAGCGCGGCGCCGTTTAATATATCCTCCTAAAATGGTAAGTTAGGGCAACTTTACAATTGAGTATGAATGATGAGTAAGAAATAAATAATTATAAATCTTATGTACAATGCGCATAGGGATTATAATGAAATGGCAATATTGACACCTAATTTTAAATATATTATATCTAACAAAGATTATTTAAGTGTGTATACCGTTTTACAATTTATGGATATAAAAGCAGCGTCATCTGACAATTATCTCACAGAATATTGTTCAATCAATCAGTGCATCGTGCAGTGATCTTCGTATAACTTAACATTGTTTAATTAGTGCGTTTAACAAATAAAGCAGCAAGTATGTACGTATCATTTTAAATCTATTAATTTAGTTAACAGTATAAGGGCAGTGCAGTGCAGTTATGTGTGGAGTATATGGGGTATGACTGGGTGTTTTTTTAATATATTTTATTTTAGGTCTTATACTATGATCAATTTTATCGAAGGTATTGCAGGTTCAGAGGTCACTGTTGAGAGTGAGTTTATAAGTTAGATTTCCTTGAAGGCAAATAGCTAGGCGTGTCAGGAACCTAATGTATAGTATCATGAATGATCTATGTGATAAAAGTTGTAACTAAACGTATGAATGTTTGCAAGTAGACCTGCTTTATAAAATGTTATAATCTTGTTTTGTTTTCAGGTTTTCCAATCCATTTGACTCTGACACTGAAGTGATTCCTGTATCACAAAAGAAGAAGCCAAGTAAGCCTTTAACACCTAAACCCTCGAAGCCAAAAAGAAAAAATAAAAAGCTACTCCAAGAACAGCCGATCGGTAGCGGGTCTGAGTCAGAGGCCGACCTTTCAACCGCATCTGCATTTGCGTCTACATCGGCTAAAAAGAAACGAAAACTTAGCATCTACCCTGATTCCGAGGTAAGTTGAGATAAAATTGTCAATTATTAATTATATTTAGACGGATCGATAGGCGCAGGGGCTGAGCGATTGTCAGCTGCGCTGGGTGTTGTGGGTTCGATGCCTGCACGGAATAAATATTTAATGGCCTATAGACTCATATTTATTGGTGTTAAGCTTACTGATTATTATAAGGTCCTATATTCAATTCTCAGGTCTGACCAAGTGTAGATAATTGTGTCAATTTTGAATAATTTTATAGTAGGTGGAGCGGTCGAAAAATACAGGCGTGATGTTAACGTTTACTTGGCAAACGTTAACTCGTGATTGTGTGAAGGGATTGATTTAAATAAATACATGAAGAAGAATACATATGTCCTATGATATTATTGTGATGGTACCTTAATAATAGCAGAGGCTGAAGATCATTGTGAATCATCAGAATATAATGATAACGAATAAACCTAATTTGTTTTTTGTTTTTTCCAGGATGAAGAGCAACGTGAATCAATTCGTGCCTCGATACTGAAGAGCTACCTAACGCGTCGAGTTGGTTCTGGATATACTATGCAAAGCAACCCCACAAGGCGCGGCGAATATTATATTGAGCTTCGAATATCGAATTGTCAGGAGTTGGAGGCCATAACAACCGATCGCTGGAAACATTCACTGGTGTGTTTAAAAACAGCAGTGAATGACGATAGCCCAACTTGGAAGGCGGTTACTCAATTGGTTGCAGCAGTTAAAGAGGATTACTCCTCTATCCAACCAATTCTGTACCCCCAAAATTATAAGTAATTTTTTTCTTTTTATTTCTATTTAAAGTAAGATTTTAGTTAAGTTTAACACATTACTTAACTTTATTAAATTGCATAACTTTACTTAATTTTCAGTATTAAACTTGGTTTAATCCTTTATAATATTGGACATAATCGATATTAGCACCCATGTTTTAAAATATTTTTAATTTGGATAGGTATCTATAACTAACTTATATTTTTGCATTGTTCTCTTACAGAATCTACTTAGTAGATAAGACAATAATCTAAATAAAAATCTAAATGAAAATCTAAATAAAAGTCTAAATAAAAATCTAAAATTTAAAATAATACAATATTCATAATATAATTATTATCTAATATACATAATTATAATTGATATGAGTACCTAGATTATAAAAATATTTTTTAATTTGATTAAAATATCTACCAACCATGTAACTTATATTTTTTAATTGTTCTCTTACAGAATCTACTTAGTAGATAAGACAAAAATCTAAATAAAAATCTAAATGAAAATCTAAATAAAAGTCTAAATAAAAATCTAAAATTGAAAATAATACAATATTCATAATATAATTATTATCTAATATACATAATTATAATTGATATGAGTACCTAGATTATAAAAATATTTTTTAATTTGAATAAAAATATCTACCAACCATGTAACTTATATTTTTAAATTGTTCTCTTACAGAATCTACTAAGTAGATAAGACAAAAATCTAAATAAAAATCTAAATGAAAATCTAAATAAAAGTTTAAATAAAAATCTAAAATTGAAAATAATACAATATTCATAATATAATTATTATCTAATATACATAATTATAATTTATATGAGTACCTAGATTATAAAATATTTTTTAATCTGATTAAAATATCTACCAACCATGTAACTTATATTTTTTAATTGTTCTCTTACAGAATCTACTTAGTAGATAAGACAAAAATCTAAATAAAAATCTAAATAAAAGTCTAAATAAAAATCTAAATAAAAATCTAAAATTGAAAATAATACAATATTCATAATATAACTAATATACATAATTATAATTGATATGAGTACCTAGATTATAAAAATATATTTTAATTTGATTAAAAATATCTACCAACCATGTAACTTATATTTTTAAATTGTTCTCTTACAGAATCTACTTAGTAGATAAGACAAAAATCTAAATAAAAATCTAAATGAAAATCTAAATAAAAGTTTAAATAAAAATCTAAATAAAAATCTAAAATTGAAAATAATACAATATTCATAATATAATTATTATCTAATATACAAAATTATAATTGATATGAGTACATAGATTAAAAAAATATTTTTTAATTTGATTAAATACCTACCAACCATGTAACTTATATTTTTGCATTGTTCTCTTACAGAATCTACTTAGTAGATAAAATAAAATAAAAACCTAAAATTGAAATAATGCAATATTCATAAATCAAATTTAACTAAGAAATAAAGATTTTCTAAAATTATTCAAAATGGTTTTCTGTCAAGCTTGTAACATTAACGTTCACAATTATTCTTCTCACAAAAAAACTAACATCCATAAATCTAATAACCTCATAAAAACTCAATTTGATAATGTTCGTATAATAGCTTGTGCTTTTAAAAACAAAATAGTCAGTTACAAAATAAATCCTCAAAGTTTTACTATTACACCTGAAAAGTTTTTAACTGAAGCTTCAGACACATGTTACTATCTAATTAAAGAATTATTAAAACAACATGTTTCTTTGAAAGTCAATTTCGAACTTTTTGTTTCCTACACTTTACCTAAAAATAACGAAATCAGTCTTAAATCTTTTAACACAAGATATGTAATTATACTTCAAAGTACAGATATATTATCCATATATCATGCATTTGCAGAAAAAATCTTAAATAAATGTTCCGAGTTCGAACTAAGTGAGTCAGGGTGGGCAATCGAATCGATAAGTCATTTAGAAATTAATTTCGTTAAATACAGTCCTTTGAGAGCAGGTTCTTATTTAGAATTACCTAAACGAATTCAAAATACGAAATCATGTCTAAACATAGTCAATAAAGATAATCACTGTTTTCTTTGGAGCATTGTGGCATATTTGTATCCAGCAAAGAATAACCTCAATAGAGTTACATCATATCCGCACTATTCTAAAGTGTTAAACATTTCTAATATGACATTTCCCCCCAGTATAGACGATATAAAATTATTTGAAAATTTAAATCCAAACATAAGTATTAACGTCTATGGTTTGGAGCAGAATTATGATGTAACAGGACCGTTATATAAAACGTTAAAAAGAAAACTTTATCATGTAAATTTACTTTATTTCAATAATAATGATAAAAGTCATTTTTGCTATATTAAAAATTTCGGTAAGCTTGTGCACAGACAACTTACAAAACATAAGTCTAAGATATATTTATGTGACGAATGTTTTGTGTATTTTGACTCACCAGAAAAACAGTTAAATCATAGCTGCGCAAGAGTGCAGACTATACTCCCCGAAGAAAACTCGAAACTTTGTTTTTCAAATTTTAATAGGACTCAAAGAGTTCCAATTGTTATTTATGGCGATTTTGAAAGTCTATTACACGAATATTCAGACAAAAATAAATCCACATGTGTCGAAAATATACAAATCCATGTGGCAAGTTGTTATGGTTATTACATATTTTGTCAGTCTAAACCTGAATTAAATGAATTTAGATCCTATAGGGGGCCAGACTGCTCAAAAAAGTTTGTCGAATCTATTAGTCAAGATGTAATAAGACTTCATAGACTTATGTCAGAGATAAAACCCATAATTATTAGTAAAGATCAGCAAATGTCTTTAAACAACGCTAAACAATGTCATTTATGTAGGAAAACATTTTCTGATACTGACCTCGTTGTTGCTGATCATGATCATTTCACAGGAATGTATAGAGGACCAGCCCACAATGCATGTAATTTAAATGCAAATTCTTGCCCATTTATACCTGTCATATTTCATAATCTTTCTGGTTATGATTGTCATTTGTTTATAAAGGAACTTTCAGCTCTTTGCGGTCGTATAAATCTTATTCCTAAAAACAAAGAAAAATATATATCTTTTACAAAATTCGTCCCGATTGACAAAAAAAATGTAGCTCAGTTAAAGTTTATCGATTCTTTTAATTTTTTAAGTTCAAGTCTAGATAATTTAATAAAAACGATGAAAACAGATGATTTTAAAAATTTACGAAAGTTTTATAATGATGATTATTTATTTAATTTAGCATGCAAGAAGGGTGTTTACTGCTATGATTACATTGATTCATGGGATCGTTATAAAGATACTAAATTGCCAGATTCATCTAAATTTTATAATAAACTCACATCCCAATCTATTTCGGATGAAGATTATAATCATGCTTTAAATGTCTGGAATGCATTTGATATTTCTAATTTAGGGGAGTACACAGACTTATATTTGAAATGCGATGTCCTTCTTTTATGTGATGTTTTTGAAAAGTTTAGAACAATGAGTTTAAAGTATTATAACCTTGATCCCTGCTATTATGTATCATCTCCTTCGCTGAGTTGGGATGCAATGTTATTATATACTCAAATTAATTTAGACTTAATTTCAGATATTGATATGTATCAAATGTTAGAACAAGGCATTAGGGGAGGACTTGCTCAATGTTCTTTAAGATATGCGAAGGCAAATAATAAATATCTGTCAAATTATAACAATAAGGAACCTGACAGCTATTTAATTTATCTTGATTGTGTAAATTTATATGGCCACGCCATGATGCAACCGCTTCCTACTCGAAACTTTAGGTTTTTAAACGAAGATGAAATAAATAATTTTAATGTAATGTGTATTTTAAATGATAGTGACACAGGATTTATTTTAGAAGTTGATTTATGTTATCCTCATAAAATTCACGAAGCTCATTCAGATTTACCATTTGCCGCTGAAAAGTTTGCTCCACCAGGTAGTAAAAATGTTAAATTAATTGCTAACCTGTATGATAAACATAAATATATCATTCACTATGTTCATCTTAAAGAATGTGTAAAAAACGGGCTTCTTTTACTTAAAATATATAGAATACTAGCGTTTGAACAAAGTTCATTTTTGGCTCCGTATATCTTGTTGAATACTACTCTCAGACAAAGAGCTTCTTCCGATTTTGAAAGAGACTTTTTTAAAAAACAAAACAATTCTATATTTGGCAAAACTATCGAAAACAAAAGAAAACAAGTTGATGTCAAACTGGTTAATGTATGGAAAGATATTCATAATAAAACTAACAAACTTTGTGGAGCTGAAAAATATGTAAGTGCTCCAAACTTCAAAGATTTATCTATATTTTCCGATACTTTAGTGGCAATCCAGTTAAAACAAACGAAAATTGTTCTTGATAGACCAATTTATATTGGCTTTACAATATTGGAATTGGCTAAGAGTCATTTGTATCGTTTTCATTACTCTGTGATGAAACGTCTATACGAAAATGATATTCAACTTTGTTATACTGACACTGACAGCCTTTTGTATTTAATATATACAGAAGATTTTTATGAGGATATGAAACAGAATATAAAATACTTTGATACGAGCAACTTTCAAACTGGAAATCAATTTAATATACATAAAGCAAATTGTAAAATACCAGGTTTTTTTAAAGATGAAATGGGTGGTGATATTATATCTGAATTTGTAGGTTTAAGAGCGAAATTGTATTGTATAGACTCGCTAGCTTCTTCAATCATCAGAGCAAAAGGTGTTAAAAAATCAGCGGTGAAAAAACTCGATATTAAAAAATATAAACGAGCTTTACGGTACAATGAATGCATAAGAGATGACATGTGTATTATAAAGTCAAAAAATCATAAGATTTTTACTCAGAAGATTAATAAGCTTGTTCTTAGTAGGGATGATGATAAAAGACAAATAATGGAAGATGGTTGTAATACTTTGCCTTGGGGGCATCATAAAACTGTATTTTAATTAAGTGTTCGATGAGATTACAATGCAAAAATTTAAGGTATCTATCAAAAATTAATAAAGTAAAATGTATTGATTGAAATATTATATAATATGAAATAAATCATTTGTAATCAAATAAGTGTGTTTGAATGTGATATACCCACTTCCTATTTAACTAAGTAAACAAAGAAAAATGAAACCCAGAATAGTTGATAGTCATAACATTTATTTAATTTACACTTAAATGTATTTTTTTTTTATCATAATTATTATATAGATCATTCACAGTCGACTATATAAAATAAAAATAATCTTAAAACAGTAATAAAACAATAAGTAACTAAATACAATAATTACTATCTTATTAACTAAAGTACACATATTTTGATAGTGCAAACTATTTATTATTAACAAGGTATATAAAAATAGTCTAAAACTGGTCAGGGTCACTCAATTTTTTCCCAATTTTTTTAATGAGGGTCTCTGCTGCTTCCATTACGTCGTCATAAGTTTCACGCGCCACATATTGCACAGTTACACATGCATTGTCACTATCACTATAATCATTTTCGTTCTTAGAGTCTTTAAGTTTATGCACTTCTAATTTAATTAAATGCCCTCGATTATCGCTTTCTCCTCGGCGAACAATATATGATGTTGATGATCCTAATGGGCATTTCCTCTTTTTTGAAGACTTTTTAGAGGATTGGACTTGGTCATCTCCAGTGAGCAACTTTTCAACTTTAGCGTTCTGATTTAAGCCTTCAAAATATGGTTCGTAGTTGCCCTGAGAGTAAAAAAATGAGCTCATAACTGGATTTCCATTGAGGACCTCAGAGTTCCACTGCAAAAAAAAAAAAGAAACGTAATTAGCATGTGAACAAAATAACAGTAGCGTAAGAAAAAAGAAAAACAACTCCTATGAAATATTAAACCAAAGACTACCTCATGAAAACTAGGTTGCTCCTGCTCTGCAGAAATAACATTATCATTGTCCAATATGCTAGGGCTGTAGAATGCTGGTGGTGGAGTTGCTTGAGACATTATTCTGAAAAAAAATATACTATCTATGAATAAAATTTAAACAGATATTATATTTATAACTTTTTGTTTGATAGGTTATCATTCAAACACTTACCTTTAGAATAAAAACAATATTTAAATCGCGAACAACAGCCTATGGTCCTACTTCAAGTCAGCTACTGCAATGAAGGGTAGTGTTTAATTACTTTTACATATCTAGAATATTCTCCTTTCAGTTATTAGTCATAAATACATTCATGTAAGACGAGAACATCAGTTTGAGAACGATACAAGTCCAAACCTGTTGTTTAAATACTGCACTCACATATTCATATATAAACGTTAGTAAGTAATGAAAATAAATATTAGGCAAGATGAAGTTAATCAAACAACCCCTATCCCTGAACGTGAATAATATCAATTTCAATGACTCTGCTCGCCAGATAAGGCATAGTGCTCTATTGCCTAATACGATTCGTTGCATAATATGTGGACCCTCGAACTGTGGCAAAACAAACGCTATGATCAGTTTATTGTTGCATGAAAATGGTCTTAAATTTCAAAATCTTTATCTTTACTCAAAAACTACTTTCCAGCCAAAATATCGTTACTTAAGTGAAGTATTAAGAAGAGTGCCTCAGATTAATTTCAAGGAGTTCAATGACAATAAAGAAGTCATATCTCCCGGTGAAGCTTTGCCAAATTCTATATTTATATTTGATGATGTTGCCTGTGAAAAACAAATAAATATTCGTAATTATTTTTCTATGGGTAGACATAAACAAATTGATTGCTTTTATTTATCGCAAACCTACTCAAAAATACCGAAACAGTTGTTACGGGATAACACCAATTTTCTTATAATATTTAAACAAGATGATGTAAACTTAAAGCACATCTATGGAGAACATGTCAACTCCGATCTACCATGGAATCAGTTCAAAGATATTTGTAAAACTGTTTGGAGTAATCCATATCAATTTCTTCTTATTAGCAAAGAATCACCATTAAATAATGGAAGGTACAGACAGAATTTCGATATTTTTTTAAAATTTGATTGACTGTGTATAAATATAAGTAAATAACACGCAAAAAGAAAAATTAGTATTATTTGTTCTTCAGCTGAATACAGTTGTTACAACATGGAGAAAAATATTAAAATAGAATTAATTAAGTCTGTAAACTCTATAAAGAATAAAATAAAACAAATGAAGAACCAGGAAAACTCAATGAACTTGTCACTCGATAAAATGCTAAAACCTGTCACAGATCCGCTTAAAACTCTAGTTGATTCTAATAAATATATGGAAAAAATAAAACATTTAGAAAATACAGCACTCACTAATTCTGAAGGCAATGAATTGGATGACATCAATACTAGCTCATTTACAAGTTTTGAGGATTGCTACGATCCAAAACTAAATTCTACCCAATCCCCTAAAAAGTCTAATAAAATGGAATTACCAGATGATTTAGAAATTTCATTAGAGGGCCGCGATATCCATGATATTTATGATGGTGTAAATATACCGTTTGGAATAAGAAGTGTAAACAAAACTTTATTGATGGGTAATTCAGCAGTATCATTTTCTAAAATTGATAGTTTAAATGACGATAGTGACATTTTAATTAAAATCGATGACAAAACCTATAATTTAACCCCTGGCCTGAAGGAACTTTTACTTCGAAGAAAACCTGATTTAAAATTAATTTCGAGCAAAGATAAACTTGTCTATAAGGATATGCTGCATTTTACAAATGCTCATAAGAGAGATTTTAATCCTAATGGACAAATACGAGGCGATAAAGGAATAAAATATCGTGAAATAATTAAACCACTCTTTTCCGAATCGTCAAACGATAATAAACTTGTTCACACTAAACTTGGAGGAAACTTGCCCATGCTAAAAAAATACAAAAAAAACACTGACTTGGTATATTGGGATGATCCTAACGAATTGGTTGAGAGATTGAAACTATTAGTTGCTTCAAGAGATGCTGGCAATACAAACCATGATAATGAAATTTTATCGATAATTGAAGAATTAAAAGAAGCTGACATAATTAAAGAATAAATAGTGATAATAATATGCTTTTCATTCAGTATTATAGATGGATTCAAGACAAATGTACTAAATTCTAAAAATGAGCAAAGCTGACGTAGTAAACGAAATACATAAAAATGTGAGGGTGAACTTTCCACGAAGACATGTTATTATGAAAGATGTAGATGACCTGTGGCAAGCAGACTTAATGGATATGCAATCAATTTCAAAAGAAAATAAAAATTATAGATTTATTCTTACCGTTATTGATACATTTTCGAAATATGCTTGGGCCTTCCCTCTGAAAAGTAAAACCAAAGATGATGTATGCAAATCTTTCAAAACGTTGCTAGCTACAGGGCGTGTTTCGAAAAATCTCCAAACGGATAATGGTACAGAATTTTATAATAATAAATTTCAAAAGCTTATGAAATCTAATCATATCAACCACTACTCAACCTTCTCAACAAAAAAGGCTTCAATAGTTGAACGATTTATCAGAACATTGAAATCTAAACTGTATAAAGAATTTAGTTTAAAAGGCAACTATAATTGGATAGACAATACCCTTAATAATGTTATTCATAAATATAATCACACTTACCATCGGACAATTCAGGAAATCCCCGCTAATGTGGATAACATTAATAAAAAACGTATATTAGAAAGGTATTTAAGGCTGGTAAAAAACGAAAGAATAAGAAGCAAGTATAAAGTTGGTGATTATGTCCGTATCAGTAAGTACAAAGGAACATTTGAAAAAGGATATACCCCCAACTGGTCAATGGAAATATTTAAAATTCGAAAAATACAAAATACAATTCCTATCACCTACTTAATTGAAGATACGATCAGAGGTCAGCCTATTTTAGGGGCATTTTACTTACAAGAGCTGCAAAAGACAAAACATCCCCATGTTTATCTAGTTGAGAAAGTTCTTAGAAGAAAAGGAAACAGGGTTTTAATAAAATGGTTAGGTTTGTCATCTGCTGAAAACAGTTGGATTGATCAATCGAATATTTTATTATAAATAAAATTAACTTTACTAACTTAACAACAAATACATTAATGAATCGAATAAGTATTTATTAAAGTGTTCATTCAAGATTCATTAGTCTTATGATGTGTATTGGAGAGAGTAGTCTTCTCAATTGGCTTATAAACAATTTACCGTTTGAATTACACTTACCAGGATACAATTATTGTGGTCCTGGTACGAAATTAATTAAAAGGCTTACACACGGAGATAAAGGTATTAATAAATTAGACGAATATTGCAAAGAACACGACATTGCCTATCACAAATCATCAAACTTAAAGGATCGTCACAACGCTGATTTCGTTTTGTTAAAAATGGCGAAAGAGCGAGCGGCTGCCTCGGATGCGAGTGTAAGCGAAAAACTCGCAGCACGCTTAGTAAGCAAGACAATGTCTGCAAAAATTAAAAGTGGTGCTGGCCTAAAAAAAAGTAGCAAAAAGTGCTCTCAAAAAGTTACATCTGGAAAAGGATTAAAAAATAAATTTAAAAATGTTATAACTAAAACAAAAAGACACATGAAAAAATTAAAACCTAAATGCAAAAAAGTGGCAATAGAATATGCTATGGCTGCAGCCAGAGAATTAGCTAGTGATTTATCCATTAAACTTCCTCGAGTTATTCCTATACCAAAAACTGGCGGTGTATTACCTTTGATTCCTATTTTTGCTGGATTATCAGCGGTGGGAGCATTAGCAGGCGGTGCAGCTGGTATTGCCAAAACCATAAATGAATTCAAAATGGCTAGAAAGCTGTTGACCGAATCGAAAAGACACAACGAAAAAATGGAAGCTCTCTGCATTGGGAAAGGACTACACCTTAAATCACATAAAAACGGTCTTGGAATTTTTTTATCGAATAAAAAAAACTAAAATATCGGCTACCCAAACGAGCCTTAACTAACTTTGACATTTTGAAGTATGGAAATAGTATTCCCTATTTTAGAGGAGTCTTTATGAGAGACGAGCTTCCTAAAAGTCCGTTTAAAAAAGAATGTGGAGTTATTAATTTAGATAGTTCTAAAGATCCTGGCTCTCATTGGGTAGCCTATGCAAAATATAACGAATATATTGAGTACTTTGACAGTTATGGAAATCTTAAGCCTCCAAAAGAATTTATAAAATACATAGGTTCTCAAGTTCACTACAATTATGATAATATACAACGCAATCATCCTTTCAATTGCGGCCATCTCTGTTTAAATTTTTTAAAGAATTTTTGGAGTAGTCAAGGGATAAAATAATGAGGATCTTCTTAACGAGTTCAGTATGCAAGCATGTCTACAACGGTTACCATCTCTGGAAATAAATCTGAATTGGTGTCATACTTTCAACCATCTCTGCATTTAACCAATCAATACGAATGCGGTTTGTTATACTTTTCAGTGTTAAATTCAAGACCAAATGTACCCATCAATAACAGCAGTCTATCTGTAATCAGAATCGAGTGTGATCTTGTACATGGTTCGTACTGCAACGGATTACCAACTCATTTTATTCATGAATTTATATTTGATACTGCTCCAAGTCATCAGTACGTAGAAATACCGCGAAACGTTATTTACTTTCCAGTGAACAAAAATATAATTTCATCCATATCTATTAGGATTGTTGATCAATTTGGTTATTGTATTAACTTTGGTGAAGAACTTAATATTCAACTACGTCTTCATTTAAGAAAAACAAAATGATAGTATATTATAAAAACACTCCTGTGAAAATAAAACGTCTTATTCCTTCTACGGCCTCTACGGAGCATAGACGTAAGAAAAAAGTTAAGAAATTAATTGAAGGAAATAAAGATTTTCTTAGAGCCCTAGGTTTTAAAGTATGAATATACTACAGATTACCGAATTACCACACTTCGATAGTTCGATCGAAAGTTATGAAATCCATTCATATAATCCCTACAATAACAGCTTTAGAGAAAACGATGAAATCAGAATCCCCATACATCAACAAGACATATACGTGCTACCATCAGCCAGTTCAATTTACATCGAAGGCCAAGCAAAACTGTTCGGTAAAGATGGGAATCCAATCAAGAAAAATGTTACGTTCACTAATAACCCTATTATGTCTTTGTTTCAAGACATCAGGTACGAAATGAATGGTATTGAAATAGATCGAATAAAAAATTCTGGAATAACTTCAACTATAAAATCATACATCTCATTAAATGAAGGTGAAAATAAAGTTGCTGCATTATGGGGTTGGAAGTTAAACGGATTCGAAAATGATGGTCATTTTAGTATTGTGTTACCGTTAAATAAGATTTTAGGGTTTGCAGAGGATTACAATAAAATCGTTATAAATTGTAAACACGAGCTTATATTAAATAGAAGTAACTCTAACTTAAACAGCGTTATTCTTACTGATGATGTTGTCAATTTTCAAATAGATATGCAAAGAGTTCAATGGAGGATGCCACACATAAAAGTGTCAGATCGAGAACGATTAACACTTTTAAAGCATTTAGAAAGAGATAAATCCATTCAAATGGCTTTTAGAAATTGGGATTTATATGAATATCCTTTACTACCTAAAACTACAAAACATTCTTGGTCAGTTAAGACTGCTTCACAATTAGAAAAGCCTAGATATGTAATATTTTGCTTACAAACTAATAGAAAAAATAATAAAACGAAAGACAGTTCACTATTCGATCATTGTGAGGTGACAAACGTTACGCTCTTTTTAAATTCACAATATTATCCTTATGAGCCTTTGGGTTTAAAGTTTTCTGACAGCAAATACAGTATATTATACGAAATGTATGTAAAATTTCGTCAGTCGTATTACAACTGTCCAGCAGACCCGTTGCTCGGCCTAAAGGACTTCAAAGAAAAAGCTCCCCTCTTTATCTTAGACTGTTCAAGGCAAAACGATAGTCTAAAATCAGGTCCAGTGGATGTCCGGTTAGAAATTGAATGTTCAACGCCAATACCTGATAAAACAACTGCATATTGTTTGATTATAAACGATCGACTTGTGGAATACAAACCTCTTAGTAACATTGTACGCAGGTTATCATGATTGCTATTGTAGATATTCAAGGCTTTCGAACAGAAACAGATGAATTTATAATAAAAGAAATCGCTATATTGTATAATAAAAAAATTCAATGGTTTTTAATTAAGCCACCATTTCCATTTTACTATTTGACGAAAGCAGAAAGAAAGCAAGTTAGTTGGATTGAACGTAACAGAAAGATATATTGGCGTGAAGGATTTGTATCATATTCCAATTACCAGAATACTATTGTTGACATTTTAAGAGATAAATGTGTCTATGTTAAAGGTTTTGAAAAAGTATTGTGGTTAAAAAATATATTAGAAAACAGTAATAGTAATATATTTAATTTAGAAGACAAAGGTTGTCCTAGTTTGTTAAGTCTGTACAATCAATATAAAAATTCTCAAGATTTGTATAGTTGTACTTATCATGACTCTGTATGTGCTTTAAAAAATGTATTGTGTTTAAATAAATGGTGCAATGATAATAAAAAATAAAATTACATTTTCTTCTTTAATTTCTATACTACGGTAAAACGCTTCCTATCCCTCCCAATCACGACAAGGTCGTCAAATCATTAAAAGCTGCTGTCTGTAGCTAGACGGTGTCATTATCCGTTTACCTGTAAAACGGAACATGTCTCAAAATAACTACAAACCTCGTTATGACATGTATAATACTTATAAAATGCGTGAATTTTCATTTAATTATTACTGGGCAACGGCTGACTCAAAGAAAAGATTAGTGATGGAAATGGCTGACTCTGGATTCTTTTATTGTGGAAACAGTATAAATGATAAAGCAGCATGTTTCTCATGCGGAGGTGTTATAGAAGATTGGGAGATATATGACGATCCTTGGATGCAACATGCTATACATTTCCCACAATGTTTTTATTTAAATGCTGTGAAGGGGAGAGAGTTTATATTTAATACGCGATGCAAAATATAAATCGAGCATTGCTTATTTATCGAAATAGAATTATGGTTCTGAATCACGTCTATAGAATTGGGGGTTCTGAATCACGTCTATAGAATTGGGGTTTCTGGATCATGGTTCGAGCGCAGCGAGAACAGGTGATCCAGAACCCCCAATTCTATAGACGTGATTCAGAACCCCCAATTCTAACCTACTAATACTTAGTACCGTATAGTGGTCACAGCGGATCTTTGTGTCTCTCTGAGCAAAAATAGTTTGTCATCGAGTATATTGCATAAATTAAGCGAGATAGGATGATGCGACAAACGCAAGCGAGTGAAAGAGACAGTTATACAATGCTATCTTCATCTTCAACATTGTCACAAAAATATCTACTACGCAGGGTCTTGCAGCCAATTCAGAGACACAAAGATCCGTTGTGAGTATTATGTAATATGTAGTAATTGATTTTGAAACGAACAAATTGGGTAGAAGTTACAGGAGATATTTCTCTAATTACCCGTATCCCAAATTCTGCGCCCACGACTATAATTTGAAACGAGTATGCCACTAAGTAGGTCAAATCACGGTCAAACCTGGATCTGACATATATATAAAAATAAGCCCTAATATTGTTATATAATACACTGGCAAATTTTGAGTGTACTATGAATGCGCCTCTACTTAATCTTGCCAGTAATAGGATAGGTGACAAAAAGTCTGTCAGTTAGATAACCTAAAAATATTGTAGAAGCATTTTTGTTCCACGTAACCAAAAAAAAACTGTGTGCTTTGAAATATCGTGGGACGTCACGGTGTGCTACGCTGTATACTGACAAAGTGACGTCACAAGCCCCCACTTCTGAACTTTGATGCGCTTTATCTTTGTCGCTTTATATTTTTTTTGAAAAAGCAAAAAATACGGGTACAATATTATTTGTTAATCTCACTGACGGACTAAATTTAATAGTCATCTATCCAGGAAATATCCCAACTCAGGCATATAATAAGTATAAAATATTGTTCTTGAACCTGGTACTGTAAGACCTAAATTCGTATTTATAGATGTAATATATTCAATACAACATTTAGGTATAGCAAGTTATTTGTGCTATCGGAGATAGAAACTAATTAACTTTGACCCACTATCCCTGTATCATTACTTATGTACTAAACTTAAATAAGGTTAATAAACGTAGAGAATAACTGCGGACTTACGACCTTTATAAAACATGTCTATCTTCTATTACTTTTACATTTATGATTAGGACAAACTATATAGTAGTAGGCATATTATGATTGTTTAGTCATAAAGCTGTATAATATTAAATGCCAGGACAAAATGCGAAAATAATAAAAGATTTCGTAGATTGGGTTCTGTACTACTTGCAGAATAGTACGAGTGCCCACAACCAAAACCATGTCACATCGTTTTACGGTCAAAATCGTAAAAAATTACTAGACAAGATGCATCTTAACGCGGCTAGATGGGCAGTACCAGCCAAAAGCGTAACAGGGGGCCATTTCTGTTATGTCAAAAAAAATAAACAGACGGTTTTATTACAATATGTCTGATATTAAAAAAGTTGGTACATAGGTTTCGTAATTTTGTTATGATACAATTCGTTTTTAGACATTTTGCGCATAATATGTGGACTGAGCGCTTTTAAAAAAATGTTACAAAATTTAACCGACCCGTCTCATCTTTTTCGATTTTTGTGGGACTATTTTTTTAATGTAATTGTTGGTTGCCGAGATTACTAAAATATTGTTTTTAGACATTTTAAATGTCACCAATAACTCCGAAAATGAAAAGAACGTTTCGAAATCGCTTCAAAATGGTCTCAACACAAAGAATGCTCACTTTCTTCTGAAAAATGGTTTATTCGCATCACTTGAAAACATGATTTTCAGACGGTTTGTTATGGTTTTTTATTACCTCACTTTTAATGTTCTCAAATGGTCTCCTTACACAGGACGTGTCCACTGGTGTCTGAAAATTGTGTAATACCGATTACACAATTCTAAAATCTATCGCTAAACAACATTCTAAAAAAATCTGACAGATTGCTATGAAACGACTCGGTAATTTTTTTGATTATGAAATTTCAAAAATGCGGTCAGGTCAGAAGTGACGCGGAAAATTTCTGAAATCAGTATTTTTGTAATCAGAATAACCAAATCTATCGATTAATCATCGCAGTAATATGATGTGATAAAACTTTTGGTCATGAGCGTTCGAAGAGATGTTCAGTATCAACGAATCATATCATTCCCATTTCAATAGGACTAGGCAGGACATGCCTGTAGAATACCGCAAAAACTGTGGACCAAAGTAGTACAGAGCTGGTGCCTTGAAACAGTGAGACGGGATCGCGGCAGATCACGAAGGAGATGACGGGATGAACTAGATAGATTTTGCCAGAACTGGAAGAAGGAAGCATGGGCTCGTGAAAGGAAGTGGGACAGAACAGGCTAGCCAAAAATAAAACTCAAAATTTCTTTTAGAAAGGAACAAAATATTAAAGAGTAGAGATAACTTTAAAGACTTAATGATGTATTTAAATCAATCATTCCCTATCCTAAAACAATTCGAGGAATAGAAATTCCTAATCCATTACTTTATAAATGTTGGAAATCAATACCGTAATGAATGTATTTGAATTGTTAAACCGCTATTGATTGCGGTTTACAGTTATTGAAAATGTCCGAATTTATCTTTTACTGCAATCTTTTTCCCCGATTGCAACGTTGTCAATGTTGTATGCATGATATTGATTATCTGTCCTTATGAGTACTCATATTGATTTTGTAATGGTTTCCTGTATCGTTTTCCATGTCAATATTGCCTTTTCGTCCGATGTCATTGTCATTTGTTATATAAACTGAGATAAATATTTTTTGACAATTGGACACTTTTTTATTTTGATGGCGGTTGGATCTCTCATATATTGTATTAGATTTTGCTAGAGGTTTTATCCGCGTGACATTTGAAAGTTTTCCCACGAGAATGTATATAAACTAGGTATCCTATTTCAAAATCCAGGCCCTGGTTCTGTTCGAAATCTATCAAGGGTATCGTGTTACGCAGTGACTGGGTTGTGGAAGTCAAGTAGGCAGCCGCTCCTTATAAAACACTGTTATCCAGCTGCAGCTAAATTTGCAGCAGTCCCCAACGTATTTAAAAAAAGACTTGATATATAAATTGAAGTAGACCCTATGGACCCTATTGACCCTATGGACGCATAGATTATACAAATGAAGCTATTGGTGAATCTTTATAAATAAATAAATATGCACATTTAATTTCATCCATCAAATATCTAGATTTATTAAGCATATAAAATGCAGTCAATGCACTCGCAATACGTTAGTTATTCTGTGTAATCCTAATTAAACGTCAGTTACGAAAGAGGATAATACTTTTTATCCCATCGAATGTGAAGGTATTTCGTCACTTTTAGTCAGAAATATTTTACTACGAAGCGCTAGTCAATTTAGTATTTACTAAACTTTTTATCCTTTGTCATCATCATCATCATCATCATCATTTCAGCCGAAAGACGTCCACTGCTGGACATAGGCCTCCCCCAGGCGTCGCCACATTGACCGATCCCGTGCGTCTCGCATCCAGCGCCTTCCCGCAACCTTAACCAGGTCATCGGTCCACCTAGTGGGAGGCCTTCCAACGTATCGTCTTCCGGTTCGCGGTCGCCATTCCAGAACTTTTCGGCCCCATCGGCCATCCGTTCTGCGAGCAATGTGCCCTGCCCACTGCCACTTAAGTTTAGCAATTCTCCGGGCTATGTCAGTAACTTTAGTTCTCCTGCGGATATCATCATTTCTGACGTGATCACGCAAGGAAATTCCGAGCATAGCCCTCTCCATTGCCCTTTGGGTGACTTTAAGCTTTCTGATAAGGCCCATTGTGAGCGACCATGTCTCGGTCCCATAGGTGATCACTGGCAACACACACTGGTCAAAGACTTTTGTCTTGAGACACTGCGGTAAATTGGACGAGAAGATACCACGCAACTTCCCGAACGCCGCCCAGCCGAGTCGGATTCGACGGTTGACCTCTTTCTCGAAGTTGGACCTACCCAACTGGATCGTTTGTCCCAGGTAGACATAATCGTCTACAACTTCGAGTGTAGAGTCTCCGATCTTGATAGGAGTGGGTGCTACATGGGCGTTCACCATGATCTTGGTTTTGTCCATGTTCATTTTAAGACCCACTCTTTCGGAAGCTTTACTGAGGTCATCGAGCATTTTACTGAGGCTTTCCATGGTCTCAGCCATGACCACTATGTCGTCGGCAAACCGAAGGTGAGTGATGTACTCGCCATTAACGTTGATGCCTAGGCCCCTCCAGTCCAGAACCTTGAATACATCCTCCAGCGCAGCAGTGAACAGTTTCGGAGAAATGACGTCTCCCTGTCTCACGCCAATTATCCTTTGTCATTGATGCTTATTTATTCAAATTAACTTTGCATAAAATTAATCGATTGCATTATAATGCTTCTACGAGTGATGCAGGCATCACAAGTGACGCCGGGGCATAACTTCGCTGCCACGAGAAATCGCGGCTCGGCGGATAGAGCTCCGGCAGGATCTCATGGCGACATGGAGAGAGCGACTGTCGCAACCCAGTGCTGGGCACGCCACAATTGCGGCGATAAGGCCCCTCTTTGAGGAGTGGCTTGAGAGGCGCCACGGCGTTCTCACCTTCCGCCTGACGCAGGTCCTCACCGGACACGGTTGTTTCGGGAGGTTCCTGTTCAGGATAAGGCGGAAGGAAACGCCCGGGTGTCACCATTGTGTGGATCGCCCGGAGGACACGGTGGAGCATACGGTGGAGGTCTGCCCCGCTTGGGCGGAGCACCGCCGTGTCCTCATGGAGGCGATCAGCGGTGGCGACCTCTCGCGTCCGGCCCTGGTTCAGGCTATGGTACGGAGCGAGAGGGCATGGGAAGCTGTCACCTCCTTCTGCGAAGCAGTAATGCTCGCAAAGGAGGAGGCAGAACGCGTGAGGGAGACGCAACGGAGACGCCCTCACGCCCCTAGCCACAGGAGACGCCCTGGGCGTCGGGAATCGCAAGCCGGTTCCCGGCCACCGTAGGCGCGGGCTTGCGGACGGCGAGTAATGGGTAGCTCGCCGTCTGATAAGGACCAGGCCCGAGTCGACGGCGCGTAGTGTTCCACGCGCGCCTCAAAGAGATGTCAGCACAACTGACGGGGTCCGCTAGGGCCGATGCCTGTCTGGGTCACGGATAAATTTGAAAAAGAGTTACCGCGGCCCTGGCACAAGCAACTGAAGGAACACGGGTGGGTTTTAGTCAGTAAAAGTCTGACACGCCCTTCCGCTTCACCCAGAGCGGAAGAAGTCATTGGATGATTTCCCACCCAAAAAAAAAAAAAAAAAAGGCATCACAAGTGACCCGATAGATCCGATAGCCTCAACGAAAGCGTCGCGATAGCGATTGGTAAAATGTCAAAAATTATTGGGATTGCCAAGCCCTATCGAAATATCAAGAGTTTGATCTCTTACATTTCGAGAATTGTCATCGCTGATAGAATGGACACTTTGTCTAAAGACTCAGTGTGTCTTAAGGCTCTAACAGCAAGACAAAGTGACATACAAAATACGCTATCAAAACACAACGTGATATTTCAACCCTAATTTTGAACTTACTGACCGAATGTTCGTTTTGTCTAAAGCTTCTGTTTGATCAGTCCCTCTACGGATTTTTAAACTGGGGGCGCATGAGTCCAAGGAGTTTGGGGGGTTAAAGGCATGGGTCTTTATTTTAGGCAAATATTTAAAACGTTATCCTGTTTTTATCGTTTTCAAGTAGGGCCTACTGTTTATAATAACCTTTTTGTGTTTCCAGCAGCTGTAGTTTTCGAAGAAAAGGAGCCAAAACGATTTTGCTAGTGATTTACATTATACACGTTCTTTTATTTAACCCTGAATTGAGCATTAACAAAAATACGAGTATGCAAGCTCTCCATCGCTTCGACTGCAGGTACTTTTTACTACACTACACTACAGTGGGTGGAATTTAGTGGAGCGATTGCCGACGTTTGGCTCCCAGACTGGAGCGGGCCGGGGCTGCCCTAAAGCGGCTCCTGTCCAATCTAGGGGGTCCAGACGCCTCCTGCCGGAGGCCCTCTTGCGGGCCATGGCCCTTTACGGGGCACCAGTATTTGCGCGATCCCTGAGGCGACAACCAGCTCGCAGGTTGAACGCGTCCCAATAGGTCTGTTGAACGCGTCTCGCGCAAATTTGGGAGTGGCGCGAGGAGGCGAAATGCCGGGGCGAAACTCCGTTGCCGCGACAAATCACGGCTCGGCTGACAGAGCTCCGACAGGATCTCATGGCAACATGGAGAGAGCGACTGTCGCAACCCAGCGCTGGGCACAATTACGGCGGTAAGGTCCCTCTTTGAGGAGTGGCTTGAGAGGCGTCAAGGCGTTCTCACCTGCCGCCTGACGCAGGTCCTCACCGGACACGGCTGTTTCGGGAGGTTCCTGTTCAGGATAAGGCGGGTGGAAACGCCCGGGTGTCACCATTGTGTGGACCGCCCGGAGGACACGGTGAAGCATACGGCTGAGGTTTGCTCCATTTCGGCAAAAGACCGCCGCGTCCTCGTAGAGGCGATTGGCGGTGGCGACCTTCACCATCCGGCCCTGGTTCAGGCCATGGTACGGAGCGAGAGGGCATGGGAAGCTATCTTCTCCTTCTGCGAATCAGTAATTCTCGCAAAGGAGGAGGCAGAACGCGTGAGGGAAATGCAAAGGAGATGCCTATACGCCCCTAGCCACCGCAGGAGACGCCTCGGGCGTCGGGAGTCGCAACACGATTCCCGGCCACCGTAGAAACGGACTTGCGGACGGCAAGTAATGGTTAGCTCGCCATCCGATTAGGACCAGGCCCGAGTTTACGGCGCGTTGTGTTCCACGCGCGCCTCAACGAGATGAGCAAAAGTGACGGAGCCCGCCAGGGCCGATGCCTGTCAGGGTCGCGGATGAATTTGAAAGAGAGTTACCGCGGGGCCCTGGCACAAGCAACTGAAGGAACACGGGTGGGTTTTAGTCAGTAAAAATCTGACACGCCCTCCCGCTTAGCCAGGGCGGGAGAAGTCATTTGATGATTACCCAAACCTAATAAAAGGTATTTTTTCACCTTTCTTTTTCGATCTATGTATATTATTTCTATAAAAATTTGATTCAATCACCGAAATCAACCGTTAGTTGACTATCGGACATAGGCCGGGGCCGCACTGGTAAAGCGACAGCGAGACAACTGCTGGACAAAGATCTCCCCCAAGCGTCGCCACATTGACCGGTCCCGTGCGTCCCGCATCCAGCGGATCCCCGGAGAAAAAGAGAGTGGGTTTATGAAATTAACCGAGATAGAAAATCTAGCTTAGACAGCAGATATAAATTCTTTCACACTTTCGATCAACATAATTATTCTAATACAAATCACTGTCGCTTCAGTTGAGCGGGGCAGTGCGGCCACCCAGATTCGTTTTTGCTTATTTGATTATAGATCGCGCCAAGCCGGGGTGTCATATTACCGTCAATCGCACGAAAACTAAATGTAGCCGATGATCGCCGAAAAAGAAATCCAGGTTAGCTGTAGTACATTTAATAATGTCGCCAAATATAATCAAACAAATAAATTCCAACGGCGGCCAACGCCATTGTTTATAATAGTTTGTGTTTGTGTTGTCGCAGTCGTGTCGCCTTATTATTTGTTGTTCCCAATTGTACAACAGTTCTACGGTACATTTCAGGTTAAGCATGCATATGGAGTCACAGTAATCTTGTAACGAAGCGTGGAACCTTCCTTCCTTAAACTTTTCTGTTTGCCAAAAAAGGGGGCCGTGGGCATTTTCATTTTAGACATTAAGGAGGCGTGATAAAAAGGTTTGGCAGCCCCCATTTTTTGTTTACTGTCGGAATGAATTATTTATCAGTTGTAAAAAAAATATTTTCATGTCATTCCTTCAATAAACATGTGACGAGATGTTTTAAGAGCTACTATAAGAAGTCACAAAGTAGCTCTTAAAACATCTCGTCAAACACTACTTTACACACCACAAACCAAAACCGGTCTTTAAAAAAGAAAAAAATGCTTCTTACACGTACAGCTAAAATATCTTTTTATGGCAAACATCGTAAACAGAGATACTGTTACAAAATTTTAGTGGCCATCATTCTCAAGTCCCCACTTAAATAACATTTTCAGTACGTTGGACTATTACTGAATTACACTGAACAGCTTTTTACAGATTTTCATGAATTGCTAGAGGAGACGTGGCTTTGAATACAAATGGCAGATCGGTCCGGTGTTCTAGATTTATTTTCTTCTCATCGGGTCATGTCTTGCCTTTTTTATGGGTAATGGATTAGAACGAGCAGTTTTATACGGAATCATGATCGTGAAAGCCATATTCAGTTAAGGATGTTAATTGTTTTCTGATATAAAGATAAGAGCAGGTTCTCTCATTTTATACGTAGTCATAGGATTCTCGCTTTTGCCCGTGGTTTCGTGTGGCCTATTATACACGAACATCTTCCTATCAATTGAAGAATAAGCCGAGTCAGGACTTCCAGAATCACCTTTGACAAACATATACAACTTCACTTCTTTAGATAACATCAGTGTAAACTGTGTGTGTTTTCTCTGTTAGTGATGAAATTTTTTCAAAAGATTGCGACAAAGATTTTTTTTTTTTTTAAATCTTTATTTATAATTTATTAGTAAAATATTTATATTTTTACTAATAACAACTCTTATGTGAATGATGGAAGGTAAAGGTACCAACTAGATATTACTGCGTTTGCTCTTATATAATAAAAACTGCTCATATTCCGTTCCAACAAAAGCACATCGTCACTGTTACAGATTGCACTCTAAGGTCCGAAAAATATAATCTTGACGTTTAAGGGTAATGCCCTACTTAAAACGGGCTTCCTGACATAAAACGCTTCTAAACAAACAACTGTCTTTCTTCTTCGGCATACATTGCGCATTTTATCCACTGCACCACCTATAAAGTTTGCAAAAGTTTAGCAAAAAAGCGCAATAGACTGAAAAATTGCCGCTTGGTGTAAAAAGTTGTTTTTATTACCAGTGGTAGAGGGTCTACAGTTCCTGTCGAATTTTTTTATGACTTTATTTTACTCAAGGGACATGACGCGAGAAGTATGCAAAATTGGCTGTGATATGCTGAGCCCCGGCGGATAAGGTAGTTTTATTTAATCAGTTAGCTACTGTAGATCTTAGTGAAGTCGGTTGAAAGTCAGTATTATTTTCCAGTGAAAGACTCGAGTCACTGAAAAGAACGACAAAACAAGTCTAGACCCTAGACGAGGCTTACCCACATGTTTTGTCAAAGTTTCTTTTGAATTTAATTTAATTCTATTAATCCATCTTTATAAAGCCAGTGTTGTTCAGAAAATTAAGTGACGCAAGACGAGCAAAACAATATTAAACAGTGAAAATTAACTTCATCTTGAATACCCGTAGTTCAGGAGGGTCACCAAATGCCGTATCGCGATCCGGATCCGGTCCGCCGACCTATTTTTTTGTGGATCTTGAGTATCCAATAGGTACAATATATTTACTTGTGTTACTTAAGTACGATATTTAATAATATATCCCGCACTTTGTCTTTATTGCCGTCAATACGACAGCGGACGAAACATCTTTTCGAAATCTTACGGACCGCGACGGCCATATCATTTTTAAAAAACATACACCCAAATGAAAGTGACCCCTGCCGCAGTTAACCATTCCATATCTAGGTACTACAAGCATCTCCCTCAGTGTACCAACGATTGATACTTCTTTGGTTCCATATGGCTTCTTTGATTGCACAAGCCACTCGGCTGCGATTGAGTTTGATCCAAAACACAGAGCACCGTGAAGCCTCTGCAGCCACTGCTAGAAACGGCATTGTCAAAACTTTCCAAACGAACCAAGAGTGTCAGTGAGTGTCATTGTTTACTCATTTTAGATCGAATGTATGGGTTTTCAAAAATGTATGCTGGAATGTTCTAAAGATTGAAACATCAGTGCATTAAAATCATGAATAACTGGAAGCAAACATCGGTCGTGCGAATGACATTATCTCAAAACATTTTGCAACGACCATTATATCGCAGCCATACAACAACCAAAGCTAGCGGCCATTGGTCACTGCCGGCGCTTCGTTCCGTGCTCTGTGATTCAGTCAGTATTGAACCCGAAACCTACTGTTTGACTTTGATTTCTCATGGCTGGGATGGAGTTTAGGTTTGGTGTTAGAATTTTATGGCAGAAAGCTCACGAAAATTGACTATTTCCTGCAACGTACTTGTTTTTTTTTTGAGATAATTATATTTATTTATCGAAAAAATAAAATATACACAGTATTTGGTATACTTCATTAACTATAAGTAACACTTCCTGCTGCCTACCTATACTTAAACATAATATTATATTTATTTCGTTTATTCATTTATATTCTCATTTTAGTTACGTTTTTTATTTCTTTATAAAAAAAATCAAACAAAAAACATTTAAAAATATAAACAAGACCGATCGTGATCAAGACCTCCTCACGATGCGAGCCGTATGGAAGAGTACGTATCAAGACATTGATCCAACCACGGCCGCGCAATGAGTTTTATTTGTACGTATCAAGACATTGATCCAACCGCGCAATGAGTTTTATTTTATTGGTATCCTGCTCATATAAAAAAAGTGAAGGTGTTAATCTTTTTGTTTTTTTTTTTTTATAGGCTCGCGCTTGACCAATATGACCTGACGGTAAACGATGATGTGGTCGACGGTGGAGCACGCTTGCCTAGAAATAACCTATTCACTCTTGACTTAAAGACCCCTAGATTGTAGCTATCGGGAAACACAGACGCCGGCAGGGAATTCCACTCCTTAGCTGTAAACACGGGTAAACCGTGGTCTGGATTAGAAAATAGAGTACTGTTATCCCGGTAGTGCCTGCGATCGACCCATGGTATGATTTCCGAACTTATGAGGGCGAAGACGCTGCCAAAAGTTAGTTGGTAAAGTTCTGTAAGAATCGAAAAAAAATATCAACTTACTACATGTTTTGTGAGCAGTTGTGGCCCAGCGTTAACGGCCCCGACTTACATGTCTTAAGTCGTGGGTTCTAACCCAGGCATGCACTTTACTTTTTGTAAGTTATTTCATCACCACTGCTCTAAAAACGGTGAAGAAAAACATCGTGAGGGAACCGCCATGTCCTAGAACCAAAAATTGGAAGAAATGTGACAATCACCAATCCGCAACGGACACCCGACGTGGATTAAGACCCATTCCCTCTGTCACAAAAACGAGGCCAGTGTCCTTGCAGTGGGAACATTATAAAGGCTGATGGTAATGATGAAAATTCGTTTTGACCAATATTTTTAATAAGATAGGTACATTTGCAGTGGTACACTGCGCACATTGAGCCCACAAATGCGGAAAATTCAATACTAATGTAATTAAAATAATTAGGTTTGTAAGATATTACAGAAAAACAATAATGACCAAAATTCCCGTTGATGAATAATATCCGTAACATAGGTACCTACAGCATTTGTACATACAACAGTAAAGGAAATCATCGAGAGTAAATTGATGTCCTAGTAACAAAAATCAAAAGAGATTATAATATCTATGCCGTGGAACATATAACTTATACCAAACGGCACTAGGTTCGCGGGGTGGATATGTCGCAGCCATCTGGTTATATTAGCCAGCTAATTAGACGCCTAGGCCGTCCATTAATCGCTGGCATCCAATTGGATGCCTATGCAAATAGAAAATTGAACTAAAATTATTCCACGTTTAACAACTTTGCGTAATGAAAAGTCAGCCCTTCAAACATGACTGACCAAGACTCAGCCAAGTAATTCAAATTTAGTACATTTTTTTTTCACTACGGTGCTAGCAGTCGGCACAATAAATATGGTGTCAACAACGCAAATCTTCAATGCAATTTTTCGTTCTTGAGTGAAATTTTAAGTGAAATTTAAATATGATATAGTCAAAATAGTATGAAAATGTGGAGGTGCCAAATAATACTACGTCTTCTGCAAGTTTTCGCGAAATATTTGAGTCTAAATTATCAAGTCACCCTAACCAAACACCACAAATTCATCAATTTCCAATTTAACTAAGTAGCTACACGACTTTCAGCCATCTGGTTAAACATTGCGCTAAATGACTTGGCTAGTTGACTTTCAGTCATTTAATTGGATGCCGTCGTTAATGAACGGCCTAGGAGTCCAATTAGCTGTCTAATTTAACCAGATGGCTGCGACAGATATACGCCTATTCTCTCCCACAGGGAGAAAGCCGGTAAGCCATATACAATAATTTAAATATCACTAGCCCCTGAAACACTGGTGCTGTTACCTAGCTCGACGATCAGAGTTTCACTTTTTTATATTTTTTTATGGTAATGAACAATTTATTTATAATTATTATTATTTATTTATTATATTTTGTCTAAAAATTAAAAAGAAACTGACTCGTCACAATTTCTGATTGAATTATATTAAATTGAATTGGTAGTTATTACTACCAAAATGCTCGAGAATCTCGAGCTCTTGTATAACAGTGTTTACATTTTAATCTTTACGGAAACATGGTTCTAGGATGACATTTTTGACACTGAATTATGTGATAACAGATATCAGGTATAACGGCAAGACCATGACCTTAATACAACTGGTAAAAAGACTGGTGGTGGTGTTATGATGTGCGTCATTCGTAAATTAGATACTAGACGAACGTCAGGACTTTCAATGTGAAGGTGTAGAGATGTTGCACGTTACACTCTCATCTCATAGCAGTAGGTTAGAATTGGGGGTTCTGAATCACGTCTATAGAATTGGGGGTTCTGGATCACCTGTTCTCGCTGCGCTCGAACCATGATCCAGAAACCCCAATTCTATAGACGTGATTCAGAACCCCCAATTCTATAGACGTGATTCAGAACCATAATTCTATTTCGATAAATAAGCAATGCTCGATTTATATTTTGCATCGCGTATTAAATATAAACTCTCTCCCCTTCACAGCATTTAAATAAAAACATTGTGGGAAATGTATAGCATGTTGCATCCAAGGATCGTCATATATCTCCCAATCTTCTATAACACCTCCGCATGAGAAACATGCTGCTTTATCATTTATACTGTTTCCACAATAAAAGAATCCAGAGTCAGCCATTTCCATCACTAATCTTTTCTTTGAGTCAGCCGTTGCCCAGTAATAATTAAATGAAAATTCACGCATTTTATAAGTATTATACATGTCATAACGAGGTTTGTAGTTATTTTGAGACATGTTCCGTTTTACAGGTAAACGGATAATGACACCGTCTAGCTACAGACAGCAGCTTTTAATGATTTGACGACCTTGTCGTGATTGGGAGGGATAGGAAGCGTTTTACCGTAGTATAGAAATTAAAGAAGAAAATGTAATTTTATTTTTTATTATCATTGCACCATTTATTTAAACACAATACATTTTTTAAAGCACATACAGAGTCATGATAAGTACAACTATACAAATCTTGAGAATTTTTATATTGATTGTACAGACTTAACAAACTAGGACAACCTTTGTCTTCTAAATTAAATATATTACTATTACTGTTTTCTAATATATTTTTTAACCACAATACTTTTTCAAAACCTTTAACATAGACACATTTATCTCTTAAAATGTCAACAATAGTATTCTGGTAATTGGAATATGATACAAATCCTTCACGCCAATATATCTTTCTGTTACGTTCAATCCAACTAACTTGCTTTCTTTCTGCTTTCGTCAAATAGTAAAATGGAAATGGTGGCTTAATTAAAAACCATTGAATTTTTTTATTATACAATATAGCGATTTCTTTTATTATAAATTCATCTGTTTCTGTTCGAAAGCCTTGAATATCTACAATAGCAATCATGATAACCTGCGTACAATGTTACTAAGAGGTTTGTATTCCACAAGTCGATCGTTTATAATCAAACAATATGCAGTTGTTTTATCAGGTATTGGCGTTGAACATTCAATTTCTAACCGGACATCCACTGGACCTGATTTTAGACTATCGTTTTGCCTTGAACAGTCTAAGATAAAGAGGGGAGCTTTTTCTTTGAAGTCCTTTAGGCCGAGCAACGGGTCTGCTGGACAGTTGTAATACGACTGACGAAATTTTACATACATTTCGTATAATATACTGTATTTGCTGTCAGAAAACTTTAAACCCAAAGGCTCATAAGGATAATATTGTGAATTTAAAAAGAGCGTAACGTTTGTCACCTCACAATGATCGAATAGTGAACTGTCTTTCGTTTTATTATTTTTTCTATTAGTTTGTAAGCAAAATATTACATATCTAGGCTTTTCTAATTGTGAAGCAGTCTTAACTGACCAAGAATGTTTTGTAGTTTTAGGTAGTAAAGGATATTCATATAAATCCCAATTTCTAAAAGCCATTTGAATGGATTTATCTCTTTCTAAATGCTTTAAAAGTGTTAATCGTTCTCGATCTGACACTTTTATGTGTGGCATCCTCCATTGAACTCTTTGCATATCTATTTGAAAATTGACAACATCATCAGTAAGAATAACGCTGTTTAAGTTAGAGTTACTTCTATTTAATATAAGCTCGTGTTTACAATTTATAACGATTTTATTGTAATCCTCTGCAAACCCTAAAATCTTATTTAACGGTAACACAATACTAAAATGACCATCATTTTCGAATCCGTTTAACTTCCAACCCCATAATGCAGCAACTTTATTTTCACCTTCATTTAATGAGATGTATGATTTTATAGTTGAAGTTATTCCAGAATTTTTTATTCGATCTATTTCAATACCATTCATTTCGTACCTGATGTCTTGAAACAAAGACATAATAGGGTTATTAGTGAACGTAACATTTTTCTTGATTGGATTCCCATCTTTACCGAACAGTTTTGCTTGGCCTTCGATGTAAATTGAACTGGCTGATGGTAGCACGTATATGTCTTGTTGATGTATGGGGATTCTGATTTCATCGTTTTCTCTAAAGCTGTTATTGTAGGGATTATATGAATGGATTTCATAACTTTCGATCGAACTATCGAAGTGTGGTAATTCGGTAATCTGTAGTATATTCATACTTTAAAACCTAGGGCTCTAAGAAAATCTTTATTTCCTTCAATTAATTTCTTAACTTTTTTCTTACGTCTATGCTCCGTAGAGGCCGTAGAAGGAATAAGACGTTTTATTTTCACAGGAGTGTTTTTATAATATACTATCATTTTGTTTTTCTTAAATGAAGACGTAGTTGAATATTAAGTTCTTCACCAAAGTTAATACAATAACCAAATTGATCAACAATCCTAATAGATATGGATGAAATTATATTTTTGTTCACTGGAAAGTAAATAACGTTTCGCGGTATTTCTACGTACTGATGACTTGGAGCAGTATCAAATATAAATTCATGAATAAAATGAGTTGGTAATCCGTTGCAGTACGAACCATGTACAAGATCACACTCGATTCTGATTACAGATAGACTGCTGTTATTGATGGGTACATTTGGTCTTGAATTTAACACTGAAAAGTATAACAAACCGCATTCGTATTGATTGGTTAAATGCAGAGATGGTTGAAAGTATGACACCAATTCAGATTTATTTCCAGAGATGGTAACCGTTGTAGACATGCTTGCATACTGAACTCGTTAAGAAGATCCTCATTATTTTATCCCTTGACTACTCCAAAAATTCTTTAAAAAATTTAAACAGAGATGGCCGCAATTGAAAGGATGATTGCGTTGTATATTATCATAATTGTAGTGAACTTGAGAACCTATGTATTTTATAAATTCTTTTGGAGGCTTAAGATTTCCATAACTGTCAAAGTACTCAATATATTCGTTATATTTTGCATAGGCTACCCAATGAGAGCCAGGATCTTTAGAACTATCTAAATTAATAACTCCACATTCTTTTTTAAACGGACTTTTAGGAAGCTCGTCTCTCATAAAGACTCCTCTAAAATAGGGAATACTATTTCCATACTTCAAAATGTCAAAGTTAGTTAAGGCTCGTTTGGGTAGCCGATATTTTAGTTTTTTTTATTCGATAAAAAAATTCCAAGACCGTTTTTATGTGATTTAAGGTGTAGTCCTTTCCCAATGCAGAGAGCTTCCATTTTTTCGTTGTGTCTTTTCGATTCGGTCAACAGCTTTCTAGCCATTTTGAATTCATTTATGGTTTTGGCAATACCAGCTGCACCGCCTGCTAATGCTCCCACCGCTGATAATCCAGCAAAAATAGGAATCAAAGGTAATACACCGCCAGTTTTTGGTATAGGAATAACTCGAGGAAGTTTAATGGATAAATCACTAGCTAATTCTCTGGCTGCAGCCATAGCATATTCTATTGCCACTTTTTTGCATTTAGGTTTTAATTTTTTCATGTGTCTTTTTGTTTTAGTTATAACATTTTTAAATTTATTTTTTAATCCTTTTCCAGATGTAACTTTTTGAGAGCACTTTTTGCTACTTTTTTTTAGGCCAGCACCACTTTTAATTTTTGCAGACATTGTCTTGCTTACTAAGCGTGCTGCGAGTTTTTCGCTTACACTCGCATCCGAGGCAGCCGCTCGCTCTTTCGCCATTTTTAACAAAACGAAATCAGCGTTGTGACGATCCTTTAAGTTTGATGATTTGTGATAGGCAATGTCGTGTTCTTTGCAATATTCGTCTAATTTATTAATACCTTTATCTCCGTGTGTAAGCCTTTTAATTAATTTCGTACCAGGACCACAATAATTGTATCCTGGTAAGTGTAATTCAAACGGTAAATTGTTTATAAGCCAATTGAGAAGACTACTCTCTCCAATACACATCATAAGACTAATGAATCTTGAATGAACACTTTAATAAATACTTATTCGATTCATTAATGTATTTGTTGTTAAGTTAGTAAAGTTAATTTTATTTATAATAAAATATTCGATTGATCAATCCAACTGTTTTCAGCAGATGACAAACCTAACCATTTTATTAAAACCCTGTTTCCTTTTCTTCTAAGAACTTTCTCAACTAGATAAACATGGGGATGTTTTGTCTTTTGCAGCTCTTGTAAGTAAAATGCCCCTAAAATAGGCTGACCTCTGATCGTATCTTCAATTAAGTAGGTGATAGGAATTGTATTTTGTATTTTTCGAATTTTAAATATTTCCATTGACCAGTTGGGGGTATATCCTTTTTCAAATGTTCCTTTGTACTTACTGATACGGACATAATCACCAACTTTATACTTGCTTCTTATTCTTTCGTTTTTTACCAGCCTTAAATACCTTTCTAATATACGTTTTTTATTAATGTTATCCACATTAGCGGGGATTTCCTGAATTGTCCGATGGTAAGTGTGATTATATTTATGAATAACATTATTAAGGGTATTGTCTATCCAATTATAGTTGCCTTTTAAACTAAATTCTTTATACAGTTTAGATTTCAATGTTCTGATAAATCGTTCAACTATTGAAGCCTTTTTTGTTGAGAAGGTTGAGTAGTGGTTGATATGATTAGATTTCATAAGCTTTTGAAATTTATTATTATAAAATTCTGTACCATTATCCGTTTGGAGATTTTTCGAAACACGCCCTGTAGCTAGCAACGTTTTGAAAGATTTGCATACATCATCTTTGGTTTTACTTTTCAGAGGGAAGGCCCAAGCATATTTCGAAAATGTATCAATAACGGTAAGAATAAATCTATAATTTTTATTTTCTTTTGAAATTGATTGCATATCCATTAAGTCTGCTTGCCACAGGTCATCTACATCTTTCATAATAACATGTCTTCGTGGAAAGTTCACCCTCACATTTTTATGTATTTCGTTTACTACGTCAGCTTTGCTCATTTTTAGAATTTAGTACATTTGTCTTGAATCCATCTATAATACTGAATGAAAAGCATATTATTATCACTATTTATTCTTTAATTATGTCAGCTTCTTTTAATTCTTCAATTATCGATAAAATTTCATTATCATGGTTTGTATTGCCAGCATCTCTTGAAGCAACTAATAGTTTCAATCTCTCAACCAATTCGTTAGGATCATCCCAATATACCAAGTCAGTGTTTTTTTTGTATTTTTTTAGCATGGGCAAGTTTCCTCCAAGTTTAGTGTGAACAAGTTTATTATCGTTTGACGATTCGGAAAAGAGTGGTTTAATTATTTCACGATATTTTATTCCTTTATCGCCTCGTATTTGTCCATTAGGATTAAAATCTCTCTTATGAGCATTTGTAAAATGCAGCATATCCTTATAGACAAGTTTATCTTTGCTCGAAATTAATTTTAAATCAGGTTTTCTTCGAAGTAAAAGTTCCTTCAGGCCAGGGGTTAAATTATAGGTTTTGTCATCGATTTTAATTAAAATGTCACTATCGTCATTTAAACTATCAATTTTAGAAAATGATACTGCTGAATTACCCATCAATAAAGTTTTGTTTACACTTCTTATTCCAAACGGTATATTTACACCATCATAAATATCATGGATATCGCGGCCCTCTAATGAAATTTCTAAATCATCTGGTAATTCCATTTTATTAGACTTTTTAGGGGATTGGGTAGAATTTAGTTTTGGATCGTAGCAATCCTCAAAACTTGTAAATGAGCTAGTATTGATGTCATCCAATTCATTGCCTTCAGAATTAGTGAGTGCTGTATTTTCTAAATGTTTTATTTTTTCCATATATTTATTAGAATCAACTAGAGTTTTAAGCGGATCTGTGACAGGTTTTAGCATTTTATCGAGTGACAAGTTCATTGAGTTTTCCTGGTTCTTCATTTGTTTTATTTTATTCTTTATAGAGTTTACAGACTTAATTAATTCTATTTTAATATTTTTCTCCATGTTGTAACAACTGTATTCAGCTGAAGAACAAATAATACTAATTTTTCTTTTTGCGTGTTATTTACTTATATTTATACACAGTCAATCAAATTTTAAAAAAATATCGAAATTCTGTCTGTACCTTCCATTATTTAATGGTGATTCTTTGCTAATAAGAAGAAATTGATATGGATTACTCCAAACAGTTTTACAAATATCTTTGAACTGATTCCATGGTAGATCGGAGTTGACATGTTCTCCATAGATGTGCTTTAAGTTTACATCATCTTGTTTAAATATTATAAGAAAATTGGTGTTATCCCGTAACAACTGTTTCGGTATTTTTGAGTAGGTTTGCGATAAATAAAAGCAATCAATTTGTTTATGTCTACCCATAGAAAAATAATTACGAATATTTATTTGTTTTTCACAGGCAACATCATCAAATATAAATATAGAATTTGGCAAAGCTTCACCGGGAGATATGACTTCTTTATTGTCATTGAACTCCTTGAAATTAATCTGAGGCACTCTTCTTAATACTTCACTTAAGTAACGATATTTTGGCTGGAAAGTAGTTTTTGAGTAAAGATAAAGATTTTGAAATTTAAGACCATTTTCATGCAACAATAAACTGATCATAGCGTTTGTTTTGCCACAGTTCGAGGGTCCACATATTATGCAACGAATCGTATTAGGCAATAGAGCACTATGCCTTATCTGGCGAGCAGAGTCATTGAAATTGATATTATTCACGTTCAGGGATAGGGGTTGTTTGATTAACTTCATCTTGCCTAATATTTATTTTCATTACTTACTAACGTTTATATATGAATATGTGAGTGCAGTATTTAAACAACAGGTTTGGACTTGTATCGTTCTCAAACTGATGTTCTCGTCTTACATGAATGTATTTATGACTAATAACTGAAAGGAGAATATTCTAGATATGTAAAAGTAATTAAACACTACCCTTCATTGCAGTAGCTGACTTGAAGTAGGACCATAGGCTGTTGTTCGCGATTTAAATATTGTTTTTATTCTAAAGGTAAGTGTTTGAATGATAACCTATCAAACAAAAAGTTATAAATATAATATCTGTTTAAATTTTATTCATAGATAGTATATTTTTTTTCAGAATAATGTCTCAAGCAACTCCACCACCAGCATTCTACAGCCCTAGCATATTGGACAATGATAATGTTATTTCTGCAGAGCAGGAGCAACCTAGTTTTCATGAGGTAGTCTTTGGTTTAATATTTCATAGGAGTTGTTTTTCTTTTTTCTTACGCTACTGTTATTTTGTTCACATGCTAATTACGTTTCTTTTTTTTTTTTTGCAGTGGAACTCTGAGGTCCTCAATGGAAATCCAGTTATGAGCTCATTTTTTTACTCTCAGGGCAACTACGAACCATATTTTGAAGGCTTAAATCAGAACGCTAAAGTTGAAAAGTTGCTCACTGGAGATGACCAAGTCCAATCCTCTAAAAAGTCTTCAAAAAAGAGGAAATGCCCATTAGGATCATCAACATCATATATTGTTCGCCGAGGAGAAAGCGATAATCGAGGGCATTTAATTAAATTAGAAGTGCATAAACTTAAAGACTCTAAGAACGAAAATGATTATAGTGATAGTGACAATGCATGTGTAACTGTGCAATATGTGGCGCGTGAAACTTATGACGACGTAATGGAAGCAGCAGAGACCCTCATTAAAAAAATTGGGAAAAAATTGAGTGACCCTGAACAGTTTTAGACTATTTTTATATACCTTGTTAATAATAAATAGTTTGCACTATCAAAATATGTGTACTTTAGTTAATAAGATAGTAATTATTGTATTTAGTTACTTATTGTTTTATTACTGTTTTAAGATTATTTTTATTTTATATAGTCGACTGTGAATGATCTATATAATAATTATGATAAAAAAAAATACATTTAAGTGTAAATTAAATAAATGTTATGACTATCAACTATTCTGGGTTTCATTTTTCTTTGTTTACTTAGTTAAATAGGAAGTGGGTATATCACATTCAAACACACTTATTTGATTACAAATGATTTATTTCATATTATATAATATTTCAATCAATACATTTTACTTTATTAATTTTTGATAGATACCTTAAATTTTTGCATTGTAATCTCATCGAACACTTAATTAAAATACAGTTTTATGATGCCCCCAAGGCAAAGTATTACAACCATCTTCCATTATTTGTCTTTTATCATCATCCCTACTAAGAACAAGCTTATTAATCTTCTGAGTAAAAATCTTATGATTTTTTGACTTTATAATACACATGTCATCTCTTATGCATTCATTGTACCGTAAAGCTCGTTTATATTTTTTAATATCGAGTTTTTTCACCGCTGATTTTTTAACACCTTTTGCTCTGATGATTGAAGAAGCTAGCGAGTCTATACAATACAATTTCGCTCTTAAACCTACAAATTCAGATATAATATCACCACCCATTTCATCTTTAAAAAAACCTGGTATTTTACAATTTGCTTTATGTATATTAAATTGATTTCCAGTTTGAAAGTTGCTCGTATCAAAGTATTTTATATTCTGTTTCATATCCTCATAAAAATCTTCTGTATATATTAAATACAAAAGGCTGTCAGTGTCAGTATAACAAAGTTGAATATCATTTTCGTATAGACGTTTCATCACAGAGTAATGAAAACGATACAAATGACTCTTAGCCAATTCCAATATTGTAAAGCCAATATAAATTGGTCTATCAAGAACAATTTTCGTTTGTTTTAACTGGATTGCCACTAAAGTATCGGAAAATATAGATAAATCTTTGAAGTTTGGAGCACTTACATATTTTTCAGCTCCACAAAGTTTGTTAGTTTTATTATGAATATCTTTCCATACATTAACCAGTTTGACATCAACTTGTTTTCTTTTGTTTTCGATAGTTTTGCCAAATATAGAATTGTTTTGTTTTTTAAAAAAGTCTCTTTCAAAATCGGAAGAAGCTCTTTGTCTGAGAGTAGTATTCAACAAGATATACGGAGCCAAAAATGAACTTTGTTCAAACGCTAGTATTCTATATATTTTAAGTAAAAGAAGCCCGTTTTTTACACATTCTTTAAGATGAACATAGTGAATGATATATTTATGTTTATCATACAGGTTAGCAATTAATTTAACATTTTTACTACCTGGTGGAGCAAACTTTTCAGCGGCAAATGGTAAATCTGAATGAGCTTCGTGAATTTTATGAGGATAACATAAATCAACTTCTAAAATAAATCCTGTGTCACTATCATTTAAAATACACATTACATTAAAATTATTTATTTCATCTTCGTTTAAAAACCTAAAGTTTCGAGTAGGAAGCGGTTGCATCATGGCGTGGCCATATAAATTTACACAATCAAGATAAATTAAATAGCTGTCAGGTTCCTTATTGTTATAATTTGACAGATATTTATTATTTGCCTTCGCATATCTTAAAGAACATTGAGCAAGTCCTCCCCTAATGCCTTGTTCTAACATTTGATACATATCAATATCTGAAATTAAGTCTAAATTAATTTGAGTATATAATAACATTGCATCCCAACTCAGCGAAGGAGATGATACATAATAGCAGGGATCAAGGTTATAATACTTTAAACTCATTGTTCTAAACTTTTCAAAAACATCACATAAAAGAAGGACATCGCATTTCAAATATAAGTCTGTGTACTCCCCTAAATTAGAAATATCAAATGCATTCCAGACATTTAAAGCATGATTATAATCTTCATCCGAAATAGATTGGGATGTGAGTTTATTATAAAATTTAGATGAATCTGGCAATTTAGTATCTTTATAACGATCCCATGAATCAATGTAATCATAGCAGTAAACACCCTTCTTGCATGCTAAATTAAATAAATAATCATCATTATAAAACTTTCGTAAATTTTTAAAATCATCTGTTTTCATCGTTTTTATTAAATTATCTAGACTTGAACTTAAAAAATTAAAAGAATCGATAAACTTTAACTGAGCTACATTTTTTTTGTCAATCGGGACGAATTTTGTAAAAGATATATATTTTTCTTTGTTTTTAGGAATAAGATTTATACGACCGCAAAGAGCTGAAAGTTCCTTTATAAACAAATGACAATCATAACCAGAAAGATTATGAAATATGACAGGTATAAATGGGCAAGAATTTGCATTTAAATTACATGCATTGTGGGCTGGTCCTCTATACATTCCTGTGAAATGATCATGATCAGCAACAACGAGGTCAGTATCAGAAAATGTTTTCCTACATAAATGACATTGTTTAGCGTTGTTTAAAGACATTTGCTGATCTTTACTAATAATTATGGGTTTTATCTCTGACATAAGTCTATGAAGTCTTATTACATCTTGACTAATAGATTCGACAAACTTTTTTGAGCAGTCTGGCCCCCTATAGGATCTAAATTCATTTAATTCAGGTTTAGACTGACAAAATATGTAATAACCATAACAACTTGCCACATGGATTTGTATATTTTCGACACATGTGGATTTATTTTTGTCTGAATATTCGTGTAATAGACTTTCAAAATCGCCATAAATAACAATTGGAACTCTTTGAGTCCTATTAAAATTTGAAAAACAAAGTTTCGAGTTTTCTTCGGGGAGTATAGTCTGCACTCTTGCGCAGCTATGATTTAACTGTTTTTCTGGTGAGTCAAAATACACAAAACATTCGTCACATAAATATATCTTAGACTTATGTTTTGTAAGTTGTCTGTGCACAAGCTTACCGAAATTTTTAATATAGCAAAAATGACTTTTACCATTATTATTGAAATAAAGTAAATTTACATGATAAAGTTTTCTTTTTAACGTTTTATATAACGGTCCTGTTACATCATAATTCTGCTCCAAACCATAGACGTTAATACTTATGTTTGGATTTAAATTTTCAAATAATTTTATATCGTCTATACTGGGGGGAAATGTCATATTAGAAATGTTTAACACTTTAGAATAGTGCGGATATGATGTAACTCTATTGAGGTTATTCTTTGCTGGATACAAATATGCCACAATGCTCCAAAGAAAACAGTGATTATCTTTATTGACTATGTTTAGACATGATTTCGTATTTTGAATTCGTTTAGGTAATTCTAAATAAGAACCTGCTCTCAAAGGACTGTATTTAACGAAATTAATTTCTAAATGACTTATCGATTCGATTGCCCACCCTGACTCACTTAGTTCGAACTCGGAACATTTATTTAAGATTTTTTCTGCAAATGCATGATATATGGATAATATATCTGTACTTTGAAGTATAATTACATATCTTGTGTTAAAAGATTTAAGACTGATTTCGTTATTTTTAGGTAAAGTGTAGGAAACAAAAAGTTCGAAATTGACTTTCAAAGAAACATGTTGTTTTAATAATTCTTTAATTAGATAGTAACATGTGTCTGAAGCTTCAGTTAAAAACTTTTCAGGTGTAATAGTAAAACTTTGAGGATTTATTTTGTAACTGACTATTTTGTTTTTAAAAGCACAAGCTATTATACGAACATTATCAAATTGAGTTTTTATGAGGTTATTAGATTTATGGATGTTAGTTTTTTTGTGAGAAGAATAATTGTGAACGTTAATGTTACAAGCTTGACAGAAAACCATTTTGAATAATTTTAGAAAATCTTTATTTCTTAGTTAAATTTGATTTATGAATATTGCATTATTTCAATTTTAGGTTTTTATTTTATTTTATCTACTAAGTAGATTCTGTAAGAGAACAATGCAAAAATATAAGTTACATGGTTGGTAGGTATTTAATCAAATTAAAAAATATTTTTTTAATCTATGTACTCATATCAATTATAATTTTGTATATTAGATAATAATTATATTATGAATATTGTATTATTTTCAATTTTAGATTTTTATTTAGATTTTTATTTAAACTTTTATTTAGATTTTCATTTAGATTTTTATTTAGATTTTTGTCTTATCTACTAAGTAGATTCTGTAAGAGAACAATTTAAAAATATAAGTTACATGGTTGGTAGATATTTTTAATCAAATTAAAATATATTTTTATAATCTAGGTACTCATATCAATTATAATTATGTATATTAGTTATATTATGAATATTGTATTATTTTCAATTTTAGATTTTTATTTAGATTTTTATTTAGACTTTTATTTAGATTTTTATTTAGATTTTTGTCTTATCTACTAAGTAGATTCTGTAAGAGAACAATTAAAAAATATAAGTTACATGGTTGGTAGATATTTTAATCAGATTAAAAAATATTTTATAATCTAGGTACTCATATAAATTATAATTATGTATATTAGATAATAATTATATTATGAATATTGTATTATTTTCAATTTTAGATTTTTATTTAAACTTTTATTTAGATTTTCATTTAGATTTTTATTTAGATTTTTGTCTTATCTACTTAGTAGATTCTGTAAGAGAACAATTTAAAAATATAAGTTACATGGTTGGTAGATATTTTTATTCAAATTAAAAAATATTTTTATAATCTAGGTACTCATATCAATTATAATTATGTATATTAGATAATAATTATATTATGAATATTGTATTATTTTCAATTTTAGATTTTTATTTAGACTTTTATTTAGATTTTCATTTAGATTTTTATTTAGATTTTTGTCTTATCTACTAAGTAGATTCTGTAAGAGAACAATTAAAAAATATAAGTTACATGGTTGGTAGATATTTTAATCAAATTAAAAAATATTTTTATAATCTAGGTACTCATATCAATTATAATTATGTATATTAGATAATAATTATATTATGAATATTGTATTATTTTAAATTTTAGATTTTTATTTAGACTTTTATTTAGATTTTCATTTAGATTTTTATTTAGATTATTGTCTTATCTACTAAGTAGATTCTGTAAGAGAACAATGCAAAAATATAAGTTAGTTATAGATACCTATCCAAATTAAAAATATTTTAAAACATGGGTGCTAATATCGATTATGTCCAATATTATAAAGGATTAAACCAAGTTTAATACTGAAAATTAAGTAAAGTTATGCAATTTAATAAAGTTAAGTAATGTGTTAAACTTAACTAAAATCTTACTTTAAATAGAAATAAAAAGAAAAAAATTACTTATAATTTTGGGGGTACAGAATTGGTTGGATAGAGGAGTAATCCTCTTTAACTGCTGCAACCAATTGAGTAACCGCCTTCCAAGTTGGGCTATCGTCATTCACTGCTGTTTTTAAACACACCAGTGAATGTTTCCAGCGATCGGTTGTTATGGCCTCCAACTCCTGACAATTCGATATTCGAAGCTCAATATAATATTCGCCGCGCCTTGTGGGGTTGCTTTGCATAGTATATCCAGAACCAACTCGACGCGTTAGGTAGCTCTTCAGTATCGAGGCACGAATTGATTCACGTTGCTCTTCATCCTGGAAAAAACAAAAAACAAATTAGGTTTATTCGTTATCATTATATTCTGATGATTCACAATGATCTTCAGCCTCTGCTATTATTAAGGTACCATCACAATAATATCATAGGACATATGTATTCTTCTTCATGTATTTATTTAAATCAATCCCTTCACACAATCACGAGTTAACGTTTGCTAAGTAAACGTTAACATCACGCCTGTATTTTTCGACCGCTCCACCTACTATAAAATTATTCAAAATTGACACAATTATCTACACTTGGTCAGACCTGAGAATTGAATATAGGACCTTATAATAATCAGTAAGCTTAACACCAATAAATATGAGTCTATAGGCCATTAAATATTTATTCCGTGCAGGCATCGAACCCACAACACCCAGCGCAGCTGACAATCGCTCAGCCCCTGCGCCTATCGATCCGTCTAAATATAATTAATAATTGACAATTTTATCTCAACTTACCTCGGAATCAGGGTAGATGCTAAGTTTTCGTTTCTTTTTAGCCGATGTAGACGCAAATGCAGATGCGGTTGAAAGGTCGGCCTCTGACTCAGACCCGCTACCGATCGGCTGTTCTTGGAGTAGCTTTTTATTTTTTCTTTTTGGCTTCGAGGGTTTAGGTGTTAAAGGCTTACTTGGCTTCTTCTTTTGTGATACAGGAATCACTTCAGTGTCAGAGTCAAATGGATTGGAAAACCTGAAAACAAAACAAGATTATAACATTTTATAAAGCAGGTCTACTTGCAAACATTCATACGTTTAGTTACAACTTTTATCACATAGATCATTCATGATACTATACATTAGGTTCCTGGCACGCCTATCTATTTGCCTTCAAGGAAATCTAACTTATAAACTCACTCTCAACAGTGACCTCTGAACCTGCAATACCTTCGATAAAATTGATCATAGTATAAGACCTAAAATAAAATATATTAAAAAAACACCCAGTCATACCCCATATACTCCACACATAACTGCACTGCACTGCCCTTATACTGTTAACTAAATTAATAGATTTAAAATGATACGTACATACTTGCTGCTTTATTTGTTAAACGCACTAATTAAACAATGTTAAGTTATACGAAGATCACTGCACGATGCACTGATTGATTGAACAATATTCTGTGAGATAATTGTCAGATGACGCTGCTTTTATATCCATAAATTGTAAAACGGTATACACACTTAAATAATCTTTGTTAGATATAATATATTTAAAATTAGGTGTCAATATTGCCATTTCATTATAATCCCTATGCGCATTGTACATAAGATTTATAATTATTTATTTCTTACTCATCATTCATACTCAATTGTAAAGTTGCCCTAACTTACCATTTTAGGAGGATATATTAAACGGCGCCGCGCTGTCGCTGAAAACTGAGACGAAATTTTTATAAGGTAATCGCATGTACTTGTATTCAAATGGATTTAACCATCATGAAATTCTACAACTATTCTACTATTATCGAAACAGTGTTAATGATAAAGCAGCATGTTTTTTCATGTGGAGATGTTTTAGAAGATTGAGAGATTTACTTTGATCTATGGTTCACGATAAACACGGTGAAGGGATTATAGATAAATAACAAAAAAAAATTGAAAATCTTACCTTATTAGAATGTATATGTATACGATGACATATTGCATTAAAAAAATAACCAAATTATGTGTATATATTATAGAGGCACCATACATCACCACAATTTAACTCTGAACTTTACAGTGCAGCGGTTCAATTTTAAATCTAATTCTTAAATAAATAATTAAAATTATTTTTATTACCTATAATGTTTCACTCAGCGAAATCTGATTTAGTTGGCATTCGTAAAATGATTTTCAAGAATGCTAGGGGTGAGATAATATATATTCAAGATATGCACCCTAGAAAAAAGACATCGAGCACAGGTGAAATAAAACACCAGGATAATGATATAACCCAAACAGAAGATTTAGTTTACCAGAAGTTGGAAGATTCTGTGAAATCTAATTTGAGCAATATTCACTACCTAAAACTCAAAAGCGGACCTGGTGAGGATCTTCGCCCATTCGTAAGAGTTAGCAACAATCAGGCTAATCATGAAAAATCTATTCTAAGTTCATCAAATACTAGTGGGAGTAGTATATCGACAGCAACAGATGATTTAGTTCATCAGGAGAGTGATTCAGCCCATGAGTTAGTTTTGCCTGCTTTAGAAGATATTGATTGCTATCAGATACTGCCAGGAAACGAAATATGTTTCATATAAATTGGGCCACCATCACCGTTTCAGTTCTACTATACAGTTCTGAATGTTATTCCTAGTATTACCTGTCTAACTTTTATTGCTATGTAATCTAGTCCTAAGTTAATGAATAAATTTATTTTATTTCTATTTTATTTTTATTTTTTCAAAAGTAAACCCTAGTCCAACATCGGCTGAGATGAGGATTGAAAAAATAATGTAGGGGTTCTGAATCATGGCTTTTAGAATTGGAGGTTCTGAATCATGGTTCGAGCGCAGCGAGAACAGGTGATTCAGAACCCCCAATTCTAACCTACTCATAGCGTCGGTACTCCGAAAAACTTGCATATTATTCTTGTTTATATTATACCCCCGATGCATCCAGTATCCCATTGCGTCTGTATAACACTGAACAAGCTTTAACGGAAGCAATGGCTGTGAATGGCGATCATAATTTTATTGTTATCGGTGATTTCAATTTACCCTGTTTAACATGAAATGATGAAGGCTATTCTAATTATAATATATAACTGTTCGCTGCAAATAAGAACTGCTACTGCTTCTTTTGCAGATGAAATTAGCGTTCTCGGTTTATCTCAATACAAACTATCACAAATACCAATAACAGGATTTTAGATCCATGTTTTTCAACTTTACCCCTCATTGTTAGTAGAAGCGATGACCCCTTGCTCTAAGAAGACTCGCATCATCCTGCTCTTGTCATAACAGCTACCGAATTATTCTTAACACCTTTAGAGAAAGTGCACCCACCAAGTCGTAATTTTTATAGGGAAGAGTATGAGGAACTGAATAGCCACATTAACAAGATAAATTGGGATGATTAATTGTCAGTTGAAGCGGTTGATGTCGCTGTAGACTTGTTTTACTTAGAGGTTAAAATTGGCATGGTGCGTTTCATTCCCTTAGTTAATAAACTGTTTGCTACAGTGCACTTATAAAAATCATTCGGGAGAAAGTAAAAGATGGAAGAAATATGGTAGCCCCAGGGACTACTACGAGTTTGCATTGATGCGTTCTAGACAACAGAATGTTGAAGTATCGTCTTTTCAAAGCTACATAACTCATACAGAGAAATCGATTAGTCACTCTCCGAAGGCTTTCTGGACCTATGTTAAAGGTAAAAAAAGGCGGTAGTCAATACCCAAAAACTATAATTTTGAATGAGGAGGCATTTGAGTCCGGTCACGACATTTGTACAGCGTTTAATAAATACTTTCACAGCGTTTTCTCTGACCCGTCCGCGCCCTCTGCTGCAGCTAGGAGTACTCCGAATGATCTGACCGGATCAGATGATTTACTAACTAACCTCCATATCACCAAAGACACCGTACACCGTAGGCCCTGCGCCCGTTAGACACTACAAAAGTTCCTGGTAGCGACTGGCTACCTCCTATTTTCTTGCACAATTGCGCTGATATTTTGGCATATCCTATAGCTTTATTGTATCAAAAGTCTTTATCTGAGTGCGTCTGTCCTTTCCTGTGGAAAACAGCCAATAATAGTGCCAGTGCCTAAGAAGGGGCCCAAGATGGATATAAAAAACTATCGTCCGATATCTATTCTTAACACACTTAACAAAGTTTTGGAGAAAATCATCTATAATCCAATCATCTCAAACGGTATAGGTCAGAGCCAACACGGTATTGTTAGAAGACGGTCCACAACATCAAATTTAGCAACTATGTCTTGCATAATATGGGAGCCGGTGGCCAGTTCGACGTGGTCTACACAGACTCGGAAAAGCATTCGATCGTGTGGACAACGTGAATTTGCTGGCAAAACTACAAAAACTAGGGATCCATGGAGATTTACTGAGATGGGTTAAGACATACTTATCGAACCGATCGCAAGCTGTGGTTATGGGAGGATTCAAATGTTACTTCGTGAACATTCCCTCCGGTGTTCTCCAGGGATCTTTATTGGGTTCCCTTTTTTACTTTTGTATGACGTTCGGTCGTGTTTCAAATCCGCTTAATATCTTATGTACGCCGATGAAATGAAAATACACATGTGTGTAAAATCCAGACTTGATTGAGAACTGATACAGCGTGATGTTGATGCACTATTCAGGTATTATCAACAAAATAATATCACTGCTGTCAATGTCTCGAAATGTCATTGCATTAGCTTTAGCCGTTCCAAATACCCAACTAAGTATCCTTATGGATTTAATTATAATCCCATCGAAAGGGTTGATGTAGTCAGAGATCTTGGTATAATGTTAGATTCCAAATTGCTTTTTGATCAACATGTAGATACCATCACCAATAGCGCCTCTCGTAACCTTGGTTTTGTAATACGCTTTTATCAAATTCATAAGCCACATTTGCATGTTTACATACTTTTAACTCTGATTTATTGTGATCAATGAGTCTTCAATCCCACATGATCACTAATAGCTGCACTAATTTTGTGTAGCTACTTAACATAACCTAACCTAGCCTTATCCATGTCGTGAAACTCTGTTATTGGCTTAAGAGATAATTGTCATAATCTCGCTGTCACTGTGCATTGTGTGTGTGTGTTTAGTAAGATATGTTAAAATGTACTCTGTGCTAGTAACGTTGATGCAACGGCTGTTCATTGACAGTGAGGTGAACATCTATCCATATAAATTTGTAATAAGCTGTTGAATTGTTGCGCTCTAGACAACACAATGATGAAGTATCCTCTTTTCTAAGCTACATAACTCATACAGAGAAATCGATTAGTCACTCTCCAAAGACTTTCTGGACCTATGTTAAAGGTAAAAAAGGCGGGGTCAATACCCAAAGAGGAGGATCATCCAAATAAATAAATAAATATTGTATCAAAATGAATTACTTAATGAAGGTAAAATAATAGGTTATATTCTTTGTAATTAAATATGTTACAATAATGTTATATCTATTCACTCACAGAAATCGAATCAAATTTGAATTTTTCGTCGCATTAAAAACATTCTACCGCATGAAGTTCACCTTGTTCTCATATTAACGAAAGAATCGATCCTTTTCAAGAAAATTGCTGGTAGGTATTAGCATAATATAACTGTAGTCAATTGCGCGTCGAATTAACTTCCGTCGTTCCCGCTATTAAAGAGGGCTCAAATATGGGTTTAGCGAACGTTTCGAAAAAAATTGTTCTTTTTCTTTTTGTTGCGAAAGATCATAATTATCCATCGAACTGTTTAAATGACTTTGTGGTGGTTTATTATTATAATTGGTACATTGTGTAGTATCCTGTCAAAATAATGCATGATTGACGCAACATAAAGCAAAGCAAAAATAAAAAAACTGAAGCATATCGCAGTATACCGTCTGTCACCTATCGAAATGCAAAAGTTTACCAAAAAAGCGCCTCATTCATTAGCTTTTTTATGCTTATAAATAGTAATGCTCACATAGGATTATGAACAAACTGATAAGGTACATGCTTTTTACCCAGCTGCCGAAGGAGGGTAATGTGTGTATCGGTCAATGTATGTATGTTTGTTCTTATGTGGCATTCTGGAGACCAAACACGTTGGCCCATTTTGATGATTCTTACGTCAATCGATTCGTCGTAACCTTGCGAGTATAACTGGCTAAATTAAAATAGGAAAATGGTGGATTTTGGGCGCCATATTGTGGGAGCCCAATTATTTTTTTCTTCCAAACCCCTCGTGTCAAAATATTAAGAGGCGATTTCAAAAATATATAACACTTATATGTTTAATTAAACCCAATTGGAAAAAAATAATGTTATAAATATTAAGTTAATAATAGTTATAAATATAAAAAACGGTCGGGTCTTTTTATTTTTTATATTGGGTTTATATCCTTATGCGTTCAAATCAGGCATTTCTGGAGTCCCTTCTTACCTACACAAAACTGCCGCGTAAACGAGTGCGTTTTATGAATAAAAAAACTACCTCTTGCTAGCCATGGGAAACTAGGGTCTAATTTTCTCTTATTTGAGTTAATGTTGAGAAAGTTTTTGCATAATTTGTTGAAATCAAATGCTACCCCCGGGGCGGGTAGTTCTCTGTTCTCAAAACCACTGAAAACTACAATTGTAACTGTACAAAACTTTGGATTACTAAATGTGCCTTTATTATAGTTTTAGTGAAGATGGGTAAATTGGATTATTTTAGAAATGCGGTTCAATTTTGCAGCCTTGTGTGAAATGTTTTATAAATTGTTAGGTAATATTATTTCCAATTAAAAATAACTTTAGGTTATCGTGCATAGTCATCTTAACAAACCGTGTATGCTTTTCAGCACAACAGGTTGGGCATAACTATTTTAAAATTCAGCTACAAGACTTAAGCGAGTATGTATGACTAATGCAAAGTGAGTAAAATAAAAGCTTCTCAAAATAGTAATGGGACCTACAATGGAATTATTCTTTATGGAAAAAAATATGTAAAAACAGTTCTAAAATGCTCTAAGTATTACAATTGCTAGTACCTAGGTCGGTACCTAATGGACTTTTAAACAGTTCCAAAAGACGCGTTATAAACGATAAAGTATTCATCCCAAATACAAATCACAATTTTATTCGTAAAGTTTAACTCTCAAACATAGAAATAAAAAACTAATTCGCGCTTTTGGGACTTAACTGCCATGAATAACGTGGCCTGAATGAGAGAAAACGACCCACTGGGAATTGTTGTGTAAGGCATAGATAAATTTAGTCGTTTGTAGATACTTGTGTAGGTATGTGTGTAAGATAGAAATTGAATTCAACAAGTTTTAATTTATTCGTCACTAGCTGCAACCCGCGTGGTATTAGTACTTATAATAGTCTTTGTGTTATTCTGATGTATAAACTATACGTCTGAAAAGACTCTTCAAAATACATTCAGCAGTTTTAGCGTCAATGTGTAACAAATATTCAAACACACTCACAAACTTTCACCTTTACTGTATTACTAGCTTCTGCCAGCGGTTTCGCCCGCGTGAAAGTCATAAATTATCCCGAAGGGCAATTTCCTGGGATAAAAGTATCCTTCGTGCTATTCCAGACTATAATCTAGATTTGTGTCAAATTTCATCCGGATCCATTCAGTCGTTCTGGCGTGATTGAATAACAAACACACATCCATTTATATTTGACATCATCACATTTCCATTTTTCCACAAACTTTCACATCTATCTATCCTCTTCTATCTTCTATATATAAAATTTATATATGAAAGCGAAAGGTCACTCACTCACCTATTACGAAGTATCGAAAACCGTATGACATATAAAAATGAAATTTGGCAGGGAAGTTCCTCAAGCGAAGTAAGTGCGATCTAAGAAGAAATTCGACCCTTAAGGCGGAAAAAGGGGGTTCAAAGTTTGTTTGGAATTTATACAGTTTGTAAGTTGGACACGTGAAATTTTAGATTTACGCTGCTGGTTGATAAAAAAAAATATGTAAATATTGGCGCTGCTGCTTAGTATGACGTCCTGGATTTGCTGCCCGAGTCCTGCAATGTTATTGGGTTTTTCTATCTGGAATTTCTCAATAGCAGCGTGGCGTCTGGGTTTATGCCCGGTTAATGGCAATAGGATCAATTCATGGGACTGCCGAAAATACAGTTGTGATTTTGTTTTTGTTTTCTGTTGAGCATTTAAAGTGCAGCTACCTCTCAGTGGCTGATTTTCAAACAAGAATCACGTCTAAACGGCTGGTTGCAATTTTTTGGAAAAAATATCTGTTACATTCACAGATCTAACTAGATGACGCGATTGTATGTACTTCGTGTGACAAAAAACGGAGATACGAGTAATATAATCGTAATCTGAGCTTTTCATTTAGCAGTATCGGCGCCGGAAATTGAAATTTAGAATAATGCCTCCCATATTGAGCTGTAAAGAATGTATAGAAAAAGCTGGCCGAGGTATTGGAAATGTTTTCGTTCATTGGTAAGTAAATTTGTTCTTAAATTGTTTATGAAAAAGTGGCACACTTGGTTTTCATATAGATGGAAAGACTTGCATTATCTAGTTAGATTTATGTCTGTGGTTACATTAGAGCATTTTCAAAATTGATCTTACAATGTTTTGAGTTTTATCTGCATAACATTTTTTTTTATAGTCGTCATCGCCGTCCGTCTGGTAGTTCAATGATGAAACGGGCTAGGTGGAATTAGATCGTGCAATTCCAACGCACACTCCCCAAAATGTAACCGATAAAAAACTGACAAGCTGGCAACTCGGCGACGGTGTTGAAGGCTCTGGAGCCTTGACTTGACCAGCCTACATAGAGAAATTAATTTGTTAATTTATGCCTAACACACCACACATCCGTCGACGGGCGTATTTTAATCAAATTGTCACCATCTCAAAACCAAAGTATCTACAATTTTGATCTAAAGGTTTTTTTTTTAAGTAAACAATAAGGAAAGTACATAAAGTAGTTTTTTTTGTACATTTATTATTATTTACTGAATGAATTTTGAAAATCAATTTTGGGTCGCGCGGGTGTGAGACTAGTGCGCGTTTTGTACCCTCAAGGTCGTTGGCGACTGTCATCGTCTTAAGGTGAATGTAGATAAGGCAATCGTAAAAGGTGAGGTCTCAATTCTCTGCCTAGGCTCATGATGAAACGGCATGCGTTTATTTCATAGATATGAACCGGTTGAATGCCGAAATTACTGAAACAATTTTATTAAAAAACCATCGTCCCGCGTGGATCCACGCTTCGGGCACTCAAGGGGTTGCGTATAAAATCACTAGTAGGTACTTAAGTAAACATTTCTGGTGATGAAAATCATAAAAGTACTATCACTTCTGGGTCAACACAATTTATACAATTGCAAATCAATAAAACTACCGAGAATTATTACAAAGATTACTAATCCCTTCATGTTTCTACAAAATACGTTCCATCATAATATCACGAATTTATTCCTCGAACGGTAGGCGGACGTGCACCTTCTTTTTTTCGGGTCGTGTCTTTCAAAAGGCACCTATACTTTTAGGGAAAAGAACAGGGATGTGGAATTTTTACCTCTTAAAATATCACCCCGGAACTCTCTCTGTGCAACGACTATTGGAAACATCTGAGCCTCGCTGTGCACGGTAGTACGTGACCACTGTGCCACCGTCTTACCTGGAGTCACATGCTAAGCAGACAGGGTCCCAAATCTGAACGCCCGTAACCCCAGAGCCTACGATGCACACGGGATTCCAGCGTTTTGGGCATCGAGTAGGTTGCCTCCACGACGCCAACGCCTCCTTCTTGAAGTGGGATCGACCATTACGTCCCATTAGATACAAATACTGCAACACCAAAAAAAGAAGACAACTGCACAAAACCAATGTATTTTTTGCAAACAGGGTTCTGCAAAAATTGGGTCATACAAACAAAGCTCGAGAAAACATTATCATGGTTGTCTATTGGAAAATATAATCTAAAAATCACCTCTATTCTTTTATAATATGTTGTTGTAAATTTACCCTACATTTATTATGTATGATTAGCAATCTCCAAGCGTCGCATACATTATTTTTTTTATTTTTCTACAAAGCCACGAGGCAATGTTGTCCCAGATGAAACTCGGGCAATTGTTTACATATTTTTGTTTAAAACTGTGGGGCCACGCTAATGTGAGCCTTATCTACTGTTTTTTCAGTGTATAAGGTTATTGCTAGCTTTAGGAGATGATTGCGAAGAAGTTTTGCTCTGTATCTTTAAATTATGTGAAATCTTCAGACTTGCTTTTTGTTTTATTTTGATCACCATCTTTCGGGCCCTGATGATTGATCATCATCTGAAACTATTTCGGGCGTTAGCCGTCTTATCTACAACTTTCTTTAAGATTCTGGGGACCCTAGGGTACCGGACCTTTGAAAGGCATACCAGGGGCCGAAACTATTTCGCAGAGGCCTTGTTAGACTTGTAGGATGAAATGTCACCAACCGGCGATTATCCCTGTATACACTAGTGAGCACCCAATGACAATCCTCTGCTGGTGCAGGACAATTGCAGAATATGGAGACAAAACACGTTGGGCTATGGCTTTGGGAGGTTTCGTGGTATCGATTACCTAAAACTATAGAAGGACTATTGGCCCCTGCCTGACCACTGTTGATCTACACGGTTATAAAATGTCAGGCAGGTGACTGGCACACTCAATCAATGGGCCCCCATAAAGGGTCGCTAGCACTTACGACAAACAAGCAACATATACGGAGGTGCTTGAGAGGAGAGGTATACCACGGCTATCAGGACAATCCCGGAAGTACGGTCAAGATCCCTACCAGCATCTTACTGGGTTAACTTCCTTCCTCCGAGCAAGTTTGCTCTTGCGAATCGCCACTCAAGCCAGCCTATTAAGGCAAGAGAGAGGTGGGAGCTCTGTTCTCCGTCAGTGTTCACTCCGACCGGCCAATAAAGGCAAGCTTTTATTATGCGTACAGCTAAGGAGTGGAATTCCCTCCCGGACTCTCTCTTTCCCGACAGCTACAATCTAGGAGTCTTTAAGTCATGAGTGAATAGGTTATTTCTAGGCAAGCGTGTCTCACCGTCAACCACATCATCGCCTACAGGTGAGATGGTGGTCAAACGCGAGCCTTTAATAAAAAAATTAAAAAAAGATGGAGTTGAAGGACAAGACTTCTCCCTGGAGATCAGGTCCGTGGGGTCGCCACTGCCCACCAGCTCGCCACAAAACTGCCAAGCAGATTGTATCTCTCTTAGTCTGGCTCCTCACCTTAGGCATGTTGCGGCAAAGGAAAATACCGGCACAGACCTTTTTTTTTTTTTGATTGCGGTATCCTCCAATGACTTTTCCCGCTTTGGGTGAAGCGGGAAGGCGTGTCAACTTTTACTGACTAAAACCCACCCGTGTTCCTTCAGTTGCTCCTGCCAGGTCCGCGGTAAATCTCTTTCAAATTTATCCGAGACCCAGACAGGCATCGGCCCTAGCGGGCCCCGTCACTTTTGCTGACATCTCTTTGAGGCGCGCGTGGAACACTACACGCCGTAAACTTAGGCCTGGTCCTTATCGGACGGCAAGCTACCCATTACTTGCCGTCCGCCAGCCCGCGCCTACGGTGGCCGGGAATCGGCTTGCGACTCCCGACGCCCGGGGCATCTCCTGCGGTGGCTAGGGTCGTGAGGGCGTCTCCTTTGCGTCCCTCTCACGCATTCCGCCTCCTCCTCTGCGAGCTTTACTGCTTCGCAGAAGAAGGAGCCGGCTTCCCATGCCCTCTCGCTCCGTACCATGGCCTGAACCAGGGCTGGATGCGAGAGGTCGCCACCGACCGGCACAGACCTAGGGATCATTGAAGCGTGCAAGCCCCACCACGATGTCAACGTATAGATACTGCGGTGGGGTTATTTACAATATTATCCTCTGCCACACATAATTCTGCCGCCAATTGCTATAACTGTGTTCCAACTTGAAGAGTGGTCAGTGGCTAAAACTAAGCCATTGCCACGGTATGGTCGGTAGCAACGCTAAGATTGCCTTGTCTGTATATGTTCAGGCACAGAGAGCAGGGTTTCCCAAACTTTTCCCAAGGATTGCAATCCCTAAAAGCTAGAGTCGATCACCACAAACACGAGGCTTCCACCTGAAGAATTTAAATTTGTTAATAATGATAGTGCGGCTTTTTCAACTCTAGGTGACGGATATAAATAGATTTTTCAATTTAGAAAGAATCACAGGAGCCAGGAATAATGTTAGAGCACAATAAACTATGTGTCTGAATTTATTCATTTTTCATCTAGCTCGTAACCCAATTCGTATTAATAACGTCAGGCATCCCGCATTTTCTTTGTAAAATATTTACATACAAAAGCTCTCATGCCAGTTACATTATCTTTATTCTATTTTGGTTCCAGTTATCTCGTATAGCTAACAAAGACTGATGAGTTTCATATGCCCAATTATTTTCAAATGACAATTATTTGCTGAAAATGAGAATTTATTACCTACTGTATTCCATTGTAGAACATTATACTTGCTGCAAATTATCGATCTGTAAAAACCCCGGGCACCTTTGGTTATGCAAATAACAGCACTGTTGCAGAGAGGTACTTGTCCAACCCACGGGCTACTGGGCCGCAAATCCGGTCTCTCCGTGAGGCCATGGTCACATGTGTGCCTTTGCCATGAAGCTCAAGATGGTCCATTGACCATCTTGAGCTTCATGGCAAAGGCACACCTGGCTGCCAAAAAGTTGGGAATCCTTGCAAAGGTGAGAAAGTACTTCACGCCAGCATCGGCAATGAGGCATTGGCCTTGAACATCGTCGGCGAGTTGCCAACTTGTCGGCTTTTTATCGGTTACATTAATATTTTGGGGAGAATGCGATGGAATTGCATGATCTAATTCCATCTATCCCGTTTCATTATCGGACTACCAAACTTGCAGCCATCGGTACATGGTAGACATCCCACTCATACGCAGAAAATATTTTGGGCTCACTTTTATTATGCGTACAGCTAAGGAGTGGAATTTCTTGCCGGAGTCTATGTTTTCCGATAGCTAAAATTTAGGGGTCGTTAAGTCAAGAGTGAATTTTTTTTCTAGGTAAGCGTGCTTTACCGTCAACCACATCATCACTTACTATCAGGTGAGATAGTGGTCAGTTGCGAGCCTGTAGACCTGTTCTCTAATCTGAGCTATAGACTATAAAAAACGATACCTACGAGGGTAGGTCCAATAGTTCTCGGATATTGTTCCTTAAAATACATCTAATGTTTAAGGAAAATATTCCGCGACACTTGTACGTCCCTATAAATGTAAATAAAAATTATTTTCCAAAAAAAAACAATATTCAATCTTCAATCATATTATACAAGTTGTATTCTGCTGGTAATAGTAAAAAAAGCATTCTATCAGCGATAGGATTGTTAAAATATTACAAATAAGGGACTGATAACGTGACATTTGTATTCATTTTGTATTGTTTTTATTGTTAGAGGTTTTTTTAGGTACTTTAATATTAAAACCGATCCATTAACTACTGTGAAAAGTAGGTTATAACAGGAAAGATATAAATATTTATACGTGACACATACACTTCTCAGTAGGATTTGTGTGTTTATATGAACCAGATGAAATATCCATGAACTATACATGAACAGTAATGTATGTAATATACATGAACAGTTTGCCATGAATAAAGGCAGAAAAATATCATGTATAACATGCAGACTATAGTTTAAGTGTTTGTGATTAAATACTGATTTTATTGATTGACAAATTAATATTATCAAATACAAGGAGAATATGGACGGTAAGTGATTTCAACTTGTTATTAATATTTAAACAAAAGGAAATCAAATTGAATGTTCTAATAATGCAATATTACATTGTTTTTTTTTTACTTTTTTTTCGAAGAAATTAACTTTTATATTTTGGTCATTCTCTGTATTCATAATAATTTAATTAAACATATTGTTTAGTTACATTCTTGTGAAAAAATATTTTAATACCAAGTTTTGTTTCTTTTATTTCATCCCTTTCAAAGAGAGGTGGCCTGTGTCCCAGCAGTGGGAACGGTAAAGGCCTGATATTTCTTTTAAAAATAAAAAAGTACAAATTATGTTTTGGGCTCAGAGTAAGTTACTGCCTTGTTTTACGTGTTTTGTGAATGTCTATCAAATTTTTCTTGGAAGTTGAACTAAACCATTTAAATATATTAAATTACATATACGATATTAATGTTGGTCGCGTCTTTTGCTTGTACGATACCGGATGTTTCAATATATCTGCCTAGTTCATGCCACATTTGTTAGAGATTTTTAGATATTATTATTTTGTGTCTTATTTATATTATAGAATTAATAACATTTTTGTATGACTGCCTGAGTCGCAGTGGTCGTAGCTGCAATTTCTGATCTTGAATGACAAAAGTTTTGCCCATTAATAAAATGGGGCTAACCCTAATGGCTCATTTATACTGGGTCTTTGCCGAGGTCTGAATCTACGACTTCAGATTCCCGAAAGCGGCTCGGTCGAAGCGTTGCTTACACAGAGACTACTGTCACCTTCGACATATTCAGTTCGCTTGACACCTGTGTTTCGAGGTCTCATGACTCGAGCCGTTACAGTCAGACTTGCACTTCGTGTAAGTGAGCCATTAAACATAACAGCCGAAATATTTGTTGCTGTTCACCTGTTTACCTTGCAAAAAATATATACATAGTGCACGATATTTTTTTTATATGCTAATATTACCTGCAGAAAGAAAACTATTAGCTGTCCTTACACTAGTCCAAGCATTGCACAACGCTACTGCAATGTTCTTCCACGAACCATCAAGTGTGGTCTTCCAAGGATTAGGTGTTGAAAACAACTCAGACTTCGGATTTGCTATGGCCTATAATACTGAGGATGAATTTAAAACGCTAGGTAAGAAACTTTGTATTATTCATTAAATTTGCCAGGACCCAAGGAGCTATATACAAAGTGATATTCAATTAGCAATAAATTTGATTATTAAAATCTCAAAATATTTGGGATTGACCAATTGACATTTCGGAAGCGCATGTCTCCATACGTGAAGGCGATGGTTGAAATTGAAAATTGCATGGAGTTGATCACAGGACACTTCGATAGCCTTTGGCTAAGATCAACAATACCAAATAGACGTAGGATCGGCGAAAGAAATCCGTCTCGTTATATAATAGCTCACTTGAGACGTGAGCTCTTATTTTGTTGAGTTTGACATAGTAAGTATTGTAAATGTAGGGTTGTAAGTATATATTCACGCAAACAGAAATTAGCATTGATTTCGTACGTGACCCGTTATCTACTTGGTTATTCGGTTGGCTTCGTTATTTTTGATTTAGTTCCATTTGCTACCACGACGATTTCACTGATAGAATGTCACTTGTAAACCTCTAGTCAACTGCTTTTATCATCATCATATCAGCCGCAAGACGTCCACTGTTGGACATAGGCCTACCCCAAGCGTCGCCACATTGACCGGTCCCGTGCGTCCCGCATCCAGCGGATCCCGCAACCTTCACCAGGTCATCGGTCCGACTGATGGGAGGCCTTCCAACGCAACGTATTGCGGTTCACGGTCGCCACTCCAGTAATTTTCTGTCCCATCGGCAATCCGTTCTACGAGCAATGTGCGCTGCCTACTGCCACTTAAGTTTGGCTATTCTTCGGGCTATGTCGGTAACACTGGTTCTCTTGCGGATCTCTACATTTTTGATTCGATCACGCAAGGATACTCCGAGCATAGCCCACTCCATTGCCCTTTGGGTGACTGTAAGCTTTCTGATGAGGCCCATTATGAGCGTCCATGTCTCAGAGCCATAGGTCATCACTGTCGACACACACTGGTCATAGACTTTCGTCTTGAGACACTCTGTGGTATTGTTATTAAAGTCGGATTCGACGGTTGACCTCCACGACTTTAAGTGTAGAGTCTCCAACCTTGATAGGATTGTGTATAACATGGGCATTCTACATCACCTTGTTTTTATCCATCTTCATCCTAAGACCCACTCTTTCGGAAGCTCTATTGAGGTCATCGAGCATTATACTGAAGACCTCCATGGTCTTTGCCATGACTATATCGTCGGTTATAATTTTTTTTTGACAGTTGTCGGAGCCCCAAAAGCGGACAAAGTAGGAAAAGTATTTAACTGTGAAATTGAGAGAGCTATTGACAGGGATAATATTACATGTGAAGAACAAAACATTGATCTCAAGTCCGAATATAATACTGGTAAGAATGACTTAATTACCTCCTTTTCTCTTATTGTAGGTTTCTATAAATGTGTTAGCTAGAATAAATAGAGTCAAAATACTGAAACATCCCAGATCGGCTGTCTTGTTGGTCTAGCGGTCGTAACCACTGCTGGTGAGCATGAGGTCCTAGGTTTAATTCCCGAGTGTGGAAGGTATTGCGATATATCATCTGGAATGTCTTAGTAGCAGCCTGAATTTGGTTCCGATTGATGACAATAGATGTTACTTTTACATAATTCACGTCATTTCGACGCGATGCTGATGAAAATTATTTAGTAATTTGAATTATTATTTTTTCTTCCAAATGTTAATTTATTTGATATTATATTTTAGATAAGTTTCCTGATCAACGGTTTAATTTAGGTTCTTCGATAGTTGCTACAAGTAAATACTTTTTTGTAAGTATGTTTTTGCTTTCCACTTTATACTAACTTTTTTCTAATATTGTATGCCGTTTTGTGATACTTAAACACTTTTCTTTCTTTTTCTTCTTCTTTCTTTATAAACCTCAAATTTGCTTTAGTACTGTCAGAGATTTCCTTCTTCTTCTTCTTCGTATCGCTGGCACGACAGTCGTTCAAATTTGTTTGGTCCAAAACTTAGCCACTTCCACGGTGTCGTCTGTGTTTTCCTTTAACATAATAAATTAGTAAAATGTATAGGTACCATTCCAAACGATTGTGATTTACAGGAAAATAAAATTTTGTTATTGTATGTGTTGCAATTTATTTAGTCATCGCGGTTTTTTTTGCTTATGAGGAATTACTGTGTCATGAATCTTCGGGTTGCCTGGAAGAGATCGCGGTAAGCTATATTGCCGTCCGTTGTATGTACGAGTATTTTAGTTTTAAGTTTGATTTTCTATGTTTTAACGTGGTGTACCTACAATAAAGCATATGCAAATAAATAAATTTGGTCTATTTAAAACTCTGGTATTCACTTCCAGCTGGTTAGACTTGAAGCCCATCCCAACATAGTTAAAGAAAGAAAGACAAGAAAGTAAGAAAGACAAGTAAAAATTTAAAATCTCCAAAATACCGAAAATATTTTTTTGATACTTTTTAAACTACGTAATTTATGTAGTACCTAATAGACACGTCTCGATCATCTTTCGAAAATCAGATCATCTTTACATCTTGCGAAAATACCCCGATTCAAACAGTAAAACAACCATAACTTTAGAACGGCTGAACCGAATTTCATTAAACATAGCTAAGAACACCTCCGATGATGTCAACTTACAAACAAAAATAAATCAAATCGTCAAACTTATAACACTTCTCTTTTCCGTCGGGGGTTAAAAAGACGTTAAAAAATCTGGGTTGATTGATTTAATTACTTCATTATTTCACAGACTTGCGCCCCTCTATGGACCACGAATGTGAATGCGAGCGACAGAAGTGGTAAAACATTTTTAGTGGCGGATTCATTCGGGACATGCTTTATACAATATCCTGAAGAAACTAAAAGCTATGCAGGACTTTTGGAATATTACGTGAATATTCCAAAAGAGGATGTTTCGCGAGAGGCGTTTACTGTTGGTGAGTGTTTGGGCTCCAGACTAACCCCCGATTTCTGAATCAAGCATTTGAAGTTATTTGTCAAGGGTTTATGTAGAGTTTGAGAAATAACTGCCCAAAATTTTGCATTAATCCCTTGAGTGCCTAAAACGCGATCCACGCGTTATGCAATGGTTTTTCAATTTTACGGTAATAACGGCACACAACCGGTTAAAATAGGTTTTGACACTAACTCCAAACACTCAATTCAGAAACCGGCCCAAAGTCACATTTTATGACCGATAATGACAATCTATAATAAGATGCTCTTTGATGACAATCAAAGAGTCCAAAATATATCAGATATACATGTTCTCTCGTGGTCAGTTCTACATATTTAGAATTTTTGTCTATTTACACGATTGTTATCAGAAAACATTCAAAGTGACACGCATATTATTATTTTACTCTTTCGCTATTTGAAATAATAAGTCAGGAATATTATTTTGTTTCATCGAAATTATAATATCAATACCTTTTCAAATCCATGTCTGCGACAAGATTTGAGTGATGGTAAGAAAATCCTATAAATATTTATGACTAGTTTCTGCCCCACTTAATTTTTTTTTTAATATTACCAACTTCATTATACCGAGTTTATTGGGATACAAAGTAAGTTTTGATCCAGGTTACAAAATTTTATCCAAATTCGTTCAGCCGTTTTTAAGTGGTTGAAACACAAACATACAAACTTTTATATTTATAAATTAGTAGGAGAGGAAGTAGTATTGATTTCTGTAGTATGCAGGAAACGAAGGTAAAACCTAAATTAAAATCTGATTTTCAGAAAGATTCGCGGGTGGAATTGGTTGGTCTACTTTGGTCGATGAGGACAATGACTTGTTGCTCATAGCGAAGACGTCGTACCCAGGAGACTTTTCATACGTACCTGCGTCAACTCCTGATCATTACGTGAAATCATTGGCAGACAATGTGTATCCACGCAACTTCTTGTCGCAATATTTTAACATAGGTAACGTTTATCTGCACTTATATAATATACCTACTTGTACTTGTACGATCATCAGCAATCATTCCGCAACAGGGAATGAAGATTGCGTCATTCTACGCAATCTTCATCCAACACACTTTGATTCCATACACTGCATTATTTTATTTACATAATTATGCAGTTGAATATTCTAAAATATAAGACTAATAACAAAACAAACCTGTATACAAAGGGGAGAGGCAAAAGGCTCATTGCGACCCATGGACCAAATGTTTCAACCCCAAACGACTGAAACATATAAAACGTCCAATAAAGTTATTATATTTGCAATGTTTGAGGTTTTCTGCAACAGCAGCAGCCGCCCAAGCACAGCAAAGGTATCGACACATGATGCATCCCACACCAAACACCTACCCAGCTTCCAAGGCATTACGTCATCCCGTCTGGCCTCTTCCCAAAGTCGCGTGCCAAGCCATTGGTTTCTAAAATAGCTAACAACTCAGCGGTGACCAGAGCCCGACGTATGATGTCATTAATACTGGCGTGCCTTGCTATCCGACCAGCGCTCCTAAAGCAGGGTTGGGCATAGTGTCTGAGGCGGTCGACTGATTCACAATACTCGTATCAGGCTTATTGGCTACAATAGTTCTGTCAGTGATGATGGACCGATCCCAGTACCATGCCATTCTCGAGAACAGGGTCGGGCACATACTCGTACCTCTAGTAGGCACTTCCGGTGTCACAAGACTGTATTTCAGAGCAAATTGCTGATAAATAATCCTGGCTACAAGGTTGTGCCTATACACTGCATTTAAATATTTTTATTAGGCATGTTAAACATTTTATAAAATAAAAAAATTAAAATAAAATTAAAATCATTCATTTCTGACAAAGAGGTCCACAGGCAAGGCATAGTTGTTAGTAACAAGAATTTTATAATATCAGTATTTTTTTTTTTGGAATTAGTTCAGTATTTGTAACCGTCATACTACATTTTTTTTGCAGGTTTTGGCATCACTGCCGGAAAATTCTTTTCTAATAAAACAATATACGCGTTCAGCATGCTTCAGAAAAATATGGAAGGAATGGTAAGTAATCAAACAAATTAATAAGCGATAGAATCGTTCACGAGTATTCTAGGTGTTTTCGCACCCATAATAGTTTCGGCTTTGGTTACCCAAGGACACTTGGAATGAACAAAACTTAAAAAAAATACTGTCAAACCGATAACACAATATTCCCCGAAGGATAAGGTAGGGGGGGTATACCCACACTTAGCCAGATATAGATATTTAAATAGTATACTCTTTATTGTACAGCATAACAAATAAGCTTTTTTTTAAAGTCAAGAATATTTTATTTCCAATTGAAAAAATATGTACATACTTCAACAATAAACTATACCAACTTATACTTAACCCAACTGCTAACATATTATATACAAAAGAAAGGTACACCTAGGGATCAAAGTGCACCTCCACATCGCACACTCCACGTTTTTAAACAAAATTTTTTTTTGTTAATCACAGTATTCTTTTGAAAATTATTTTCTACTTTTTAGTTTGTTTTTCTATTAAAACATGTTTATTTTTATTTATTTAAACTATTTTTTGTTTAAAAATGAATTTATTGTATTATTATGAAGGGGTGCACGGTTGGCGTAGTGGTTGAGTGATTGGCTGCGGCGCTGCGTGTTGCGGGTTCGATTCCCGCACGGAACAAATATTTGTATGACCTACAGATAGTTGTTCCGGCTCTGGGTGTTTGTGTATGGGAGTTTATATGCAAACGCATCCACCATACAGGAAAAATTCCTAGGGTGGGGCAAAGTTTATAAAAAAAATCAATAGAAGTTATTTTTCTAAGAAATCCTTTACATCGTTTTTCAGATATCATTCCTCGAATATCAAAATGAAAATTGTTCTCTAAATTTGCTGGCCAAACCTCACGTCATAAAGCTAACGAGTCGAGCTGTTGGAGCAATGTTCGGGAACACGTTGAGCGCTGCCGACCTCAATTTTGATGGATTCGATGAACTGTTAGTCGGTGCGCCCGCGCAGTCTGACGATGAATGTTATGAGTGCGGAGCGTTACATATTTACACAGGTGGAGATATGGTACGACTCAACAAAGTTTGTTTTTTCTTGAGGGTTTAATTACAAATTATGCCACCGTAACGGTAAAACAATTTTATTAGAATCTTAATTCTATATTATTTGGCAAACTTATACGAGCGTTTTGCATGCTTCTTATATGATGTTCAATTCTTATTATAGAATTGAGAGTAGTTGGTAAATCACCACTGAACTTACCCTCGACCTACGTTGGTTCTTTACATTACGAGTAGTACGATTTTACGCCCTGAGCTGGATGAACGTTTCTTCCTCTCTTATTGTGATCGTGTCTTCAAGCTAGACGTTCTAGCATCTGTAGTGTTTGTGGATTCACTACCGTGTGGTGTGTGATCTTCAACACCTCTGAAATCCGGCAGTTGAGACAAGGCAGGTGGTGTTCAATTGTCTTCTTGGAGATAGTAGGAACGAACGATTTCCTCCCACAAATTCTTTAATTTCAACATTCTTGGCTTCAAAAGCCGCCAGCAAATATTTTCTTAAAAAAGCTTAGCCATAAACCGAACGAATGAGGATGCAAATAAAACACAATTTGAAAGCACTCCATCAGTATACAGTAAGTACTTTCAACTCTATTGCATTCTGGATAATTTTAGGATCAAATCGGAAGAATCATTACATTTTCTAGTGACACATGTCATGTTTTCCTGGTCGAGCATGGTCATGATGTGATCTTTAACTCGACAAAGTTTATTTTTATCTTCGCCTGTACTGTCAAAAAGTCAAAGTCAAAAACGTTTATTTCAAATAGACCAATTACAGGCACTTTTGAATCGTCAAAATGTCGGTCAGTCAAACAAACAAGTGAAGCTAAATTGCCTTGTTATTGTCCCACTGCCTGCCTCCCCCAAATCCTTCCAAATATTCATTTCCTGAGCCACCTCGGACCACCCTCTGCAGTGGGCGTCTAGGTCGTCTCGCCGGTTTTACAAGGTCGCGGTAGTAGCTGGATGAGAGTTGCCGAAAACAGAAACAAATGTGCTATTGGAGAGGCCTATGACCAGCAGTGGACTGCTGTAGGCTGATGATGTTGTTGACGGAAGTAAAATACTTATTGACCACTGTTGTCCTCAGAAAACAATCAACGAACCAGATATGCTTCGTTCAATTTTCGGCACAGCTTACTTTGGCCGCTTCGGCAGCGCGATTCTTGCAAAAGACATAGACGGTGACGGTAAAGCAGGTTGGTATTTAAAACTTATAACTCATATTTACAGAATATGAACATACTTTAATAATTATACTAACCTTAACCAAGTTCACTAAGTTACCGAGGCGTCGAAGTACTTCTCCACATCGCTGTTATTTGATTGAATCACAATGCTGATTTTTTGGCCAAAGTACGAATTAGCCCTCTGTCCCGTCACCCAAAGTGTCGATCAGTAAGCGAGAGATCGCCTTGAAAAGGTGACGTACACTCGGATCCCCGATGTTCGACCCCAAATGACTCAAAACTGTTATTACTGATAAGGTTACTAAAAACATGGAATTAAGAAGTTAAGAAAAAACCTTTTTTATATCTTTAGCTTATATAAATTCACTCAGAGGAACACGGTCATTTAGGGAAGTTTCGGGTCCCGAGATGAGACAAAATTGCCTCTTCTTCTATCAGCGATAACGATTGCAAAAAAGTCCAAAAATGTTAAAGATTTTTTACTTCCTTTTTAAGTAAAAAAAAAAACATTGCCCCACACTAGGAATTTCTTCCGGTATCGTGGGTGCTTTTTCAAACATATAAACTCACATTCACAACACCCAGAGCCGGAATAACTATCTGTAGGTCATACAAATATTTGTTTCGTGCGGGAATCGAACCCGTGACACACTGTGCAGCAGTCAATCACTCAACCACTGCCAACCGTGCGCCCTTGTTGATTGACATGACATTCCAGAACCCAAAATTATTATTGCTACAGCCAAAGTGAAATTGAAACAGTATAAGATAACCCTCCAGTACAGCACTATTTATATATAGATCAAGCTGGAGCAGTGCTGGCCCAGTGGTAACGTTCCCGACTGGCGTAGATCGTGGGCTCGAACCCCGGCATACACATTTTCTTTCTTCAACCTATATTGTCCCACTGCTGGGCAAAGGTCTCGCCATAGCTTTCCACTCTTCCCGATTATTTGCCATCTCCTGCCAATCTCCCGTAAACGCCTCTATGTCACATTACTTTGTGTAAATTATCTCGTCACCACTACTCTGAAAACAGTGAAAGAAAACATCGCGAGGTAACCGGCTTGTCCTAGAACCAAAAAATCGATGACATGTGTCATCCACCAATGCGCACTGGGCCCACTTGGTGGAATAAGGCCTATTCCCTATTAAAGAGAGGAAGCCTGTGCCATGACGATAATGAGATCAAGCCGGGACATACTTGTAACATTTTTTTTTTCTTTTTGATTATATTGCTTTCTGGCCCCAGAAAGGTTGACAAAAAAGAATAAAGAACTAAGGAGTATGAAAACATGAAACTTTAAATGAATTTTAATAATACAGAACTAGTAGTAAGCGCGCCATATGAAGATCATGGAAGAGGAGCGATTTACATACTCTCCGGTTATGAGATCTTCCATACCCTGTTGAAGCCTCAGGAATACAAGAGTATCCAGTTGTCAAATCTTAAGCTGACGCAGAAGATTCAAAAGGAGTCCTATAGGACTCTCGGTTTTAGTCTTCAGTTTGTTGACGACGTGGATGGCAATGGGTGTGATGGTGAGCATACAAACATTTTATCCGAACCTTTGTTAAGTCTACAGCTCTTGTGAAGATAGATCGGGCAAGTCACATTCACTCACAATCCTCTTATTGTCTCATTTCTGCCATCAATCGTTCATTGCTGATTTTAGTACGTTATAGTAATAGACCCGAGCAAAATTTTCCAAACAAACTAGCGTGTCAGTGAGTCAGAGTGTCACCGTTTACTAACAGAAATTTGCGATCCATGGAAGTTCTGACCATAGGTATTATGACAACTAAAACTAGCACTTAGCTCATTCGCGTGGTCACGAATTTTATTACTAATGCAGCTTTGATTGCTGTTGGTACGGTCTAAAACCGTTAACTGTAGATAAATATTTCCAGATACTCAATACTTCCCAATACATAAACTTACATTATTTTTCAACAGAATTGGTAGCAAGTTCTCCGAGGACTAGTAAATTGCTCCTTTTCAAATGTGTGCGGAAGATCAACGTGACACTGACCACCAAACTAGTTGGCGAACCGGTAGGTCTGTTTCTGTATTGATACAACACGAAGAATTGCAAAACATAAGTGGTAATGGTCTGAGAATATTCTTCGCAGAACGTATTAGAGATGATGAGACAGAAACGTTCTGTAATGGCAACCGCGTACCGGAAGACGCTGCGTTGAAAGGTCTACCACTAGGTGTCAATGACCCGGTTACCCGACCATATTTATAGTCAGCGACTATTCGCCCGACTACTTGGCCATACGAACGTCCACTAGTCGTTAAGTCAACCCATCTCTACTGTGTATTCACTTCAGAACGAGTACAGCCTTGAATTAACATTCTCTGAGTCTTGATCTTACATGCAACCTGTATTTGTGATAAACACCACATTTTTTTTTTCAGTGATTATGTTTTATTTATTTATATATGTTACGGCTAATACCCGAAGTGCGGCTACACCTAGTATTAGCCGGAGCTTAGGGCACCCCGACACGGACAGGTTAGGTTCGAACGAGATGACGGGAGCTGAAGTGAGCGAGCAAAGCGAGCGAACTCAGCTCCCGTCATCTCGTTCGTGTTAGGTTACTTTAGACCCTGCGGACGGAAATAGGAGCCCCGCGCAGCGGGGCTCCGTCGACTGGCTACACCTAGTTATAACCGGCTAAAACTAGGTGTAGCCGCACTTCGGGTATTAGCCGTAACATATATACTATAATGAACAATAGAATATACAGGAACAAAAGAAACTTAAAACTAAAAATGTATAACGGGTGGCCTTATCGCATTCCACAATCTCTTCAAGGCAATCTGAAAGATATCCTGGAAGATTATTACATACTGCTAAAGTTGGGAGATTTAAATGTGGTTGTGTGGTACTATTTACAATCTCTGAATTAATCCAACATGAAATGTATTGTTTACAGACAGTAAGAGAACAAGATACAAACTTCATTGTTGAAGTGTGCGCTGAAGTGCAGTTTCCTCTAGAACCAGATGAAATTATTGGAAGTAAGTTATATACTTGAAAACAGGAATAATAGACGCAGGCATAAAGGCTACTAGGTCAAATAGATTTGGGCGGGTCACATCACAGTGCATGAAGATAAAAAGCGTAGTCAAGGCCAGCCCTGACAGAGATGACGTGAGTTGGTGCGAATCATAAGGGCTAGCATGAATACGCGCGGGACATTAGTATCTAATCCAATATCTGGATGGAATTTAATGTGAGGGAGGTCTTTTCCCAGCAGTCAGATAGCAATGGCTATAAAGATTCACTCCTTCATGCAACATGATTATATCTTTATTTATTCATTTATTCAGTTTATGATTCTGGCAGTTGCCAAGGTCTTTCTGCTTTTTTTCTGTTTAGTAATCTAAAACAAAATCATGCGTCACTACAAAACTTGAAATTTCGCACACGATCTCCTGTCCAAAAGCCAGAGATTTCCTCTGGATTTACTAATCTTTAAGACATGTAATTCAATTTATTCTTTTCGTAAGAACCTTAATCAACCTTAACCTGAATCCTTTTTTCTCAAGTGATACGCACAGCATTTATTTTTCATTTATTCTGCCTGCTTTTCTTATAACCTATCACATTTTTTCAGCCCATAAAATAAAAGATATATATAACTTGCTGTTCCCTATATTCTGTGAGTTTTGCAAACAAAAAAGTATTGAACCGCTGTCTTTTCTTCTTTTTTTATTTCTTTTTTTGCCTTAATAATGTGATAGGAGATTCTGATTGTATAAATATGTAAATGTATGTTCCAATTCCAGACGTTACCGTTGAAAACAGCATCATCGGCAGAGCGGCCGTTGTCCAAAATCCGAATATTGTCTTTGATTTCTCTTGCGACAGTTGCTTTAACAGAACTGAAAAGTTTTGCAAGAACGTCACTGTGGAATTGGTAAATAGCTGTTAAATCTATACTTATCCTAACTAATATTAAAAAACTAGCTTCTGCCCGCGGCTTCGCCGACGTAAATAGTGTTTTATCATCCCGAGGGAACACACTACCAATATAAAAACTGTCTTATGTCGTTTGAGACCTTGGGAAGGCTTACGTTCTTAAACTGTCTCCATGCCAAATTGGTTAGAGCTTCAAACAGATTTGGAAAATAAACATGAGTTTCAGTAAAATAATAACTAACCTGCCACCACAAAGATCGACTTTTCTTTATTAATTCCCGGTATCGACTTGTCATCAAACGACTTATTCAATTGATTTCCGATACGTTTCTTTTATTGCAAGCCACTTTGAAAGATATCAAATAGTCGTAGAATTAATTTAGGAACTTAAGTACCATCGATGTCAAAACGAGAAACATCTCGATATGTGGGCCTCAACAATCTTGCACAGCGATGCTCTAAATTTGTTTACCTTTTTTTTTAGTTTTCGGGGGAAACCTTTAAAAGGCGCCTGGACTTTTTTGGGTCAAAGACCAGGGAGTGCGTGATTTTCACTCCACTAAAATCACCCCTTGGCAATCGCTATCAGCTCATACATCACCTAGTGACCTCTTAAAAGACCACCCCGGACCCCCTCTGTGCAACGCCTATCAGGGCAAAGCCCTGGGAGGGTTTTTTTTTCTAGATTTCATTCAGGATTTCCTAATTAACTTGAGACAAACCTGTAACTCTCACGCCGATATTCTAAGCTTGTTATTTAAAGACATTAATCAAGCCTTTTTTTCTTCGATTTGTGGAATGGAATAGATGAAGTTTCCTTCATAACCCTATATTTTAAGTAATTTTCTCCAGTCGACTCGACCTCGAATTCGTCAAATTTTTAGATGGCTTTTTCATTAACCGAGATATTGTTTCCGTTGTCGTAATGGCTGAGTTGAGTGGAGAGGAGGAAGATTCTTTCAAAAGGATTAAGAAGATATGTGTAAATTTGACCCTAGGACAACAAAATTACGCAATAACTGACCTTTGCTAACGTAATGTTGTTTTTAATTATTTACAGAATGATAAGGAACCGGGACTTTACACTTTTAAATCCATAGCAGAACTACAAAATAAGTATCTTTCCGACACAAATATGACAGGTAATAAAGTAATCAAGATACTTAAAGTAATCAAATATTATTTTTTTGTACTTTTGTCAAGAAATAATTTGGGACAGTGGAGACTTAAATAGTAATAGCCTCGACTTACGAGTTGTTGGTCGTATGTTAGAGCTCATACAGGTTTTATACTTTGTATGATTAATTCATCACCAAAACCCTCAAAACGGTGAAGGAAAATGACTTGAGAAAGAAGAAGGCAAGTCCTAGAATCAACATCCGAAGACATACAACATTCACCGATTCCCACTAAGTTCGCGTGGTAGATGACAGCCCACTCCGCCATACAGATAGGAGGCCAGCGTCCCAGAATTGTAGCATATTAGGCTGATTTTTCAACATGTAGACCGAAATAAAAATAGAATATTATTTTTCAACAGAATTCAACAAAACGTGGGTTGAAGCGACCCCATACAGCAAACTGAATACAAGTTTAGATGTATTTCGGCATTGTAAGGGTGACGATTGCAATCCTAATTTGTCTGTTACGGATGTACAATGGTCTGGCAGGTTAGACGAATAAACATAAATTATATTTGTAAAAAATAATACTATTTTGCGAAACATTACAGATGATAATTATATTTTAGTTGAAAACGAATACTTAAAAAAAGGGAACAGTTTTTGGTGTACAATGAAGTATATTCTATTCTTTTCTAAATTCTATCGAATTATCGATGGAACATAGAACTAAACACAAATAGATACAACGACATAATGTCTTAAAATTTTTCTTTGTAGAAAAAAAACCCCCGAAGAAATTCTTAATATTACACAGCGAATGTATCTCAAAATTGTATTACAGCGAGCCATACCTACTAGGATCCTCTGCCAACGAGACAGTGAAGATTATAGTCCAGAACACAGGCAACGCGTCTTATGGAGCATGTGTTTGGTTTCGAGTGTACGGCGCACTGGTTGGCCAAGGAGTATGCGAAAATTACAATAAAAGATATAGGTGTAACCTACCTAACCCCTTGAGGAGGGATACAAATGTAAGTAATAACTATTATCTCTTAAAACGTTATTCTTCTTAGCATCGATGGCGAATACTATTTTCAAATGTTATGTTTGACCCAGTATTCAAACACAGCAACACTCCTCGCCGACGCCCTAACTACACCCAATATTACAAACTGGTATTAAGTAGTAACAGTGTTTGGCATTTCATGAGCGATGTGATTGGCAAAATTACACAATTCACATGAGTTATCAAAAAGTCACGTTATCAACTCCTAATATTTGGAATTACGACTATCACTATTACCGATAAAATGATTGTCACTTTGCCTTTTTTCTTTAAGGACCAATGTGACAGTTTAATATTTTAAACCTCAGAGAAGAATTAAGTTTCTGGAAGTTTCGTCACAAGTATATTTTTCAGTTAACGAGTAAGAGTTACTTTTTTCTCTATAAATACAGGCTGAAAAGAAAAAGTGCGACAGTAATTATTATTTTAAATACTGATTTTGCCTATGTTTACGAATATTTCGGCAAATTCTCAAAAAGAAAAAATGTATCTCTCATATCAATTTTGGTCAGTTGACGACAACTTAGTATGACATCCTTGGAGAAAGTTAGAAAATGCAGAAGCAATATTTAAAATATGATCGCACCTTTCCGTTGTACTATCCGGAATCTAACACTCCGTGTGGGCGTAATATATTTGTCATGGGCCAAATAATTTATCAGGGCACTATGTATAATGCCCGGGCATTTATCCTACTTGTATTCAAGTCAAATCAGGCAATGTAATAAATAATGATTTACACTTCTATATTTATCATATTGTCTGGTCATTATGAATATTGGTACGTAACGGTTGGGCAATTCGATAATTATGGACAAAGAATTAGTCCAAGACGAGCGAAGCGAGCTCGGGAGCTTAGAGCACACCGACATGGATTCTATTGACTAGGTTCGAAGGGGATGACGGGTGCTGAAGTGAGCGAGCAAAGGGAGCGAACTTAACTCCTGTCATCTCCTTCATGTTAGGTTACTTTAGACCCTGCAGACAGAAATCCGTCGACTTTGTTGTTTAAATAGTAATCGTACTTACTTATTCTTTAAAAAAACCATTTCAAAATGAAAAAAAACATCTTTTTATTACCCGGCCTAGTCAGTGATGGGCATTATTCAAAAAGCCCGGTCCATTTAATTATTTCAATAATTTCTTACATATTGCTAACTGATATTGGGCAATTTTGAAATTGCCTAGTCATTATGAATAATGCCGTATTAATCACTTGGTCCATAACATACCTACATAAAGAAAGTTTTCTGTATGTATTAATATATATTTTCAAGCCTAATACATAATGTTATTCTAACAGTACTCCATAGACCTTGAGCTGCCTCTGACAAAGCCGAACAACTACCAAAAATTTATTCGAGTCGAAGTGCGTGTATATGAAAACTGTAATGAAGAAAGTGTTTCTATAAATGGAACTAAACAAATAAAACTAGATTTATCTTCGGATGGCGTTTTCAATATTGGGTGAGTGATTATGACCCGACTTCCTCAGAACGAGGGTATTTATTAAAGTTAAACAATTAGTGTAATGGAAAGGTTAGACGATATTTTAAAACTCTTTTGTCCATGTATATAAAAAAAACTTTCTCCAAGAAATCAAGTCAATTTTCAAAAAAATAATTGTGTCTCCCATACAAATTTTGGTGACGACGACAACTTTGTATGGAAAAACGATTTTTTGTGAAATGCCTATGACTTCTAAGGAGAAAATTGTTCAGAAAAATACAACAGCAGCAGCAGATTTTTAAAATATGATTCGATCTTCTCATTACACCCTGTAGATAAAACTGCATGTCATTTATAATATAACTGCTAATAATTAAGCTTCAAATAAATACAGTCACGCCTGTGTTAGTGATCCAGCACAGTGTTAAGCAGTGTCTGAATCCGAATTCCCTATTGAGAATCAGATAATTTTTCTCATCAGTTACTAAACAGTTTAAATATTTTATTTTTTATTACATTTATGTGTAGCTATTTGAAATGGAAAATTAAAACTTTACTTATTATTATCATTTATCTTGTGACCAGTCGATGGCCAGTAAAAATGTGGGTGTACTAGGTCTACCTCGGCGAAACCTTTAGAACAATACAGTCGTAATATTATGTTACGTGTGTATAGTACTCCGGCGCCCGCGCAAACTAGTCATTCCCAGAAATGGAAATCTTATCATAATCTTGTTAAAGCACACGTGTGGGGTTTAACTAATTTTACGCCAAAACCTCCTCTACCTTTCTTTTCTTAATCTATGAGTGTATAATAAGTTATGAGTGTATAACTATAGACAATTGGAATTATGTCTGAAATAAATCAATCTTTTTCTGCCTCTTCTTCTTCTTTGCCCCACACTAGAAATTTCTTCCTGTATCGTGGATGCGTTTACAAACATTTAAACTCACATACACAAGACACCCAGATCCGGAACAACTATCTGTAAGTCATACAAATATTTGTTCCGTGTGGGAATCGAACCCGCGACACGCAGCGTAACAGCTGGTCGCTCAACCACTACACCAACCGTATCGTCAAAAGTCTTCAACTCGAGAGTTTTCTTTCTTTTTAGTTTTTATATAAAACTGTTTGTTACCTAAATACAATTAACACAAATTCTAAAGTGTGTGGGCATTTTTATATTTTTCGCAAAGGTAGGAACAAAAAAATATATAAGGAACCCTACTTTAGACAAGTGACATTCTATTGGTAATAACGAATGTTGCAATGAAAAATGTTTGTAATGAACCACGTGATACATTTTTGACTTTTCGACAATTGTTATCTTAACTGATAGAATAAGAATATTAATTTGTCAAGAAGCTCTGTTCTTACAGCCAAAATGAAAAAAAAAAGTGGGGCTGGTTCTTTAAAATAAAATTAAAATTAATATAGGCACGTGCTTGATCCTCTACCATCATCATCCTTTTAATGTTTCCACTGCTGGGACACCGGACTCCTCATTGAGAGAAGGAACAGGCCTTAATCCACCACGCCGGCCCAGTGCGATGGTGGATATCACATGTCTTCAAATTTTTGGTTCTAGGACCATCCAGTTTCCTCACGATATTTTTAGAAATAATTAAAGCAAAGTGAATACCATGTCTGGGTTCAAACACGCGACCCTAGCGAAGGTTTAATCTTCAACATTTTTGGCCTGATTGTGTATGTGTCGAATGATATTTAAAAAAAAAATAACATACCTTAAGGTTTTGGAAATTAGTACCTTTAGTTTTTGTTAGTTAGATTCATTTTATCCTGGTACTTAGCGTTCTGGGCGCAGGTAGTACAGGCACATAATATTTATAAAGCTCGGTCATCTATTTATTCGTTTAACAATGAGAAATAACGTATCAATATCTTTGCAGGGATTCTCACAGCCTTAACATCACAGACAAACAGATTTTGGAAAATACAACTATATATGACCATCTTGAATTCCGGGTAAGTATTTTTTAATGTATAAATATTCGCCTCTTTCATTTTGGTATCTTTTAGCTAAACATTATTCATGTTGTCTAATCAAACTATTGTAACATGCAGCGCTAGATCCCTTACAGAGTTTAGTTTAATCGAGATCAAAACGTCGTAACGTTTCATTCAACATAGTGTTACAACAAGGTGTACGGATTGCAGTACAGTTCAGTCGAACAGAGTGAGTTTTGGGATCGCCAAATCTAGTGCGTAGTACAAGGTCACCCCATAGCCTTCCAACAATTTACTAATTAATATATTTATATATATTTCTTTCCTTTTTAAAAACCTCCTTATGCATTTATTGCATAATTCGTAGTCATTTTTTTTATTTTTATTTTTTAGGTGAACATTTTGTATAAATTAATAGCTCAATTATGTCTTTCATTATTTATTTATTATGGTATGTAACAAAGTTGTTTTTCTTTGGTAACGCAGTAATTTTGAGTACCTACAAATTTGTCCCTCGAAAAGTAGAATAAGTTTTGGAGGTTTGCGGAACAGGACTTTACAGGATGTAAAGTCCCGCAAACCTCTATTGAAAAGGGAGGATCCTCCAACCAGGTGGGTTTTGTGTTTCGTCCGGGCAACTGCCCTAGAGTTGTTGTCGGGATGTTATATATTTTTAAATTGCGCCGAAAACTCGGCTTGCGCGATTCAGGATTTTGTGTAATGTCAGATCGGCAGTTCGTATGTGGTGGCATATAATAACAGTTCTTTTGTCCTATTTCGTCTACGAAGATTTGCTAGCTAATTATGTTAGACCCTGTAATATTATGCTCATTAATTTCATATATTTCTAGAGCTCATGGCGAAATATCAAAATAACTGTCACATGGGTTAATCTTCAAGGTTAGAAAAGGCTTACTGAGGTTCGAGCTTACTGATCCGTGGAAAGGAGGCATCTCGCTTGGTAAAGACCATCTTTACCAAGCGAGATGCCTCCGTGCCACGGAAAGCACTTTTAGCTGTCTGTTCCCTGTTATTTGTAGATCTTTGACAGTCGTAAGTTAAGTCAATATCACATCATCGCTTATCATCAGGCGAGATAGTGGTCAAAGGCGAACCTATCGAAAAAAAAAAAAAAAAATAGGATGGGCTGGTGTTCCCAACTCCACGTCTATGTGCGTATTTTGCTTACAGTTGACGGTCGTAAGGGGTAGTCCAGTAAGTATAACCAGGAAATCTGATACCACCTTTGCCAAGGAATATGGTGTTACCCAATTACATGGTTGTGGAGGTCAGAGGCAGTTGCTCCATGAAAAATAATGGTACTCAACTGTATCTGGTTATACTGGCAGTTGACCCCAATATAGTTGGGCAAAGGCGTGCCTAGCCTGAATTTAATTTATTTAACTTAAATATTTTTTATTTCTTTGTTCTCAATCCAGTTAAGAAACTACGGCAGTATAGAATGGATAGAAGCAGAATTCACTGTCATGTTGGCAAAGGAACCTTATATTAATTCTTTCAATGTAAGCAGTTTTTTATTAAAATATTAATATTTTTGAAACATCGCATCGTAAATCATTGTGGTTTGTGATAAAAACTCGGGAATCTGCACGATATTGAGCATTTCTCGAATTGGTCTCCAAATAAATTATTGAATTGTCTCGTCTGGGCAGGTGTCAAAATACCTGTTTGTTTCTACAAAATGTATGGGAACCAGTAGTCTAGACAATGAACGCAGTTTATGTTGATAATGGATTATTAATAGTGTTTTATGGTGTATATTTTTTATTATTAAAAGAAATATCGTGTCAATCTATCGTTATCATAAAAATGAGAAACGTCAAGACGATCCTAATGAATTATTTAGAGAGTAACAAAAAAAAAAATGTTGTTAATCGCGCCTTTATCCGAAGGTACACGATTATTCCCGAGGCTCAAAATTGAAATTGTAGTACCTACAACTTGTGTTTTTATACATTTAGATTTCAGCGGCAAAGTGCTACACAAATGACTCCAAAGGTTCAACCTTCATCATATACCACTGTACCCTGAACTTACTGCCAAATACGACGCGTACGCTAATCGGGACCACTGAAATATTTGCAGGCCGTCTGAGTAAGTAAATTCTTTCATTATCACATGAGACTAAAACATCGTGAGGAAACCGCCATATCCTAGAACCCAAAATTCGAAGACATGTGACATCCACCAATCCGCACTGGGCCCGCGTGGTAGATTAATTCCCAATCCCTCTCTCAAGGAGAGGAGACCTGTGTCCCAGCTGTGGGAACTTTAAGAGGCTGATGATGATGATGATGATGAAGATGATCACAATTAAACCTAACTAGGTGTACTAAAATACAGTCGTGACAACAACTTAATATTAATAACAGCTGCACGGGTAGATATTCAAGATTAAGAAATGCTAGCAGAGGTCAGTCCGTGGATTGGAGATCCATCTTTACATAGCGAGTTTCCTCCGTATCTCGGGAAGTATGTTAAGCCGTTCTTTGGTTAGTTGTTTACAATAAATTGCTCAAAAATGTCAATTTCTATAAACAATCATTTACAAGGTTAATTACTTTCAGTATTTTATTATTGGTATTATGTGTACAGATACACCTATAGATTGCTAGTAGTAGATGTTGATTGATACATATTTTATTTACGGCAGAAAAACCTTTTGTTAAGAGTGACGTTTTTTACAGGCGGTTATCGTAACGGGGCAGAAATAAAGATAAACATTTCGTCAATATTAAATCTGGATGAACGAGTCTCGAATATAAATGTAACGTAAGTAAATCAAAGATGCTAATCTGACTATCCTATCACACTGCAAGATAGAGGCCTACATATTTTTTCATGTAAACTTGTGAATCTAGACAAGTGACATTCTACCGACAAAACCGTCGTGATAGCGATTGAAAATTTTCGTAAATGTATGGGAATGCCAAGCGCTATCGAAATGTCATGTCACCAATCCCATCATCATTTCGACCATCGCCTTCGCGAATACAATGACACTTTGTCTAGACTCCTAGTGGTTCGGTTGTCTGCTTGTGCGGGCTAGTTATGTTGATAGCAGTCGAGCTTGCTCCCCCATCTACGTCCGATCGCATTAAATCGGACCCATTCGGTGTTTCTTTTAGTCCATTTCTTATCTTATAAGCAATTGTTAAAAACCGTTGAGTCTAAGGGAATTTCAAATTTCAATTTAGAAGTTTGGTGCGGGACTGCTGCGGCCGCAGCGGTGGTTTTATCGTTCTGCGCACGACTGGTTGATTTTTCCATAAAATTTATGCACACACGCGCACGCATGACAGTTGTCCTGCTGTAGTGCGTGCGTGGCACCGGCGCTGCACCGCGCTCTTGCTGTAAAAATTGTGTATAAAAAATCAACCGGTTCTGCACAGTACGATAAACGCATTGCTGCGGCACCGCAGCAGCCCCAAATATATTGGGGTTCTCGGTCCCCACGGTAGTAATGGTGTTTTTCCAGGGATTGGTAGGGTTTGAGGATTAAAGGGTCTGAAAATTGGGACTGAAACTTTGTAAGGAGTTCTACCATTTTCTAAGATAGAAATGTGAACGTTGGTACTTAAGTTTCTGTTTATTAGTAGAACTCAGCGGTATCATCGTTTTTCTTACTCCTGCTAAATTGCCAATGAGAAATCCCATCGGGCTTTCCCAGTTAAGACCTTACCATGACTTATTCCGTTAACGGCATAAAATTTGGCATGCAACAGAATACTGAAAAATTTACTTCAAGTTGTTTAGCGTTATAATATTTTTGAGTAATTTTTATAATTTATTTTCAGATCGACAACTACAATAACGATTCAAAAGGAAATTACATTGGGCAGTCAAAAGTGGCTGATTGCTGTAATAGCCGGGATAGTTGCGTTAATCATACTGGCTATTCTGACTATTGTTCTTTGGAAAGTAAGTTCATTCCGCCAAACTTATTTGGTACTTCTTCTTAGCGAGTCGATGATAAACATCTTAGCTGAATCCTTTGCCCGGACCAGTATTCGACACTGGCAACGCCGTCCGCTTACACAGCCATAAGATCCTAACGAGAACAGGCAACAGGGCATGCATCGCAAGTTAAATGGTGTGCCCTGCAGCCGTATTGCGTAAGTGCGCAAAGAGTTTGAACGCTATCCAACCGACCAAATCGGCCAATCACACAAGACGGAAATCCACATCGCGATATTCATCTCGCATGTGATTGGTCGATTTGGTCGGTTGGATAGCGTTCAAACTCTTTGCGCACTTACGCAATACGGCTGCTGGTTTGCGGCGAGACGCTGCATATACACCGATACAAGGAAAACTTAGAACTTATTTGCTGTACTCACAATATGGTTAATGATTTCATTGTAATCACAAGCACGCGAGAGATTTTAGCTTTCCTTAATTCTTTAGAGTACACCAAGACAATACATTTAGACAAAATGATAACAAAAGTCATGTACTCGTACAAAGGCGAGCTTAACTCCAAATGGAGTTTTTTTTTTTCAGTTAACCTTTGTATCTGTGCTCGTGGCTATATATAACAGAAGCATGGGTCAATCTTAAAGTTAAGCAAAGATTGATGAGGTCAGTCCGTGGATGTATGACCATTTTATCACACCGAGATTCTTCCGCTCCTCGGTAATCACGCTTAGCCGTTGCACAGTGATCAAATTCCAAATGTTAGGGCGACGGAGTTATTAAATAATGAAATCGTGAATTGAAGGTATATTTATAACATTAATTAGGATCGAAAAAACGTTTTCATATAATTTAACTTTATATTTTTTATTTCGTTCCGATTCTTCGAATGTCCCCAAAATATAAGTAAATAGTTTATTTTTATTGTCCTTTGATAGTAGCTTTACTGGTTGATAGAATGACAAAATATTGAATATATTATTATTGAGTCACCGTTACCTAAAAAAACACTTTTTACTATAAAAACCGGCAATCACCGGTACAAAATATGAATATTTTTATATAGCTAGTAGTTCCTGCTATATAACGGAATCAAAATGATACTGTTCTAATAAGTACTTTTAAACGAAACACATTTCAAGTTCAAGCTTTCAAATGTTGGTAATACAAATCGATCTATTTTAGTTTTTGTTTAGTTATCAAAAAGCTAAAACCTTCCTTAATGTGCACCATTTTTTTGCAATTCACAGTTTACACTGATAACATAAACCTTAACTTGAAAAGGAGCGCAAAGCAACGATAAATCCAGTCTTGATATAATAGTTTTGCTTTCGAGATAACTTTGAAATGGCATTTCTATTAAACTACTGACTGCATAATTTTGATGTTTTAGTATAATGTAAACAATTTACAATGATTTTTAGTCCTATCGACATATAGACCAAAAATAATTATGTGACGCTAACTCTTAATAATCGATCACTGTGTGTTGGTCCCGGTTGACATTTGAAGATCTTTGACAATCTTTAGGTACTAGTATTCAGAAGGCAGAATGTCTGAAACCAGTCTTGCCTTGGATTATCGTGTTACCCAGTAACTAGGGCGTGGTGGTCAGGTAAGGAGTTGCTACTGGTACCCCAAGATATATGATATACCTAGATGTTCCCTGTTATCCAGTCTAACAGGATATATCTGAGCCGACCCTGACATAGTTGGGAAAAGACTAGGCAGATTGATGTCTGTGCTGGTGAGTCGTTTGGGATACTTCTAGACGTCTGATGTTGAAAATACACTTACAAGAATTGAATAGAAACCCATAACGTGTGCTACCACTTACCACCTACTTTCTAAAGGAATGTTTTTATTGGTTCGTCTATTGATTTCTGATTCCCTTTTCAGTGCGAATTCTTCAGTAGGGAACACAAGCAAAAACTGATCGACGCGCAAGGGTGTGTGAGACAAAAGAGCGTTGTGAGTATTTACTACTACCTACCTACAACTTTAACTGTGCATAATTTTTTTTCGTAAAGCGAAACTCCCTGCCCAAATGAGTTTTATATCGCATTATTGGCCTGCAGTTTGGAATCACTATTAAAAATATCAAGAGTAACGACAATGTGATACAGGGGTGCAGGGTTTAGATTAATCACGTATCACTACATATTAAAAAACAAAGTCCGCCGCGTCTGTTCGCGATAAAATCAAAAACAACAGAACGAAATTCCATGCGGTTTTTACCAATTGAAAGAGCGAGAAACGAGGAAGGTTTAGTAAATAATTTGTCACGGGCGAAGCCGGGGCGGGTCGCTACTTTTATTGGTTGCTAAACACTTTATCAATTAAACACTTTTTCTTCCTTTTTCTTTCTTTTTCTTTCTTTTCCTTCTTTTTCCTTCTTTTTCTTTCTTTTTATAAATCTGAGACCTTCCTAATGGGCGACGCAATCTAATTTGCGTCGATATGCGATATCACGCACGTATTTTCTAATAAACTACCAAGAGCAAATTGGTCGAATTGTATCGCATTGCGTTCATGTGAACGCACTTGCAATTTCGCTTGGTAAAAAAACAGTTATCGGTGTGATATAAATCGAACCGCGTCGAGTCATCAGGCAGGTCGATCAGAAATAACGCTTATCAAAAGTGAATAAATATTTGGGATTCACCACGTTATATTAGGCAGCGCACGTCATTGCAATACTTATTGGTATTATATCAAACTGATGCATATCAATATATAAAATAGGTACTTAATTAAATTAAACAACTAACTCAATAAGCCTAAAAATAAACTAATCTAAAATACGGCGTTGAAAAAGTCCTCCGCAACGCTGTTCATTATTTTTAAAATGATTGACAACCTCTATGCTGATAGTATATCGATTCATCTAAGTGCTCTAATGATTTTCTTTTTTAATTACAGAGGCGGGACACCCATGCTTCCGCATTCGATGGTCCGATGGAAGGTGTAAGTAAAAACCAAAATGCTTTTTTATGACTTTAAGACAAGAAATTGAACAGATCAGGGGTAGTTTTAAAATAATTCTGCTTATTTCTACTCTATAGACTGAACTGTTAGACGGAGAACATATTGAGTGCGGGATGAATTACCAATAAAATTGTTTTTATTACTCTACTATTATCTAAATTAAGTATTTTAATGTCTTTTAGTATGTCCCTCTTTAATTTAAGCTTACTGTGTGTAAAATAATTTAATATCCTTTCTATCAATGTTTTGGATTATGCGTCGGCGTCGTCTCGTAGTCAACAACCACGAATCATTTGAAAAATCTTTAGAAAACATGCGAATCATTCCTTAAAAAATCTACGAACTGTGTAGGGGAAAAAAACCAAATCAAAATCGTTTCATCCGTATAGGAGCTATGAGGCCACAGACAGATATACAATGAACACAAATACACAAACACACAGGTACACACGACAAAGTTATAACAGCCCTCTTTTTTTGTGGGGAGTTAAAGATAGCCAAGCGCTATCACAATGTCACATGATAAATCTCTAACATGTTGGCATTTTGACAAACACCATCGCTGATATAATGACACTTGGTGTAAACATTTTTTCTGTATTTTATTGAAAAGATTAAATTGTTTCCGTTTTTTCAGTTACAAATGGATGTAGTTGACGACTGTCCATTTGAGGAGGCTCGGCCAGCAACGACCAAAGACAACGTGGGTTTAGTAGAAGACGACGATTTATAAGCTTTTATTTAGCACTTGAAAAATGGCAGATGCCGCAAAGTTCATTGAAAATTGAGGCGAATTTTGTAGAATGTTGAATATGTTCAGTGACTTAATTAATAAAGTAAGTTATAAAATAAAAATGGGTCAATATTTTATAAAGGCTAAGTGTACACTATGAAATTTTTCCAGATCAAGAGAGTACATAAAAAATCATCCAGATATGTAACTATTTTAATAAATTGATGAGCGGAAAAAGCCCCAACTGGTTACCAGCAGAACCAATATAGCTGCGCAAAACCTCGAGGATCGATAAACCACCATACAGGAGTGGATTATATTTCTTCTGAGATAAAGATTTCAATGATGATCTGGTGAATAGCGTCGATTCTTAATTTTTTTGACGTTATTAGATCAAGAATAAAAACTAACATTAACATTATAAGCGGGATATTTATCATGTTTACTGTTTGCCACCCACCCGCAATAACTTCAGATTATCCGTGATCATGGTATTTGCAACAGCACCGAAATATCGGAAACTCGAAACAAAAAGTAAACATGGTAAATATCCCGCTTATAATGTTAGTCTTAGTGACCATGACAGTTTAAAAGAATAAAAACTTATCAATCTAAACAAAAAATAAATACAGCTGTTGTAATCTGTATCCCATCAAAATCATAAATGTGAAAATGGGAGCCAAGGTATTATTCAGAATATGCGTGGTTATTGACTTCGCCGACAAAAGAATTGAAATATAGATGGGTGCCAAGTTCTGTAGATAATCCTGACATTTAGTTATAAGAAAATACAACAATTTAAAATAAATTAAAACACAATTTCTTGCTTTTTCTGCTATAACAATGTTTCCTATTTCAAAATATCTTGGGTACGGGCTGTACGTTAGCTTGGTTCCAAGCATTCGGCTCTTTTCCAGCCTTATACGGAAGGTGGAATAGGCGTGTCAAGATCGGAGTCAGTTCAGGCGGACAGTTCTAAGAACAATTGCTGGTATTCCGTCAGGGCCGCTAGCCTTGTTCACGTTGATGCCGCTCAGCACCCTAAGTACGTCCTTTTGATGGATACGAATGTCCGACATACTCGTCTTGCATCCATCAGGAGGAGAGGGCCGCGCGTCACCAGAATTCAGACGTGAAGATTCCGCAAAAAGAGAGGCAAATAAATTTGCCTCCTCCTCAGCGGAGTGAGCCAGCGACCCGTCGGGTTTCAGCAGTGGTGGTAGAGAGTAGTCGACCCACGCCAGGTACGCCTCATTTTTAAGCGTCCAAGTAATTCGCTGTGTGCGAATAAACATCCGGTACGTCGTTGCCCCAGGACCAGTTGTGTGAGGTTTAGCGCTAGCGAGAGCTAACGCATCTCCTGCCCAGCATGATCAGTGCACTGGTATGGGAAGGGCCACTCCTGGTGGTGGGCATTAAAGTCACCCAGTAACACTAATTGGGCAGAAGGGTACCGCTCCTGTGCTACATCAGCCGCCTCACTGAGGTACTCTGTGAGCCTATTTGTCTCCTGATCTCCGCTGTGCGAGCGGTAGACACAGGAATATATAATTTTATCCAGACCTGTGTCCACCAGAGCCCAGAGCGTTGTGAATCTGGAGTCCTCAAGGTTACGGAGACGCCGATAGCAAATGTCGTCACGGCCGTACATACGAATTTTTTTCCTTGCAAGAAGTTATCCAAATTTCGAAAAAAATGGTAATCTGTTGAAGCAAGGTCCGGGGAGTACGGTGGATGTCTTAGATATTCCAATTGAAGCTCCTCTAATTTGGTAGCCGTCTGTTGTGCAGTATGTGGTCTAGCGTTGTCCTGAAGCAGCAGTGGCCTAGAGCGATTGACCAGCCTCGGCTGTTTAGTAGCTAGCTTTTCCATCATGGTTTGCAGTTGCTGACATTAGACATCCACCGTAATCGTCGGGCCAGATTTAAGAAAGCTGTACTGAACGACACCGGCACTAGTGCACCAAACGCTCACAAGTAATTTTTTTTGAGTCAATGCTCGCTTGGGGCAGGATTTGGCTGGTTCGCCAGGGTTCAGCCATTGCGATGAGCGTTTCCGATTATTGTACAGGATCCACTTTTAATCATAGGTAATTTATTTATTTATTTAAACTTCATGTACAATAGTGGTACATAGGTGGACTAAATGCCACAAGGCATTCTCTACCAGTCAACCATTGGGTCAAAAAGGACAACTTTGTGAAATGGGTACAAAAATATTAGTAATACACATATACAAATAAAATAAACTAATAAATACCAATAAAAATAAAAACGAGAAACCTGTTAATAATTATTATGACTAAACTTCTGACTCTAGATGAGAGCTATTTAGTCTGACTCAAATAGAGGTCACGAACTTTTCTTTTAAAAGAGACTTTGCTTTCAGCCTTTTTAGTGCTAAAGGGTAGCGCGTTCCAGAGCTTTATTGTTGAGACAGCGTATGAATTGGACATAAAACCGGTGCGGTGTGAAGGAATTTGGAGGAGTAGATTTTTAAAAGCTCGAAGGTTACGACTGTGAGAACTGCCCAACACTTTGAAATAACTTTTTAGATAATCGGGAGCACAAGGATCGTTCATAATAGTGAAGAGCAAACAGAGAGATCTGAGGGACCTCCTGAGGCGGATAGGCAGCCATTTAAGCTGAGAACGGTAGAAAGAAATGTGATCGTATTTACGAAGGCCAAAAAAAAAGCGAATACAATTGTTGAGAAGACGATCCAATTTATTAAGAAGTTCTTGGGATAGATCAGGGTAACAAACATCAGAATAGTCGATAATGGGAAGCACAAGTGACTGGACCAAAGTGATTTTGGTGCTGGTTGGGAGGAAATGCTTGAATCTATAGAGAGACCGCAGCGAGAACGCGACTTTCTGGCTCACCTGAGCCACGTGTTTATCCCAACTAAAACTGTCGTCGATGTATAGACCTAAATCCTTTACATAAGGTGAAAGAGAAATGATGGAGTTCTCGTACATCAGTGGCATAAGTTGGCAAAAAAATCCCTTCATTATTGTGCCGGTTGAGTAATGTAAAGCAGCAGTCGACGCGCGTTTGTCGGTTTGCTGCACTCAATTCATGAGGTACCCACCTTTCAAGTTTTTCATCTCCCCTATTTGCTTCAAGTGGATTAAAACAGTTTTATCACTAACACCGCAGCCTGCAGCTAACTCGGACGTGGTTTGCGATGGATTCGCTTGCACAATAGCCTTCAATTCTTCATTATCAACTTTGGTCTCCAGCCGTCCACGGGGCTTGTTTCTTGCAGGTTGAAATTTCCAGAACGAAAACGTTGGAACCAAAAACACACCATACACATTATTAATCTTTCGAGCCGTTTCTGCAGCACTGGTGCCACGATGGAACTCGTACTCGTAAATAACGCGATATTTCAAGTTTTCCATTTTGTAAACTGACTGGCGCAAAGAAAAAACCCAAAAGGAAAAATCAAATGAATTACGGTTTTCCAAACACAAAAGCATGAGTAAATAGCTGTATAAATTTAAAATTGGAATTCCAAACCAAGGAGAAGATATTTGAGATCAAAGTGGCCAGTACGACAAAACGCCAATTTTATAGGTAAGGACCTAATATTAAAGGTTAAATATTGTTATTGATATGAAATGAGACGCTTAATAATTGTTTGGGTTGGGTTATTGGACGATTCGCACGAATTTAACTCGCCCGAAATGTTCGAATCGACCCTTTTTAATAATATTATTTTTTTAGGCTTTTATACTCAAAAAGAATCACAGTTGTCCAAAATTATTCGAGCACATTAAACTATGTGTCTGAATTTATTCATTTTTCGTCTAACAATTCATTTTAATTACGTCAGGCATCCCGCATTTTCTTTGTAAAATATTTATATACAAAGGCTCTCATGCCAGTTGCATTATCTTTATTCTATTTTGGTTCCAGTCATCTCGTATAGTTAACAAAGACTGGTGAGTTTCATATGGCCAAATATTTTTTACCAAAAACAATCACTTGCTGGAAATGAGAATTTATTACTTGATGTATTATGATAGTATATATGATATCAACTATCATATTCTGCTTTAGTTTGACGTTGCGTAGACGTAGCGTTTCCGCTGCGTTAGCATCGAATTTACGCAGCGTATACGTTCGATCTTCTTCTTCGTGTCGCTAGCATACACAGTTGTTTAGACTTTACCGGTGGCGGCGTAGGTCACTTTGGCTGCATGTGCATACAGAATAGTACAAGAGGTGGAGCATAGTAACTCGGCTCCGCATTCATACCCTACTTTATATATATTTTCGATAACGCATAAACTAGATGGCATAATCAATATGCACATCGTCGGATTAATCTGAAAAGTTCATATTCGAAAAAAGAATAGTGTGACTTTTTTAAAATGAAATTTTTCGTCGCGTCGCATACCTCCCAAGGGCTTTTCTTTCGATGTAGCATGCAGGTTTTTATCCCAGAGGGTAGACAGAAATCGAAAATACATTTCGGTAATCTTTTATTGTGAAAAACTGCGAAATGTAAATAGGGAAATGCGAGGAATGGTTGCGTGTATTCATCATTTCTTTGAGTACGTTTTTTCGAGTGAATGTGACGTAAACATTGGCAAAAGGCGGCCGTTTTCTGCTGATTACATTAAAATGTTTCGCGGTGATTGCGCTTTGTAAATATATGTTGAAAATTTTCATGCCTTTTGAGGTTAATTTTCGGATATTTTTGTGTCTTATAGTCTGTTGCCAGTTGCAGTGCTTATAGTACGGGGGTTGCGCGTAATGGTTAATGTTAAAGACTAAAGCAATTAAAAGATCTCTCACAGTGAGGATGCCTGTGCCCCAGCAATGGGCATATTATAATGATGATGATGATGATGAATTAAAAGATGTCTTGAAATAAATGGTTAACTGTGTTGAAAGATTGTATTGGCAATACTTATTTTAATAAGTTCCGTATGGTGTCGGACGTAAAGAATTTTACCATCCCATATCTTCCCGTGGGTGTCGTAAGAGGCAACTAAGGCACATACCAGAGAATGGGCAGAAGCGTTATCTGAGCACTTAAATAACAAACTACGATCGCCTACCCACCTGCCAAGTGTGGCGATTACGACAAAACCCTCAAACTGAAATGCAACGGCCTCTAGCGACCGGCAGCCCATCCACCCTCGGCGTGGCAAGGGGTGCTAAGAATCCCCGGACGAGATCCGGCTACCAGAATTCAAACCGAAGATTGGCGCTGGAAACATTTAACACGCGTACAGTTCAGACCAACGAGAAGATCATCGAACTTGAGGAAGAATTGAGCAAGTTACGATGGAGTATCATAGGGTTATCTGAAGTCCGAACAGAGGGGAGGACTCGATAATCCTTAAATGCGAATATTTTTTTTTCCTCTATAGGCTTGTGCTAGACCACTATCCCACCTGATGCGGTCGACGGTGATGCACGCTTGCCTAGAAAAAACTTATTCTCTCTTGATTTAAAGACCCCTAGATTGTAGTTATCGGGAAACACAGACTTCGGCAGGGAATTCCACTCCTTAGCTGAACGCATAATAACAGTGTCCCCAAATTGCTTTGTGCGTATGTGTGGGATATCTATCATGTATAGATGACGCGTCGCCGTACGTCTGGTAGTCCGATGATGGGACGGGCTGGGCGTAACTAGATCATGCAATTCCATCGCAAACTCCCCGAAATGAATCTGATAAAAAAACCCGACAAGCTGGCAACTCGGCGACGATGTTCAAGGCTCTGTAGAAGGACTTGACCAGTGCCTCATCGCCGACGATCCTTTTGGCTCGCTTTTCGATCGACTCTAGTGCATCAAGCTGGTATTTGGCAGATCCGTCCCAGAGATGAGAACAGTACTCTGCATGACCAAACTTGCGCTAGATACAAGTTGAGCAGCTGTTTTGGTGTGAAGAACTTTCCCACCTACGCAAGGATCCCCGACTTTTTGGCAGCCAGCTGAGCCTTTGCAACAATGTAAGGGCCAAAATTGACAGCTCAAGGTGGTCCGTTTTTGGCATTGTTTCATCACAGAAAGTTGTAGCCGGGTGATATTGGCTCTTTTTAGTGGAAAAATACTCGCCTGGGTTTTAGCAACATTACATCTGACCAGATTGGCATCACCCCATTCGGAGACTGTCTGCAAGGACAGGTTCAAATACGCCACCATGGTCTCACGGAGAGACCGGATCTGCGGCCCGGTAGCCTGTGCGTCCTGACATCTGCATATCCAAAGGTGCTGGGTTTTAGCAGATCGTTAATATGCAGCAAGAATAAAGTTGCTGAGAGTACCGACCCCTGAGGGACCCCGGCATTAATATCCAATTTGTCAGATGAGCAGCCATCGATAACCACTCGAATGGACCGATTTCTCAGGAAGACTGCAATCCAATCACACAGACCACCGGGCAGACTGAATGAAGGAAGCTTACCAATAAGGCTTTCGTGCCAGACCCTATCAAAAGCCTTCGAGATGTCGAGGGAGACGGCAAGCGCTTCCCCGTGCCTCACGATGGCCTCACTCCAGATGTGAATGGCATACGCTAGAAGATCCCCAGTAGACCGATTTCGGCGGAAGCAGTATTGCCGGTTGCTAAGGATATCGTTAGTTTCTAGGTATGCCGGAACCTTAGTGTTAAGTACACGCTCGCGTTACAGAGATGGGTCTTTAATTAGCCGGGTCAGCTCGGCTGCCCTTCTTTGGTACGGGCTGTACGTTAGCTTGGTTCCAAGCATTCGGCACTTTTCCAGCCTTATACGGAAGGTGGAATAGGCGTGTCAAGATCGGAGACAGTTCAGGCGCACAGGTTCTAAGAACTATTGCTGGTATTCCGTCAGTGCCGCTAGCATTGCAGCTTTTGGCATTTACTCTACTTTCCAGAGGGTTACCAGTAGTCCCAGGATGGTGACGGAGTGAAGATCGAGAGAGTCGACCAGGGTGGCGTATCTTATAATCCGAATATCCTCATGATATTCGCTGAAGGTCATACAGGTCTACGCCTCGGCACACCCCAACGACGAAGTTGAGACCATGTATGAGGACACTTCCAGAGCCATGCAGTGTCACAAAACTCACTTCACTGTGGTCATGGGAGACTTCCATGCGAAATTTAGCAAACGAGATGGTGATGAGCAGCGATTGGGGCAATTTGGATTTGGAAGACGGAAACACCGAAGATATTCAATGATATCTCTGAAATCTCTGAGCTTGGAGTCAAGACGCAGCCTACCATTACACAGTTATTACACAGGCCATGATGCTTCATGGTCTGTGTAATAACAGGTTCGATTGTCCAGATATCACCAATAACTTGTGTTACATTGTACCTAGAACTGTTATTCGTCAAGAGGCGCGTGTGCCCTTGCTTTTCCATACCGCAAGGTGCAGAACACACGCTGGTGCACGGGCGTCTCTACGACGCCTTGTTGAAACGTATAACACCCACTTCATTGATTTGGATATTTTCGCGCTTACACACTTTAAGTTCAAAAAGATGTCTATTGAATCTTGAGAATAGCCATTTTACACCTACTATATAAAAAACTTACGAGTACGTTCTTAATTTCCATTAATATTTGATATTACATATGCACGCATAAAATATATCTGTAAACCATTATTTCGCGGATATTGATGTGGGTTACACGTTTACCTTGTTTTTAATCTTATTATGTCGCACTTATATTGTAATATGTAACTGTTTTATGTCCCAATAAAGTAATAGTAGATTATTAACCAAGGGCTGTATGACATCAATTGCATACGAGGTTTTTGGCGCCTGAGCGAAGCGAAGGCGCTAATTAACCCGAGTATGCAATTGATGCTTACGCCCGAGATCAATACTCTGCTTTACATATCGATTGTGAGGTAAGTAAACAACAAGACAGCAGGTTTCAATGAACATTTATTAAGAAGAAAAAAATGTGTATTTAATTAAAATTAATAGTAAAATTATTACAATTTGTAAGAGATATGGTCACGTTCTTTTTAGGAATATTTATAGTTTAGTTCGGCGGTAATATATTTTCGACAACTGTTTTTGCCCTTTCTTTAATAAAATCGGGCGTTAGATCTATGTCTTCGTCACTAGACATGTTTAAAACTTTTGAAAAAGAACTCAAACAAGAAAATTAATTATTTTCGCGATGCTTTCGCGCCTACTAGTAGACTGCCTTTTTTTTTCACGCACGCAAGCGCGTCAAATCTTGCTGGCCAGTTTGATTTTTAAATCGATTCCATCTAACATACGATGTGGAAACAAATAGTTCCATATTTAAAATAAAATCTTTATAAAATAAATTGTCTAGATTCCGATTCGAGTAATTAATCGATACCGAGAAAAAAAATATTAACTTTTTAAAAATATTCTTCGTGCAGTATGAGTATGACAGTTCTTTTTTCAAATTCCAAAACCTATGCTGTAATGATAGTCATACACCCCGGCATTCAGGGGTGTAAGGGTGTACTTACAGAGCAAGAGATATGTAAAATAAAATAAAAATATCAACGAGGTAAAAACTGGAAGTGATCACCGTATGGTAACAGACACATTAAACTTTAATATTAAGCTGGAAAGGTCTTGAATGATGAAGTAAACGCTCCATCAAGCACAGATCATGATCCAAAACCCCGAGAGCTTTCAGCTCGAACTTTCTCTGTGGACGATTACAACGATGGGTTCGTGGAAACTATCCATACGGTCGGATCTAATTTTTCAAGACCCATCGTACAAATAGGAACAAAAACTATCCGATCCTATTCTCAAGCTCATGATGGAGAGGCGTGAAATGATCCTGCAGTTTTCAAACAATGCGTGGATCTATAATGCAGCTCAATAGGCGGATCTCGAAGTCCTTTAAGAGCGACCTCCGCCGCTTTAAAGACGCGATTGAGTAGAATAAGGACTCCAAGGTGTTCGCAAGAGATCTAACTATTGGGCAAAGCCAGCTCATGAAACTGAAGACCGACGATGGCAGGATCGTATCCCCCAAATTGGAGCTTCTGAGGGAGAGATCAAGAGGTTATATCAGTCAGTAAACTCGTTGCGAATCTAGCAAAAGACCCAAGAGCTAGATTAACCCGACACTATACCGAAGAAATCCCGGACATCAGCCTGTACGAGATTAGGCTGGCTCTGAAACAACTGAAGAACAACAATGCACCGGGCGATGACGGAATTAAGGGAGGACTTAAAGGAAAACCGGTACTTAAGGCACTTCAGAAGTTGTTTGATTCCGTCATACACGAAGGAAATACACCACGGCCATGGTGCAGTGGTGTGATAGCACTCCTTTTCAAGAAGGGCGACAATGCCCGGTTGAAGAATTATATGCTCATCTCACTTCTCAGCCATGTCTACAAGTTGTTTTCAAGGGTCATCACGAATCGTCTCGCGCATAGGTTAGACGATTTCCTGCCTCTCGAAGAAGCCGGTTTCCGAAAAGATTTTAGCACTGTAGACCACATGCATACGCTGCGGCAGGTAATTCAGAAGACCGAAGAGTGTTACCTGCCCCTTTGCTGAGCGTTTGTGGACTACGAGAAAGCTTTCCATTCGATCGAGACTTGGGTGGTTCTGCAGTCTCTCCAACGGTGCCAAATCGACTATCGGTACATCGAGGTGTTAAAGTGTTTGTACAAAAGCGCCATCATGTAAGTCCTACTTCAGGATCAGACCTCGGAACCTATCTTTCTGTAGCGAGGTATGAGACAGGGAGACGTCATATCTCCGAAACTGTTCCACTGCACTGGAAGATGTCTACAAGGTTCTGGACTTAAGAGGGCTGGGCATCAACGTCAATGGTGAGTATATCAATCACCTTCGATTTGCCGACGATATAGGCAAATCGAAGAGGTATTGTATTGAGGTCCTGCATGGTCTCCCATCATCATCATCATCATCATTTCAGCCGAAAGACGTCCACTGCTGGACATAGGCCTCCCCCAGGCGTCGCCACATTGACCGATCCCGTGCGTCTCGCATCCAGCGCCTTCCCGCAACCTTAACCAGGTCATCGGTCCACCTAGTGGGAGGCCTTCCAACGTATCGTCTTCCGGTTCGCGGTCGCCATTCCAGAACTTTTCGGCCCCATCGGCCATCCGTTCTGCGAGCAATGTGCCCTGCCCACTGCCACTTAAGTTTAGCAATTCTCCGGGCTATGTCAGTAACTTTAGTTCTCCTGCGGATATCATCATTTCTGACGTGATCACGCAAGGAAATTCCGAGCATAGCCCTCTCCATTGCCCTTTGGGTGACTTTAAGCTTTCTGATAAGGCCCATTGTGAGCGACCATGTCTCGGTCCCATAGGTGATCACTGGCAACACACACTGGTCAAAGACTTTTGTCTTGAGACACTGCGGTAAATTGGACGAGAAGATACCACGCAACTTCCCGAACGCCGCCCAGCCGAGTCGGATTCGACGGTTGACCTCTTTCTCGTAGTTGGACCTACCCAACTGGATCGTTTGTCCCAGGTAGACATAATCGTCTACAACTTCGAGTGTAGAGTCTCCGATCTTGATAGGAGTGGGTGCTACATGGGCGTTCACCATGATCTTGGTTTTGTCCATGTTCATTTTAAGACCCACTCTTTCGGAAGCTTTACTGAGGTCATCGAGCATTTTACTGAGGCTTTCCATGGTCTCAGCCATGACCACTATGTCGTCGGCAAACCGAAGGTGAGTGATGTACTCGCCATTAACGTTGATGCCTAGGCCCCTCCAGTCCAGAACCTTGAATACATCCTCCAGCGCAGCAGTGAACAGTTTCGGAGAAATGACGTCTCCCTGTCTCACGCCACGCTGGAGAAGGATTGGTTTCGAGGTCTGATCCTGAAGACGGACTGACATGGTGGCGTTTTTGTACAAACACTTCAACACCTCAATGTACCGGTAGTCGATCTGGCACCGTTGGAGAGACTGCAGTACAGCCCAAGTCTCGATCGAATCGAAGGCTTTCTCGTAGTCCACAAACGCTAAACAGAGAGGCAGGTTATACTCTTCGGTCTTCTGTATAACCTGCCGCAGCGTATGTATGTGGTCTACGGTGCTAAAGCCTTTTCGGAATCCGGCTTGTTCGGGAGGTTGGAAATCATCAAACCTGCGCGCGAGACGATTCGTGATGACTCTTGAAAACAACTTGTAGACATGGCTAAGAAGTGAGATGGGTCTATAGTTCTTCAGCCGGGCATTGTCGCCCTTCTTGAAGAAAAGTACCACCACACCCCTGCACCATGCCTGTGGCGTTTTGCCCTCGAGTATGACGGAATCAAACAGCTTCTGAAGGGCCTTAAGGACCGGTTTTCCACCCGCCTTCAGGAGTTCAGCCGTGATTCCGTCATCACCCGGCGCCTTGTTGTTTTTAAGCTGTTTCAGAGCCATCCTAATCTCGTACAGGCTGACATCCGGGATATCTTCGGTATAGTGACGGGTCAATCTAGCTCTTGGGTCGTTTGCTAGACTCGCAACGGGCTTGCTGACTGATGTGTACAACTGCCCATAGAATGTCTCGATCTCCCTCAGAAGCTCCGGTTTGGCGGATACGGTCCTGCCATCGTCGGTCTTCAGTTTCGTGAGCTGGCTCTGCCCAATAGCCAGATCCCTTGAAAAAACCTTGGAGCCTTTATTTCGCTCAATCGCGTCTTTAATACGCTCGGTATTAAAGCGGCGGAGGTCTCTTTTCAAGGATTTAGAGATCTGTCTATTGAGCTGCCGGTATTTGCACGCCTCATCTGAAGACTGCAGGATCATCTCACGCCTCTCCTTCATAAGCTTGAGGGTAGGATCAGAGATCTTTTTGTTTCTATCTGTACGACGGGTCTTGAAAAACTTAGACCCGACCGTATGGACAGCTTCCACGAACCCGTCGCTATATTCGTCCACTGAGCTACCTAGGCACTCGAAACGATTCTGGAGTTCGAGCTGAAAGCTCTCGGGGTTTTGGACCTGGATCTGTGCTGGACGGAGCGTGGACTTCATCAGTCGAGACCTTTCAAGCTTAATATTAATGTTCAATGTGCCTCTTACCATGCGGTGATCGCTCCCGGTTTTTACCGAATTGATCACAGAGACATCATTGAACATTTGCTTCCTGGTTGACATGATGAAGTCAATCTCATTTTTTGTTGCACCATCGGGGCTCTGCCAGGTCCACTTCCTGTGTTCACGCTTTTTGAAGAAGGAGTTCATCATATAGAGGCCCTCCTTCTCCATAAAACTGGCCAGTAGGTGACCCCGGTGGTTCCGACGTCCAACTCCAAATTGCCCCACTTGGAGCTCATCCTCGTCTCGTTTGCCCAGTTTCGCGTTGAAGTCCCCCATGACAACGGTGAAGTGAGTTTTGAAACCATGCATGGCTCTGGAGATATCCTCATACATGGTCTCTACCTCGTCGTCGGGGTGTGCCGAGGTTGGGGCGTAGACCTGTATGACCTTCAGCGAATATCTTGAGGATATTCTGAGTATAAGGTACGCCACCCTGGTCGACACACTCTCGATCTTCACCACGTTGTTCACAAGGGACTTGTGGACGATAAACCCGACACCACCCTGGGACTGCCGGTCACCCTCTCGGAAATAGAGCAGGTTACCGGATTTGAGGATTATCGAGTCCTCCCCCTCTCTTCGGACTTCAGATAACCCTATAATACTCCATCGCAACCTGCTCAATTCCTCTTCGAGTTCGGTGATCTTCTCGTCGGTCCGAAGTGTGCGCGTGTTGTACGTTGCCAGGTCCAGTCGTCGGTGATTGTTGGGGTAGCCGGATCTCGTCCGGAGATTCTTTGCACCCCTTGCCATGCCGTAACCTCGACCGCTACCGTAGTCGAGGGTAGGCAGGCTGCCGGGTACTAGGGGCCATTTTTTATTTGTGCTTTTCATTGGGGGGGTTTTGCCATAATCGCCACGCTTGGCAGGCGGGTTGGCGATCGCAGTATGGTTGTTACAGAAGCACAGAGAACGCTGCTGCCCATTCTCTGGTTTGTCCCTTAGTCGCCTCTTACGACACCCACGGGAAGACATGGGATGGTGAAATTCTTAACGTCCGGCACCATACGGAACATCTCCCATGGAGGACTTCAATACAATGCTCGATGACCTCTGAAAAAGTGGGTCTTAAAATTAACAAGGACAAAACCAAGGTGATGTTTAATGCCCATGTTGCACCCACTCCTATCAAGCTTAGACACTTTACACTCGAAGTTGTGGTCGATTATGTCTACCTGGGACAACGGTTCAGTTAGGTAGGTCCAACTTCGAGAAAGAGGTCAACCGTCGAATCTGACCCTGCTGGGCAGCGTTCGGAAACTTGCGCGGTATCTTCTCGTCCAACTTATCACAGTGGAAAGATACTGTGGCTTACTTTCCACGGGTACGTGACGTTGCAAGGCGTCAGTATGTATGGCCATCAGCCTACATATGCAATAAAATTAACGCAAAACTAAAGTTCCATTACGAGGCCTCGCGTCAATGCAATAAAGTGACAACCGAGTGGTTAAAAACTGTAACATATGAAGAAACAGAGAATATAGGTATATGTATATTATAAAAAGAAAGAAAAAGTATTTAATTGTCACAAAACGACATACAATATAAATATATGCTTATGCTAAACCCTTAACAGTAGTATTAGTAGTACTTAAAGTAAGTTAGTACTGAGAAATAAATAAAATAATAATACCAATTACTACCTACATTTTGAATAAAAACAAAAAAGAAATATTGTGAAAAAGATGCCAGGCAGATGTATGTGGTGATTGTGGCAAAAAGGCTTCCACTCAGCATAATGCTGTGCCGTGGGCGATCCACAGCACGGCGCTGATTTTCAGTGGTCGCTTTTTTACAAAAAAAATACTACCGACTTCCAAATAAAAAAACTACAAAGTGAAAACGTGTCTTTCGTAGGTACCCTTTTTTTGCGTTACGGACAACGACTTCCAAAAATCTTTTTACTTTGTAGTCTTCTTATTTGAAAGCCGGTAGTATTTTTTTGTAAAAAAGCTTTTTATATTTCACTTTTTGTTGTACCTACCTAATAGGCAAGTGGTTTAGAAAGTTACCTTACCGCCAGAATAGATACGCCGAATATCATGAAACTTGAACATAAAGGGTTAAATAAGAGATCTGCGTACCCCTCAAGAGCGTACTGGCGTGATGTTATGTTATGAAACGATTGCAGCAATATCGAGAGATTTCCCGTTGTTTATTGAAGAGTTCTGTAATATATCTCCGAAGCTCTTCATCAGATCTTCACCAAATTAAAATGGGACCAATTTCGAAATATACTCTTTCATACAAAAAAGAATTTTCAAAATCGGTCCACAATTGACGGAGATATCGGTGAAAATATAAAAAAAAAAACATACATGAAGTCGAACATAGAACCTCCTCCTTTTTGGTAAGTCGGTTAAAAATACATACACTTATAATAAAAAAAAATTGTCACAATAAACATTTTTTTTTATTATAAGTGTCTCAAGATGAAATTCTATGACCACTGTGTTGCCAGTAATGATTTATGAAACCGAAACGTGGTCGCTCACAATGGACATCATCAGAATGCTTAAATTCACCCAAACGGCAATGGAGAGAGCTATGCTCGGCGGTTCCTTGCGTGATCGAATCAAAAACGAAGACATCCGCAAGAGCATCAAGGTTATACCGACAAAGCCCGAAGAATTGCCAAACTTAAGTGGCAGCGGGCAGGGCACATTGCTCGCAGAACGGATGGCCGATGGGGTAGAAAAGTTCTGGAGTGACGACCGCGAACAGGAATACATTGCGCTGGAAAGCCTCCCACTAGGTGACACGACCTGATCAAGGCTGCGGGAGTCCCGAGACGCACAGGACCAATCAATATGGCGCCGCTTGGGGAAAGCTTATGTCCGGCAGTGGACATACTTTGGCTGAAATGATGATGATGATGAACAACTGTATTATATTTATATTTAACCTCAGAAAATATGACTATGTGTCGAACTACAGGTCTGAGCTAAAATGGTTGCCGATTTGCCAAAGAAAAGTTTACGCGTTTTGACCACAGTTTTCTCCTTATTCAATTCTCCTTCCTATATTTTATCCTAATTTCAATATCCAATAATCTCGTCTTGCTCTGTCCTACTCATACTACTTATTTTGTTCACTCTTCCTTCAATATTCCGTCCATTCTTCTCTGGAACGTGCTTCGTCTCAATATCAGGACGGCTACAAATCGGTTTGCATTCAAGCAAAAATTGCGGATTTATTTTCAACACAACTAAGGCTAGTCATTTCACTTTCTTCTTTTCTGTTACTTCATAAATATATATATAAAGGAACACAAACAAGCCCGCGGCCTAGTCTAGACTTCTAATTGAACAAACGGATGATGACTTATTAATAACTAAACCCAAAACAAGTTCTAAAAAGCATATCCTAACCAATCTACTTTATTATCAATTGATTACGCAAAAATGTGTATTGATTACCTACGCCACAACGACTAAATTTGACAAAAAATAAAAGGCCCATCTTGACAGCTATAAAAATACTTAATAATAATTAAACTTGATGCTTGCGAATGATACTCTTTGTTATAGTGTATGGGTAACATAGTAACTAATTAGGATTATGAATTTGATTTTCAATTTCTTACGTAGAAAGTTATCGCGGCATGTAAAATGAGAAACGACTTCTTAGATTGTGACGACTTTAGGTACGCCTGGTTCAGGATAATAGGATAGTATATTCCCGTATAGTAATTTACAACTTTCACATGGGCAAAGCGGCTGGAAAAACCTTGTCAGTTAAATTTACGATAAGGCTTAGATCCTTACCTTTTTCAGATTAGGGATAGCAAATCAAGGATCCCTAACCGAAATGCTTACAATAAAACTGTCTGGTTTGACCCAATCCGTCGATCTATGGAGCCTTTCAAACCTACTGAAGTTTTATAGTAGGTAGGAACTTAATTTATTTCTAACGTGACATTTAAATCAAATGAGATGAGTCTATTCAGTCTGGTTTTCTCGGAAAAATAATTTAGCTTAACAAATGAGAATTTAGGGCCATGCCTAAGACAATGTGTGTGACATTTAATATTAAACTTTGAATACGATTGCCTTGTTGATAGCGTGAAAATAGTAACCACTATTTGCACGCTATCAACAAGGCAATCTGACAGCTGACAATTAATTTTATGTGATTTTTGAGAATTCCTTTCTTTTTAAAGAAATTAATTTTATTTTTTAAATTTTTAATCTCTATAATGAGGATAAATTTTTTGGACCGATTTAAAAAAATCTTTTACCAATAAAGCTACATTATTCCTGAGTGACATGCTATTATTTTAATCCCGAAAACGGGTTCTGTGGAGTGGTCCACGGGAGCAAAGCCGCAGGGAACAGCTAGTTTTAAATATAAATGTCTCGGTTTTTGAATGAAATGGAATGGCATCGTTTATTTGAGGAATAACATGTAAAACAACGAATTACAAAACAAGTACGGAATAAAAAAAAACGTAACAGTGGAAAATTGAGGACCATCGCGAAATAATTCGTCGAAGTTCATTTGTAGATGGGTTAAATACATTCTGACACTCCTCCGTCTGTCATTTTTTAATCAGCCGTAGTCGGAAGCCAGACAATCTCACATCAGTCTTGCCAACTGGTTTTGGAGGCCAACTTTATTGGGTTCTGGAAGCCAGTAAGCCAGTTCCTCCATGTAAAATACTTGGGTATAGGTGACGCAGATTGTATGCTATTCACAAATAAATAGTTTGTTTGCATTTTTAACCCCCGACGAAAAAATAGGGGGGTTATAAATTTGCTGTGTATCTGTGTGACTGTCTGTGGCATCAAAGTTTTTAAAAGGATTAACTTTTGTTGTTTTTTTTTTGTTTGAAAGGTGACTTTATCGAGAGTGTTCTCAGCTATGTGTGATTAAAATTGGTTCAACCGTTCAAAGTTCAAAGCGTATTTTAATCTTAAAATCCGGTCTTTTTTTCAAGATATCGTGTCATAATTAGGTGTTACAAAAGATTGTCGATTGAAGCGTGTCTACTACTAGATATATTATATGTAGTTTAAAAAGCATGAAATATTTTTTTTGTCGATATAAAGATAGAGAAAAATTTCCTGTGTAAAAAAATATTCTTAGGAAACTATCTTAACATGTTTTATAAGTGTGACTAAATTCCATTTCCATCTTTCTGCGCGAATAAAGACTGAAGGATCACTCCAAGGGACTGAAACCTCGCACGAATGATTTTATTTCGGCTGAAACTCTCGAAGGCAAGATCCTTCCCGTATAAATTAACCGATAACTTTACGAGGGTAGAACATATTTATTTGTACCTACTATGTAGATATGTGGGGTTGTACGTAGGGAATATGATTATGCGAGAAGTAATATTCCTTTGGGTTCTGATTCAAATTCTAATGACGAGGTTTGGTGATTTGCGCATAAGCTCGTTACTTCTATTGCCAAATAAAGCCACACAAACCGATCTTCCAGGTTAAAAAAATATTCATTTCAAAAAATAAAAAATCCGGCTGCTCCAGAAGCGATATTAAAAGACTTAAACAATAAGAAAATCATGCGGTGCAGTTGGAGGATACGTATTCGCGAGCTGGCTGATCAAAACCAGATGTATCCTCCGACGGTATAGCATGATTTTCTTCTTGTTTAGCTCAGTTGTTGTTTTGTCTTTTTAGCTCGCTTCTTAAGCAGTCAGGTGTTTTGATTTATTGTTTTTTTTTTTATTTATAGCTTGTTAGTTAACATTTTTTTTTTCGAATTTGGTACATATAAACATACGTACGTGTTTATATATTTGAAATCACCTCTTGAAACCATTTATTTGATACCCCACACGATAGGTTTGGTGGAAGATAAAAATATTCCACATAATATGTCGCCCAAAATTCGCCATATTTCTATTTTCCAATTTTATATGGCCTGTGACACTCGCAAGGTTGAGACAAATCGATTGATGTAAGAATCATCAAAATGGGTCATCGCATTTGGACTCTAGAACGCCATAAAAGAACAAACTTACATACATACATTGACTGATAAACATAACTGATAACTTTACCCTCCTTCGGCAGTCCTAGTCGGGTAAAAACGCTTGGCTAGGTCGGTTTGTGGATGGGGTTACCATCTAGCACGAAGGAGGGTCGGTATATAACCGACCCTCCTTCGTGCCTCGGAAAGCACGGCTCGACTGTAAGTTGTAAATCTTTGACAGTCGTTACGGGAAATCAGAAATCAGGCAATCTAACACGAGTCTTGCCAAGTTTTGCTCGAAGGTCGATAAAGTAAAAATATCGGGGAACTCTATATTCCCGACTTGTTATCGCTTGAAAAAATATAATTAGGTAAATAAAAGTAAGTAAAATATATTTGTGTAGGTATTATTTGCTTAACAATTCTGCGGCAGCTTACAAATCAGGCGAAACTTTTATAAGTAAAATACTTATAACAAAGAAGCGATATTTGAAACCGCCGCAGTCACACAAAGTCGCAAAGATTTTATCAATAATAAATTCAGAAATGTTCGCTAAGATGATCTTATTCTGCTACCTTAAGTTTTGTTTTGAACAAAATAAAGACCAAAGTTTGGGGACATTTTGGGTTTTCAGGGTTTTTAGTAACGTTGTGGAGAGAAATAATAATGATTCAATATGAATAACTTATTTACGAAGTCTATAACATTTTCTAGTTAGATGATGTATTGTGTAAGCAGTTTTCTAAGCAACTATTCTTGTATCACCATTCTTTTCTCAGTTAGAAAATTATATGCTTAGTCTCGTCCCTTTGTTGGTGAAATATTTTTGCGCTAAGTAATTCTTTAATCTTTAGTTGTAATTAGAGATGAAGCGGATAGCTGTTTGGGCGGATACTGGATATCGGATATTCGGCCAAACTTGTAGCCGGATAGAACATTGCCGTTTGGTGCATCGCAAAAAACAAGCTTGCGTTGGTGGCGCACGAACGATTGGTCGGATTCGGTCGAATTCTATAAGTATAAGTATTTTTTATAATTCTACAAAGATTTAACGTACATTGCTGGGGCTGGCCTTATTTATGAACACAAGCGAAACCGCTTGTTACCTATGAACGCAGATAATTTTTTAATCACGCACTATAATTTTCCCTTAGTGCGTCCCTTCCCTTCCTTTTCTAACTTATTTTGATGAATTTATAATTGCATTTCTTAATTGAAATAAATAACTAGCGGACGCCTCACGGTTTCACCCGTGTACGATTAGTTCCCGTTCCCGTAAGAATACAGGGATAAAAAGTAACCTATGTCACCAGGGGATACTACCCAACGGGGAAAGGATTTTTTTAAATCGGTTTTCTGTAGTTTTTAAGTATGTTTTTTTTATATTTTTGTTTGTAACAAATAGTTACATACAAAAATATAAAAAAAAACAAATCTTTCCGCATTATAATATTAGTATAGATGTGTATAATTACCTAAATTTATATTCTTTTTAAATCTGGTTTCCGGCCGGATAGGCGCTTCTTATTCGATATTCGGCCGGATAGTAATTAGGCAGCCAGATAAGCCGGATACCGGATAGTCACCGGATATCCGTTTCATCTCTAGTTATAAAATTGAGATGTCGCAAAGTGTTAGTGAAAAACTTACACCCTTTATATCTGTAGTAGTTATTTAATAATAGGATCCACATGATATCCGATTTTCTATGAAATTAACACCATGAATATGCATGCGTACCCAAGATTTTTTCGTTTCCACAGCTATTTTGGTTGCCACAAAGCAATCATGCCAAAACTTCGTTTCAAAGAGGTTTTGTTCCGAAACCGCAAACCCAATTGGTTCCCCGGCTTTATTCTCCATCTCAACGAACACAATCAACTAGCAACAAAGCAATACCAAAACTCCAGGGAATAGAAAACAGACGTCAGTTTAACGTTAGGTTTGTACGTTATCCAATTACTGAGTAGGTTACTGTCTAACTGCGCCTTGGTTTACACATAAACTTGTTTAACACGTTCAGAAGTTTCAATGTAATCATCCTTCTTGTGTGTTTTACGGGTCAAAGGCTGGGGGCGATTGACCTGATCTGTTTGTTTTGTTAGACTACCATCTATGGCCGACAATTCAATTTAATCACCTTTTAAAGAGGCTCTACTACTGCTAATGTTATTGTGGTATCGACGAGACCTCAAAGCTTCTATTTGAAACGAAGTTTGCAACCTTTGTTATGCTAACAAAGGAATTCCATCGTTATGTTTATGTACATGTTGCCTCCAATCAATTGGCATCACTACATAGTATAAAACAAAGTCGCTTCCCGCTGTCTGTCTGTCTTTATGTATGTTTAGATCTTTAAAATTACGCAACGGGTTTTGATGCGGTTGTTTTTAATAGATATAGTGATTCAATTGGAAGGTTTATATGTATAAAACACGCGGGTGAAGCCGCTGGCAGAAGCTAATTACTTATAAGTCAAAGTAGGGTTTTGAAATATTGTTTGAACTATACGTAGCGGTTTTAATAGGAAATCGCATTATTACGTGAAAATCAAAACGAAGGAATTATTATTTTTTATATTAGAATAGAAATTTTACGGGTGAACACTTCTGTGAGTGATGCTGGCAACACACTTTTCATTAATCTATCCGTCAGCCCTAAAAAGAGGAAAAAACCACGAGATAACGATCTCATTTACAAAATGCTTCCATTGAGCGACTCTCTCTGATAACGCCATCAGCTAAATGCCCTGTTTTCTCTACTTAATAATTTATTTATCTTTTCGTGTATGAAATTTTCCGGGAACCTGAAGTTTTCAGCTCGTTTACTTGCCCTGGGGAGCATTCCGCAATTTCTTTGACGGCGTGACTTGTTTTTGAATTTCGTCATCACCTTACCTTTGCGAAGTTTGGTCTTCATTTTTGACTAACGCGAGTCTTTGAGAATCAAAAACTGAACGATGTTTAGAAGCCATGTTATTACCTAAAGTTTGCTTTTAAGGATAGAAGTAGTATGTAACGTAAGTGAGTTTAAAGTAAGTATATAAGAGTTTTTGGTGAAACAGCTCATTTGAGAAAGAATAGGGATTATGAGGGGGTACGAAACAGCAAATTCTAAGTAGTGCGCCGGTTAAATTATCAAAAAATATTGGACACAGTATTTTTAGGGTTGCGTACCTCTAAAGGAAATTATGGTTCCGTACCTTGAATAGAAAAAACGGAACCCTTATAGGATCACATTGTTGTCCGTCCGTCCGTCTCTCTGTCTGTTAAGAGCCTTTTTTTCAGGAATGCGTGGAGGTATAAAGCTGAAGTTTATATCAAATTCTCAGGTCTACTGTCGCTTAAAGCTGTGAAAATCAAACTTCTAAGCAAACGCAATCAAAAGACACAGCCGTTTATGTCGCAAATTTCCGCAAATTTTCGACACTCGCAAGGGAATCAAAACCTGCAGGGTACTTCCCGTGAACTCAGAATCTTGAAATTTGGTTCGAAGCAAGACATTGTTTTCTTAGCACAAATAAAGGAATAATTGCGAAAACGTAAATTTTTAGTTACATCATATAATAAAAATATTTTTAATATAATAAAAATAATTTTGAACTTACTACTCCTTTCCTCATAAACGCGTAGAGGTATTAAATTGAAAATCATATCAAATACTCAGGTCTATAATACCTTTAAGCTGAGGTTTGTACGGAACCCTCGGTGCTTGAGTCCGACTCGCACTTGGCCGGTTTTTCTTATTCAAAATATTAATAAAAATTCACCAAGATAAAGCGCATCAAAGTTCGGGAGTAGGGGCTTGTGATGTAACTTCTATGTAAAAAATGTACCAAGGCTGACGTCATACGATATAACGCACTGTTTCGTCATAAGTTTGTGTTAACATGACAAAATAAAAAATACGTGTACAATATTTTTTGGTAATCGAGCTTAATTTTTTTTAATCATCATCCCTTTTGTCAGCCATACTTTTTTTAAGGACGGTGTCGCAGCTTTTATACTAATCATAATAATAAAAATCTTGATTGCAAATCAAAGCAACAAAAAACATAATCATAGTATTGCAACAAAATAAATATGTGACTGGACCTTATAGGTAGGCAGAAACTAGGTATGTTTTGGTGGGAATCGCTGTTAGTGAAAACAGCATCATCTATAAAGTGCCAAAATTCCTTCTGCTGTACTCGTGGCGGAGCACCGTATAAAGCAGAGCCCTAGCAAGTCCGAGTCAGCCACGTCCTCGTCGTTCTCCCTGGGACCTGCTGCAATCGCGCCGCCGCACGTCCCCCACTCGGAGTTGCAGCTGGGCTATCAGATGCAGGGCAAAGGGCGAATATTCTGCGCCTTAAAACAGATTCGACTCACTAGGGAGGATAACCGAAACAAAACCGAGCACATCCGAATATCTTAATCCGATAGCGCCGCTTTAGAGCCCTAAAGCGGCGCTATCGGATTAAGGCACAGTGAGGTAATCACCCGCTTGCCCAACAGTAATTGATTCCTGAAACTGAAACAGATAGGAACCAAACCGATCTTTTACCGACGACTTTTGGAATGAAAAAACAGACACGAATTGAATACTGGACCACAACGTATGCACGATTAGCAGTTATCGCTACCGACTCTAGCCCAAGCAGAAGCAGTACAACCTGCAGATACTCGGTCTAAGTCAAGTGAGAAGAAACGATTTTGGTGACCTGACAACGTCCGGTGGCTTGACTTTACTGTATTCAAGTAAATAAAGTGAGGAAGATGTGCGTAAGTATGGCGTGGGTCTTCAAATTTTTAGTGTAGCTAAGAATAGAGTTTTCGACTGGAAACCTATCTCAGACCGGATCATTTATGCCCGTTTTAACTCAATAGCCCGAAAGATCTCCATTGTTCATGCTACGCCCATACCGATGCATCATACGAGGATACCAAAGATGATTTCTACATTCCCCTCAACGCCACCCTTAGGAGCATAAAGAAGCAGGATATCATCATCGTCATGGGTGACGTGAATGCAAACCTAAGAGATGAGAACTGGTATGAAGAATCACTCACTGTTGCTGATCGGCACAGAAGCTGTGGAACAGTTCAACAAATGTACCTACCTTGAGAGAGTCGTGTCAGAGACTGGAGATAGTGAAGAGGACATCACTTCACGGATCGCTAAAGCCCGAGGTACCTTCGCGCACTGAGACCTGTTTGGAAATCGCGGCATCTGACTCGAAGGATTAAACTGAATGGATGCGGGTCCAATAACAAATCCATGCTGCTTTACGAATGCGAAACGTGGAAGGTCACAAAGGACATTTCACGCCAAATCCAAGTCTTCGTCATCCGCTGCCATCGTCGCATTCTTGGAATTTACGCTGTAGAGCTGTTGTAGAAATGCCACGAGAGCCCGATTGACTAAGGTTTAACTTCTCTATTCATCTCTTCGAAGATAATACACGTGATGATAATTATTATGTTTTCGAAACTAAGAAAACATAATAATATCTCCTAGAACTTAAACCCTTAATAAAAAAGGTTCTAAGAATTATTCCATACAAAGAAATACTTCAAGTTTGTTTTTCTTGAAGAAAACTTGAATTCACTCTCGTAGTTTTGGAAGCTTTTTACTTTTTTTAAATTTATTTCTAAGTACGCACGTTGAAATATGGATTGTTTTTTGTTTTAATAATATAGTGCCTACTTTTCATATTAAAACAAGGACCAATCTAATATTTTTAGATACGATATGATATTTATAGATTACGGTATGTAGATTGAAGTATTGAAATCTTACTAAAACCATATTAATTAAAATTTTAATATTCTTGTTCACTTGCATTATGTACCTTCTAAGTTTATCTTTGAAATCGCTGTCGACGGTGAAGGAAAACATCTTCAGAATAATACCTGTACTTATAGTGAGTTTATTTAAAGATTGTGCTCCATTGGTGCAATTTCTGCAAGGTATTCCAGTGAGAGTATAATCGAACAAATAAATTGGCAAACACTCAGCCTGCCCTTTTTTAACAACATATGTGGGGGTCAGATACAGCTGAGTAAGAGTATTTTACATGAAACGACTAACTATCTGACCTCCAAAACCCCTGTAACCGGATAATACTATACCACCTGGCAAGATTTGATTAGCAATTATAATTTAAAAAAACATGTTATTACAATAGAATAATTGACTGAAATTTCGTTTTTCGCCCGTCAGATAGATTCATTAAAATTATTGGACACGTATTTTTCTTTTGACACGTAAACATAAAGTGACGACGAGAAACAGGGCGCTGAAATATCGTGTGACGTCACGGTGTACTACACTTTATACTGTCAAAGTGACGTCACAAGCCCCCACTCCTGAACTTCGATGCGCTTTATCTTTGTAAATTTTTATTTATTTGATATAACAAATAATACATGTCCAATATTATTTGATAATGTCACTGACGGACTAAATAGAATTATCATTTTGATATCCAAGAAACATCCCTATTGCTATAGGAGCCGAAATATAGAGTTGTTTGTCACCTAAACAACAGGGTAATAAATTTAAAAACTTCTAACATCACAATTCATAAAACCATTAAAGTATTACAGATTGGGGACTACCGCGTGCCAGATCGACCGTTTTATGTAATAGCTCCCCTGTGGCCGATAAAATGGCCGTAATAGCCCCCGGTGGTCATGACAGGGAATAGCAGCCTCATTTGTGCTAAACTAGGATGCTTAAGGACCATTCTCGTATATTAAAAGGCTAAGTAGGCACTGATTAATCCGTGGGACGGCGGTAAGACTCACGTTCAGAACTTTTTCTCTGTTTGGTAGCTATTATTAGTACTTACCTAGTTCTAGGTATGTTTTCTTGTTCATGGAATTCTGTACATTGAAGTTAGTGGTACTTTCATTTTTTATCTGTATCGGGGAGTAATGGTGGCCCAGTGGTAACGGCCCCGACTGAAAAGTCATAGGTCCTGGGTTCGAATCCAGGCAGGCGCTTCACTCTATGTAAATTATTTCATCACCACTGTTCTAACAATATTGAAGGAAAATATAGTGAGGAAACCGGCATGAAAACGTGGGACACCCACCAACCTGCATAGGGCCCGCGTGGTGGATTATGGCCCATTCTCCTCTCACAGAGAGGAAGCCTGTATACAAGCAGTGGGAACATTAAAATTATGTTGACGAACAGCGTACCGGGTGGGTTTACAGATAAAATCTTAATCTCTAAGGTAAAAATCGCACACTCAAAGAGAGAGAGAGAGAGTTTAATTATTTTGAATCTATGTGAAGAGACATAATGATGGCACGATGTAATGTTATGTAAAAAAACAAGACAGAGTTAACGTTTATACACAGAAAAAATCTTGTAAATGAATGAATAAAACTTGCACCGGTTTGAAGGGCATAGGTGCCGGGGCAATTACAGTACACGAGACAGATTCTCAAAGAGGTATTCCTCTTTGAGAATATGAAATGTCTAAGGACACTTTTATTGATGATATATCTATCCAGACCAGGCAACTATGACCAGATGCACGTAACCGAAGCAATAGGAGTACGTAAGGATCGAGGCGGGTGACGTCGTGTAGTTTCTGCCTACTCTTATGGGGAAAAGTGAGTTTATGTATAATTGTTGATCTATCCCGTACCTCATTCCTTATTGACAACGCTTTGTCATAGGTCAATCACATTTCACACTAATATTACAAAGGTGAAAGTTTGTGAGTATGTTTATATATTTGAAACTTCTTCACGATCAAATGGCTGAACGGATCTGGATGAAATTTAACACAGAGATAGATTATGATCGGGAATAGCACATAGGGTACTTTTTATCCCGGGAACATGTTCCCTCGGGATAATTTTCGTCAAACACGCGGGCGAAGCCGCTGGCGGAAGCTAGTCAGTAATAATCAGCGATAACCGGCATTACAACCGATTAATGACCAGTAAATCGTTAACGTAATGACCAATAAATCCTACCAGAATCATCACGCATTACCTTTGCGATTCCAGTATGTTTAATAGAAAATGATTGCCCACGTCACTTGATGGAAATGTTAAGCAAATTGACTGATATATTGCCGCGGTAATTGCCCCAGTTAAGATTAATTAGTAGCTCTTAAGCGAACACCTATTCACCTCGGTCGTGTGTTACAAACTTTGGGGAATTCTTGTTGGATAGGAATCAAGTACAATCAGTTTGGCTTGCTTAGTTAGTTTAAAACAACGCGTTTGTTTGTAACATTTGGGTTTTTTATTTGTGTATAACTGTGTTTTCTATTCATACTATAATCCATACTAATATGATAAATTCGAATGTAACTCTGTTTGTCTGTCTGTCAATTCATTCAGGCAAGTAAGTAGATGGAATCCTGAGGGAGGACATTGGCTACATATTGTAAAAAAAATTGTATGGTAGGTAGGTAGGTAGGGTAGGGTAGGGTAGAGTAGGGTAGGGTAGGTAGGTATGTAGGGTAGGGTAGGTAGGTTATTAGGTAGGGTAGGTAGGTAGGTAGTTAGAGTAGGGTAGACAGGTAGGGTAGATAGGCAGGTAGGTAGGGTAGAGAGGCTGGTAGGTAGGGTAGAGAGGCAGGTAGGGTAGGGTAGGTAGGTAGGATAGTTTAGGGAAAGTTAGAGTGGTGGACACGGCGCGGCATACGCTGGCAGAGTGTGTCGCTTGCGAGGAGCCACACCGTGTTCTCAACTCAGAAGTAGGCACTGACCTGTCGTTGCCGGTCGTAGTCGAGTCTATGGTCGGCAGCGAGGAGTCCTGGGATGCGATGATATCCTACTGCGAAACAGTCGTCTCGCAGAAGGAGGCTGCGGAGAGGGAGATTTCATCCACTCATCCGATCCGCAAAGACGCGCCGGGCGTCGGCAGAGCCCTCTTCCAGCCCCCCTAAATGGGTCCAGGGGTGACGGACTCGGGGACGTCTGTCGATCCTCGCACATCAGGACCCGAGATGGCGGCGCGTAGTGTTCCACGCGCAACCCACGTTGCGGGTGGAGTCACTACTCACCTCACTCCCCCACCAAACTCTTAAACGTTGCGGGGGGAGTCAAACACCTCACTCCCTCCAACCCGAGATCGAGGCCCGCACTAGCTGGAGGTTACGGAAGTAACGTATGTTCCCGCGACACCCAGCGTAGGTGTAAGATGGAACACCGGGTTGGTTTTTAGTCAGTACTAGTCTGACAGACCCCTCCGTCCCCCAGGACAGACGACATCCAGTGAGGAGTCTTCACGCCGAAACAAAAAAAAAATTATGTAGCCAGTTGACGGGAGAGAAGCCGCGGAGGACAGCTAGTTTATTATAAATGAAAAAATGACTATACACCCTGAAATTTAATTGGTTGTTTTCCCGCGGCAGAACGACTTGCCTTAAGGAGTACTTTCGAAGTATAGAGTTAAAGTAAATAAATAACGATGTTTCTGTTTAAATATACTTTTTCGAGTTGATAAAAATATTCATCAACTCGAAAAAGTGAGTAACAATAGTAACTCTGGACGTAACTTGTAGGTACTAGGTACTACTCGTGTCACCACCTACAAAGAAAACCGATGCACAAAATAATGTCAAACCAATATAAACTCTCGCACGTGGTGATACGGCATAAAAGTTTGCACGCAAAACAAACGAGCGAGCCACAAGCCGACAAAGCAAAGACCGATTTATTAAATGTTTAAAGTAAAATAAGCTCTCGCGTGTAATTATACGGCATAATCTAGCCCGCGCGTAACATGATCAAACGGAGCCGCCTTCGAACCTAATCCTTTCGACGGTGACCTAGCACCCGGGTCAACGGCCTGCTGTCGTTCGGCCGTAGATATCGGGAGGTATACTATTGGTTAGTGATCGCTTTCGAGTTTAGTTTTTCACAATGTTAAATATGCCAGTTTTGGTTTCTAATATTTTATATAACTACGAAACGATTGTATTACATAGACAAAACCATTTCGCTGCGGGAAAACAACCATTTAAATTTCACGGTGTATATGTCTATTAAATTTTCACGTCGTAACGGATTTAGATGAACTTTGACACACGGCTAGACTAAGTCTTGGATTAGAAAGTAGGATACTTTGTATCTCGGGAGTATGTTATGTTCCCTTGGGTTACTTATCAAAAACACTTTTAACGCGGATGAATCCCCGAACAGAAGGACTGTTAAAGTAGAATTTAGACTATAAAGCCCAAAATCCCACACAGACTGAGGCTACATAGGAGTTAAGTAGTATCTCATCTGCAGCAAAGATTGGGACAGGTACAAAATATTAACCATTTCCTGCTATACGAAAAGTATGCTACAAAGAAATAACTTTATTGAGATATTGAGAAAATCAAAGGTAGGTCTGATCAACAAGCAAGATATTATTGCAATACAAGGCAAATATGGTTTCATTCGCAGAATCCTTTGAAATTCACCCAACCAATTATTATCGCATACATCATCAATATTTTATCTACAGATAAAAAGTATTAAACGTTATATTTCAGATTTTAATCCCTTTAAATGAACCATTAAAATTATGAATCCGGCAATAATAAAGTTTAATGCAGATAGGCGCTATATGATAATACGACAACGCTTGTTCATAAAAAATGTTGTAAGCCGTAGAAAAACTCTATGAAAACGTGTTGTCGCATTGTCGTATCGCAACTGCCTCCAGTGACAGAACAGCGATGGCCCAGTGGTCGTGGCTTTGTCTAAGGGACCTTCCTATTATAATAATAAATGTTCATTTCAATAACTTAAGAATACGATTACATTTGGCTTTCAGGAAATTTCTAAGTTAGGAAGTTCCGCTCTTCCAGTAGTTACAATTTTTATAGGCTATTGTATAGACATTTTATTACAGTAGGTATTTGCAAACAAAAAAGAAAAAGGAAAATATTACTATTACTGGGGCACAATTGAAATTGCGTCGATGAGCGATATTGCACACGTATTTTATAAGAAATTTCAGGTGCAAATCGTTGCGTTTTTGTCGCATTGTGCCCATGTTACTTGCAATTTCCCTTGCTAAAAATTGCTTATCGGTGTGATTTAAATCGTATCGCGTAAGCCATCAGGAAGGTCGCTTACGAGATAGGTTCGAATCACGTCTTGCTTGCTTGCTTACTTGTTAGACTTTGTGCTCTCAAATGGTGAAAACAAATATCGTGAGGAAACCGGCACGACAGAAACGCTCCCTCGCTGCTCGATCAGATGGTGCCCGCCTGCAGAAGCCTTTAAACAGACCCTGAGGCAATCGGTTAGTAGGTTTAATAGGTATTTATCATTAAGTTCAACCATTATGAACATAGCAAGTCCCATTTTGTGGTTTCGTTATGTTGGTATCTCACAGCGGTTACCAAAAGCCCGATTATCGGTGACAGCCAAAATTATTGTTTAAAACATGTAACTATGATTTATTTTGTTTCGTTTTGGAACTGTTTTGGCCTTTTGAGCCTTTTTTGGTCCTATGTGACAGTGTTTGTTGAAATTGGCAAGGATTGGTAGGAGAGCTGTCTAGTATTTTTTGTATGTGGAACTGAAAAGATTCCTCATGGCCAGTTTCTGTTTTAATTATTTGAGGTTAAGGACGAGTTGAGTACTTGTCAAACTGTACTTTAGCCTGAAAACCTGCCAAAATTTGACACTCAAGTACGGTTTGACACGTTCTTAACTCCGAATAATCAATTCAGAAATCGGCCCTTAATTTTAAGAGCATTCATAAGTAGGTACTTATTTAGGAAAGTGTGGACCATTGGTTTTCCTATTTTGTTCTTTGAGAAATAAATATGCATAAATAATTTTCTATATAGACATTTTAATAGGCTCAGATACTGAACAAATATATCCTGTTATTCACATTCCTAGATATATTATTTTTTCCGACTGCGATAAATAAAGTCAATCGGAAACTAGAAAATGGCCGATATTTAAAAAAAATCATCGCCACGCCTCTTTTTCTTTTCTATGCAGTCTATTGTGACCGTTCTTGACTTCTTCTCCGTAATTTGTACAATCATGTTTTTTATATAGCAACACCAAATAATTTAAAACCTTAAATAAACATATGCCTACGCCTAATCATGCTAACAATTCACACTCCTAGCACAATAAAACAGACGACCCAACTTTCACTACCCTTTATATTCCCAAATAGTTCAGCGCAAATTAAACCACAGTAAAGCGCTTCAGCGGCTGCCTTCACATCGAACCATTCAACAGCCATCATCATTGTCCAGGCTAACGAAGTGGGCCTGTCTTTGACACCTCTTCGAATGAGATGAAGGTGATGTCAAGTGGACGAAAAATAGGGAAAGAGGGGTTTACGGGTCTTAGCAATGATTGAGATGAATGAATTTGATTAAGATTGGTTTAAATATGCAAGAGTCGTGTTAAGATTTGTTTCTAAATATTTGAATATCTACTCTGCGATTTTTATATCGCAGAGTAGATATTCAAATCACGATATGATATATACGATATGATACATGTATCAACTTCATGTGAAAAGTGATCCCGTCTGTGAGGCTAGCCCAATTGAATTTATTTTCTCTCGCGTTAGTTTTTATTTTGCGATAACTCCTATAAGATATTCATTTTAATAATATGCTATCAGGGACAATTTAGATCTACATAAATTGCACAATGTATTTAATGTGTTTGATTGGATTAGGAATAATACTGTATTGTTTAAAATATCTTGGTAAATAACCCATTTTTTTTTAAAGATAAAACTTTCAAATGGTTACCGTGGGTTATCCTAAGGAGATAAACATATACCAAAGCAAACTTTTTATAGAACTTTGTAAGATATACAATTCCGTGGTACATTAATATGATCTATCTCGTAAGTTTCAGCCAGCGTTTGCGATGTAAACACAAAAAAATATGTTTGTTAAGACATGACATTACAAATCTTTGAATTTCTCGGCTTTAACATATAAACCTTCCTCTTGAATCACTCTATCTATTGCTGAAAACTGCATCAAAATGTGTTGCGTTGTTTAAAAGATCAAAACGTACAAACAGCGGGAGCGGCTTTGTTTTATACTGTGTAAAGAAAAGATGTACAGATTCACTTCTGCCTAAACCTTCGAGGAATATGGACGCGATGATATGTGATGTTTATAAGGTTATTGGGATCAATTTTGGGATTTAAGATCTCAGTTTAGGCTATCAATTTGTTCAAGGAAAACATTGAGATCATCTAAAATGTAAAATCCCTAACCTACACTGATACAGGTGATGAATAAATAATGTTTCATCCTAACAATATTTTCCTCGACTTCTTTGAACTTCTGTACCACCAAACCCTAGGTCTACATAAATCCACAAACTAAAACACAACACAGCAAATTGTGTCTAGAAAATATATCCCTAGCGATCCCAGCAGTGAGATTCAGCTATTAAAGAACAACAACACTTCTAGCACACAATTTGCGTTATGTCCACACTGTCGATTGTTCTAGAAAAGTTAAATTAACACTGTCTATGAGAGCTTGGAGGAAGCAAATGTAGTTTTCAAGGGGACAGAGATTTTAAGTTTTTGAAACAGCTTGTATAGTTGGCGCCTGGGGCTAGTGGAAAATTAAAAAAAATCTGGTTGTTTAAATTTAGGCATTAGAACAGCGAGGATGTCTTAATTAAAACAACCTGAATTTTAAACACATACATTCACGGTCACAAGTGCGACATCTTTATTTTAATTTCTTTTTTTTATTCTTTATTAATATGGGAATTATATATACATGGATATATCAACCCCATTGTACCTTATCCATTATTTCTACAGCTAAAAATGAATAGAAAAGGGAACTACTGACTAGACTTATTTATTAGAGTAAGCCAGATCCGTTTCGCGTCCTCTGATTCAGGGTATGCCAATTTTTTTTTGGATGAGTCCAACATCCCAAATGTTTTATTTGTAGTAGATTATGCACTAAGGGGATAAAGTAGTGTCTTATGTAGCAGGCTCCGTATTGAATCCCGAGCAAAACAAAGGATTCTAGCGTTTCCAAATTTTGAGCTGTGAAAAATTATGATTTCTTCTCGATGTGCTTCTGATTTCCTTTTTAAAAATGCCAATAATTTGGTGTATGTATTAATTTGTATATTATTTTTGATGCTTATTATTGACCTGAGCATCGAATAGATGTACCATAGATTACATGCTTTCTTTGTACAAACAAAGATACCTAAAAAACGACTTCTGCGCATCTAAAGACTCTTGCCAAATTACGTGCCGGGGATTATAACAAACATTGACAGCTACATCTGAGCCTTAGTCTACGTTCCAAGTTTAAACTGAGATTAATTAGTTTATCCTCATTGACATCAACCGGAAACAAATCCTGATTCCGCCGGGCTGCTTGTAAAAAAACATAGACGGACACATAAACCCACTTCGCCCGAACTGGAATGAATATCCGGGACGGGTGAAGCGAGCTTGGGCTCAGAACCTCATAGTTAGCAGTGCATGCAACCACGAGAATAAGGAGAGCAAAAATTTTTTTTAAGTCCCGACGGAAAAAGAGGGGTGTTATAAGTTTGACGCGTGATGTTTGACGTGACCTGTGTGTTTGTGTATCTGTTGGTGCCATCATAGCTCAATGGATGAACCGATTTTGATTTTATCGAGAGTGTTCTTTGTTATGTTTGATGAAAATCGGTTCAGCCGTTCAAAAGTTATGGGTGTTTAACTGTTTGAATCGGGCAGTTTTCGCAAGATACCGTGTTATAATAACGTATCCAATAGATTGTCAATCAAAGCGTGTCTGCGTGTGTGTGTTTCTGTTTTTATTTTATTTTACTTGATAAAACAATCTTTTTGAACTGAAATGTACTGATTATAATATCACTTGTCACACATCCAATGAGCCCGAACACTATGTTGCTATCTCATCTGGTTGAGGAGTTGCTATGGTTACCTTTTAGCTCCATCATGAGATCTGCTCCATATTAACATATTTTTTTAATGTTTCCAAAGTTACATTAGTACGCCAAGTTTCAACTTTATCGGATGGCAGCAAGGGCTAGATGCCGCACATACGAAAGCGAGGTAATCTTAATCGCACTAATAATATAAAAATCATCGCTTACCGTCAGGTGAGATAGTGATTAAACGACCAAATCAATAATAAAACTATACCCAGTAGTGGTGTCCAAACCGCCAGCAAAAACCCTTAAATTGTTCTTTTGACCAATTATACTGGGAGTGTGGGAATTAATTGGGATTGTGTGTGTGTTTGTATATTTGTTACTTCTTTACGCTCAAACTGCTGGATGGAGTCTGAATGAATTTTGGCACAGAGATAGATAAATAGTCATTAATAGCACATAGGATACTTTTTATCCCGGGAATATGTTCCCTCGGGCTAATTTTTGACTTTATTGCGGGCAAAGCCGCTGGCAGAAGCTAGTATTTAATAAAACTTGTAGGTAATAAACAAAGTAGGCAGTCTAAAATAAATACGAATAATAGTAGATCAAAACGGGTTTAAACGTGTTTCATTTTGCGATGGCTTATAAAACGTTCAAGCAGAATTTGAAAGATTCAACTTTAGATATAAATATTGAGGTAACGACAGTTTGATGCGTTTCTGGTGCATAAAGCTTGGTTTTGCAATACAAAATGGACTGAGAGTCTGTTGAGTAAATTAAACCAGGCTTTGGTGGCAAACAAGATGAAAGATCGATGAAAGTAGGTACGTCATCTTTTCGCAGATTATTTGAACATAATATACAAAAACGTAACCGTATAACGTGTCCATTGCTGGAAGTCCAGTGTCTTTTCTCGAGTTAGGCCCTTGTTTTGACAAAAATAGATATTCTAAAATAAAAATAGACCTTTGTTAAACCAGACAATGCGGAGACAGTTTTTTTTTTAATTTCTTAGCAAAGAACATTTACAAAAATACTTGTTTGGCCCAGTATTTTTAATTGCAGCAAATTTTTCAATTTAGATCATCAGTTCAGCCGAAAGACGTCTACTGCATGGACATAGGCCTCCCCAAGCGTCACCACATCAACCGGTCCTGTGCGTCTGTTTTCCTTCGGATTACCAGGTCATTGCTCCACCTAGAGCAAATCCTTCCAACGCAGCGTACGTAGAGGTTCGCAGAAAAATCAAATAAAGCAAAATTTCATGTATAGCAATTTAAAACACCTGGTAGTATCAGAAAATATAGACCCAAAAACAAACAAGCTTCAATTTCGACCTCCTTAAAACCGAACTCGTCCACAAATACGTTAATTACTGGTTGTCTTTAAACAATTGAATTGAATCGGTTTATAAAACAGTGTGGTTTAAGCCTGAAGCCAATTTGCAAACAAAAGTTAGATTAGTTTGCACAATGTTCCACTTCTGAGGTGCCCACTTCTGAGAATATATTGCATGCACATTTTTTAATGACAAACTTCCTCCTCATTGGGGGATACCTAACTCGGAAATAATGGGTTTTCTTTGCAATTGCTTCGGGAAGAAAAATTGCGAGCTCCCCTTGGATCGGAATAGGGTGTCTGACCTGAAAAAGTTGTTTTATTTTTATGTTTGTTGGTAAATTATGTTCTCTTTTTTACCCGACTATGGCGAAGCAAAAGGGAGGGTTATGTTTTTGACCGGTATGTGAGCATGTATGTTCATCTGTTCCCTCATAACTTCTTAAATACTTTTTTTTTTTTTTTGTTATCAATATGCTCGCGCTTGACTATTATCTCACCTGATGGTAAGCGATGATGTGGTCGACGGTGAAGCACGCTTGCCTATTACTTATCATAATTTGACAAATGAGGTGTCGTTGGAAGTATCTTATTTATCCGATGGTCTCTTATGCTAGGCCACTTCACATTAAATTGAATATGGCGCCTTCTAGGGGGCACGAAGTGAAGGACAAAAAATATTTTTTCGCCCCACCCCATCATGTGTGGTATCATTGGACAGGAATTTTAAAACGATGGAAGGATTTCGTACATCATATTTTTGTCAAGGGTACTGTTTGCGAGACATATCCCATAAAATTCATGAAGACCAATTTTTTACCCGACTACGGCGTCGCAAAGCGTTTGTCGATCGCTATGTAATTATGTATGTATGAATTTATGGTCATTTGTTTCCTCAGGCTTTACAAAAACGCCAACATATTTGAAATTATAAATAAGTAAATAAACTAAAACCCTACTACTGTAAAATCACGCTCTAAAAAGTATGAAAAAAAGAAAATATTTTGCAGAATGTATTGTTTTGTTATGTTAGGTAGCATAAGTCTACGGTAAATTTAGAGTATTTTCGGAATATTTTCTTGTTTCATACTTTTTAGCGCATGGCTTTTTAGTAGCCGGTTTTTAGTTTTTGTTGAACTTATTTTTTAAAAGCTTTATATTACCTTGCTTTCGTAAATGTGTTTGGAAACGAGTAATCTATTTTTAAGCAATTTCTGGCATCCGATTAAGCTGAAACTTTGTGTATTTATTCTTTAATTTTTGATTGTACACAAAAATGACACATACAACATAGACTGATTATAAAGTTGATGTACAAAGGCGAGCTTAACTAAAAGAAGAGTTTTCTACCAGCAAACTTTAGAGTTATAGAGAGAGTTTACAAAAGGAAGAAGAGAAGTAGTCCAGTGTGCAATTTCAGAATAATATAAAATAAATCATAAATATACATACTTATATAAGTACAAAATATATATATAAAAGCCTATATTCATATACTAATATTATGTCATTCCGAAAGAAAATGATCCTTGGTTTTCCTCTTGAAGACATTCAGAGAAGGGCTGTCGCGTAAGGAATGTGGTGACGTGGGGTACTAAGGATAAGAGAAGTGGAAGTGCGACAGGGTTTACCCCCCGGGACAAAGTACTCAAAGCGTTCACGAAGGTATTGACGAGAAATAGGATTGTGTAGGATAGTGTAGAGAAGACATAGGATATGGGTATCTCGCCTTACTTTCATCAGCAACATGAACCTCGCAAGAGAGGTTAGTATCCATATAGACGCCTAGGTTTTTCACTCATTTCGAATAACATATGGCCACTGAATCATAAACTACTGATGGGAGGGCTTGGTGATTTAAAAGGTTGAGCATGTATCTTCCACCAACAATGTGACTTTTAAACATTGAAATAATATGGTATTATGGAGCTGGGCTCATGATGGAGCCGGAAGGTGGCCATATCAACTCTTCAACCACACAAGATAGCACCATCGTGTTTGGACTCATTGGGTGTATTGACAAGCGATATTATATTTACGGTTTAAGATATTTATTTCTCAAAAAGAATACAATTCATTTATCATGAGAAATACAAGTTAATCAAAGTACTTGATACTAGATCTAATGAAGAACATATTTCGTAGTTTTTAGTCTATTAAAAGCTCTTTTAAAAAATATTTTTTCTTTTAATTATTAAAGGTATAAAGTGAATGTAAAGGTATATCGTGAGGTAACCGGCATGTCCTAGACCAAAAATTCAAAGGCATGTGACTTCCACCAACCCGCACTGGGCCCGCGTGGTGGATTACGGCCCGTTCCCTCTCTCACAGAGAGGAGACCTGTGTCGGCAGTGGGCGACATTAAAAAAATGGCTGATGGTAATGATAACTTGAGTAAAGTTTGTCAGTGAAAGTGGAACAAGTGGAAGTTTCTTGTAGTGCTAATAATATGGTGACGTAGATAGTTCGTTCTTATAATTTCAGTAGAAGACATCCTACGCTAGATACAAACCCCCAAGCGTCACCACGTCACCCAGTCCTATGCATCTTGCAATCACTGAACTTTCGCGGATATCACCATAATATGCCATCGGTTCATCTTGTGGGCCCCTTCCTACGCTGCCTCTTCAAGTGCGCGGTCGCCAGATCTTTTCGGTCACATCGGCCGTCTACGTTCGTGATAGCACCCCATCGGAGAATGTTATTGAACCAACTTATTTTGTTATACCGTGATACCCGCTTGATTCCTTTTGAGGGTTCCGTACCCAAAGGGTAAAAACGGGACCCAGTTACTAAGACTTCACGATCCGTCTGTCTGTCTGTCTGACCGTCTGTCACCTGTAAACAGTTAAAATTTTCACAGATGATGTATTTCTGATGCCGCTATAACACCAAATACTAAATGCTAAAACAGAATAAAATAAGTATTTACCTGGGACTCCCATACAACAAACGTGATTCTTTTGTCGTTTTTTGCGACAATGGTACGGTACCCTCCATGCGCGAGTCTGACTCGTACTTGGCCAGTTTTTTTTTAATACCTAGGTAATAATATACAGGCGTAAGGTGTATCCTAGGACTGTGAATTTGTTATTAGGGTTAATTCTATCTGTCCGGGTATCATTTAATTGACTTTCAGAACTCGACCCAAAAACCTGATTAGTATTCCCTGCAGGCTACTTATAATAACAGACCTTGGTTTACTAAAACCCTTTTTACTGTGAAGTCTACCCTCTTTTGCCTCAGCCAAATACTCGTAGGACCCGAAGAAAACCCAACAAAACAAATATTTTATTGCAAAATGTAGGCATTTAAAACAACGATTTATCTTATTTTTTTTTTCTTAGAAGCAACACTGGAAAGTCTTCTTTTAAATCCGTCCAATAACACGAGAAAAAGATACAATGGAAGTAATATACGAGCCTCTAAATTCATCTGGGCAAACTGAGCCAAAACCGGGCAAAACTCTGGCAAAGTTTTTAAGCTGTACTGTCTGACCATTTGTTTGACTTGTTAGTTGCAGAACTATTTGTGGGAAACTTTGTGTTTTTGTTTACCTATAGTAAGAGGGATACTTCAGGCGACGAAGTTTTCTTAACATAAATGTACGAGTATCTACTATATAGTACACATACAATTGTCCAGTTATTAAAGAACCACGGTACAGGGTACGGGCATATAGTTGCTGACTAGGCACAAAGCTAGACTTCAAGCTGCCACAGAGATTTGCCCAATTGAAAATCAAAGACACTGCCCACCTTATAAATTGTTTATTATCCGGATGGTAGCTGGTACACAGTTATAAACAAGTGGAGAAGAGAGAAGGAGTAAGAACTTGTCAGAGAACCTTTTAAGTTACTTACAGCTAGATTACATAGATATAATTGTCAGTGAGTCCCAAACCAGGCAGTAGGTCTGTATCTTAGGACTTGAAGTTAAACTGTAACGTTCAGATTTTTATAGATGTTTACTTATTCATTAGTAACCGACCCCAAGTAACATGGGACAAGGGCAGGAAAGATGATTCCATCATCATCAACATCAGTTTAACGTTCTCACTGCTGGGACTCAGGCCTCTTCTTAGGTTGGTGAATTTTTGTTTCTATGAATTGCCCGTTTCCTTACGATGTTCTCCTTCACCGTTTTGAGAGCAGTGATGATGAAACAATTTACGCAAAGCCTGCCTGCGTTTAAACTTACGACCTACAACTTGTAAGCCACCTTTTTTTTTTTTGGATGTGAAGTCATCCAATGACTTCTCCCGCTCTGGGTGAAGCGGATGGGCGTGTCAGACTTTTACTGACTAAAACCCGCCCGCGTTTCTTCAGTTGCTTGTGCCAGGGCCGCGGTAACTCTTTTTCAAATTTATCCGCGACCCAGTCAGGCATCGGCCCCAGCGGACCCCGTCACCTTTGCTGACATCTCTTTGAGGCGCGCGTGGAACACTACGCGCTGTTGACTCGGGCCCGGTCCTTATCAGAGGGCGAGCTACCCATTACTCGCCATCCGCAAGCCCGCGCCTACGGTGGCCGGGAATCGGCTTGCGACTCCTGACGCCCAGGGCGTCTCCTGTAATGGCTAGGGGCGTGAGGGCGTCTCCGTTGCGTCTCCCTCACGCGTTCTGCCTCCTCCTCTGTGAGCATTACTGCTTCGCAGAAGGAGGTGACAGGTTCACATGCCCTCTCGCTAACTTGTAAGCCACTGGGTTACCACTACTCTTTCCAGATATAATTTATGCGGTAAGAAATATGATTACCTAGTTAGGACATTCCATGCAGATTTTGACTACGTTAAACACGAATACGATTATGGCATCTCATTTAAAGTAACAAATCAACAACGGTAGAAGTACCTGAGTACTCCTTAACAAAACAAGTAATTTTACTTCTAGAGGAGTAATGAGTATCAAAATGAAAGTCGGAGGAATCCACGAGGGATGAACAAAGTTTGTTACTCAACGAGAGAAGTTATTATTTGGAGTAGCTGTATAAACAACGTTCAATTCATGAAGTCGTTTTATTTTTCTTCCGGTATTATCATGAACTGGGCTAGGGGTTTGGAAAATGTATGATGATTTCAACAAAATTCATGAATTTACGAGAATTTTGGATAAACAAAACGCAGTAGTAGAAGAGTTCTTCGAATTTGTTATAGACACAAACTCTAGCGTTAGCTTGCCTTCAAGACCTAACTTTATTATTCAGTTCTAATAATATTGATAGCATGTGCGCTTCATAAGTGTTAATAATTCAGTACGTCTAATTGAATGCCCGGGGTCTTAAAGTCAAGCGTAAATAAAGTCTAGGCAAGTGTATCCTATCGTCGACGACATCATAGCTTACCATCAGCCATATCCAAGTTACAAACGTTTCGTATCAAATCTCTTTCTATAATCGTAAGCCCTTCTATTTGTTTGGTCTGACAACGTGACTTAACGTGTAGATGTGTCCTTCCAATACATTAATTCATTTTTTAATAACGTTATCGTTCGTAGATTGTCAACTTGGCTACAGCGTCAGGTGAAATAGCGGTCAATCGCAATTCGTCAATAAAAAATGGCAAGTCAGCTTTTCTTTCAGAGGACGCGCTCGTTGTCGGTATCGTTATTATTTGTAGATATTTGACAGTCGTTATGGATAGTTATCATAATCATTTACGCTGATAGAAAGCTCGTTGCTCCATGCAAAATATAATACTCAGCTGCATTCGCTCCTCAGCAACCGACCCCAACATAATACTTAACTTACGTCACATCTTTCATCATCTTATTTACCGTCAGCTTATTTTTATCGGTTGCTTTTCGGGGATTGTGTGCGATGGAATTGCATGATCTAATTCTACCAAGCCCGTTGCATCATAGGACTACAAGACGTATGGCGATGCGCCATCGGTACATGGTGGACATCCCACCCATACGCACTAAACGTTTTGGATATACTTTCAATACGCGTACAGCTAAGGAGTGGAATTCCCTGCCGGAGTCTGTGTTTCTCGGTAGCTACAACCTCGGGGGCTTTAAGTCAAGAGTGAATAGGTTACTTCTAGGCAACGGTGCTACACCATATTCCACATCATCGCTTACCATCTGGTGAGTTAGTGGAGAAACGTGAGCCTAACTAAAATAAAAAATGTCAGCTTTCAGCTGGGTAGTATGCCTTTTGGTAATTCAATCTTCAGCAAGTAGGTACATCAAATTCAAATGTAGACCAACCCGAAACAACCCCTTTTCGGGCCAGTTACAACTACTCCACTAGTTACCATAAAACCAGTTTATCCAATATCAGACGAGCTTAGGAAGTTACCCTCATAAATATGGAAACCTATCTACATATTTATAGTGATTGTTCAACTGTAAAGTTTCGGTATGTTTTAGTAATTGGTAACACTTCAATTACAACGCATACTAATGGGTTCTGAGTAAATCTGCAAAAGGTTGCCTTTGGCTCCGTAACATCAAAGAATTTTGGTTACACGTAAAATTATTTTGAATATTTGCTTTAATGGCTCTTTGATACGATGTAAAATTATTAAAATTGTTTTTCTGTGAATATTATAGTTTCCGCGGATTCGGTTGTAGCTTCGGTTATCTTTTATTTTTTGGTATCATACTTATGTAGAAAAATATTTCTTAAGTTACATACCCACCACGTCCTCATAGAGTTTATTCTTCAAGTACGTTTTGCCAGGCATGCAGGTTTAACGTATTCATTATCACTCTACCAGTTGTAACTTGAATTGCCATTGAAGTTACCGCTCCGAATACTATGCACTGCCCTCCAATACAAGGAACGCATCCATTTTTTTTTCCAAACTCAATCATTGGTTTCACACAGAAGTCGTCTGCATCAAACTTGCCTGCATGTTTGCATTCCATTCCGACCAAATTCACCCAATGTATAGTTATTAGCATAGATACGAGCAATAAAACACCAAATCTCCCTCTCCTGCGTCATCACGGTTATTTATATAATCCATTCGTGCATAATGGGTACGGGAAATGCGAGAAAAACGGTACCGTCTGGTCCAATGACCGTTTTATCTGTCAGATTTGCACACTCAACTACAATATCAAGCTTTATACACTTCCAGTAAAAGCTGACCTGTCGTCCTATGCAAAAACTTTGAAATGCGAGGTCAGCTTAAACTGGATTGTTTAGATTGATATGTGAATGAGAGTACCTACTATATCAGATTATGCATGGCGGTCTCATTGTATGGAGAGAGGGTTATTTGTCCAATTTTGGGTGATACGCATAAATTCGACGAGTTTTGTGCCAGAGATAGCATTTTTATGTGGGTTTGACGCTGTTCTAATAGCCAGGTTATGGCTGCGTTTGAATATTTAACTAGTACTGCCTGTTTTCGGCGATTTGAACCTTAGTTCAATTGAAACTGTTTACCCACTGACTTTTACCGATTTCTTAATTAAAAATTTTATGTGGAGGTTGTATCAAACTCTAATTTAGCGATGCATACTGAAAAAAGATCCGTTAACCCCTAGAGTGCCTAAATAGTGGATTCACACGAGACACAATGGTTTTTTAATTGTTTCAGTAGTTACGGCATTCAACCGGCTGAAGTAGGGTTTGAGACGTTCGTAACTCCAAAATACTCAATTCAGATTTTCCGACCCTCACACAGCTTGCATGTGTACGTCATAAGGGACAATTACGTATCTTTAAGTCATTAGGGTTGAAATTTGGAGCAATAATAAATATTCTGTATGGCGATTAACACCAAGATTTACCCATTTAAAGGGTAAAATTAATAGGGCCAAATACCGAATACTGTAAATAAGATATTGGTAGGTACCCGAGTAGTTATCAAACATCACGATTGCATTCTAAACTCAAATAGTGAGTTGTTTTTCCTTTTTCTAATTTTGTTGGTATTAAATATTCGTAGATACAGTACTGGCTTTCGTAGAACCACTTCAGTTTTTGTTAGCGTGTTACCTGATAATATTGACCAGTTGTCGGTACTCGCTCCTCCTTTGCTCTAGTTTGCAATTCAGGTTATCAAACCATTCTCAGAATATCCAGTCATTTATTTTCGTGGCGGAACGCCACGGACGATCGACGACGGAATTTCCGCTCCGTGTGGCGTAGACCCTAAAGAGTGTGTTTGTCTTAGAGAGTATGTTTGTTGATTTGGTAGTCCGTCGTTGTTTTGCATAGCAACGGATTGACGTGATTTTTGCACACTTAGTATCCCCTAAGATATAATTTAATACCCATAATAATCAAGATTTATGTGAAATATGATCAAAATTACGTTACCTACTGTGATTGGTTAAATTATTTTTTAACAGCCGAGCGCCTCTTTTGACTGCGTTTAATTTGTGACGCGTCGATAATTGACTGCGTTTAATTTACAACGCGTCGATTATGTCTTTCCGGAAACCAGGTAGAGTGACTTTATTTTGATACAATTCTGCAGGAGCCGTTCACTGATACTGCCGCAGTGTTTAATAGTCTGGATTGGCTGAGAGGGGCAAGTGGTGGATTTGCCAAGGGATCATTGAAAAGAAGACTTAAACATGTCTTGCTTGATGAAGTATAGATAGTGCTGATAAATATACCTATGACTACTCAATCTTGTTGTTGAACAGTCGTAAACTCGTGAGTGAGTTTCATTCTCGCGAGAGAATAAACATTGTACGGACGCGCGCACGTGGATTTTAATGTTGTGAATTTGTTGTCTATATCTATTATGTATTTAAGTGAAGGTGCGGTCCGCCGCCGTCGCCGCCCGCGCTATCGAATCTACGGTGGTGGCCGTGGCCGAATTTGGTGGGTTTGTAATTATAAATATACATGCTTTTTTTTCAAAATATACAATTCATTTATTATTTTTATCGTTGACGTCTCAAAACTTTTATGATTCTACTGTGAATAAAAAACTTTTTTTACAAAAAATTTCTACCGACTTCCAACTAAAAATAATTAAAAGTGAAAATAACTTTCTTTTTCGAAGTCGGTGTCTTTGGTAGGTACCATTTTTTCCGTTATGGACACCGACTTCGAAAAAGAAAGTTATTTTTCACTTTGTAGTGTTTTTAGTTGGAAGTCGGTAGTATTTTTTTGTAAAAAAGTTTTTTATCTTTCAATTTTTAGTAGTACCTAATAGGCAAGTCTTAAGGTAAGGTAAGTTACTTATAATGCCAGAACAGTTTACCCAAATCCATGAAACTTGAACATAACCGGTGAAATGAGAGTGCACCAAGGTGAACTGTACACATCTGCGTACACCTTTTGATTGTACTGGCTTGACGTTATGTTATGAAATGACGTAAACAATAAACAGACATGCGATTGCAGCAATCCCGAGAGAGTTTCCGTTGTTTATTGAAGAGTTCTGTTATATATCTCCGAAGTTCTTCATCAGATCTTCACCAAATTAAAATGGAACCACTTTCGGAACATACTCTATCAATCAAAAAAATTTTTTTTTAAATCGATCTACAATTGACGTAAATATCGGTGAAAATACAAAAAAAAGCAAACATGAAGTCGAACATAGAACATCCTCCTTTTTGGAAAGTCGGTTAAAAAGGGGTATAATACTATATTTGACCTGTATGGCTCCGTCTCGATCTCGCGCCGGAATCATGATGGTCTTAGGATGTCAGTTCAGATCCTGTAGCTAGATAATGGATAAAATATTATTTATTATGAACTCCATACAAGTTACAGAAAAATAGATAAAAGGGCTATTAGCTAATAGAATAATCAAACACCGAAATAAATACGAACAATTTATTAATAAACAAATGTTAATAGTAGACTTGTAAAAGGACGCACAGCGCCATTGTTAGCACCCACGACGAGGAGGTGTATGTTGGAGTTCCGCCCTGATGCAGCTCGGCTAGACTCTCACCTGGTAAAGAAATAGAAGGAGTTAGCAAGGATAAGAAAAAAGGAAAAGCACCCAGAACTTTAACTCCTGTATTCAAAACGATCAAAAATTGGTCGCAATTTAATTTATAATATACTTTAATTTATAATTCTTAAATTTCCACTCTTCCCTTTCACTCACTCATCCTTTTCGCATGTGTTGTCGGATGAGATTGCATGCATTTTAACCCCGCCCATAAAATAGTACGTGCCACCGACTAGGGCACTCTTAAGAAACAAAACCTCATGCGAAAGACGTTGATACTTGTAGTTATTAGCTGTCTCAATGAAACTGTTATTAGCTTAGTTAAAATATATTATAATGAGTTAGTACGGTAGGTTCATTATCAGAATCGTTAGGGATAAAATAAAGTGCAATTGGTTAGTTGGTCTAAATAGATAGAAATCCTAAAATGATATGTTAGTATGAAATATGGACATCAAATCATTAATGATACAGTTTTTTATGCCAATAAAATCATTCACCCTATGTTTTACAGCCACAGCTTTGTAATGATGGCGAAGGCTCGAACCAATAATTACTTCCATATTCTGTATTTTCCACTCGAAAAAAACTCGAACCACCTTCCCTCAATCATATTGACTACAGCTTGTCATTTATTGACATTAAGGTCCTCAACTCGAAACTTTCCGTTAACATGGCGACCGATTCGAGTGGACTGGAGGAAGTTCCCTTCAAAAGGACTTAGAATACGGGGCACCACAGCCAAAATTTTTAAATTTGATTACTTACAGTATGACAAACGAAGGTGGTGGCGACAGAGGCGGGGTGCGTGCGGTGGCGCAGTTGTAGCGGCTTGCGTCTTTTCCGCGAACGCGCGCTACTCGCAGGATTGAGTTGGCGCTGTTGGAGCCGAACTTACTTACCTTTAATAACGTGAAGTATGACATGCGCTGGCGGCGATAACGGAGTAGGGGCGCGAGCGATGGCGCAAGTGTAGCGGCCTGCGTCATCTCCGCGCACGCGCGCTACTCTCAGGATCGAATTGGCGCCGTTTGAACCAAACTCGGTTCGTACACTGTGATAGAAAGATATATGTAAGGAACTGAGCAACAAAAGTAAAAAGTAAAAAACAGCGGTAAGTAGTACGCAGTACTTACTGGGTACTACTTACCGCTGTTTTTAAATACTTATTTACCTAATTGTTTTGTTTCTAAAACATCAATGGCATTCGAGTTCATGAGAATGACGACAAAATTCAAAAAAGTAAATCAGGAAAAGTTTGTAGCGGCTGTCGGACAATCCCGATGCCTATGTTTAACTAAAAGCAAAATGCCGTTTCCTCACCGTCATTTATTAATTGTATACCGCTCCGTTGACACAATGTCTTACAAACAAAAACTGTTTTCGCGACAGTAAATTGAATAAAATAATTCATAATTTTAATTAAAATTAAGGATAGAAAAAATAAATAGCTCGAACAAAATGAAAAGTTATACAGCTAATTAACGGTTAGCTAGCTACCAGTCATAAATATTGCCCTTTAGTATTTATACCCGACTGCCGAAGGAGGATAATGTGTTTATCAGTCTATGTGTGTTTGTATGTATGTATGTCTGTTCCTATGCGTGGGCCGATTTTGATGATTCTTACGTCAATCGATTCGTCTTAACCTTGCGAGTGTCACTAAAGACATGGCAGTAATCACAGATCACCATAGCGACAACAAGACGCCAAAAAGACAAAATCAAAAATATCTGCGGACTATGTCAAGTGGGGTATCGTTAATATACCCCACTTTATAAATATTTATTTATGAAATAGGTATTTAATATAATCTTCAGTTTTCTTTCATCATTTTAAATTTTAAATAATGGTTTAGGATATATAACGATTTAAAGTTGGTTAACAACCATTCTCGTTAATTACCTTATATCTCTCAAACAACTAGAAGGTTTTATATAATTTAGACATCGTTAGATACGTCTTGTGCGCCAAGGTTTTCTTAGATAAGTGACGTAAAAAAACCAAATTTTTCGAATTTTGGGCCCCATCTTGACCTGTGCATCATTGATGCACATAACATCTTTTTAGTTCGTTTCTAAAGCAGTCGTGATTTTGATATTTTAATTACGGGACTGTTCTGGGATGGTACTTACCTAATCCCTCCTCTAGTGGTGTCGTCATTCAGAAGGTCATCCTTCCTGTACCACAGGAGGGATGGGCCTCCCTCCATCTTCAGGCCGTTGACCTCACACCGCAGTGCCACGGTACTGCCAAGCTCACACACTTGTTCCGACACCGCTGCGCCTGCGCCGTCCACTATGCGGACTGACACTTCTAAAGGAAAGAGAAGAAACATTTAGAAATTTTTGTTCATGAGGTAAGTGCCTAAAACTTTGGCAGCAAAAATAAAAATAAAACAGCAAAAATCACTGTTACAGGTGAAAAAAAGTGTCCCGCATTGTCGCAATTGAGTAAATTATTTCCATATTCTGTTTAATGGTGCTCCATGCATCGTCTGATAAACTTTTATTTTTATGATTCTTTCGAGATGCGTTACATATCTATAGCTCTTTATCATATCTGCTGGATGTACAGTTCTATTAAATCAATTAATTTTCATTTGCCCATGCGCTTGACGATTTTGTGGATGAGGATGACATTCTCGGTCAACGCTTAAAACAACAATGACATGTCGAAGGCCTTCGACTATGTATCACACAAATTGCTAATAGACAAAATTGAAAAGTATGAGATACGGATCCCAGCATTTCAATTGATAGAAAGTTATTTAAATAACATCAATAATATTTTTATTATTTATCTAATAATATTATACATTTCTCAATTGTAATTTACTCATATATAACTGTAATATATAGTGTGTGTTTATAATTTGTAACTATAAATAAGTATTAACCCAAATGTTTACATGTCCCAGTATTATCACTAAGTGTTATGGATCTGTATTATTATTAATGTTAAGACCAAAATTGTACCAACACTTATTGCGATTAAATTGATTTGATTTAAAAGTGCTTACTCGATGCGTATTGCAAATAACCAATATGGGGTCGGATAACTACCGTTGGCACAGATTATTTTGATAAAATCCTCACGCGCCGGCCAACTACCAGCGCTCACCCAACCACAGTATAAAATAAAAATAAAAATAAAATAGTTTATTTGCACCTTCAAGTAAAAAACACACAATGTTATGGTTTACAATAAAAAAGATAAGCCAAAGGTAAGTAGAGTTGTAAGTTAAAGATGCAGCCAATACCTAAACTAAGATAACTTAATATCTTGTAATTATAGGTATCAGCGCCTACCCTCGTTCACAAATTGTAGCTGTTGATCAATAACATTCAAAACATGTATTTTAATTACAGAAATAGTTTCATGATTACTATGATTAGTTAAATTACAAAGCTAAAGAATTAGGCACTATTAGGTGCAAATCTAGAATTAAAATTAACAACCAAAATAAAAAAATAAGTGGTGTCAGCTGGTGAGTGTAGGGGTGTGTAAGTGTATGTGTGTGTGTTGGGTGTGTGGGAGTGTACTGTTTGTGTGTTGGAGTGTAATGTTTTTGTGTGGGAGTGTAATGTTTGTGTATGCGTGTCATGTTTATGTGAGTGCGTGTGTACCAGAGAAAACTTAGGATATAGATTTTTTTTTTTTTCAAGTAGAATAACGTAGGTGCTGTGCTCATGAATCAGTGTAAAATCATCCACTTAATTCTGCCATTCAAGACATAAATCTATACTAATATTATAAATGTGAATGTAAGTTTGTTTGTCACGCCTTCACGCAAAAACTACTGAACCGATCATCATGAAACTTTGTACAGATATTCTTGGAGGTATTAGAATTAACATAGGATACTATTTATTAAAATATAAAAAATACATATATTTTTTATAAAATAAAGAAATTATGCAAGTATGCTGAATAGTTTTTCAGTTTCATCATAGTTTAAGGATAAAAGCCAAGTGATCACATTCTGTTTGCACTCTCTTTTTGTCATGTGGAGAATGTGCAAATGTTTATTAGCAATGTTGAATAGTCTTGGGCCTAGGAACATGTTGAATTTTTGAGCAAAAGATGTTCTGCAGGGCACAGATTTTAAAAGATCGAAACGTCTTCTCCCTGTAATTTCTTTTTCAGTCAGGGTACTTAGCTGGACACAGGAATGCTGTCTCATAATTAACGCTAGTACAAACAGTTTACGTACAGTAAGCACCTCACATTCCCTGTACAGTTCAGTGGTAGAAAAATACCTGGGCTTGAAGTAACTAACCTTTAATAAGGCTCTTTGAGCTCTTTCAGCAATTAAATTATGCATTTTAGCGGCACCGCCCCAACAAGTAATACAGTAGGTTATAACCGCTTGACACAAGGAGTAGTAAATCATTTTCATAATCTTAGCATTGGCTGAATGCCTTATTTGTTTAAACACATATATGAGTTTTCTTATTCTGTTAGAGAGATTAATTATATGATTTTTAAAATTAAGATTCTTGTCAAATATTAGTCCCAAATATTTAATATATTCAACTGGGGAGAGAGACGGACAGGAACAATTGACAGTTTCATTATGGCAGTTGTGGGACGTTATACAATATTTTGATTGTAGCGCTTCACTAGGGTTGCGAATAGAGAATGCGATATATTTAGTTTTCTCGGTATTAAGAGAGAGATAATTTTGAGCAAGCCATTTTCTGACCGTTTTAAAGCCATGTTGTGCGTTTTGGTATGTTTCACTCCAAGCGTCACCATGGAATGTTAGGGTAGTATCATCTGCATACGAAATTATTTTGCAGTTTTTTATATTAAGAAGTGTAAGATCATTGATGTAAACTAGGAACAACGTTGGACCTAAGATACTACCCTGTGGCACTCCATGGGTAACAGGTAAGCTATCACTAGTAAAATTGCCAATTTTAACCTTTTGTGTTCTTCCAAATAAATAATTAGACAGTAATTTAAGTTGATTTCCACGGATACCAAGTTGATATAGCTTGTTAACTAGGGTAGGAATAGAAACAGTGTCAAAAGCCTTCGCCAGATCGAGAAATATAGTAAGGCATTTCATTTTGTTGTCTATAGTTTTGACAATATGTTCAGTAAATTCATTTAACGCATCTTCCGTGGACTTGCCTGTACGGAAACCAAATTGATTTTTCGAAATTAGGTTGTATTTTTCTAAATAATTTGTAAGTCTTTTATTAATTAACCTTTCCAAGATTTTTGATAAAGAAGTCAGAATAGAAATAGGGCGATAGTTAGTGACACGGTTTCTATCTCCACCCTTAAAAATAGGTCTAACTATAGACCGTTTAAGTGAGTCAGGAAAAATACCCATCTGCAGGCACATATTAAAGATATGCTTGAGCGGGGCTATTATATTATTTTTTAACAGTTTGAGTATGTCAGATGAGATTCCATCGTCACCTGCAGCACAGTTACCTTTTAGACCAGTGATTAATCTCTCAATTTCATCGTCATCAGTGTCAAGAAGAACAAATGAATTTCCAGTTAAGGACGTATGTCTTTGCGGCAACACCTCTGTTAAGTGTTGTAACCCTGTTGGAGAGGTGATTTTACTTGCTAAATTTTCTCCAACAGTGGCAAAGAACTCATTTGTAGCATTGACAGATAGCTTTGGTGTTGACCCCGTAGAAAGAAGATCTAACGAATTATCTTTTTTAGTGTTTCTATTAGTAATATTATTTATAGCTTTCCATATGCTTTTATTATTATTACCTGCTTCTCTTAGCAAGCCTTTTTCGTATTCACGCTTTAATTTACTAGTGATCCTATTATAGAAGTTCCTGTAACGTTTGTACGTGATTTCGAGCACAGCGTTATCCGGGTTTTGTTTAAGTTTTTTGTGCATCCGATCCCTGTTACGACTACACCTAAGAAGTCCAAGTGTCATCCAAGGTTTTAGTATTCTATATTTATTTGTTACAGTTAAAATTTTTGTGTTTATTTGCATAACGTGAGTTATTTTAGATATAAATATATCCATAGCAGAGTTTGGGTTAGTCGCATTAAAAATAGATGTAAAATCAAGCTGATCACCAGCCAGCTTAAGTGCCTCAAAATCAAGTTTCATAATTTGTCTTTTTAAATGTTTGTTAACGTTTTTAATTTTCGCACAGCAAAGTATGGGTGCGTGATCAGTAATAAGGGATTCAATTATAAACGTAGTTATTGGTATTTTTGTCTTCAAGATTACATGGTCTAGACAGCTCTTTGCACGAGTCGCTGTGTTAAATGCTGGCATAAGTCCACTAAGGGATAGAAAATCAAGATAATCCGACATGTAGCCATCAGAGCTATTGGTAGCAATATTTATGTTAATGTCACCCACCATAATAATGTTTTTGAAGGATGACAAACTATCTATTATTTTTTGTAGAGACATTAAGAAGTTATTTATGGTTTTAAAACAAAATGGCCGGTATATCGCTAAGATAGCCACTTCATTATTAATTTTAATTAGTAAGCAGTTTGCCTCTTGTATTATGGGTTCTTCTAGAGAGGCTTTAATACTACTTTTTATATATACTATCACACCATCATTCTGGTTATAGTGGGAAGATGTAGACATACTTAGATATCCATCTAATACAGGGAGATTCCGAACGCATGACATCCAGCACTCAGAAAGAACTATAACATCACTATCAAATTGCAATCTTTGCAGAAATACATTAAGTTTATCAAAGTTAGCATTGAGGCTACGAATATTTTGCGACAAGATTTTTAAGTAGCAGTTAGGGTTTTCAAGAAAAGAAGCGCAACATTCAGGTTCACAGCTAATCGTGTCTGATATTGAATAGTTATCAATATCACATAATACATCGTTATCGAATTTTAATATTAAATTTCACAATGGCGTACAACATTGATACGTGATGTTTGTTTGTAAATATTATCAAACAGATAAGTTGTATGATACATTTTAGTAAAGTCATTAGAAAAGTCCATGTTACAGTAAACATGAATTATTTTGAAAAGTTTTGTATTAGTCAGATTTTTATGCATAACTGTGATAAGTGGGGTAGTTAAATCCTTAGTTTTCAGTAGGTGTGTGGTATGAGTAGACAGTGTTTTGTGGGTACGTATGTATGTTTGTTGTGTTGTGTTTTTGTAAGTAAATTTGTGAGTGGTTTGGTCTAAGTTTGCCGTTTTACATGCAAAATAAACAATATAGAATCTTTGATATAAAAATAGCAGCATTTTTAAAGATAAAAGCCAAAAGGTATAGCGATAGAAAAAAAATACAATTAAATTAGTAGCCAGTTTAGCAGGAATGCAAAAGTTTGTGTGGTAGCAGTATGACCTCATTGACCTCGTTATAAGTCATATCTTCGTATCAATCAGTTTAACAAGTTGTTCTTCGGTTTTAATATGGATAGTAGGTTCCAGCTCGCCTTTTTTAACCAAAATCTTTCCATTAGAAGTCCAACAGTATTTCAGTTGATTGTTTTTAACATGCTTTCTTGAGATAAAGTGCAGTTTCCTTGCATTCGGAGTAAGGTATTCAGAGATATACACGGGGGATGACACCCCTGCTCCCAGGTCGGCACCGTTCAACTGGACCTGGTTCTTAGACTGATTATAGGCTTTAACCGCCCTCAGCACAGTATTTTTTGAAGCATTATTGCCAAATTCAATAAGTATAGAAGGGTGGCTGTCCTTCTTACTTGGCAATCGAAAAACGTCTCTTATACCTGAAACAGATACCCTGGCATTAATAGTTTTAAACAGGTTACCCATGCATCTGTCTAGGTCGCTCCTCGTCTCGCCTTGCTTCCTCGGTAAGTTCCTCATTTCCAGAAAATTTATATTTGAGATCCTCTGCATTTCCTCAATTTTATCTTCTAACGACAAAAGAAGTGCCCGGTGTTCCTTACACTCCCTTTCCAAGCGGTCACTCTTGAGCTTCATATCATCATATTGCTGTGTAGTAAATGATATGGACTTATCTATTTCCTGGTTAGACTTCTCAATTAACATAAGGGAATCTTCAATTTTTGTAAGTCTTGCATCAGTATCCACCTTAAAAGACGCGAATTGCGCCCTAATTTCGTTCATCGTGTCAGTTTGCAGTTTAATAAACATTTGCTTAATATCATCCTTAAAGCCCAAAAACTCATCTCTGAAAGAAATATCTCCTGACGAACTTCTAAAACGCTTCAATGCCCTGCTCTTTGATACATAATTAGTGGGCGTATCGGTTATTCCAATTGTAGATAAATTAGGTTCCGAGTTGTTGTCAGGTGTTTTAAACATTATTATCAGCAGCAGGTACACGATAGTAAATATCTCAAAGAATGTATCGCAGCCACAAATATCACTCCACAAGTGGGTACTTCACAATAAAAAAATCCACAAAAGTTCAATACTAATGTCAACAATGTCACATTGGTGGTTTTGCGTTACCTTCATTCATGCGGAGCGCGAACAAACTTCGAATAAGCCTCACACATTCGATGTTTTGAAGTATCCGTGCAGCAAACTCGTCTTGCGCTCACACACCGATGACTACGACGCACGCACGGCCGAAGTATATCACCTGTCTCCCTCCGTCTCGTCGCTGCTCGTCACACAAAGGCCGCACAGTGATGAACGTTACTTGCTAACAAAGTATGGGCGCCTGGTACTACGCGCGATTAAAAACTTTATTTTTCGCAGCTAAAAATTATTTATTTTTACAAACTTTTCGAAACATCAAATTACGGAGGACACGTCTGCACGCAATCGCGGTCCGAGGGAGAGGGATATAAACATACAAACAGTATGGAAACTACCTAAAAACGCTCGAAACGGCACACTCTCACAAACACGCGCACCGACGACACCCCTAAGCAGGGTTCGCTGTGCCGCGTCGAGATGAGTGGTCACGTATAGGTATATCTCCGCGTCTACCGTGTGCCCACTCCAACGAGCGCACGAAACGTTTTCTTCACACCGCAGCTCATATACGCTCCCGCCAAAACTTGTAAAAGTTTACACCGTAATGACAAAATTAAAGATTGACTTTTGCTGAGATTAACCGAAGGCATGAGATAACCACTGTACTGTTTGTATATTTATACTGTAGCGTTGGGGACGTTGGGGCCAATGCAATTTTCTTGATCCACACGTTGTTGGACAAGTGTAGTTGGGACCAAATGTGGAGCCGGCCTAAAGGTTCTGTTTTGCTGATCAGGTCAAAACTTTAAATATCTACACTAGGTACTCATAATATTAAGCATATTTTTTGTGGATTGGTCACTGGAGCCACAAACAGAACTGACTCTTAAAACTGATTTGGAAAAGAAAACTCTGCAAGGCAAGTAATTAAAAAAAAATTAAGAAAGTTGAATAACAAAATTGCTTCAAGTTCTTTGTTGTTAACCGAACTGAAGTCTTCGTTGAATTTTTTCAGTAGCTTTTGATAATAACGGTTAAAAGCTTCAACTTTCTTGTGATCTATTTAAGGATCTTATTTATCAAAAAGCTTTGAATCTGTTGAATATTATAAGTATTTAAATAGCGTTGTCGTTTCAGAAGCAACACTCAAATTTCTCAAGTGCATTTAATGAAACGGGCATCCAAATCATCAAACCGGTATAAATAATAAGGTGATAAGGTGGTGCAATGTACTTCTCTTCTTTAAAGAAATTCTCTGGCACTTCACAAAAAAGAATTCGATCACTACTTGCATTCATCTATTATCTATATTATTTTATTATGTTCGAGTTCTGTTTGTATAGAACGCTCACTGTAAAGGTGTGGACATATTTTATAAAATCCATCAGCTTTAACATCTTTCATCAAGGTAAATAAAAATCTATATAAAATCATCATCAGCTGACCAAAACATGTATGGAAGATACAATTTTGTTTTTTGAGAACTGTCTATAACTTCCTTGGAGAAAAAAAAATGTTTTTTTATCGATAGGGTCACGCTTGACCACTATCTCACCTGATGGTAAGTGGTGATTTGGTCGACGATGCACGCTTGCCTAGAAGTAACCTATTCACTCTTGACCCCTAGATTGTAGCTATCGGGGAACACAGACTCCGGCAGGGAATTCCACTCCTTAGCTATACGTACCATGAAAGTATTCCACATTCCAAAACATTTAGTGCGTATGGGTGGGATATCCACCATGTAACGATGGTGCATCGCCATTCGACATATAGATTGGTTGGTTGTAGGTTTATATGGGTAGAAGAAGTTTTTTCTTAATAAGACCACACCTTCCCGTTATACCTTGCATAATAGAGGCCGATTGCCATTTAAAAGTCACAAAATATCTAAACTTCGGCTGCTACTGACAAATGCCATTAACACCAATAGACCGACGTCCTAGTAAATACCTCCTCAATAATAATCCGTGAAGAATTAAGTGATGTTAACTAACCTGGCACCCGTAGCGTCACCCTTGCTGTACGAGGAGGATGGGCAGACAGCTGACAATCATAGTGTGCTGCATCAGTCGGACGCACCTCCTTTATTTCTAGTCTCCAGATGTCTGGAGGGATGAAGCGGGCTGAGTATCTGGGAAGAACGTAATTCGATATGCATTCTGATCAAATGGAATGAGCAAGATGATAACTTTATCTTAATGATGCAACACTGAGTGCTACATCGTTGTTTGTTTGCCATTGCTGTCCCACTGCTGGGCAAGACCAGCAAGTCTTCTAGACATTCTTTGCCAGCCATCATGCTACGCATCCAAATCATCTTGCCACCTCTTTCTGGGTTGTTGACGTGGTTGTAGGTAAGAGATAAATATACCTTATAGGTCTCAAACCTACCGTACATCATAACGACTTTCAATAATTTTGTCGCAGAAAATGAATAGCACCCGACACTGTTTAAACATTCCACCGCGTAGCTTCGATCATTCACAAACTTTTCCTTACACCAAATAAACAAAGTTCCAAAAGAATTCTCAAAGAGCGCTCTAAAATTCTTCATCATACATAATTTCACACAGTTTGTAAAGTATACGAAACTCTGCTTAGCCTGTAGGAGGGAAGACTACGCTTATTTATATTTTCGTCTCCTCCCCAACTTTGTCCGGAGTTTATTCAAGAGCAATATATTAAGAAGTTTGAGAAAGCCGTCGGGATAATTGAGTGCAATAAGTAAGTGTTTTTATTTTATTAATTTGGTGAAGTTTTACCTGTCGTCCGCGGTATACTGTTGCGTGCCTGTCGTTAGCAGCTCCATCGGCTCTTCATCGTTTTTCCGTCGCACCCAAGATACCTGAACAAAATTAATCATTGTGTGCAGAAAAAGATAAACTTCATTACATGTAACCAGCAAATTATAAAATGATAGATGACGAAATAAAGAAAAAACGGAAATAAATAATAAAAAAATGAAAGCGAATGAAACTTAACAAGAAACATACTTATTACCAGTTTATCATGAAGGGCATCCACTTTGCAGTCTAAGTGAGCAGTGGAGCCCACTAGAGCTTCAATTTCTGGCGCGGCCGCCGCATAAATGCTGTTGCCATTGCCGACCCTGAATAGACAAAAAATGTTTGTAATTAATGGCACATTAAACCCGTAATATTCACTCGAAGAATACCAAAAGTTACTCTCAGAAATATCAAAGGTGTTTCTAAACTTCTTAACTTTGAACATTTTACCTTTAAATCCGTTTGTGAAATGATTATACGAGTATAATTTGAAATACCGCAAAAAATTGCTCTCAACGACAGAAAAATAGAAGGAAATTATGTTTAAGGAAGTTTCTTTCAGTGAAAACATTTTTGAGAATGCCGTGTTTACCAAATTATATATTCGTGAAGTTGAATTGGGATACTTAAAATTTTATGAAATTCATCATAACAGTTTTGCTCTTCGTTAAGTCAACAGAATTGAATTAATTTTGGTACTGGCCGTTCTGCCAAACCATTAGGAGGGGGCAAACAGGGTATTGTTATAAATGTCGGCCAAACCTTAATGTTTTTCATCAATTCTATTGTAAACATATTGTTTTGCTGATAAAATACTTACACAAATGTTTTGTTTTGATTTTCGAGATTCTGTGAAATACAATTTGGTTATTACCATACTAAATTGTTTACTGTTAACAAATGTTTCTTCAACAGTTAGAAAGGGCAGTTTGTGTTGTAGAGGTGAATTATTTTAATGTATTTGTTTAGGACTGTGGATATTCTAGCTTAAACCAATAATCAAAAAATAAATTCATTGATGTTCTAATCTAGACCAAACTAGACAGAACTTTGCTGGAGTAACAATTGACCTAGGTGCCCTAGTAAAATGGTAATGTTTGATAAGTATGAACCAGATTTTAATGAGAGAAACTGTATACAGTACTTACTTCTCGTTCCTATGATGCTGATGAGTATTAGAATATGTATCGAATATATAATTTAGCAACGGTGCACTGGATCCAGTCTCCCCTGGTTTTCTTCTCCTCTCCATAATCGATGGCGGGTGACTTGACAGTAAAGACATTGCCGTCGCTTCTATATATCGTTGTGTGTCACTTGTCGTCACTTCTATGAATGTTCTTACTACATTCACAACCCGTCTCTTTCTGTTCTTCTTATTATCTGTTCGTGATTTTTCTTCGTCTTTGTCTACTATAACTCTAGCACCCTCATTAGATACCCTAACATTACTTTCACCAACCTGATCAACATTCAAGCAACACTCAACGTGATTCTTATCAACACTGGTTGGATACTTGAGATTGTTGTATAAGAAACTATGTGTTAGATTAACACTGGAGTAATTAAAGTTCTCGCCAAGTTTGCTCTGATTATGTAGGTCTGAGTTAGTGTGTAACATTTGATAGAGTTTGTTTATAGTTGGGAGGGAGCCGGTCTCCTGAAAATTGTTGGTTTCGTTCAATATCTTTGAGGCGACGTCGGCGTCGGTGCCTGAAAATGGAAATGTAAATTTTAGACTCGATAAACAATCAACTATTTCGGCCTGTCTGGGTACACTGTGACCTTTGCGTTGGTAAGTAAACTAGAAGCTTTCTATTAGGTTGTTACCCACTTTAGGCTCTGTTTGCTGCCTTTCAAAACATTCAACAAAGGGTGTTTTGCAAACATGTTTCAATCTTGTATGAGTTTTTTTTGTGAGGTCGATATGGTTAATACACACTACTTGGCACTATATATTTTCTTAGTTCTCTTTGACGCTTCAATTGACTTACGAAGATTTAAAAAAATATAAGTTTTTTTCTAAGTTCCACTTCAATGCTGTTCAAGCAAAATCCAATCACATCCTCAATATATGAAATCATGTAACATTAAAAAAACTCCAAGCAACTGCCCCTCAAAGATTCATCCGCACAGTTTATTTAAAATCCCTCTAGAATTAAAATATAATAAGGGCACTTAGGAATACAAGTTGAAAGCTCCCGAGAATTTGCAATTTAATTTGTTAGACGACGCGTAAAGAAAATAATTTTTAAATGGTCTACAGCTCACGGAACGGGACCCTTTGAACAAGCTGGCTTCAGAATAAACAAAATTTGGACAGCGATGAATTTGTAATGCTCTGGAGGGTCATTTTGAATCTTGGCTTTATATCTGCGAAGTACCATTGAGGAAGATGAAATACGAGAAAACAAAAGACGAAATGAAATGATTCAATTTGGTGAAATATTGTATGCAAATCAGAAAATGGCAGATCACAATAAAGTACAAAGAATTGAAAAGGAAGATGTTTTGTTAGATCAAATTACACCGTAGTTCAAGATGAGGAAAACAAAAAGAATATTAATTTAGGCCTTATTGACATGAAACATACATAAATAATTGTCACAGATACATAACATCACGCCTGTTTTCTTAGAAGAATTAGGCAGAAGAACAGCTGTAGTACTCCCAAAAAGTAATAATTAGTATATCAATAGCTGTATTCGATACACTATGAATCCGAGCATAAGGTTTCATCGCATATTACAGTTCGCTGCTACTCATATGTTACTCAGCTGTAGCATATTAGAAGCTGGTTTTGTTAATGAAAATATCATGAGGAAACCGGGATATACTAGAATCATAAATTGGATGACACACAACATCTACCTTAGGCCCTGGGCCTTCGTGGTGAAAAAAATAACATTATATTCAATGGGAAAAAGGAAAGGATTTCATTGGTCAACCAATGAAATATCTATCCTAAAATATATGAGTGTGTTATGTTTTCTAAAAAGTATATTAATTGTTGTTTACCTCGACAGGGCAGTGCAGCAAGAGCGGCAAGCAGCAGCGCCGCTGTGGCCGGCGCGCACATCGCTGCTACATCATCATTGACTCTGCAAAAAAACAAAAATACTATCACCATTCGTGTGACAATATTCTTCAAGTCATTGAGGTAATAATGTACTACGCTTCAAGTCTTATTCTTTTTCGTTGTATCGACGATTCCAAAATTAAAAATGTTTTGACCAGAATTCAGCCACGGCGCGCGGCGGTAAGACAAACGGGGGCCATTCTATGTCGTGTCAATGCCATTGTGATTTAATTATGAAAATGGGATCGTGCTTTTCGTCCTGTATAGCTCTATCTCTCTCTAGGTAGCGGTCTCTAGTATGTGGTCACCGACTCCAATAGATTTTATTTTAAAAGGGGCAGCGCAGATGTTTTGTTATTCCAGAGAAAAAATCAGATGTCTCTTAATATTAAAACGGGCTCACATCTATGAACTTGAAACCAGAATACAGTAAAACTAATTGGCAAAGGAATGAGTGCCTATTAATTCCGCTTTCCCAGAATATGTTAAACTGCTCTTCTTTCATATTTTCTTTTACAAAATATTGTAAATCTAGTTTCACAAAAAAAAAGCAGATAATAATGGCTGTTTCACCAACCATAAAAGAACATTTTCACAAACTTTTCTTTTCATTTCTTAGGTATAATTATTATTCACAGGTACTTTCGACTTCTACGTTTCTGTTTCCCAAAATAAAAACGCTTCCTGAATAATTTATTAGTCTGTAGGTACGAGATTCAATACATTTTAACTTTTTCGTAAACAAGCGGGATTTGGGGAGATCCCTAAGGATTTCCTGAGTATACGTTTTGTTTCGGTTTACGAAGCGACGGTGTCGAACAAGCTCAGTGGCATTATAAATTCGAAGTTTAGATATATTCTTGTATGACGTTGGCTGGCTGTTTTTCTTTTAATTTAGTGGTTGCATTTACGAAAAGAGGTTGTCTATTCCAACTTTTTTAATGATAGTCATTTGAAGAATCAAACATAAAATTAGTAGTTGTAGTTTGTATTAAATCATCATCATCATCATTTCAGCCGAAAGCGTCCACTGCTGTACATAGGCCTCCCCCAGGCGTCGCCACATTGACCAATCCCGTGCGTCTCGCAACCAGCGCCTGCCCGAAACCGGTAGTCGGAGGCCTTCCAACGCATCGTCTTCCAGTTCGCGGTCGCCATTCCAGAACTTATCTGCCCCATCTATCATTCGTTCTGCGAGCAATGTGCCCTGCCCACTGACATTTTAGTTTCGCAATTCTTCGGGCTATGTCGGTAACTTTGGTTCTCCTGCGGATATCCTCATTTCTGACGTGATCACGCAAGGAAACACCGAGCATAGCCCTCTCCGTTGCCCTTTGGGTGACTTTAAGCTTTCTGTTAAGGTCCATTGTGAGCGACCACGTCTCAGTCCCATATGTGATCACTGGCAATACACACTGGTCATAGGCTTTTGTCTTGAGACACTGCGGTAAATTGAACGAGAAGATACCACGCAACTTCCCGAACGCCGCCCAGCTGAGTCGGATTCGACGGTTCACCTCTTGTACTAAATAGGTACTTTTAAACATGAAATCCTTATGTGAAAAAAATTCCTGCTACTATAATAAACGTGAAAGTTTGTGAGGATGAATGGATGGATATTCGTTATTCTTTCACACAAAAACTACTGAATGGATTTTGATGAAATTTTACAGAAATATAGCTTATACATCAGAATAACACATAGGCTATAATTTATAAAGATATTGGAAGAAGTACTAATACGCCGTGGGCGGAGCCGCGAGCGGCAACTAGTATCTAATGACTGGCTTAAACAATTTTCAACAGGCAATCATACCACTTGAATTACACTTGAATTAAATTTATGACAGGTAGATAATTTCTTCCTAGAAATCAGATAAGGGTTACGCATACTCTCATCGATATGGCAACACTTGGTGGAGGCCTATGTCCAGCTGTGAATGTCTTTCGGCTGAAATGATGGTGATATTCTTATCTAGGGCATCACCCTAGGTACCTACCTACACCTGTACGCGAAACCTTTCAAAACATAATAATACTAGAGTCTATGATTTTTGCGCATTATAATATCTTTAGAAAGGTTGCCCTTATTATGAAAACTTTTACCCTTTGCCATTGTCCTATCTTATTGTTTTAGGAGAAATCTTCTCATACCCGTTTTATTAAAAAAAAATATAATGAATTCCGAATAAAGACAATGGACGAATTTTTGTCGTGAAAAACAAAACGGTTTTTTAATTATAATTTTGCGGAAACAGCCCGTCGAAACTAATTATAATTACGTTATTTACATATTTTTTGTCTAGGGCGCTAAAGAGTTTAGAGAAATAAGCAATTCGTTTACCTACTTGTACATACAGCATTTTTATTCTGTTTTCTCATTGTTTAATTAATGTTGATAGGCTTGGATTAAATCGCCAACCAACTAGATGGAAGTGGCGATTTAGTCGTCGATGCAGCACGCTTACCTAGAAGTAAATTATTCACTCTTGACATAAAAGCCCCTTAGTAATAGCTTGGGAAACATAAACACAGACTCCAGCACGGGATTCCACTGCTTAGCTATACGCCCAACGGAAGTATTCCTAAAGCTTACCAAGTATATATTCTTTCAAGTATTAATCTAAACAAATGATATATAAAGCCGAATTACTTAAAAGGATAAAACAACTACAACACTATTTCTCGACACTGTCACCGCGCGCCCGATTCTCATTCGAAAAGTGTTTCATACTTCGAGTGCAACTGTACAATTCCATTCGCTTCAGGTGTTCTACGTGGTTACAATATTTGCACTTGCTTCAATTGTTTTGCATTTTCTGAGCACACAGTGTAGTAAAAATAATGTAAAATTCAATTTCTTACAATAACCCTGAAGTGTACGAGTATCACACAAACAAAATCTAGCTCCATTTAGATCAACAGTGCCCCTTCGCAGGATATGGGCCTTTCCTTGTCTGCCTTTCAAGCTCGACCACCTTTTCAGGATTTGGACGATGCCAATGAAAGAGATGGCCAAGTAGCTTCATACTGAGACTTAGACATAGACAATAGTGAGACTATATTTGAATAAAACGACAGAAAGAAAAATAATAATGCAGAGATGCCCGTGTCCCAGCAGAAAGAACTTTATAGGCTGACTGTGCTTAACGCAATCGTCACAATATAACATCAAGGCGACGAACAAAATTATTCACGACTGACAAAGTATTAAGACTTAAACATTATATTCAAATCTTTCAGAAACATTAATTAAAACATCACTCCAACAACCGCAACAAATAATGAACTCATTTAAGAAAATAATAGCCTGTACAAGTACCAACAAATTTGCTTCTCAAATGGCGTGAAGTGTTAATTAAATGCCACCAGTAATTTAAAGCTTGGCCAACACTGGACCACGCTTGTCCAAATTGGCCTTACAAGTTGGTCCTCCCAAAAGTTCTCGAACAACTGACAGTCGGGAACCTGAATACGATATTAGATTTCGTCAGAACGAAGACGTAGGACGCTTAATCAAATTACATTGTGTTGTAGGTACATGATTTAGTTACAATAGAAGGCTCTAGTCTGAACGGTAGTTAATTACGTAAACCTGTTACGAAACAGGTAGACTCGTTTAATTTAAGGCTTTGTTCGTATAAGTGGTTGTAAAGCCTCCTGTAATTACATAGAATTCTGAAAGGTGCCTAAATATGAAAGCTATGGACTTATACTTCCCATTCACTGATTTCAAATTTCCCGAACAATGCGTACATAACTCTCACATAAAATGAATAATATATTATTATTATATTGTCACCTGTGAGGAGCTCGTGGCTAAATAATAACAGCCGCACGGATCGATCTTCAAGGTTAAGCAACGCTTGACGAGGTCGGTCCGTGGATGGGTGACCATTTTCAACATACCGAGTTTCCTCCGTGCCTCGGAAAGCACGTTAAGCCGTTGGTCCCGGCTGTCATTTGAAGATCTTTGACAGTCGTTACTGGTAGTCAGAAGCCTGAGATCTGACACCAGTCTTGCCAAGGGGTACCGTGTTACCCAGTTACTGGGTTATGGAGGTCAGATAGGCAGTCGCTCCACGTAAAACACTAGTGCTCAGCTGAATCCGGTAAGACTGGAAGCCGACCCCAATAAAGTTGGGAAAAGGCTAGGCAGATTTTATTATATTGTCACCTGTCAACTGCAAGAGCAGAATAGAAAGTGCAACGCTATTTAAATTTCGAACGACATTCAAGTAACAAACTAATTTGCTTTTAAGCCGGCTCACACGTTTGAAGAACAATGGCAAACAGCCAACACAAAACAACAAACACGAATTTGGCCATGGGTGTTTGTGTGTGTTCGCCTATTTTTGTTTGTGTTCGCTCGTGTTCGGCATCGGTGTCGATTTCTGTGTATACATCAAAGGGTGTTTGACAAACGAGTTTGAGATGTATCCAAACGCCTTTTCAGTTCAGAGGTACGCACAAGCTTGCGGGCGGCGGACGGAGTTAATAGTGATGGTCAAATTTACTAAGAGTGACATTTTGTGTATCCTAACCTAATTTGTAAGGAAAAGTATCTGATCGGTCTGAGGAGGTTAACACGAAAGTAATCGCTGCCACAACAAGCTCGTCGTCTGCCAAGGTTACCAATCCGGAATATACTAACAGGTTCGCCAAGCCTGTGGATGCCGTGTTTGTGTTGTATGATTGTGGTCAGTGTTTGGCACGTGTTTGGTATTTGCCACTGTTTGTGGCAAACACCAAGCATTTGGAGGCGGCTTAAAATAAACACGAATCATATTTCGACTACATTTGAATTTCAATATTACTATCATATCTAAATCTTTCAAAATAAACTGAGTAAATATGGTTACCAGTAACAGAGTACAATACTACTGAGTGTTGAGCCACACTACTGAGTGTTGAGTTGAGGTACCTACACGAAATAATATTTTTTTTGATACTTTTTATTTCCAACGGTTGACATTCGATTAAACTTATCTTTTCATGATATAGAAATAAATCTAGAAGATATCTTCTTTGTCTAGTATTAGGCACCTACTGATAAAAAATATGGTCCATCTATGCGCAGAAGAGCAGCTGATCGATTGTGCACGTACCTTAGGGACCGGATTCAATTCCAAGTTAAAAAGCTTCTGGTGATCTAGACAGGATTCTTTACAGTCGAGGCTGTATAGAAAACGTAGGAATAGTATTTTATTCAGATATTTCAGTAGAGTACACTTCTCAAGGGAACAAGGGGAATGAACGGAAGATTTTTAAATCAATGCATTTACGTTTGCTGCGGTCTGTTTACGGTTGGGTTATCATTTCTAAAATTTGAAGACTCGACTCCCTGGTTTTTTGGATTGAGAATTGGAGGATAAGAACTTATCAAACTTAAATGGATACTAAGGTACAATGAATAAATTGCCAAATGGTAAATAACCAACTCTGAACCTCATATTCTCAAATCGTAAAAGCTTATGCTTCGTCAGTCCAGAATTGGAGCATCGTTTTGTTTCGGATATCACCCCAGAGTAGAGGACTGGGAAAATTTTAGACTATAGAAGACTTGATCCATAAAAATAATACAGCTAATTAGCGTCTCAAATGGTTTTAAAATGGTAATTTCGAGTCTACTAAAGAAATAAACCCGGAGAAGTAGAACTACTAGTAGAGATAGGTTTGATTTTTTAAATCAACCGAAGATTTTTAGGAGCTTTATAATTTTTTTTTGTACCGATCCTCCCATAGAACCAAGTCACCCCAGTCTCCCTTACAAATAGCCATCATCTCTCTCGGCTCATGCGTACCATAACTAATCTACAACCGTGGATCCTTATAAATTCATAACAGTATCTTTACAAAGAAAAAATCCACACCGTTCGATAGCAACTCAAAGAAGTTTATTCATCAAAGTTAAAGCGACCGTAAAAACAAAGTATATACAGAAATTATGTCAAAACGACGCGGTAAGACTGAAGGAGACGACAAAAAATACAATTACCATAAATAAATTATTCAAAGCATAATAAACCTTAGTGCCACCTTAGACGGTTCAACTTGAAGATGCATTACACCTCACATAATCCCATTTGCTTCTGTGCATAATGAAGCTTAAAGAAGTGGCTTAGACGGCAAAGCTAGCGACGAGGGCTTAGGTATATTATATTTTTAACTCGACTTTATGCTTTTATTGGTAAGGTTTAAGCAGATTTGCAATAGTATTGCTGGCAAGAAAAATACTTTGGATTTTCATTTGTTATCTTTCTATCTAGCATTAAAGTAGGTAAGTATAATTAACATTAAAATCTCTATTCGGAAAACTTACATTTTGGAGGCCATAATCTAAGACCACGACCATACTACACACTGCAATTTAAATAAGCCAATAGATTCAAAAGCAGAAATAAATCAATAGCCATAAAGATGCTTAAAAGCCTTCATCCGCTTTAGTGCCGTAAAACGGCAACTTTCCAAGCATACTGCTTAGTAACAGTAAGGTTAAAAGGTTTGAAAAAAAATATATATTTATTATTGTTTTATGTAAATTATTTTTTAAACATGGTTTTTTCGTATAACAAATAGTTTTGCCTTAAAAAACATAATTAGCAACACGATATTTTTCGCAACTTTTGGATACTCCTCAAAAACGACTTGGATGTTTAAAAATATTTTTACACAGAAAATATGATAGCTGGAATTTCTTCATAACTGAAATAACATATGTAAACCAAATAATATTTTGCAAACAAAACTGTTCAAAATGATAATGTAACTGTTCAAAATATCAATATTAGGTTCAATATTGAACCTAATATTGATATTTTGAACAGTTAACCTAATATTGATATTTTACAATGAATAAATTGCCAAATGGTAAATAACCAACTCTGAACCTCATATTCTCAAATCGTAAAAGCTTATGCTTCGTCAGTCCAGAATTGGAGCATCGTTTTGTTTCGGATATCACCCCAGAGTAGAGGACTGGGAAAATTTTAGACTATAGAAGACTTGATCCATAAAAATAATACAGCTAATTAGCGTCTCAAATGGTTTTAAAATGGTAATTTCGAGTCTACTAAAGAAATAAACCCGGAGAAGTAGAACTACTAGTAGAGATAGGTTTGATTTTTTAAATCAACCGAAGATTTTTAGGAGCTTTATAATTTTTTTTTGTACCGATCCTCCCATAGAACCAAGTCACCCCAGTCTCCCTTACAAATAGCCATCATCTCTCTCGGCTCATGCGTACCATAACTAATCTACAACCGTGGATCCTTATAAATTCATAACAGTATCTTTACAAAGAAAAAATCCACACCGTTCGATAGCAACTCAAAGAAGTTTATTCATCAAAGTTAAAGCGACCGTAAAAACAAAGTATATACAGAAATTATGTCAAAACGACGCGGTAAGACTGAAGGAGACGACAAAAAATACAATTACCATAAATAAATTATTCAAAGCATAATAAACCTTAGTGCCACCTTAGACGGTTCAACTTGAAGATGCATTACACCTCACATAATCCCATTTGCTTCTGTGCATAATGAAGCTTAAAGAAGTGGCTTAGACGGCAAAGCTAGCGACGAGGGCTTAGGTATATTATATTTTTAACTCGACTTTATGCTTTTATTGGTAAGGTTTAAGCAGATTTGCAATAGTATTGCTGGCAAGAAAAATACTTTGGATTTTCATTTGTTATCTTTCTATCTAGCATTAAAGTAGGTAAGTATAATTAACATTAAAATCTCTATTCGGAAAACTTACATTTTGGAGGCCATAATCTAAGACCACGACCATACTACACACTGCAATTTAAATAAGCCAATAGATTCAAAAGCAGAAATAAATCAATAGCCATAAAGATGCTTAAAAGCCTTCATCCGCTTTAGTGCCGTAAAACGGCAACTTTCCAAGCATACTGCTTAGTAACAGTAAGGTTAAAAGGTTTGAAAAAAAATATATATTTATTATTGTTTTATGTAAATTATTTTTTAAACATGGTTTTTTCGTATAACAAATAGTTTTGCCTTAAAAAACATAATTAGCAACACGATATTTTTCGCAACTTTTGGATACTCCTCAAAAACGACTTGGATGTTTAAAAATATTTTTACACAGAAAATATGATAGCTGGAATTTCTTCATAACTGAAATAACATATGTAAACCAAATAATATTTTGCAAACAAAACTGTTCAAAATGATAATGTAACTGTTCAAAATATCAATATTAGGTTCAATATTGAACCTAATATTGATATTTTGGCTCCGAGCAGGCGCACGGCCAGTACTGCGTTAACATTGGGGCGTGTATATCGCCTTAAGAACGAAAAGCAAAAACGGTTTGCTACACTGTTTCTAAAATCACAATAAATTGCCTATGAATAATAAACCGATAATAGCATCATCTCTCTTCCTAATAACTCTCTCATTCCTGAGAATCGTGACTTCGTTTTTCCAATCAGTAACCTGGTGGGACTGGTTGAGTACGGCGATATAAGGTATCTTCAATATTTGATCCAACTTCGGCAACACAATAATATTTACTTATATATATAAATTTTTGCCAATGTCCTTGCTACGATTTTTGATAACACAAGTAATATTAAGCACAAACGAATTAGATTAAACTATATAATTATTTCTAATGAAAGCTAGTAAATCCTAGACTGTCATAACATAACTAACTATCCAATCGTATGTCGTTCGTAGACGTAAATCCGCCTAATCTCGTCGTGAAGCGAGCCATAAGTTCAAACAGTTCTCATTAGTAGTTCCAGTCTTTAGTCTCTCATCCATGATTGCTACTATCTGCTTGGATAATTTACTTCAGAGGGTATTATTACAAATATAGGATGGTACCTACTGAAATAGTAGAATAATGTTTCGAAATACAGGGTAGAAAAAAACGCTACATACCTACATTTAACCATGAATGCAGAAAGAGTTTGATGTTTAGCCATCAAAAAGGTGTTATTCTCTGGTCGATTTTTTGCTGAAAAATGGTGTGAAAATTTAGGTAGGACTGCAAAAACAGATATTGTAGTTTTTATCATGCATTTGAAAAGAAATATTTGCGAGGCTAATAATGCGATGCGACAAAGCGTGTTCGCAAAAATTGTCTTACAGATAGGACTCATTTATCAACAGATAAAACGTTTTAGTTCACTCAACAATCTGACGATCTTCACGTTGTAGTGTAGTGAATGAATTACTTTTAAGCTAGCAAGTGGTCAAGCGCGAGCCTATCTATAAAAAGAAATTAAAAACAAATAGCATTTTACTAGGTACCGGTAAAACGGGCTTAGATTGAGATCTGGGGTAACTTTGATAGTAACAATTTTTTTTTTTTGGTTTTTAAAGCTAACTGCGTGAAACGGAACGCACCTCAATTTTCTTTTTAAAATTTACAGCACTGACATGTTAGCCATGTTTTACATCAACCTCGGCGCAACAATAAGTTTACTTGTTGCAGAAAATGTATTTTGAATTGTGCAGTGTATTAAAAATAAATGGTTAATTCGGGTTACTTTATATTGCAATGAAAAAACAGTGGGGTATCTAATTAACCCTATTTTTATTTTAGCGTTCATAGACTCGTTTTCTTTTTTTCGCCCAAACGATGACTAATTTATTAATGAATATATATTTGTTTTGTAAAGTCGCCAACACTGCATTTCATTCACATTTTTCAAAATACAATTGAAGTAGATATGTCAATTATAATTTCAAAATTAATCAATTTAACCTCGTTTTACGGTACTCGTAGTTTTGTCTACACAACCTACAAATCCGTATTTTTTCCATAAAGAGTAAACACGTACTACTGTTTTCCACACACACACATCTTCTGACGCAGCAATTTCCCATTTAATAATTGGGATCGGCCCTCCTTATTCTTCTTCTTCTCTATTGTGTACGGTATTGAACTGTGCTGCGTCCAATTGCATATCTTTCAGGGCTTCTTAAACCGTCGTTAACCAAGGCAGTTGATTTTCCACCCACCACATACGCTTTAAAATTCCTCACCGTTTGTCTGCCCAAACAGATTGAATTCTAACTTAACGGAAACTTAAACGCGTCGTGATCAAGTTTGTTTTAAGTTACTATTTTATTGCCTCATCAAACAGCTTAGTTCGCTACCTCTTGATTAACAATTAATTAGCTTGAGAAACTTGATGTAGATTGGATTAGTTGGATGCTCGTGTATCAACACGTATTTAGGAGTTTTGTTAGTACAGTAGTTTCCAGTAGTTCGGGGAAGTAGGCCTCCGTGTTGTCACATTCAAAAGTTGTACGGAGTGACTTGATTCGTTAATTTTTGAAATCCAAATAAACAGTTAACCTGACATAAAAATGTAAACCAAGACCGCTTAACAGCCAACTTTCCGCTTACGAAAGCGAGAACCGGCTCGAAATTTTGTACAATTTTCGAAGACCAAATTCTCGTCTGTATTTCGAGCCGTGCCTCGGGCTAAGAGTTATAACTTATAACTCATAGCTAACAGTATTAGGTAATATAACAGATGGTCGCATGTATTTCCTTTGCTATTTTGTATTTTTTTTGCTGTTTCCGTACCGTATTTGTTTCGGGAAAATTGACTGAGTTCGGTCGTTTTGGATTTTCTTTTCTGCTTCATGGTTCTTGGTATCGGCTGTTCCATTTGCTTATTCGTCAGATTAAATAACTACCTCTGTTCGGCTGAGTTGCAGTCCAGAATCACAGTTCATTTCACGGAAATTTACCGACCTGGTACCAGGCTTTTCGAAGATGCAACTTCGTCAATAAGACCTGAGTTTTTGACTTTGACGTGTCAAAACTATCATGGTTTTACTGTGAGAGAGACGGGGCTATAAAAGACGAAAAGCACTATCCCTTCTTCACATCGGAATCATGATGGCAAAGAAACTTAGTAGCTTTGAAAGAGAATGGAAAACGGCAAATCTACATGACGCGAACTTCACGTACAGTTATGTTGACCCATTGCGAAAGGTAGTAAAGATATTTCCAGTTGTAGAAATTATGGTTTAGACATATTATTATTTCCCATATCAGAATTTAAATCCACTTAAAATGAGAAACACTACTTGCTCAAACATCTTCAACCAATTCAACAAATCTGAACATAATTTCACTCCTAATAATCCAAAATGTAAGTCTGAATTTTCGATTCGCCTCAGCATCTTACAAGGAGCTCATTCAGTAGAATTGCTGAAGCGGTAAATAGAATAGGTATCTATTAGTAATTTTGAATTTAACTTCAAACTGCGACGTTAATGGAGATTCATTGTAAGATGTAAATTGTCGCTTCCATTCGCCTTCGAGATGTTTTGTCGGATAATTCGAGTTGAAAATTGTGTTAGAGAAACCGATAAATACGTATCGTCTTTAAATACGGTTTTCTTTGGGTCTGTTGTTAGTTGAAATGTGATTGTGTGGGAGGCTATTGTGATCTCATTTTGGGAATGAAAAGTTTTATTATGTTGCTAAATTCAGAATGATAAAGAATGTTGTTTATTCTTTAGTTTGGTTTTGGTGTTTTGGTCTTGATGTGGTTTTTTGTTAAGTTTCATCTACCATTTGCATATTCGTCTTAATGTTCTAAGCATCTAACCTATACAAGTTTAACACGTTTACTACGTATTTTAGTAACTTACATGCAACCGCTGTTACCTACTTATAGCCCGTGTGTTATCCCCATTTATGGGGCATTCACGTACGGCTAGTTACTCAAAATGTACCATGGCTGGGGAGTGGGCACGTGGATACGTATTATTGCCCCAGCTCCACACGTTGGTCCCAGCGCTCTTAACAACGTTGGTCGATTAGTAGGTGAGGTGTACACACGTTGGCTATTAAACTAGTTCTGTCTCGTCAGAGCCAATGTGAAGGTATCCGATACGAAAATTGCTGTAAGTGCTTTTACAGTACTGAGTGCATATTATAATTTATATTTGTTACTTTATAAAAAGAAAAACCACGTCAAAGAAGATGGTGAATGACGACACACCATTAAACACGGAAACCCTTGATGCGTGTTGCAACCGAACTGAACAAATCACCAACGTGTGAAAGGTTCGCAAACGTTGGCACAGATTCATTTGATAAAATTGACACGCGCCGGCCAACTATCAACGCTCGCCCCAATGTTGGCGCTAACGCAATTTTCTAGATCCACACGTTGGACGAGCGTCGTTGGGATCTAAGTTGGGGCCAAGGTATGGAGCCGGCGTTAATGCTGAATATTGGCCTTAAAAATTCAAACGAGCATCAAGCTATATTAATGCTCTTTTGTCTTGTCTATTCGAAATTCAAAACACACAATTAATAATAACTAAAAGAAAAACTCGTCATTCTGTTCCACTAAACAAAAGTCAATAGAGCAGAACCGTCAAAACAAATGTTCTGTTACAGAAAACGAAAAATCAAGCAAAGTCTCGAGTGTATCACAGACATATTTGCACAGGATATTTAAACAGGAAGGAGCTAACAAACGCCTACATCACGTCCGCCGGAAGCGCTCGAAATACAGCTAGGGACGTGGCGAGCGCAGAGCTGAAATTCAAATATAGAATGAAATAGTGCAATGTCTGTGTAACGTGCGAGCGATTAGTCTCGTCCTTTCTTTGGGGAATAACTATGTTACCTTTTTAGCTCAGAGGGCCTAGACAAAGTGGGATCTCAGCAGCGGCAAAGATTATCAAAAAGTGAAATGTATAGTTTTGACATAAGTTACCGAAATGCCGGTGCTGCACATTTTTGAGTTTTTATAATTTTTACCGCTAGTAGAATTTTACATTGTCTAGAACCCTAGGCAGCAATCTAAACAAATACTTTAAAGAAGAGGTAAAATATTTAAAGGATACACTGCAATAATGATGAAAAATATTCAAAATATTTAAATTTATGTGACGTCATTCGGTCATTTGACATTATGTGGTTAGTAATCTTGTTTCTCAGCAATATCTCTTGCAGTCCCAAGATAAATACGTTTTTAATGTTTGATTACACGTTTAGAACGCTCAGTGTCACAAAAATAAAGAAAAAAAGTATGAAATACAATATAAATAAATAATTATTATTAAAAAAAAAATATACGATGGTAATGTTCTGAAACTTAAATTAAAAAAAATCTTATCTTCAGGTCTGAATTTTTTTTTTTCACCGTTTATAAACATAAAACCTAATAATTACAAACCAAAACACATCCATCATTATTGTAATGGACCTTTCATTTGTGTAGGCGGTAATTGCTGGAAGTGCCGATTTGGTTACGAAAATTATTTACTTGACGGAAAGCTTACACTATCGCTGACTTTAATATAAGCAACTATTTCTCCAGGAAAAAAGCACGTTTGTTTCGGCATAGGCTATATAGCCGTGGAAAAAAACCCAGTAATAAAATAACGAATAAATTTTGGATTTGAGTTCCTTCTGAAACTCAGCAGAAAAAATACAAATGCACATTCAATACCCCAAACCCCTACAAAATCGTGTTCTAAATGTTTTAATAAATTAAAATCCAGCGAAAGCTAAAACTAAATGTAAGACAGAGAAAATCTTTAGAGAGAATGACCTAGATACCACTTTAAGTACCGGTATGAGATTGGTGCAGTATCTTACAGCAATATGCAACCTGCACGTCTCGATGTATTTCCCGAATACATTATAAATCTGCATCTCCGTATGCAAGCCCTCGATGCATCCAAACCATATTCTGGCTCTACATACAATCTCCTATTTATACCATTCTGTCCTGTCTACATCGCTAATTGCATCACCCACCATCCGACACTCAATCTTAACTCCAAGCACTAAAGTCCATTATAACAAAAAAGGCACAGCACTTACTGCATTTCCGTGTTCAGTTACTGTGTTGCAGTAAGTCGCCTTTTACGATATGATAAAATTAAATAAGCATTTTATGCAAGATTAGCTCATGTTAAGCTGAAAGTTATGGCTGACGCTAGAAAAACCAAGGGAAAATGAGGTTTATTTATGTAAGTGCTTATGTAGTAATAATTTTGTTGTGCTAGTTTTCCGGTTGAAGTAGTTTGGCTTACTTAGAGGCCAATCATGTTCTTTTAGTAGTTTGAAAAGACGGGTAAGCAATTTCACGTTCGAAGCACCTTAGGTAGTCCCGCTTTTCAATCTTGCTTACTAAGCCTGATCTTTTTTCTGTAATAAGAGCTATTTAGCATTAGCGTATAGCTAATGAAGTAATGAATCACGGATAAATGTGAAGAGTTTGTTGCGCCATTTTTTCTTCATAGCTAAATGTGGTTGGCTCTAATTAGGGCCCATATTTTGTAGTCTTTAGCATTCAAAACGTGCTGATCTCAAGCCATTTCATACACTTGATTCAACTTCGACTCAGTCTACCTCAATCAAATTGACTGTTATAGTTTTTTATTTTTTGACATTAACGCCCTCCACTCGAAGGTTTTTTCGTTGTCCACGTAACTGAGTCGGATGCAATAGAATATTTTTTCTGTAGAGACTTAGAATATGGAACTATGGATGATGGCCTTTTTAAAAATTTAATTAATATTTTATAACTGCAGTTAAAATCTAAGGAGAGAAAATGCAGTGATTTTTATCCAGTCCACAAATAATTTTGCTGAAAATAAATTAAGATATCAGGAGAAACATAACTACATATTTCAGGCATAGTCAAATTTTATACTACTACTGTTATAAACGTGAAAGTTTGTGAGGATGGATGGATGTTGGTTACTCTTTCACGCAAAACTGCTAAACGGATTTTAATGAAACTTTACAGAATAGGGTAGTTGAGAAAAATATTTGTTTAGTCCGTCAGTTAGATAACCTAAAAATATTAAGACACGTATTTTTCTTGTGCCACGTAATCAAAAAAATATGTCGATACAGTGCATTGAAATAACGTGTGACGTCACGGTGTGCTACACTTTTATACTGACAAAATGACGTCACAAGCCCCCACTCCTAAACTTTGCTGCGCTTTATCTTTGTCAGTTTTTATTGATTAAATAAAGCAAAATAAACGCGTTCAATATTATTTGATAATCTCACTGACGGACTTAATAGAATTATATTTTTTGTACCCAGGAAACATCCATATTATAGCTTACTAGCTTCTTCCTGCCGTTTTGCCCGTGTTATAGTCAAAACTTGTCCTGAGAGAACATATTCTCGGGATAAAAAGTATCCTATATGCTATTCCTAACTATATTCTCTCTGTGCCAAATTTCGTCCAGTGCCGTTCAGCTTTTCTAGCGTGATGAAGTAACAAACATATTAACACACATACTCACAAACTTAAACCTTTATAATATTAGTGTGAAGTGTAATACATCAGAATATCACATAGGCTATAATATAAAGGTATTGGGAGAAGTACTAATACAACGTGGGTGGATCCGCAGGCGGCAGCTAGTTTTTAATAAAATAGTTATACTAGGTATGCAATTAACTTTTGTTCCATACGAAAGAATTTTATAAGTGCAGTGGAGCATTTTTTCATTTGGGTTACAACGTTGGGCACTGCGCCAACTGAATTATTCTTTAATTACTTCAACCATTTATGCTTTTTATTTTTCTATATTAATGACTGTTAAAAGAATAAATTATAGTTGGGGTTTTTATATTGATCGTTGATGAAGTTTTGAATAACAAAATGGAAGGAAAGAGGTATGCGAAACAGGGTGGAAAGTGCCGCAACCTCCATTGCAAAGGGAGAATCCTCCGACCAGATAGGGGTTGTGTCTGGTGGTAACTGCCTGATGGATATTGTCGGGTAGTGGTATACTGCTGTGCAGATCCACATCCTTTAGTCTATTTACGTTTTATAATACTATACAAACCACACCTTTTTATTTTTTGTAATTGCATCAACTCATGTGATTCACTTTTATGTAGATATTATTTGATACTGTTAGCGCCTCAAAAGCATATTTTAGTTATCTCTGATTGATTTAATATCTTCAACTTAATTTATATTGCTAATTTGTAAAATCTTGGCATATTTTATACTCTGACATTTTCATCTGATCTGACGTCTGTCTGTCTATTTTATTTTCTTAAGCCATAGACATAACATAGACATAGACTAGACCTTCCTTAAGCTAGTTGTACATTATAATAAGGGCAGCGGCAGACTGCTTCCCTCTGTAAACCGTTTTTATTCGTTCTGGTCTTGATTTTTTTATCGAGATTTGAATTTGACATTTAGAAGATATGACAGAACGAAGAAAAAACCGGCGTCTGCTTTTCGGGTTAGATTCGGGCAGGGAACGCCAAAAGACGGTTGACTACTTAATACTACAAAGTGTTCAATAGTATCTGAAAAACTCTTTAAAGTGTAATATCTTCAGCCTATTAATGTTTATTGAATTTTTGAAGTGCATTAAATATTATTCATTGAGTGTGGAACTTAAATGTGAGCATTTTTACTGGTTCTTTAACCTCTTCGGTCACCGCTTCATATTAAGGGACTCGTTGATCGGCGTATGAAGCCACAGCCCGGCCTCCACAGCCTTTGCTACCTGCGTAACTGCCTACCTACCCGTTAGCCTGACTATTAGTTCAGCTGCCTTGACCATCTATCTGTATGCCTGCCTATCCGTCCTGTTGCCTACTATACTGCCTACCTATCCGATTGCCTGCTTGTCCATCGTGGTGTCTGCTAACCTGCCTCTAGCAACCCACGTCGTGCAAAACCGGCCCTTAGTTTTTTATTAACTATATCCTTTTTCTTAGTTTTAATTTATAATTACTCTTAATATTATTAAAATAGCTAACATTTAGCTCGACTGAGCTATACTTAACGTAACAATAGCGCGATTTATTGTAGAATTTGGGTGTAGTTCGAACGTGGCGGTATTAATACTGCTACCGATGTTTCAAATGGAGTATATCGTTTAAACGCACGTTCAACTATTTCATTATTGAAGTAATTGGACAAATTTAATTAGCACACCATCCAGTGAAATTGAAGATTGGAGTTGAATCCATTTTTAGTAGACCCGTAATATACTGAAAATACATAAAATAGAGGGTTTTATAACATTTTTTTATATATTCTAAAACATAATAAAATCAGCAAAAAAAAGCTACGTCCCTAAAACATATATAATAGAATCCTCTTATCTCTATTGTATCATCCAAGATACAATTATTATATTTTTAAGAGGCTGCAAAATAAACAACGCACATCAAACTATCCAAGGTTTTACAGCCAAAATTCAGTATGTGTACATAACATGAAATAATTAATTGTCGACACATAATATCTGTATTATTATGTATTTATTAAATTCAGATACTAATTATAATTAAAGGCTCTCTGGCTATAAATTCGACAGCAACATAATAATTACTTTAATAATGATTACCACTTATCACACATACGTCTACATGTACCAAAGGGAACTAGTGATAAATTCGTATCTTCATATTAGATAAACATCAAAGAATACAAATAACGTTACTCAAAGACATAATAAACTTAGAATTCATGAGACAAATTCTCACGAATATAGCCTCTTCTTTGTAAATAGTAAATAATATATATCAATTTACTAATATTATTCATACCTACATGTTACGCAGTTGTAAGCTTAATATATTTATTATTTTCTGTTTGTTCATACATATGAAGATCAAGAAATAACTAATGAATATCACATTGTCGAGGAGTTTCTTTAACCTTTTTCACAAATAATGTTCAACGGTGGTAGGAAAGCCTTAGATAAAACCACTCAATTTAGTTAAAGAAAGAAAAGAAACAAAACACGTTTGACACAAGCCACTAAAGCACACGACATAAATATAAAAAAAAAGAAAACTTAGACTAAACAATAATAAAAAAGAAAGAAAACAATATAACATATAGTTCAGACCTATTTTAGTTAAGACAAGACAGATAGAATACAATATTAACCTAATCTATCGTAGTACGACGTTTCGTCTTATTTGCGTTACCTCATAGTTTCGGGCTGGATGATACTAGAAAGTCAATACCAAAATTGCCTGGATTAGATGAAGTTTAATTTGCCTAACTTTAACTGTAGAGTTATCAATACTTAAAATAAGTCGATTTCGTTACTCACTAACTCACTGATGTTCATCAAAATATCTAGGGTACCATTTATACCATCATGATACCAAACTCTACTGTAGGGCCAGATAAAACCCCCGCATACATAATCAAAGAATGTAAAGATCATGTTAAATCACCCGTACTTCATATATTTTATCTGGTATTATCTGCCGGAAAGTATCTGCAGAATTGGAACATATCGCGAGTACAAACTATACCTAAATCTAATGTATCTTCTTTCTTAGAAAATTACCAGGCTAGGCCAGCTATACTCTTTGCATTTTGAAAACTATTCGAATCAATACTGGCTTATTAGTTTCCAGATAATATAACCATTTTTTTGCGATTCCTAACAAGGCTTTCGATCTAACCGCTCTGTTACTACGAACCTACTAACGCTTGTGGATCTTATATCGTAGCAATTAGACAAAGGCATACTGGTTGATGTTCTATTATGATTTATTAAAAGCGTTTAACCGGGTACGTAACGATGTATTGTTCACCAATCTCAATAACTTAGGCTCTTCCCCGAAGTTACTTAAATTGTTCGCAAGTTTCTTACGGGATCATCAGCAGTATATTCAACACGGATGCTTTGTGTGCGCACCGTATCATACTCGGTCTGGAGTAAGTCAGGGTTCCCTATTGGGACCCTTGCTATTTGTCACTATTGTCAATGACCTTGAGAAGGTCGTCAAATATGCTATGTATTTACTTTACGCTGATGACCTTGAGATAATATAAAGCTTGGGAAAAGTTGCAGACTCAACTACTCTGCAGGATGACATTAACGCGGACTATCAGTGGAGCAGGAGTAATAAGTTTATCTTCATTAATGCTTAATCTAGCATTATGACCTTCAGTTACACCCGTAATCCCTGGCAGGAACAGTACTTTTTAGGCAGTGAACTGATAGCATGCGTTAGTTCTGTAAAGGATCTAGGAATTCTATTCGACACGATGCTCACCTTTCATGAGCATACGAGGAGTCGAGGACATTTGCAGCTGATTTATATCAAAGTATGCTTCGTAATATGCGCGAGTTTACCAATCAACATGCGATTAAACTTGTTCATATGGTCTTAATCAGAAATAAACTCGAGTCAGCTGCAGTGATCTGGCGCATGTATACTTAAATAAATAAATGTTTCCGCTGCGAAGAAGATATAGTGCTTTTTGACCTGTAAAGCTCCGTCTCTCTTTCACAGTGGAACCATGATAATTTTAACACGTCAAAGCAAGATCCTTGAAGTCGTAGTAGGGTTTGTAGAGTTAGGGCTTGTAGAATTAGTCCGTCTATCGTTTCGTTACGGGGCTTGGATCAAATTTGAGATCTGATAACATTTTAACGCCTAAGCGTTTATGAGATCGTGAGTGATGAAATGTTTTTGGTGGGACAACAATTTTTAGATATCAATTGATGTTACACAGGAACTTCCAACTCGAAGTATAAAGAAATACCGACGACCCAGAGAATACTCGTAGCTATTGCAATTTTATTGTTCGTAGTTTTGTAGAGCTTTTACAAGCTAAGTATATTCTCACTATATCCGATTCACTGCAAGCGCATAATTAGCTCTTGCAGTGAAGGAATTCTTCCAACGATAAAACAAATCAAGTGCCTCCTTGCGTTACTTAATTAACTACGTCTAATTATTCTTCTCAATTAACTATGTTTATACTGGAACTTGCACTATTTTAGAAATTTGAGTTGAGAGTAGATGATGTTTATTTTGCAAGTTTTAAACGCTCGCTTCCATGTACAAAATTTATCAGAGATAAACCACCTACCTAACCTTTGTCTCTGGCTGAGTCGTGAGTGATAGCTAGTAAACTATATATGAAAAATTATGTCTATTCGGTGTTGCGTATCTATTGGATAGCTGCACTTTCGAATATGCAAAGCAAAATACGCTCTTAAACGCTGAGTTGCGGTTAACAACCTGATATACGAGTACAATACCATAAATATTACCTAGTTGGAATAGGTTGGCATCCATGGAAGTATCGTGTCAGAAATAATTAGTTGAGTACCTAATTAGTCTTTCAAAGTGCCGTGTCAACGATAGCAATGTTTTAATTGGACTTCATCGGAAAAAATATTCTAAGTACATATTTTTCCAGAATTATTTCTCGGTATGCGCGACTTAAACGCGACAAACAGTCATCTATTTAATACATTATGACACAGTAAGCAATTTTGATGGCAGGGTGGCATACGTCCACGCCTATCCAATTTTTTGTTTCAGATGTTTTTTTTTTGTAGTCTGGTTTTAGTTTTAAGGGTTCCGTACCCAAAGGGTATAACTACTAAAACAAATGAAACGCTGCTGTCAGTCACGTTTCGTCTGTCATTTTGTCTGTCCGTTGTCCGTGACACAATTTGTACCGAACTACGATTTTTTTAACTTCGCATTGACCTATGAACATGTAATTTGGTGACAATTTTTATATTACGTATATTTTACTAAGAAATACCAATACTTGCCCGGCTCACGTGAAGGTTAAAAATTATATTAAATGAATGTTAAAGGTACGGATAAAAAATATCTTAATTCCTTATCCTGGCTATGGTCTGCCCGCTATCCAAACTGTCTGCAAATCCATTCAGTTGTGACGTGATTAAAAAACATAATACTTATATACTTCCACTTTTAATATGAGAAGGATTACGCCTGATTGCTAGTATTTTTATATTAACTTGCTTTGCAGAGGTAAGCTAAACTGCAAGCACAAAGTAAGTAAGCGGCAGCGCACCGCAGACAGAGAGGCCACTACGAACAAAGCGTCATTTTGCACACAAATATTGACATTGCGATTTTACAGGGAATCTTGGGCAATATTGGACCGAGCTCAGTCGCGGCTGTCACGAGAGCTTTGTGTGGGAGATTGTCACATCATCCATAAAGAACTATAACGAGGTTGCATTCGTTGTTTTACCTTTATTAATTATTACAGACCGAATATACTTTAAATTAATTCTTGAAATTCATTCTTACATTATTTTTTCAGTTATAAAGGTCATTAAATTTTCAAGATGACAAGTTAAAAATTCAATATGTAAGAAAAGAATAAATAATTTTAAGTCAATAGACGAAATTGGAAAGGATAAGAAACTTGTTCGTATTCAAAAAGAAATCTTCTTCCGTTGTACGTAGCCAAGGTCAGTTGGGTTTTTTGATTTTGGCGGCCGTAGTCCGTAACCCGCAGATTCTTCGCACCCCCGAGTGCCTTGCAGCTACCATGACCGCCGCCATAACCAGCAATAACATTAGGGCGGCCGGGACCAGTCTGTGCCATTTGACTGCGAAGATTTGTTATACCGCCATTTGTCGGTTGTCGTCAGAGCCTCGTTTGTTGATCAACAGGATGCACCACGAGCAAGTGAGGTTGACTTGGGGGGCTAAGTTTGCGAGTGCGCCCCCTTACATCCCTACATAAAAGGATAGGAAGAATATATATCTGCCGACTGCTAAAGCATGGTTTTCTTCTTGTGTAAGTACATCTTTTTAGTTCGATTTTTAAGCAGTCAGGTTTTTTTATCTTTTTCACATTTATATTTTTGTCGAGCTTGGTGTTTTCTCATTTTTATGTTTTTAGTGGGATCATTATTAAACTATTATTACGTCTTGATACCCTCCAGTCTTCGTCAAATGTGGCGTCGTGATCTGTCTACCTTCTAAGGCAGGTAAGCTTGAAATGATGTATGTTTAGACGAATCGATGTATTTATGTTTGTAAATTTATACTACCTACTCATTTTTAAATTCAGAATATGTTAGTAGCAACCCTAGTGAGTACGGCAAGTTTAGTTGTAAATTTTCGAGGATGGCAGGAGTAGTCCTTCTGTATAATTTCTACTTTTTGCTGCAAGTATGCTTTGAACTTACAAAACTACAACAATCTTAGTTTAACTTGAAGTGAAGTCCCCTTTCCAATAAATTTCATCACGTACCGCACAATTCCCAAATTGACAGCTGTCAGATGAATTTCCATTACTCGTTGGAAAACTCATGGGAGGGGATTTTTGAACTCGGAGAAATTACTCGTGAAAAACTCGTACCCTGACGATGTCAACTCAATTGTAGGCCGTAAGTCGGTACTAGGCCCTTTGCGCCAAGGGACCAAAGGACAATGAGTTGAAACCGTCCATTGTACAATCAACAGAAATTGGGATTGTGTTTTCTAAAGGAGCTTATTGGGTATGCCAACGTATGTTTTGCATACGCTTCTATCTCATGGGTTAGACATAAATATCTTTTTGTTAAAAAGGCCAATGAACAATGTATTTTTGGCCTGTAATCTGTATAAACCGTAAAAAACTTAAAAAAAAAAACAATACCAAGTTGAACATAGAACCTCCTACTTTTTGGATAGTTAGTAAAAAATCAATTGCCAATTGAAAGCGCATCATTTCAGAACGGCCACACCTTTTTGACTAGTTCGTTTTAGTGGGTTTTTTAATTGTCAGGTCAAGGTTTGTATGAAAGCGAAAAAGCTTAAAAAAAATGTTTCATCTTCTTAATTAATACACCCGTGCGAAGCCAGGACGGGTAGATAGTATAAAATAAATGAACAGTAGGGTAGCCAAAAGGATTACCGGAACAGTAGGGGAACCAGAAGACTATAGGCTCATATCTCCTAGTCTCGTTGTAAAACTCATGAAAAGAGTTTTCAGCGAGATTGGGGAGGATTAGGTTATTTATGGGACCACTATAAATCCCAATGGGTCGAAGTGTGCGAGTTATTTCTCAGCCCCTTCACAAGATAAGATAAGATAGGAAGCCAAAAGGACTTCATAGTAAAAAGATTTGATAAAATAGCTTTTCCAAACGAATATTCAATCCAATTTTAGTTGCTAGGTCAAACCAAGTTGAATGAAAAATATTGTACATTTTTATTCCACCCTTTCCAATAGATGGAATTTCCTGGAATAAACCTAGCTGGTACGAGTTTTTATCAATTCTGCGTACTCGAATTTTGTCCAAAAATAGGTACAAACCTAACAAATTATAGACGTATTTGTATAAAAAAATATCCAGACCTAGCCTTATATATGGCTTATTTTTTTGTTCATGAAATACATAAAACACATATGTGATCCTTATGTACGGTTATGGCACAATATGGTCATCGCCTCTCAAAGGTCAGGGCTTTATTTACGACCGTACAGAATATGGCACATTTTTGTTATGAGTAGGAGTCGCATGAATTCTACGAAAAATATGGGATTGATTTGTATTTTGGTTCTGGTTCTTTGATAAAAAATAAACTCAAATATCCTGCAAGTGACCTTGTTTTGGAAAAAAAAGGTTCGTGACTCAATGAAGCATTGTTTCACACTGATAATGGAAAGTGGTTGTTCAGTGGCGGTAATAAAATTAATTAAAATCCAATCTTCGTAGCTTGTCTTTCAGAATTAACTTAAATTATTAATTATATTAATAGTCACAGACCAGTCTAAACGCTTCCTAAATTATTTGACAATAATCAACTGATTTTTGCTGCTTTACTTAAATCAGAAACCAGCCTTAAATTTCTCAACAGCCTTACAGAACAGAACGCAGTAACCATACAGAACGCTGTAATAATGGAATTAATACGATAATTTTATTTTTAAATCGAGATAAATTTCTACCATCGTTTTACTATAATCAAAAATAAAAAAAAAACAAAAAAAAAACTAAAAATATTATAGAGCCATTTACATTAAAAAAAAAATACTTGTGTTCAAAAGACATCTGCATACCTATTGGAACGTAAATTTGAATATAGACCATTCGATTCTAAACCGTAAAACTGTACACCCGTTTTAACGGCTCACTCTAAACTTTGAACCGATTAAATTCCGCAAACAGGCTTTGTAAAAGTCAATCAACTAAACGGCATGGTTCCGCAGCGTACATAAATTTTTAAATCCATTACATTTTGTATCTCGCTCGAAGCCTGCCGATAAAGTCGTACGAATCAGCCATTTATATTGTGCTACCAAAAACTACTACGTATTTATTTGACCGGTCTTTCTAATTTCGTTACACTTATTATAACTAAACTTTAAGATGTTTTTTAACCCAACTACGGCGAAGCAAAAGGGAGGGTTATGTTTTTGACCGGTGTGTGTGTGTTCCCTCATAACTCCTAAACAACTAATCATAATTTGACAAATGAGGTATGGTTGGAATCGTTGTCTTGTCTTTCCGCTGGTTATAGGCTATGTGACGTCACATTAAATGGAATATGGCGACCTCTAGGGGGCTCGAAGTAAAGAACAAAAAAAAGACACCGCACATCATCATGTGTGTTATCGTTGAACAGGGATTTTAAAATGAAGATTTGGTACATAAGATTTTTTCCAAGCGTACCGTTTGCGAGATTGTATATCCCGTCATAGTCATGAAAATTAATGTTTACCCGACTACGGCGTCGCAGTGTTTGTTTAGTGAATAGTAAATTTCCTAAATCAAATCAAATTACTTAATATTGCTATTCCACTGTGCCATGTTATATATTTGTATTGTAATTTATGATTTTTTATTTGCATTGATTCTATTGGCATAACACTGTTCATTGTATTGTTTGGTAAATTATTGATTTTATGTGACACAATTGTCAACATTGTTTTACTATATTTCTATGTTAATTATTGTAATTGGTCTTCGTATCGTTTTAATTAACTATAAATAAATAAATAAATGTTATAGTTATACGTTACCTAGACTACGCTCTTGTTACTTATGCATTATCTAAATACGTGTAAAGCAACAAACCCTAAACAGAAAAAAACATGTGATTTGGCTGTACAAAAACCCCAAAAAGCTTTAAATAAAAAATAAAATCAAAAACTGTAACCCACTGTAACCCGACTACTGAAAAATTACGCTATAAAAAGTATGAAACAAGAAAATATTGTCATCTGCAATTGTTATGTACACACTATTCGATATGTCTTGGATATTAAATAAACAACTTACATGTAATAAATAATTAATTGTATTTGATATATACCTATTCATAGTGGTATTCAGAGTATAACCGTGGTCGTATGCTATTTTGCAGAACGTATTGTAGGTTTACCGGCTAAGTTGGGGTCGGCTGCCAGTCTTAGCTGATACAGCCGAATACCAGTAGTATTTTACATGAAGCGACTATCTCCACAATTTATTAGCTAGGTACAGTTGTTTTATCTCACGACGGCCGGCTCGTTGGTCTTCCAGACCAGCGAGCACTCCCTTACGCACACAGAAACAATGTGCATCTACACACACGACTAAGATCAACCAGCCGTCGTGAGATAGAACAACTGTAACACGCTCAAAAGTCTGATAACCACCAGCCTAATTGCTTTAGTGAATTCGGCAAGGCGAAGGATTTGATCCCATTAATCCACCAATTACATACGAGATGAAAGACGCGTTGTGGATTGCCGTCTATGTGATTGGTCGATTGATGGGGACAAATCCTTCGCAAATTCACTTACGCAATTAGGCGGCAGTTCTACCAATGGTTATCCATTGGTGGAACTGGTTATCAGATGTTTGGGCGGCTAATCCCCATGGCTATTTTTTTTCTATCAATAACCTTAATGAATCCTTTCTCTTCACACATCTATCGGTCATTGTTATCTTTCTTCAGACTGAAGCACCCTGAAGCAATTTTTCAATGACACACTGCACAATTTTGCTATAAACTTCAATAGTTTTTACACAAAGCGTTCCTCGTTTGTCGTTGATTTATTTTTGTCACGATTTTTCAATCGCCATGTTCAATATTGTCTGATCCACGCTGCTCTTCAACAATGCTAACAATATCAGGGTAGATAAAAAAGATAAAAATTACAAAGCTCTGAAATCTCTTTGATAACTTCCAAAATTCCTCCCGGTTCCCCTAGCCCGCGTCTCTGTTATATCACAGGATATGGAACGCTCGGATGTATGGACCGCTCACGATAAAGGGAAATTGTTCAATACATTTTTATGGTTCAGTTTTTCGGGTACGGTCAGTCACTTGAGCGTTTTTGCTAAATAAATCATCCGATTACCGTCAGTTTCTTGTGGACGTCGAATAAAAGTCATCTGCCAATTTTGTATGGCTTTTAAAGAGCAGCCGTTGTTTTTTTTTGTTTCTGCACTTTACTTTCCTGTAAGACGAAATATTGGTAAGTGGACCTGCGAAGACCCGTCTACACTGTAAATTTTTCGTAGTTCTTACAGCTAAGCAAATAAGGTATACTTTTGCCCAAGTTTTGCACAATTTTACGACACAAGGTTAACACTGACATCGAAAAACATACTAAGTCACGTTGGATGTAACCGAGTGCTTTTATTTTATCATAGAATTGACTTTTATGCAAAAATGTTGGGAAAGGTTGAAAATACGTAAGTCGGAAACAGAAAAAAACCTTTTTTTATGTGGCTTAGGCACAGTAAAGTTGATTACCTTATTCAGTTTTCAATTTCTTTTCTCTGGGATGATAAGACGCACACTACGTTTTAGAACTGCTGCAGAGAAAATAATAATAATGATAACCCACATTACATGTTAAATTTAAATACAGTCAATTTTAAATAAAATGTCAGAGATAAAAAAAACGCAATGAATATAAAACATCGATAAATACGTCACATACACAAAAACAAATTAAAAATTAATAATTCTCCAAATTACGTTACAATTCAATCAACGAAAAAAAATTAATGTCAGGGATAAAACAACTGGAATAATAAAAATAATGAAATCAATATTTTTGTTCCAAATACTATAGGAAGTGTTATGACTTATATAGAATACTATAGTACTAATTCTATAGCAGTGTTATGACATTTCTAATTAGCAACTGAGTGTACCCACAAACAGCTATGACATTGACAATAAAAACTACAAAAACAGCTATGCAGAAACACAGAACATAATATATATGTCGTAGGGTAATTTGATACTTCGAATCTTCGCGAAAATCCTAGGGGTTTTGCGAAAACGCGGATAATTAGACATAGGCGAAGCTTAGGGCACCCCGACACGGACAGGTCATAGCTCGTGTATATTGTGTATATAGTCGTGTTAGGTTACTTTAGACCCTGCGGACGGAAATATATATGAAATATGACTATGTTGCCAAAGTACTAATCGTACTTGGATAATTTTTCGCCTATGTCTAATTATCCGCGTTTTCGCAAAACCCCTAGGATTTTCGCGAAGATTCGAATTATCAAATCATCCTACGACATATACACCCTTAAGGCTGGTTTCTGATTTAATTAATTGAGGTTAAGAACGAGTTAATTAATTCTCAAACTATACTCTATCCTGAAAACCTGTCAAAATTTGGCAGGTTTGACATCTAAGCTCAAATACTTAAATCAGAAACCGACCAATAGTAAAGCATATTCTATCGTGAACGGAGCAAAAAATAAAGCTGAACTGAAAATGTTCAACATTATCTTTCTTCGACTGTACCCTACAGCCACAGTTGTGTAAAAACATCCGCCCAGTATATCATGTAATATTTTAAACATTTATGAAAACTCTTATAACTACAGAAGCGCCCTTACCTTTGACTTTCTTAATACCAGACAAAACCGCCATCTTCTATAATTGATGTAAAAAGAAGCAAAATCTTATGCCGTTTAATATCCTCAAGAGGCGTCGAGATCTCTTTGAGATTGTAAGGCCAGTATCTTTTATCTTTACCTTTGAATATATTTTTTTAAAGAAAGGTTTTAATGTTCATTTTCACGCTTAAAACCGGATCGCGGTTAATTTGAATAAAAAAAGGCTGGATTGCTTTGGTTCGGTGATTTTTCTTTTTAAGTACAGCAGTTGGCATGTAAATTCGAGAAGAAATGTGGAATGTGGTACTTTGGTTGGTAATGTATGCTACATTTGTTAAAATACGAATGAAATTGGTTTGGTCATGTTGAGAGAATTAATGAAAGGCGGCTAACAAAAGGTATTTAAAAGGTGAGTGGAAACGCCTGGAAGGGTATGTTATAGGTGATGACTTTCAGAAAGGCTAGATGTGCAATACTCATAACCGGCGTGCGTGTGTGTGACTATAAACCGTAAATGAAGCAAATGGAGTCAGTATGTAAGGATCGTAGCGTAGGGAATAAGACGTGAGTTTATTAAGTATGTATGTAAGAACGAAAAGTCACAATGCAATTTTAATAAGAAGATGCTTGAGAATGTTTTCGCAGCTTGAAAACTTTTTGGAAAATAATAAAATCAATAGGTGCCGACCGGTGTCCGTTTCACTTTCTCTGTAAAACTATTTGATTGATTTCAGAAATTCTTTCATCATTTGAAATCTCTTTTCGAAATGGTAACAATTTGAGTTGTGTAATTGAAATACCTGACAGACATAATAACAGCAAATCTATGCCAGACAATAGATTTGACAGCGTAATCAAATTAAATAATAAGATTTCGAAAAGAGAATAAGAGCTTTATACTGAATTAAAAAAAAAAACGCCGATTCAAAGAGTAAAATGCGTGAAAATATTAACTTAGGAGATTTTCCTGACACTAATTCTTGAGTTAATATCTCTTATATGCATCGACCGATTTTTACAATTTAAACAGAAATATTAGTTTTACGCTTATATTTGTCATTTAAGAATAAAATAACGAATATATCTACATAAACAAAATTCATGTTTTCAAGTTACGTAATTATACAACTATTTCAACTTTGCTCGAAAGGTACCTTAAAAATGTACTTTTTCTTCTTAGTCTTTAATGATCAAAGTAAGAAATTAATACTAATCTAATACTAAATTAGATATAAGATAACAACATAATTAACACATTCTAGTTGGAATCTAGTTAGACATATAACATTTCACAAGCTTTAGTGTACAGATTGCTAGGTACTTGCCAATTGCGCGAATCACATATAACGGGGTATTTCTATAGTTTTCGTAAATAATGGTACGAAGCAAGCACGACAACTTTTAAGGTTCGATATTTTTTATCAATATATTTGATATTTATAAATATATTGACGATAATAGCAAGACTGAATCGGTTAAAAGTCAAAACACTGTATCATATGTGCTACAATGAGTAGAAATAAACGTCGTGACTTCACACGAGCTCGGGTTTTTTCGGGAACTGTCGGTGTGTTTTCGATACTCGATTCGATAAAATATTTTCAATTTGATATTACTTTATAATTACAGCGAAAACAAAAAAATCTAAAAACTATTTTGTACGAAAACTTATATTAAACATACCACGTTTTACAAAAAAAAAATTGGTTCAACAAACCAATTACTTCAAACATAGCTTAGAACACTTTCTAAAAAAATATAATCTCAAATCTAAATCGTTTCATACTTTTAGGAGCTATGATGCCACAAACAGACACATATACTACACATAAACACTTCAAACTTATAACACCTCTCTTTTTCACCTTTTCTCGAGATTTTTTCTTATTTTTCACCATTGTCTCTTTTACCCACGTAAGTCAAAACATTTCCATTTACAACGCCGAGAGAAAATGTTTTGTGAGTAAATAATAAATAAAAATGTTCATTCAGGTTATTACAGGCTGTAAAGCATCGAACACGTAGCGAAGGTGCGATCTCATTCCGATCGCGAAGGAGGGCCATATTATGCTAAACGAGCCGATCTTACTGTAAGGGTGGGTTCAGAACAATATGAGATAGGTCGGTAGAGGTACTAGGAATTTTAATGACAACGAATTGATGAAAATTCTAATTATTTAATAAGATTCTGGCTAGCCATGAAAAAAAATCGTTCACAACGTTTTTATATGGTCTGAAATTGTTCCAACACTCGTGGTGTTCGTTGCATGTTTTTAGAGTTCGAAATTTGAAAGCTATGACAGCAAGTTGGCCAGCTTATTATTATTTACCCTACTTGACGTTTTCTTCAGTTTTAGTTGGTTGGCAAGACATGCAGTAGGTTGTCAGACCCAATCAAAACAGCTAAATGTACTTGTGATTACAATCATGACGTCATATTCTGCTAAAATTAACTATTGTTGGATGACAATAAATAGATTTCTGAACGCACCCTTACATTGAAAATAATAATAATTTCAAAGCACGTAATTTCAGTAGCGTTCACTTTGATATCAGTGGGGGCGTTTGTGACGTAATCATAATTGCTAGTGAGGTGCCTTACGAGTTTTACATCGATAGAAATGATTGCTTCCACTGTACAGTGAATATAGTAAAGTGATTATTTTTATCGACTTTAGTTTTAAACTAAATATTTAGGGTGACGAAAATGACTTCGTTAAGCACTGCTAGAATGATTAAAGTAATCATTATTTCGAAGGTCCTCAGCCAATAACACATAAAATGTGACAACAATGTATGTTCCAGAGAGTATTTATGAATTGTTTTTGCCTTTCCACCTTTTATTCTCAATAAAGTTTTCTTTTTTGTGTCTGTAACTGTATGTAAGGATACCGCTGCTGGAACGCTTGGACTACCTATATAGAATCTAATTTGGGTGCCCCATTCTTTGCCAGAACCCACGCTGTTGAAACTCCAAAGTTTTCAAACATTAATTAAACCATGTTGACCCCGAAATCAGACACCCGGGAACACGATTAGCATTTCTATGACTATATTATAACGGTTAGGAAAAAAATATTGACAGCCGTCCCGATTACGTGTCGTATGCGGGAGAGAGGGGATGGGTGGAACAAAATTATGCTAAACGACTCGATCCCTTCCATGTTATATGGAAATAACAATTTCGCAGCACATAAATTTGGTTGTTCCGGATGATATCTGCCGCAATTTATATGTCTTCTTCTTGGGTTTGTTAGAGGCAGTTTTTTGTCAAGAGCACGACTAGAGCATTTTGTTTTGAAAGTCTTGGTATATTGTGTTTTTATTTATTTATTTTATTTTGTGATGAGTCTGCTTTTGATGTCAATCTCGTCCGATAGAAAATGATAAATGAGATCTACGATGAAACCAATTATGCCATCAGCACTATATTTTATGAATCTAGAAAGCATTGTCAGCATCAATTTTGTTTCTCGGTGAGCTTATCAACAATTATTGCAGAAATAATTATTTGATTTTGCACACAAATACTGAGTAATGTAAATATACCTGTTTTTTGTTCATGGGGAAAACCTTCAAAAAGCGCCTGGACTTTTGGGGCATATGTGATTATTACCTCATTAAAATCTTTTGGATTATCACCTCGTTGGTCACCATCAGCATGTCAAAGGCATCCTATGATCTCTTAAAAGACCTCCGCGTCCCCTATAAATAAACCTAGAAATTCTATAATGTTGTTGTTTCTAACCCAACATCCTAAATCAATACAAAACCACTCTATTTTATAAGAGCTCTCTCCTAAATTATTCTGATTTATTTAATACGGGCCCTAAGTAATTAGGCTCTCGTTAGTTTAATTGAATTCCAAAACAGAACTCGATTAGTCCCTGGTCCCATCCCTAGTAGATTCGTTCGTAATAATTACCTACGAACATGCGTACTGCCGCCCTCATGCTATAGTGGCACTATCTGAGAAAATCATATTTTTAGTTATGACGAATATCATATTTTATGCCCGAGTGTCCAATGTCAAAAAATAGACCTAGTTGCGCACTTTCGCAATGGCACATTGTTAGTTTAAATCTATGACCAAATCTTATTACAAGTCGGTTTGTTCCAATAGCAATTTGGGGCGTTTTTATTCGGAATCTATTGATAGTAGAAATCTGCTTAGACAGATCGATAGAGAATTTTATGCACATTATGATGGCATGTACTACTCACTTGGTGACCCGATGACCTAGTGAAGGTTGCGAGACCTGTGAACCGTTGGTTCCGAGGCGCACGGGATCGATCTATGTGGTGACACTTAGGAGATCTATGTTCAGCAGTGAACGTCATTTGCCTGAAATTATGATGATGATGACTATGTCATCAAAAACCTAAAATCGGCCAATTGTCAGATAGCGGTTCTATAGCTTGAGGAGGGCAGCGTAGGTAACACCGACGATTCATATTCAACAAGCGTATTGCTAACAACGTTTTCACATGCTCATATTGCTCGTTGTTATCTAGAAACGTGTCGTACTCGTAACTATATTTTGATAGGAATCGATATCGGTTTGGGCTTTTTAGGCAGATGGTAGAGGAATGTGAATTTTCGAGTCAGTAAGATTAAAGGGCTAGTGGAGTATTTTAGATTTACGTCCCGAAATCGGTGATACGTTTTTTTTGAGTCTATGAAGAGAGAGAAAATCTAGTCAATAAAACTTGCACAAATAATTTGGCATTCATAAATGGCAAAGTGGTATAAAAGTAAAAAAAATATTATGTCTTATTAAAAAATACTGAAAATGAAATTAAAATTGAAAATATTTCATTTTATACTCACTGGTTTTCACGTTGCTCCCGCTTATATTATGCCTTCGTGCCAGTGTAAGCAATAATTTGATAAACGAGATAAATCACTTTTTTTCTTTTCTTTGGTGCCGATGCTGCACAGCAGGTGTACAGCAACAAAATAATCATCAATATAAACCTTAATGTACAAGAATACTCACAGAATTAACTTGCTTTTGATAACTATTGGGATTGTCTAGATAACTTGATTCAATATTGATATAAAACGGTTCTTTTCTGTAATTAATATCAAGACAAAATGCATTTCGTTACTTATTGGGAACAACTTACTGCAGAACCTATTGTCTGTCGACAGAGATAAATTAATTAAGAAGAATGTATAATGAATTGAATGAAAGCTATCATTGATTATGATATTAGAAGAAGAAGATTAGATAAACCTACATGCACACTTATGACACGGCAGTAACTAAAGCACGGTCGAGTTTTAGTGCCGTAAAACGGTTACTTTCTAAGGCATACTCCTTAGTAACGGCTAGGTTAAAATGTTTGAAAACAAAATATATTTATACCATTCCCCCTCTAAAAAGCTTATTTTATTCACTGAAAACAGTGAATAAAAAGCACTTTTAATCACTGTTTTGGTGTTTGAATTTAGAACAAACCAATATATTTGACCTCCATCTCAATGCAATACAACCTACTTGTGCATAAAATACTCGATACAAACTTCTTGTGCAAAGAATATTCGAATTTCAAACTCCTTCGTCGATTTAATTTTGAGTTTGGTTTATATTTAGGATTTTGATAATGATTTTATTTTGGTCTAGGATGTTTAGTGTATACTTGTTTGGATTGTAATTCTAATATTAATATTAGAATTACAATCCAAACAAGTACAAGCGCAAGCAACACGCACGCACGCGCAGCAAGTAGTAGTTAAGTTACATAATTATAATTAATTAAACACCAATGCAATTAATTGCATTGGTGTTTAATTAATTATAATTATGTAACTTAACGGAGGTGGTCACTGGTCCCTGAAACACAGGTGCTGTTTAGGTAACTCAAATTCAAAGGCTCAGCTTCAATTTACAAAAAATGTGAAGTCCTAAGGTTTCTTATTTTCTGTAAATTTTGAAGGTAATAAACCATTTATTTATTTATTCCTTGTGCTTATTATTCCTTGTGCTTTTGGCTTAAATCCTTCTTTTTCTCGAAGTCATGGTATAAAATATAGTATGCAACTCTTGAATAAAACGGATTTATATAGAGGGCCATGAATCACTCGCGTCGTTCAGGATTCTAACACTTGAATCACTCGCTATGCTCGTGATTCAATCATCATGAATCACTCCCTACGGTCGTGATTCATCTATGGCCCTCGCTTTAAAACCGTCCTTTATTCACTAGTTGCATAATATACTATTATAATTGATTCATGTACATTATTTTTTAAACATTGTTTTTTCGTGTAACTAACAGTTTTGCGTTAAAAAAATAATTAACAACACGATATTTTTTTTTTGCTCCTTTTGGATACTCCTCCAAAACGACTCGGATGCTTAAATTATTTTTACATAGAAAAATATTGGCTAGAATTTCTTCATAACTGAAACAGCATATGTAAATTAAATAATGTTTTGCAAAAAAATCTGTTCAAAATTTGTTTCAATATTGATATTTTGGCACCGAGCGAGCGCACGGCCAGTACTGCGTTTACATTGGGGCGTATATATCGCCTTAACATTGCATTTATTAGGTTTAAATTATTTTAAGGAGATTAGGAAAAAATGGTGTGATTTCTATGACGTTGAGGTAGTTGAAATTCTTGGTATTATTATTTTGAACGTTACAAGACTTTGGGATTGACACGTGTTTGTTAATTGTTAGGTACTAAGTCACGTAAGAGCTTTTTCCGAGATGTTGGCCTGCTACAAATTGCTTGGAAATAAGGTGGACCGATGACCTGTTGAGAATCACGGAAACAAAAGATGATGCTCGAAATCATAAAACCTGTGTAGTAGCCTCAATCCTGACGTAGAAGCTATATTATTTTGATTCCAAAAAATCTAAAAAGTATAGTCAACTAATGATGACTAATGAAGAGAAAAACTAATGACCCCTTCCCTTGTATCCTTACTAATATTATAAATGTGAGTGTAAGTTTGTTTGTTTCGCTTTCACGCAAAAAGTACTGAACCGATCATCATGAAACTTTGTACATATATTCTTGGAGGTATTAAAAGAGATAAAGGAAACATTTTATTAAAAAAAAAATTTTTTGGTGGCTTCACTGCGAGCAAAGCTGCGGGTAAAAGCTAGTATTATAATACAGCCGTGTATTCAAAACCCGCTCATCATTTTGTTGCTGAGCAAAACACATTGCTTAGCAAAATCGTAAAACATCGATAGGTTCTCATATAATTTTGTTTAGACTACTTTAGGAATTCAATGTATCTCTGGCACAATATAGCTTATAGACAACCCTGGCCCTAAGCGACTAGCATTATCATACTTACCCCGTTGCTAGGGTTGTCAAAACTCAAACACCTCTCACCATAACTACTTTAACTCCTCTAAATATATTAGAAAATGTATTCAAACGGACACCGTTATTATTCATACAAGCTTATCTTCCCTTCGCAGTGTCCTGAGGAAGTAAGTTTTGCATAAACATGAAGGCAAGTCGGGCCAAGTGTTAACCTAGTTACATACGTGCAAAGTGCCTTCGTGGCTAAAACGCAATAAAGTGGCGGTAAAGAGCCGTGATTTGTTGCGACTTAACGGTATGAGATTAAATTAACAGTTGACGCGCTAGTGTGCGTCTGGGTTTTATTTCATAAGCGAATGCGAAAGCGGCTTATGGTGATTATGGGTTTGTGTGGTGTTAATTAGTTCTATACCATAACATAACATCACATCATCAACATCACGCTTGTATACTCCAAAGGGTTAGGCAGAGATTCACCTATAGTCAGAGCTGGGCAAAATACATGCCTTGTTTTAATAAAAATAAGAATTGCAAAATACTATCTCGCATGTACTTAAAATACCAAAATGCAAAATATTTTTGAGTATATTTGAAATCTTTAATAAAAAATACAGTATCATAACTATTTTTTTATTAATACAAAATACAGTCAAGTGTTAGGTTATGACAATATACTTGACCTTTTAAGTTAGACATATTTAGCGCTCGCAATTTTGCTTAAGAAAGCTATCGAGCGCTATTTTCTGCAGAACGTTCTCCTTAATGAGATCGAATGTATTTATTTTCAAATGTATTTTGAAGCCAAAAGTATTTGAAATTGTTACCTTCAACACTTTACAAAATACTCCAGCGTCAGGTATTTGAAATACCAATTACATTTTTAAGAAGTCATTGAATTACAAATACCAAATATATATTTCAATTACGTATTTTAATTGCAATTTATTCGAATACTGCCCAAAACTGCCTATGGTACACTCACAATTCGTCAGTTATGTTTAATCCAATGATGGTACGCCGAGCCCATTTTTTTTTTAATTATAGATAGTCTCGCGATTGACCACTGTCTCACTTGAAAGTAAGCGACGATGTGGTCGAAGTCCAGATTTCGGGTGGCTACTGATTATATACGAGTACATCATTACTCATCCAATCATATGGAGTCGGCTTCTATAGCCCTATCAATCGTCATCCTCAAACACCCCCAAAATACAGGGCCAGGCCTAGTTTGGGACTTAGCATTATCATCTTACGTGTTACATTTCTGTGTCATTTTTTTTATCAGACTAGCTCTGTTCCAACTATGTTAAGATCGACTTCCAAACTAGCTTTATGTATGTAAGTGAATACCAATCATGGTACATGGGGAGACTGCCTGAGTACCTAGATTAGAGGTCACCAATTACTTTCATTTGGTGTCCATTTTTTTAAATAATATGTCCGTCGCGGTCCGTAAGGTTCCTCCGCCTTAACACCGTCATGTGAATCTACTTTGTTAAAATTGAAATATTAACCTTAATATGTTAATAAAGGTACAATATCAATGAAGAATTTTGATGAGATGATTTGTCCGTTGTCGAATCGACACGGCAGTAAAGACAAAGCGCGGGATAACAAGTAATAGTAGATTATGTACCAAGGGGATAAAGCTGTGTTTTACGTCACGGGCGGCATATTGAACCCTGAGCGTAACGAGGAGAGGGCGAGGGGAGGGAGTTATGTAGAGTCCTGAGTGAAGCGAGGAGTTCAAGCTGTCCAAGACGAAGACAGGCTTTTTTTGTCAAAAGTGGATACAGTGAGCATCGTCTGTCGTGAACAATTTCGAGTAACTAGTGAGACGAGTTCTGGTAGTAGTGGCATAGTACGTGAAAAACGAGTGAGTACCCTCTTCGGTAGACAGATATGTCAGGTCGTAAACAACACCTACCCGCAAATACTTTAGTTCTCGTGATCAGAGCTTGTAACGGTGTCGAAATATTGAGCTCTCAACCAAAATCTAAATATACATGGTAAATATCCCGAACCAAATATTAATTCTAACGATTGTGACCATGTTAGCTTACAAACTTATATGAGGCTTTTTTTCTACTTTTCACACCTTCTGCGAGACAGTAAAAACCTGCTGTATATATTTGAATATTGTATTTGATGCTTATTGTAGATCTCAGCATTGAATAATTGCACCATAGGCTGCTTGACGAGTTTCTGCAAAATTTTGGAAATAAATTAAAAGGACGGATTCCGAAATAGTCTTGACTCCTTCCTTTGTAGTTCTCCATTGAACAAAATCGGTATAGCCTTTTTCGTATCTGTGGTTAATTTCTAAAATCTAATTTTTCCGGTAGTAGATTTATTATTTATCTCTATATCTGTTCTGATAAACTCAAGAATAAAATCCTATCTATCTATATATATAAAAGATAATGTTCCGAGTGACATATCAACGCCCAGCCTTAACTAAATATAGAAGTTTGAAATTTTGATTTTATATTTTAGGTGTCATATAAGAAAGGAATTTTTGAAATTCGTTCCATCAAGAGATAAAATATAGGATGAAAGTTAGTATGATCATCTATTTACTCTGAGACCGTCTGGGAGCACAGTTAAAATTGCCAGAACTGACCGGGAGACCAGAATCCCCAAGTAAAAAAAATAACAGGGCTGGAGTCATGAGTGGTGACTCTCAAACTACCAGATGAACAGAATCATTAACAAAAAAGTACATCCGGGGATGGAATCATGTGTAGTAAAGACTCTCGAAATACCAGGAAATCAGAATCATGAAAAAGTAAATCAAAATTCACGAAATCAATATTAACCCATAAGAAGCTGGGTCGGGCAGCTAGCATTGCAATGAAATTCACTGAAAAGTAAAGAACCAAACATCGTCTTTTGTTTCACATTCTTTGAAATGCGCAGCCACAGTGCCTATGTTAGACTAAGTATAGCTACAACTCAGCAGAGACGATTAACCGATTGGTTGTCATGTATTGAAATGAGTGGTTTTTATTAAATGTTATGTGTTGTAAATTGGCTATAGGTTTTATAACAACGCGCCTTTATCTTTTTTTAGTGAGCTTTGCTTATGGTGGCCAGTTCGATTGTCGAACAAACCTCTTAACAATGCCAAACGGGCATTTTTTTACTTAGAGTTTTCCACGAGTTTCCACACAAATTTGACATTCCAAATTCAAATCACTTTACTCCCTTGGGAGTTTCATACAACTTTACATCTCTTGGGCGGTAATGCTTTACATTGAGATTGCATGATATGAAATTGGACATTGCCGAGCAGGTGGGGTGAAAATTATATTGCAGTACAATATTATTTACTTGTGTTTACTTAAGGTCCACACAAAATAGGTCGGCGGTTTGGATCCGGACCGCAGTCAACTATTTGGTGACCTCTGACCTAGATCGATAGATGAATTCCCTTTTTCGCACTAAGACTCCCATTTGGTCCGTTTTGTGTAGTGCCCTGAGTAGGTACTCAGGCCCCTACGACGAACTGGGTTAGGGATATCATATAGGTATATGTTATCCCTAACCCAGTTAAGCATTTGATAACACGTGTCGTGTTAAGACTTACGGGCTTCTGACTACCCGTAACGACTCGAAAGTCTACAACATATTATTCCTTTAGTTATTAGGCCAGCCTAATGTAGGTTACATTATATACTTGAGTAAATTCACTATAATTGCCCCCGATACAGGTTAATCAAGTGTCAACCCTGGTATTGATTTTGATACTGATAGGTTCGGCAGGTGATAGATTTTCAATTTCTCGATGTCGCTACATGACATCACGTCATGTTGAAAATGACAGCCTTCAACTAGACGTACTTACCTATGATACGTAATGTGTGACGTGTATGATACGTTGGCATATTTAGAAATTGGTAGAAAAGAAATAATCTTAAAAGCTAGAATCTACAGACCTGCCTTTGAAAACAATATATCTCGGGAATTTAACGCGATGATTTCGATTGTTTATTTACCTATTTCACCCGAAGTTTTGGCCGTGTTGCAACGACCGTGGTCCTGGGTAGACTGGTGTCTCGGTGTACTGGCTCCATTGGGGCAGAAAATTTTTCCACTACCCTCACATTTTCACAGAGACACCAGTCCCTGTGGCCTTTACCTCAGGTAATATAGCTTAGATTTATTTGTCATAATTTGTGCATAACAGTAAAAAAAAAAAAGGTGATAGCGGTCGGCGCGTCTCGGCAGCTGGTTGCCTGCTAGCTAGCTGTAAGCGTGTGGACAGCTGGTTGCCTGCTAGCTGTCGGCGCGTGGACAACGAGCAATCATCTCCGTTTGACGCGGTGTTATGTGGGAGCGGTGTTGGAGCGAGGCCGTGTAAATCAGCTACGACCTTTAGTAGGTATATAAAGGAGAATAGAGGTATGCCGTATGCATCAATCATGAAAAAACCAAAGCAAAAGCTCCCTAAACAAAAGTAATTGGTGACCCCTGCAACAGCAACATTAAGTTATTCAGGTACATAATGGGTAAAACTGCCTTTGGAAAGCTACACATTGTAAAGAGCGTCTGGAGAAAATGATATGATTCTATCAGTCTTCGGCTATAAAGATTGTCAAAACATCACATGTACAGTACGACTGATGAGTCGTGGCCCGTCTGAAGGTAGTGCCAATTGGTTGCGCAGTAGTTAATCTCATACAAAAAGTCGCAAAGCCTGTGTTCTGACGGGCCACGACTCATCAGTCGTACTGTAGTTATAAGATTGATACGGGCTACCGAAACGTCACATGGACAAAATCAAATATCCTCCCTTAGGTTTTAAACATTAGTCAAAGTACATACGACTTTTTAAGATAAATGCTACAAGCAAGTTGGGGAAACGCCTATCAAGTCAAAGAGTATTTCATTGAGGTCATGTGTACTTACATTATCATTTAGGTATAATAATGAAACTAGATACAATATAGTGTTTTAAACCTTCATGTAGGACAGACGTCGACAGGTTTATCACGATCTTAACAATGTTCGTTGGTCGGCCGACGGCGAGTTGGGCGGACAATATGCTCAGGTCAAATATAGGGCACAGGATAGATGTTTTTAAATAGAACGAGCAGACGTTATGTACTGTGACACCTAAAGTCACATGGGGTAACAAACCTTTACAAAATTTATATACTGGCTGGCTTTTAAAGTGTCATGCAAATTTAGAATGGATTTGAAATATTTTAGGAAAAGGAAAAGGTAGGTTTGTTTAGGCCAGATTTGTTTTAGCTGAGAAAAATATTGGTGTAAATTAAATATTAGCTATCCAGTCACTGTTTGTTTCAATAAGTACTCCAGACCTTCATTGTACCCACAGGGTGATTTGTAAATCATTGTCTTACATTCATTTGTATAAAACTTGGTTTTCGTAACTCTGCGGTGAATGTCAAAAATCACCCACCCAAACCTGTCTGCCTTTCCAAACTGGTAACTAGCTCATTATGATCTTTAACCCACTTGTTACTATAGTAGTTTTTACCCTAGTTAATTTTCCTTAGCGTGTTTTAAAACAATGGCAGTAACAAGTAACTTGTTCAGTTTCTACCTACAAAGAAATTTGGATATAGCAGGAAAACTCATGCCCTTCTTCTTTCTGCCATAAGCTACAATTACTTGGGGTCGGGCGTCCTTGTGCGTTTTCTCCAAAATGGTGTTTACCCTGGGTTGTTGATGGTGGTATATTTTGCTTTAAAACACTTGCCTTCATCAAAATTTATTTAATTTATCATTATATATCCCACATAAGATTTTTCCAAGGAAAACATCTGCAGACATCTCTCCATTCCTTTCCGTCATACTAATCAAACAGCGACCGGAACAGAAGGCTATAAACGCTGCCTCATATATTATTCAGTGACCGTTTCACCCACTTTTTATAAGGTTCCAGACGCCAGTGACGGCTCCCTTAAATATTGTTTGGCAGGCTAGTTACTCTTTCACGAGTGATTGCGATCGTGTTAGATTTTCAAGGTTTTGGTCAGATTTGCATTGCTCTTCTGAATTTTGTGCGGGGTTTTTCTAAGAAGAACAGTTAGGCTTAGAGTTTTCTTACTGCTGAGCGTCGTGATTTTATGAACGTAATTTCGAAGTTTCTAAGCTGTAGGCTGATGATCATGGTGTTGGATAGAGATTGTCAAAAAGCGATTGCAGAGTCATGGTAATGATGAATTTTGTCCAATCGCTAGTTTTTTAATAAGTTGTCTTACGCTTTCTTTTCATCTGGTTCTGTTAGCTGATGATAGTCTGGTACATTCATTAATACGGCCTTCAGCCGCAGTTTAATAGGTCAAAAAGTAAGTTACGTACAAAAACAACTAATCATTGTTTACAAATACACATCTAAGAACTTGGCAAAACAAATAAAATATGAAAATTTAACTTGCATAAAAATAAAATTGACAAAGTTAGACTGAAAAATGTGTAGACAAAACCAAATAAAATGTAGAACACAGGTGATCGCACGTCGTGGTAACCGACAAGGCTGATAATAGGATTATGTTTCGACATAAAACTTGCCGTAAATACAGAAGTCGTAAAAATCTCCTGTAGGCTGAAAAACGCCCGAACAAATAACACAATCGTAACACGTCCTAAATACTTGTCCTATTCATCTTACGAACAATGATGAATAAAAAGTATTGTCACAAAAGGTGTCTTGTACGAGTAGGTAGTGCGTATAAAAATTGTACGTTTCATTTATGTTAGAATATTTCATTTAATCTTTTATTTTATTTTGTAGTCTATAGGCTCGCGCTTGACCACTATATCACCTGATGATAAGCGATGATGTAGTCGACGGTGAAGCACGCTTGCCTAAAAAAAAACCTATTCACTCTTGACTTAAAGCCCCCGAGGTTATATCTACCGGGAAACACAGACTCCGGCAGGGTATTCCACTCCTAAGCTGTACGCATAATAAAAGTGTGCCCAAAACGTTATGTGCTTATGGGTGGGATGTCCACCATGTACCGATGGTGCATCGCCGTACGTCTGGTAGTCCGATGATGAAACGGGCTAGGCGGAATTAGATCATGCAATTTTTTGTTTTATATTGTTGAAAAACATGGGGCAATGTTAACTCTAGGAATTTCTTCCTGCATCGTGGGTGCGTTTACAAACATTTAAATTCACATACACAACACCCAGAGCCGGAACAACTATCTGTAGATCATACAAATATTTGTTCCGTGCAGGAATCGAACCCGCAACACGCAGCGCAGCAGTCAATCGCTCAATCACTGCCCCAACCGTGCGCCCAAAACACAAATCCATCGTGCACTCCCCAAAATTCAAGGCTCTGAAGCTTTGACTTAACCAGTGTCTCTTGCGATGAGAACCTCATGCCCCGCTTTTCAATCGACTCTAGCATCAAGCTGGTATTTGGCAGATTCGTCCCAGAGATGAGAACAGTACTCCATGCATGATCGAACTTGCGCTTGATACAAGTTGAGCAGCTGTTCCGGCGTTAAGTACCTTCTCATCTTTGCAAGGATCCCTAATTTTCGGCAGGCAGCTCCAACTGAGCTATTTTTAATTGTGCTAATATTTTTTATATTCAGGAAAAATCGCCAAAGAATTAGAAATAACCTTGTAAAGTGTAATTAATATCGTCTTGGGTACTACTGAAGTTTAGATATATAGAACCCGCAAAATTTATTCTGTAAAAAATCCAGGAAGCGGGTTTTTACCAAGGCCCTTTTAAATAGCACTTGAAACAACGCAAAAAGTACATTTACCTTTTCGCCACATGTACGGTATTACTTTTTCTCGTAAAAAAAAACATTTACAGCATTCTCCCTTCATAAGTACACGAATAAAAGCCACCTGCACACCGAGAAACTTGCCGATGTAAACATGGACTTACTCTCGAAAAAAATTGTAAGAAATGAAATGGTTTTGTCCGTGGCTTCGCCTGCGTGATATATTGATAAGAATCATCTTATGTCCTTCGGCTATAATGTGTTTTTTTATGTTTTTCATTTACGTCCGTTAAGCGGCTAATGCAAGAAAACGTAACATACAAAATTAAATGATGATGCACTTTTCATCACCATGAAATCAGCTGAAAGACGTCCACTGCTGGACATAAGCCCTAAAAAGGTCCGACAAACAACAACAAATAGAGTTACTTTCTTCTCCATATATATATATATATGTATTTTTGTAACTGGATTAAGTTCCCTATTTTTATTTTCAAGAGTTTCTTTAACCAATAAACAATTTTGTACTAAAATGTTTTTTTTTTCAGTCTTCAGGCTATAGAATTGGCTCTCTAGCGTGGGAATTCTAATTTAATTCTAATCCGACGATCAAAGGAAAAAACATCAATGAAATTACCCTCCTTTACAATCCAAACTTTTGTAGCCACAATCGAAGCGTAAAATTCTACACGTGTAAGATCGCACATAAGCAGAAAGAAAACGCACACACGCAGAAACCAAACGCACACAAAGCACGCGCCAATACAAACAGGTATTTAACCACAAACAAGGAACATTTGGAAACAACAGAGATAACCACAGAGCTACATAAGCAGTTCTCCAACTAGTTCACGCCTGTCGAACTTGTCGATAAGTTAGAAGCCGCTATTCAGACCTTTTTAACTCGAGCAGTCGAACCCCAGAGGACGATACCTCGATAATGATATAAACGGTTTGTAGACCGCCGTGGAAAGTTTGAAATTATTATGTTTTTTACAGGTACTGGTTTCTGTTGGTTTTATTTTCTGTTTTTTGTATCATCGACAATGGGAATTTTTTTAACCGTCTGTGTATTGAGGCGTTTTTTTTCTCTACTTGTGATTTCATCAAATTAATACCAAATACGTCGCACTGTGTCATACTTCAGTAACATATTGAAGTTTGCTTATATTCCTTGCCATTCAGATATTAATTATGTGCATTTGCTTAGTACAAGCCGATCTCGACATAACTATTTGGATTTATCAAAATTCATCACTATGTCAAACCTTGTGACTTTTGGCAATGGACTTGATCAAGGGTGATAGAAGGTTAGTCAGCTAAGGTTAGCCGACTAACCCAAGTAGGTATCTAACAAACTCACCTTAAATAAAAGTTGCCTTGACGCAAGCGGGAACGAAAATTGCCCTGTAATAACATATCCACATTACAGACAAGCAAATGACGTAAGTATAAAATTGACAATTATCCACCCGGAAGGTTGGCAAGACGGTATTGATTTACCAACAAAAACGGTGTCAAATGATAAAAAAAGGAAGTTTGTTTTTTTTATAAAGCGTTTTTTCAATTGGGTCGTTATAAATTCGTTTTTCGTCGAACAAAATGCTGATCACAAATGTGTAGGATAAAAGGACTGAATAAGAATTCATGCGCTTGATAGAGCGAAAAGGGTGCAACTTGCTTAAGGGCCACAAAGGTAAAAGGCGGGCAGTTCCGTTGCAGAAAATTGGACCGGAAAACCTTTTCTGTAAGTATATAGTTAGTAGTTGTAGAATTGTATATCTAGTAAAGCTTCTGGCATAAAAACTTTGTAGCAATTTTTACTGACTTTCAAAAATCCTAAAAAAGGATCGAAAATTCATAAGTTTGTTTTGTAAATCTAACAAAACAGAACCTTTTTTAGATGTTTGTCAGTCCCGACGTTTTTCAGTTAATAAGTGAAAGAAGGATTCGTATTTTCTACCACTTAAAATAAGAGGATCTTTTGATAAAGTTCTGAATAGGCAAAATAAATATTATAATGCAGAATACCTACAGACCTACTCGTGGTGTAATTTTTGGCTACCCACAAAACATGAATATGTTGATTACATGGTATAAAATATCAAACACCAAATTCTACGAACTGTTTTTAAAAGCAAAAGGAAGTTTTCACCTGAAAAAATACATCGAAACATATTTACAGGGCTTTGGTTCATCAAAATTCATTAATTCAGGGCCTTATTAACGAATTCTGACAAGTTCACTGCCTCTTCTATATGTTTTTGTTAGGAGAGGCCTTTATAAATTAAAATTACTTTTGTTTCATTTATTTAGGTTATAAGGTACCTGCCGTTCTCCGTATTTTTCTTTTTTTTTTTTTTGTAAATTCTGTCGAAGGGTCGTTAGCGCCCGACCGTTTGGTATATTTGTATAGAGTTAGAAAGATAATTCGAAATTATCTTTGTTGCTATCTGAAGTCCATTTTGGTGGTCATTTCATCTTGCCTACATTTTTATGTCAGCTTTTTTTTAAATTGTTGTGTTTAATTTATTAATATGCCAAAATTAGTGGAACTTGTTGGATAAACTTTATAAACAATCAAGGTAAGATCTTAAAAGAGTTGCAATAAGGATTTCATCATCATTTCAGCCGATAGACATCCACATCACAGCTCTTCAGCCCTTTTAAGCGTCTCCTCATTGACTGATCCTCTGCTTCTCGTATCCAGCATTCACACCGGCATCAGTCCATTTTGTAGGAGGCCTTTCAAAACTGCGACGTTAGCGGTCACCACTCTAGAAACTTCCGGCTCAAGCGGCCATCCGTTATGCGAGTTAGAGTACCAAAGGAAATAAATACGATGCCATCGAAAACGGATAACTGAAACCTAATTCCACAGGGTCCACAAACAATCAATATTGTACTAAAAGGGTAACAAAAGCACTTTGACTTATTTAATGTTCAATATATTCCGATGTTTTTATCATTCACGATTTCCAAGTACATAACAGAAACTTTACTATGTTTTCAGTTAATGGAATAATGTAACTTGTGGAATAAAATGCATCTGAATGTAAGAGATAAGTATGTGTGATGAATTATGTACAAAACAAGCAAGTCCGTTTCACGCACCGAATGTTTTGTACTTTGCTAGAAAAAAAACCATTTGCAAAATAAAACTTAAATTTTTGGTTATGTAATCTTTTTTTATTATAAAAGGGTTTCGCTAAGTACTAATAAAACTATGCGCGTAAGAGACATTGTTTTATTTTTCCTGTACATTATTTGCACAAATCTTTATCAATAGGGATGTTTCCTGGGTAAAAAAATGATGATTCTATTTAGTCCGCCAGTGAGATTATCAAATAATATTGGACCCGTATTTTTGCTTTATCAAATAAATATAAATTGACAAAGGTAAAGCGCTTCGAAGTTTAGGAGTGGGGGCTTGTGACCTCACTTTGTCAGTATAGAGTGTAGCACACCTTGACGTCACACGATATTTCAACGCACTGTATCGTAGTATTTTTTTGTTTACGTGGCAAAAGAAAAATAACGTGTGCAATAATTTTAAGTTATGAAACTGACGGATATTTGACAGATATTTTTGTCAACATCCCTTTAGAGATAAGGGTCGTAATCATTATCCATTGCCCGACTTTGCACACTGCTGAGGTTAGGCCTCCTTTTTTTTTTAGCCAATTTTATATTTCTGTGCCAGCTACAGCCTGGTTCTATCTAACCGTTATGGCAACAAGAGGTAGGGTTACAGAGCCCTAATGAGCTCAAATCAAGATCTTCCTCCTTTCTTTTATTGTACACCAAAAACAACTTTAATTACAGAGATAATAAAAAATATGTACAAAGGCGAGCTTAACTCAATGATGCGTTCTCTATGGTAAATCCTAGATTGATAGAGAAAGTTGACAATAGAGGGCACAAAACAATTAACATCACATTATTGATATATTTAGGTATGTAAGCAGTAAATATATGTATGTTTTTATAAGGATGCCTGTCCAGTGTACAATATTAAAATAATAACCTAAGACGAATTAAATTAAAACATACATATATTTACTACTTATATACAGAAAAATATTCATATTAATGTGATGTCACTGTGCAAGAAAATTATCTTCATCTTGAAGACCTCCAGAGAAGGGATGTCGCGGAGGACGAAGAAGAAGAGAAGTGGCAGTGAGATAGGGTTTACCCCTTTGGGGACGAGGTACTCAAAGCGTACACGAAAGTATTGAGGAGAATTACTTTTGTACCCATTAACAACACCACCACGTTCTTATATAATATATTCAAAACAAGCAACCCACTCATAAAATATTTACATCATAAAACACCTCCACATAATAATATTTACCGCAAACACCTGTAATACCGCATTATACTTAAAACAATATTCGGGGAAATGTATTGGGTATAAAAAAGACAAATATTTCAATGTTACCGCAAAACTTTAAAGTCCAAAGAAAGATTGAAGAAAATGGGGTAAGATTAGACTCGAACGTAAAAAGAATTTGTAGTTAAAAGAAGGGTTTAACATTTTTCATAAACTCAAATTGCCGTGTGTTTTCAAGTGACTAGAAAAAAATTCGACACACACGACCTCCCCCCTGCCATGCACTTGCACAAAAAGGTAAAAAGAAATAAAACGGTAAGTGAAAACTAGAAATCTTGAATGGACCTTTCGCTTTTGTTGGTATAGCACCACCCAGCTTTGCCTTTAGCCAGCTTAGCCTTTGCAAAGCTGGGTGGTGCTATACCAACAAAAGCGAAACTCACGTATAAAAAAACCGATTTCAAAAGCAAAACACTTAAAAGTGCAAAAAATACTTTCGTTTCAGAAGTCGGTGTAATGTTACCTCTTGTTTTATCGTTTTGCGACACCGACTTCCAAAGCGAAAGTTATTTTGGCACCTTTTAGTGTTTGCGTCGGTTTATTTTTTGTGGAAATAGTTTTTTGTTTCTCTCTTTTTAGTTTTGGTACACCATCACTAAAAAGTAAGCAAGTTCTTTAGTAAGGTACTTATAGGATTGACAAAATACCCATTATTATAACTCAATTTTCATATTCGTGCTGTTTGTCGCTCAGGAGTTCGGTGGTATGTTTCATATCTTGAAAACTGCTAAACCGATTTTGTTGAAACTTGTACTATTCCCTGAGTTGAGAAATACTTCATTTAATAAAAAAATAATTATCACGATCTGATATCTAGTTTCGGATGAATACGTGGACAAACATACATACATATACTTATGAAAGTTGGCAGACATGTTTAGATGACCCACATCGAGTAACTTTTATGTAAATATTGTGCAATTTCAACAATATTACATAAATACGTATCGAATTTATAACCTCCTATGTTATGAAGTTAGTAATATTTTTTTTTTTTTTTCCACAGACAGGTAATGTTATCACACGCAAGTCATCAGATCATAGGTTCCAAAAGTGCTTACTTGTCTGTTTTGTTGCATATACAAAAGCATGTTCACATTGTACAATATTCAGAAGTTGACAAAACACGCTTTTAAAAGTTAAATTGATGAATTCCGGGAGATATTCCCGTGAAACCACACCTTAAATACGGCGTATAAAACTAATGAATTTGCGGCTTCAAACTTATGATTGACTAATATGTAAGCCCAGTTTTGTTAACCGCCTTCAGAACTTTGTTCTGATACGTTCAAACTTCAGGATAATTCACCTCGAGGAGTTTAAAACTGTTTTTGACGAAAAATCATTGTTTTGTTGTTTGAAAGTAAGATTAATCGTCTGTAACTTTCAGATTGGTTATTTGGATAAAAATAACAGGTGCCTAAAGATTTTCAATTGTTCGGTTTCAGATATCTTATATATAGATAATAGACACGCTTCAATCGAGAATCTATCAAAACACGTAATTATGACATTGTCTTGCAAAAAACCCAGATTCAAAGAGTAAAATGCGTGTAACTTTTGAACGGCTGAACCGATTTTAATCAAATATAGCTAAGAACACTCCCAACAAAGTCACCTTTCAAACAAAAAGAAAATCAAAATAGGTTCAATCGTTTAGGAGCTATGATTCCACAGACAGATACACAGATAACCCTCTTTTTCCGTCGGGGGTTATAAATATTCTCTTTCACACAGTCCATCCATAGCTGCTTTAAAGTCGATGCATACGTAACGAGTGTTATGCCGGGCGGAATGGGTCGATATGTTTTAAAAATATCGTTCCTCCAAAATGCGAAGGAAAGACACGTCACCATCCCGTCCATGCACACGTGGCGTGGCTCTTTCGTATACATTTTGTATGAATCAATGTTTTCAAGAATCTCATTCCATCATGATTGAAACAGGTTACGTATTCAGCGGCCTTTAATCTTCATCTACTCTTATAGCCACCCAAAATACTCAAAACTTGCCACAAAATCTATCACCTTTTATTCCTTTTCTAAAACTTTATTGTTGGATATTTTAGAAATATTCATGCATAGTTTACGCAACTTTTAAGCATATTTCAAGACTTTTATGTTGCATATAATCCAGTCCTTACTCATTTCTTATTCAATTCATTCGAGTAACACCACGCATCTCTCTTACCATTCTCGTCTAAGCTGCATGCATTTTTTTATTTTTTTGTTTCATTCGTACCTATCGGTATAAATCGGTCCAACATTCTAATCCATGTACGACAACAGAGGCCAACAAGTGTCATTAAATGTCAGCGATGGTCATCATCATCATCATCAGCCTTTTAACGTTCCCGCTGCTGAGACACAGGCCTCCTCTGTGTGAGAGGAAATGGGCCGTAATCCATCACGCGGTCTTGGAATTTTTAGGTCTAGGACATGCCGGTTTCCTCACGATGTTTTTCTTCAACGTTTTTAGAGCAGTTGTGATGTGTAAATGCCGGTAACCCAGTGCTTAACAATCTCATATATTTATGAAGATTTTTCCAATCGCTTTCGCGACGCTTTGTTGATAGAACGTCTTTTCTAAAGGCTTGCCCTTGAGTTTTATTGGAATACGAGCCAGTGACCAGGAGAACTCTATGCCTGCTTAGACCACACTTGACCCACTATGAAGCCTGTACCTACCTATGTACAAGGGCCGTTTTATAACTCGTCAACGCCTCACCACAATTCCGCAGCAAAACACATACACATATTCGCTTGCTGGCTGACCAAAACCCGAGGTATCCTCCAACTGCACAGCATGATTTTCTACTTGTTTACGTCTTTTTAGTTTGCCTTTCAAGCATTCTGATTTTTTTTATTTTTTGAATTAACTTTTTTTTATTTGAAACTTTTTAGTTACCATTTTTTATATCAAAATAGGTACATTGAAATTTATAAGTATTATTATATTTTTGAAATCACCTCTTAAAACCCTTTATTTTGATACCACCCACACGATGGGTTCGGAAGAAAAAAAAATTGGGCTCCCACAATATGGCGTCCAAAATCAGCCATTTTTCTATTTTACAATTTTAATGTAGCCTGTGTACATGTCCATGTACACTCGCAAGGTTAAGACGAATCGATTGACATAAGTATCATTAAAATCGACCAACGCGTTTGGTCTCTAGAACTTTAGGAACAAACATACATACATACGTAGACTGATAAACACATTACCCTCCCTCAGCAGTCGGGTAAAAAGGGATAGTGCTATACGTCCTGTAAAGCTCCGTCCCTCTCTCACAGTGGAAACATGACAGTTTTGAAACGTCAAAGTAAAGCCCCTATAAGGTAACTTAGTTACAATACTGCTATACCACCGGCAGAATAATACCTTATATTTAACAATCCACGCGCGTCACAATTTAATATCATTCCACTAAACTAATTGCTAGTAACAACAACTATGAACAACTGCGGACGTGGCGGGTAGTTTCAACTCGTTCTGCTAATCACCATAAATTGGTAGAGTACACTTGGTAATTAGTGCTGTACTAGTGACTGGGGAGGTTTTTAGTTTATTGAAGTAGTTAGAATAACTAGAATTCGATGTGCGGGTAAGTGGTATAGAGTACCTAGTACTCTACATTAGGTACTTTGTATTATTGCGGCTAGCATGTGATGAGCATTCGTGTCTGTAAATTAAAGGAATGTAGTCTGACTGAAGATTTCTGCCAATAGACACTCGTAGGTCCAGCTTTTAGAACGAAAACCATCGCAAAATTTGTGTGTTTTTAATTTGTAAACACGCATTAGCTACTGTTATGTTAAGCTCAATAAATTTTCAACAGCCTAGCAGAACCTGCTTTCTTGCATGTTTTAGAAATTAATATACGAATAAATACATCGTAAAATGAATGATCGATGATGATCGAGGAGCTCGTGGCTAAATAATAACAGCCGCGCTGGTTGATCATCAAGGTAAAGCAACGCTTGACGAGGTCGGTCCGTGGATGGGTGACCATTTCAACATACTTGGTTTCCTTCGTGCCTCGGAAAGTACGTTAAGCTGTTGGTCCCGGCTGCCATTTGAAGATCTTTGACAGTCGTTACGGGTAGTCAGAAGCCTGAGATCTGACACCAGTCTCGCCAAGAGGTACCGTGTTACCCAGTTTCTGGGTTGTGGAGGTCAGATAGGCAGTAGCTCCATGTAAAACACTGGTACTCAGCTGAATCCGGTAAGACTGGAAGCTGACCCGAATGCGTTGCTGTCAAAAAAGACGAACCTGTAAAACATCAACAAACAGGATGACCGGGTTAAGGTTGCGGGCATGCGCTGGTTGCGAGATGCACGGGATCAGTCAAAGTGGCGAGGCCTTGGGGATGACTATGTCCAGCAGTGGACATGTTTTGCTGAAATGATGATGATGATGATTAGATCAAAAATTGTGCGTCTAGGGCTGTGTGGTCGCTGGATATCAATCCAATAAGACTGTCATATTGGCTTCGCATTTTGTAGTTCTTGACATATTGCTGGCATACTAATCATTTTACGAAAGGGCCTGCTCTAGGGCGTTCCGAGCGACTTAGTCAGGTAAAAAAGTTGAATTTCTAACTTTAAACAAACGAATTTCCAAAAGCCTGGAAAATCCTTAACAAATAAAGTTCGAATTCTTGGCACCCGAATAACTTTCTTGATACCTCATAATATCATACCGGTTCTAACGAACTAACTTACAAAATAACTCATCCTTTGACGTCAACAATTGCAGCAAGAAACTATTTTATTTACTTTCAAAGATATCTGTTTCAGTTTCGCAGTACCTAACACTGTTGCTAGTTTCAGAACTTTCGTCATTATTTGCACAAGTTTCTTCGCGAACAAAAAGTGGGCATTGCCAAGTACTTGTTATTAAAACTGCTTTATTCAGAAGTACTTAATTTATACTTATGTTAAATTATGGTTATGTTTTTCTGGGTTTTATAGTCTTAGTTATATTTAATGATAGTTACAATTGATTACCGAAAAACTTAGTCTACATTTATGTATTTTCTTGAAAGTCCATCATTATTACCCGAATCTTTACATCAATGGTGAAATAGTTTTTTTCTACAATAACATTCTCCATTGTCAACCATAATTATCGCTTCACCATTCGGTAAGACATAAACCGTGCCTGTCATTAATACAGCAGCGTAATTTTTTGAAACGTATCATTGAGCAAAGGCTGATTTTCCTCCAGAGATGTGCAAGGATGCGTAACAAGGGATGTGTTTGTTAAGAACCAATAGAATTGCTTCGAATTCAAATCAGAGAGAGGCTAATTTGAAATTCGAGTTCTAGTGGAATAGGCTCAGCCGCACGAGATTTTTGAACTCATACAAAATAACGAGGGATGTGTTGCGAAGGATCTGTGCGAGGGATGTGTTGCGAGGAATGTGTGCTAGAGATGGACGTCAGCAGTTTTGCCTACCTCTCAACGGCCTAGCGCATCTCTGGCGGAAAAACTCACACTGTTCCACAGCCTCGCTACGCATCCTTGCACCACCCAGCTACCTCGCACATCTCTGGTGGAAACGCAGCCTAACCGATTACTATTTTGTCAACAAAACTATTAGTTCATATTATAAGAACACCGAGCATTACCCAATACATAACAACTTCTCTATTCCATTTCTCCATACTTAAAATAATGTATGTTAACTTATACAATAACAAATATATAACACTAGTATAAAACAGTTACTATTCAAATTTTATAACTACTCATATGACGTACGGGTTCTATTTCATTGGTTTAAATAGCCCCATTAGACATGCTATATCGTAATTATGTATTGTGTGGGTGTGTACTTAGTAGAATGTATTCTCATACCTGAATACGTATTATTACAATATAATTAGAATTTCTCTTGAATTGAGTATCCAAGACTCGAAAATTTTGACTTAAAACTTACGACGTGAGTTAGTTACGCTTTCACACCGAGACAGCCTAACAGATTTGGATGAAGATTGGCTTACAGATTGACCGTAACATTTTAATTCTTTAACGAATTAATTTTTTTTTAAGGAAATCCTTGCCGCCTGGGTTAGGTCATAAGGTACTTATCATCTCGATATAATGTTCCCTTGAACTTTAGTAATTAAATACTTTTAAAGAGGACGAAGCCGCTGGCAGAAGCTAGTACAAAATAACATATAACAGTGTATCACCGTTGCGACAACTCATGACCCAACAGCGACCCACGCACACACAGTGCAGACGACTTATGCTTAGAAATAATCACCTGTAGCAAGATATAGTTTAAAAAAAAATAGCCACAGTCAGTGGGTGGAGTGAAAGATGATTAGATAAAAACCTGGCAAAAGCTTGACTAGAGATTAAATTTTAACGTTAGTCAAAAACAGTCATATCCTCGTACAAAATATGCGATTGTTTAAGCACTACACTTATGTAATCCCTCTTCCTGTATTTCTCACAATCTATATTTTATACCCAAACGACTGATGCCAATCAGAACCCACTTAAAAGTCTCCAAACACACAGCCACAGCTCTAACATCCCTTAACACACGTTTACTAATTACCATAATGGGGCCAGGTTGTGCCAACAAGCTCTTAAACAACTTGTAACTAAAATTATGTCAACAGTTAACGTACATAACCAAACATTTTGTAGGTAGCATCCCCTGAGGAGACTCTCACACCGTACTATATCTTTACATTGCCGTAATCGTTGGTAATTTTACCCCGGAAGAGATGGCTTAATTTGTTTGTGTATAAAGTTGCATTTATAGGAAAGAACTGCGAGGTAGCAAGGCAGTGCGCGTTGATAATATCTATCAATAGGATCACTTAATTTTATCAACCTAGCTTAATGCAGCAGTGGTGGAAAAGGACCAGCAAAGCTATGTATGAGAGAGCACGGTAGGCGCACTAAACACTGCAATACAATTCTCGCACCACTTGCACTACACACAGTTTCACAGCTTCGCTACACATCTCACGCCACCTCACTACCTCGCACATCTTCGGTGGAAAATCACCTTAAATCTATAATACCAATTTTACAAATAATATCAGCATTGACTTAGCATTTCCGTGTTGGCTGCATAAAGTGTTAAACGATGCTTACATAGACAATTAACTTGTCTTGACAGACTGTTTTTAGATATAATACTATGGAATGACTTTATATCTTTTAATTGCAGCTGCCGAACAAAGCCTCTTTTGAAGGTGATCCCCAATGAATCGTTTAGGAAACCTTAATGAGTAAAAGATCACATGTACGTCTGTGCTTCATATAATAAACGTACCTACCTAATATAACGGATAGAATTATCCGTTCGGCAACCTTGCTTTATCGATATAAGGCGAATAGGATATCATTTGGGTCTTAATTTTGAAGTAAATTTTATTCCTACCATAAGGCCGTTATTTGGAACAATGAATTTAATCTATCATTTGGCAGATTATTGTTTTTATCAAGGCATCTAGACTTACATGAGCGGTTTAGCGTATTACAGATATTAGAACGTAGTATGACAACGCTTTACTTAGAAATTGCTCGTCATAATGTATGTAAAAAAATTCTATTAAGTAAACAATACTCTAGACAAAAGTACTGTTTATATACTTTACTGTGTATACTTATATCGTGACATTGTTTAAGTGTATGTCTAACTTATGTCTGCGCAAGAATCAAATATTCTTGCTGAAATTAGAAATTAAAACTTCAATCCTATACAATTCAAATTGTATAAGATTGAAAAACGCTGTCGAAATGTCACGTCATATATTTTGAACTTCTTGAGAAACGTTATCGGTGTTTGGGTATCAGTTTGTAACAGGCCAAAAACAATGTTACACCACTGTGTGAAAGGTTAATTCATTGAGGGTTAGCAATAAACACATTTAAATTGACTGCCAACTTTACTTACTGAGAGATCCAAACAGATAGGACTATTTAAGTACCAAGTCAAACATTTTGTTGGCAATTAAATTGAAATTTCGAGTCTTTAGTGTATTCATGATATTGCCTTTCAAAGAGTTTTCAGTAGTAAACAGTTTCAAAAGGGAAACGTAATATTTAAATGGAAAGGAGGAATGGAAAGGAGGAGTTGCCTCCTTTGTAAAAAAGATATTTTCAGAATCTCTTGTAAGGTTTTATTAAAAGCCAATTCCGGGAACATTTGAAGTTCTTTTAAAAGGATTTTTCGAAAAAAAAATAGGTATAAATGAAATCAAAATCTCTATCCCAGCCTCCAGCAATATTTGAATTTTAAAAAGATAAGTAACATTATTTATAATGAAATCCCGTAAAAAGAACACTTTGCTAACACACCTATACCCATTCTGCTATACCTATTTTGAATCATAATAATATGTAAGTAACGTGATTTTGATTTTTCAACCATAAAAAAGAAAACATCATAGTTATAAGTATAAAATAGTTAAGAAAACAATTTAAGCACTGAATATGAAAAAATAAAGATTTGTGATATCTACCAAGCCGCACAGGGCCCACGTAGTGGATTACGACTCACCCCTCTCACTGAGTATACTACTAACTATCAAACACATAGACGGGTATTTAAAAAAAAAATCTGAAGAAACAACGCTCTTCAATAAAAGTCGAAAAACGGCACCACGAACCGTAAAACAATTTTATTGTAGTAATTTTAATGAATTTTCATTAAAATTAACGAGTCAATTAGAAATAAAATTCATTCAAATATTATTCTTGATGGTCCTCGATTTGTATTAAGTAATATTGTAATTAATATTAGGGCAGAGGAAGTTATAATTTACGAATAGAATAACTTTGGGGTACTTTGGGCGCGAATATAATTATTTAAATTAGAAAACGCATTTCAGAGAACGTTCTCTCTGTTCCGTTTCATTTTATTCATGTTAGTTTACAGGTAAAAACAGTGACTTGACGTGACTGAATGTTACTGAGTGACAGTGAAGAATCATAATGTTCTTCTGTGAAAACAGCTCCTTCAAAAGAACTGTTAAACTAACATGGATAAATGACGTTACCAAGTACAACAGCGTGTCATTTTTGAACGTTGAATATTATTAAAAAGCAAATCAGAGAATAAAATATAAACACAATTATAAAGAGATGAAAAGAGGTATTGGTTAATTGTGAAAGTCTGGCAGTACATTATCCTGGAGAATTGCACGGTTCCTGATTCACGGGAGCAAAGTCGCGAAAAAAGCTAGTTATTTATAAAACAATAACAAACAGTGAGACCAAAACAATACAATTATCCTGCATCTCTGTTAAACAAACAGTTACATGACGTCACCGAGTACAGCAACGTGACAACGTTATTTGTGTGACGTGACGTGCGCGTCCACAACGCTCGCGCCGTGACGAATAAATGACGTGCGGTTTTACGCTGCAGTGTTCCGTAAATATTTGCACGTCTTTGTGTGACTTCATGTAGAATTTACGACTTCATTTGTATGTTTAGTTTATAAACGTGATGGATGAATTGCTTAGGGAACTGAAGTTATTCCAATGAAAGATTTGACTTTATCCTAGGTTTTAACCTACTTCAAAAAAGGAAGAGATTCTCAATTCGTCGGAATCTTTTTTGGAGTTCCGTACTCAAAGGATAAAAATGGGACCCTATTACTAAGACTCCACGATCCGTCTGTCTGTCTGTCTCTCTGTCTATCTGTCTGTCTGTCACCAGGCTGCTTTTTAACCGTGATAGCTAAACAGTTGAAATTTTCACAGATGATGTTTTCTGTTACTTTATGTTGTTCTTTTTAGTATTTGTTATACTAAAAAGAGCATAAAATAAATATTTAAGTGGGGCTCCCATACAACAAACGTGATTTATTTGCCATTTTTTTGCGATAGTGGTACGGAACCCTTCGTACGCGAGTCCGACTGGCACTTGCCCGGTTTTTCACATTTTATTGAATGGCAAACAATGCCAAGACTTAAGGCACCGCCGCTTATGGACAACTGCAATACGATGAGTGACTGAAATGAATATTATAAGAGGCTGCAGATTCACATCAGTCTCTAATGCATTTAATTTTTAATCGACTTGCCAAAAAGGATGTTCGACTTCATGTTTTTTTTTGTATTTTCACCGATTTCTCCATCAATTGTGGACCGATTTTGAAAATTATTTTTTTGTTTGAAAGTGTACATTCCGAATTCGGTCCTTTTTAAATATTAGCTTATTCAAAAACAAAATATATATATATAAAAATATAGAAATAGTAGCCCACCGGTATTGGGAATAGGGTCCAAGCTACCGTTGGTCAGGGCTCCTGAGAGAGCAACCTACTAACGATACGCGCCGTGTCCAGGCGTACCGCTTTCAAGCCCTCAAGGGCTTGACCCAGATATTCATCGAGGTTCTTGGCTGTTATGCCATTGGCCGGGACGAATATCGACACAATGCTCGCTGTATTTATATGATTATATATTATTATAACTAGTTCTTTATTTTTACACAACTATTAATAAAATGTACCTATTGAAAAATAATATGGTTCGAATCGGCGGATCATTCTTAATGATCAGTATGGATACTGCCCCCGTACCCTGACGTGACAAAACTATCATAGTTCGACTGTACAAAAGGGAGAGATGTATACAAGTCACATACATCTGTCCCTTACGCACTCTCAAAATAACCTTGCTCTTAGAGCTTATGGTCAAACCCGTCTGATCATTACAAAAGACCGTGTTTGTAATGACCTAGTTTACTAAAATATGAAAGACACTAGTTTTCTCTTTTCAAATGATTTTCTTGGGCTCTATAGACAGTGTCTCACACTATCTTATAAGCGATAACGATTGCAAAACTTTGCACATGTTTGGGATTGAGCAAGTGACATTTTGGTAACTCTCTATTTTGGACTTTTGTATAATCGTTGGTAGAAAGTCTTATCTCCTTAAAGTCGCCAAGGTACACTGGTATCTAATAGCAACATACCTAATAAAAATATTGTTACCTATTTTGCTTACGTACATCAATAACCTGACATCATTTTAGTAGGTACCAATAAACCTCAGGTAAAATTCTAAGCCCGTCCGTCCGTCCCCAGAAGTATCTTAGTTTGAAAGTGCCCCAGGCAGTCATGTACCTATCTTTTATAGTTTCCCAAATTCTAGCTTAAATAAAAAACAACACAATATTCTAAGATGAACACCGTTGTTTATGGCACGAGCAAAATAACGTTTAAGCTTAACGACAGTATAATTATCTTAATTTACATTTATTTTAATGTAAGCCTTTTCCCACCATTGTTTTTTTTTTTTTTATTTGGCAAGAGTTTGGGTGTTCGTCCGACCGGATTTCCCATCCGGTCGGACGAACACCCAAACTGACTCAAAAGTGAACCGTTATCCGCGATCCAGATAAGCATCGCCCCAAGTGTAATGGCTATTTTTAAATGAAATAAAGGTAGGTACTAAAGCTAAACAAAACGAAATAAATGTAATTTTAGTAAACCACAGACCGAAAGGCCGATGAATGAGTATTCGCGAACCGGTGAACGTAGCGTTAGAATGCCTCCTACTGATGAACTTATGAGGGCTGCGGGAGTCCGTTGGGTGCAGCATAGAACGGTCGATGTGCGTACATTTGGGGAAGTCTATCCTCGGCAAAGACCGAAATTTGGTGGCAATTATGAATACGATGATAAACTTTTTGAACAACAAAGAAAGAAAGAAAAATATCCTTTCAAACAGTATAAAAAACGGCCAAGTGCGAGTCGGACTCGCGCACCGAGGGTTCCGTATAAACCTTAGCTTAAAGGTATTATAGACCTGAGTATTTGATATGAATTTCAATTTAATACCTCTACGCGTTCGCGAGAAAAAGGGGGCTTGACAGACAGACAGACGGACGGACGGATAACAAAGTGATCCTATAAGGGTTCCGTTTTTTTCTTTCTTGGTACGGTACCCTAAAAAATTATTACAAAAAGAACATCGGTCACGGCCTATAAATACTGTGACCCGACATTAAAATGACGCGAACATGAATGACGTTTATATTAATTCTTCTCCTAGGCATTATCACCAATGCTAAATTTAAAATATATTTTTTTAAAGGAGGGGATCAAAGAACTTAACACATAAGTATTTCGTAACGTTATGATGACGTGTAATAAGTCTACAGCCATGACTACAACCTCAGCTAAAACCACAAAATGAATAAATAATAGTCTTTTTTAATCTTAATTGTCATGAATAAGAATATGGGTTTATGATGAAACCAGTTCTCTTATTGTATCATTGCCATACATTTGACAGTTTACATTCTATGAGACAAACACTTTGACAGCTACCCTCTTGGCATAATACGTTCCATTTTAGGTATTAGTTAATTCTATAATTACTGTCAACCAATAAAATTATTTGCAACTTATGTCGGAATACTTAATCCATATCCCCATCTAAACATGACGTAATTGATAATGCACTACAAAATATTAAAAAAATCCACCATACAATCTGGTATTTTTTTAAAGTGAAACGCTGTGCTAAGATGAAACGTGTGCCACAGATTAAACTCGTCCCGGGTTTAGGTGCGTTCAAAACCTATAAAAAGTAGTAAGGAAATGAGGTTTTTATTATAAAGCTAAATTATTTTACCGGCACAAATAAAATAAGCCGAGCGAGCAGGGACTCTTTGATAGGCTTGAGTCTTGCATTATAGCACGGTTTTTGCTCCCAAACCGTAATAAAAATGTATGACTCAAACTCAATCCTATCACAGTAGGCCGTACTCGCCCGGCTGGACCCCGTAATTTAATTTATAAATAATTCACTATTTTTGACGTATTTCATATTTTGGTCGAGTCGTATTTGAACGATGTTCCTTTACCTACGTCGAAAAACTTAAAATAAATGCCACTGTCACTTTTGCATTACCTGTGACGATACAGGCCACATCTAGCGAACCTAGTACGACAACGACGATAAATTTTGTCTGAACCGTGGCTGTTGGCAACCTCATCGTTGCAAAGTTTTATCGCTGTGGCTTGAGTTGTTGTTTTTATTTTTGATCTCCTGTTTAACCTAAACTTTAAGGAAAAATATATTGAATATTTTCTCGTGCTCGCAAGCGCCTCTGCGCGAGAGGTCCTTGGTTCGATACCCGGGTTAGGCAGTGTTTAACTTCATAAAATTTACTTTTTCAATAGCAACTCGGAGTTTGGGAGGTGGTGGTGTGTGATCCGTGCTTCGAAAAGTACATAATGTTGTTTAACCTTCACTTGATCTCTACTTGGTAGTGTCATGTTTGTGTCCCACCATGCCCAGATATGAGAAATTAATAAAATCAAAAAACCCGACTGCTTATGAAGCGAAAGAAGTTAACAAGAAGAAAATCGGTCGGAGGATACATTATTATGACTTTGTTCAGTCAGCTCGTGAATATATTAGCAACAAGGGGCTTATTTTACAACGTTCCGATTCTTAGTATTTTTTAAACAACGTTACACAATATTTGCGGTAAACTTTACAAATTGCATTAAAAACCAATTCGAGGTTCTTTTCATCTCTTTGTACGAATTTAAAACCGATATTATTTCCACCGCGCACCGTAATAACATACTTTTTGTTTTCATATAAATAAACTAGCAAACCACCCCGGCTTTACCCGTGACAATATATACCAAAACCTTCCTCGTTTTTCAATCTTTATATTAGCGAAAAGCACATGAAAATCCGTTCAGTAGTTTTTGAGTTTATCGCGAACAAACGCGGCGGGGGAGTTTGTTTTAAAATATGTAGTGATATTGATATACACGCATTTTTGGTTCTATTACTTTTTAGGGTTCCGTATCCAAAGGGTAAAAACGTGTACCTATTACTAAGACTCCACGGTCCGTCTGTCTGTCACCAGGCTGTATCCCATGAACCGTGATAACTAGACAGTTGGTATTTTCACAGATGATGTATTTCTGTTGCCGCTATAACAAAAAAATACTAAAAACAGAATTAATTAAATATTTAAGTGGAGCTCCCATGCAACAAGCGTGTTTTTTTTTTTGCTGTTTTTGCGATAATGGTACGGAACCCTTCGTGCGCGAGCACGACTCACACTTGGCCGGTTTTTTACCATAATTTCATTAGTCCGGTTAGATTTTTATATAATATTTGGTTTAAAAAAGGGTTACTTTTATGTGTAAAATAATTAATATACATTATCATTTACTCACTACTTACTTTGGGCTCACTAGGCCCAAAAAATTGTCTCCTTTGTTCAGGAAGACTATTATTTTGTAGGTAATCGCCAACACCGAATGAGTAACCCCTGGTTTCTCAACACTCGATTATCGGGCTGTTAAAGTATTCGACGAATAATTACCGGTTATCTGCTGTGATTGGTTGTTGAAAATTCATTCAACCAATCACAGCAGATAACGCGTGCTTTACAATTTGTCACATAAATTCTGCAATCATTTAGTGGTGAGAAACCCGGCCTAAGAGATAGGCTTTTGGACCCAAAACAGGCTGGTAAAGTTAAATCAAATACCAATTTAAACAATTTGATTCAGAACCAAGTTCCAACAAAATAAATAAAACATCCACAAGTTGTTATTATCAGTTAAATAACTACTGCAAACATTAAGACTAACGATAAAACTTCTCCATTGTATCTTGGTACTTAGTAATCCGCGGAATAAGTTTGTAACAAGATAACAAATAATAGACTTAAGTTTTGAATCGCGAGTTTATCTCGGAGCCTATTTATATTTTCTGTTTTGTAATTATTCTCAGAGGCTGTAGACAGATAGCCATTTTTTTGGTATGGGAATTCTCCCGCTCCCGCGAAGCGGTAGGGCGTGTCAGAGTTTTACTGACTAAAAACCACCCAAACTGGCACCCTGGCTTGTGCCAGGGCCGCGGTAACTCTCTTTAAATTTGAATGTAGCTAGTGACTCTCGCAGGGTTAAGATGAATCGATTGACGTAAGAATCATCAAAATCGGCCAACGCGTTTGGTCTCTAGAACACCACATAGGAACAAACATATATACATAAATAGTCGCGTAAAAATAAGGTTGCCAGATCTCAGTTAGTCGCAAGCTGTGGGCGGCTAACTGAGGGCTAGTTGATGTGGCTTTCCCACGATAGAGGAGAAGTTTCAAGTGTAGGGCAAGGTTTAAAAAAAAAAAAAACAAGTTGCGGCTAGATACGGCCAGGCAACCATGCAGTAATCTATTCGACTGTCATGAATCACACTAATATTATTTAATTTTTAAAGGCGAATATTTGTGGGTGTGTATGTTTATTACTTCTTCACGCCAGAACGGCTGAATGGATCCGAATGAAATTTGGCACTGAGATAGATTACAGTCAGGAATAGCACAGAGGTTACTTTTTACCCCAGGACTATGTTTCCTCGGGATAATTTGCGACCTTCACGCGGGTGAAGCCGCTGGTAGAAGCTAGTCAATCATAAAAATCAAGTCTCATTAGAAAAAAAATCCTGCAGATTTTTGCAGTGGAATCTCAGTGTAACAGTGTCATTCTAACAGCGATGGTGATGGTCAAAATGCCAAAATGACCTTGATCACTTGACATTTCTATAGCGTTTGACAATCCCATATATATAATTACTTTTTTCAATCGCTACCGCAACGTTTTGTTGATAGAATATATCTTTTCTAGAGCTTTACGTTTCACAAAGGCGCCACAAATACTTATGACACCACTGTATGACAATACTTTTTCGTTGAAATTGCTCGACGTATTTGAATAATTTCTAAGAAAAAGCATTGTCACATGGTTGTCGCTTGTACTTGTTTTCAAAACTTGTATTTTGTATTATTACTTTTATCTTATGTTATGTGATTAAAAAAACATTAAATACATCGTAGGTCGCATAAAATGCTTTAATGTTGCAACGATACATTGGAATGCTTTTTCCATACAATGCAGCAGTGCACAGTTTGGATTGATGCTCTTGTATACAAGACATATGTTGCGTCACGATTTTGACTCCGACTATACTGTGATTTTTAATTTCGTAGACTAAACTGACAGCTGCCAATGACCTTATTTTTTTTTAATGTTGTAAGTGCGGAGCATAGTGTTGTAGTCTCAATCATAAGTGATTCATCGAATCGATGTGACATGACTCCTCAATTTAATTTTACGAGTTGGTGAAAACAAATGTTTTATGAATATAAACGTAATATATTTATATTTTATTTACGTATTCATACACTTAGTACAAAAACTTTTATTGTATTAAATATGAAATCAACAATAAAATAAATGCTATCGACAAAATGAAGTCTGACATAAATGAGTAGAAACTAAATAAGGGCCGCTAGTTTCTTGAAAATTTTCCTTTTTTGCAGTAAAATAGTTCCATTTTCGATCTACTTTGATTTTCGATCACACAGGATAGTCAGGTTACGACTCTATTTTTATGTAATGATAAAGTGGCAAGCCCCCAAATGTCAGTTTAAAGTCGAAAACTGAATTCAATGCTAACCAATAAATTTTTTGAAAACTATAAAAAGAGAACTGAGCCTACACAGAGACCTATAAATTAATCTATCTATTGAATTAAATAGAATTAATTTATTCTTTTCTACAAATATATACTCTACATCAATGCCTTATGGTTTATTTATGAAATATGGATCTATTCGGTTCATTGTTGCGGAACGAAGTTATCTAATTATTTTCATGAATACTAAGAATGTTATTTCGATACAGTAATATCAGTCTATATTTTAGCTACCTAACTTATCTTTGAATGAGTGATGTAAAGAAAAGGAGACTAGAATTGGTGTGTTTATATAGACACTTATCTAATATTACTAATGTTTTTCATAGCTTTCCAGATGTGGTCTTTGGCTTATAACACTTTTAAGAGTACCAAGGTTTACCTAAAAGTTAGCTACATGTTTTAAAAATAGCTATGTATCATTAACAAGATATCAATTCTCCAATGCGTTATGCTTAGACCACTTTTACAGATCCAATAACATAAGTATCACTAAATACACTATACACTAAAAACCTCAGTTTTTTTTATTGAATCTGAACTATGGTTGAACAATGGTTTTAAATTTCGGTAAAACGCGTTTATTCATCAATTGTTGGCATCACAAATGGTGAAATGAATTGAATAGTTAATTATTCGATCATTTGTGAGACAAAAAAGCGTTTTACCGAATTTTACTGTTTCTGGCGAGTTGGGCCTAGAAACAGTAGATAACTTTACCTACCTGGGCTCCAGCATTAGTAATGATGGGTCATGCGAGAGGGAAGTTCAGCTTGGAAAAATCTGGAGAGATCGCAACATTTCCGTAAAAGCAAAACCAAACTGGTACGGACTTTAGTCTTCTCGATCTTTTCGTATGGCGTTGAGACTTGGACATTGAAAGCGACAGACCGCAAAGGCATCGAAGCCTTTGAGATGTGGTGCTGGAGAAAGATGCTCCGTATCCTCTGGACAGCATTTTATACTAACATCTGCATATTGCAGGAACTCAAAATCTCCTCGCGGCTGTCATCCGAGTGTCTGCGCAGAGTTTTAGAATACTTTGGCCACATTGCAATGAAAGACGTTGGCAACCTCAAGAGGCTCATCGTGAATGGCAAAGAAGATGGAAAAAGGCCTCGTGGACGAAGCCCAATACGTTGGTATGACCAGATCCGCACCGCTCTTGACTATACAGTTTACAACGCCCTCCACGACGCCAAAGACAGAAACGATGGAGAAAGACTATTCGAGAGAAGGTGATGCAGAAGGGAGGTCACGATGCTCAATACTGAGGAATACGGCGCAAGGGGGATGACCGAAATTTGAAAATACTTGTTAGCATATTTAACCATTGGTTGAGTTAACTACGGATAAAAAACTGGGCCTTAGACTAGTACTTACAGATCACACTGTTGATACCGAAATTGACTCAAACACCTTTTTTTTTTTTTTTTTTTTGATCTCGCTGGGAAAAAATGCTTTACGCATACCCACCCATTGAGGGAATGGGGGGCGAAGGCGCCCCCGCGCCTGTCGCCCGCTAGTCACCACCAGGAGGTGGGAGGAGACGATCGTACAACCGCCTTCTCCCACCCCTTCTTCGCCTGGCGGTGCGGCGGCGCGAGAGGATCGTCCTCCCGCGCCCGCTCCGCCGCCTTCTTTTGCGACATCACGTCCTCGCAAAAGGAGGCAACCGCCGCCCAGGCCTCCTCACTCCCCAACATGGAGTTGAGCACGCTGGGAAGTGAGAGGTCCTGCCCGACCACATCGATCAAGGCACGGCGCAGCTCAGCCCATGCTGGGCACACCTCGAAGGTGTGCTGCGCCGTGTCCTCCACCGCGCCGCAGTGGTGGCACGCCGGGGTTTCCTCCCTCCGGATCCGGTGCAGGTGCGTTCCGAAACAAACACAAACATGTCCGGACAACACCCGCACCAAACGGAACGAGAGGAAACCATGTGGCCGCTCGAGCCAGCCCCGCAGGACTGGCCCGAGCGCGTCCAGCGTCCGGCGTCCAAACGCGGCGGTGGCGAGATCCTCCGCCCAATGGAGGACGATGGCGTCCCTCGCCTCCCGCCGCACGGCCTCCCGCTCTTCCATGGCGGGGCGCTCACCCAGCGCCCTACGCCGCGCCGTCCACTCGTACACTCTGGCGAGCACCCATGTCTCCAACTCCCAGGGAGGGGTGCCGGCCAGAGCGCACGCCGCAGAAAAGCCCACTGAGCGGTAGGCCCTCGCCACCCGCTGTGCAATGGCCCTTTGCGGCCTGCGGATGGCGTTTGCATTCTCCCTCCTCTGGAGGGAGTCCGCCCAGATGGGTGCCCCATACAGGGCCATGCTATGCAGGATGCCGGCATAAAGGCGCCGGCACCGTGCACTCGGCCCCCCGAGGTTGGGGAGGAGCCATGAGAGGGCGTCCGCGGCTTTCAGCAGGCGCGTCGACAGCCCGCTAAAGTGCGGGCCGAAGCGCCACCTGCTGTCCAGCACTAGGCCCAGATATTTCATCTGGGCCTTCACCGCTATTCGGACGCCCTCCACGACGATGTGGGCATCTGGAGGGCAGCGCTGCCGAGGCCCGTGGAAGAACACGGCCTCGGTCTTGTTCAGCGCCACCCTCAATCCCAGGCGGCGGATCCTCTCTGCAACCAAGGATCCGCCCGCCGAGGCCAAACAGGCCGCCTCCCCAAAGCTCCTCCCCCGGGCAGTGAGGAGAGTGTCATCTGCGTAACAGATGACACTCGTGTCCTGGAGGAGGGCTCCTCGCAGGAGCCAGTCAAAACCGATGTTCCACAGGGGAGGGCCTAGAACCGACCCCTGCGGAACACCGGACTCCGCGCCGTAGCGCCTGATCCTGGCCGTCTTGTCCACGAGGAGGACCTCTCGGTCCTCCAAGTGGCTGGCCAGGATCACCCGCAGATATTGGGGCACTCCGTGGTATCGGAGTGCCTCCAATATGGTAGAGTGGGGCACGGAGTTGAAGGCGTTGGCGATGTCGAATGACACCGCCAACACTCCGCCCCCCGACTCCACCGCCTCCTGCACCTGGACCTTCAGCAGGGCCAAGGCGTCGACCGTCGAACGTCCCCGTCGAAATCCGAACTGGGCGTCCGACAGGTCCGGCCCTACCTCCCGCAACTGGCTATTTAGCCGGGTGGCGATGATCCCCTCGAACAATTTACCGACCTCATCGAGCAGAACGATGGGCCGGTATGCCGAGGGGGCATCCACCGGGCGTCCCTCTTTCCGGAGGAGGCTTAATTGCCCCTCCTTCCACAGTTTCGGGAACCTCCTAGCCGTAAGACACGCGCTGAGGAGGCCCCGAAACCTTTCCTCCATGAGGGACGCTGCGATGGCCACCACCCGAGCGGGGACGCCATCCGGTCCAGGAGCCGTCTTCTTCGCGCGGAGGCTCAGGATCCCCGCGCGAAGTGCCTCCACCGATACCGGAGGGACCTCCTCCTCCGGCGCTGCCACCACCCCCCCTGGGGGGTTCGTCGTTGGTGGGGTGAAGTCGGCCCTGAGCGGAAACAGGGACCGGACCACCCCATCCAGTAACGCCGGCTCCAGGGTCTCCGTTAGTGGGGGGCCAAAGGGGCGCAGTTGGTTACGCGCCGCCTTATACGGCCTCCCAAACGGATCCCTATCGAGGCCCTCCAGCATCTCGGCCCTCGCAGAGTCCTTGGCGGCGCACATCGCCGACTTGAGGACCGCCTTTGCCTCTAGGTAAGAGGCGTAGAGGCGGTCTTCCCCGGCCTGAAATCGGGTAGTGCGCCGCCGGCTCCGCATAAAGGCCCTTCTGGCCGCCACGCAGGCGGCCCGGAGCCCCGCCAGCTCCTCCGTCCACCAGAAGACGGCGCGACGGGGAGGCGGACGGCGTGACCGAGGCATTCTGGCGTTGCACACCTCGGTCAGAGAGCCGCGGAGCTGGACCGCTGCGGCGTCAACGTCCAGGGCCTCTACAGGGGGCGAGAGCCAGTCCTGGAGGAACGCCGCCTCCTGAGCTGCCTCCCGGTCCAGGCGGGTGAGAGCCCACCGTGGGAACGGTGATTGGCCAGAGCGGGCCATTCCTCCCCGCGGGCCCTGGGTGGAGATGTCGAACCGCACGTAGCGGTGGTCCGACAGAGTCTCCACCATTTCCACCCGCCAGTTCACAACGCGGGCGGCTAGCACGGGGATGGCAAACGAGACGTCAACCACAGACCCTCCCCGCTGCCGCACACACGTGTGAACATTCCCCCTGTTTAGGAGGGAGACGCCGCACGAAGCCGCCCAAAATTCGGCGGCACCGTCCCCGGACGTTGCAACAGGCGGCTGGGTTGCCCCAGGCCGCCGACTTTGCGTTCAGGTCGCCTAACACGGCGACCTGGCGTGGTGCCGCCCTCCCGACGACTGCCGTAAGGACCTCGAGAAAACTCTCGAAGTCCCTTAGAGGGCGGTTTGGGGAGAAATAGACCCCCACCAGGGCTATGTCTCCCCACGCGGCGGCCACGTATCCCGGTCCCCTCTCTAAAAGCGAGAGGGGAGGGGCGGGGTCCGTGGCGGGCCGCGACACCAACGCCACCAAGCCGTCCCGATCACCCAGCCAATGGCCAGGTATCGAGTACGGCTCGGCGACCACCGCCACGTCCACCAACCACTCAGCCACGGTCTGCATCAGCAGATCCTGCTGCCGCTCTGCAGTGGTTGGTGTTCGCCTGGAGGATGCGATGTTCGACTCTATGCATTAATCGGACATCGCACCCCCCTCCTCAACAGCCGCCGTGGTCCCAGCGTCTGGGACGGCGGTGGCAGCGACAGGCCGGGTCGGCGCCTGCGCTTTGCCCCTCTTGAGGGGAGGACTGCAGTTCCTCCCCTTCATGATGTGGCCCGCAGGGCGGCCACTGGCGGCACATACCGCGCAGTGCGGCGTGGCGGCCTTGCAGGAGGCGGCTTTATGCCCCTCCTTGCCGCAGCGGTAACAGCTGTCCGTCCTGTCAATACTGGACGGACAGAGGGCCCGGGTGTGACCGATGCCGAAGCACCTGAAGCAGCGCAGAGGCTGGACTTCAAGTGCCCGGACTGCACCCGAGCTGAAACCGACAGCCAGCCGTCCTTTATCAAGGACGGCTTTGGCAGCGGCCACCGGGCACTCCAGGCGAATGGTGCCCATGCCGCCGCGGCCGGGCCTGATACCCCGGCCTTGGACCGCTGCGACATCGCAGCCCCCTATGGCTGCGACCGCCGCCACCACCTCCTCTTTGGTGACCGAATCGTCTAGATCGGTCACCTCTATGGCCGCGGATTTCACCGGCCTGGCCACCTTGGCCGCATCCGCGATGACCTCCTGCAGCTTAGCTGCAAAGAGGTCCGCGTTCTTGCCGCCCTCCACCCCCGGGAACTCGAATATCCGAGCCCCAGCCTGTGTCCGGCGGCATGAGACCTTGCCGATCCCCAATTTGGTGGGATCGGCATTGGTACGCGCCCGTATCATAACGGACGCGTAGGTCTCACCGCGCCCCGTAGCCTCCGCGGTGAGCGTCACCACGACGGCTGCGGTCTTGGGAGGAACGAGTTTCCTCTTGGCGCCGGCTGGGGGGGAACTTTTCCCCTTCCCTTTTCCCTTGCCAGTCGACTGCGACTGGCTGGGAGGGGTGGTGGCAGGGACGGCTAGGGGGGAGCTTTTCCCCTTCCCCTTCCCCTTTCCCTTGGCACTCGGCTGCGACTGGCTCGGAGTGGCGGTGGCGGGGACGGCAGAGACGACCGCTGCCGTATTTTTGCCTTAAAAAAGTGTTATATAATAGTTCGAAGCTACGGCGAAAGGAAAGGTGAAACGAGAGTTTATGCTAAGGAAACTGGTTTCGTATTACCTAATAGACGTCGCTTTCTCAGACGTTAGTAGCCTGTACAGGTGTACGGATCTTCTTTTGTTGGTTTCGTAAAGACTAAAGTAGCCTGTACAGGTGTACGGATCTTCTTTTGTCGGTTTCGTAAAGACTAAAAGTAGCCTGTACAGGTGCACGGATCTTGTTCTTTAGTTGGTTTCTAACGACTAAAAGTAGCCTGTACAGGTGTACGGACTCGTAAAAACACAAAAGGTAGCCTGTCAGCGGTAACGAAACCAGTTTATGCTGACTTCTTATTCTATATAAACTCCGTACCACGATAGGCCAGTTCAAGGTTAAAGTGTTACCATTGAACTTTCCTTGACGACATCTAAAGAAAAAAAAAATAATACAAAGAATCGTTTCCATTATAAATAAGGAAAAAAAGGCAATACTGTTTTTTTTTAAAAAGCCTATAAGGCGGAAAAACTTCCACCTTCTTTCCAATAAAGAGCTTTTAAGTTCGTTTAGAAACAATACCGCCTATCAAACAGAGTACCTTAAAAACATAGGGTTCTCCATAATCCTTTAAAATTGATCGTTTCGCCACCGCCCACCAAGGTGTCAGATGACTTGCTGGTCTATTCTGTAAAAAAAAACCGTGAAAACTTTGTGAACCCAAGCGATGAGTATAGGACTTCTGGTGGAACTGTAGGAGTCCCCTCGATAAGCGAAGCTAGACCGATGGATATGGCGATACTTGAATGATGATATCTAATGAGGTACACCTAATCAGAATCATCCAGTGTCTCCCAAATTATCGAACGTCATCGGATGATATCGATTTCGGGAGGCTACTTTCATTTTGTTTGTTTTATCAGCCAAGTTCGTCCATCGACGTACGAACATAGTTCTACCGATCATGGACCAAGAAAATATAATGGTAATCACTTTTTCAGTACGGTATCCTCCTGAGTGACTTTTCAAATTTGGAACAGTTTTAAATTTAGGTATTGGTTTCGAATATAAAATTTAACATCTTTCTAAGTTCATCATTTTTATCATTTTTTCTGCCTAAATAAGGCTGAACACTAAAAGTGTCTTATTTTCTAAAGGATGTCACATAAAAGATAAATAATGAGGTCTGATCAAAATTCTTTCAATACAAAAATCTCAAGATTTTACCCAATGTCATTTTATCTAGAGGGGGCAGATGGAAATAAACCATAAACTGTAACATTGAAACGCCCACCCAAAACATATGATGAATATGAAAGAAAGCCAAGTTCTTAAAAATCCCCCCCCGGTGGGTTCTGCATTGTCGAGACAGGGGGGCCTAGTATCCGTTGCTTGGTCTCCCATGATGAAGCGAAGAGGTACCCGAGGAGGGGCCGCTCTTCAGGGCTTTTGCCGATAAGCCGACAACGTAGCGGCCACTTGATCGTAACTTTACTCCGTTTTTTGGCACACGAAGTACATACAATCGCTTCATCTAGTTAGATTTATATCTGTGATAGCGGCCAACATGTAGGTTGCGATGCTGCCTGGGCGACATCGCAACTGAAACGGGCCGCGATGTCGTGTTGGGCCTCACGCGGCGGGAGAGGAATGCCAGTATTGCGGTGTTCCGCTTTGGCCGCTCTTCCTATGCCCTGCTGCCGAAAAATGATAGGTTAAGGGGCCAGGGACCTATTCCCGTCACAAGAGGACCAAGGGTGCCATACACGGGGTCGTTTGGCACCGATGTGATGGTTGTTTGGTCCCTGGGGTAGTCCAGTGACGGAGGTGATTGCTAACGCGTGCCCGCGTTCATAAGCGGCACAGGAGGACACCGTGGAGTTTTAGTGGGTTGGAGTCCTACATAACTGCGCTATCTCCCCATGGTAGCGCAGTATGCATGAGCATTTCTCAATGCTAAAAAAAATGTTCTTAACAATGGTTTCGCTGATAAAAGAAGTGAGATCGAACTGAAAACTAAGCTCTCTCGAAGTTCCAGTCATACTGCTCCTGTCATGCACGCTGTTGCTATAAAAGAAAAGTTGTTAATTTATTCGCCACTGACATCTAATAAAATATAATATAATATAATATAATATAATAAAAAAATATAATCATCAAATAAATAAAATAAATAAATAAAAAAATCTTTTGGCTGAAATGATGATGATGAAGGACAAGGAAGGAATACGGATAGGAATTTTACAGTCGTTCCTAAAAATAAAGGATAGTCGCCAACTGGGAACTACTGCAAATTGAATTCGATTGCGTCACTGTGGTAGGTTTTTCGGCACTCTTTTTTATTTGCGGGTCTGTCGCAGGGATCGAAAAAATGGGACGATGCCGCGATGGTCCTAGCATGGATTTAGGTTTTTTCAACAAAACCATTTCAAGATTACTAAAAAACTTCGTACCCTTGGAAACTGTTTTGTCGAGTAATGTGAACATAAATTTGTATGTCTTTTGCTCATATTTCAGATTTTATTTATGGCATAAATAAGTTTGAATAATGTATAGGCTATTCAAAGAAGTTTTTACTAGACAACACGATACTTAGTACTGGCCACTTGAATGGCCTGAAATACAACTTTAGTACGATTGAAAAAAGAAGACCAAACAAAAAAGAGTGAACGAAAAGAATGTTATTTTTCATCCGATTTATATTACTTATTTTTAATGTTCTTGTAAATATCTATCGCCGTTTTTATCAATATACTGGTTTTAATTTTATACAATCATCATGTTGCGATTGTAATACTGAATTGATTGTAATTTTATTGTGATTATGTCTTAGTGGAAATATTTTACTTTCTACACCGTGTGACTACAAGTTGTTTTGTATTGGTGAGTATTTCTACCTCCTTTAAGGTAACCAAAGAATCAAATATTGCTCTGAATGTATTTACCTAGTTACTTTAAACTATACTAATGGACTTTTTAAAGTATTTTTTTTTTAAAAACATCAAAAGATCAAATTTTGATGAACAAAAAACAATTACTAAACACAAAAAATAAACAGGGCAAGCTAAATAAAACCATTCAGTTTACAAGCGTCATCATGTATTAAAATATTTTTGTCAACATGTATACTTGTACACTATCTGGTCGTGCAAACAAAGGCACAGCCGTACCCATCCTATTCTCGAAGCCATTCAGGACATTTTCGACCTCTCGGTAACTTTGTTGTGGATAAAGCTAGAACTTGTTCAGATTTTCAGTGACTAAGAAAATGATAGAAAAAAAGAAAGAAAACTAGTTTATTTGGCACACACAAATACACACAATGGAGGTATTAATAAAAGGGAACTTAATTTTAAAACAATTACATACATTGTATGCCTCATATATGCCGTAGTGTGTGTGTGTGTAAGAGAACATAATATAACTAGGCATTATCCCAAATTACATTCAATAGTTGTAGAACTTGTAGTTTAGGGACTAATGCAAGTCAAAATTCCTTAATTTCCTCACTGACTTAATCATCACTCACTCAAAGATCATAAAATTCTAAGGTAATTCAAGTAGACTTCAAATTTTGAACATAATAAGTGTTTAGCCTATTAAGCAAGGAAAAACTAACCCCATTTCCTAGTGAGTAATATGATACTAAAAACTGCATAAGTAACATTGTAATCCTATATAAATAGTCATCCAATATATGTGATTACAAAGTTACTTTTAAAGTTCATACAATTTTCGTCAACTACATAACTTATGTTGGTAGGTCATTATAGATGATGTCACTTTTAATATACATAATACCTATTCCATACTTATGAGTCAGCGCAGTACGTAGAAGGCAAGCGGTGAGATTGTGATCTTAAATAAATAAAAATAAAATAAAGGAGGACGGTGTACAAAAAGAAATGCGATCCCATCAAAAACATAACATGTAAACAACATAACTCTCGCGGCGTAGTTCTTCACACCAAAAAAAAGTGAGATCGAATGTAAAACCAGTGTAGCGGCATTAGCGTGGTTTGCTACGCTGACGAACGCTGGTCTAGGCGCAGGGGAGGTCCCACCAGCATGCGGCCGAAATAGCGACACGCAGGGTTGCAACAGTCGTCGAGAGGATCCGGTAATTGGAACACGAGGTGGCCCTGCACAAGTCCGAGGACATAGCAATGGCATCTAGTGTGACTATAGTAATTAGAGTAAATAGTATCCACACACTATTTGATTACAATCGACATAATATTATGATCTTCAGGTAAGATAGTGGTCAAGCGCGAGGCTATCAATAGTAATAATAAATAAGTAAACAAATATAGTAAATAAGAAATCAAATGAATAAAGGATGATAATAATACAAAAAAAAACTTAATTATTAAAATATTAGATAGATTATAGTTCAATTAAGCAGCATAATCTCATTAGGATTTTTAATGACAATGGCCGTTCTTCAAGCTTCAATATTGGATTGGATTTCATTTAAAATTATTATAAAGAGTAGCGACCCTATATCTGCGTAAATTATAATACTTTGTCTAACATCCTGCATGCCTACTGTATGTGAACTCATGTTTGGACAAATAAATTACCTTTACCTTTAATATACCTTTAAGTGTACCTTTATCTAAAAGTAACCCGCATGTAATGCGTAAACATTTGCGATGTCTTAAGTAAAGATTCTGCGTTTTTAGCAACATTAACAGAGATTTTGACGTAGAAGCAAAACCATCTTTAATATAGTTGCCGAGTTTTCGAAGCTTACAAATGGTCTACTGAGAAACAATTGTTAAAATAAGATTCGTTGCTAAGGAAACTGCTTACGTTTGAAATTACCTAATTAGACGTTGACCGTTGGATGTTTTCAATATAATTATTTCTCTATACAAAAATGTTGAATACAAAACAATACCAAGAATTGTTCTCGTACTATCTGAGGAGAAAAAACAATAAAGCTTTAAAGCCTATGTAAAAGCAATACTTTATTAAAATTACGTTAGCAACCATAATATAGGTTAATTTTCGTACCTTCTCTAATTGGATAATTACAATACGGGAACCGAACCAAGAGACTGATGTCGCCCGAAATATCACACGGATTCGAACGATGTCGGTATATCAGGTGCGACACGATAATTTGATAGTGATACGTTGATGATTTTACATAGGAAATTATTGTCCTATAATTTTGCATGGTTGCCTATGATTAATGAACACAAAAATTTAATACATAATATTGAAGAACAATCGCAAGCTCGACAGCCATTTCTTACAAATTATTGTTATATTGTTTTTTCGCAATAGTGTTGAAATACATGTACGCATTTATCATTGCATTCCTGGCTTCACCACGCTTATCCCATCTCGGCTGCAATGAACATCTTTGCAGATACAAGTATAATTATCAAACTATACGGTACTATTGGCATTTAGGGTGGTAATTAATAAACTATAATTATGATTTTGAAGTGTCATGTTTATGAGAGCTAAATGTGTTTTTAAATCATATTGTTGCATCAGTATAAAGAATTGAAGAGTGTAAGTAATTATTAAACATCATTTATTTATTTTAAAATTATAATGTACTCATACTATAATACATACAAAACACATCAAACCAGTAAAGTAAAAACACACTGCTTATTTATTAAGAAATGTCACCAGAAAGTGTTACCAGCAGACCCGCGAAAAATGAAAAAGAAATGTAGAGTGTGTGTGAGAAAAGGCAGAGGACAAAAGTTAATGATTAATTTAACATTGTAATTAATACTAATATTATATTTTTAAACACACAGATACACATAACAGTAAACATACTTAACATAAAAATAATTAAATTAATTGGATTGCTTGTGGTACCCTTTTTAGGCGGATATTTGTTTTGTTAGTGTAGGAAGGTACTGTAATAATTTACTTAATACTTATCTATGGCAAAATATATATTAATGGTGAGTGGTGAGATTAAGATAATCGAACTAAAACGAAATACTTCTAAAGATATCTTATTAAATACTCGTATCACTATCATCATTATCAACACCAATGTTGTAACAACAATCATCAAACATACAACCAAGTTCTTTTGAAGGTTTTGTGCACATACAAAAACAATTGCATTAACTACTATTAATCTTTTTAATGTGCGATAAGGCTAAGTGTACCAAATATTAACAAGTCATTATACCATAATTAAATATTTAACACCGATTTTGATGTATCTGTAAAAATTACCTTCATCTATAGATAAAGTGGATGAGCGTATCACCTATTGTTACTGTGATTTTTTTACAGACACTTCGAAAAAGCAGCTTACGCAAAAACCACTTAACTAGGTAATTCATTTCTAAAAATAAATCGTTAAAGGCTTTATTTTCATTTTATCACAAACCTATACTGTTTAACAGCTAGGTAAAAGTATTTCCTTTCCTTCCAAGAATTCTTTACCCGTGATAATTAGCACCGGTCTTCACGATAAGCTTTATATAATATGATTATATTGTAAGCAAATTATAACATAGGTGACAGAGAGAGATAGGATTAAAAGTATTATGTACATTCCCAGTTTTATTTTTGAAGTGTAATCTATTTGAATAGGATTTTTTTTAACCAAACGAATTAGATTTTTTATTTTCTTCATTTCCATTGATTCTGTATCTAAAAAAAAAACAGGCATTAATTTACAGTTAAAATGACATTCTTAAAAATATGGAGGTATGACATTTTGTTTTTTACTTTTGGGTATTAATTTCTGAATATATTTGATATTGGAATTTCAATTGGTTAAGTCAATAAAAGTCATGAAAGTTAAAGTTACACGATAATGCAGTGTTGTGTTTACTAATTTGTTTTATAAATATTAATTTATCTAAAATTTAAGTTTTAGATAAAGATACAATTCAAAAAGTCTCGGATATTGTACAAAATTGCTTACATTAATATGTGATAATTAAGTAAAAATACGCGGTTCACTTACTTATTAACAAAGTATGGTATAATTTCGATAGTCTTCTGTTGACCGTCAAACTTTCATTGAAGAGATTTTGACCAGCAGCAATAACGAAATATGTATAAAATATTGAGTATATGGTAAAATGTAAAATTAACACAATGCTGAAGAATTTTTGAGGATCCTGTGAACAAACACAAAGGTCTATTGGCACGTAATGTAGATAACGAACAAAAAAGTAAAGTGAAAAATTGAAAATATTTACATAAATTATAAACGCATTGAATAGCCCGTACGCCGATGCAATGTATACCATCGAAGACAAGGCCAAGAAATATATCATCTGGAAGAGTGTACACAATTAGTTACCTAATTTAACATCGTTTTCCAAATGATTTGACGTAGACAAACCATGCTCTTAAGGACTTTACCTGAGCCTTAAAGCAGACTGAAAGATTTCTGCTGCAACTCAATAAGGCTTTATATTGTATAGCCCACTGTTCCACTTTTTCAACCGAAAGAAAATCATTCCACTCACTGCTATCTGATCGTAACCTCTCATCAGTATCATGGTACTTTTCTTGGATGTTAAAAACGCTATTGTTCAAACATTTCAGCAAGTTTTGAATCATTGTAATAGAAATGTACATCATTGAATGTTCAAAAATAAGACGTTCTTCTAATAATAATTGTGATATTATTATTAATATGGAGCTTATATTGAGTTTGTCCTTTCTTGTTAAAACCTTTAAAAGTAATTTTATTGTGAAAAGTGATAAAATCGTAACAGTAGATATTACTGTGCTTATCACAAAATATATTTTCATCTTTCTTGAACATTTGATGTAAGTCGGTTCGTTTTGGAAATGATGGTGCACGGACATAAAGCTGTCTATGAACAGTTTGTAAGAACCAGTGCTAAGAACAGCATTTATAATAATTACTGGACAACTAATGAATTTCATAATGTGTACTATCTGTATAACTATAAAAAATCGTTCATGTGTAACTTCAAAAACAATGTTTATGTTATGAAAATAATTTAGAGAATATAGCAAAATTTCAACAATAATACGAATAATAATTAGAATTTTCTTATGTTGTGAGAGAAAAACATAGTTTCTGTAAACACCTCTTAAATTTTCTGATTTTATTAAAGTTTTTATAATTTTTCTTGCAATCATCTTGAGGTTTAATGTGTCCACTTTGGAAAACTTCTATTAGAAGAATAACTTAGGAGGCACCTAGTGTAATTATAGTAGTTAAAAAAAATATCATTCACTTACTTTATTTGATTATAATCAACATTATCGGAAATATGAATAGGTAATAAAAGTTCCGGTAAACGGCGTTAACATATTAGAATATGTAATGACAAAGAGCATTCTTCAAGGACCAACAATTGGGGCCATTTCATGTTACATTTTTTTTTTTTAAAACGTTGCCCCACACTAAGAATTTCTTCCTGTATGCGTATGTGTGCGTTAACAAACTACTAATTACTAAGCATTAACATTTTTATTTTATCGCTTTTCAGGACAAACGTAAACATGATCATTTGATCGTGTTTGGGATTTTGTGTGGTTACTTTATTTCACCAAATTTCTAACTATGAGAATATAAAGCTTTTTAATAAGATAAATTATACCATAATCAAATTAAACATAAAAAAACACCTTGATCCCAAGATACTTTTATACTTTGTATCTTTTGGTGGGTAGGGAAAAGGAAAGGTAGAGAATTTGCTACTTTTAGAACAGCTCTTTGTGCTCTTTCAAGAGAGAGAATGATAGTTTTTGATGCTCCGCCTCATGAGGTTATACAATATTGAAGTATTGATTGACATAGAGCAAAATAAACTTGTTTGACTAAGTTATTGTCGGCAATGGAGCGCAGTTGTTTGAAAGCAAACATTAGTTTACGTACTCTAGTAACCAAACTGTCAATATGTTGCTTAAACGAGAGCGCGTTATCAACAAAAACTCCAAGATACTTGAGGCATTTTGTTTCCAGGATCATAGGGCAGGTACAAGAAGTGGCTGACTGATTGTTACATTGGTGTGCATATAAATGGGGATTAGTTTTGTTATTAACATTGCGCATGTTGAACTGAATATATTTTGTTTTATCTGCATTTAGTGTTAGTAAATTACAACGAAGCCAGTTTAGAACGATGTTAAAACCTGCCTGTGCAACATTATACAGCTCGGAGTTAGTTTTTGCGGTGAAAAAAAGCGCAGTGTCATCAGCGTACGATATTATTTTGCAATTTCCTACATTTAAATTACATAGATCATTAATGTAAATCAGGAACAATGATGGACCAAGGATACTGCCTTGTGGAACTCCAAATCCTAGTGATTTTTCATCGTTACTAGTTATATTCTCTATTCAAACACATTGCGATCTATCGTTTAAATAATCTTCGAATAGTTTCAGCTGTGTACCTCTTATACCTAACGTTTCCAGTTTATTTAAAAGCAAAGGAACAGATACGGTGTCAAAAGCTTTTGCTAAGTCTAGGAAGATAGTCAGGACCTGGTTTCCATCTCCGAGTTCTTGTGCAACGAGGTCTGTCAGCTTTTGACCCGCATCTGCTGTGGACAATTTGCTTCTAAACCCGAATCGTGAAGAAGATAATAAGTTGTTCGTTTCCAAGTAATTGACGAGTCTTTTGTTAATGATTTTTTCTAATATTTTGGATAAAGAAGGCAGTATAGATATTGGTCTATAATTACTCACAACATCTCTACATCCAGAATTAAAGATAGGGATGATCACCGCCTTTTTTAGACTTTTAGGGAAAATTCCTTCTCGGAGGCACGCCTGAAATATACATGTTAACGGTCGGACTAAAATGTGTTTAAAACGCTTAAGTATTTTATTATCAATATTATCCTAGCCGACTGCACAGTCATCTTTCAAAGCTGAGATGATTAGTTCTACTTTACTTTCGTCCGTATCCAAAAGTGCAAAAGATTTAGCACAGCTCTTGAGAGAAGTCTGAAAGTGCGCGGCAGACCGATAAGACGATTGTTTCAGGAGTGGTTCCGCGAGGGATTTCCCCACATTCACGAAATAGTTATTTACATTATTAGCTGATGATAGAGGTGAAGAGTTAGTGAGCAGTAAACTTGAAACGGGTTCCCGTTGTTTAGATCTGTAAGTCAAGTTTTTAATATGTTTCCATATCTGTTTACTATTTTTGCCTGCTTTCTGCAATTCGTTTTTATCGTATTCAATTTTAAGTTTTTTCAAGAGATTAAACGGCTTATGATTATGATATAGAGATATTAGATATTAGATTACTGATGGCAGTGACGTGACTTCAGTAAAAATATATTTTTACAGAAAAAGATATTTAAACTGACCCATTACTTTAGCAATAACTTCACTGAAGGAGATTATACTAACGTTTACCTTTTTTATTGAAAACACACCAAGACTTGCATATATAAGAGAACCTCAAATCAAATCGACCAAATACACTGAATTTTGTAAATATTTTGAAATAGGTATCTGCATTAAGTTAAATACACCAATAAAATTATTTTGTTATTCAACAATGATTTCATTCACAAACAAACAATCAACAACAACAATAAGAATAACAACTCATTATTAAAATACTACTCCTACTAATATTATAAATGCGAAAGTTTGGATGGGTTACTCAATCACGCACTAACTGCTGAACAGATCTAGATGAAATTTGGCATAGACATAAATTATAGTCTGGAATTTTTAAAGAATATTTAAAGCACATAGGCTACTTTTTATCCTTTCGACTTTTACGCAGGTGAAGCCGCTGGCAGAAGAAATTGAAAATATACATTTATAGAATAGTGTGGTATTTCGCTATTCTAAACCACATATTTTAGTTATTTCACTGAGTGAGCTGAAGTATTCTCACCTAATTCACACTTAGGTCTCATAATACTTACTTACTCACACTGTATTCATATTATTCCATGCCAAAACATTTTACATCGCATCGCATCTATTATACGTTTTGTTGGTTTTTGCATTACTATTCTGCGAATCGGTCTAAAACGATTCGTTTTCTTATAAAATATCTAAAATAAAATAAATAATTATCATATTTTTCAATGTTATGACACCTACGTCAGGTTGTCAAGCTGTCAATACTTTTCCTTTTAAATTTTCTGTCATAGAGTTTCTCACTAGCTTAGCCTATGAAGATTACTTTTGATTTATATAATTTAAATTCTTTTTATCAGTATGTTAGCTCAAATATTGTATTTTATAACTTAAATTAATTTACACGCTCTCAGAATTCATCGAAGAGGTTTTGGATTGAATATTACTGGCTGTTTTGAATACTGGCAAGTTGCATTTTTGTATGACAACAAGATGTCACCAACTTAAATTCTAATAAAGAAGAAAAAGGACAGGCGGTGGATATAAAAGACGGAAAGGCCGAGGGCTTGGGAGTCTTCAATCTGGTCTGAAACCGAAGAGTCGCCTAATCGCTAAGCTCTAAAATTCAAGGTGCTCCAACTTTATTGTGCGTGTTATACTACACTACTGCCTACCTGCCCGACCTGTTCCCTGGTTGGCTGCCCACGAGGAGTTCCTGACAGTTGTGCTGCCTGCCTAACCTACCAGCTACCTACACTGCTACCTCCCTGCCCGACCTGTTCCCTGGTTGGCTGCCCACGAAGAGTTCCTGACAGTTGTGCTGCCTGCCTATACTACACTACTGCCTACACTACGACCTGCCTGCCCGACCTGTTCCCCGGTTGGCTGCCCACGTCGTGCGAAGCCGGACCTTGATTTCATACATAATTTTTAGTTTATAATTGTTTTTTTATTTGTATTAACGTGGCTTATGTGTGGCTCAGCCCACCTGAGCGACGCGTAACGCTACAATAGAGCTCATATTAAAGCTAACTCTTTGTAAAGTTGAAGAAGATTTGAGTTTGAAACCTTCTAAAAAAAACCGGCCAAGTGCGTGTCGGGCCACGCGAAGTAATAGGGTTACGTAGTTGCATAATAATACAGACTAAGAAAAGGGTTTTTTGTTGTTATATGAACACTAAAACGGTTTCAGCGGTTGACAACGTCTTAAAACGGGCCCGCATAGGACAATGGTAACTGAAGAAGGAGTTATAAAATCCAACTTCACAAGTGAAGTTGCAAAAAATATTATCTATTTGAGTACCACCGTGAGTAGAAGCAAGCGTTTGAAGTTAAGATTTTTAACCAGCGTCACTTAATAATTTGAATACTGCAGTATTGCCGTTACGGAGATAGTCTTCGTTAATGTTATAACTACTTATTATTTTATAAACTATTCACGGTTGTCTCATATACTTTGAAAACATAATAATTATTTAAAGTATAAAATTGTAAAAATTAGCTTAGTAATTAGGTATTAAGTTCTTATTAATGAGATTATTATTTTTGTATAAAATGTACCAACTTCCGACTCTTTAATCGACGTTTCCCAAAATCTTACTTTTTTGGATTAAGTCACTATAATGCGTGCGTGCGTATCAGCATGCGATTTATTGTGAAGCAAGCGTTCATAAATAGGCGACGAAATTCACACGTTGATTTTACGCAAACGAACATCTATGTTGGTGTGTCCTGCAAACGTATCTAATTTGCTTTATATGTTCAAAAATGAGGCATTTTTAGGGTTCCGTACCCAAAGGGTAAAAACGGGACCCTATTACTAAGACTCCACGGTCCGTATGACTGTCTGTCTATCTGTCACCAGGCTGTACCTCATGAACCATGATAGCTAGACAGTTGAAATTTCACAGACATCATCTGCCGCCGTCTTTCTATTGCCGCTTTAACAACAAATACTTAAAACAGAATAATATAATTAATATGTAAGTCGGGATTCGACACAGCAAACGTGATTTTATTGCCGTTTTTGCGATAATTGTACGGAACCCTTCCTGCGCGAGTGCAACTCTCACCTGACCGGTTTTTCTAGTAAAATATGTGACAGTTTAAACAAAATATTCTTTAGCTTAATTGACTTATTTCTTGCAAAAACCTTTAGGAGCAATTTCATTATAGCCAGTGAAACAAGTGTAATATCAGACACTACTGTCGCGACTATAAAAGTCATATTCAACTTTCTTGCACATTTGATGTTTTCCTGGAAGTAATCGTGCACGGAAATGAAGTTCTCTATGAACACATTGTAAGAATGAGAACTGAGAATACCACTTATCATAATAACAGATCCAACGCAGAATTTCGCAAGGTCAAATATTTGTATCATTCCGGTAATTTGTGTGATCATGAATAACGCTTATATTGTTGATCAAACTAATTGCATATAGCATTATTTCAAAGACAATTTGTATTTCAATCAATATTTTACGTTTTTTCGGTAGCAAAAGATAAAACTTCTGTAAATACCTCTTATATTTTCGCCCTTCACTGGTTAGTTTATAACTTTTCTAGGCACCCTCTTGAACCGTGACCAGAGCGCTTGGTAACCGTCTACTTCTATGAATGGATTGGGTACCTAGGTTGGTATTGGGTCCGGACCTGACTAAATAATTATATTAATTTACAAGCTAATAAGTTTTTCCCGCGGCTTCGGTCCTATAGGAGCCGAGAAACGATTTTGGGAAGTAAACATTATCTTTGTATGACTCTCAACAATATTGTTGCTTTGTATCGGTGAAAATATTTTTTCTCCTTATTTTTTTAAGCGATAGTGCTACTATTGTACAAGTGTATAAATGAATTGGGCACTTAGCTTTAACATGTTGAAAGACTTTAAACTATATTTCAAGGTATTATTGTTTTTATCTTTATTAGTTACAATAATAGTTTACAGCATACAAGCGGTACAAGTAACGATAGCTCAGTCAGTACATTTTATAATTATTGTACATAAAAAATTAAGTCATTAGTTAGTTTGCCTCGCTCGTTTCAAAAAAGTTCAAAACCATTTTATAAACCATTACATTATACTTTGACCAACGGCGGATAGTGTTATCCATATAAACATTGTCAAAACAAAAACTTTTTAAACCAGGTCAAAACCATAACGAACACACGATTTAAAGTTTAAATGACACCGTTTTACAATAATTTACATGTCATTTATGTACTGCAAGGCTGTAATTACGTAAGTGATTCAAAAAGTTTAAATTGTTTTACTTTTGAAGTATATTCCATTTGAATAGGATTAACTTTTATCAGGAGACTAAATTTTCTTAAACATTATTCGTTTGAGATGTTCTTCGATCTAAAACAAAAAATATGAGTTTATACTGAGACAACAATTTTCGCAAAAACTATTAATACAGAAATAAGTCATGCGAGATTTAAAAAAAATCTTTATAGCCATAATTTTCTGTAAACTAACTAATCTCCACAAAGACTGTAGTTGTGTATTACGAATATGTGAAAAAATATAAAAAATAGTACCCTTACTTATCGACAAAGTGCTGTATAATTTCGATAGCCTTCTATGTACTCTTAAATTTTCAGCGCCCAGATTTTGGCCCGCATTCATAAATTGTATATGAAGAAATTGAAGAATAACATAATGAATAAAATGCTACTACAAAACAACAAAATCATTCCTTTCCTGATAAAAAGTTATTGAACAAACTGAAAAAATATTAGAGGTTAGCATTAGAACATAAGAAATTTACATACATTTACATTGTGGCAAAAAGAAAACCCAGGTAGCGAAATTTATTTATTTATTTAAACTTCATGTACATTGGTGATACATAGGCGGACTTAATGCAGCAAGGCATTCTCTACCAGTCAACCTTTGGGTAAAAAAGGACACAACAGTGGTAGGTGTACAAAATAAAAATTATGAACAACAATTGAAGTCGGGTTAATAAACTACCTAACTAATAAAATACATAAATAATTGCTATAACAATAGACTAATAAATATTATAATAAATACTAAATACAACATGAAACTGAAATTTAAATATAATAACTATGACGAAGACCGAGTTATGTATGACATGACAGATAATAGTTCCGGATTCTTCTTCTTCGGAAATTATAAGATGTGCTCATGTGATGATCAATGAAAACAACATCTGGAAAAAAACCGGCCAAATTCGTATAGGACTTCGCACATCTAGAGTTACGTACCAAAGAAAAATCTATTTTTTCAACAAATTGGTATTTATTAGAAGATATTTCTTAATCGTAATAATGAACATTATCTCCAAATTTCAAGTTCATAGGTCAATGGAAGGTTAAAAAATTCTTCGGAACAAAATTATGTGACAGACGATGGACATACAGTCACGTGAGTTACAGCAATAAGGCTCCGTTTGGTCTCTTCGGGTACGGAACCCTAAAAAGAAATGCCAAAGTTAGTCATTACTTGTATTTATTTATTTATTTATTTTTATTTATTTATTAGTTTGGGAAAACAAACAATTACACACTAGAAATAAACATAACAGTAGGTAGACATATACATATTATAAGTGCGTAACTCACTACGTTATCCACAGTTTATATAAGACATACAATTTTGGGAACGTCTACAAGTGAACAGTTTCAGTTTCTTAATAACTAATTATACAAGTCTTTTATTTTGTTGTTCAGAGTATTCCGAAATTTACTAGCAGACAAAGAGAATATGTCTAAATCTGAGAAGTGTATATTATAATTTTGTGCCAAGCGACGAAGAGGTGCACGAACTCCAGCGTTTGTGCGACAAAAAGACACTGCAAACAGGGGGCGTGCGCGCACCTCCCGTCTCACTACAGTTCTAGGTACAACGTAAGACAAGCTGTTTGTTAAGTCCGAACAATCGTATTTATTAGCGCAAAGGTCATAAAGAAACATAGTTTCCAGAAAAGTGCGCCTGGACTCCAACTTTGTTAACTTGTACTGAGTGAGTAGTTCATCATAAGTTAGGGTTCTACGACAGCATCGGTAGTGTGTTGCTTTCAAAAATTTGTACTGTACTTTCTCTAGGTTATTTATATATTTCTTATATAAAGGGTTCCATATCATAACTGCGTATTCCAACTGTGACCTTACCAAGGACTTATATAAGAGTGTGTATGTGTGTGTACGTTTAAAGTCAGTGGTCGCTCTCATTACGAATCCATACATTCGGAATGCGTTGCTAATAATTTTATCAATATGCTGATCCAAATGAAGCTTACTGTCCAACAGCACTCCAAGGTCTCGAATTGAAGGTTCCTTTCTCAAAGCGGTGTTGTTTAAGTAGTAGGTATGAAAGAAAATATTTTTGTTTTTTGTAAATGTTATAGATTGACATTTAGGTATGCTTAGTTGAAGCTTATTATTATTGCAGTAAGCTGATAATCTATTAAGATCGTCTTGAAATAGAATACAGTTATCAGTACAATTTATTTTCCTAAAAACTTTAAGGTCATCAGCATACAGTAAGAATTTAGAGTACTTAAAACAACTGTCGATGTCATTTATAAACAGGAGAAAGAGTAAGGGACCAAGGATGGAGCCCTGAGGCACACCAGAAGTCACAGTAATTGATTCAGACTCATGACCCTGTATCACCACCTTCTGAGTTCTATTTGTAACATATGATGAGAACCATCTCAATAAGTTGCCTCGTATGCCGTTGTATGCAATTTTCGCAAGAAGTAGTTCATGATCTACCTTGTCGAAGGCTTTTCGAAAGTCTGTATATACAGCATCTACTTGTGACCGTTGATCCATGTTATTAAACAAATAACCCGTAAAAACTAACAAATTGGTGGCTGTGGATCTTTTTTTGACAAATCCATGCTGCTGTTTAATTATTATGTTATGCAAGATAGGGTAGATCTCATCGTGTACAAGTCTTTCGAAAAGCTTCGACAAGGCTGACAAAATAGAAATTGGTCGATAGTTTTCCACTTCATGTTTAGAACCAGATTTATGCACTGGCGTAATATTAGCCTTTTTCCATATTTCTGGAAAAGTACCCTCTGTGATACATTTATTGTAAATAATATGTAGAGGCGTGCATATTCTATTGGCGGTATGTTTAAGATAATACGCCGGGACACCATCCGGTCCAGGACCCTTTGTAATATCCAGAGATTTTAATGCTTTTACGATTTTATCTATGGTTAGATTAATATTATTAATTATAGCAGCATTCCCTAAGTATACCTCAGGAGGAGACCAGGCATCCCTCACAAATGTGGATGGTTCGTATACCGAGTGAAAAAAATTTGAGAATAAATCGCAAACTTCTTTAGGGTTATTGGCACTCTGGTTTTGATATGTCATTGAGCAAGGGATACCCGCATTCGATTTACGATTAGAGATATAACTCCATAAATATTTGATATTTTTATGTATGTTATTTTCCACAGAATCAATGTATTTGTTATAACAAGTTTTACATTCCACACAGAATCTGCGCCTTAGGAAAGAAAATTGTTCATAGTCAGAAACATTTTTATATGTCTTCCATTTGATCCATGCTTTATTTTTGTTCTTAAATATTCGTATTAATGATTTTGGGAACCAAATGGGGAATTTTGGAAATCGTGGGGCTGACCTGGGAACATATTTTTTTATTGTTTTGAAAATATAGTCATAGAAAATATTTAAAGAGTCCTCAGCAGACTCACCCCTCAAGATTTCGACCCAGTCTATAGTAGCTAAATCTTCATTAATTAGATCAAAATTGGCTTTGTAAAAGTTATATTTTTTAGATTGTGCACGGTGTAACATTTTAGGTTTGGATTTATAACTAATAGAAGTACAGTAGGGGGGGTGATAATTGTCAGGAGGTATCAAAGAAGAAGGAGGTACATGAACATTACAGTTCGCATTACTAATCAATAAGTCTAAAATACGTCCCTTACAATTTTTTATGGAATTATATTGATAACCGTTTATTAAGGATATAAAGTTATCCATTTGTCTACATAACAATGAGTTGCCATAACAGTTATAAGCTCTGGAAGGATTGTCAGCGGAGGTGAGCCATTCTATGTCAGGCAAATTGTAGTCACCAAATAAGAGGAAAGTAGTTGGGTTCACTAATCCCAGACTATTTCGCAATGTTTCAAAGTGAGCCAGATAAACGTCTTCAGGGGTTTTCGGCGGAATGTATGCTGCACTTATGTAATATTTTTCCTGACCAAGACCAGGAATTTGGATAACGACATGCTCGATTGATGGATTAATTGGCAACTCAGCCTGGATATGGACGGCATTTAAGTTTTTCAGTATGGCTATAAGCACTCCCCCTCCATCTTTCTTGTTTGTAGTAATTCGATTGCGATCGCATCTATAAACTACGTATCGCTCATCTATAAATTCACCGTCCATTATGTGAGGAGTAAGCCAGGTCTCCGTTAATATTATCACATCATAACAGTTGGATAAGATATTCATATGTAGCGTGTTCAGTTTAGTACGTAAACCCCTACAGTTCTGGTAATATAATGAAAGGCTATCTGACATTTTGTGAAAACAAAAATGAATTAGTATGTACTGACAGTATGTGTAGTGGCAATATGATATAACTAAACATTACAAGTGAAACGTACTTGGAGTCCAGGTCGACCTGAGCGATATCAAACACTACCGACTCAACCGTGCTTAAATACAGACAAAAATAACAACAATTAAAGAAAAACATACTTCTGGATTCGTTGTTTAAAATGATAACAGAGCAAAAATAACTAGCTTGTGGGTTGAAGTAATCTATAAAACAAAAAAAATGCTTAGACTTAATATTGACAATTAATATGCAGTTTACAAAACAAAAAGGTAGCCTAAAACTAATATTGACGACCAACATGCAAAGACTTAAAATCGCTAATTTAAAATTATTGTGAGCAAATCTTACATAATTAACATTGCCATTAGTTTGAAACAGGGGCAGAATTAGTGGCAGATTTGATTCTTTGGATATCATGCGTCGATCGTATGGCCAGGGCAGGCGAAGCATCAGTCTCTCGAACAAGGATGGTGGCATTTTTGACCCACACGTACTTAAAGTTGTTCTTTTTAGCCGCCTCCTTACACTCACGAAATAAATGTTTTTTTTTCAAAGTCAGATGCTCATGTATGTAAATAGGCTGCGAATTTCCAGCAAGTCCTAAATGCTCGGTATGCACGCCTTTTGCCAGGCGAAATGTGCTCAAGAAATTATCTCGTAGTATGCGTGAGCTCAACTTGACTATGATGTTCTTTGGTTTATTGTTCGCATTGTGAGCATGAGGAACACGGTGAATGGCAACAATATCCTTCTGATGCAATGAAAAGTTTATTTGTGTAGCGATGGTCTGTAGGAGCGTTACTAGATTCTCAGTACGCTTTTCAGGTAAATTGCAGATCTCAATGTTGCATTGCCTCGCCTGTTGCTCCAGTGTATCAAGTTTTAATTCGAAGCCCTGTATAATTTCGCTCAAATGGTCAGGCGTTTGCGCGTTCAAAGAATCGATATATTTTTTGAGGTCATTTTGCTGATCGCAAGCATATTCAATCGACTTCTTAAGTTCTGTTGTGTCCAGTAATATATGCTGATACCTGTCATCTAAGGTAGATACACGCGTCTTCAAATTTGAGTGGTCAGATCGTAAAGATTGTAAGTCTTTTTTTATATCTGATGTGACTTCGGTCACCGTTGCAAGGTCAGATTTAATGGTGAAAATATTTTCGGATATTTTTGACATGGCACCGTCCAAATCCCGACGCCAGTCATCCAATTTCTTATTTATTTCTTGAGAAAACATATTGAGCGCGTCTTTGATTTCACACTCGGGTTGTTTTCTTTTACGCTGTAGAATATTCACATTAGTATCGCGAGCAGGAACAATCGTAAGGTCGGTGTCTGAGTGGTACATGGCGTCAGGTGAGCGGGACATTATGCGGGTAATATAATAATTTGTTAATATTAGGGAGGTATGAGCGTCTCACTAATAACTGCTACTGTTGTTTACTTTTGAGTCTTACTGTACCAGAAAACAATTTTAAACAAATTTGAAGATCTCAAAAATACTCGCTTATCGTGCGGTTCGAACCATCGACTTGTCGTTCGTCGTATATTTGGGTAAGCGACTAAGCCACTAGGCCACCTCGCTTGTTGCTGGATATGCGAAATTAGGTGATATGTTGGTACGGATTTGCAGTTGGCGTTAGAGGTTCAATAGAGGTTAACCAACTCGAAACTGAGACACAAAGAAAAATAGCGATCACTTCTAAAATGTTTTTGTTTCTAATTTTGGTATAAGTTCACACACAACCTTGATCTTTACACTGTTTATTACTTTTGCTATTGTTCACAGAATACTGTCACTTTTTTTAAATTTACTTCACTTCAGACTATTTTTAAGATTTAAAATGGATACGAAAACACAGAAACGTCCGTTCGAGACAACGTCCGCGGGGGGAGGGGACAACGTATTTTTTGTATTGTTAGGCTAAACAGTGTAACAATTATAAATAGGCAAATAAATAAATGGCATGTTGCTTCCCTATTAAGTCGCTGAAAGCGAGACTAAATTGAGAGATCAATTTCAAAAGAAACTAACCAAACCGGTATTTTTCTGTGAAAGGTGGTACTAAACATTCAGTAAAGACTTTTAAGAAATGTACCTGTGCGTGAAAGTAAACCGATAGACTCCTGCTGCAACTTAATACGCAATTAAACTAAATAGCCCACTCTTCCATTTGATCAATCGTAAGAAAATTATTCCACTCCCAGCTGTCTAACTGTAACCTCTTTTCGACATCATTGTACTTTTCTTGAATGAGAAATAAACTATTAATCAAACATTTGAATAAGGTACGGACCATGGTTATGAACAGGTATATGTGTGTTCCAAACTAAAGCGTACTGCTACAACATCAACAAACCGGTATAATTACGCTTACGATATATTCCGTCGTGTAGATGATGAAAGATGTTACACACTTTTGATACTGTTTCTAAAAAACTAGCAAAACAAGCCGCTGTTGTGTTAATTACAAAAACAATTTTAATTTTTCTTATTTATTTATTATATACTTTATTTTAAACCACTAAAATATCAGGACAAAAAAAAATATAAAGATAAGTTTACAATTGGCGGTTTTATCGCACAGGGCAATCTCTTACAGACAACCTTTGGATGGACTGAATGAGGGGAGATAAAAATATAGGGCTGTCAGTGTGCCAAAATATCTTAAATAATATTACTTAGATATTACATAAAATACATCGTATGATATAAAATAATATACTTATTAATGTCAAAAAAAGAATGGTTACAGAGAAAGGAAATGCCCCGCTATCTTTTTGTTGAGGTATAAAGTTTTAATAAAAGATTTCTTTTTAATTTTGTTTTAGTTGAGCACTCCGAATTGAGCAGCAGGGAAAAGGGATAATGCTCAAGTTCCTAACTAAACCATTTGGTTGAGCATTGGGGACTCCCCACCGCTTTCGTGAGATTACAATACCACTTATCATGATAACCGGGCCATTTAGGAAATAATCAGAATCAATTCCGTTCTGAACATATAGGTAATCTTATCCTTTACAGAAGAAAAGTTCATGTTGTAGATAAAAATAACTGAAAATACAATAATTTCAACGGCTATGCGTATTTTACTCAGAATTTTTCGATTTTTCGGCAGATAAATGTAATTTATGTAAATGCCCATTACGTTTTCAGTTGTTAATAACATGTTGATTACTTTTGTTGACTTCACCTTGGAACAAACTGGTACCTATGCTTTGCGTAGGCTTAGTAAAAAAAAAATGGTCTCTTATCATGTTAAAATGTCAAAGGTTGTCTGTAAGAGATTGCCTAATGCGATAAGACCGCCCATAGTACACTTGTTTTTTTTAATATTTGTCCTGTATGTTTTTGTGGTGTACAATAAAGTATATAATAAATAAATAAAATGATTTTACAACTATATGCCAATGTATTACTGTTTTTATCTTTATTTGTTACAATAATTCGTTAGGAAAGTATTAGACTTACATTCAATGTTTTGATTTTGTTTTTTATGGCTTTGAAAGCAAAAAAGAATATAAAATTATAATGATCATTTAAGTAATGAAGAATTGAGTCAGCTTATCATCCACATAATATATTGACAAATGAAACATTTCAACGAGGTCTAAACCACAACAAAACACACGACCTAATTCCTCGTAAAACAGTATCATTTTACAAAATTTATAAGACATTAATGAACTGCAAAGCTGTTATTATGTTAGTGACTGTGACAGCTAAAATTACGGGTATGAGGTACGTTCCCAGTTTTCCTTTCGAAGTATATTCCATTTGAATTGAATTAACTTTTACCAGGCCACAAAGTTTTCTTAAACACTTCGTTTGAGGTGCGTCTGGATCTTAAACAAAATAATAAACACGCTTAAGCGCTGCGAAATGAACCTATAATTAGACACGCGGGGTTCATGGGACCCCACACAACTTCGATTTTTTCATATTTCTGTTGAAATTACTCGTACGTGACTATCCTTTCAAGTAGCGTCCTAGATCACGGTCCTCGAGAATCTGCGTAATTTGTAGTACTAGTTCAGCCGTGAGTCACGAGATGGCAGCGCATGTTACTTAGCTCCATAGAAAATGAGAGCAATAATTCGGGAAATACTTTACCGTTTTTTTTTTTGGAATCTGTCCACAATAGGATATTTTACTCTTTATGAGAAAAGATCTACATATATATTATTGGGATAGTTTAAGCCAAAAGCAAATGGTAAATGTTTGTCTAGATCATAAAATAATAAAATAAATTTTAAAATTCTATTCAAAGTTTTCAGTTTTTTGAATGTAACAGTAGCCGCTATGTTAACACGTCATACGGCTGTGTACTTAATCTATCTATGATCGGCCTATCGGTGCATTTGTTTACATAGCCAACTGACGTTATGACCACAGAGCAATATGGCGTCAAACAATGCGCGAAATTTGTAAATGTGATTTTTAAATGCTTTTTTATGGCACTTATCGATTGAATAAAAATTTTGTGACTTTTTTAATGGCTTTTGAGCACTATTTAATTCACTAGAGACACTTTTCAAAAATGGGTGTCACACCCAATTGACGGAGAAATCGGTGAAGTTACACAGAAAAATAAAACATACAGTCGGACAAGAAACGTCCTCCTTTTGGGAAGTCGGTTAAAAGACTTACTTATCGACAAAGTGTTGTATAATGTTGATAGTCTTCTGTGTAATCTTGAATTTTCTGCGAATAGATCTTGACCCGCAATTATAATTGTACATGTAGATATTGAAGAATAACATAAGAAATAAATGGTTACTAGTGAAATAATAGTGACATCAATTTCCTGTAAAAAAAATACAAATGTACAAATTGAAATAAAATTAGTCTTAAATTAATAGATATTATGTATTTACATTCAATTGTGAGAAATAGAAGAACCCAGGAAATGCAACTATAAGGTGTGCTGAAGATGTGACCATTGAATTAAACATCTGAAAAAGAAAATTCCAGTACAATCAGCACAACATCCTCATCAGAGCGGTTTTTTCTGTGAAAGGAGTTTTTTTTTTTTTTTCTATAGGCTCGTGCTTGACCATTATCTCACCTGATGGTAAGCGATGATGTGGTCGACGGTGGAGCACGCTTGCCTAGAAGTTACCTATTTACTCTTGACATAAAGACCCCTAGATTGTAGCTATCGGAAAACACAGACGCCGGTTTGGAATTCCACTCCTTAGCTGTAGGCTTAATAAAAAAAAAACTCATAACGTTTAGTGCGTATGGGTGGGATGTCCACCATGTACCGATGGCGCATCGCCGTACGTCTGGTAGTCCGATGATGAAACGGGCTGGGCGGAATTAGATCATGCAATTCCATCGCACACTCCCCGAAATGTAACCGATAAAAAACCGACAAGCTGGCAACTCTGTGACGGTGTTCCAGGCTCTGGAGCTTTGACTTAACCAGTGCCTCATCGCTGATGAGCCTCTAAATATTTGGCAAAGACTTTTAAGAAATTTACCAGTGCGTTAAAGCAAATCGATCATCATATCAGACTTTACCTGAACTTTAAAGCAGACCGATAAATTTCTGCTGCAACTCAATAAGCATTCAAACTGAGTAGCCCACTGTTCCACTTGTTCAACCGTAAGAAGATCATTCCACTCTCTGCTATCTGAGTTTAACCTCTTTTCGATATCATTGCACATTACTTGAATATCAAATATACAATTATTCAAACATTTCAATAAAGTACGGACCATGGTTATGTAAATATATAGTATTATATGTTCAAAAATAAAGCGAAATTCAAGAACCAAGTCCGCTAAAACTACCATAATTATGCTTCCTTTGATTTCTGTCATGTAGCCTGTGTAGGCCTTAAAAACATGATACATTTTTGAAACTTTTTCAAAAAAACTTGCAACACAGCTCACTACTGTGATAATCACAAATACAATCTTCAACCTTTTCAAGCTTTTGATATAAGTTGGTTCGTTCTGGAAGTAATGTTGCACGGACATTAGGTTGTCTATGAACACTCTGTAAGAAACGGAACTTATAATGGCACTTATTAAGATAACTGGAGTATTAAGGTTTTTAAAAATGTCATAGATTTTGAAAATATAGGTCATTCTATTCTTTGGAAAGAAAACGATCATGTTGTAAATATAAATTAATGAAAATACAATAATTTCAATAATGATGCGTATTTTATTAAGAATTTTACGATTATTCGAGAAATTAATGTGATTTCTGTAAATGCCTAGTATATTTTCAGTTTTCAATAATATGTCGATTATTTTTGGTGGCTCCATCGTAGAAGTAAGTGACAGTAAGTTCTCAGCGGCGCAAGTTCTACTAAAGTGATGAATTGAGCACTCAAGTTAAAAGAAAATTTAAAAACATTCCCATACATTACTGTAATTTCTTTTAATTAATCATTCCCAAGTGTCTTAATATTATACAGGTGATACAAACAAAGATAATTCATCCAATACATTTCAAATTCATCGTGTCTGTATACATTAGTGAGACCACTAAACTACAACATATACCATTTGCCTACCAGAGTCTGTATTTCGTGATAGCTACGTTTCTTTAACTCAAGATTGAATTGGATAGTGTCGGTTTCTAGGCAAACGCGAGACAGTGATCAAGCGCGTTCCTATCGAGTAAATTAAATAATCAAATCAATTAAAGGAGGTACGAATTTCATCAAGTCGCATTGATATTAAAAAAACAAATTAAAAATTAAAAAAAAAACATTATATATTTCACAAAATTTTACAAATTCAAAATTTCATAAATTGAATAAAAAATCTTGTCAGGGATAAAAATGAGGAGTTATTAAATATCATGTTCATTGCTCGTGTATTTTTTTTTCACAACTTTGATTGTTTGTAAATAGCCGAATATTATCAAGCAACACGCATAACTTTGTACGAAGTCAAAATCACACGACATTATGCTTAAAAGACAATAGTTTATATAACATGAATGAACTGCAAAAACTTATTACGTGAGTGACTGACATTACCAAAATTCATCATTTTTCTACCCTTATCCCATGTTACTTGGGGTCGGCGCAACACGTTTTCTTCTTCTAAACCGACCTGTCCCCTGTCACGCAATCATTGACTCTCTTTCGCTGATATCACTCCTCACACAGTCCACCCATCTTTTCTTTGACCTTACTCTCCCTCTCCATCCATCCACACTTATATTCATAACTATTTTTAACCGACTTACCAAAAAGGAGGCGGTTCTATGTTCGACTTCTTGTATGTTTTTTTTTTTCTTCTTATGTATTTCCACCGATATAAGTACCTACTATAAGTATAGAAAACTACCGACTTCCAAATAAGGAAACGATTAGGCATAATTTATTCAATACCAGCTTTTACCAGAGGTTTTGCCAGCGTCAAAAGTTATTTATAATCCCAAGGGATAAAAAGAGGAAATTTTTAAAAAGATGTAAAAAGTAGCCTATGATTATTTATTTCTGAGCCAAATATCATTCATATCTATTCGGCCGTTCTAGCGTTATTTTAATAGCAAGCATCCATCTACCCAAACATTCGCATTTATAATATTACAATATAGTAGGAAGAGGGATTATGAGTGTTGCATTAATTATGCCTTAAGAAAAACACTTACGTACCTATCGACAAAGTGCAGCATTATTTCGATAGCCTAATACATATACTATATACTCTTGAATTTTCAGTGACCAAATGTTGTCCAGCAATTATAATTGTACATGTAAAAATTGATGAATAAAAAAATAAATAAAATACGACAACACAATTTATATTTATTTTTGTATTTCTTGGATTTTTTGTGGACATTCTGAAAATATTTAATTGATTTATTTTGACATTCTTGTATTGATTTGATTCTGACATTAGCCTATTTTTATTTTTATATTTTTTGTCATTTCTGAGATGTTTCACTATTTTGGTTTTGACATTGCAGTTTTCACTGAAAATTAATTAATTGTCATGAAAATAATAACAATATTGATTTATTCAACACTAATTCTTAACATAATTTTGATATTGTGAAATTAATGATAAAACATTTGTACGCCTAATGGCAAAGCATAGAGAACTTACAAAACTGTAACATCTCACACACCTGTGTATCTGTAGAGAACTTACAAAACTGTAACATCTCACACACCTCGCACGCTTAGAATTATAGTGACTTAATCCAAAAAAGTAAGATTTTTGGAAACGTCGATTAAAGAATCGGCAGTTGGTACATTATATACAAAAATAAGTATATTTGGCTGTAGATTAGAAAAAAAAACAAAAAAAAATGCTTTGATATCGTGGTTAAGTTATTGACCTACATATTTAAATACAATAAACAAAATAAAAGTAATTATAAATATTTATTTTTAAATTAATTTGTAGTGAATGCCTAATTGGGTCTGTAATTGTCTAAAATCACAGTTTTTTTAAAAGACCGAATATCGTTTAGGTCTCTGCAATTCTGAACATACGTCTTGAGTTTCGTTACATACCTAAATAAGCCTAAGTAATAATAAATAACAGATTGTTTTAACGATACTTTCAAGAAACATTAAAAAAAACATCATAATAATATAAAGATTTTTTATTAGAAATCACTTCAGATAATTAAAATTATTATCACAATCATAATTCTATAACAGATTAAGTATGCCGTTCAAAATCCTAGAAAAATAAATAAAAAAGATATAACTCAGTCTTCTCTGATAATTGCATACAACAATAAAAACTAGGTATTAAGTTCTTACTAATGAGATCGCGCAAATCTCTTTTTTTATTTTCACTTAACTCTATTCATTGAGAATATGCTTTGGTTAGCGCTATTCCTGCCGGACTGATCATCTTCTTACGTTTGTTTCTCATATTATCCATGGTGAAGGCACTTTGTGTCTACGAAGCGTGGTGGAGCGTTTGAACTTGTCCTTGCAGGCAGTCTCCGAATGGGGTGATTAATGCTGCTAATGCTGTTAATGCTGCTAAAACCCAGGCGTTTCTTTTTTCCGCTAAAAACTGATGTAACCGTGCCAATAACGGACCATGCTTGAGCTTCTTGGCGTTACGTTGACATCGACTCTCAATTTTGGGCCATACATTAAGGCAAAGGCTCAGCTGGCTTCCAAAAAGTTGGGAATCCTTGCGAAGGTGAGAAAGTACTTCACGCCGGGACAGCTGCTCAACTTGTATCAGGCGCAAGTTCGATCGTGCATGGACTACTGTTCTCATCTCTGGGACGGTTCTGCCAAATACCAGCTTAATGCACTAGAGTCGATCGAAAAGCTTGCCAAGAGACTCTTCGGCAATGAGGCACTGGTCAAATCAAAGCTCCAGAGCCTTGAACATCGTCGCCGAGTTGCCAGCTTGTCGGTTTTTTATCGGTTACATTTCGGGGAGTGTGCGATGGAATTGCATGATTTAATTCCGCCCAGCCCGTTCTATCATCGGACAACCAGACGCACGGCGATGCGTGATCGGTACATGGTGGACATCCCACCCATACGCACAAAACGTTTTGGGGACACTTTTATTATGCGTACAGCTAAGGAGTGGAATTCCCTGCAAAAAACAGTTATATCTCTCATTTAGTATAATGATGATATGAATTTGTTTTTATTTTGCCCGCAACAATTATCCTAATAAAATGTGACGTGGAGAGTTTTGTTTGGATTCTCCTCATTAAGACGTTGTAGGTAATCTAGGATACATGACCCAATCTCAATGGCACCCCTTTTTCCCAGAACTTCGTCCCAGAAATAGCTATACACATTACCATGCACCTATTTCATTTGAATCCTCTTCATGTTTTTTACGTCTTTTATCTGTCTCCGTTTCCTTTAACAATTCCACTACAGTAAAATTCAAGCAATTCAGTTTAGATTTGTAAAAGAAAGAAGATGTATCTCCAGTAGGACACTGCATGACGGCCTGTAAATAGCGCAAATAAATGTCTCATTGATATTCTGGCGATCTATTTTTTTTTCTTGTCGACACAGATCCTTTTTTTCAGATGATCGTCAAATTTAATTTTAATTTCTGTTTTACGAATCGGGTTAGCTATTTCATAATCCAAGCACAAGTCACACCTATCTTTTTTTGGTTGAAAAAAGCTTATATTAAACTGTTTAGTAAAAAAATCATAATACAGCCAATAATCACAAGTAGGTTTTTCTTCTTCTTTTTGAAATTAAAAAAAAAAATCCAGAGATCCGTTATCGCCTTTTCACCACTAATATACTCCTTGGAAGTCGTAGCCCTCAAATAATGTAACCCTATTCGTGGAACCGATTTAATATGCTGTTTTATGCTTTGAATGAGTAATGGATCTGTAGGTTTTCTTGATGGGTGCTAATGTCATTACCTGGGAAGCCTTCTGGATCAGTTTTCTTTTTAACTGTTCTGATTTGACGGTCAAATATACCAAGTGTGTTAATAAAGAAGGTTTTACAAATACGAGTTTTGATATTATCCACGGTGAAATATAAAGTTTGCTAATCTAGGTTTAGAAGCATTCGTATATTTGTACTTTGGCATTATCTCCATCATACAAGATCTTATATAAGATCGCTGTAGTTCAATGTTCCTTAAAGACCAATATGTATTAAACAATGTACTTCTATCGGCGTCGTTTGTTCTCGGAACATTTAAGCCTACATTTACAAGCAACTTTAACGCAACGGGCAGGTATTTCTTTTTTAGTTGTACATGGAAAGTAAGCTTTTCCAGAATTTCTTAACATCTTTGCTACATTTTGCTTCCATGTCGATGGATCACGAGAACGTTTTCTGAATTTTCTTGTAGCTTGCGGGCTAGTACCATAAGATGCTGGGGCATTAGCAATACTGTTGGAAGTAAGCGAAGAACTGGTGCTGGTCCTTAATGTACGAGTCTGTCTAAGATTTTATCGTGATCTTTCTACAGTATAAGTTGGATCTGAGTCACTTTAAATCACATCGCTTTTATTTGAATTTAAAGGTGAATGATAAAATATTCCTTTTGTTCTGCTTGCAATGCAACTTGACCCATTAACTTTTGTTGAAGGTATAATTTTTCTAAAATATAGTCCGTCCTCTTCATTTTATTTAAATACCCTTTGAATCTTAACCGAAATAAGTTGCCTGAAATCTGAAACACAAATAATTGATTGCTATAAAATATTTTTAATAAGACACGTTTTGATGACATAACAAATGAGTTAAATCTAGACAGACCTATGTCTAAATTAGTCGGTGTAAATATAATGATTTTTATTACATGAAAGACACAATCATAAGTAAGTTTTTAATATAAACATTAATTTTATAATGACATAGACCAAATGACGATTGCGTCTTTAGATTATAATTATTTTCAATAAAAGAATGTCTTAATAACAAATAAGTCACAGTTAAACATTGAACTTTCGATAACAAGTAGACACAATCCAAAATGAGTCTTTACATTATTTAAAATTGTTACATCTACTTACCTTTTTTATCAATATTGTATCAGCCTAATTCGGTTTAGGTCTTCACATAGTGAACACGTAGCAACCTGCTCATTACACTCGCGGCGCATTACTGTTTCTGTCTCTCTTTGACCGACCACAGGCGGTTGAAGTAGACGGAGTAAAAGAGACCCAAGTATCATTTCGTCCCTTTTTCGCCTTAATAGGGCTCTGTTATAATAATAATCGATAAAGATGGTCAACCAAAGCCATAATATTATGATTCTAACTCAAAATCACAAAATTTTGGATTAGGTCTCTATAATTCTAAGCGTGCGACCTGTGTATCTGTAACCTATGTTTACAAATAAAGAATCTGAATCTGAACAAATATCGATAACGAATTTTACCTGCAAGAAAAACACACAATGAATAAAGTGAAACAAAATATTAGAATTCAGTTTTGGCATGTAAGATACATTACATTCGAGTGTGGCTTTTATGGAAATTTCGTACCGTTAATAAAATTAAGTGCTTTGGGATATTTTTTATTTTGATTGGTAGTTAATTTGATAGATAATCCCTTTTTAAATTCTTAGATTTTTAGAACTTGGGACATAAAGTTATAACCAGTTTATTTTTAAGGTTGCACATTGTTACGTAATGTATAAAGTAAATTGTTTGTTGCTATCTTTGTAGTGTTTTACTTACCGTTAATTAGGTAGATTAAGATGAGGATAGTACCTACTCAGGCTATATCCAACAGCGTACTGCAACAGTTTGATAATGATAAGTTTGATTTAATTTAATGTTATTTCTATTAACATAAATGCAATTAATTATTATTTCAATATTTGTTTTATTTTACATAAGGCATCTTCTAAAAACATAACTGCGTGCACTGTACGATTTTATTACGTTTATTTAATAAAATCTTTTTGTTGATATTATTAATAAATCCGAAGTTCTAAATATAGTAAACTTACATAAAAATAAATGACTTAGTTGCCTTAATACATGGTACAAATTCTAAAACCGAACGACAAAAGAGTATGCGGTACAAAATCTGCCATTCACCTTTAAGTTCTTAGAAACAGCAATTATAAAATGCGCTGAAGTCATGCCCAACGAACAAAACATCTAAAAAAGGAAAGCCCTAGAAGTAAGTAAGTAAAGGACCTCTTAATTTCTCTGATTATATCACTTGGTAATAGGAGCGAGACAAGTCACTAAATGTGAGATCATTACAAAATTAACAAAAGTAACAAAAAAAGAATTTCCAGTGCGTTAAAGCAATTCGACAGATTTCTGCTACAAATGCATAATTAGTATTTATACTTTGTTCCACACAGTATAAATACTAATTATGCATTGCGGGGGAGAGGTATGCTTTTGCAAAATTGTGTTTTGTTTCCAGCAACACGCTTCGCTTCGCTCGCTTAATCGCTTGCTTGCTTGGCTTGGTTTCGCAGACGCGAGCCTACCTTGCCTTGCTCTTTCAGAGAAGGCAAGGTGGCGTGGTCTTGACTAGTCTTGAGGGAGTGCGCTACGGTCGCGTATATCTTCAAGGCAAGTGTGTTGATGTTCCTTCTCGAGGTTGCCGCCCCGTTATTGGTCCAATTCTATTTGAATTAGACGAAACAAAAATCTCCGGGCTATTTAACACAGGGGTGGCGAGGTCATGCCCCTAGGTGTCCAGCATCGGACAAGAACAGATGATGGACAGCAATGACCTCCAGCGTGTTTTTGCCGTGCGTGTGGACCCCTACGGAGGGATAAAGGGATCCTGGTGGTTGAGTGGAGCAGGCTGCACCACAACACACCATTTTGGTCCGGATTTCCTCTTACACGGGAGGTCGTGGGGTCCCACGATCAACCAGCTGATGCATCCCACAAGCGGGATGTCAAGCGAGGGTCAGTTCAGTGAAGAGGGTGGGGGGACCAGCTCCGGGCTCTGCTGAAGGCAGTTCCTGAACCAGTCACTCCAACCCAAAATACCGCGATCCACTTCAGAAGTTGGGCCCACTACGCCGAAGACGTCCTCAAGACATAGTGCAAGGACGACTTCACACTGGCCTGGCTCAAGGGGGTCATAAATTATTTATTTATTTATTTATTTATTTAATACTTCATGCACACAAGTACAGAGGCGGACTTAATGCCTTAGGCATTATCTACCAGTCGACCTTTGGGTGATGGAGAGATAAACAGTGGTAGGTGCAATAATGAAAGTGTGGATTATTTAAATATACATATTAACTATAAATACAATATAATCATACCATACATATTCAAAATAATATATTAAATACATAAATATACTTAAACATTAGTAGTAATAGATAAATAATTGGAAAACATTGGAAATTACTAGTCGTCCGCGTTACCGGGGACCCATTAACTCACCGTTCGGCCTCAAACCGACATACCCAAGAAGGCACTGTGCATGCTCTATGTCCCCGAGATCAGCGAAGAAGCGAAGACACTTCAGACCTTCTTGGGATGCTGGTGAGGTAGAACCCCAACTTAAAAATTAATACCTGGGCTCTGACACACGTGAAGGTTAGTCAGGAGCCTCCGAGTACCTGCCTCTTCTTTCGTGTGCCGGAGTCCATGGTTAAAACCATAAAAGACCAGCAGAGGCGAGTATACTACTTCATGGGTAGTATATACATCCGGTTCCTGAAGGAGGGTGGAACCAAAGAGGATGCCGCTGCGCCATCAACCTCAACAGCCTCGGTTGCGCCTGGAGTGGAGCTTGAACCGCCGCTACCTGGGCGTTGCTGGGCACCGCTGAAGAGGCGGTGGAACTGGTGACTTCGATGGCAGCGCTAGAGGTCAACTCAACAGAGGGAACAACACGGGATCCACCCTCGCCCGGACTAACTTCGGGCGAGGACTGCTTTCCCCCAGAGGAGAGAAGTAAGGACGAGGACAGCGACCCCTGCTCCTCTCCCTTGCGAGACGACTAGGACAGTCCAACCTCCAGCACAGTCAAACTTCGTCGGCCATTTTACGAAAAGTGCTGGAGAATCAACAAGAAAAGACAGATCATTGCCCTCATCCAAGAGTCGTGGATTAGAAGTGGCAAAATATGCGGTCTTGCTAACATGGAGGTAAGTTACTGCTAGACTTCTCCCTAAGTAATCCGCGTACCTGCATATTGGTCCCAAAACATGTACATAACCTTTTTATTAACAAATTCTGTTCGAGAGACCTGACAATACCCAGGCTTTTCAGAAATGAACAGGAACTCCCGGTCATTGTACTCTCCTCGGCATACCTGCCAGGCGGCGCGGACGTGCCTCTACCAGAGCTCGCGGAGCAACTCGAACTAATCATCGGCACATACTCCAAAGCGCATCACACGCTGTAGGGCAATGTCAAAACAAACAACCGAGGAGAGGAAATGCTTGATTTAATTCTTAGCAATAACCTTGTTCTACTTAACAACGGTTCTGAACCCACCTTCATAAACGCAAGATCGCAAATAATATATAAACCTAACTTTAGCAACTTTAGAGTTGTATATACTCCATCTAGGACTGGCATGTATCCAACGAGATCTCATGCTCAGATCATCGATGGATCCATTATACCATTAACTTCAACTTAACTAAACCACAGCCAAGAAGGTTTCCTCGCAACATGGACCAATCGAAGTTTGTTAGACTTATCGGAACTGAACTGGGTAGGTTACCCTCTCTTTCGGCTGAAATACCAGTAACCACTTTAGACGAACACGTAAACAACATCACATCCGTTCTCTTATCTAGCTTTGAACAGTCTTGTCCCCTCACCATACCCAGGCAAGGAGACAGGCAGTCCTGGTGGAGTTCAACAAACTGAGAACGCTTTTCAACAGAACTAGGAACACACGGTCGCCAGTAGACTGGGACCAGTTCACAACAAAGCGCAAAACCTATAAAAACCTAATACGCCTCCGAGGAAACACCAGTTGGAGGCGTTTTTGTACTAACATTGAAAATAACAACCAGGCAATAAGGGTTAAAACATGTCTTGCTCAAGAGACAGACCTTTCTATTGGATGCCTGAAAAAACCAGATATCACCTATACAATAAACGACGCAGAAATTAGCGAACTACTTCTAATTACCCACTTCCCGGGCTGCCAGATTGCGTACAAGAAACCGTACAGGGCAAGGGCCACGAGTTGCTTGGATTGGAAGGTGGCGTTAGCAGTTATCGACAAAACTAAAATAACGTGCGCAATCAACAGCTTCCTACCGTTCAAGGCAGTGGGGATGGACGGTATCTTTCCAGCTCTGCTCTGGAGCGGTGGTCTGCTGGCTGATTACCTCGTCAAGGTCTTTCGAGCCTGTCTGGACCACCGCTATATCACCTTGAAATGGCGCGAAGTAAAAATATTTTTTATTCCGAAACCAGGTAGGGGCGACTACACTCAACCCAAATTTTTTAGACCCCCACACACGGTGACTGTGTGGGGGGATTTTGAACAATTGTATATTTAAAATTTTAGTAAAGTACACTTCAACAATTCAAAAAATTTAATAAATTACGAAACATAGTTATGTACATGATTTGTTTATTGTATGTTCTAAAAAAAAACAAAATTCAACTACCAAATCCGAAAAAACCTTACATAATTATGCTTGCTTTTATTTCTATTACGTAGGCAGAAAATATATAATGCATTCTTGCAACGGTTACTATAAAACTTGTAACACAATTAACTGTTGTGATACTACATAAAACGATCTTCAACTTTCTTTAACTTTGCATGCAAGACGTTTCGTTCCTGAAGTAATCGCCGCACGGACATGAATTTGTCTTGGAACAGCTTGTGCGAACCAGAGCTTAGAATAACACTCACCATGAAAACTGGACCGTTAAGGGCCTTATCAAAGTAACACAACTTCAAAATAACTGACAATACAATTTTTTCAAAGAAGGTGTGTATTTTACTCAGAATTTTACGATTTTTCGACAAATAAACGTAACTTCTGTAAATGCCCATTAAGTTATCAGTTTTTAATAACATGTCGATAACTTTTGTCGGCTCCATCTTGGAACAAAGCATAGTGTTTAGTGAAGGTTCAGCTAAACAAATGAATCATCATAATCCTCTTTATCTTTATTAGTTACTAAAATTAGTTACAAGAGTCTGAGACAGTCGTTACGGGTAGTCAGAAGCTTGAGATCTGACACCAGTCTTGCCAAAAGGGTACCGTGTTACCCAGTTACTGGGTTGTGGAGGTCAGATAGGCAGTCGCTCCACGTAAAACACTTAGTGCTCAGCTGAATCCGGTAAGACTGGAAGCCGACCCCAATATAGTTGGGAAAAGGCTAGGCAAGAGAGAGAGTCTGAGACAGTTTAGTAATGCAAGCAACGATATCTCCCTCAACTAGCAAACTATAGCATAATGCTGATAAGTAGCTTTCTGGGTTTAAATATATACTAAAACAAGTTAATTTCTTACAAGTTTAGAAGATCTTAAATGTCTCTTATTTTATGAATTGATAAAATATAAACAAATCGATCGGTCGATCTTCAAGGTTCAACGTTTGACGATGTCGGTCCCTGGATGGGTGACGATTTTTAACATACCGAGTTTCCTCCGTGCCTCGGAAAGCACGTTAAGCTGTTGCTCCCGGCTGTCATTTGAAGATCTTTGACAGTCTTAGCTTCTGACTACCCAGTCCGAAGCTTGAGATCTGACACCAGTCTTGCCAAAGGGTATCGTGTACCCAGTTACTGGGTTGTGGAGGTCAGATAGGCAGTCGCTCCACGTAAGACACTAATGCTCAGCTGAACCCGTTAAGACTGGAAGCCGACCCCAATACAGTTGGAAAAGGCTAGGCAGATTGATATTGATTGATAAAATATTAACAAATTCCTTATCCCAGAAAAGAAAAAAAGGATTTTAACAGATGTAAAAGAAGTTCTCTCATAATAGTTTACGCCTTGTGTAAAATTTAACCTAAAACACATATTTTTTTAATAGCGATGCTTGATATAATTTTGTCTTGGGAAATAATATCATCAAATAATATCATCTTATCAACGACTTTATGACATCTTTTTTCAATCATTTATAAGATATTAATGAACTGTAAAGCTGTTATTATGTAAGTGACTATGAAAGCTAAAATTACAGGTATAAGATACATTCCCAGTATTGCTTTCGAAGTATATTCCATTTGAATAGGATTTACTTTTACCAGAAGACTAAGTTTTCGTAAAGCCTTCGTTTGTGGCGAGTCTGGATCAAAAACAAAACAATATTTGAGCTGTAATCACTATTTCCAAAACATTTTGTATTTATTTTATCGCAGGGCTTTCTTGCGAGATAAAAAAATACAATTTTTGTTTAAAGAAATTTGTATTATCAACTAATCCTCACAATGACTGCACTGGTTGAAGCAAGAATATGGAAACATGAACAAGAAGAAAAATATGGTAGGTAAGTAGGGATGTTACGGCGATTCGATTCGAAAAGTCGGAACTTCTGATTTTTTCAAGCCTCCGATTTCGGTTACGAAACTTTAAAATTGGAGGTTATCGGAGGTCGATGCGTAGCGGCGGTGGTCAACGCGTACAAACTGGTTTATATGTATACATAATACTAATTGCGATTGTAGAAACCTTGTTTTTTTTTCAATGCCTAATTATGTGTATTGTAGAGGTTTTCCACATAGGACGAGCAACCTGTTCGGCCGCTGACATCTCAAGCTAGCAACTTATATTTATTTTAAGTTTGGAAGGAAATCGAATACAGAATATTTAGAAATAAATCGAACGCGTGTAGTTTTTTGTTTAGCCGACACTTCTGTGAGAGCCGACCTACGAGCGGCACGTTTGAATAAATATACGTCGTAGAAGTCGAATAGTATTTTTTTCAGGCCCTGGCTGCGTCCCCCTTTTACAGTATTGTGTTTAAGCTGAAATTTAAAAGGCCACTTAACAAATTATTTATAAATTTATTTCATTAAACCTGCTTTCTCTTAATACGTCTTTTTCAGCCTCCATCTCCGATTCGAATTTCGGTTGCGATTCCAATTCTGATATATCAAATTTAAAACCTCTGATTCTAATATCATCCCTTTCGTATCACCCCAAGTAGGTAGCACTAAATTTTATTGCATTTGCGTTATAGCTGTTAAGGTGTTATTTACGTAATTTTGAATAAATAAACAGTATTACTAACTAGAGGCCCGCCTCGGCCTTGTTGTAACATGTATTGAGTTGGAATCAAAATGTATCTAATAGCCACACCTATGTAATGGAACGTGTAATAAACCTTGTTTGTCATAAAGTACTACAGTGTTTGAATAAAGTAAGAAGAATAAGCTTTGTCACTTTATGAATGAAGGTGAATGAAAAAATAAAGTTTGCACTGAATTAGCGACGCGTTGACATTAAGCTTTGCCTGGTTCATAATAATTTATAGCCTATAACCATTTGACATAATGAACCTTTTAAATGGTGTAGTGGTTCCAGAAATAACCCTACCCGTCTGAACCAACTCACAAAATATGGGCTCTCTGTTTATATTTTTAGTTAAGACTAGATGTGCCCGCGGCGTCGCGGTCGCTCCCATCAACTGCCTAATCTACCCTACTTACCTTTCAGCCTACCCCACATTTTTTTTTCTACGGTCTTCCTTTCGCGGCGAATCTTAACACCGCCATTCAGAAAATGACTTCAAATGCACAACGCCATCTATCGAATATGCAGTTCAACTCTCCGACTATCTGAATAACGTGTTGTAATAATTTTACTTCTTGAACACTTTAAATTCACCTAACTTTTGATAGACTGAACCGATTGGGATAAGACAAAACCTTAGTAATACATCAAGTTACGCTCAATTTTTAAGTATAAAAGTTATCGACATTGGTACATTTTACGAGATGCAAGCACAAATAAACAGACAAAAATTCCAAAAATGGGTGGCTGGCAATGGGTTCTGTTGTTTGTCCTATAACACCCTGGCTATTTTTTAGGAAATATTTTCTATGTAAAAAAACATTTTTTTACAGTTTTATTAGTTAGTATGATTGTATTGATAGTATGAAGTGACATTCCATCATCGAAAAAGTCAAAAATATATTACATTGCTGAGCACTATCGCTTTACGTGAGCAATCCTTTACATTTTGTTATTTCGGTAATCACGACTGATGATGTGTAGTATGACAATTTGTCTAGAGGCTCATGCCACAAAACATATAAAAAATAATAACTATTTAATAAACAAAACACTTACTTATCGACAAAGTGCTGTATAATTTCGATACTCTTCTATTTACTCTTGAATTTTCAACGACCAGATTTTGACCCGCATTCATAATTGTATATGCGGAAATTGAAGAATAACAAAATGAATAAATTACTAATAGTGAACTAACAATAACATTCTTTTCCTGTAAAAAAAAACAGTGAATGAGAAAACCAAAAAATATTAGATATTAGCTTTATACAAATATATTTATATAAACTTTACATAGATATTTACTTGAGATTTTGATAAAAAGAAGAATCCAGGCAATGCAAATATAAGATGCGCTGAAGAGATAACCAATGAAAAAAACATCTGAAAAAATAAGTGCCAGAGATAAGTCGTTTTTTTTTTAAAGAGTTGTGTAACCTTTTTACGGACTTCAAAAAAAAAAGGTTATCAATTCGACACGTATCATTGTTACTTGTACCAATATATGGTCAGTTTTACTGGTAAAGAAAAATTAAAGGTCACGGTAAGAGGTTATTTTGCCGTTCAATTGTATCGTGATTTTTTTCCTTAAAGCGTTTCGGCCGCAAATAAGTTTTCAGACATAATTATGTTCAAGATGAATATTTTTTTCCGCTGCCACATCTTCAATAGATTAGGCAAATATTTTTTTAAAGAAAGCCATACTTTGGTCTTTTCGCCTTAACGTAAACCAGCACGAATGTATAAATTGAGTTATTATTGGTATTTTGTCAATCCTTTCGGTACCTTCTCTCCCTTTTTAAAAACGTTGCCCCACGCTAGGAATTTCTTCCTGTATCGTGGGTGCGTTTACAAACATATAAACTCTCATACACCAACACCCAGAGCCGGAACAACTACCTGTAGGTCAAACAAATATTTGTTTCGTGCGGGAATCGAACCCGCGACACGCAGCACAGCAGTCAATGGCTCAACCACTGCGCCAACCGTGCGAATACCTTACTATAGAACTTTCTCACTTCTCAGAGATGATGTACTAAAACTAAAAATAAAACATTTTCACAAAAAATAAACAGACTACTTACCGTCTTCTTAGTGTTTTGCTTTGGTAGCTGGTTTATTTTTGTGAAACTTCTACATAGTATTCTATTCTGTCCCCACTAATTTATTTGCAAAGACTTAAAATAATTACCTGCGCGTTAAAGCAAATCGATAAATTTCTCCTGCAACTCAACAAGCATTTAAACTGAGTAGCCCACTGTTCCACTTGTTCAACCGTAAGAAGATTATTCCATTCCCTGCTATCTGAGTGTAAGCTCTTTTCAATATTATTGAACTCTACTTGAATGCCCAATATGCAATTGTTCAAACTTTTCAATAAAGAACGGACCATTGTTATGTAAATGTATATTATTGTATGTTCAAAAATAAAGCGAAGTTCAAAAACCAAATCTGCAAGAACTAACATTATTAATCGTCCTATCTGAATCTGAGTCTATCTGAGTCTGTAAGGTATAATATCTATGGGCCAATGTAGACTGAAAATAAAGGTATTTTGATTTGATTTGATTGCTTCTGCCTATCTTTGTAGTCAGAAAATATATAACACATTTTAAAAATAGTTTAAAAAAAACTTGCAACACAAGACGCTGCTGTGATCACCACAAATACGATCTTTAACTTATTCAAAAATTTTATATAAGCCGGTTCTTTCTGGAAGTAATGGTGTACGGGAATGAAGTTGTCTATGAACAGTTTGTAAGAACTAGAGCTAATAATAGCTCTAATAATGATAACTGGAGCGTTGAGGATCTTAACGATGTCATAAATTATGAATATATAGGTCAGCCTATCCTTTTTAACACCTGTCAAAACTTCGTTTGTAGCGTAAATAACTGAAAATATAATTGTTTCAATGACGATGCGTATTTGACTCAAAATTTTACGTATTTTAGAGAATTCAACGTAATTTCTGTAAATGCCCATTACACTTTCAGTTTTCAACAACACGTTCATTACATTTGGCGTCTCCATCTTATAATGATAGAAAGTGTTAAGCGCAAGTTCTACTAAAATAATTAATTGAGCACTTATGTTAAAAAGGGAAAATAAATTCCAATACATTACTGTTATTTTTTTAATAAGTTACAAGTGTCTGAAACAGGTTAGTGATAAGAACAACGATAACTTAGTCAATAAATTGCACATTTATTGTGTCTATACACATCAGTGGGACCACTTAAATACAAAATGTTATAGGTACTATTAGCCTGCCAGAATCTATATTTTCTGATAACTACAACCTGAGAGTCTTTATGTCAAAAGTGAAAAGGTTACTTCTAGATAAGCGTACCTCATTTTCGACCACATCATCGCTTACCATCAGGTGAGATAGTGGTCAAGCGTAAGCCAAGCTATCAATAAAAAAACTGGCTTGTTGCGATAAATGAGTTTAGTAGTTAGGTTAAAAATACAAATCAATGTTAGGTGATACTAATTTCACCGGGTCATCTAGATAGATAAAAAGGAACAATTTTTTTTAAATAAAATTTTATGAATTCAGAAATCTTAAATTTAAAAAAAAAGTCTTATCAGGGATGAAAAGCTCTCGAGGAGTTATTAAATATCGTGCTCATTGCTCACGTCCCATTTTTTTCACATCTTTGATTTAATTGTAAATAATTTGATTAGTCGCATATTATCAGGCAAAACACATTTATAACAGGTCAAAATCACACGACTATTGCCCATTATTGCCCTAAATACAATTTTTTATATGACTTGAATGAACTGCAAAACTGTTATTACGTAAGTGATTGAAAAAGACAAAAGTACAGGTATTACGTACATCCCCAGTTTCACTTTCGAAGTATATTCCATTTGAATAGGATTAATTTTAACCAGGCGACTAAGTTTTCTTAAGCCCTTCGTTTCAGGTGCACTTGGATCTAAAAAGAAAAAATTTAATTAATATGATTCATGCTTAAACAATGGGCGAATATACTTCAGATCACTCACATATAAATTAAATATTATACATACACCGTTAAATTACGGTTGTTTAAATTCCGTGCAGGGTCGATCTGGTACATTAAACAGTATCGATTTGTAAAGATAAAATTTAAATATAATAATAAATGTGTTATTCTATTATTATTTTATTTTATTAATCGATATTGTTTCATATACCGGATCGACCAGCCACGGGATTTAAACTACCAAAATGTAACGGTGTATAATTATTCTTTGCATTATCGCTAACCTTGCCTGCTGTGTATTCCTAATGTATACTGGTATTAAATAAAAATAATATACAGCCTGATTTTATTCAACATATTTATTTGGGCATTGAGTTTAGGCACCATTAATTCACACACAAGAGATTTCACTCGCTTCAAAAGTGTTTTATCATTCCGATGGATCACTTTACCGGGATTAAATGTAGCCTATATATCTAAATATATAGGCTACATTTAATCTATAAATATTACTATATCTGTGCCAAATATCATCCACATCTATTTAGCCGTCCCGGAGTAATTGAATAACAAGCATCCATCTATCCAAACTTTCCTATTTATAATATCACTATAGTAGGCAGTAGGATTATGAGTATTGCATAATTGGTGCCACAAGAAAAACACTTACGTGCCTATACGCATTTATAATATCATTATAGTAGGAAGCAGGATTATGAGCATTGCATAAATGGTGCTACAAGAAAAACATTTACGTACCTATCGACAAAGTGCAGCATAATTTCGATAGCCTTCTATATGTTCTTGAATTTTCAGTGGCCAGATTTTGGCCAGCAATTATCATTGCACAAGTACAAATTGAAGAATAACAGAATAAAAAAATTACAACACCGCAAATAACGATAATGTGTGTTTCCTGTAAAATAAGACGGATAATGAATAACTGAACTAAAATTAAAGTCAAATTTGTCAAATTTTATTAGATACATTACATGCGAATACAACAAATTTATGGTCCCAGCAATCGCAATTATAAAATGAGCTGAAGTCATGACCAATGAATAAAACATCTGAAAGAGGAAAAACCAAAAATAAGTAAATGCCAACTTTATTTTCCTACACTGAAAAAAAATGCATGCAATTTTTCCTGCCCACACCAAATCAGAGTTTTTTTATTTGCTAATTAGTTTTGTATTAGTTTATTAAAGTTTAGTTTTAAATAAATAAAGTTTGCTTTAATTAAAATTACAATTCAAATCGAAGTAAACTTTTTTTATTGTCTATCTATAGGGTCGCGCATGAGCATTATCTCGCTTTAGTTATGAGAAAATAAACATGGATAAAATAATATAATACTCAATAACAAAACTCTGTTTTGTTGCTGCTAAGATTATTTTTCTGAAATTTAGTAATAAAATCTGAGATTGATTGCAAAATTAACAAACCCGACAGGTTTTTCAATAAAAATATTCTGTCAAATATTCTAAAGAACTTACCACAGCGTTAAAGCAAAAAGACAGATTTCTGCTGCAAATGCATAAGCATTTATACTGTGTAGCCCACTCTTCCACTTGTTCAACCGTAAGCAGAATATTCCACTCTCTGCTATTGGAGTTTAACCTGGTTTTGGTATCATTGTCCTTTACTTGATTATAAAATATACAATTGTTAAAACATTTTAATAAAGTACGGACCATGGTTATGTAAATATATAGTATTATATGTTCAAAAATAAAGCGAAATTCAAGAACCAAGTCCGCTAAAACTACCATAATTATGCTTCCTTCGATTTCTGTCATGTAGCCTGTGTAGGCCTTAAAAACATGATACATTTTTGAAACTGTTTCAAAAAAACTTGCAACACAGCTCACTACTGTGATAATCACAAATACAATCTTCAACCTTTTCAAGCTTTTGATATAAGTTGGTTCGTTCTGGAAGTAATGTTGCACGGACATTAGGTTGTCTATGAACACTCTGTAAGAAACGGAACTTATAATGGCACTTATTAAGATAACTGGAGTATTAAGGATTTTAAAAATGTCATAGATTTTGAAAATATAGGTCATTCTATTCTTTGGAAAGAAAACGATCATGTTGTAAATATAAATTAATGAAAATACAATAATTTCAATAATGATGCGTATTTTATTAAGAATTTTACGATTATTCGAGAAATTAATGTGATTTCTGTAAATGCCTAGTATATTTTCAGTTTTCAATAATATGTCGATTATTTTTGGTGGCTCCATCGTAGAAGTAAGTGATAGTAAGTTCTCAGCGGCGCAAGTTCTACTAAAGTGATGAATTGAGCACTCAAGTTAAAAGAAAATTTAAAAACATTCCCATACATTACTGTAATTTCTTTTAATCTTTCCCAAGTGTCTTATACAGGTGATACAAACAAAGATAATTCATCCAATACATTTCAAATTCATCGTGTCTGTATACATTAGTGAGACCACTAAACTACAACATATACCATTTGCCTACCAGAGTCTGTATTTCGTGATAGCTACGTTTCTTTAACTCAAGATTGAATTGGATAGTGTCGGTTTCTAGGCAAACGCTAGACAGTGATCAAGCGCGTTCCTATCGAGTAAATTAAATAATCAAATCAATAAAAGGAGGTACGAATTTCATCAAGTCGCATTGATATTAAAAAAACAAATTAAAAATTAAAAAAAAAACATTATATATTTCACAAAATTTTACAAATTCAAAATTTCATAAATTGAATAAAAAATCTTGTCAGGGATAAAAATGAGGAGTTATTAAATATCATGTTCATTGCTCGTGTATTTTTTTTTCACAACTTTGATTGTTTGTAAATAGCCGAATATTATCAAGCAACACGCATAACTTTGTACGAAGTCAAAATCACACGACATTATGCTTAAAAGACAATAGTTTATATAACATGAATGAACTGCAAAAACTTATTACGTGAGTGACTGACATTACCAAAATTCATCATTTTTCTACCCTTATCCCATGTTACTTGGGATCGGCGCAACACGTTTTCTTCTTCTAAACCGACCTGTCCCCTGTCACGCAATCATTGACTCTCTTTCGCTGATATCACTCCTCACACAGTCCACCCATCTTTTCTTTGACCTTACTCTCCCTCTCCATCCATCCACACTTATATTCATAACTATTTTTAACCGACTTACCAAAAAGGAGGCGGTTCTATGTTCGACTTCTTGTATGTTTTTTTTTTTCTTCTTATGTATTTCCACCGATATAAGTACCTACTATAAGTATAGAAAACTACCGACTTCCAAATAAGGAAACGATTAGGCATAATTTATTCAATACCAGCTTTTACCAGAGGTTTTGCCAGCGTCAAAAGTTATTTATAATCCCAAGGGATAAAAAGAGGAAATTTTTAAAAAGATGTAAAAGGTAGCCTATGATTACTTATTTCTGAGCCAAATATCATTCATATCTATCGGCCGTTCTGGCGTGATTGAATAGCAAGCATCCATCTACCCAAACATTCGCATTAATAATATTACAATATAGTAGGAAGAGGGATTATGAGTGTTGCATTAATTATGCCTTAAGAAAAACACTTACGTACCTATCGACAAAGTGCAGCATTATTTCGATAGCCTAATACATATACTATGTACTCTTGAATTTTCAGTGACCAAATTTTGTCCAATTATAATTGTACATGTAAAAATTGATGAATAAAAAAATAAATAAAATGCGACAGCACAATTTATATTTATTTTTGTATTTCTTGGATTTTTTTGTGGACATTCTGAAAATATTTAATTGATTTATTTTGACATTCTTGTATTGATTTGATTCTGACATTAGCCTATTTTTATTTTTACATTTTTTGTCATTTCTGAGATGTTTCACTATTTTGGTTTTGACATTGCAGTTTTCACTGAAAATTAATTAATTGTCATGAAAATAATAACAATATTGATTTATTCAACACTAATTCTTAACATAATTTTGATATTGTGAAATTAATGATAAAACATTTGTACGCCTAATGGCAAAGCATAGAGAACTCACAAAACTGTAAAATCTCACACACCTGTGTATCTGTAGAGAACTTACAAAACTGTAACATCTCACACACCCTGTGTATCTGTAACCTATGTTTACAAATAAAGAATCTGAATCTGAACAAATATCGATAACGAATTTTACCTGCAAGAAAAACACACAATGAATCAAGTGAAACAAAATATTAGAATTCAGTTTTGGCATGTAAGATACATTACATTCGAGTGTGGCTTTTATGGAAATTTCGTACCGTTAATAAAATTAAGTGCTTTGGGATATTTTTTATTTTGATTAGTAGTTAATTTGATAGATAATCCCTTTTTAAATTCTTAGATTTTTAGAACTTGGGACATAAAGTTATAACCAGTTTTATTTTTAAGGTTGCACATTGTTACGTAATGTATAAAGTAAATTGTTTGTTGCTATCTTTGTAGTGTTTTACTTACCGTTAATTAGGTAGATTAAGATGAGGTTAGTACCTACTCAGGCTATATCCAACAGCGTACTGCAACAGTTTGATAATGATAAGTTTGATTATATTTAATGTTATTTCTATTAACATAAATGTAATTAATTATCATTTCAATATTTGTTTTATTTTACATAAGGCAACTTCTAAAAACATAACTGCGTGCAGTGTACGATTTTATGACATTTATTTAATAAAATCTTTTTGTTGATATTATTAATAAATCCGAAGTTCTAAATATAGTAAACTTACATGAAAATAAATGGCTTAGTTGCCTAATTATGTATAATAACTAATTATGCATTGCAGGGGAGAGTTATGCTTTTGCAAAATTGTGTTTTGTTTCCAGCAACACGCTTCGCTTCGCTCGCTTAATCGCTTGCTTGCTTGGCTTGGTTTCGCAGACGCGAGCCTACCTTGCCTTGCTCTTTCAGAGAAAGCAAGGTGGCGTGGTCTTGACTAGTCTTGAGGGAGTGCGCTACGGTCGCGTATATCTTCAAGGCAAGTGTGTTGATGTTCCTTCTCGAGGTTGCCGCCCCGTTATTGGTCCAATTCTATTTGAATTAGACGAAACAAAAATCTCCGGGCTATTTAACACAGGGATGGCGAGGTCATGCCCCTAGGTGTCCAGCATCGGACAAGAACAGATAATGGACAGCAATGACCTCCAGCGTGTTTTTGCCGTGCGTGTGAACCCCTACGGAGGGATAAAGGGATCCTAGTGGTTGAGTGGAGCAGGCTGCACCACAACACACCATTTTGGTCCGGATTTCCTCTTACACGGGAGGTCGTGGGGTCCCACGATCAACCAGCTGATGCATCCCACAAGCGGGATGTCAAGCGAGGGTCAGTTCAGTGAAGGGGCTGGGGGGACCAGCTCCGGGCTCTGCTGAAGGCAGTTCCTGAACCAGTCACTCCAACCCAAAATACCGCGTTCCACTTCAGAAGTTGGACCCACTACGCCGAAGACGTCCTCAAGACATAGTGCAAGGACGACTTCACACTGGCCTGGCTCAAGGGGGTCATAAATTACTAGTCGTCCCCGTTACCGGGGACCCATTAACTCACCGTTCGGCCTCAAGCCGACATACCCAAGAAGGCACTGTGCATGCTGTATGTCCCCGAGATCAGCGAAGAAGCGAAGACACTTCAGACCTTCTTGGGATGCTGGTGAGGTAGAACCCCAACTTAAAAATTAATACCTGGGCTCTGACACACGTGAAGGTTAGTCAGGAGCCCCCGAGTACCTGCCTCTTCTTTCGTGTGCCGGAGTCCATGGTTAAAACCATAAAAGACCAGCAGAGGCGAGTATACTACTTCATGGGTAGTATATACATCCGGTTCCTGAAGGAGGGTGGAACCAAAGAGGATGCCGCTGCGCCATCAACCTCAACAGCCTCGGTTGCGCCTGGAGTGGAGCTTGAACCGCCACTACCTGGGCATTGCTGGGCACCGCTGGAGAGGCGGTGGAACTGGTGACTTCGATGGCAGCGCTAGAGGTCAACTCAACAGAGGGAACAACACGGGATCCACCCTCGCCCGGACTAACTTCGGACGAGGACTGCTTTCCCCCAGAGGAGAGAAGTAAGGACGAGGACAGCGACCCCTGCTCCTCGCCCTTGCGAGACGACTAGGACAGTCCAACCTCCAGCACAGTCAAACTTCGTCGGCCACTTTACGAAAAGTGCTGGCGAATCAACAAGAAAAGACAGATCATTGCCCTCATCCAAGAGTCGTGGATTAGAAGTGGCAAAATATGCGGTCTTGCTAACATGGAGGTAAGTTACTGCTAGACTTCTCCCTAAGTAATCCGCGTACCTGCATATTGGTCCCAAAACATGTACATAACCTTTTTATTAACAAATTCTGTTCGAGAGACCTGACAGTACCAGGCTTTTCAGAAATGAACAGGAACTCCCGGTCATTGTACTCTCCTCGGCATACCTGCCAGGCGGCGCGGACGTGCCTCTACCAGAGCTCGCGTAGCAACTTGAACTAATCATCGGCACATACTCCAAAGCGCATCACACGCTGTAGGGCAATGTCAAAACAAACAACCGAGGAGAAGAAATGCTTGATTTAATTCTTAGCAATAACCTTGTTCTACTTAACAAGGTTTCTGAACCCACCTTCATAAACGCAAGATCGCAAATAATAATAAACCTAACTTTAGCAACTTTAGAGTTGTACTCCATCTAGGACTGGCATGTATCCAACGAGATCTCACTTTAGACGAACACGTAAACAACATCACATCCATTCTCTTATCTAGCTTTGAACAGTCTTGTCCCCTCACCATACCTAGGCAAGGAGACAGGCAGTCCTGGTGGAGTTCTGAACTGGAAAGAAACCGACACAAACTGAGAACGCTATTCAACAGAGCTAGGAACACACGGTCGCCAGTAGACTGGGACCAGTTCACAACAAAGCGCAAAACCTATAAAAACCTAATACGCCTCCGAGGAAAGACCAGTTGGAGGCGTTTTTGTACTAACATTGAAAATAACAACCAGGCAATAAGGGTTAAAACATGTCTTGCTCAAGAGACAGACCTTTCTATCGGATGCCTGAAAAAACCAGATATCACCTATACAACAAACGACGCAGAAACTAGCGAACTACTTCTAATTACCCACTTCCCAGGCTGCCAGATTGCGTACAAGGAACCGTACAGGGAAAGGGCCACGAGTAGCTTGGATTGGAAGGTGGCGTTAGCAGTTATCGACAAAACTAAAATAACGTGCGTAATCAACAGCTTGCTACCGTTCAAGGCAGTGGGGATGGACGGTATCTTTCCAGCTCTGCTCTGGAGCGGTGGTCTGCTGGCTGATTATCTCGTCAAGGTCTTTCGAGCCTGTCTGGACCACCGCTATATCACCTTGAAATGGCGCGAAGTAAAAATATTAATTAGTAAAAATATTATTCCGAAACCAGGTAGGGGCGACTACACTCAACCCAAATCTTTTAGACCCCCACACACGGTGACTGTGTGGGGGGTTTTTGAACAATTGTATATTTAAAATTTTAGTAAAGTACACTTCAACAGTTCAAAAAATTTAATAAATTACGAAACATAGTTTTGTACATGATTTGTTTATTGTATGTTCCAAAAAAAACAAAATTCAACTACCAAATCCGAAAAAACCTTACATAATTACGCTTGCTTTTATTTCTATTACGTAGGCAGAAAAAATGTGATGCATTTTTGCAACGGTTACTTTAAAACTTGTAACACAATTAATTGTTGTGATACTACATAAAACGATCTTCAACTTTCTTAAACTTTGCATGCAAGACGTTTCGTTCCTGAAATAATCGCCGCACGGACATGAATTTGTCTTGGAACAGCTTGTGAGAACCAGAGCTTAGAATAACACTCACCATGACAACTGGACCGTTAAGGGCCTTATCAAAGTAATACAAATTCAAAATAACTGACAATACAATTTTTTCAAAGAAGGTGTGTATTTTACTCAGAATTTTACGATTTTTCGACAAATAAACGTAACTTCTGTAAATGCCCATTAAGTTATCAGTTTTTAATAACATGTCGATAACTTTTGTCGGCTCCATCTTGGAACAAAGCATAGTGTTTAGTGAAGGTTCAGCTAAACAAATGAATCATCATAATCCTCTTTATCTTTATTAGTTACTAAAATTAGTTACAAGAGTCTGAGACAGTTTAGTGATGCAAGCAACGATATCTCCCTCAACCAGCAAACTATAGCATAGTGCTAATAAGTAGCTTTCTGGGTTTAATTATATACTAAAACAAGATAATTTCTTAGAAGTTTAGAAGATCTTAAATGTCTCTTATTTTATGAATTGATAAAATATAAACAAATTCGTTACCCCAGAAAAAAAAAGGATTTTAACAAATGTAAAAGAAGTGCTCTAAAGGAGACCATCATCATAATAGGTTACGCCTTGTGTAAAATTTAACCTAAAACACAATTTTTTAATAGCGATGCTTGATATAATTTGGTCTTGAGAAATAATATCATAAAATAATATCATCTTATCAACGACTTTATGACTTTTTTTTTCAATCATTTATAAGATATTAATGAACTGTAAAGCAGTTATTATGTTAGTGACTATGAAAGCTAAAATTACAGGTATAAGATACATTCCCAGTATTACTTTCGAAGTATATTCCATTTGAATAGGATTTACTTTTACCAGAAGACTAAGTTTTCGTAAAGCCTTCGTTTGTGGCGAGTCTGGATCTAAAACAAAACAATATTTGAGCTGTAATCACTATTTCCAAAACATTTTGTATTTATTTTATCGCAGGGCTTTCTTGCGAGATAAAAAAATAAATAAAAATTAAAATAAATTAGTATCGGTATTATCAACTAATCCCCACAATGACTGCACTGATTGAAGCAAGAACATGGATACATGAACAAAGAGAAAAAAATTGTGGGTAGTAGGGATGTTACGGAGATTCGATTCTGATGCCGAAAAGTCGGAACTTCTGATTTTTTCAAACCTCCGATTTCGGTTCCGAAACTTTTAAATTGAAGATTATCGGTGGTCGATGCGTAGCGGCGGTGGTCAACGCGTACAAACTGGTTTATATACATAAACCTATAGTACTAATTGCGATTGTAGAAACCTTGTTTTTTTTTTCAACGCCTAATTATGTGTATTGTGTTTGAGCTGAAATTTAAAAGGCTAATAATTAACAATGTATGTATAAATTTATTTCATTAAACCTGCTTTCTCTTAATACGTCTTTTTTAGCCTCCATCTCCGATTCCGATTTCGGTTGCGATTCCAATTCTGATATACCAAATTTAAAACCTCTGATTCTAATATCATCACTTTCGTATCAACTCAAGTAGGTAACACTAAATTGCATTGCATTGGCGTTATAGCTGTTAAGGCGTTATTTACGTAATTTTGAATAAATAAACAGTATTACTAACTAGAGGCCCGCCTCGGCTTTGTTGTAACATGTATTGAGTTGGAATCAAAATGTATCTAATAGCCACACCTATGTAATGGAACGTGTAATAAACCTTGTTTGTCATAAAGTACTACAGTGTTTGAATAAAGTAAGAAGAATAAGCTTTGTCACTTTATGAATGAAGGTGAATGAAAAAATAAAGTTTGCACTGAATTAGCGACGCGTTGACATTAAGCTTTGCCTGGTTTATAATAATTTATAGCCTATAACCATTTGACATAATGAACCTTTTAAATGGTGTAGTGGTTCCAGAAATAACTCTACCCGTCTGAACCAACTCACAAAATATGGGCTCTCTGTTTATATTTTTAGTTAAGACTAGATGTGCCCGCGGAGTCGCGGTCGCTCCCATCAACTGCCTAATCTACCCTACTTACCTTTCAGCCTACCCCACATTTTTTTTTCTACGGTCTTCCTTTCGCGGCGAATCTTAACACCGCCATTCAGAAAATGACTTCAAAGGCACTACGCCATCTATCGAATATGCAGTTCAACTCTCCGACTATCTGAATAACGTGTTGTAATAATTTTACTTCTTGAACACTTTAAATTCACCTAACTTTTGATAGACTGAACCGATTGGGATAAGACAAAATCTTAGTAGTACATCAAGTTACGCTCAATTTTTAAGTATTTAAAAAGTTATCTACATTGGTACATTTTTACGTGATGCAAGCACAAATAAACAGACAAAAATTCCAAAAATGGGTGGTTGGCAATGGGTTCTATTGTTTATCCTAACACCCTGGCTATTTTTCAGGAAATATTTTCTATGTAAAAAAACATTTTTTTACAGTTTTATTAGTTGATAGTATGTAGTGACATTCCATCATCGAAAATGTCAAAAATGTATTACATTGCTGAGCACTATCGCTTTACGTGATCAATCCTTTACATTTTGTTATTTCGGTAATCACGACTGATGATGTGTAGTATGACAATTTGTCTAGAGGCTCATGCCACAAAACATATAAAAAATAATAACTATTTAATAAACAAAACACTTACTTATCGACAAAGTGCTGTATAATTTCGATACTCTTCTATTTACTCTTGAATTTTCAACGACCAGATTTTGACCCGCATTCATAATTGTATATGCGGAAATTGAAGAATAACAAAATGAATAAATTACTAATAGTGAACTAACAATAACATTCTTTTCCTGTAAAAAAAAACAGTGAATGAGAAAACCAAAAAATATTAGATATTAGCTTTATACAAATATATTTATATAAACTTTACATAGATATTTACTTGAGATTTTGATAAAAAGAAGAATCCAGGCAACGCAAATATAAGATGCGCTGAAGAGATAACCAATGAAAAAAACATCTGAAAAAATAAGTGCCAGAGATAAGTCGTTTTTGTTTTAATGAGTTGTGTAACCTTTTTACGGACTTCAAAAAAAAAAGGTTATCAATTCGACACGTATCATTGTTACTTGTACCAATGTATGGTCAGTTTTACTGGTAAAGAAAAATTAAAGGTCACGGTAAGAGGTTATTTTGCCGTTCAATTGTATCGTGATTTTTTTCCTTAAAGCGTTTCGGCCGCAAATAAGTTTTCAGACATAATTATGTTCAAGATGAATATTTTTTTTCCGCTGCCACATCTTCAATAGATTAGGCAAATAATTTTTTAAAGAAAGCCATACTTTGGTCTTTTCGCCTTAACGTAAACCAGCACGAATGTATAAATTGAGTTATTATTGGTATTTTGTCAATCCTTTCGGTACCTTCTCTCCCTTTTTAAAAACGTTGCCCCACACTAGGAATTTCTTCCTGTATCGTGGGTGCGTTTACAAACATATAAACTCTCATACACAAACACCCAGAGCCGGAACAACTACCTGTAGGTCAAACAAATATTTGTTTCGTGCGGGAATCGAACCCGCGACACGCAGCACAGCAGTCAATGGCTCAACCACTGCGCCAACCGTGCGAATACCTTACTATAGAACTTTCTCACTTCTCAGAGATGATGTACTAAAACTAAAAATAAAACATTTTCACAAAAAATAAACAGACTACTTACCGTCTTCTTAGTGTTTTGCTTTGGTAGCTGGTTTATTTTTGTGAAACTTCTACATAGTATTCTCTTCTGTCCCCAGTAATTTATTTGCAAAGACTTAAAATAATTACCTGCGCGTTAAAGCAAATCGATAAATTTCTCCTGCAACTCAACAAGCATTTAAACTGAGTAGCCCACTGTTCCACTTGTTCAACCGTAAGAAGATTATTCCATTCCCTGCTATCTGAGTGTAAGCTCTTTTCAATATTATTGAACTCTACTTGAATGCCCAATATGCAATTGTTCAAACTTTTCAATAAAGAACGGACCATTGTTATGTAAATGTATATTATTGTATGTTCAAAAATAAAGCGAAGTTCAAAAACCAAATCTGCAAGAACTAACATTATTAATCGTCCTATTTGAATCTGAGTCTATCTGAGTCTCTAAGGTATATATCTATGGGCCAATGTAGACTGAAAATAAAGGTATTTTGATTTGATTTGATTGCTTCTGCCTATCTTTGTAGGCAGAAAATATATAACACATTTTAAAAATAGTTTAAAAAAAACTTGCAACACAAGTCGCTGCTGTGATCACCACAAATACGATCTTTAACTTATTCAAAAATTTTATATAAGCCGGTTCTTTCTGGAAGTAATGGTGTACGGGAATGAAGTTGTCTATGAACAGTTTGTAAGAACTAGAGCTAATAATAGCTCTAATAATGATAACTGGAGCGTTGAGGATCTTAACGATGTCATAAATTATGAATATATAGGTCAGCCTATCCTTTTTAACACCTGTCAAAACTTCGTTTGTAGCGTAAATAACTGAAAATATAATTGTTTCAATGACGATGCGTATTTGACTCAAAATTTTACGTATTTTAGAGAATTCAACGTAATTTCTGTAAATGCCCATTACACTTTCAGTTTTCAACAACACGTTCATTACATTTGGCGTCTCCATCTTATAATGATAGAAAGTGTTAAGCGCAAGTTCTACTAAAATAATTAATTGAGCACTTACGTTAAAAAGGGAAAATAAATTCCAATACATTACTGTTATTTTTTTAATAAGTTACAAGTGTCTGAAACAGGTTAGTGATAAGAACAACGATAACTTAGTCAATAAATTGCACATTTATTGTGTCTATACACATCAGTGGGACCACTTAACTACAAATTGTTATAGGTACTATTAGCCTGCCAAAGTCTATATTTTCTGATAACTACAACCTGAGAGTCTTTATGTCAAAAGTGAAAAGGTTACTTCTAGATAAGCGTACCTCATTTTCGACCACATCATCGCTTACCATCAGGTGAGATAGTGGTCAAGCGTAAGCCAAGCTATCAATAAAAAAACTGGCTTGTTGCGATAAATGAGTTTAGTAGTTAGGTTAAAAATACAAATCAATGTTAGGTGATACTAATTTCACCGGGTCATCTAGATAGATAAAAAGGAACAATTTTTTTTTAAATAAAATTTTATGAATTCAGAAATCTTAAATTTAAAAAAAAAGTCTTATCAGGGATGAAAAGCTCTCGAGGAGTTATTAAATATCGTGCTCATTGCTCACGTCCCATTTTTTCACATCTTTGATTTAATTGTAAATAATTTGATTAGTCGCATATTATCAGGCAAAACACATTTATAACAGGTCAAAATCACACGACTATTGCCCATTATTGCCCTAAATACAATTTTTTATATGACTTGAATGAACTGCAAAACTGTTATTACGTAAGTGATTGAAAAAGACAAAAGTACAGGTATTACGTACATCCCCAGTTTCACTTTCGAAGTATATTCCATTTGAATAGGATTAATTTTAACCAGGCGACTAAGTTTTCTTAAGCCCTTCGTTTCAGGTGCACTTGGATCTAAAAAGAAAAAATTTAATTAATATGATTCATGCTTAAACAATGGGCGAATATACTTCAGATCACTCACATATAAATTAAATATTATACACCGTTAAATTATGGTTGTTTAAATTCCGTGCAGGGTCGATCTGGTACATTAAACAGTATCGATTTGTAAAGATAAAATTTAAATATAATAATAAATGTGTTATTCTATTATTATGTTATTTTATTAATCGATATTGTTTCATGTACCGGATCGACCAGCCACGGGATTTAAACTACCAAAATGTAACGGTGTATAATTATTCTTTGCATTATCGCTAACCTTGCCTGCTGTGTATTCCTAATGTATACTGGTAATAAATAAAAATAATATACAGCCTGATTTTATTCAACATATTTATTTGGGCATTGAGTTTAGGCACCATTAATTCACACACAAGAGATTTCACTCGCGTCAAAAGTGTTTTATCATTCCGAGGGATCACTTTACCGGGATTAAATGTAGCCTATATATCTAAATATATAGGCTACATTTAATCTATAAATATTACTATATCTGTGCCAAATATCATCCACATCTATTTAGCCGTCCCGGAGTAATTGAATAACAAGCATCCATCTATCCAAACTTTCCTATTTATAATATCACTATAGTAGGCAGTAGGATTATGAGTATTGCATAATTGGTGCCACAAGAAAAACACTTACGTGCCTATACGCATTTATAATATCATTATAGTAGGAAGCAGGATTATGAGCATTGCATAAATGGTGCTACAAGAAAAACATTTACGTACCTATCGACAAAGTGCAGCATAATTTCGATAGCCTTCTATATGTTCTTGAATTTTCAGTGGCCAGATTTTGGCCAGCAATTATCATTGCACAAGTACAAATTGAAGAATAACAGAATAAAAAAATTACAACACCGCAAATAACGATAATGTGTGTTTCCTGTAAAATAAGACGGATAATGAATAACTGAACTAAAATTAAAGTCAAATTTGTCAAATTTTATTAGATACATTACATGCGAATGCAACAAATTTATGGTCCCAGCAACCGCAATTATAAAATGAGCTGAAGTCATGACCAATGAATAAAACATCTGAAAGAGGAAAAACCAAAAATAAGTAAATGCCAACTTTATTTTCCTACACTGAAAAAAAATGCATGAAATTTTTCCTGCCCACACCAAATCAGAGTTTTTTTATTTGCTAATTAGTTTTGTATTAGTTTATTAAAGTTTAGTTTTTAATAAATAAAGTTTGCTTTAATTAAAATTACAATTCAAATCGAAGTAAACTTTTTTTTTATTGTCTATCTATAGGGTCGCGCATGAGCATTATCTCGCTTTAGTTATGAGAAAATAAACATGGATAAAATAATATAATACTCAATAACAAAACTCTGTTTTGTTGCTGCTAAGATTATTTTTCTGAAATTTAGTAATAAAATCTGAGATTGATTGCAAAATTAACAAACCCGACAGGTTTTTCAATAAAAATATTCTGTCAAATATTCTAAAGAACTTACCACAGCGTTAAAGCAATAAGACAGATTTCTGCTGCAAATGCATAAGCATTTATACTGTGTAGCCCACTCTTCCACTTGTTCAACCGTAAGCAGAATATTCCACTCTCTGCTATCGGAGTTTAACCTGGTTTTGGTATCATTGTCCTTTACTTGATTATCAAATATACAATTGTTAAAACATTTTAATAAATCACGGACTATAGTTATATAATAATAATAATAATAATAATAATAATATGCTGCAACTATCACACAACGCCGTCTAGTCCCAAGCTAAGCAGAGCTTGTGTTATGGGTACTAGACAACTGATAAACATACTTATATATTTCTAAATACATACATATTATAGATAAATTACACCCAGACACAGAACAAATGATCATGCTCATTACATAAACATTTGTCCTGGGTGGGAATCGAACCCACGACCTGCGGCATAGCAGTCAGGGTCACTAACCACTAGACCAACAGGTCAGTCAATATACATGTATATTATTGTATGTTCCAAAATAAAACGAACTTCAATAGCCAAGTCCGCAAAATGTAGTACAATTACGCTTCCTACGATTTCTGTCGGGCAGTTAGAATATATATAATATATTTTTACAACAACTAATAAAACACTTCCAACACAAGTAACTGTTGTGATGATCACAAAAATAATCTTCAACTTTATTAAACTTTTGATGTAAGTCGGTTCATTCTGGAAGTAATGATGCACGGATCTGAAGTTGTCTAAGAACACTTTGTATGAACCAGAGCTTAGAATGCCACTTATTATGAAAACTGGACCATTTAAAAGCTTTAATATGAGATAAATTCCGAAAATACAGGCTATTCTATCCTTTACGGAAGAGAAGTTTATGCTGTGGATTAAAATAACTGAAAATACAATTATTTCAATGACGATGCGTATTAAACTCAGAATTTTACGATTTTTCGACAAAAAAACGTAATTTCTGTAAATGCCTATTACATTTTCAGTTTTTGTTAAGATATTGGTAACGCATGTCGCGACCATCGTAACGTGAACGCTGGGCACAACTTATTATATTAGACTGAAGCACTTAACGCGCAGTTAATGTTTCATTTATTTTTTATTACAAATGAATATTTTAGTTATTATTCTTACTACGAGTATATAAACGAACATCGTATTTGAATGCATACTTTATCATTTTTAACTGACTTCCCAAAAAGGAGGAGGTTCTATGTTCGACATTATGTATGTTTTTTTTTATATCTCCGTCAATTGTAAACCGATTTTGAAAATTCTTTTTTTGTTTGAAATTGTATGTTTCGAAATTGGTCCCATTTTAGTTTGGTGAAGATCTGATGGAGAACTTCGATGACATGCAACAGAAGTCTTCAATAAATAACGGCAAATCTCTCGAGATTGTTGCAATCGCATGTCTGTTTATTGATTTTACCATTTGAGAACAAAACATCACGCCAGTACGCTCTTAAGGGGTACGCAATTCTCTCATTTCACTGGTTATGTTCATGTTTCATGATATTCGGGTTATCTGTTCTGGCGTTAAAGTAACTTACTAAACAACTTGCCTATTAGGCAGGTACAACTAAAAAGTGAAAAATTAAATTTACAAAAAAATACTACAAAGTGAAAAATAACTTTATACCATTCCCCCTCTAAAAAGCTTATTTTATTCACTGAAAACAGTGAATAAAAAGCACTTTAAAATCACTGTTTTGGTGTTTGAATTTAGAACACACCAATATATATTTGACCTCCATCTCAATGCAATACAACCTACTTGCGCATAAAATACTCGATTCAAACTTCTTGTGCAAACAAAGAATATTCGAATTTCAAACTCTTTCGTCGATTTAATTTTGAGTTTATTTATATTTAGGATTTTGATAATGATTTCATTTTGGTCTAGGATGTTTAGTGAATACTTATTTGCATTGTAATTCTAATATTAATTGTATTGGTGTTTAATTAATTATAATTATGTAACTTAACGGAGATGGTCACTGGCCCCTGAAACACAGGTGCTGTTTAGGTAACTCAAACTCAAAGGCTCAGCTTCAATTTACAAAAAATGTGAAGCCCTAAGGTTTCGCATTTTCTGTAAATTTTGAAGGTAATAAACCATTTATTTATTTATGATTATTCCTTGTGCTTTTGGCTTAAATCCTTCTTTTTCTCGAAGTCATGGTATAAAATATAGTATGCAACTCTTGAATAAAACGGATTTATATCGAGGGCCATGAATCACTCGCGTCGTTCAGGATTCTGACACTTGAATCACTCGCTATGCTCGTGATTCAATCATCATGAATCACTCCCTGCGGTCGTGATTCAGTTGTTAGAATCCTTCACTTGTTCGTGATTCATCTATGGCCCTCGCTTTAAAACCGTCCTTTATTCACTAGTTGCATAATATACTATTATTTTTGGAAGTCAAAAATAAAGTTATTTTTCACTTTGTAGTTTTTTATTTGGAAGTCGGTAGTAGAAGTTATGTAATCGCATAAGTGTTTCACGCTTTATCTCAAGGTTTTAGGGTGGTGTATGCATTCACCACCTTTTGTTTAGCTTACTGTTTATGTTGTAAGTGTTGGTACGGAAAACAATTTCTTCATTATACCTATAATCAAGAGCACTCTATGGACACTAGAGCAAAAAGTACGTAAGCGGTGGCGCGCCGCAGAAAGAGTGTCCACTAGGAACAAAGCGCATTTGCACGCACACATTGACTACAATTTCACAGAGATTCTCAGGCAGTATTGGACAAAACACAGTCGCGGCCGTAACGAGTACTAGCGCGGTCGTTTGTCACGTCATTCAGTCTTTTGGAAGAATTTCAAAATATATAATATTTTTCAATGCCTTGCACATGTTTCCCCATCATTTATTTAAAGAAAATGCAAATTTTCTACATATTTAAATACAATAATCGTACAGTTAAACAAGCTCGCATATGTCGCAATCGACGAATCCTAATACTCTAGCTTGTGAGCGATGTAGGTTAAGCCAATGTTATAAAGCCTGAAATTACATAAAGACGCTTACTGTAGTTCTTAAGTAACAAAGTTCAAAGAAAAATTAAGAAGACAAGTTAAAAATTCAATATCTAAGAAAATCATAAATTATTTTAAGTCTATAGAGGAAATTGTACATTCTAGCTTCGTTTAAGGAAAGGCTATAAAAACTTATCACCCTCCCAGATCTCAACTCTTCTTCGTCGAATTTGGCGCCTTTTTCACATTTTATTGTTTTTGGTGAGATCAATATCACACCATTGTCACGTCGTGTTACCCTCCAATCTTTGCCACATATGGCGTCGTGATCTTTAATGGATATTTGATGCTCTGTCTACCCTCTAAGGCAGTAACCATGATATGATGGATGTTTAGACGAATCGTTGTATTAGTGTTTATAAACTTATATTACCGTAGTAAGAATAAATAAAGTAGCAACTCTAGTGAATCTGTCAAGTTTAGGTAACAATTTTCGAGGATACGACGGGAGTGTTCCTTCTGTATACTTTGTATTTTGTGCTAGAGCCAAGAGGCTTGGGCTAAAGAAAGTTCGAAATATGAAACATTTATATCATTTTAAGAACTCAATCATTATTAGAACAACCGCTAATGTCACTGTTTCAATGAAAATACTTATTTTTCTTAGATTTCGACGACTTTTTGATAAGAGAATGCAATTTCGATAAACGCCAATAATGTTTTCGATTTATATTAACATTTATGTCACTTTTTCGCCATTATCTTAAAATTATATTATTAGCACGCTCTGCCAACATTTAAAAATACATTTCTAATAATACTGAATTTATAAATATTGAACTGGTGACTGGTCTTAAAAACGGATTTAAATGACACGTTACAGTAAAATAGATTTTAGAACAGAAGAAAACATAGGCATACAACGATATTGTGCAGAAGTACTAACTCTATTCGGGCGGAACCACAGATGGAAGCTAGTTATTTAAATGTGAAAGTCCGTGTATTTGAATGTATATTTATGGGTCACGCACGCCTCAACAACTGAATGGATTTGGATGGAACATGGCCGATGGACATGATCTACTCGTGTACCAAAGTAGATCATGTCATACTATATATCTTTGTAGGGCGTTGCCTTTTTGCGGGGTGTTCAGCCAAACTTGAAGGATATGACTTTTGATTTTAGTAGTTCTTTTGGTAAAGATTTGACAGTGACTTTTGAGATGATCAAGCAGTAGGCAACTGCTGATATTATCCCAAGCCCTTAGTTTAAAATAATCCTATCTAATTTTTTTTTTTAATTTGACTGAATTATCTTGATCATTTCAGCCAAAAAGACGTCCACTGCTAGACATAAACCCCACTAAAGTGTCCCCACAGTGACAGGTCGTATACAGTGGAATCCCACCTCCCTTATCAGAGACAATGCCCGGATTTTTAAGGAACTCGCACCTCAGTTGCAAACTGACGAAACTCTTTTAATTTCTCTACGTTTTGATTCACTTTTGACGTTGTTACCGAGATGATATTACGACTTGAATATGAACTATTTTTAAGTATGAGAGTTGGTTATCTTGTCCAACTTGGTCGTAACTTGTCTTGTAATTTTATCAAAATCTTAAATATGACGTGATAAATATAGTAATCATCTGTATAGAAGAAATCTGTATATCATCAATAGTATTCGTTACATATATAATATACAACTAGCTTAAATGTTAATGAAATAATAAATTAATTTATCAAAATAATAGAAAAACAAAGGAATAGTTTGATAATTAACGACCGATTCAGCGTGGCGATGTGTGTTAAGTAATTGTTTTTAATTACTTAATTATACAAATAATGTATATTGGACAATCGCGTGTAGTTTCTAGGTGTGTTTGTTCAACAGTGACTTCACTAATTACCGTTTAATTGGCAAAAAGACGTTTGTGGCGATAATTATTTTAGTTTATCATATTAAAAGGTAGAGTAGATTGCCTTGGATATTTTACTACAACTGACATTATAAAAATAATAAAGAAGAAAACAATCTTGTTTTTCGAAAATTATAGTTTAGAAATACTCAAAAGTTCAATGAAATAAAAGTTTTATTCATAAACAACCATCAGCCTAATCCATTGCAAAACGCACCAAAACATTTATAATAATTTAAAATTATTAAAAAAAACTTCAACTAAACACTTACCTCTAAATATAACAAAAACTTTTGTTCACACAACACAAAACAACACTGAGTCTTTCCCGCGCACAACTTTCCAACAACCCGGCTACTTGACTTCAACCGCTACGGACAACGTGTAGCGCGCTACGCCACCAGAAGTCGACTGAGTGCTACGCATGATATTTGCTACGGAATGCTACGCCGTAGGCGATGACTGATACATAACGAAACTATAATAAATTGAATATTACATCTAATATTTTATACTCAGAACAACTTTCATGTTATTCGGTTTCTCGGTATGAAACTTTGTACATTAAGAGGAATTTTCGTTCGGGGAAAAATAATTAAACTTGTGTAATAATGGAGGAATATGAGGTTATTATGACAGTACTTTAGTAATATGGTTACTTTGTTAAGTAGTGTAGCGTGAAAAACATATTTTTGGTAAGTCGGGTGTTATTGTATTGGAGTTCCTGGAATATAATTTTCAGAGTCGTTTTTCTGTGTTCTTTGTTAGTAGATGGTGAAAAAATTAAATTTTATTTTTAGAGATCCTTACACCAAACGAAAAAAAAGAGTATGTGCTGATCATTTCAGCCTAAAGACGTAAAATGCTGGACACAGGCCTCCTCCAAGCGTCGCCACACTGGTCAGTTCTGTGCGTCTCGCGTTCATCGGCTTCCCGAAGCCTTAACCAAGTCGTCGGCCTACCTACCTATTTATACTCATTACATTTGGTTCATAATAATTATCATATATCGGTAACATTTCGGGGAGTGTGCGACGGAATTGCACGATCTAAGTCTACCTAGCCCGTTTCATCATCGGACTACAAGACGTACGGCGAAGTGTGATAAGTTTATGGTGGACATCCCACCCATACGCACAAAAAGTTTTGGGAACACTTTATTTATGTGTTCAGCTAAGGATTGGAATTCCCTGCCGGAGTCGTGTCTTTCCCAATAGCAACAATTTAGGGGTCTTTAAGTCAAGAGTGAATAGGTTATTTCTAGGCCAGCTTGTTTCACCGTCGACCACATCTTCGCTTACCATCAGGTGAGATAATGGTCAAGCGCAAGCCTATATACAATAAAAAATAGCCATATTGAAAAAATAAAATAAAATAAGGAACAACAATAGTTTAAAATTTAATAAACAGCATAATATAGTAAAATCCGCGAGGTATTTTTTTTAATTAGCATAATTATATTTTATGAATTACCAAATCATTTAGTGTTTAGCAAATAGTAATTTCAATGTTTAACTAATTTATGAAACACAAAATGATATTTCGTTCGAAATATTAAACCATTTCGTTTGTCCAGGAAAATGGGATCGGCGTTAACATTCTATAAAAATCTACGAAAAACGTAATTGTAGGTTATTCAAACTATGCGCTGCCAATTATGTGCAAAGATAAAAATTTGTTTAGTGAAATATTATTATTTAACTTCACGAAATTAATTAGTAATATTCTGCCTATCTTTGTACTTGGTATTTTATCAAAGAATTACTAAGAAAATTATAAGCATTAAGGAACTGTTTTATATAAAAGTTACTGGATAGGTTACCATAAATAACTATTAGAATTAGATTATTGTTAAAGTGAAATAATATGTATATAGGTAGATACAAACTTACTTTAAATTCTACGCGAAATAAAAGGCCCCTTTATTTTATTTTATTCATTATTCTGGCCATCAGCTGGCCATTCTGGCCGTCATAGTTTCGTTCAATTAGAACACAGAAACACTAACCGTCATTTTAATACTTTTTACTAAGAAAAAATAGTGCTGTCCTACAAAAGGGCGTACACACAGACTAGTGCACTAAAAAAGGTCGACTTCATACAACTAGTGAAAACGCACACATGAACACGTTTTGAAAACGCACACATGAACACGTTATGAAAACGCAATTAGTATTCGTTCCAAGAGGACCGAGAAAAAGTGACATTTAATCAATAAAAGCTTATGTTAAATCCAAACTTTTTGCGCTCGTTATCATTAAAAAATGTCACATTGTGTAGACACTTGGACAGTACAGTTCAAGGACGGTTTAGAGACAAAAACCGCAAATTAGCCAAATTCATTTTGTGTAAACAGGGACAGAGCATTCTCCCGTTGGTCTAAAAATAACTCTCAAATACTTAAATATCAAGAGAAGGATGCTTTTGCTCTGTGTTCGTAGGTCTAGACATAAAGCAACTTTGAGGTCTAGACAAAGTCATTTTGTATCTGCGATAATGTTCTTCAAACATCCAAGATGTTAGGGATTTACCACGTGGCATTTCAATAGCACATGAATTATTTTGAAGTTTTTAAAACAGTTGCCGCTTATATGAATTCACTTTGTCAGAAACCTGTTTCGTCTATGTAAAGATGATCTTCTGAACTTATTACTATTCTGTGGCAAAAGCTACGATACTAGGTAAAATTCCCACGTGAATAGGTTCACGTGGGAATTTTAGAAATACTTCGACCTGTATTGCAATATTTTTCAAACAGTAGAATAATTCGTTTTGAATTTCCTAACAAACTTTGAAATATTTTAGTAAACAATATGATGTCACACCAGTATTTTCCGAAGATGGTAAGCAGAAGTGTTTGGTGAGCCCACATGTCGCTGATATGACACGTAAAGTTTATTGATCTGTGTTCTATTTATATTTGTGTTCAAATAAATAATGATATTCCCAAAGCAAAGAAAAGCCATGTTTATCAAGTTTAGTAACGTGTCGTGTATTCCCTGAAGAGGCTTACACCTATCATGAATAGCGAAAAAGCCCACATTTAGCTGATATATTCATATTCGTAATATACACAAAAAAAAAAAAAGTTTATTGTTCTTTTTATATTTGTGTTATTTTTCATTATTATTAATGGCTCGCGTATAACCTGTGTTTCACCTGATGGCAAGCGATGATGTGGTCGACACTTGACTTAAATTTGGGCGCACAGTTGGCGCAGTGGTTGAGCGATTGACTGCTGTGCTGCGTGTCGCGGGTTCGATGCCCGCACGGAACAAATATTTGTATGACCTACAGATAGTTGTGCCGGCTCTGGGTGTTGTGTATGTGAGTTTATATGTTTGTAAACGCACCCACGATACAGGAAGAAATTCCTAGTGTGGGGCAAGGTTTAAAAAAAAAATACCCTGAGGTTGTAGCTACCAGGAAACATAATTCCCCTGCTTTCCTGTACTCACAATGAAAGTATTTCCAAAACGTTTAGTGTAAATTAGTGGGAATTGGGATATCCCACGCCATACATCTTGTAGTCCGATGGTGAAAATGGCTAGGCGGAATCTAATTGTGCTATTCCTCTTAGATATAATGATGTTTCCATAGCAAAGAGAAGTCCTCTGTACCAAGTTGAGTAAGTAAGTTATTAATTATATTATTTATTTAGGACCGAGAACAAAGTTGGGAGAACAATGGAGTTAGGTGAGGGTAGTAAATGATCGATTAACTGCTTGTTATTGTGTTATTGTCTTCTGGGAATGGCTGTTATTGTTAGTATTGGCTATAAAGGTTTTAGTAATGTTACAATACTAGTTTTAGCCTGCGGCTTCGCCCGTGTGAAAAGTGTTTTACTTAAGGAAACATTATCACGAAATGAAAAGTGTTAATAAACTAAAAAACAAAATTAGTAAAATTGCATCCAAATCCGGACGGTTTTTGCGTGATTGAAACATAAACATACAAAGTTTATAATATTAATCAACTTAATAACTTTATAAGACCATGTATAATATTATTGTAGGATTCTTCTATTCCGGTTTTGGTCAGTTAAGTTGACCGAAACAGTGCAGCATCACAAACATCCATCATCATAGATGGATGTTTGTTTGTTACTCAATCACGCCAGAACGGCTGAACGGATCTGGAAGAAATTTGGCACAGAGATAGATTATAGTCTGGAATAGCACATAGGCTACCTTTTATCCCAGTATACTGTTCCTTTGGTATGACAAAACACTTTTCACGCGGGTAAAGCCGCTGGCAGAGACTAGTGTAAAATACCAGTTGAATACAAGATAATTTAGTTTTATTGAATTTTATTTTTTATAATGCTAGTAATTATGTAAACAATAGTTTTATGTGGATTCTGAGACTTGACACTGATGAATGAATGTTTTATAGTGAACTTGTATGTATACACTAGGTTTTTTCAGCGAGTTTGCTCCTGAGGATAAGGCTTTAATGAACCTGCTTCCAAATATTATCTCCTACAAACAAATACTTATACTTTTTCATATTACAAATTCAGGTCGTCTACAGGAAGTAAACTTTATTCTATGCAATGTCCTCCCTCGACTTATCTCAGAGCTCCTTTTGTATCCGGTTCTGGATCATTCTGGGGCCGTCCTATGTATACGTCAAAGCATGTTTCGGAACACTGACAACCCGGCCTTTTTACGTTCTTGACAAGACAATAAGCCTGCACGTGTACGGCCCTTCGCCCAAAAGGTTCAACCCTGATTTATGAGGATACACCCTAACTATGAACCCAAAACAAACATATTGTTGTTTTAAAGTATAATACCTGACTGTTATTACAAATTTATATTAAAATTACAGGCGTTTTCGAAAATTTGGAAGATTATATGGTAACTGTTTTTTCGCTAACAGAAAATGTTGTTGACTTATTTTTCACTTGGGTTTTCGAAATAACTTCAGACTCTGGTTGATGAGCATTTTGAGTCAACATTTTACGCTGTTTTGAAGAGGGCGCGGTGGCAAAGCTTGAATCGGTGGATCAACTGAGGAAGACCGTAATTTTATACTTTTCTGTCGACTTGTTTGGTATTAAATTGTTTATGACAGTTTCTGCGTTTAATTTTACACTTTCTGGTGTTGATATTTCACTTTCACTGCTAGAATTCATCTTTAATTCAATTTGTATGAATGAAATTGTCAGAAAATATTTTGATAAAAAATAATAAAAGACGAACAAGTCCGCCTATGCCACATCATATTTAAACTTCATTTTCAATGGTGATACGGGTGATACCATTTTAAATGAAGTTTAAATTAATGAATAATAAGAAGTTCGCGCGTATTTTTTTATTTTTATTTGGTTAACCAATGCCGCTTCGGCAGGCGTACTTTTTTTAATACCGGCCAGGCCTTTTTTTTAGTTTAAAAATATATTTTGTTTCATTTTAAGGTGTTTTTGTTTTTAATGCCAATAAACTCATTTTTCTTTCTTCCTTTATCGAAGCGAATTGAATTCAAACAATTTAAATAGTGTTCCACATTCGAAAGTCATTTCGTCACAGTTATTAAGTGCGCCAGAATGACCCATTTTGCTCGTACTTATCGGGGAACCCTCTTTTTTCGAATACATGGGATGGAAAGGCCTTTTCGTTAACAGAGAAGGCGCCAGCAATATTCACCTTATTGTATTCCCTAATTGTAACAAAATGGATTGATATATAGAATATCCTTAATTTAGTACGAGTACATCATTAAATTTACAGAAAAAACAGTCATAGAATCCATTTCATTAGGTGACACAAAGATAATCGCTAAAAGTGCCGCAATATGCAAATAAAACTATTATTATTTCAAAGTATAATACCAGGCTTTTACTGTCTGACTGCAGGGCACTGGCCTCTTCTTATACAGAAAAGCCACGAATATTAATTAGCACTTATTTTTTAGTTTTTTTTTTTCTATTAAATACCAAGACCAGGGGCCTTGCTGTGACAAGTCAAAACTATCATAGTTTGACTGTGAGAGAAACGGAGTTACACTGAACGAAGTGCAGGATTACTTTTTTACAGCGGCATCATTATGGCATAGTGCACGTGTTAGAATTTGAATTATGTGTGACGTCATTAAATCATGAATTTTCATTTTTCTAGTCACAATGGTTTGCTACTCGTACCGAAAAATGTCTAAGTACCTACCTAAATTAATAATGATAATTATAAGGTGCGCGCCTTCAACAGTTGGGTCATGCCGGTTTTGATGTACTCTTTCGGCATACTCAAATGCACTCAGACCGAGCTCGACGCCCTCGACAGGAGAGTCCGGACACTGCTGACCGCAAACCGGATGCATCACCCACGATCATCGGTGATGAGACTGTACATTCCGCGGAAGTGTGGGGGTCGAGGCTTTTTAAACGCCAAGACTCTTCACAACCGCGAAGTGTGCAGTCTCAGAGAATACTTTTTAAAAGCTGAAGTGGGTATGCACCGGGATGTGGTCGCAGTGGACAAGGGATTCACCCCGTTGTCCATGGCTAAAGAGAACTGGCGCAAACCTGTAATACTAACTACTGATGAACGCAAAGAGGTATGGCAAGGCAACGAGCTACACGGGCACTTCTATCGGGCTCTCCATGGGCCCGATGTAGATTTTCAAGCGTCTGTGTCCTGGCTACGTTTCGGTGACCTTTTCGGGGAAACTGAAGGTTTTGTCTGTGCAATTACGGACGAAGTTATCCTGACGAATAACTATCGGAGACATATAATGAGGGACGGGACGGTTGACATGTGTCGGGCATGCCACCGTCCGGGTGAATCCATCAGACATATAGTCTCTGGTTGTTCTCGTCTGGCTAACGGCGAGTACTTACACAGGCATAACCAAGTGGCCAGGATTACTCACCAGCAACTTGCTTTGAAGTACAATCTAGTGGATTCTGAGGTACCGTATTACAAGTATGTGCCCGACCCAGTTCTCGAAAATGACCATGTCACATTGTACTGGGATCGGTCTATCATCACTGATAGGACTATTGTCGCCAATAAGCCGGATATAGTGGTGATAGACCGATTAGCGCGCCGCACAATGATAATCGATGTCACCATCCCGCATGACGAGAACCTCGTCAAAGCTGAGAAAGAGAAACAAATCAAGTATCTCGACTTAGCACACGAGGTTGTCGACATGTGGAATGTGGACTCGGTGATCATTGTGCCGATTGTTGTTACGGCCAACGGCCTGATGGCCAAGAGCCTCGACGACCATCTGTCGAGGCTGTCATTACATGGTTGGATCAAGGGCCTGATACAGAAGGCAGTACTCCTCGATACGGCTCGCATTGTGAGGAGGTTCCTTTCTCTGGAGTCCTAACCACCGGTAGCTTGGACCCTGCTCCCGACACCGGTGGACCACCATTATTTTTTATATTTTTAAATGTTTTTTTTTTTATGATTTGTTTTTATAAAGAAATATTTAAAAATGTAAAAAGTAGATGTGTAAAAAAATTTAATAAACGAAATAATAATAATAATCCGGCCTCGTCGCCCAGCTCCGCCTCGCCGCCGCCGGAACCCAGCCCCATCGTGAGTGCTGTGACGCCGGCCGTGGCAGTTGCGTCGAGCTCGAGCGACGAGTACTTCTCGCCGCCGACGACACCACCACCTGCGCGTCAATTCAATTCAATTCAAAATTTTTTATTTCACATAGGCCTACATGGGCACTTATAAAACGTCGGCAAAAGGTGCACGGTTCGGGTTGGTCGTTTCCTATGGAGAAGAACCGGCAAGAAACTCCATGGTTACTCTTTTAAAATGGTTTGGTTTTACAATATTTCCATGTTACAGCATTAGTACTTAGATATGGGGGGACAACGTAGGCCCGACAATAAGTCGTAAAAACTAAACAAAGTAAATAAAAGATTGTAAAACAAGATGAAAAGTTAACAAATGTTAACAAGCATATCTAGAAATCTAGAAGGCCTACAATGTTCACACATTCACAAAACAATCGGTAAAAGAATCTATACAAAGGTAGTAAAAAGAAAACCGTATATCAAAACTAAATTTAACATGAGGCACAAATGTTGATATCAGTGCTGTAACTATTCTTTGAGGGTAAGGGCGTATAAATATGATTGAAAACCATTGTAAAGAGTCTAATCAAAAGAAGAAAAAATGAGATTGAGAATAGTTAGAGACATCCACATATTTGTGCCGTTTATGAGTTACCAGGGAAGCCACATGCGCAGAAGGAGCTATAGCCAAACTTTTTTATCTTCAACGTAGTCCTTGATTTTATAATATGCTTTTTTAATAAGGACACGTTTGATGTAGTTTTTGAACTTTCCATCGGTCAGTTCTATAACTGCCTTTGGCAACTTGTTATAAAAGCGTATACTGTTTATAAGAAAAGACTTGCTAGTTTTCGTTAATCTGAATTTGGGTATTACAATTTCATGCTTACTGCGTGTATTTAAATTATGGAAGTCGCTTCTAATTTTGAAAAGCCTTCGATTTTTGCGGACATACATAATACATTCCAAAATATAAAGTGAAGGCAGAGTCAGTATATCGATCTCTTTAAATTTTTCTCTGAGTGACTCGCGAGGGCCCATTTTAAAGATCGCGCGGACTGCCCTCTTTTGTAGGATGAAAATTGAGTCAACGTCTGCTGCAGACCCCCACAGCAGAATGCCATAAGACATAATACTGTGGAAATAAGCATAGTATACTAACCTAGCTGTAGCTACATCAGTTAACTGTCTCATTTTTCTTACTGCATATGCAGCTGAACTTAACCTACCTGAAAGAGTTCTAATGTGCGCGCCCCACTGCAGTTTTGAATCGATAGTAATCCCCAAGAAAACAGTTTCCGCTATAACTTCAAGATTTTTGCCGTCAAGATACAAATTTAAATCACGCTGTGGTACATTTGGTAAAGAGAACTTTAGACATTTTGTTTTATTCGCATTCAGTAAAAGATTGTTAGCTGCGAACCATTTTGAGAGAATAGTTAGGCTTTCGTTGACATGTAAGACATCCGTATCTTTCCTATCTATTTTAAAAATTAGCGAAGTATCATCAGCAAATAGAATTATATCAGATAATTTGGCCATCATAAAAGGGAGATCATTAATGTAAACAAGAAAAAGGAAAGGGCCGAGAATTGAACCTTGAGGCACGCCCATCTTGACTAGAGACCCGGAAGACGTCGCCCCATTAACATTAACTTTTTGCTGCCTGTTTGATAAATAGGAAAGCACAAGATCAGCAGCTTGTCCTCGAATTCCGTAGTGGTGTAATTTACAGATCAGTGTGTTGTGGTCAACGCAGTCGAACGCTTTTGAGAGATCACAGAAAATGCCAATGGCATCCTGGGACTTCTCCCAAGATTCCAAAATGTGGCTGATGAGTTTTACTCCCGCGTCCGTTGTCGACCTACCTTTCGTGAAACCAAACTGCTGACTATGCAGAATCCCATTTGAGTTAAAGTGAGACAACATCTGGTCCAGCATGATTTTTTCGAATATTTTACTCAATGCTGGAAGCACAGATATAGGTCTATAATTAGAGGGATCACTCTTACATCCTGATTTGAAAATTGGTACTACTTTACTGTGTTTCATTAAGTCGGGAAACGTGCCGCTGTCCAAACATTGGTTGAATATGCCTGTCAGGATAGGAGCAATTGAGTCAATAATACCTCCAAGAACCCTAACGGATATTCCCCATAAGTCTTCAGTATTTTTTATGTTGAGACTTTTGAACGCGTTCTTAATTGTATCAATACATATTGGTTTAAAATTAAAGTTTGGTATCTCTTTAGTAAAGTTTTCTTTAAGGAGATCTTCAGCTAATTTAGATGAGGAGGGAAGAGACTTCGTAACCTCTAACGGAATGTTGGTAAAGAAATTTTCTAATGTCTCAGCGACTTCTTGCTTATCAGAAATGGTTTGATTAGCTATTTTCAAAGACAACTCATTTTGATCGCGTTGTTGTGTCTTTCCAGTTTCTCTATTAATTACTTGCCACACAGTTTTTATTTTATTACTAGAAACACCAATTTTGTTAATAATTATTTGAGATTTTGCTTGGGCGCAGACTCTTTTGAATATTTTGGAATAGTTTCTAACATAAGTGTGAAAAGCTTGATCGGAAGTCAAAGATTTTTCGTAATATAAATTATATAACATATCTCGGCTTTTTCTTATGCCCACAGTGGCCCATTCACTAAATTTCGATTTGGAATTGTTGACTTTAACTGTTTTTACAGGACACGTTTTGTTGAATTCTTTGCAAACCGTAGAGAACAGCGTGCCGTAATTTATATTGGGGTCTTTTGAATCAAAACTAGCGTTACAAAGGTTGCTAAGAACATTATTATTAAAAGAGTTTAATTTATTTTTGGTAAGAGGTCTTAATCGAATTGATTCAGCCAGGTTAAACTTTTTATCTGACTCAAAAGATACTAGTTGACCAGTATGGTCTGACCTAACGCCACTAATTAAAAACGAATCTTTCACTTTACAATCAGTGAATACATTATCTATGTCGACGGGGAGGACGCCGGCCGCCGGACCGCTTAGGACCTCGAGGCCTACCGGTCTCTGATAGGGTCCCAGCACCCGGTGGAAGTGTGCAGCGCATGAGATGGACACAATCTATCAATGAAAATGTCATGCGCGCATACTTTGGGGCTACAGAGGGAGGAAACAACCTGACCGCGTACCGTGTCCGGATGCTCTCTTTGTTTCAGGTGCTTGAGCCAGCCGTCAACGTTTCGGCCCAACGACTCTCGGATCAGGTGCGGGTCATCCAGCGTAATCGTATGTTGGATGATACTGTACTTGATCGCCTCCGAACGGAAATGGGTGACCATGTCACTGCTCCATCGTCGCAGGCTGTGGTGCCACCACAGCCCAACCATACTCCCATCCACGCTGACGAGGCGAGTAGTGACATGGTTACAAACGTAAGTACCCAGTGCAATGATGAATTGAGGAGTGCTTTGGAGCTTAGGCCACGATTACCTCGTTTGCCCATGCATAACAAAAATAGGGCGCGGGTGGCTGTTCTGGATTCACAGTTGTCAAACTATTTTGATGACTGCGAAGACCTCACTGATACACATTCGATCATGTACTGCGCGGATGTAGCGGCATGTCGTGTAGCTCACGTCAAATTTGCAGATGACAGAGCTACACGACAGAAACCAGCCGTACCGGCTTGGCAGTGCAGGATCGAACGTCGTATTGGTGGGGCCAGAGCACTTATCGGCAAACTAATTTGCTTCAGGGAGGGCAATAATCGCCCAAGAGTGATGCGCTTTGTGAGACGGGCGTTTTCGGGGACCGATGTCAGCAGAGAAGACTATATATCCCATGTCACAGAGCGCATCGACTTCCTGAAGCAAAAAGTGTATGCATGGGCAAATCGGATTCGTAGGTATAGGCGGCGAGTGGGATACACCCAGAATCGCACATTCCAAAGAAATGAAAGGTGGGTTTACCGGGCTTGGGAGCGACCCGACCAAGGTGTGACTGATACGCGCCTGCCGGATGATGATGCCATGTTCACATTTTGGCGCAGCATCTGGTTGGTGCCTGTCAGTCACACCGAAGGTGATTGGACTCGGGATGTTGAGCGAGCGTGTGATCCAATACAAGAAATGGGGGCTATCACGATCAGCCCCCAAGATGTAGCCCGTGCAGTCCGTCCGTTGCCGAACTGGAAACCTCCAGGGCCGGACGGGCTGCACAACTTCTGGATAAAATAGCTGCAAAGGTCGCACGCTCGTTTGGCATCTCAGTACCAGGCAGCCTTATAGTCTGGTTCGCTACCCAAGTTTCTTACAACAGGAATTACCCACCTGCCAAAACCTGCCACCTCCACAAATCTGGTAGCACCGCGGAACCCAAAAATTATAGACCTATTACATGTTTACCGACGGTCTATAAGGTTCTTTCATCCATTTTGAGAGATAAAATTAATAAACACGTCGATAATAACTCGATCATGGCGGCCTCTCAGAATGGATGTAGAAACGGGTCCCGCGGTACTAAGGAGCTACTCCTCATAGATATGGCCATTAGCCAACAGGTTCGGCGTTCCCGAAAGGATCTGTCGACATGTTGGATAGATTATAAGAAGGCCTATGACTCGGTGCCTCATACATGGCTCATGAGGGTGCTAGAATTGTATAAAATAGATACAACTCTACGCACCTTCTTGATGTCGTGTATGGGACAATGGAGCACAGTCCTTCGCTATCCAGGATGTCGAAATATCCAGAGGAATAGCGAACCTGTAAGGATCGAGCGAGGTATATTCCAGGGCGATAGTTTGAGTCCACTTTGGTTTTGTCTAGCCCTGAATCCTCTAAGCATGCTTTTGGAGAATTCAGGGCTGGGCTATCGGTTGAAGAGAGGTAGTCAGGTTATATCTCACCTCCTTTACATGGATGACCTGAAGCTCTTTGCCCCCAACAATCTTCAACTGATGGAGCTACTAAAAGTAACTGAAACTTTTAGTAGCGCCATCAGGATGGAGTTTGGTGTGGACAAATGTGCGGTCATGCATGTAAAGCGAGGGGAGATTGTGGAATCCGTAGGAGTTCAACTCACGGGTTCCATAAACCTGAGATCCCTCTCTCCAACCGAAACCTATAAGTATTTGGGTATGTCGGAAGCGTTAGGTATCAGCACTACTGACATGAAGCAATCGTTGAGGGAGCGCTTCTTTGGCCGCCTGAAGAAGGTATTCAATAGCCTTCTTACGGGCGGAAACAAGGTGCGCGCCTTCAACGGTTGGGTCATGCCGGTATTGATGTACTCTTTCGGCATACTCAAATGGACTCAAACGGAACTTGACGCCCTGGATAGGCGGGTCCGCACACTGCTGACTGCATATCGAATGCATCACCCACAATCATCGGTCATGAGATTGTATATCCCGCGGAAGTGTGGAGGCCGTGGCTTTTTAAATGCCAAAAACCTCCACAACCGCGAGATATGCAATCTCAGGGAATACTTTCTAAACACCGAGATGTAGTGGCTGTGGACAAGGGACTCACCCCGCTCTCCTTGGCGAATGAGAACTGGCGCAAGCCTGTAGTGCTTGATACTAAAGACCGCAGAGAAGTATGGCAGAATAAGAAGCTTCACGGACGCTTTTGCCGGGCCCTACATGGTCCCGATGTAGATCAATCAGCGTCCGTAGCCTGGCTGCGTTTCGGTGACCTCTTTGGGGAAACCGAAGGTTTTGTCTGTGCAATTATGGACGAAGTTATCATGACGAATAACTACCGGAGATTTATTGTGAAGGATGGCACGGTTGACATCTGTCGGGCATGTCACCGCCCGGGTGAATCGATCCGCCACATTATCTCTGGTTGTTCTCGTCTAGCTAACGAAGAGTACTTGCATAGGCACAACCTTGTAGCCAGGATTATCCATCAGCAACTTGCTCTGAAATACACTCTTGTGGCATCGGAGGTACCGTACTACAGGTATGTGCCCGACCCAGTTCTCGATAATGGCAGTATCACATTGTTCTGGGATCGGTCCATCATCACTGACAGGACTATTGTAGCCAATAAGCCTGATATTGTGGTGGTGGACCGAATCGAGAGGCGTGCAATGATTGTTGATATTACCGTCCCGCATGACGGGAACCTCGTGAAAGCCGAGAAAGATAAGCAAATCAAGTATCTTGACTTGGCTCGCGAGGTTGTCGACATGTGGGATGCGGACACAGCGATCATTGTACCGATAGTCGTGTCGGCCAATGGCTTAATAGCCACGAGCCTCGACCAACACCTTAGGAGGCTCTCGTTAGGCGGCTGGGTCAAGGGCCTGATCCAGAAAGCAGTACTGCTGGACACGGCTCGTATTGTTAGGAGGTTCCTTTCTCTGGAGCCCTGACCGCCGGTAGCTTGTACCCTGTTCCCGATACCGGTGGGCCTCTATTTTTTATATTTTTAAATGTTTTTGTTTTTAATTTATTTTATAAAAATATTAAAAAATGTAATTTATAAGACATGTAATTAATAAAGGACATAATAATAATAAGATTTTTATTGGGAAATACTAGTTTGACACAAAGTAAGGTACACATAAAACTCACAATGGTACAGGAAAAATGACAGCAGAGATTGTGTACCTACGAGAAATTGGTTATACAAGTACAGTCAATACAAAATTTTGAGCCCTGACTCCTAAACTAGGACAATCCTGTATCTTAGGAATCAGTGTCTTCGCATAAATAATGGACGAACAGAGTATGAGCGTACTAGCAAGAGAGCTAGAAGAATATATATTTTAATACCTTGTTTTTTTAAGAAATAAAATGTTTGTATTTAGTGTATGGTGTGTAGTGTAATTTGGTGGAGTGTCGTGTCATGTGCAGGTGTTGTGTGTGTGGAAGGGAGAGGCGAGTGTGGTGTGGTGCGTTGTGTGGTGCAGTGGTGTGGTGTGACGTGGAGATGTGTGGTGTTGTATGGTGTGGGGTTGTGTGGTGTGTGTTGAGTGAGTGTGATGGTATGTGGGTGGGAATTTATGGAAGCTACTTCCGTGTTTGTGCTGTGAATTAATTAGGAGATTTGTGATTCAACGCACCCAAGTAAGCAGGCTTTCAGTTTTTTCGTAGTCTAGGTTTTTATCCATTCCCTAATTTTAGCTTTAGCCCTATATGTATCTAATTCAATTATGTTTATTTTTTTATTTATTATTGTGTATAGGTGTGAGCTTAGGACATAATGCTGGCGTTTAGCAAAAGCGGACTTATGAGTTACCGTGAGGGTAAGAGGTTTTTTCTTACGGCGTGTTGGGTCTGGTGGGGGGACCTGTGTGTGTTTTCTTAGTACGGATCGTAGCACAAACAGTTGCCTAACAGTAAGGACATTTGCATCTTTGTATAATTATTATTGTGTTGTCAACTACCTACAAATGTAAAAGAATACCCACCTAAGTAAATATTGTTGTATATACAGGAAATAATTCTAAACTTATATACTGTGTGAAAGATCGACTACACAAGGCTAACGTAAATTATATGATATTATAAATTTACTAGCTGACCCCCGCGGCTTCGCTCCCGTCAACTGGCTATCTATCTACCTGCCTATCTACCCTACCTACCCTACCTACTCTACCTACCCTACCTACCCTACCTACCCTACCTACCCTACCTACCCTACCTACCCTACCTACCCTACCTGCCCTACCTACTCTACCTACCCTACCTACCCTACCTACCCTACCTACCCTACCTACCATACCTACCCTACCTACCCTACCTACCCTACCTACCCTACCTACCCTACCTACCCTACCCACCCTACCTACCCTACCTACCCTACCCACCCTACCTACCCTACCTACCCTACCTACCCTACCTACCCTACCTACCCTACCTACCCTACCTACCCTACCTACCCTACCTACCCTACCTACCCTACCTACCCTACCTACCCTACTTACCCGAACTACCCTACCTACCCTACCTACCCTACCTACCCTACCTACCCTACCTACCCTACCTACCCTACCTACCCTACCTACCCTACCTACCCTACCTACCCTACCTACCCTACCTAACCTACCTACCCTACCTACCCTACCTACCCCGCCTACCCTACCTACCCTACCTACCCTACCTACTCTACCTACCCTACATACCCTACCTGCCCTACCTACCCTACCTACCCTACCTACCCTACCTACTCTACCTACCCTACCTACCCTACCTACCCTACCTGCCCTACCTACCCTACCTACCCTACCTACCCTACCTACCATACCTACCCTACCTACCCTACCTACCTACCCTACCTACCCTACCTACCCTACCTACCCTACCTACCCTACCTACCCTACCTACCCTACCTACCCTACCTACCCTACCTACCCTACCTACCCTACCTTCCCTACCTACCCTACCTACCCTACCAACCCTACCTACTCTACCTACCCTACCTACCCTACCTACCCTACCTAACCTACCTACCCTACCTACCCTACCTACCCTACCTACCCTACCCACCCTACCTACCCTACCTACCCTACCTACCCTACCTACCCTACCTACCCTACCTACCCTACCTACCCTACCTACCCTACCTACCCTAACTACCCTACCTACCCTACCTACCCTACCTACCCTACCTACCCTAACTACCCTACCTACCTTACCTACCCTACCTACCCTACCTACTCCGCCTACCCTACCTACCCTACCTAACCTACCTACTCTACCTACCCTACCTGCCCTACCTACCCTACCTACCCTACCTACCCTACCTACCCTACCTACCCTACCTACCCTACCTACCCTACCTACCCTACCTACCCTACCTACCCTACCTACCCTACCTACCCTACCTACCCTACCTACCCTACCTACCCTACCTACCATACCTACCCTACCTACCCTACCTACCCTACCTACCCTACCTACCCTACCTACCCTACCAATTTTATAAAAAATAAATGATTTGCCATAAGCCCAGAGAAATTTTAATCGAAATAGAGTGGAAAACATTTACAAAAAAGACGATAATTGATCAGTTATCAAGCAGGATGAAAAATGATTAAATTACTAAAATGGCTATTAAAAAATAGGGGTTGGTGATAAAAGGGGTAAAAATTTTGGGTTGTGTGTATTTTTTTATGGCACATTATAGAAAAATAAAAACAAAAAATTTTCGACAAAAATTAAAAAAAAATGTTAAGGGTGAACAACCCTTATCACTTAGGGGTATGATAAATAGATAGTAGCCGATTCTCAGTCCTACTGAATATGCATATAAAATTTGGTATAAATCAGTAAGCCGTTTCGGAGGAGTAAGGTAACTAACATTGTGACACGAGAATTTTATATATAAGATTATTGCTAATGGTTGTGTTGAAACTATATCTATAACATGTTAAGACCTTTATTCCTAATATGTCAAATTAATTTAAGGGCTAGTCTATGTTCTTTGCCTTATCCTTGTTGTTTTGATTCTATTATATTGTGAATACTTTGTGTGGTTATAAATATATGTAAATACTATGCAAGAGTTTCCGTGGAGTTTGTAGCCCTTATTCACTACGAGAACTAGTTTTGCGAATGGGTGGTAAGCTCACTGAGCCTTTTCAATATTAATTGATTGACAAGCTGTATTTAAATAAATACCTAGTTTTGTCTTTCTGAGCTTTTGTTCATAAAACCTTTCCCTTACTCACCACATAGATTGGAACTCTGATACACAATAAATAACCAACAACCATCTTGACATTCAAAGCTTGCTAGCTTGGTAGATATCTATACTTTTATATAGAGTTCCATTCATGATTGTAACACACGCATGATGAAATAGTCGAACGACAAGACTGTTTTGACGTCGTTCTTCAGTCCGTCAAGTGGCCAGTATTAAGTATCGTGTTGTGTATAATAAACTTCTTTTAGTAGCCTACAATTTTTGTTAAAATTTCAGTGTACAATAAAGCATACAATTGTATCTAAGTACCTTATAATACCTTGTTATAGTACCGAAGTAATATTGCAGTACGATATACGTCTAATTATAGACTTAAAGGATGAAATCTAAAGTACGATAATTTCACCATCAACGATAAATAACATCCAAGCATAGGAACTACCCTCTTTTGTTTTAGAGAATACACATCACGTTATTAACCCTAAGGAAACGACCACCCAATGGGGCAAGCAAAAAGGAGAAAAGTTAACAGGCCCATAAGAAATTAAATTACCGACAATACATGGATGTTGTTTTTTCTGTAGAGAGATGGGTTAAGTGCCTCGCATCGTAATGGCAATGTTCGATGGTGCTTATGCCAGGTACCTTGTTGATTCAAAGCTTGAGGAGTTCCGGGGAACCCCTCCGTGTTTCAGGGTTACTTGTCTGTAATTGAATGAATTTGAATTTAAATGAGATGTTTTTGGCATGGAATTATGACTACGAGTACCTTGATGTTGTCACTGAGTTTTATCATCATACTTAACTAAAATGAATAGGTTGCACTAACCTTCCCTTTGCCTTTTTGCTAAAACAGAGCTACCGATAGCATTTTCTTTTAACGCAATGTTAATATATATATATATATATATATGTATATATATTATGTATTTATGTATATATTTATGATTTGTTTTTATGATTATAATTATGTTATTTTAAAATTGTACACTGGATCCTACCCTCTTTTGTCATCATTCTCTGTCACTCTCTAGAGTTTGCTGTAAGAGAACTCAACATTGAGTTAAGCTCGCCTTTGTACATGTACTTATTATCACATTGTATTGAATAATTTTTTTTGGTGTACAATAAAGAATTAACAATTAAGATTTCTTGCGAAAGTTCAGCATTTCCCGAAGCGGCAGCGTGGTTTCTTTACGAGATTAATAACTGACAGTCTTCCAAATATGTATTCTATTCAATAACAATAATGTGCGTGACCAGAGGGCTGGCTCTTTCTTTGCGCAAAGAATCAGCTTTGCCATTCAACGTGGCAATGCTGCCAGTCTTCTGGGCACGGATGACAGCGATGTGGAGGAGTATTTCGACGCCTAAGTGTACCTTTCTTTTGTATATAGTGTAAGTAGTTAGTTTTAGTATAAGTTTGTAAAGTTTACTTTTCTTTAGTGTTTAATTATGTACATATTTACACCTTTAAAAAAAAATAAAGTAACCAACATTTAATGTAAAAAAAAATAAAAATATAACAATAATTATCAACCATTAATTAATATAGGAAAAGACATTGCCGTAAAAGTACCGAAGAATGAGGGTTTTCTGAAATTATGAGCACTGAGACGTCAGATCCGAAAGGCACCTGTCAAAGCTCTTATGATATCCGACATTGGTTCAAGGTTTTCATATCATAAGTAACATTTCCCACAAGGAAGACGTCTTGACAATGAGGCGCCGACTGGTGGTGTAAATTGTGCTGAAAACATTTACTGACACGTTGCAACCTTTACGACGATTACTCATTTATATTTTTTATGCTCATGTCATTCAGTATAATTGAAATGCCACTTCAAATTTTCTTTAACATTTTAGAGTGTAGTTAATATTTTATTTTTGTTCTTAAATTCTGGTGGACATATTTGGACAAATACAAAAGTAACGATAAACTCAGCACTTTCAATGCTGCATTATTACGGGTTAGATTTTATAGTAGCAGACAGGTGCCTAACACGTTAAACCGCTCTAAAGCGCTGGGCCACGTTATAACTGACTAGTAATACTAGCTAAAACTTAATGATTCCATGTACTAATATGACACTGTGGTAAGTGTACCACAGTGTCTCAAGATGAAAGTCAATGACCAGTGTGTGTTGCCAGTGATGACATATGGCTCTGAGACGCGGTCGCTTACAATGGGCGTCATCAGAAAGATTACAGTCACCCAAAGGGAAATGGAGAGGGCTTTGCTCGGAGTTTCCTTGCGTGATCGAATCAGAAATGTAGAGAAGCCGGATAATCCGCAAGAGAACAGAAGTGAAGACATAAGTGGCAGTGGGCAGAGCACATTGCTCGCAGAACGGATGCCAATGGGGCAGAAACGTTCTGGAGTGGCGACCGCGGACCGAAAGATGTTGCGTTGGAAGGCCTCCCACCATTGGACCGATGACCTGGTGAAGGTTGCGGGGATCCGCTGGGTGCGAGACGCATGGGACCGGTCAATGTGGCGACGCTTGGGGGAGGCCTATGACCAGCAATGGATGTCTTTTGGCTGATATGATGATGATGGTGACTAACATGACTGTTGCTCACTTGATTCCGGTGACGGACATTTTGATTGACAACATGCTTGGACACTCTCTAATTTATTTTTTGTATTGTTGTATTTTACGATAATTATATAGACAATATAATTGAACATATTATAAAGTTCAAATTCCATCACATTCTAAATACAGATCGTCGTTTAAAAATCAATTAAAATATAATACGCTAAAATCTACACTTGGTCGACAATTGGTGGCAATGGATTTAAATTATCTCAATTATAATTTCAAGTTACAAAACACAAATTCACTTAGGTACACATAGCAAATCAGACAGGTTTGCAGGGCACACCAACATAGATGTTTCGTGAGCGTAAAATCAACGGGTGTATTATTTATTCGTGGTTGATTCACAATATTTATGAAGCAAAGAATATGAAGCATAAGTTTAACTATGTAACTAACTGTTCCCGTGGCATGAATGTATAAGCAATCGTCTGGTATATCAAAGGTTTTAGGATCGAATCTCACCAACGTGTTAACTTTTTGCATTATTAGCCATTTTTTTCATTTTCGTAAAAAAAATACACCGTGAAATTTAAATGGTTGTTTTCCCGCAGCGAAATGGTTTTGTCTATGTAATACAATCGTTTCGTAGTTATATAAAATATTAGAAACAAAAACTGGCATATTTAACATTGTGAAAAACTAAACTCGAAAGCGATCACGAACCAATAGTATACCTCCCGATATCTACGACCGAACGACAGCAGGCCGTTGACCCGGGTGCTAGGTCACCGTCGAAAGGATTAGGTTCGAAGGCGGCTCCGTTTGATCATGTTACGCGCGGGCTAGATTATGCCGTATAATTACACGCGAGAGCTTATTTTACTTTAAACATTTAATAAATCGGTCTTTGCTTTGTCGGCTTGTGGCTCGCTCGTTTGTTTTGCTTGCAAACTTTTATGCCGTATCACCACGTGCGAGAGCTTATTTGGGTTTGACATTATTTTGTGCATCGGTTTTCTTTGTAGGTGGTGACACGAGTAGTACCTAGTACCTACAAGTTACGTCTAGAGTTACTATTGTTACTCACTTTTTCGAGTTGATGAATATTTTTTTAATTATTTTAAAACAGAAACATCATTATTTATTTACTTTAACTCTATACTTCGAAAGTACTCCTTAAGGCAAGTCGTTCTGCCGCGGGAAAACAACCAATTAAATTTCAGGGTGTATTTATGTGATGTTAATAAGAACATAATTGGAAAAAAAAATATTGAAGTAAAAATTAAAACAATTTTAAATACGAAATCAACAACATTTATTGACTAGGCTTTTTTTTTTAATTATACCTAGTTACAAATTATAAAGTTTTGTGCATGACCAATATTCTAAGTCAGCCAAGAATTAACGTTATTTTGATACTCAAGTGTGTAATTTATTTATTAGTGATATGAATAAACATATTAGTAAGTTAGATTTTAAGATACAGGTAGGTATCCTTAATTATTGTAATCACACTAACAATAACATCAATCACATGAAACAAATTTAATCACCCCCTGATATTTTTATAAATAGCCGATTGGTGCACGACTTTTTGATAGCCATTCAATCACAGTAAAATTTTATTGCACGTTAAACTAACTTTGCACAAGTCGTGCGCGATGCACAGCGCAGTTATCATGTACGAAGTAAATGTGTTTTTGCGGGTATGCGATGCGCACAGTTGGCAGCATTATGTTTTGTAAAACGACCAAGTAACCTTGACTGTCATTGCAACCTCCTACTGCACTAATTCACTGGAGCCCATTGGTGGCATCCATCCGCAATATCCCAAAGAAGAATATTTTTTTTATAAAGCCCTCAGTACCTTTTCGCCACAATATTTTGCTTGTCTGACTTTTAAAATTTTTCATCGCTAAATATTATCATTATCATCGCTTAATATTGCACCAATCGTAATCCTAATATTCTATTGCGAAGGGTACCTGGTTTTGCCTGTGAATATCTGTAAAATTATCTTGTTTTCTTGGCTGGCCTAAAACATTTCACACCAGTTGCACGCAAGTGGTTCAGATTTTCAGGGTTTGGAACGTAAGTTTAATGCCTCTATAGTTTTAGCATTGTGTGACATCTCCTTTTTCATAAAGAAATGTTTAAGAACGCTAAGTTCCATGATTACGGCATTTTCTTCTTTCGGAGGATAATATTTAAAAGTTTGGTGATCCATTCTATGCATATATGTGCTAACATTTTCCATATTTCTTAAAGAACATATTGTATTTGAAATAATCAGACTATAATCTATCTCTGTGCCAAATTTCATCCATATCCGTTGAGCCGTTTGAGCGTGAAGAATTAAAAACATACAAACACACTCACACAGACACACTCTAATCAAACAAGATTAGTTACAATACGGTGTCTGGAATCAAACGGTGACGCAATTCACCGGTTCAGTTAACAGCAGTAATGAATTATGTTAAGGTCGAATAAACACTGCTCGATCCTTGTTAACCGCAAACCATTCAGTTACGGGTTCAGATAGCATGCTAGGTAATACCTCCCCATTGATACTGTGAGGTTGTTTTACGGATTGAAATTAGAATCCGAACGTTCATTTAAACTCGGGTATTGCCTCTCTTTTATTATAGATTTTTTTTATATTCACCAGTTATATTTATGTTGTTATGTTTACGTTTATGTTGTTAAGGATTATAATGTACTAAAATTTGTTGATGAATAAAATTTAATTGAATTTTAATCGTCATTAACAGTAAGCAGTTACTGGGTTGTGAAGATCAGATAGGCATTCGCTCCTTGTAAAATACTGGTATTCAGCAGTATCAGGTTAGACTGGAAGGTGACCCCAATAAAGAAGTGAGATAGAAGTTGAAAGATCACACTAATATTATAAAAGCGAAAGTTTGTGAGAGTGTGTGCGTTTGTATGTTTGTGACTTCTTCACGCTCAAACGGCTGGACGGATCTAGATGAAATTTGGCGCAGAGATATATTTAGTAAGGAATAGCACATAGGATACTTTTTGTCTCGGGAATTTGTTCTGAAGCTAGTTCTCATAATTTCAGCCGAAAGACGTTGAATACTGGACATAGCCCCTCTCAAGCTTCGCTACATTGACCAGTCCTTTTCGTCTTGCATTCAGCGGACTCACGCAGCTTTAACCAGCTCATCAATCCCTAGTGGGAGGCCTTCCAACGCTACGTTTTCCGCGCGGGCTCTAATCCAGAACCTTTCGGTCCTATCAACCTTCCTTTTTTGAACAATGTGCCCTGCCCATTGCCAATTAAGTTTGGCAATTCTGCGGGCTATATCGGTAACCTAATCTGCATATATACGAGTATCTTCGTTGAATGGTTAAAATAAATTACATTCGTCATGAAACGTACAGCGCACGACGTATGAAATAGCATTTATTTATAACTGCTTTCTGATGTCTATAAAAACTTATATTACATACTAAATATAAACTTTATATTTTTATTTCAGCACCTTTTCTCTTTATAGCAGCGTCTAGACGCAGTTTACATACATATTGGACTTTAAAAATGCAATCAAAGTGTTAAATTATGAGTTGAGTACACACTTCAAAGTTTTGATTGGATTGTGTTTTTATCGCTTTTATTAATGGTAATAGTGTTTTAAGCAGCCATTTTATTCTAGTAATATTGAATAGGTACCATTTTGTTATACATTTCTGAGCTTGGAACTTGACATGTGTTAAACGTCGAACAAAAAATGTTAAACATTCTAATACATAATTAACCTTGATTACGTTTTTATGTTAGCATATTAGTGCAGTGAGCTTTGCCACATGAAAGAAGAAAATTTTAACACAGGAAAATACAACCGGGATAAAACAAAAACAGGGCATGGCTAAATAAACAATTTAAAATTAGTAAAACAAAAAATAAACTATATTTGTCATCGATACGCTAAGCGGAAGAAGAAATCAAACTATGTACCCGTGTTTCAACATCCAAATCCGTTGATTGATAAATAAACATTAAAAACATACAGACTTTTAAATGCACTTATACTGTCTAAGATGTATCTTACTATATCTACACAATAGCCACACGTCTAAAAAAATATTCACTCCCCGAACCTTATTTTAACTTAAGACCTCGTAACCATGACCTATAAACAAATACATGTCACACGTCCGTCGAGATTGTTCCAAACGTCACTCTTATGTCATTCTTGTATGGGACTCATACGTCACCGACCCACGAAACCCTTATCTGACAGCTACTCATGGAAAAGCCATAACCTTGACATCATAAAGAGTTTTTTGTCGGAAGAGGATATTGAAATATTATCTCAGTGGATGGATTTAAAAGGAAGGAACTTTTGGAAATATATTTTAGATATAAAAGTGAATAAAAATTAAATGGTATGTGCCTTGGACGTCATGACAAAATACTTAAATATATCATTGTCAACCGATTAAAGTTTGAAGACTCAGAAGGACACTTTAGATTATGTAAAGTTATAATTTAGTAAGTAGCCATACAAACACATCTTATATTAGCATCAAGCCCGAGATTCAGTTATTTATCCCAGAGAGTATCATCATCCGTATATCCTTACACAGTACCTACGTGTTTTCTTAACCGTCTCTACATTTTACAGAAAAGTATTCTAACTATAAGTATATTTACTTAGGTACCTAAAAAAAAAGTGTAATACAGCCACATAAGTAAATCGAAATGTAGGTAGTCCAAATCCTCATTGACACAATCGTTTGACGACTTTCGACATAAGAGACTAAATAACAACTCCAGAATTTTTTGTAACTATTAAAACTATTCATCTCATTTGCAAATTCTCAATATTTCACACCAAATAGTTTTTGATACGTCCCTGACAGTGGCGAGACAAAATACTGGCCACCAACAGAGGTCAAACGTTTCGGGAAATTGATTTCAGAAGGTCGCCATCCGATCGGTGGTCGTCGTTCTTTTTATGTTTGTCGTCCATACTTGTGGTTTTAGATAAGCTCAAATTATAGTGGTTGAGTGGATTTAGAGTACCTAGTAAAAAATGATTTATGAGTTATTCTTATAAAGTTTATTTTTGTGACTATAGCTGTCAGTTTAAGAATTCTTCGAAAGTGTAGCTCTACGTGATAAGTTTAGAAAACATATTGTAAGAGAACTGTAGCATTTGAATGGTGACTATTTCAATAGACGAATACCAAAAAAGTGATGGATTGATCTTATAGTTAGAAATAGTGTTAATAAAGAGGTATTGGTTGATTAAAAAACAGGAATGGAAAGAAAAGAAATACGTATCACAAAACATCTTCAAATCCGGTTGGTCACCGTGGAAGATTATGACCACCACCCTTCAAGGTTCTTCGATAGCAAAATTAAGAGATATATGGAAATCCTTGGAGGAGGCCTTTACCTGAAAGGGGTCCATGATAAATGGAGTAATTAAAAATATATAGAATAGTTAAAAAAATGTAATAGAATTACTAGAATAAACAGAATTGCCGGTTTCCTCACGATGCCGATGTTTTCCTTCACCGTTTTGTTTTGTTGATGGACGTATGATTCGAAATTTAAGGTTTTAAGACATGCAAGTTCACTCATAAGATTTTCATTCACCGTATTGAGATTAGTGATGATAAATTATTTTACTCAAACTAATGCAGCTTGCCTGGTTCTTAAAAGTAGTGGATGTTTCCATTAAACAACCATTGCTAAGAAGACGTGCTATGCAGACGTCAAATAAATCACAATAAAAAGGTGGATCATGAAGTACTAACCTAATTTTGAAAGGATAACTAATGCGCTCAATATTAGTCAATAATATCAGTTTAAACTCGACCTCGACATAACGGATACCTTTTTCTATCTACGAAAATTAAAACCACCAGCACTGTCATCACAAATTCCTGCCAAAATAAAGCAACTTTCATCATTTATCTTCAAGATACCTTTCCAAAAACTGATGAATCATTCCCAACGATTTCTAAAGTCAAGCAAAATTATTACTCAAGAAATTTAGCAAGTCTTTTAGTATTACGAAGCACAGATTTTACCAAGCTGCCAATACTTATTGTTCAGGGAAAATTTAGTGGCCATATATCAGCAAGACAAATGCCATGGTACAATAAATAAACCTTGGCAAGTTTAGGAGTTGTGTTACAAGAAAGTTGCAGCCCTTATTTTGGGTTTCCGGGTACTTGACTTAACATAAAAGTAATTATAGATAATTGATTCTGTCACTAAACTGACAGTTTCTGGCAGGTGACTATTTATGTTAGATAATTCAAAACTAAATTGAAGTGGTCTTCCTAAACGGACCGCAATATGTAGCTGCAATGTTATCAACTATCGGTCGGACGATTTGGTGTTATAAAATTATTATATTGTTGACGTGTTTTGCGACTGTTGTAATACTATGTTGGTGCCAAATCATATCTAAACGGAAAATAGATAGGAAAATAACGGTAGAAACCGAGTAAATTTAATACAATAAAAAATCTATCAAGTTTCTTCAGTTTTTTTTTTTTTAATTTCCTAATTATACCTTAAACTGAAAGTTTAATAGAAATTTAAAAATTGCCTTGTTTTCATAACGGTCACATTGTTGATGTTGGCAATGAATGTTGCTGACAAAATATTCAGCCACATATAGCTGCAAACGTATGGCTCGTTTAGAAACAACTTTGTAATAATATATCTAACATAATTCCTTTATATAAATTAAACATAGTATCCATTTGATGTCTTCACTAGAACGAGTGTCAAAGTTTCAAAATGGCTGCATTAGAAATTATAAATATGTTAATAAAAACTGAAAATATACTGGGAATTTACAGAAATTACGTATCTTTATCTAAATGCCGTAAAATTTTAAGTTACCTTCGTATCGTTATCTCTTTAGTTATTACAGCATTTGCCCTTGAAACTTGCTTGATGCTTCATTCACAAGTAAATGATCGTATGGTTTACATGGTGGCAGTTTTTCAAGTTATGAACCTCTTTAGTGGTCCAGTTATGATGACAAGTGCAATTCTAAACTCTGATTCTTACAAGCTTTTCATAGACAACTTTACGTCCATCCACCGTTACTTCCAGAACGAACCGACTCACATCAAAAGTTCAAGAAAGTTGAAGACCGTTTTTGTGAACATCACAGTAATATCTAGTATTGCATGTTTATCAATTTTGGTGAATTATTTGTATTTCGAAATTAGCACTCGTAAAGTTTTTATTTTAAATCACTTAGTGATAGTGGCACTAATAAATTTATTCGCTGAAGAACGTATTATATTGATAAACGCAATTATGCACATTTGTATATCAATGATTACAAACTTATTGAAATGTTTGAACAGTTGTATAGTTGATGTTGAAGAAAAGTACTATTATATCGAAAAGAGGTTAAACTCAGATAATAGGGAGGGAAATTATCTACTTATGGTTGAACAAGTAGAACAATGGGCTACACAGTTTAAATGCTTATTGAGTTGCAGCAGAAATCTATCGGTCTGCTTTAAAGTTCAGGTAAAGTCTGAGTTCCCGTGATCTACCAAAGCTATTCGGAGGCTCAAAGATAACTTTAATTTAATTTTTGTTTCTCTTTGCAGATGGTATATTCTTTGGCCTTGTCTTTAGTGCATTATCTTACTGCTTCTTATGTGATATTTATTACATTTCTATCGGTAAATACGAGTATAATCTCATATCTCATTCATGCCTTTAATTTTTATTGCTTAGATATTGACTCTAACCTTGATTTCCTTTTTTCCAGCCTTATCCAATAGATTATTATCAGATCATAACCGCATTTTACTATGTGTCATTTTCTATATTTTGCACATATTTCCTTATGATTGCGGGACAAAATCTTCTCAATGAAAATTCTGAATCCAATAGAGTGCTGTCGAAATTATATAGCACGTTGACGATAAGTAAGTAATAATTTATTTGTACAATATATTTTCAGTGCCCGAAAATTGGTTTTTATAAATTAACAATTACCGTGTATTACAGAGAAGACTTAAGTGTTTATTTTTTGTCCTGTCCTCGATAAGGCATACCCGGTTGAAGTCTTCATTAACATTTGCCCGTCCTTTCCCAATGATGAGAGTGGCCCCAGACTACCTTGATGCAGATGAATCGTAGTATCATGGTGCGATTGCCTATTTAAGTTCCATAATTGTTTTTTTTTTTCTTTTTCTCATATTTAACTGAAAATATACCAATCGTGACGACCTAAAATTACTATCCCTGGAAAGGGGATGACGGCCGATAAAGAAGCCTGCATGAAGTTTTGCTTTTTTTGGCCAAACACAAATAAATTGCGCATAAGCTAGAAGATGACTATGACGACAGTATAGCGATGTTCACGCTTGACAAAATCGCTCATCTCATTGGAATTCTGAATGGTGTTAATTTACTTATTGTATTTCACAGACATCCATTACTTTGTTTTAGATCCACAAGCACCGGAAACTAAGGTTGTGAAGAAGTTACTTCTCTTCGTGAAAAAAAATCCCATTCAAATAGAATATACTTCTAAAGTTAACCTTGGAACGTACTTAATACCAGTGGTACTTTCCCTTTCTATCAGCTATATTATAATCGCATTGCAATTTAATAATTTTATATAACAGCACATTTTTAAAGAAGGCGCAAACTACCAAGCAGCTTCTAAATATTTAAAATATAATAAGTTGAATATTAAAGCAAATATGAAAAGTATAACTGATGTGTACCAAATATGAGCCAGTTTTGAACTTCGTTGAAATATTAACTGGTTATGGCCTTTTTGTTTTGCGCAAGTGACCCATCAATGTTATTTTAAAAAGTACCCTCTGATAGTTTCTATAAAATGTTCAATATATTTTGATGTAATGTGAATTAAAAAATGTGTGTATTTTCATGTAATTAAAAAATTTCATTCAATTAAAAGCTGAAAAAGTAAAGTTTATATCTTTCTCGATCAATAAAAAATATGTTACTTTAAGTGAGTCTTTAGTATCGACATAGTTTATCAGGATAAAAATAAAGATAAGACAGTACAGTACAGGCTATATCAATGGTTTGGACAGGCAACATTAATAATATTGCTTATCGATTAGTTAGAGTAATGTTATATTAAAAACTGCTCAAATAGTCAGTTTAGAAGACCTTGTGCTCATAACAAGATGGTGGCAAGAAAAATAATAAATATGTTAACAAAAACTGAAAATATAATTGGTGTTTACAGAAATTACGTTTTTCAGTCAAAAATATGTAAAATATTAACTTGTGTTCGTATCTTTTTAGAAATGGTTTTTTTAGTTGTTGTGCTTGTCAGTTTGTACATCAGTGCTGGTCAACGAATACAACGAATTGGAAATATGATGGATTTGTATCAATTCGTGAACCAGCTTAGCACTCCAGTTATTATTATGAGTGGTATCCTAAGCTCAAGTTCTTACAAACTGTTCATAGAAAACTTCATGTCCATGCACCAATACTTCCAGAACGAACCGACTTACATCAAACGTTCAAGAAAATTGAAGACCACTTTTGTGGTCATCACAGCAGTGTCTTGTATTGCAAGTCTATTACTTTTTATTGCAACTTCGCTTTCTAGAATTTATTTAACGAAAGTTTTTAGTACAAGCATTCTTATGAATCTGTTGTCAGACATGTTAATAGAACAACGTTATATTTTGTTAAATGCAGCAATAGATGTTTACATAGCAATTATTGGCAACTTGCTGAAATGTGTGAATAATAGTATATTGGTTATTCAAGTAAAGTTCAATAATAACGAAAAGAGGTTAGATTCAGATAGCAGGGAGTGGAACGATCTTCTAACGGTTGAACAAGTGGAACAGTGGGCTACACAGTTCAAATGCTTATTGAGTTGCAGCAGAAATCTATCGGTCTGCTTTAAAGCTCAGGTACAATATTTTGGTACCAATTGTTTGGATAATATTTTGCAATATTGTTTGTTTTTTTTTTCAATATTATATAATAATGATATTTTTTTTTTAAAAAACGAAAACCTTTACTTACTTCTTGTTTTTTTTTTCAGATGTTATATTCACTAATTATGTCTTCAATACATTATCTTGCATCGATTTATGTGTTATTTATTACATTTCAATTAAAAGTAAATATAAAATTGTTGTAACCTTTCATTTTTTCTTTGGTTAAAATAGCCATTATATTGTTTTTTTTTTGCAGGAATCTTTTCTTATAGTTCCCGGCATTATTTCGATATATTTTATCTCATCTGCTATGTTTTTTACATATTCCCTCATGACTGCGGGGCAAAATCTACTTAATGAAGCTTTGATTATAAAAAGAAGACTATCAAAATTATACAACACTTTGTCGATAAGTAAGTGCATATAACGTTTTTATATTTTTTGTCTCGTCACATAGTTAATGATGAAGAATAGATATTTGTTTTGTAATTGACGCAGTGGTGGTGGGGGTAGTCGTGAGTTTGTAATCACTTTTCACCACTGCTCTCAAAACGAAAGAAAATATGGTGAGGAACTGCCATGACCTAGAACCAAAAATTTGTAGACACTGTGCACGACAGCAACGTAATCTCAAGCACCTAGTTACCTAGGTACCTAATATTATTACGCGGAGCAACGGAGCCGCGTGCCTGGCGACAAGTATAAACCTGTTTACGCCGCTCGGTCGCTTTACGCGTTGTCATTGGTCGAAGAAAAAAAGATGGCCGATTCGCGCCCCCCGCGGACCGGTGAATATAAAAGGGCTTGGGCCTGGAATGCGCGCTGCAGTCGAAATATTCTCTACCTAATTACCGCTGTATGTGTGTAAAATAAGTAAATTTGCAATAAAACCAATTTATGTAAGAACACCTACCTGCTTACGAATTTCAATTAATACAGTCCCCTCGCTACACATTCTGGTCCTTCGAGAGCCGAATCTTAAAGATCCAGCAGGATGGTGTTATCACGCAGCCGTAGTAGAGAATCCAGGACAGAACAGACCCAGCAAGAGCCTTCAGCTACCGCCAGACCGGGTGCCAGCAACCGGGCACCAGAATCCAGCACGAGCTCGGTCGCTGTGACGGACACAGGCAGCGGGTCTACAACGACTACCAACACCGACGCCACGCTAACACCTGGTACGCTCAAACCCAGCGACACCAGGTCACGTCGTTCTACAGCTTCGAGAAAGAAGCGCCTCGCAGAGCTGGAGGCCAGAGAACGGCTGGCTGAAATGAAAGTCAAGCAAGCGAAGGCAGAACGAGAGCTGCAAGAAATACAGCTGCAGCGCATCAAAGCCGAAGCAGATTCGAGTGAAGACGACGACTTGGAAGACGATCTCGCCTCCGTAAGGATTGGAACGTGGCTAGCGCGACCGGCGCCGCCATCCGGAGGTGAGGCTCGACCGCCGCCACATGACGTCAGCGGCGGGAGGAATGGCAGAGATGCAGCAAAGGACACCGGCGCCGCAACAGGCGCTCAACCGCTGCGGGACGTCGACGGCTACGAAGAAAGTGTGTGTGCGAAAACAAAAAAGGGCAATATCGCGAGTGAAGTGTTACACGGGAATATGAGTGATAAAGTGATAGACGTAGGGACACTCGCCGCGGCGCTAGCACAAGCCGCGCGCAGCTCGAGAGAGCCCCCGAGGTACGTCCAGCAGCTACCAATCTTCGACGGAAAACCCGGTGAGTGGATAGCTTATAAGGCCGCGTATTGTGACTCACACACGTATTTTTCCTGTATAGAAAATGTAGCTAGGATTAGGATGAGCCTCAGAGGCGCCGCAAAGGAAGCTGTAGGTTGTCTATAGTATAGTCAATCTGACCCTCAGGTCATTCTAGACGCACTAGAAAGACGTTTCGGTAGGCCCGAGGCCTTGATTATGGCCGAGTTAGATCATATAAAATTATTACCTAAATTAAATGATAACCCTAGGGACATATGTATTTTCGCTAGCCGTATAGCGAACACGGTGGGTACAGTAGAAGCACTAAAAAGAATCCAATATTTACATAGCCCTGAAATGTCGCGTTGTATCGTAGAAAAGTTAACGCCAATATTAAGAAACAAATGGTATGATTACGCGGCTAATAGAAAGGTTGAAGATATTCCCGAATTAAAGCGCTTATCTATGTTTATGAATGAAGAGGCAGATAAGTGTGGCGCGTATGCAGAGCCAGAACGTGGTAATGACGACTCCAATGGTGGACGACAACGGCGCAGAGTTGAGCGCACGTTCAACGTGAATAAGGAAACATCAAATGAGCAATGCCCGGCATGCAAGCAACACGGCCACAAATTACCAGACTGCAGTAAATATAAACAGCTAGACATAGATACACGATGGGATATAGCAAAAAAGTCCAACATGTGCTTTAGAAGCCTGCTAAACAAGCATAGAAGGTTTATGTGCAAAGCGCCTATTTGTGACGAAAAGAATGCGACATGAAACATCACAAACTGTTGCACAAAGAGCGGCAAGTTGAAACGTAGCGTCGCCGTCGCCGACGCCTGTTATCACACACGAAACCGTTACGTCGGCGCGGGAAACTGTATCAACGACTTCGCCGCAGAATCGCCGCGCGTATTTAAAAATAGTACCCGTCACATTGAGCGGACCACATACAAGTGTAGACACATATGCCTTGTTAGACGATGGGAGTACAGTCACTTTGTTAGACGCGTCAGTAGCAGATATCCTTGGTGCAGATGGGCCAGCCAGTCCTATGTGGATACAAGGCATAGGCACTGAGGTCAGGCATGAGCAAAGTCGGACCGTGAGCCTCCACATACAAGGAAAGCACCATATCGACCCACAGGAGATCGTCGCGGCGCGCACCGTAACTAGACTTGAAATTATGGCGCAAACTATACAAACCGAGGACATAAATAATTGTAGGCATTTAAACGACATTCATAGCACTCTTGTTTATGAACACGCGCGACCAATGATTTTAATAGGCCAAGATAACTGGCATTTATTAGTAGCCACAGAAACACGGACAGGTGCGCGTGATCAGCCGGTAGCATCGTACACAAAACTTGGATGGGTATTGCATGGATGTCTGTACTCTGTAAATAAAGTTACAGCTACATTTTGCGGCCACATTAAAATTAAAGAAAATGTGGAACCAATAGAAAAAACCATGAGAAACTTTTTCAAATTAGAATCACTAGGCATAGAACCTAGGATACCCAGGGATGACCCGCAACAGCGAGCATTAGATATTCTAGAACTGAAAAGTCGACGATTACCCGATGGCAGCTTCGAGACAGGACTATTGTGGAAACAAGAGGTACCTAAAATACCAAACAACTACCTAGGTGCCCTAAAACGGCTAGAAAATCTAGAACGGCGCTTAGATAAGGACGAAAACCTCAAGACCCAGTACTTGCAACGCCTTGACAATCTATTCAAGTCAGGCTATGCAGAAAAGGCACCCGACACCTACACAACCAATAAAACCTGGTACCTACCTCATTTCCCAGTGGTCAACCCAGCCAAGCCACATAAACCGCCACGACTCGTACACGATGCAGCAGCAAAGACAGCGGGTCTGTGCCTAAACGACCTACTTCTATCGGGACCTGACTTATTACAATCATTGCCCGGTATTTTAATGCGTTTCCGCCAAAATAAAATAGTAGTGTCAGCGGACATTAAAGAAATGTTCATGAGATAAGGGAAGAAGATCGCGATGCGTTGAGATTTTTATGGCGCGGCGATCAACGAAGTGGACCGACAGACGAATATCGCATGACGTCTGTTATATTTGGCGCGACGTCATCCCCATGTACAGCGCTATACATAAAGGATCGTAACGCTAAGGACTTTACCGATATATACCCAGCCGCGGCGTCAGCAATAATAAATAATCATAATATGGATGATTATCTTCAGAGAAGATGAAGCCAAGAAAATAACAACGCAAGTAGATTACATTCATAAAAAAGCCAACTTTGTTTTATGTGGTCCATATCAAACAATAAAAATGTGATAAACAATGACCTCGCGCCTTCACAAGACATAAAAGTATTAGGCGGCACCGAGAAAGCCCTAGGGCTACGATGGGATACTAAGGAAGATTGCTTTATATTCCGAATTAATAAAAACAAAACACCTATTGTATTATTAAACAACACACGCCCGCCCACCAAACGAGAGGCGCTTAGCATAATTATGTCTATATTCGACCCACTAAGAATTATATCACCTATTACTATACCGGCTAAAAGGATACTTCAAAACACATGGAAGTACAAAACGGAGTGGGACAAGCCACTACCCGAGGAGCTACAACCAAAATGGAAAGAATGGATGGAGTCACTAAGTACTATAGAAACGCTACAGTAGCGTTTTGTTAGACGCGTCTGACAATCGTAGCAACGTGGGATCAGTAACTGATTCCACGTTGCTACGATTACGGTGACGTCACAGCCAGAGGAGTACATACGTTCGTAGACGCAAGCGAGGAGGCATACGCCGCAGCGGTGTACTGGCGAACTGAGAGGTCAGACGGCAGCGTACAAGTGAACCTTGCGGCAGCCAAGAGCAGGGTAGCCCCACTTAAACCGGTATCAATACCTAGGCTAGAACTGCAAGCCGCACTATTAGGAGCGCGCCTAGCCCGGACGGTCGTTCAAGAACATGACTACGAGGTGATCGACCTAACATACTGGAGCGACTCTACCACCGCTCTGGCCTGGATTCAAGCCGAACCACGCACCTTCAAGACTTTCGTGGCGCATCGTATTGAAAATCGCTGAAATTGAGGAACTCACCAAGAAAAACGAATGGAGGTGGTTACCCTCGAAAAATAATGTGGCAGACGACGCGACCCGCCGCACGCCGGAACATTTTAACTCTGAACAAAGATGGTTTAACGGCCCCGAGTTCCTTAGAAAAGGCAAAAATGAATGGCCACAGGATAAAAAGGTCATTGCCCCCATGAATACGGGCGAAAAACGCGTCAAATGTCATGTAATCAACGACACAAAAGTGAACGATCATCTCCCAAATATTACACGTTTTTCTAAATGGACACGACTGATAAGAACAACTGCAAGAGTACTTCAGTTTATTGTCCTGTGTAGACCAAGTAAACACACTGTCGAATATAAGTGTACAAAGAAAAACGCATCAAAAGATCCAACGTGGAAAAGAATAAATAAAAATAAACCCGTTAAAAATGTTGCTCAAAAAATACTAAGGAATAAAATAGTAAACTACATACCTATACCTGCTACTTATATAATACGCACCGAAGAACAATGGGTCAAGGGCGCACAAAACGAAAGCTTCACAAAAGAAATTGCCGCCTTAAAAGACAACAAAGCGGCGCCCGGCGACAGCCCTATATCGGTATTAAGTACATACCTAGACAGCGCAGGTGTTTTACGTTTGCGCGGGAGAATAACAGCAGTACAAGGCGTGAATGAAGAAATAAAAAACCCAATTGTACTCGAGGGAAAGCACAGGTATACGAGGCTATATATAGTACATGTACATGAAAGTTTGCATCATGGTGGAACCGAGATAACAGTAAACGAGATAAGACAGCGTCTTTGGATAACAAGACTACGTCCGTCTGTAAAGAATGTTGTAAAGGGCTGTTTATATTGTAAAATAAAAAAGGCAAAGCCAGCCAAACCCTCTACGGGAAACTTACCGTACCCCCGTTTAGCTCATCATGTACGACCTTTTACTTTCACGGGTTTAGATTATTTTGGCCCCATATCTGTTTCTGTAGGTAGGCATAAAGAAAAAAGGTATGGAGCCTTATTTACATGCTTAACTTGTAGAGCTATACACATAGAAATAGCTAATTCACTTAGTGCAGATTCAGCTATCGCCGCTCTCAGGCGATTTATAGGTAGGAGAGGTAGTCCAAAAGAAATATGGAGTGTCAACGCTACTTGTTTCAAAGCGGCTGATAGGGAACTAGGTGAAAGCGCCTTAAGTGCTTTAGGCGGTGAGTCCAATGCGCGGTCCATAAGCTGGAGATACATACCTCCCGCGTCCCCGTTCATGGGTGGAGCTTGGGAGAGGATGGTGAGGGCAGTCAAGGAAGCACTGTACGTCACACTGAAAGAAGTTCACCCGTCAGACGAGACCCTCGCTACGCTACTCGTAGAATTGGAAAATACGGTGAACTCCAGGCCACTCACACATGTCAACGTGTCACCAGACGAGCCCGAAGCCCTCACGCCTAACCACATATTGATCGGCCCTAACCCACATGTACCCTCACCGGGTAATTTCACCGCAGCAGACGTCACAGCACGGCACCAATAGCGGCGCGCCCAGGCACTCGCAGACGTCTTTTGGCGAAGATGGGTGCGTGAATACCTGCCGCTCCTACAAAACCGGCGGGAGCCCTACGGCAGCGGCACCCCACCCAAGGTCGGAGACGTCGTCGTGATCTGCGACCCTAACCTCCCACGCAACACTTGGCCAAGGGCAGGGTGACGAAGGTGTTGCCAGGCGCAGATGGAGAGGTACGAGTTGTAGACGTGATGACTAGAGGACTTGTACTCCGAAGACCAACGAAGCGGATTGTCGTGCTCCCCACGGAGTCGCCAGACGGCGACGGCGGGAGAAATGTGCACGACAGCAACGTAATCTCAAGCACCTAGGTACTTAGGTACCTAATATTATACTGTTTACGCCGCTCGGTCGCTTTACGCGTTGTCATTGATCGAAGAAAAAAAGATGGCCGATTCGCGCCCCCCGCGGACCGGTGAATATAAAAGGGCTTGGCCCTGGAATGCGCGCTGCAGTCGAAATATTCTCCACCTACTTATCGCTGTATGTGTGTAAAATAAGTAAATTTGCAATAAAAACCAATTTATGTACACCTACCTGCTTACGAATTTCAATTAATACAGTCCCCTGGCTACAGACACGTAACATCCAAAAAACCGCACGAGGCTCGCATGATGGATTACGGCCCATTCCTTCTCAAAGAGAAGCGGCCTTTGTCCTTGGTTAGAAACATTATAGGTTGATTATGGAATATTATGTTTTTTGTTATTTAATCATTCAATACTCTGCCTAGTATCACTAGAGGACTGAAAAGGGCTCAATCACTAACAATGTAAACGCCAATCACTGCGATCGTGATCCGGCTCGAAGGTCCATGTTCTGATAATACTATTTTGAAATTATTGTCATGAAAAATATAACATTACATACTTCTGCTACAGCTTTTCGACTATATATATAAATGTTGGTTGTTTGTTCTAGATCCACAAGCGCCATTAACAAAGGCTGTCAGAAACGTATGTCGCCTGGTAAAACAAAATCCTGTTAAAATAGATTACATTTCTAAAATGAATTTAGGAATGTATTTAATACCTGTAATTCTGTCTCGCACTGTGGCTTACGTAATAATTGCATTACAAATTAACAATTTTATTTAACGTTATGTGTGGTTACTTCACCGAGTAATTTAATGGATTATTGGACGATTCGCACGAATTTAATTTGCCCGAAATGTGTGAATTGACCATTTTTAATAATGTTATTTTTTCCGTGGCGATTCGCACGAAGGTAATTTCTTGGTGTGCGAATCAACCACTTCAAGATAATGTAGTAGGTAATTGGCACACACATTGTGTTTTATGCATGCCGTTAAGATAAAGTACACTCACATACAGAAGTATTAAGGGTTAAATATTGTTATTGATTTGAAATGAGACACAAATTAATCAAAAATGTTTTATTAAAATTACTACTATATGATTTGAGTATGTATTCCATATTGGGCACCCACTTAAACGGAATCTGATTGAATGGTACCTGGGGTATACCTACGGCCCTATCGATATTTTTTGCAATTTTAGTCAACAAAATTAAATAGCACCGATGGATCAGTAGGTACTGTAAAAGGGGGACGCAGCCAGAGGCTGAAAAAATACTATTGGCCTTCTACGACGTATACTTATTCAAACGTGCCGCTCGTAGGTCGGCTCTCATAGAAGTGCCCGCTAAACAAAAAACTACACGCGTTCGATATATTTCTAAATATTCTGTATTCGATTTCCTTCCAAACTTAAAACAAATATAAGTCGCCAGCTTTAGGTGTCAGCGGCCGAACAGGTTGCTCGTCCTATGTGGAAAGCCTCTACATGAGCTACGCCCCTACGAATAGATGCGCAGAATCATGTGAAGCGCAACTATTCTCAACTTTGGAAGGAAAATCACTCTTACCTAACACCTTTACCTAACGGAGGAATTAATCTGAGGTCCTTCCCTTACAAGGGGAAGGCTCAAGTCATGGCAAACGAATTACCGGATTCTCCGATATTTACTCTAATTTCAGCTAACAAGTGCACATGCATTAACAAGTCAACGCCGTCATGCTTGAACCTCCTTGCACAAAACCTCCGAAAAAGTAACAAGGCGGCCTCTTACTCCTAACAGAAATGATGTGATAACTCACATCCACCCGGATGGGGTTTAATTATGTGAAATTCAAACGTGATACAATATTTCATCCTCAAGGATTTATCAGGCCAGAGAAGGAAAGGCTGGATCGCATCGAATCTTCTAAACCTATCATTGAACTTTATCCAGAGCTTATCACACTTAACGTATTTAATATTATCAATAAGTTATTAACTGGACCAATGCCATAAACAGTCATCAACTGGAGCAATGATGCCAAATCAACATCCATTGCGAAGGCTATGCCCCGTATGCAAAGTCGGTTTCAGTTATGACCAATACCTCTCCCACTCTTGAAATGCTTATATCATCAACGCACTGGATTAAGCTCAGCCTAGCTGAATTAAAAAAACAAATATTGATTTGATGCGTAGTCAGCATTGTCAGCCTTTTCTTCCCCCGGCAGCTTACATCAGCTCATGGAATTGGAAAATAATTTATTTTAATCACATCGATACTAATTGCAGCAAAAATCATCGATAAATATATTTTCTGCTTGCCCATCCCTACTAACTATGACATATCAAATCTGAAAACTGTCTATCGTACTTAGACATTGACGTTACATAACCTTGCCTACCAGTATCTACATTACCTTTAACTAGCCTACTCTAACATTAAACGGTTTTAGCCTATTTATATGTACAATATCCCTAAATCTCCTATTATTTATCTTTCTAATTACATAATTAACATCAGATAATCGCTTAACTATTTGGTAGGGGCCTTTATATAACCTACATAGTTTCAAACTCCTATTTATGGCCCGTCTGGGCGTGTAGAGCCAGATCACCAACTGATTCGGCGTAAACCTTCTGAACTTAGCTTTTCTATCATATCGCATTTTCTGTTTAACCTGTGCCTTTTTTATATTGGCTATGGCACATCGTGTCAAATTATTTCCTAGTTCATGACGTCCCACATAATCAATCATGTTACTATTGCCGCTATTTACTATCATGTCTGTCTGAAATAATGGTTCCCTAGCGTACAGCAACATATGGGGTGAAATTCTAGTGCTGGTCTGTTTGCTTGAATTATAAGCGAAACATACCAGTGGGACATAACTACACCAATTTCGCTGATCGGTGGAGACGTACATGGACAACATCTGACACATTGTTCGATTAAATCGTTCAACTAACCCCTTTTTTTTGCTGGGTGGAACGCAGTGGTGAAGCGTGACTAGGCTCCGAAATACCTTACCGTTTCCTTTACCAAGCGAGACGTGAAAACTGACCCCCTATCCGATACTATTTCCTTAACTCCTCCAAAACGACAGAAAATCTCCTCTATCAAGAACTCACTGATCCTCTGCGCGGTCACCTTAGGCACTGCTCTGCACACTGCATACTTCGATGCATACTTTAAACTCACAATAATATACCTATTACCTCTCAGCGACTTTCTGAATGGACCTAACACATCTATCCCAATCTTCTCCATCAAATGATTCACCACAACAGGTTGCAACTGTGCCACCTGGTTATCCTTCTTCCGCTCCTGGCACAGCATACAGCTTCTTACATATTTATCTATTACTTTCTCAGCATCCTTAATAAAGTACCTCGCTCTGAACTTAGCCAAAGTTTTCGCCAGACCTAAATGACCGCCTGACCATGGATCATCATGAAGTTCCCTCAACACCTCCTGCAATAAGCTTTTAGGAATGACCACCACCATTCTATCATCATTTAAAATTCTGATCTTCGTACACAAAATGCCGTCTACCACACTAAACCCTTTCACCACATTACACCCACTCACTGCTATCCTATCCAACCAATACCTACAATACTCATCTCCAAGCTGCTCATCTTTAACTCTAACTATCTCTATCCTATACAGCTGCATGCCATCGTCGGAGCCCTCTTCAGACTTCTTCTGGTCCTCATCTACTTGACCTAAAGGATTCCTACTCAAGAAATCTGCTATGACGTTGTCTCTTCCTGCACAATGAACAATGTCGAAGTCATACGCCTGGATGCACAGCGACCACCTAGCTAATCTTCCATTCATGTCCTTTCTACCTCTCAGCCAGCACAACGCCTTGTGATCAGTGACAACCTGGAACTTTAAACCCCACAGGAAATGTTTGAAATAGTTCAACGCCCAGACTAAAGCAAGACACTCCTTCTCTGTTGTGGAATATTTCTTCTCTCCTTCACTCAGCTTCCTGGATGCATATGCTATAGGGAACATCACATCACTACCTTGCTTGAGACAGCAGCCAAGAGCCTCACCACTCGCGTCCACATGTAACCTAGTGGTTAATAACTTACTACTAGAATAAAAATGCAAGAACGGGGTGATTCCATAATTTTTATTATCTTCTGGAAGGCTTCTTCTTCATTCCTTCCCCAAATAAACTTGATGTTTTTTTTCAAAAATTTTGTTAAAGGCAGAACTATTTCAGCAAAGTTACTAATAAATTTTCTATAGTAGGAAAACAAACCTAACACAGATTTAAACTGTTTTGCACTGGTTGGGGTCTTTAGTGTTTTTAATGACTGTAATTTCTCATTGTCGGGATTAACTCCTTCCCCGGAGATTTCATGCCCCAATACCGAAATTTTATTATAGCCAAAACTGTACTTATTCGGTTTCAGCGTAAGGTTTGCTTTCTTCAATCTACTCATGACTTCTTCTAACGATTCTAAAAACTCTGGGAAACTATTACCCCAAACTAGGATATTATCTACATCACAAATAGCGTTTTTATATTTAATGCCAGCTAAGACCTTGTCCATTATCCTTTGGAAAACAGCTTGACTCGTTTTGAGCCCAAAAGGTAAAACATTGAATTCATACAACCCCGACGCAGTAATGAATGCTGTTTTATGTTTATCTTTCTCGCATAAACGATGCTGCCAGTAGCCTGAATTTAAGTCTAAGTCCGCAAAGTATCGCGCCCCTGATAAGTAAATCATCAGATCTACTATGATTGGTAACGGGTAACTATCGGTAATGACCTTTTTATTAAGTTTACGATAATCAACACAGAACCTCCAGGACTGATCTGGCTTTTGTACTAGCACCACGGGTGAGGCGTATGCACTCCTTGACTCCCGGATGACACCATTCTTTAGCATCTCATCTATTTGCGTGTTTATTATGTCAAGTTGTTTTGGAGATACTCTATAGGGCGGATGATGGACTGGTATTTCATCTACAGTTCTAATAGTGATTTCTTCTACACTACAGCTGCCTAGCTCTAATGTTGAAAATGCGAAATTCTCTCCATAAGATGAAAGAAGTTTCATAAGTGACTCTATTTCGCCCAGACTCAAGTTCGGGTTTATATCAAGTTCCCTTTTTACATTACATTCTTTAGGTACAGTTGATATAAAGTTCTCAGAATAAGAATAAGAATAAGAAGTTTTTATTTGTATAGAATGTAGGTATTACAATAAGATGTTAACAAAAGTTCAAGAATCCTTGTACATCCTGCCTTTCGGCATGCAAACATTTATGGGTAGACACCGGTACATACATATGACATAGCAGGTTATCAGCGTAGAAAAAAACGAAAAATATGTTCCTATATACTATCACAAGTCATCATTCAAAAAATCGGATATAGAATAGTAACATTTTTGCAACAATAAGTCAGTTAGTCGCTTTTTGAATATTCTAAATGGTTGTTCTTTTATAACTTCAGGTAACTTATTGTATATCTTTGGCGCCATACACATAACGCTTTTTTTTAACAGTGTGGTGTTATAGCTACCTGTGTGCAATAAATTTTGATACTGAGATCTCATACAATTTGTCCTCTTTCGTATCTCACGTAACGATGGAAACAGATGCGGGTTGCTTTTTACAAAAATGGCTATTTCTAGAATGTACAGACATGGGAAGGTTAGTAATTTATGTAATTTGAAAATAGGAACACAGCTGTCCGTAACATGTAAGTTAAAAATTGACCTAACACATCGTTTTTGGGCCTTGAAAATGTTTTCTCTTTCACTACTATTACCCCAGAATATGATGCCAAACCTCAACGTTGAAATAACGAGGCCATGGTAAGCAACAAGGACTGTATTGGTATTAACTTTTTTAGATAGGTTGTATAACATATAGGCGAAAGTACTTAACTTTTTACAAATATATTCAGCTTGAGATTTCCATGTTAATTGATTGTCAATTAATATTCCCAAAAATTTAGCTACCTTAACATTTTCAATCTTATGACCATTATAATTGACGTTTAAGTCTTTGGGATTAATTCGTTGGTAGAAATGCATGATATTAGTTTTTTGTATATTTATTTTTAAATTATTGTAATCAAGCCAGTTTACTATAGATTTAAGAGTGTTGTTAATATCATTTTCATAGTTTTCTTTAATTGTGCATTTAACTAGTGCTGTACTGTCATCAGCAAACAATATGATTGGATGGTCTATTTGAAGTGGAAGGTCGTTGATATAAATTAAGAATAAAGGCGGACCGAGAACGCTTCCTTGAGGGACGCCATATTTAATGTTTCTATAAGAAGATCTGAATTTTATTTCACGTTTTGTATTCAAACAAATATCAGAAATTTCAGTATACTGCATACGACCAGTAAGATAGGATTTAATTAAATTTAATGCATTTCCTCGAATTCCGTAAGCTTGAAGTTTGTTTATAAGTGTCTCATGATCTACGTAGTCAAAGGCCTTTGTCATATCCGTGAAAATGGCGCAAACTGGTGTTTTGTTATCTACGTTCACCATTATAGTTTTTAATAAATCGAATATAGCCATATTGATGTTTTTATCTTTACGGAAACCTTTTTGTTCGTCACAAAGTAGGTTAAATTTTGTCAAATAATTGTAAATTTGTTCATATATAATTTTTTCTATTACTTTAGAGAACACAGGAATAAGAGCAATGGGTCTGTAATTTGACATATTTTCTTTATTGTTTTTTTTATGAAGAGGTTTTACAATTACTGTTTTGAGACTCTTAGGAAATACCCCGGAAGATATACTTGCATTAATAATATGACTTAAAGGACCAGAAATCACATTAGAAACGAACTTTATGACTTTAGTGGAAATGCCGTCGTAACCAAAGCTCTTTTTATTTTTCAATGATCTTATTACCCTTGATACGTCTTGCGGTACAACTGGGGACATGAAAAACGAATTTGGATTATGATGTATGTCCTTTACACGATGAGATGCAGATTTCGGTGAATCCGAGACTTGATCGACGAAAAAATCATTAAATGATTCAGCTATATCTTTAGGGTTAGTTATTATGACACCATGATTATTTATCTTAGAGATGGGTTCATTAATATTATTATTGTTGTTTATTATATGCCAGGCTGTCTTTGATTTGTTTTCCGAGTTTAAAAGTAAGTGGTTGTTTTGAGCTTTTTGAGTTAATTTGACGATTTTTTTAAATTTTTTGGAATAATTACGAAATTTTTGTTTATTTTCCTCTGTGGGTTTTATTCGTTGCTGCCACAGTAGGAAGCGCTGTCTTTTACTGCATATACGAATACCCCGTGATATCCATTTAATTGATTTTCCAAATTTAACAGTTGTGTATTTTATGGGGAAGCACAGATTGTATAGTGAAAGAAACAAATCCAAGAACATATCATATGCTAAGTTTGGATCCTCGCTATTATATACCTCTGAAAAAGTTAATGATAGCAGATGGTTTTTAAATTTGAGTAGATTCTCACCCGAAATATCTCGTGTACTTTTACGCCAAGATTGTATCTGAAATGATTTATTAACTTTGATTTTGAGAATTTGCGCTGTGTGATCAGACAATGCTAAGTCTATTACTTCCCATTTACATTTTTGTCTGTAATTGTGAGCAAAATTATCTAAACAAGTGTCACTGTTAAGCCTGGTGGGAACATTTATTTCTAATTTTAGGTTATAGCTCAGGAGAAAACATTCGAGTTCCAATGTAAATCTATTTCTCAACATTGTATTTATGTTGAAGTCACCACACAATACTATTTTAGAGCCATTTTTAGTACATATAATTTTTAAAATACTGTCTAAATTTTCATAAAATCATTACTATTCACTAATCTCGAAAAATATAAATAGTCATTCTTAGATACTGTATGTACACTTTTTTCTTCTATAGATTCTTGGCCGTTTACGACGTTATTATTATTTTTTGTTCTGTCATGACAGCTCCAACAAACCAGAGGTTGTGAAAATGACGTAACGTTTTGTTCAGAGTATTTACAAAACTTAGCAGAAAATTTTCCTTTAAAAAATACACATTTCTTATTATAGTCAATGATGGCCCCGTTTTTATATAAAAAGTCTTGGCCTAATATTAGACTTTGGTTAATGCCTTTCATCACAAAAAAGTCATTCGTTAAAACACACGAATCCACGATGAAGTTGATTCTTGTTTTGCCCATAATCGTTAGAAAAGAACCCGAAATGGATTTCACAAAATGTTTCGTCTCATTACTGGTATGCTTCAAACCTAGCAGCACAACTAATTCTTCGGCGATGCAAGAGATGGAAGCACCTGTGTCAACTAATGCGTCATACGATCGGTTACCTATACTAATTTTAATAAATGGAGTTTGATCACCATGTTTATTGTTTTCAATCGGGAATTGCTCTTTCATGGACACAGCCCGCAACTCCTCATCCATCTTTATTGACTGTGTCCTGGTTCGTTTGGGTGATCGGTTGGTAGTGGGCTTCTATATCTAGGGGCAACACGAGAGCGGTTAGTTCTGTTCTCGAAGCGCTGCCTTGGGCGAAAATCGTACCTCGGCGTGTGAAAGGATTCGCCATCGCCTTCCCGATGCGGAGTCGCGCTGGACGTGGGCCAGGGCTTGCTGGTCTCCCAGAGATAGGGGACCTTTGGTTGTTAGAAGACGGCGTTTCGAAACGCACGCGCGGAGGCTGCACCGGCAAATTCATCCGCTCACTTTGCACACCACCAAATATCTCTTTCATTTGTACTAGCGTATCATGCAGCTCTGTCCTGGAGCTGTATAGTTTCGTACCTAATTTCTATTTGTAGTAGCTATTTTAAAAACATTTTAATGAAAAATTTTTCATCGGTTATGCCTGCTTGCTGAGCATACTCCGACAGTCTAAAGAAAAAGGCATCTACTTCCTCTTGTCTGTCTTGTCGTGCGTTGTAAAATTTTTCGACAAAATCTATCCCCACCGAAAATTCCTTTTTGAGGCCATCGCAAATTTCTTTGAATGAAAGACCGTCTTTATAGATGAATTTAAAATAAGCGAGTGCCGGGCCGTCCAGGTACGCTCCCAAAATGAGCCCTAAGTCCTGTTCTTGCCATTTATTTATAGCGGCGACAACCTTGAACTGCAAGAGGACAGCCTCGAAACTGAACTTTGTTCCCGTCCCCGTAAAAACTGGCTGTGCCAATATTCTATTTACAATTAAAATAGACCACTTATCTTTATTTTCTCTGCGTTTGCTCGTCGGTTGGGGTTCTCGCCGACAGGACTTTCGTTCCTCGTAACGACGCTGTTGACGCCGTTAGGTTGATTATGAGTTGTAGATATTTTCGGGATATTTAATAAATATCTAGTCAGCAGATTGATGTTGGATTTTTCATAATCATCATCAGGAATGCTGAGTAATGGCTCACCTATCAAAAAATGACCAGGTGTGAGTGGTGACATTGTCTCAGCAGTGTTATCTAACTGGCATAATGGACGGGAGTTGAGGCAAGCTTCTATTTGTGTTAGCAATGTCGCCATCTCTTCATAGGTAAGTTTTGCGTCTTTGCTGACTCTTGCTAGATGCCTCTTTGCAGCTTGAATGCCGGCTTCCCAGAGACCGCCACAGTTTGGCATTCGCGGCGGAATAAAATGCCACGTAGTTCCATCGGTTGCCAAATGTTCAGCAATTTCTTTAGCAATGCTTCGTTCACCTACCTTGAAAAGGTCTTTAAGCTCTTTTGCAGCCCCAACGAAATTGGTGCCGTTGTCACTAAACAGATGAGTACATCGACCTCGACGTGCGACAAATCGCCGAAATGCAGCCAGGAATGCTTGAGAAGTTAAGTCTGTTACGGCTTCTAAGTGTATGGCACGGGTCGCCATACACACAAATAGACAGATGTAACCTTTAGTAGCATGGTGCCCTCTTCCTTTTGATGCTCCTAACATTATCGGACCTGCATAGTCGACTCCACTGTTTAAAAAGGCCCGCTGTGGACTCACCCTGACAGCTGGTAATTCACCCATTAACTGGTGGTTTATCTTGCCTTTATTGATAATGCAAACATTACAAGTCCTTATGCATTTTCTTACTGCTGATTTTAAGTTAATTATCCAATAATGACTCCTTAGGTATGTCATCATCACTTGTATACCACCATGTAAAGTTTGTTTGTGTGCTTCGTTAATCAACAATGTAGTGATGTGTTGATTACTCGGTATTATTATTGGATGTTTGGTTGTCACTGGTAAATTAGCGTTTTGTAAACGACCTCCTACTCTCAGCAGATTGTTTTTATCTAAAAATGGTGTCAAGCTAATTAATGAACTTGATTGTCTTACTTTGCCATTTTTCTTAATGTTATCTATTTCTCTCTCATATACTGTCTGCTGATAGTATTTAATGCAATTTTGTAAAATAAAATTCATTTCACCAGTAGTCAAATACTTCTCTTTGTTTTTATTGCTTAGTAATCTACGGCAATAAGCAAGTACCCTTTTTATTCTAGTCAGGTTCGAAAATATTTCCCAAATTGGTTTTTCTTCATTTTCAGTTGTAAAAGTACATATTGATTTTAACTCCAAATCTGTCTCTGTATTTTCTGATCTTCTCAAATGAACTTTCCCTTTTGACAGCCACTCTGGCCCCTTCCACCACATCTTCTCTTTCTTCAGATCTGCTAGGAACATTCCTCTAGATGCAATGTCAGCAGGATTTTCTTGTGATGCAACATGGTACCATTGGGTGTTGTTTGTATTGTCTTTGATTGCCACTACTCGATTTGCTATGAAGGTCTTCCATTTCTGAGGTTCGCCTTGAAGCCACGCCAGCACAATAGTTGAATCTATCCAGCAGAACGTTTGATTGAAAGGAATTCTCATGGCTACTGTTACTTGTTTTAGAAGCCTTGACAACAATAGAGCTCCACACAGCTCAAGACGAGGAAGCGATATTGTTTTTAATGGAGCAACTTTGGTTCTCGATGCAATTAAATTTGTAGATATGGTACCATCCTGTTGTTCCACTCTGCAGTATACAACGCCTGCATAGGCTCGAGTTGAGGCATCGCTAAATCCGTGCAGTTGTATTGCTTTTCTATTGCTGCTGTAAGAGTTTAACCATCGGTCTAGAGAAATCTGGTTGACATTCTCGAAATCCTCTCTTATCTTCAACCAATCTGAGGTTAATTGTTCAGATAATGGTTGATCCCATTGTGTGCCAACTAACCATAGTTTTTGTATAAGCATCTTAGCGAGCACAATGCTTGGCGATATCCATCCTAATGGATCGTAGAGTTTTTGAACATCTGACAAAACATTTCTTTTGTAATAGTAGATGGAAGTGCAGGGAGACTGATTTTGTATAGAAATTGATCAGTACCAAGATTCCATGCGATACCCAACGCTTTCACAGTACCATCAAGGTTTATATCAAGTTGGATGCTTGAAGAAATGTTGCTTGGTTCCATCGACTTCATCAACTCGATATTATTTGATGACCACTTCTTCAACTCAAACCCTCCCTTACTTAACATAGCCTTTAGTTGATTACTAGCTTCTATGGCTTCTTTAACAGTGTCACAACCCGACATTACGTCATCGACGTAAAAATCTGACAAAGTAATGTCAGCAGCTACTGGATAGTTATCTCTTTCTTCAAGTGCGAGTTGGATCAAGGTCTTCACTGCTAGATAAGGTGATGAAGCAGTCCCGAAGGTCACGGTAAGTAATCTATAGTCTTTAATTTCTTCATTGCTATCATTTCTCCACAGAATTCTTTGAAAATCAGCATCTTCCTTGTGTATCATGATCATCCTGTACATCTTTTGTATGTCTGCAGCGAAACAGATGGCGTGCATTCTCCAGCGCATGATTATACAACGCAAGTCTTCTTGGAGAACTGGACCAGGTAAGAGTTCATCATTTAATGATATGCCATTTGTTCCCTTACAGGATGCGTCGAAAACAATGCAGGTTTTCGTGGTTTCCTTTTCTTCACGCAGGACTGGATGATGAGGCAAGTAAACAGATTTTTTTGTATATATTTCTTTTTCAGGTACTTCTTCTATGTGACCTAAATTTTTGTAGTCTTCTATAACCTTTTCATATTCTTCTTTTAACTTAGGCTGTTTTTTAAACCTTCTCTCTAATTGTATCAATCTTGTTTTAGCTATGTCTCGTGTATTTCCTTCTGTTGATTGTATACAATTTGTTTTAAACGGTAGTTTAACTATGAATCTTCCTTGTTCATTCCTTGAGTATTTTTTGTGATAAATTTCTTCACATATTTGTTCTTCCTTTGTATTCGTTCGCCTTGTAGTTGTGTCTATTTCCCAGAGCGACTTTAACATGTTATCGACAACTACTTGGTGATGCATGACAAGAAATGAATGTTCCTTTTGTGTTGTATTTACTTCTCCAAATAAAATCCAACCTAGGGTTGTTTTCTGAGCACATGGAGATCCTGGTGGACCTTTGATTAAATCTTGTTCGACTATTCGTGCATACTCCTTGACACCAATTAGCATATCTATCGGGCCTGGGTTGTTGTACTCTGGATCTGCAAGATCGAGACCCGCTAGGTGCTGCCAGTTGTGAACAATCATTGTGTGATGTGGTATTCTCGTGGTCAGTTGCTTGGACATGACGTAAGCTTCGACGTGCATGTTGAATTCTGGTTTCCTTCTTGATAATATGTTTAGTTGAACCACGTGTTTAATTGGTGCTTGCATAGAACCCACACCTGTTACAGTGCCATCAATTGATTTTCTTTGTAGCTTCAATAACTGAGTTGCCTTTTCACTTATGAAGCTCGCTTGTGAGCCTTGATCTACAAGAACCCTTAACAGTGTCGCTTGTCCATTTTTTCCCTTTGCTTTGACTAGTGCAGTTGTTAATAATGCTTTTCCAGAAGCTCCGATACCAACATGAAGAGTTGTTATAGCCTCCTTGTTGGCTTCTTGTTGAGATGTCGTTGGTTGTATTGGTTCCGTTTCTGCGCTATCCTTCGACTTCTCTGCTTTGTGAAGCAAGGAATGGTGACGTCTTCTACATACCCGACAAGTAACTGGTACTTTGCATTTGTAAACTGAATGACCCGGAAGCAGGCAGTTGAAGCAAAGTTGTTTTTCTTTCACATAATTGTTACGTTGTGTAAGGGCCATTTTAATAAATTCTTTGCAATGACATAAAGTATGCTTTTCACTACAAAGCGCACAGGTTTTATCTTTGACAACATTTGCGGCATGGTAAGATCGCTCTTTGACTGTACGATCTTTACTTGTTACGGGTTGTATCATTTCCAGTGTTCTAAATTTTGATTCCAAAAATCTTTTCAACTCTTCCCAAGATGGCACTTCTTCAGACTTTTCCTTATAAGCAAAAGTTTCCCACTCTTTATGTGACTCCTGGTCCAACTTCTGAATCACCAGAAATATAATTAAAGGATCCCAGGAATCGGTGTTAATTTTCAAGTTGTTTAGGTTATTTATGCACTCTGTCGTAGTATCCAATAAAGTTTTTATACTGTTAGCTGTTTGTGTTGTGATTTTCTTTTGATTAAAAAGCCTTTTCAAAACAGAGAACACAATAACACGTTTGTTGCCGTATCTGCCTTTTAGTAATTGCCATGCTTGATCGTAATTGCTGTCCGTAACTTGAATGTGCCGTAATATTACTTCTGCTTCGCCGGTAACACTAGACTTCAGGTAATGCAGTTTTTGAACGTCGCTGATTGAGGGATTTTTGTGCACAAGTGATGTAAACATGTCTTGGTATGTAGGCCACTCCTCGTATTGTCCCGAAAAGGTTGGTAATTGAATCCGAGGCAGTTTTACGGCTGAACATTGGTCTTGGCCACTAAATACTGAAGAGTTTGCAGTTTCCATTGCTGTATGTTGATTTTTGCTCAACATGTCTGTCAAGTCTGCTTGTAGACAGAGGTACAGGTCTTCAATGACAAAGTAGTCTTCATTGAGAAAGTAAGGTATTGCTCCACGCTTCTCTCTCGAAGTACACTGTGTTAACATCTCATGAGCTTGTTTAAAAGAACTCCAATACTCTTCAATGCACTTCACTCTAGCCCTTATGTAACCGTCTGTAAGTCTCACTTTAGGGCATTTTTTTAAGTTCGTTTGTGTTTTTTGTATTAAGTTTGCAACATCTTCTAATGTATTCAGATACTTTTGTTGTTCCGAAGTTAACGTAACCATTGTAGCTGTCTATTTATGTAATAAGTATCACGTGTGTTATGAATTGCTAACCACACTGTCCACACTGTTTAAAAAATATCTATTATAACTTAAACTTCCAAGAAACGGCGCAGTTTTTGTAGTAAACAAGTCGTCTTATCTCTGGAATGCGGCTGCCTATTGTTCTCAGCTCGCTCGGACTCCAATTCACTAATGACCCACAGGTGTGCAGGTTCGAACGATCCGGCTCGAAGGACCATATGTTGACGCCGTTAGGTTGATTATGAGTTGTAGATATTTTCGGGATATTTAATAAATAAAATTACGCGACTGTTTGCTAGCTCTGTATTGAGGCAACTGACATCATGACATGCAAAACGATCGGACAGACGCGACGTACACTCGTTGATAGGGCTTCGCGCACTGTTCTCGCCGTGCACACGCGAAAATATGTTTTTTCGTATTTTTTCTTAGATTTTTACTTATTTACCGGGATTTTCACTACCCGGCGCCTCCACCATTTGTAAAAGGGGGACGCAGCCAGAGGCTGAAAAAAATACTATTGGACTTCTACGACGTATATTTATTCAAACGTGCCGCTCGTAGGTCGGCTCTCATAGAAGTGCCCGCTAAACAAAAAACTACACGCGTTCGATATATTTCTAAATATTCTGTATTCGATTTCCTTCCAAACTTAAAACAAATATAAGTCGCCAGCTTTAGGTGTCAGCGGCCGAACAGGTTGCTCGTCCTATGTGGTAAGCCTCTACAGTACTTACTAGTGATGGGCTTTTTATTTTTTTAGGACGTCAAAATCAAAGATTCGATTAAATTCAGTAGAGAGTTTAATAACATGATAAAAATATAACTTCCTATTTTTCTTTTTTAGGGTGATGTTGACATTATAAGCATTTATACCCAAATAACCAGGAGGCCAGAATCATGAAGAAGACTTAGGTTTTACGGGGTTGGAATCATTACCGGTAAAGAATAACTATTACTACCAGGAGGCAAACCACTAGGAGGCTAGAATCATGAAGAAGTATTTGCAGGGCTAGAGTCATAAGCGGTAGAGATCAAAGAGTACTATGACTTCAGAATTGAAAATCACCCGGTACTCTTTTTACCACTCATGATACCAGCCTAGCTTCCTCATGATTACAATATCCTATCTGGTACTCAAGTTAGTTTTTCCCGATACGGGAATGATCTGATAGCGTATAGAGCTTTCTCTTTCAATTTTTTGTAACGAATATTGTTGTTTTCTTCTTATTGTTTTGTCGCCTGTCTGTCTTATCTAACTTGCATATCCCGACGTTTAAACGGTAATTACTTATTTAATGCATTGCTTTCCTAAATTCAAGTAAAACTTCTATTAACTTCGATTAATTCTTCATATTATTACTGAGACGAGTTAGCACAACTGTATTTTTTGATTTTCTGTTCTCTAAAATAAAATATTGTGCCAATTGCTTACTACATAATTTGGAGTGGTCGAATCGCATGCCAATAAATTAACTTCGTGCAAATCACCACATAAAAAATAATATTATTAAAAAGGGTCGATTGGCACATTTCGGGCGAGTTAAATTCGTGCAAATCGTCCAATAACCCAATTTAATATTTGCTTATCCTGTTTTTATTATGATGACTTCACCCTTTTTAATTGATATTTGTATAAATATTGACAACTCTGAAATTATTAGTACTAGGCTGACATTTGCGGATGGAAACTTTTGCATACGTACACTACGTACCAAAGTAAGGAAAGTACCTACTTTTTTAAACAAGCACTTACATTAATATGATGAGAGTTAGACCTTTTAATTAATGGTATGAATATGAAACATTTAAGATATTTTGTCATTCGATACTTGTCGTTTTTGTGGGGTGTGACTTTTTTTGTAAATGTGAATTCATTTAGCATATTTAAAGCAACTGAAAATATAATGTGTATATATAAAAGCAATATGCTAATGTCAGAAGATACTAACAATTATTCGTGTCATTTTTGAAGCATGCATAACTGTGGCAATAGTGTCAAATACTACTTTTTTGGGCAACATACATCAGACAGATCCAATGAATATTTTCAATATATTTATACCAAACTAATTTCAAAGATTGATGCTGATTAAATGCCTTGTGGATTTAAACTTCTAAAATCAAATACTTGACAGGCTTTTCAAAAATGATTTCTTTTCCTTGAAATCTGTGAACTCGCTAAAATTAAAATGTTTTTTGGTTTCTGTATTGTTTGCGATCTTGGTGATCCTACTTATGGTAAACAGGATTGGTAAGATGTACTCCTACGAAGATCATAATTTACTTGAAGTCCTAATTCGTGTACTCTTGGAGGGCTAGATTGATATCCGTTGCGGAAAGCCTATGAAGGAATTGAGAGCAACGTAATATCTCTCCAGTTACTGCATTGACTAAGATCTCCCTTCTTGGGTTATCAAAAGAACCTTGTTCCGTTCGTCCGGAAGCTCTTCTAGATCATCTCAATGTGAGGTGACAAAACTTCTCCAGCATAAGTCAGCTTATAGCATTATCACAATTATCAGGTGGAGTCCTGATGCTTTGCCTGTCTTCACAGAGAGGACTGCTCCAGCAACTTCCGAAGCTGACGATGGTTCCGTGTCGATGTCGAGGGGCCGTCATGGTATAGAACTTGCAGCGCGTCAGGTCAACACCTGACGCGCTCCAACTTATCAGCAACATCAACATGTTGCTGATAATCGGCAGACCTCCTCAAAGTGTTATCGCCAGCTCCTACAAGCTGCCCTTCCGACGTCACTATGAGCTGACCCTCTTTAGACTTAAGCGGCTTCTTCTAAAACTTGCTGTTACCTGCCATGGCTTTGGTAGCTTCATACAGTTAGTTACAATATGTTACCGTTATTTGTAGCTTGTTGAGGACGATCAGCAATGTCATCAGCCCGCTGCATCCTATCTATGTGAGTGCTTTCTTTGCCTTTCTGACGCATTATGGGTCTTAAACAAGCTTAACTGAAGGTTTCTTCTGTCTTGTGATTTCCAGTCATGTGTGTCGTGACACCCAGTTTTCGTGAGCATGCGTCGATTTGAGTCCTAGAGCGGTGCAAATTATTTTACTCAAAGTAATGCGGCTTGCCGGGTTCTTATCTATAAGTAATGGATGTTTTCATTAAATAACCATTGCTTAGAAGACGTGCTATGCAGACCTCAAATAAATCACAATAAAAAGGTGGATCATGAAGTACTAACCTAATTTTCAAAGGATAACTAATTCGACCAATTTTAGTCAATAATGTCCGTTGATACTCGACCTCGACATAACGGATACCGTTTACTATCTATGAAAACTTAAACCACCAACACTGTCACAGCATCATCTTGAATTCCTAACTAAAACAAAAGCAACCTCCATCATTTATCGTCAAGACACCGTTCCAAAAACTGATGAATCATTCCCAAAGGTTTCTAATGTCAAGCAAAATTATCACTCAAGAAACTTAGCAGGTCATTTAGTATTACGAAGCACAGATTTTACCAAGCTGCCAATACTTATTGTTCAGGGAAAATTTAGTGGCCATATATCAATAATACAAAGGCCATGGTACAATAAACCTTGGCAAGTTTAGAAGTTGTGTTACAAGTAAATTGCAACCCTTATTTTGGTGGCAAGTTTTCGGGTACTTGACTTAAGAACTGTAAAGATTACGCAAAGTTTTTTCTTTATGTGTGCGCCGCACGTATTTTAGAGTTTGCATTTTTTTAATGAATTTATACAGGTTGACTTTGAATGAATTTTTATTTATTTTAGGAGGTGAAAGTTTTCATGATAAGAACGACTTTCAGTATAGGATCAAGCTTAAAATATGAAAGCTAAGCTCCTTAATATCTAGGTACATACTTATTGAACAAAATACGGCTAGCAAAACCTGCACCGGTCAATAGTGTACGGTAGGTATAGGCATGAAGATTTATTTTATGCGAGACTATTTTCTCCTTTTTTGTTTTACAGTTAAATGAAGCAGGGTCTTTTTCGAGTCACATTTCTAAAAAATAATACATCACAAATGCCGTGTAAAAAATGTTGGCTTGGCAAAATATCAACTTGGGCTGTGTGTGTACAGTCGTGAACCGTTGTTGATTTTTGATTAAACCCAAATTAGATCGATGTCGAAAAATACAAACTTATTTCACAAAACGCACGATAGCGATTGTTAGAAGTTCAATATGTAAGGGATTGGCCACGCGAAATTTCAATAGCGCATGTCAAAAACATTTAAGAAGTTATGAAAATCGCTATACCTAATATTTAACTACAGCTTTTCATGCCTATTTCCACGAAAAACGTAACAATAAGTGACAATATCTTAAAAAAAATTCTCTGATCTAAGGCACTTGTGCCACCGCCGACGATCAGCGTGTAAAGCTAGAAACTAAAAACTAGCCAAGTGCGAGTCGGACTTGCGTACTGAGGGTTCCGTACATTCACCAAAATAATTTAATAACATTAATGAAGTTCATAGACTATGAGGGCACCGAATATTGCTGTAACGGTAAGATAAACAGAATTGAGAGACAAAATTAACTTCATCATATCAGCCGAAAGACGTCCACTGCTGGACATAGGCCTCCCCAAGCGTCGCCACATTGACCGGTCCCGCGCGTCCCGCATCCAGCGGATCCCCGCAACCTTCAACAGGTAAATTAACTTTGCCGTTGGAAAACTGACGTCCCCATACATTGACATAAGTCGCGGTCAGTTTACCAACTGCAAATAATTTAATAACTTTTTTTTATGTAGGTACAAGCTTACGGCTTTCGGATTTTTTATTTACTTGTGTTATAAGACATTGCTTTTTGCCAAATTTCATGGTTTTAATTCCCTTGCGAGTGTAAAATATGCGTCATTAACAGCTGTATCTCTTGATCACGTTGATCTGGAATTTAGATTTTTTCATTGCTGCAAGGGGTTAAAAACTTGTGAAACTTGTGTATACTATATTAATTTCAATTCGCAGACAGACGGACAGACAGACAAACGGACCACAAAGTCATCCTATAAGGGTTCAGTTGCCTTTTGAGGTACGGAACTCTAAAAACGAGTTGGCGAGAAGTGAGTGTGTAGTTCCGATAGTTTTGTCGCTCGGCTAGAAGCGAGTATTCTTGTGCGACGGGCGATTACTCGCACCACTCGCTCGGGGCGGCCGCACAGTAGTTGTAGATAGAAATTACTGCTGATTGGTCTCTCGGCGTAAGTTCTGATCGCCAAGCGAGCAAGCGAGCATCGCTGAGCGAGTATAACTTTAATAGATGTTGTCGCTGCGACAAACTTGGGTTGAGAGGGTACTCGCCGGCACTGTGCCAGCGATTATGTATTACTATATCTTATATCTTTTGTACGTACTTTCAGCAAGAAAATAGTCGATAGTTAATCGCTTACTCGTCGGCGGTGGAACAATTGCCTAAGGTATCGCCTTGGATTCTCAACTTTACCGATATTGGGGCAATTGAACATGTGAGAACCATTTCCTCATTTATAAATCAAGATATAGCATATAAAGTAGGAACTCGTTTTATTGGCTGTTCATCTTCGTGATAATAGATCCTAGAGAAGATTTATGGCTTCGTAAAGCGTCTTTGTTATGATCTAAAGAATTTATGGTAAATCAACTAACAATTCTTTAAGTTTAATCTCCTCCTAAGTTTGTAATCATTCATAATATCGCTCATATTAATTCACATACACACACCACACACTCACCACAAACACACAACACACACATACATACCTACACATGAAATGGCATTTAAATAGGATTATTCTATAATGGAAGGCTACTAAGGAATCGCTATTTATGTAAGGGTATAAACTGCAATCCGAGATACAGAAAGTCCTTTAAGTACAAACTCCTAGCAGTACATTCTCATTTTAATTTTTCCTGTATTATGTGTGTAATAATCACAAAATTATCTTTGTGGAATATGATTGTGGTTATGATTTGATTTGAATTCGCTTGTTTGTTTTTTGTTTGTGTATAACATAATAATTATCGAAAAAGAACTAATGATATTGGCATAATAATAAATCAGTCGTAAAAAATCGATTGAAGAAAAGATAATCCAATAGAGAGAAAGCTTAAAGCCTACAGTGTTTACAGGTCGTGAGGTTAAATCGGGCTAGCGGATACGAACCAATGTATCATTGTTTGTAATCGTAAACTGAGTATGCGCGATATAATAATATGTTGTTCAAACTTGAGCAGTATATGGGTTGCAGATTAATGGGTTGGTTTCAATATGGGCACGCCTGGCGCAATAATTCTTAAACCTTGTTTGTACTTTTTTACTATTCTTCTCTGTTTCTATGTGATTGTTGTTGTTGTGTAGTGGCTTTTGTTGCCTGGAATTGGCTCCTATCTTAGAGTTAAAATCACTCATGATCAAACATAGCTTTTGTTTGGCCATTTTGGGGATGGCCTTTTCCAACTCCAAGTAGAATCCGTATATGACGTCTGGCTTTGCATAGCTAGTAGGGGCACAAACTTGTATAATGTTCAAGTTTATAGGCAACGCCTTCAGCTTGATAGTAATTATATTGTTTTAATTTATTTTTTATCTTATTTTAGTTTATGAATGGAAATGGTGACCAAATTGTTTGTTTTAATTTAATTTATATTTTTTATTAATTTATGAATGGAAATGATGACCAAATTGTTCTCACCTGTCCTATATTTTAACATGACCGTTAATTACTTAAATAGCAAACTTCGGACACTTGATACAAATGTAAAAATTAGTTGTTTAAGCACAGTAGTTTGTTTGTTATTGTGACACTGTAGTATTTTAAAATTATTTATATTGCTGTGCCCTAGCAGGGTTCATGTATGAAACCTTTATATTTGTAACAACTTTGTAAACTACATAAATGCAATAAATGATTACCTATGATTATGATTATTATGATTATGATTACGGTCACTAACCGGCTCAAATCCGAACACATAATTCCTTAGATGTTTTAGAATCAAATATGCTACTCCATTGCGGCTGTTGTTGTCGTTTCCAAAGGAGTAAATCGCATGGTTGTCGATAAGAAAATGTCCGCTTTCATTCCCGTGGGTTTCAGCCAATCCGTAGACGTTCAAACCACACCGAGTTAATTCTCGTTCAACGCGGTGTCGAGTTTTCCATTTCCTAGTAGCCCACGTAGGTTCCACGTATTCACTCCACCTATCTTCTGAATTTTCGTAGTTTAAAGGGATTTCCTGTAGCATAGTTTCCATGGCAAGCCTGGTTGCCTGCTCTACGATGGCCCATCCAATCGTGATTCCTTTGTCTTTACTTGCATGATGATTTTCTTGGTGGAATAGTTGCAGTGGTTTACCCTTGCCTTCTGCATCATGGTTTTTGAGGTAATTTAAGCCCCAAGGCAAATGAAACTTCTTCCAACCGGTTGCCCAGTCAGGTATTTGGTTATACCACTAATGTTCGGGAACCTCGTTCGTTATCCAGCAGGGGAGCACGGGAGCACCGTGACTGCTGGAGCCGTTGCCGTCAGCTATTCATACGAACCGCTGACGCGTGCAGGTGAGTTTGACAATTGGGGGCCGGGCCTATTATATTATTTTAATAAAAAAGTTCTTAATGTATTTGCGTCTTTTTTGTTATTTTTGGTTATTGTTATAATGATTATTATACAATTTCATAAAAAGTAATAATGCTTTATTCTATACAAAGAAAAACATCTAAAAAAGTGGGACAGGGCTAAGCGACGGTTACTACAATTATTTTGAGAAATGCTAATACATATATAGAGTTTTGTACTAGAGTAATTACAATTGCAACTAACTCCTTTGTATTAAACAAAGACATGACGTATATTGCGTTTTTTGATTTCTATTTCACTACACTACACTGAAGCGATACTCTGATACAAAAACAAAATGTTGACTGAGGGGCACAGATGGAAGGTCGCGTCCTGTCACACGCCTGACGTGTGTGAACAGAAAGTCCTTGACGGGACTCGGATGCACGGCTTTAGCAAGGCCCTGTCACGTCCCGCGCACGGCCCTGATATGTGTTTTAGATCTTTACAATAACAGTATAGATTTAACAATTAACTTTTTGAATGAGACTCGAATAAATTATAAGTTAGTCAGTTCACGTACTTCACGTAGTGATCTTGTCGAGGGGTCGTCATCCTTAATGTCCCTCGTTACGTGACGTGTAATAATCTCTTTTTGAATGATATTAAAAATAAATTTTGGAAGCGCGTTAGGTTTAAGCTGGATTTGATCTTGGGACTAATTGGGACGCTGTCAAAATTGATCGTCAGGTGGGAAGGGTCAGATCAAAAGCCCAGACATATACATATATGACTAGGGTTATCTTTGGGTAATTGTGTGGTTACGACAAATTACGGTTTTGAATGGTTTGAATTTATTTTACTGATAAACATGTTGGTAGATAGCAAAATGGATTTCAACTTTATCATATACTAGCAAACTGGTCTGTATTTTGGTTGAGTTTTCTAAATTAATGAGCTAGGCTTTCTCAACAGTTGGTAAACTTTTCACATAATTATGTAAGTTCACAATCACATTTATATAAGTGGATGTGTGCATGCAGACGCATGTGTTTATAAGTTTTGAATGCGAAAGCGCTATACATCACTGGTCCTCTAAATCAGTGTTTCTTAACTCGGCTATTTTGGTTCGGAGACCCTTAAGGGTCTGCAGTCTCATCTATGGACCATTTAAGAACAATAAATAAATGTCACCAAAAGTCTCGCAATGAACAGTTTCATAATCATCTCAAAAGACGCTTGCTTAGCATCTCTTGGCAAAGTTGTCTCGCATGTTTGAGCTGACAAAATCCTTAAGGCAAGATATTGTTTTCTAACTTTAGAGTCTAAATTAATGTAAAAAAAAAACTAAGTTCAGTCACTGACAGACAACCCTGTGCGTTGTCTGTCAGTGACTGAACTTAGTTATTTTTTATATAATATGCTGGATCTAGAAGCATACAATTTTATCTAAATGTTCCTATGACAATAAAGGGAATCGCCCAATGGTTTGTATCATGATAAGACGTCATCAACATTTATCAGTATCTGCAATTCTAAATTGAATTATACAAGTGTAAAGACGCCATTGTTAACTGGAATACATTTCCTCATTTCTCTATTACATTTTACATAATATACATAAAGTCGTTACTATTGAATGTGAGGACAAAGACGAAGATGTATGCTACATAATGGATCAATACAGCAATATCGGCTTGGAATATAAAAGAGCACTGTGGTTTGTATTCAGGAGGCAATTCAAATATGAAATACGTTGGCCTAGTATTTGAATATATCATTCAGGTTTTAGTGATCTATGTAGGTTTAGGGTGTAAAAAGTAATGTGCCGTAAGTAGATTAATTTTCAAGTGTCTAGTCAGGGATCCTGCCGTTTAGTCGAAAAGATTTTGACAAAACTTCACTACCCAAACAAACTTTAGGAACCTTTTTTATACCAATAAAATATTTAGAATGATTTTAGTACGCCATTTGGTCAAATTTTTACTTGGCAGAATATTACCAATGACAGTGTCAGTAAAGCATTTTGTCTTTAATCAAATGAACAATCTTAAGACACTAAACGTTTGGTCAAATGATTTGTTATGACAAAAACGTAAAACGTCGCTGACGACCGCATGCAGCCCTGGGTACACATGGTTGCATTGAATTTGAATGGTAATGATTCAGATAGTGAAAATCATGATATTGACAGTAATTAGATTTATTATTTACAATTAACAGTTGGATAAAATATATCAGTGTTAATAAATTATTAGTTAACTTTTAGTTTACATTTTTAGATTTGTTATTTAGTTTGAATGAAATATAATATTAATACGAAGAAAATTAAGCGTTAGTTACAATTTTAAGTTTAGGTCAATTGTGGTACTTCAAAGTAGAACTATGTATTTTAATTTAGGTGTATGGTATATAAGATGTAATTGGTAGTTTAGCAACGATGTGATTAGTTTGCCAGTTTAGCAACCATATGATTGATTTGCCAGTTTAGCAACCATGTGACTGGTTTGCCAGTTTAGAAACCATGTGACTGGTTTTCCAGTTTAGCAACCATGTGATTGGTTTGCCAGTTTAGCAACCATATAATTGGTTTGCCAGTTTAGCAACCATATGATTGGTTTGCCAGTTTAGCAACCATGTGATTGGTTTGCCAGTTTAGAAACCATGTGACTGGTTTGCCAGTTTAGAAACCATGTGACTGGTTTTCCAGTTTAGCAACCATGTGATTGGTTTGCCAGTTTAGCAACCATATAATTGGTTTGCCAGTTTAGCAACCATATGATTGGTTTGCCAGTTAGCAACCATGTGATTGGTTTGCCAGTTTAGAAACCATGTGACTGGTTTGCCAGTTTGCGACTAAGTGATAGACTTGCCAAATAATGTAAAATGTTAATTACTGTGTGTTAGACAGTGTGCTAGTGAAATAATGAGATTAATTTGTTAAAACATAAATTATACGCTATTGAATTAAATAATGTTAAATTATATTACCTCAATTACTAGTTCGATCATATTAGATACGAAAATGATGTTGAAATAAGTATAAAATTGATAATATTTTCCTGTTACACATTACGTACATTTGTTTTTCTCCATGCTTTTTGTGTAAAAGGGATCGATCGCCCAAGTGTTAGGTTACCCCTGGTGTGTTGAAGACATTTTCAAGGTCAAGATGGACGAGTATTAGGTTAATTTATCTGTATTTTAATAATCGACTAAACTGACATTTCGAATATTGTTTTATGTGGCAACACCAAGCGGTGACGGTGGACAGAAAAGAAAAGGAAAAAAAGGAAGGAACGTTCGGGCAATCGATTCGTTCACTGGTTTTTGTTTGGGGAGCTAGGACTAACGGAAGTCAGCCGGTCGGTACTTAAGGATAATTATTGTGGCTGTTGGATTATTTAAATTTGATGATTGTAGTAGATTGCAAAAAGGGAATATATATGCAAAAACAATGAACTAAAAGAAACAGTATTACGACAGCAAGTTTATATCAATACATTAAAGGATATCTGTACCAGTCCTATAAAGTTGCCAAGACAAAAGTTACAGTCTCCACAAAAAAAAATAGACGTTCTATTACGGACAATCTTCGTGTAACTATCCTTAGGCCAAGAATACTCATCGAGCCAAACTGAAAAGGACTGCATTGAGAGCGCCAACCTAGAAAAATGGACAGTGACGGAACATGAGAAACCTTTGTATCCATATCTGGTGTACATGAAAACCTTACCTTGAAACAAATGAGTAACGACTTACTTGCCAAGAAAAATGACACAATATCTAAATAAATTGTTTGCGATCTATTATCAATTAAAAAAACAACAGTTTTTGCACCAATATACAACGATAAGCAAACACAGACAGATGCATCGGAATCTACCGAGTACAGCAATTATGTCAAAAAATAAATTTATAAACACAAGAAGATACCACAAGATCAAAGAGTAATAACAAAAGACATTGGAGAATAAGAAAAATATGCTTTCTCAGTAACTGCAATCATAGCGGTGCACTGGAAATATTGGACAACACTTTTGGCCGACACTTCGAGTTCTGTCATTACCTGTCATGTAATAGTAATATAAAGGACATTATATCAAATATGTTTTATAAGATACAGCAGTATAGCTTGGATGATTACTGTATCATTGTGATTGGTGAACAGGATTTAAAGGCACCGGCGATTCGATTGAAATGGTCAGGTTAATTAGAGAAACTCTCAAAAATATAACTAATACAAATGTTATTATATGTTGCCCTACTTATGTACAAGGGGTTCTGATACAAAATTATAAGGCAGAAATGTTTAATAGATTACTTTACATGGACATAGAAAACCACAGTTATGCTATTTTTTTTGACAGTAATTATGAGCTATCCGATGAGACATTTTCGTATAATACGGGCAAAATTAACAAACTCGGTTAAAAACGTATTTATGACAGTGTTTTCCGCCGCCTACTAGTTGATATTGAGACCTATCCAACGGAACATATTTCGTTGGATAGGTCTCAATATCAACTGTTGTAATTCTCCAAAATCGCCAAAAACATCCCAAAAAACGCTTTTTTGTCCCATTATATAAAAGGGTTATCGATAGGGACAGTAGTTCTGGAAAAAAAAACAAAAATTACACCAAAATATAGCTGGTATCTTAAATAAAATGATTTATACGAAATCACAATTTTCGCCTTAGAAAAGCAGATTGGCCATACGAGTATAGATTTTATTTGTCTGACTGAAACTTTTATAAAATCAGGACATGAAACTTACAAATTTTAACTTAGCTGCTAGCACAAGACGCGGGAAAAAACGTGGTGGAACATGCGTTTTAGTAAGCAAAGGTTTAATTTTTAGACCTTTACCGATAACAAAGGTTGACTGGTAGACAATGCCTTGCTGCATTAAGTCCGCCTATGTATCACCATTGTACATGAAGTTTAAATAAATAAATAAATAACTGAGCCATAATCTACTTATAGTGTAACCCGCAAAGTTCATCATCATCATCATTTCAGCCGAAAGACATAGCTACTGCTGCTGCTGGACATAGGGGCCACATTGACCAATCCCGTGCGTCTCGCATCCAACGCTTTCCCGCAACCTTAACCCGGTCATCGGTCCACTTAGTGGGAGGCCTTCGAATGTATCGTCTTCTGACTGGCGGTCGCCATTCCAGAACTTTTTGGCCCCATCGGCCATCCGTTCTGCGAGGAATGTGCTCTGCCCACTGCCACTTAAGTTTGGCAATTCTCCGGGCTATGTCGGTTACTTTGGTTCTCCTGCGGATATCATCATTTCTGACGTGATCATGCAAGGAAATTCCGAGCAAAGCCCTCTCATTGCCCTTTGGGTGACTTTAAGCTTTCTGATAAGGCCCATTGTGAGCGACCACGTCTCGGTCCCATAGGTGATCACTGGCAACACACACTGGTCATAGACTTTTGTCTTGAGACACTGCGTTAAATTGGACGAGAAGATACCACGCAATTTCTCGAACGCCGCCCAGCCGAGGCGAATTCGACGGTTGACCTCTTTCTCGAAGTTGGACCTACCCAACCGGACCGTTTGTCCCAGGTAGACATAATCGTCTACAACTTCGAGTGTAGAGTCTCCGATCTTGACAGGAGTGGGTGCTACATGGGCATTCACCATGACCTTGGTTTTGTCCATGTTCATTTTAAGATCCACTCTTTTGGAAGCTCTACTGAGGTCATCGAGCACTCCATGGAGGACTGAGGCTCTCCATGGTCTCAGCCATGACCACTATGTCGTCGGCAAACCGAAGATGAGTGATGTACTCGCTATTAACGATGACGCCTAGGCCCCTCCAGTCCAGAACCTTGAATACATCCTCCAGCGCAGCAGTGAACAGTTTCGGAGAAATGACCTCTCCCTGTCTCACGCCACGCTGAAGAAGGATTGGTTTCGAGGTCTGATCCTGAAGACGGACTGACATGGTGGCGTTTTTGTACAAACACTTCAGGTTCTCGTGGAGCGCGCTCGTGAGTGGACGTGTGAGCGATACGCTGTACCTAATTATTACTGTTGCGTCGCGTTGTTGTTACACGCCGTCGTGATATTAAATATGCAGAAAACACCAACCAAAAACGGATCGGATCCGAACTTAGCTTCAACGAAAGAGAAGGAGTGGGTTACTGCGAGACACGGCACTAAGAAAAGAGAATATGAATCGGACATCGACTCCACACTAATGTCGCGGGATAGTAGGAGATTCAAGCCTTGTTGTTCAACAGGTGCTCTGAACGAAACACTTAATGCATTCCGAGAAGAAATGAAGGTCATGCACACCTTGTTGACCACCATGAAACAGCAACAATGGATACAGAGCAAGAAACAACGGCTGACAAACCATTCCATTTACAACAACAACGATGATACCCGCATCTATATTAATGAAAATCTCACACGACAAATGCGTCAATTACTCTGGACAACGAAACAAAAATTAAAGGATGAGTTCAAGTTTATATGGATTAAAGACGGAAAAATTTTAATTAAAAAGAGTGAGGCCGAGAAGAAAGTTTATAATATCAGCTGTGAACGCGACATAAATAAGTACATATCTATTAGTACCGAGAACGGAGAGTAAATATATACATAGAACTTACTGTAGAATATAATTTCCTAAATTAAGGTTTCTAAATACAAATATGAACTCTGAAGACCTACAGGATATTACATACTCAAAATATGATTCCACAAAGCATTGGATAAACTATGTAACACATACTGAAAATAAATTAAACATCGTACACATGGATATTTGTTCTTTAAGGAAACATTTTAATGAATGTATAGTATTAATAAAAGACTGTTTACCTAAATTGGACCTAATATGTCTAACAGAAATAAATATAAAGGAGGAGGAAGTGTATAATTATGAGTTAAATGGTTACTGTTCATATTACCTAACTAGAACGGAAAGAAGGGGAGGGGGTATAATTATCTATGTACATGAAAATATGGAGTTTGAAATTATAAAGAAATGTAACCTGAGCTGTGAATTAATACATGGTCAAATTCACACTGAACGCAAAAAAAAATGACTTAATAACTACTTACAGGCCTCCGCAAATGAACAAATCACACTTTATAAATGAACTCAAGAAATTAATACAAGATGTACCTATTGGAAATGATGTAGTGTTATTGGGAGACTGCAATATAAACATATTGCAAGGGGAAACCGACTCACGCGCCAACGAATACCTAAACACACTGAGTGAGTTAGGCATGGAATGCTGCATTCAAGACGTCACGCGGGAGGTAGTCCTGTCAGAGCGACGAGTGACATCATGCATCGATCATATTTTTGTGCGAAGTGCGCGACCAGCCGGCGAGCTTCACGCCACGCCTACGTACTAACAACCACGGTTTCTGATCACTACTTAACGGGACTTTCGATCGAAGTAAATAAACAGCCGATGCCTCCTTGTTACCGCACGACACTTAATAATGAAACGGTTAAAAATAAGTTATGTAAGGTAGAATGGACTAATCTCTTGTGTATTGAAGACCCTTTAGAGCTGTATAAGCAAATGTGTAGTATTTTTGGCAATATTTACAGTACGTCGGAAACAAAAAAGCTTGTTAAACAGAGGGAATCTAACATCTGGGTTAACAAAAAATTGCAAAAAACATTAGAAACCAAAGACGCTTTGTTTAGAAAATGGAAAGCAAATCCTAAAAATATGTCACTACGATTGGAGTACACAAAATATCGAAATAAAGCAAATAAGGCTGTGAATTTTGCTAGAAATGCACACAGGCGCCAAGAGTTGAAGAACTGTAACGGAGATATGAGAAAAGTGTGGGAGTGTGCGAACACGTGGCTTGGTAGAAAAAAGTTAAATGTTGATGACGTGATTCAAAAGTATTTAGTAAGCAGTAACGAGAAGCTGGAAAGCGTATGTAATAATTTCTGTAATACTTTTACTAATGAAATTGGTTTTCTAAAACAGAACCATTTATGTAACCAATTGTTTTATGAAAGATGTGAATATGTAAAAGAAAGTGATGTAAGTTTTAGATTTAAAAAGGCCTGCCCCAGAGATATATGTGTAGTAATAGATAAGTTAAACTGCAGCAAGTCCCCAGGCTCAGATGGCATTCGTGTACAGGATTTAAAAACTATTAAGTTCCCTATCAGCCAAGTTCTTGCACATTTCATTAATAAGTGTATAGAATGACAGGTGTACCAGACAGAATGACAGCGGTAGGGACTGTGAACTGATCCAGTCGGCAATGCAAGAAGATTTAGATAGAGTGGTCAAATGGGCGCACGATAATGGTATCCTTATTAATATAAATAAAACCAAGTGTATGTTGATATCGTCCCCGTATAACCACATAGGTAAAAGTGCTGGTATCTCGATAAAAGGTCACTCGTACGATTGCCTTCACGATCGCAATGTAAACTGCCAATGTGAGTGTATTGAGCGTGTGGCGAAAAACAAATACCTAGGATTACTAATTGATGAACGATTTACTTGGGACGCACACGTAGACACTGTATGTAACAAACTACGCTCCGTACTAGGGAAACTTAATAATTTAAAATATATAGTTAGTAGGCGGTTACTGTATATTCTGTACCATGCACTTGCAGAGGCAACAATAAACTACGGTTTGGGTGGTTATGGACTGACGTTTCCGGTACATTTAAATAAAGTTAAAATATTGCAAATTCGATTATTAAAATTATTAGTAAGCAAGGCAACTAAAAGAAAAATTATTTAAGATTTGTAGAATATTACCGATACAGAAAAGAGTAAAGACAACTATAATTTTAGAACAGCACAACAAAAACGAACACAAAGTAAAGAAAGTGTATAACTGACCAACCCGTAAAGCGGCACAGAGAAAAAAGTACTCGGTCCCAAAGGTGAGGAATTATTTTGGGCAAAGGACGCGGCAATGGCAAGTTCCAACATTGTTGAACGAATTACCTAATGAAATTTCTACCGAAACAGTGTCTAAAAGTGCCTTAAAAAATATCCTGCGTAAGCACTAGCTGGGTCTATGCCCCTAGCAACCTAAATTGTCACTTGGCGTGTTTGTCCGGAGATTCGCGTTACTTGCTCTAAGGAAAGTATAGCTTAGTTCTATCCAAATAAAGTTCATTTTGAGTGGCTGTCCTGGGCGAGTGTCTGTGTGGGCGCGCCGGGTGAAGTGTACTTATATTATGTATGTATCTAACGCAAGAATGGGTCGGCCATGCTCGCGTGGCGTGCTGCTGGCGGTCGGACGGCCGCCGTGTTGTCTCACCCGCGCTGGGTAGCTCGTCTCCTGCCGGGAGGGGGCTGTGGCGGTGGCCGGGGCGCTAGTAGCATGTTCTTTCGCCGCGTATGCTGGGATGGCGGGCAAGGCGCTATGAGCCGATGGGTATAGACGCCAGTGTACAATAGTAACGAATGTAAGTACAGATGATCGAGCTGTCGAACTGTATAATTACTTACCTACGTTTCACTTGAAATAAACTGGGCAGCTCGAGCATGTGTGCAGTTATGCGTGGTGTGATGCTTACGAAATAATATTATTTGTGTTATTATTCGTGTTACTTTTATAATATGAGCTGTGTCCACGAGAACACTGCCGACAAACTGTCCTGCAGTTTGGCAGAAGTTTTGTAAATTAATTATAAGTAATTAACTTTGTTGAAATAAACAAATAAAAAAAAAAACTCAATGTACCGGTAGTCTATCTGGCACCGTTGGAGAGACTGCAGGACAGCCCAAGTCTCGATCGAATCGAAGGCTTTCTCATACAAACGCTAAACAGAGAGGCAGGTTATACTCTTCGGTCTTCCGTATAACCTGCCGCAGCGTATGTATGTGGTCTACGGTGCTAAAGCCTTTTCGGAATCCGGCTTGTTCGGGAGGCTGGAAATCGTCAAACCTGCGCGCGAGACGATACGTGATGACTCTCGAAAACAACTTGTAGACATGGCTAAGAAGTGAGATGGGCCTATAATTCTTCAGCCAGGCATTGTCACCCTTCTTGAAGAAGAGTACCTCCACAACCCTGCACCATGCCTGTAGTGTTTTGCCCTCGAGTACAACGGAATCAAACAGCTTATGAAGGGCCTTTAGGATCGGTTTTCCAACCGCCTTCAGGAGTTCAGCCGTGATTCCGTCATCACCCGGCGCCTTGTTGTTTTTAAGCTGTTTCAGAGCCATCCTAATCTCGTACAGGCTGAAGTCCGGGATATCTTCCGTATAGTGACGGGTCAATCTAGCTCTTGGGTCGTTTGCTAGACTCGCAACGGGCCCGCAAAGTTAAGAAAATATTATTATGTGCGGATATTGGAATATAGACATGTTAAAAGACAATAAATATTCAAAAAAACTAATATCCGTACTGAGCAATTTCAATATTTCACCACATGTTAGAATGCCTAACTAGGTAAAATACTGGCATAGATCAAATAGCCAGTAATGTTCCCATTCTTGATTTGAAATGCAGTACACATAATTTATCCCTCTCCGATCACGAAACCGGCCAATCGTTAAATTTTTACCTTCAAGAGACGTATAATAAATCAAAACCTATAAAGTTCTGGTATGATAAGAAGAGGGATTATAGTATCGACAACAAAACAAAATTTGTAAATTGCTTAGCAGCCCTAACTTTAACTGAAATTTACGAAGTAATTAACTTCAATAAGGCTTTTAGTACATTCCACAACCTATTCACGCTCTTCTATAAATTATGTTTGTCCGAAATCCTCGTTAAAAGGAGTAATAAACCCATAAAAAACAAATGGCTTAGTACGGGTTTAAAAATATCATGCATTAAAAAGAGAGCTTTATATTACGAATATCAACATGATAATATCAAGATGCTATAAGTAAAGGTTATAACAAGAAAAAATATCTCAATAACACTAAGATCTTTAAAAAAATGCATATCAAAATCAAAACAGATAAATAACAACATTTTTTTTAAATAATTCGAAAAATAAATGTAAAGCGACATGGACAATCATACAAAATAGTTTAAACAAACCTAATAATAGCAACTATATAAATGAATCCTTGATTAAAAAAAATAATACTAATGACATATGTAACCAATTTAACAATTATTTCATTGATCTGATACAAAAAACCAACAATAATAATCCTGACATAAACAACATTAATATTGCCAATAATATAAATACTTTATTTCTGACTGACAATGACGTTATTAAAATTATTAATTCATTAAGTAATACAAATTCTATGATGAAGTAACCACTAAAATTATTAAATTAAGTGTGAAAATTATAGCACCCCCACTTTGCTACCTAATAAATCTCTCTTTTGAAGAAGGTGTTTTCCCATCTAGACTAAAAGAGTCTATAATTAAACCACTGTTCAAAAAGGGCAACTGTAGTGATATGGGCAATTATAGGCCCATTACACTAATCCCAATCTTTGCATTTTTTTTGAAAAAGCAATGCATGAGAAAATAAATAGCTTTGTAACTAAATACAATTGAATTGTGGAGAGTCAGTTTGGTTTTAGGAAAAACAGTTCAACTACTCTAGCCTGTTTTTCTTTATTGAAACTAATTACCGAAGCTCTTAATAAAAAAAAAAACTACTTTATTAGTATTCTTAGAGCTTGCTTTAGTATTATTTGAGCAAAGCTTTTGATTTTGTATCACACGAACGACTACTCTACAAGCTTGAGAAATATGGCATAAGAGGCAAAGCGCATGATTGACTTAAAAATTACTTATCTAATCGCCAACAGAGAACTGCTATCTTTAGAAATATAAAATTAAACTAGGACGACTTATTGCTCGGAACTAAAGACTAATGGTTCTGGCGTCCCGCTGGGAAGTGTACTGGGTCCACAACTATTTATATTATATATTATTGACCTCAAAAAAATGATATAAATATGAATGTATCCAATTTGCTGATGATACTACATTGACGATAAAATGTTCCAACAAAACTGACATAGAAATAGATACCAAGAATGAATTAATTAATGTGATAAAATGGGGATCCCTTTTTTTCGCATAATGTTCTTTAGCCTAATATACTTCGGCATAACGATTTTGGCACAATTTGTTTTGGCATAATAATACGTTGGCATAATTTTTTTAGGCATACATAATCGTTGGCGTAATATGTTGGCATAATCATCTTAAAGACTAATTTGTTTTGGCATAAATTTGAATCGCATAACGTTAGTAGGCCTAATGACTATTAGCATAACGTTAGTAGGCCTAATGACTATTAGCATAATAATATTTAGGCATACAATTAATATAAATAACAAAAACATTTTTCATGCAAATGATTTATTATACATAACATTATGTAACTTAAACGATTTTTCAATCGCAAGATAACTTTTATCTGAAGAATATATTAGATGTTTTGACAGTTTTTGTATAAAAAATATGTCAATCAGTTATCTTCTATTATGAGAAATAAATATGGAGGTTATTCCTCAGATAGAAGTTAACTGATTGAAACAGTGGTCCTTAATTATGTATAATTATTTATTTTAGGTGTATATTTTTAGCAATTGCTTGTAAATATGCTAGTTTAGAAGTATACTCATCTTTTTTACTAATAATTTTTCAATTCTTTTGGTTTTGTCCGTGTATTTTTCCTTTTTTTTTTGGTATAAGTGATGTTCCGACATCCAGTTTATCTATTTCAATGGTTTGATGTTTTATTTCTTGAACGATCTTTTTTGACGAAAAATAAAATCCATGATGGTGTTTTCCCACAAAATGTGCAAATCTATTGTGCCATGCCTCTGCATGATTTTGTGTCCTAGGTCTATTTTCCTTTTCTAGTAGATACGTACTCCAGACTTTGGGTGGAAATGGTGGTGGTGAACTTGTAGTGCCCCATACATAATTCTGATCAAACCAATTTGCTATGGTTTCTGTAACAATTAAATAATGTTGTGGGTTAAAAATTTAATATGATGTGCAACAAAAGTTAGTGACAGAACCGAATTGCTGCAAAACCGACTCTACGTAGTCTTGTTTGTCCTACCCCTAGAGTGTAATTTAAAATCGCGTAGGCGCGTAGGGTCGAGGCGGCCCACGGGCTGAGGAGCAGGCGGCTGCGAGCGAGGTGAGCGAAAGCCGTCTGCGACGATTAGCACGCGTGGGGCCGCCGGAAGCCCGCAGCGCCGGAGCCGAGACAGAAACCCTGCCTGCTGCATGTTGCCTGCTCGCTTGAATGCTGCATGCTTGCTTGCATGCTGCATGCTTGCTTGCATGCTGCATGATTGTTTGCTGCATGCTTGCTTGCATGCTTGCTTGCATGCTGTATGCTTGCTTGCATGCTGTATGTGTAAATAAATTTATGCTTTAGGATATTATGCTTAAAAAAGTTATGCTTTAGAACTTTATGCTTAATAAATTTATGCTTTACAATATTCTGCTTAATCATTATTATGGTTAGAGAAATTATGCTTAAAAAAATTATGCGTAACCTGTTATGCGTAATTATATTATGCGTTAATATAATTATGCCAAACAAAATTATGCTAACATATATTAGGTCTTAAAATTTTATGCAAATGGATAGGGAACCGATAAAATGGCTGGGGTACAATAATCTTCATGTTAATATAGAAAAAACCAAAATAGTTCAATTTCAAACATGTAACTTGTCAGTTATACCAACAGCAATTAGACATAATAATGCAATTTGGCAACCAGAAACATGCTTTATTTTTAGGTATAGTGATCGACAGCAAATTGAACTGGAAGGAACATAGAAAGAGTATGCAGTAAGCTGGATAAGTTTGTGTATGCTTTTCGCAAGTTAACGTTATGCCTTTCGCAAGCACAGGTGGAGGTTTCTTCTGTCTTGTGACCTGCAGTCAAGTGTGTCGTGACACCCAGTCTTCGTGAGCATGAGTCAATTTGTATCCTAGAGAGGTGGAACTGGTATCCCTATAGGCCACATTGATACGTCCGTACCGACATCGAGTCCAGAAAAACGATCACCTCACTCGAGTTGAAACGTTGTACAGGTGCCCAAGTTACTCAGTTTGCTCTTAAGGGGTCCTCCAGCCACATTGGCTACTGCAACCTTAAGCCGGATTGCAGCAACTACCAGATGGTGGTCGCTATCAAACTTGTAGAAGTCGTCTTTGGTATCTTCAAGTGATGCATTGGTTATTATAAGATCCTATCTCCCCTAGCTGGGGCAGGGGGCGTCCACAGTTGTCCTCCATCCAAGCGTGACGCTCAAGGCCGGCTTGAGCGTCACGCTTCACCTCGCTCCACGGCATGCCGATGCTCGTCGCTTCAGCCAATATGGTGCGTCACCAGGTTTGACGGGGACGGCCACGCTTTCTTTTTCCCTGAGGTTTCCAATCCATGACCTGTTTGGGAATATGATCGGAATCCCTCCGGAGCGTGTGACCAATCCTTCTTTATTTACGATGCTTGATCTGCACACTTCACTACACTTTTGCACTGATTCCGCTAAACGTGATCCCACCGGTGCCGTGTCTGCCGGCGCGACCATCACAGGCCCAGCCCCGAGAGCCTCCTGGCCCTGGGGGGCCGGCGTTGCTGGTGGCCTGCCCGTACTTTGTTGTCTTCTGATTAGGTACACGACGACGCCACCCAAGATGATGACCGAAGCTACACTGATGTACAACACAGTGTAGTGATGAATGTCGTGAATGCTCAGATCTGTAGATGACTGTTCCTTAACCTCGTCAATCTGAGCCCTTAATTGATTCCAAATGAGGTGATGATCTTCAGCCTCACTGAAGTTATCTGGTGCAGACGTTTTCATGATTTTGTTTACTACGGACACCTCTGGGACTTCGATGTGATGATGAATATTTACATGATTGATGAAATTGTTATGAGCATAAATACTAAAGGTCTCTCCTTTCAATGTGCAACCTTGACCTAGGGTAATAATCCCGTTGCCGATAAGGTTCACCATTGTGATTCCGTTGGCGCAAATAATGCGAGTTTGGCATTCCGCGCAACATGTATACAACCAGCTGTTCGGCCTGTGCAATTTGATCCATTGCTCGTCACATGACGATTTTACGGAGCGGCATAGTTGTTTTTCATTGAATATTTTGATTTCGCAAATAGACTGCTTCATGTTTAGATTGTAGATGGGCATATTTAATGAACATAACAGTATATCGTTGGGAACATGAGTACATGACTGTAGGTCTGCTTCAGGTTGTAGGCTATGAGCGGGAGCGATGGAATGAGATGATAATATTGTAGTCCTCTCTTTTACGAAATAGATATGATTTTGTTCAACTCAAACAATTCGTTGTTTAGGAGTGGAACCTTGATTTCAATTATTAAGTAGTTAGAGAAGACTCTAGCTGACACTTTTAGGAAACGGTACAGATCCTTGACATTCCTCAAGTCCACAGGTATCGTAAGTTTACCATTCAGTTGACTGGAGATAGTGCTCAGCTGATACGATAACTGCTCCGGTGACAGCAAATGACTGTAAATGCGCCCGTGTGAGATATCTGTTACGGTGCCGATTAGTGTTTGTTGAATCCAACGAATATTTGCGCGAATTATTGATGCTGCTAGTGCTGATGAGGTAATATAGACTCTATCTTCATTTACAAAACGTACATTATTAACCTCAGTTGAAATATTTTGAAGTCGTTGTTTGATGAATGAAAATTGTTTATTCATGATGTCCTCGTTACGGCGTACTATGTTAAACTCTGATTCTAAGATGCTTGTTTGATTTCTTAAAAGTTTCTGTAAATGTTTTTCATTATGACTGATCTGTTCGATTTCTCCCTTATATTTTTTAGCAAACCTTTCGTCTAGTACACCGAATAACGAGTTCGCAATATAACCCACGCCGTTTACTAGACCTCTTTTTAGCCTCTTCGGACTATGATATTTAAGTAACATATCATAATGTTCAATTTCGCTTATTACGTGCTCTAATTGATGAGTGATACTCTGGTATTGTTTACTTGCATAGGTGTTGCATAATGATTTGATATGATTGACGTAGCACTTGATATCGGCTAAGCCTTGCCAGTAGGTCGTCATGTTGTAGTAGACAACTAGACGCCATTCGTCTTGGATGTACTGAAGGTTGGATATTCTGTCGAAGTAAATAGCTTGGTTCTGTTCTCATGACGTCAGATTATATGATTCATGATTAGGTATATTATTTTGCGCTGAAGTAGATGATAATAACATGAGAAATAATAATAAGAAGCTGGTGAATATGTTCTTCAAAAAAACGTTGTTGCGAGGAAGTCGCTTTCTCTTGCTTCGATCGTCTGTTTCGTTTGGATGGTTGACATTTTGATCTTGTATTGTATCCTCGTTTACTGGTAGCAACACAAGTCTGGTGACAGGACGTTGAATAATATTATTTTTGGTTTTTAAGCTGACTACCCGTACATAGCCATCCTTTCCAGGATGAACTGCTTGAATACGTCCTAGCGCCCACTTGCCGGGTGGCAAGTTTTCGTCCTTGATAAGAACGACGTCATCGATTTCGAAGTTCCTACTTGGCTTACGCCATTTTGATCTAGCCTGCAGTTGTTGTAGATATTCGCTTGACCACCTTTTCCAAAGCTGTTTGTTCATTGATTGGATGAGTTGCCATCTTGTTGACTGGTTTATGTGATCTGGATCAGTCTGTGGTCTAGATAGAAGCGGGCGGCCAATCAAGAAGTGACCTGGCGTAAGAACGTCATCTTCAGGGCTCTCTGTCAACTGACAGAGAGGTCTTGAGTTTAGACATGCCTCGATTTGATATAAGAGTGTAGTAAACTCCTCGTAAGTCAGTTTCTGATCTCCGATGATGCGCTTTAGATGATATTTGAGGCTTTTCACCGCAGCCTCCCAGAGGCCACCTGCACTTGGCCATACAGGAGCGTTGAAGTGCCACTTTATGTTCATGTCATTGATGTTATTGAAGAAATCGGTATTTATTGTGGCTATGATGTCTTGGTACTCCTTCTTTATGATACGATTGGCACCTACGAAATTCGTGCCATTATCACTGTAAATGTGACTTGGTGTTCCACGTTGGGCCGAGAACCTACGAAAGGCTGCTAAAAATGCTGGGGTACTTAGGTCAGAAACTAGTTTCAGATGAACAGCCTTGGTAGATAAACAAACAAACACAGCAATATAGCCCTTAACGGTTTTGATTCCACGTCCCTTATTGGCCTTCAACTCGACGTGTCCGGTAAAATCGACACCAGTGTGAGAGAAAGGTCGTGACGGGGTGACTCGTGGATGTGGAAGATCGGCCATGATTTGTTTATATTGTGTTTGATTGAAGCGCTGACACTTAACGCATGATCTCAGCTTCCTTTTGACGGTACGAATTCCACTGATGATCCAATACCTGTCTCTGATGTATGGAAGCGTCAGCCGCGGGCCTCCGTGTAATGTGGTAATATGAGCTTGATCAATGATTAAATCAGTAAGACGACTACGGCTTGATAATATGATAGGGTGCTTTGATGAATCGTTGATGCGTGCGTTTTTCAGTCGTCCACCCACTCTAAGGATACCGTGCTCATCCATGAATGGACTAAGACATGATATTTTGCTTCTAGGATGCACAAGCCCCTTTTGATTGATAAACAATATATCTTCATGAAATTGACTTAATTGTTCATCTTTGATAATGATATTCAATGCATTGTCCATTTCTGATGACGTTAATACATTTGTTTTTGATGTCGGTTTGCGTCGTGATTGCGAAATGAAACGCGATACCCAAGCGACGATTTTCACAATGCGAGTTAAGGAACTGTAGTTCTGTAAAAGTTCGCGTGTCAATGAAATATGATTTTGATATAAAGCCGTGTTTACACTAAGTTTCGTGATCTCCAAATCTGGTGATTGATAAGAGGTGACAGGAAGGGTGCTTTGATCGAAATTGGTTATCCATTTCGGACCCTGCCACCACAACGGATGGCTTGATAACTTCCGTGACGTCAGACCCCGAGTAGCACAATCTGCTGCATTCTCTTCGGATTTCACATGATGGTAACGTGATGATGGAATGATACTGATGATTTTGTTAATCCTGTTAGCAACGAATTGTTTCCACTTCTTCACGTCGCCTTGGATCCACCCTAAAACTATCATGGAGTCTGTCCAGGAATAAATCTCCACATGTTGATTTGATAATGATTCCATGACCTTCTTGATAAGTTGAGCTAGTAGTAGCGCTCCACATAGCTCTAGTCGTGGTAGTGATATCTTTTTTGTCAGAGGGGCCAACTTTGTTTTTGCTACAGCGAGCGTTGATGTGCTCTTGCCCTTATTGTCTTTAGCTACTACGTACACAACACATGCGTATGCTTTGTCTGATGCGTCACAAAATCCATGGATTTGATATGATTGGTTTTTGTTGCCGAGGTAACGTGGTATGATAAATTGATTTATGTTATTGAAGTCATTCTTAATCTGAATCCAGTCATCTTGAATCGGTTGAACTTCTTCGTCCCATGAAAAATGTGATGACCATGCATTCTGAAAAAGCAATTTTGCTCTGATCGATAATGGTGACAGCCAGCCTAAGAGGTCATATAGCTTTGAAATTGCCGAAAGTAGCTGTCTCTTGGTGACGCGTTTTTCATGACACTTAATTGATTTTGAAAGCTAATCCAAGAGTTTTTCTTGTTTCCGAGCACTTGAAGTCTAAGTGGTTGTTCAGTTGGTCTGGTGATAGATCTACTAGTAGGTCCAGTACGTTACTGGAACATTTTCGGAGGTTCATACCAGCTCCCTTCAGCATCTCAATGAGTTGATGCTGCAGGTCCTTGGCTTGATGAATGGTATTCGATCCACTTAACAGATCGTCCATATAGAATGATTGACTTAAGGCTGACGCAGCTAGAGGGTACTTGTCGGCATCGTCTATTGCCAGCTGTTTTAGCGTTCGCATCGCTAAGTAAGGAGCGGCCTTAGTACCGATGATATTCTTTGAGTGGTTCCCTATCCATTTGCATAAAATTTTAAGACCTAATATATCTTAGCATAATTTTGTTTGGCATAATTATATTTTCGCATAATATAATTACGCATAACAGCTTACGCATAATTTTTTTAAGCATAATTTCTCTAACCATAATAATGATTAAGCAGAATATTCTAAAGCATAAATTTATTAAGCATAAAGTTCTAAAGCATAACTTTTTTAAGCATAACATCCTAAAGCATAAATTTATTCACACATGCAGCATGCAAGCAAGCATACAGCATGCAAGCAAGCATGCAAGCAAGCATGCAGCAAACAAGCAAGCATGCAGCATGCAAGCAAGCATACAGCATGCAAGCAAGCATACAAGCAAGCATGCAGCAAACAAGCAAGCATGCATCATGCAAGCAAGCATGCAGCATTCAAGCGAGCAGGCAACATGCAGCAGGCAGGGTTTCTGTCTCGGCTCCGGCGCTGCGGGCTTCCGGCGGCCCCACACGTGCTAATCGTCGCAGACGGCTTTCGCTCACCACCGCAGCTTCGGCTTGTTGGCCGGCTTCGCCGGCCAGCCTCAGCCGCGGCGCCTCGCTCGCAGCCGCCTGCTCCTCAGCCCGTGGGCCGCCTCGCCCCTACGCGCCTACGCGATTTTAAATTACACTCTAGGGGTAGGACAAACAAGACTACGTGGAGTCGGTTTTGCAGCAATTCGGTTCTGTCACAAACTTTTGTTGCACATCATATTTAATTTTTAACCAACAATATTATTTAATTGTTACAGAAACTGTAGCAAATTGGTTTGATCAGAATTATGTATGGGGCACTACAAATTCACCACCACCATTTCCACCCAAAGTCTGGAGTACGTATCTACTAGAAAAGGAAAATAGACCTAGGACACAAAATCATGCAGAGGCATGGCACAATAGATTTGCACATTTTGTGGGAAAACACCATCCTGGATTTTATTTTTTGGCAAAAAAGATCGTTCAAGAAATAAAACATCAAACCATTGAAATAGATAAACTGGATGTCGGAACATCACTTATACCAAAAAAAAAAGGAAAAATACACGGACAAAACCAAAAGAATTGAAAAAAATATTAGTAAAAAAGATGAGTATACTTCTAAACTAGCATATTTACAAGCAATTGCTAAAAATATACACCTAATATAAATAATTATACATAATTAAGGACCACTGTTTCAATCAGTTCTTCTATCTGAGGAATAAACTCCATATTTATTTCTCATAATAGAAGTAAACTGATTGACATATTTTTTTATACAAAAACTGTCAAAACATCTAATATATTCTTCAGATAAAAGTTATGTTGCGATTGAAAAATCGTTTAAGTTACATAATGTTATGTATAATAAATCATTTGCATGAAAATTGTTTTTGTTACTTATATTAATTGTATGCCTAAATATTATTATGCTAATAGTCATTAGGCCTACTAACGTTATGCTAACAGTCATTAGGCCTACTAACGTTATGCTAACAGTCATTAGGCCTACTAACGTTATGCGAATCAAATTTATGCCAAAACAAATTAGTCTTTAAGATGATTATGCCAACATAAAATGTATGCCTAAAAAAATTATGCCAAAGTATTATTATGCCAAAACAAATTGTGCCAAAATCGTTATGCCGAAGTATATTAGGCTAAAGAACATTATGCGAAAAGAAGGGATCCCTCTTTGAGTGCTTCTTGAGGTGATTGCCGCCAAATGATTGATTGAAGATGACGATCGGATTGCCTGATAAAGATTTGGCGAAACATTTTCTCTATATCTGCCGTGATAACGTAACTATATGTTCTCCAGGTTAAGATGAGTGTCATGAGGTCCTTTTGAAGATTTGGTCCACAACACATGAGATCATGTAGGCTTTTTCCTGATGTTGATTTCGCCGACGCATTGAAAACGACTCTTAGTTTTGTGGTCGATGAATCTAATTTCATTACGCCATGATGTGGTAAGAAGAAGGCACGTTTTGATTCGTCGACATTATTAGCTCTACACATGTGACCCAGTTGTTGATATTCAGACATAAATGACTTGATAACTTTCTGCAAATGATTCGTTATTGCACATTTTTCTTTCCAACTGATTGAATTGCGCAATAGCCTTTGATTTAGATGATCCAAGCTGATTTTCGTATTCGACTTTCATGGGTATGCCAACCTCGTATCTAGCAGTGTCCAAACGACGAATAGCTTGCTGATAAAACTCTTCACAGTACTGCTCTTCACTGGTAAGGGATGATGACGAAATTTCAACGTCCTCTATCTCCCAATATTTTGATAGATCTGATAAGTCATTTGTTGCGATATGACAGCTAAATGTTCGAACGTTTCCAGATAGGATCCATCCGAGTGCGGTCTGTTGCGCAATCGCAGCCTGCGCTGGTCCTTTGATGAGACCGTCCATGATAATTTCAGAATAAATACTCACATCCAATAGAATATCTATCGGCTTAAACACGTTGTATTCTGGATCTGCTAATTGAAGATGCTGGATATGAGGCCATGATTGTTTTTTGAATGGTGCACCAGGCAAGCAGTTAGCGACTTTCGACAGAACCAGTGCTTCTGTAGTAAAATGATAGTCACCGTAGATAGATTGACAGTCAATTGATACCCGTCCTTTGCTTTGCCTAGCTGCAGCACCTATCCCTGATACTGATGCGTTGTATCGTTGACGCTTTAACCCTAATCGCTGAACAGCGTTTTCCGATATTAATGATATTTGTGATCCCTGGTCTAGAAGTGCCCTAAGGGTAACGTAGCTGCCGTCAGAACATTTGACATTGATTGCCAGCATGGTCAACAATAACTCTTCGTCATCCCCTGCGATATGATTAACGTGAGTGTGTTTGTTTGATGATTTTAATGACGAAATGGCCATTGGCGATGTCGAAGATGAAGTTACTTGAGCAGCTGATTTCACCTTGACAGGTTTTGCAACGTTTCGTCGAAGTGCATTGATTGTCATCGTGACTGAATAAGCAATTTCGACAAATGTTTGATTTCGCAACTAATTTCAATTGTACGTCTGATGTTATATTCATAATTTTTTTGCACGATAGCAAATTGCGGGCATGATTTGAATTGCATACGGTGCATTTCGAAGTTTGCGTAATGATGACCTGATAATTTTTGTTAGTGAAAGCTTTATAATTATTTTGCTTATTATACGATTGGTTTGGGTTCCGTTTGCTTGATGATGAGGGTTCTCTATTAGTTTTAATAGGCTCAAGAGCAGTAAATTTACTCTCGAGGTAGGACATTAACTCCTCCAGCTTTGGTAAGTCACGAGGATTCCTGCGTGCTTCTTTGTATCCAGCATATGTTTCTGGGTCCAGTTTTTTGCAAAGCAAGTGAACCAGCAACGTATCCCATGTATTCGTATTAACGCCGAGATTGTGTATCGCGTGAATACATTCGGTTGAAGTATCATACAACCTTTTGATGTCTACTGATGTTTGCCTTTGGATGTTGGGTTGGTTTAGTAAAATTTCGATATGATTGGTGAAAAGAAGCTGAGTGTCATTGTACCGATGTAATAAGATATCCCACGCAGTATCGTAGTTATCCGATGATATATGGAGATGATGAATGAGACGCTCTGCCTCACCCTTAAGTTTTCCCTTAAGATGCTGCATCTTCTGGGCTTTCGTGATCGAATTGCTGTTATGAATTGTCTCGGTGAACAAGTCATAAAATGTTGGCCATTGTGTGTAGTTCCCGCTAAATGACGGTATTTCAAAGTTGCGGGGTTGATTTTCTAAATGAGTTGTTGAGGAAATTTTCTTATTCAGCTCTCTTTTGATGTTTTTATAGGCCAATTCATGAGTGGTGAACTCCTCGTCGTATGAAAAGTCACCTCCAGCTAGGATATGATCGATTTGCAAATGTTGTGCATCGATCATTGTCCACTTTGCTTGGATGTTTTTGAGGTCGTCCTCAAGTTCCCATTTCTCTGATATCTGATCAATTTTGATACCTTTGACCAGACGAGTGAATGCCCTAAAGTTTGTGCGTTGCAGTGATATTAATTCGTCTAACTTGCCATCAGGTTGAGTTGATTTGTTTGATTTACCGTAAGACGAAATGAGATTCCGTACAGCTTGATAGTGATCTTTGCCCTTTTGATACGTGGTGTCGAGAAATTAGTCGACCGCCACATCCTTATGCTCCGATATTTTCTTATGGTTTTGCTCGAACTCTCCCCAGAGGTTGTCTAACGTGTCTAAACGTTTTCTGAGGTAGTCCGTAGTTTTGCGGGAATCCTAGTCCTTGCTGAAGTTGATCTTGATTGTAGTGAAATTGGCGATGATTTCCAATTGACGGGCAATAAGATCTTCCATGATGACAGTAGGTAAAAGGAACAGTCTTACTTGGAAATATGATGATCCACGTGATGATGATGCTGATTGCGGACGCTGAACCCTCGCGCCACCCGATGATGAACTCCACGGAGCCTGATGATGATGATGATGTCACGCCGTGCTTGCTTACCACGACCGTGTAGTACAGTCCACTGCACTGGTTTGATCACAGAACCACGTTCGCGAGAGATTGACACTGAGCCGTGCGCGCGCTAGCTCAAAGTACCGCGACGAGGTACTGATGCTAATCTCGAAGGACCAAAATAAATGTAGGGGATCCCTACACTTAATTATGATGCCGGGGCGATTCTATGGGGATGATGATGAAATAAAACCGACCACCGCGAATGTCCGTTGAACACTGATTTATTGAATTAAAATACTTATACAAATTACAAAATGCTGAGCGCACAGAATGCACGGCGCGTGAGTCTGTAAAATAATGTGCGGTTCCGTACACACTTGGTTTTCATACAGATGGAAGCACTTGCGTTATCAAGTTAGATTTATGTCTGTGGTAATGATTTTCTCACCAACAGCGTTTCCCACCGAGACCATAGCCTTGTTTCTCCCCCCACACAACACATAGAAAATAATAACATAAAGTGTTAATACAGGTTATAAACTGTGTCCCTATCTTTTGGTGTGCGTGGTGTTATGTAACTATTTGTGTATAACCTTAACTATCTGTGTGCCAAAGTAAAAAGGCTGCAGTACTCATACTGAAAAAATTTACGCGCTTTTTACTTCTACAAAAGTATACCTAGTGGCGTAGTCAGCTTTAGTTGTAGGCTCAACCCATGTGCCTTAAAAACAAGTGTCAATGTGGCAGAACCCACTTTGACATTACAGTTATTGGCTTTTTCCACTTCCGTCATTTATCTTTTTCCATAATTTATAACTTAAATAATTTAACGGACACCGACAAGACACTTAACGTAATTTGAACCATTTAGTTTTTGAATATGTTTCTTGAAGTTTCGATTAATCCAACGTACGTTTGCCAATACGATACCAACGATCGAACGATATTTGTACGATAGCCAATTCATTCACGGACAGCAACGGTAAAAAAATGGCAGATAATGAAATGATAAACTTGTTAACCATTACTGAAAATATACTGGGAATTTATAGAAACTTCTACTTTCTTCCGAAAAGACATCAAGTTCTTATTGTAATGCGTACTGCTGTGGAAGTCATTGTCTCAATTTTTTTGTACTGTAACCGAGTGTACGATATGTCTGCTGCTCCTGTGGCTGAAAATTTTATGCTTTACATCATGCTCACGTTCCATTTCGTGATTCTCTTCAGCGGCTCAACACTCATACTTTGTAGACTCCAAAGCTCGCGAAACTATAAAATATTTTTAACAAAATACATGAGTATGCAGACTTGCTATCAAAATGAACCGATTTACACCAAAAGCTTGAAGAGCCTAAAAATTTTCTTCGTAGTAGTTTCATCAATATGTATTTTCTTTTGCACAGGTAATTTAATATTAAGGGTAACAACAAAATATTATTTGCAAAAGGAGAAGTTTCTATTGTCATACTTTATGCTGATAGTAGTAGAAATGATTCATGATTTAAGATTTATGTTGGAACACTTGGTGTTATACATTTACATTACTATGCTGCAATCGTTTTTGAAATGTATAAACCATTATATTTCGCAAACTCAAAAGAAATATGATCATATTGAGAAGAGATTTTATGAAGATATAATCCAAAATTCCATAATTTTCACCGTTGAAGAAGTGGAACAGTGGGCTCAGAAGTATGAATGTTTAGTGATTTGCAGCAAGAATCTTTCTATGTGCTTCAAAATGCAGGTAAGTATACAAGTTAGCGGAAAATCGAAAGGCTACGTATGCACTGATACAGGCTATGCGACTTGCGAAAGCACTAAGCGTGCCAGTACGGCCAGTTGCGAAGGATAAAGAACATTCGTTTCATTTCTCTCTTACCATACTTGCACTTGTAGCCAAGTTGTAGACAATCTGCAATCGATACCCCTAGTAGAAAACGAATCAATGTATGGGAATGAAACATCTGAACGTTAGATCACGTGGTCAGGCCTTACAAATAGAAGGCGTTAACCGATTGTAGAAAGAGATTCGATGCGAAATGTTTGTAACTTGGCTAGGGGGGGCTGGTAAGTAGGGAACAACTTGCCTTTCAGAGTGAACGTAGCCTAAATCATTGTTGCATACCTACATATACTTATTATTTTTCGGTAAATTTCAGATGAGATTTGTGTTGGTATTTTCATCAGTACATTATGTAACTTCAGTTTACGGAATATTCTGCATAATTTTAACCCATGTAAGTAATTCAACTAGTAAATCAATCTGCCTATATTATTTTTCCTACTATGTTAGATTGAAAGTCTAATCGGACGCCACCAGTATGCACTGGGCCCGCGTGGTGGATTAAGGCTCATCTCCTCTCACAGAGAGGAGGCCTGGGTGTCATGATGATGAAATAATTTACACAAAATAAAGCGCGTGCCTGGGTTCAAATCCACGACCCACGATACACACGACACGTAAGTCGGGGATGTTACCACTGGGCCTCCACTGCTATTTTTAACTATATATATATATATATATACTATAAAATATTATAAAGAGTTAAAGTTTGTGAGTTCGTGAGGTCGTTGGAGTTTGAATTTGGCATGAGAGTTAGTGATCCTGGAAAGGACATAGAAAAGTTTGAGGATGATAAAACACTTTTTACGCAAGCCGCGGTTAGAAGCTAGTACGAGTACTTGATAAAATCATTAAATTTTTTAAATGGTTTGTCATTACTTTATTATACATTTATTTGTTTTCACAGGACACAGAACAATATATCAATGGTGTTAACATTTCGTATGTTTTAATATTTTCTATATTTTGCACATATTTCGTTGTATGCGCTGGTCAGAATATAGTTAATGAATGGACAGAAATACATAGAAAGCTTTCCAAATTGTACAGTACGTTATCAATAGGTAAGTAAGTTGCAAACATATTTTCACGATTGAACTTAGGTAAGGTTTTTAAACGATTTCATTTAGCTTGCCCTGTTTATAAAATATAACGTAGGTATGAATGCGGTTGATGTATTGAAAGGGCCAAAGAAAAGATGGACGGATTGTGTATGGAGAGGCATTAAAGAAAGAGTGAGTTAAATTGTAACAGGAAGGAATGAAGGAAGAAAACGTGTTGCGCCGACCCAAGTAACATTGGGCAATGGCAGGAAGATGATAATAATTTAATAACAATAATATATTTAAGATCATTACGCAGAACAGTTTTCGTTGCGGAAGATATGTTTATATCTTAAGGACATAATTAGTCAATCTCAATAATCATGTATTTTTTTGATACCTTGTATTGTCCCACTCCTGGGCCTCCACCCATTCCATCCACAATGTAATTAGGATTTCGATAAATAAAAGATAATCGTTTTCTCTGATTTCAGATCCCGCAGCACTAGAAACGAAAGGTGTAAAAAATTTAAATGTACTTGTGCAAGTTAGTCCCATCAAAATTGAATATACCAACAAAATACATATTGGGATGTACCTGATACCTATAGTTCTATCTCTTTCTCTATTTTACGTGATAACGGCTTTGCAATTAAACCATATTATTTAATAATGTAGATCTGGTGAAATCTGCTGGATAAGAGAAACACAGGACTGGATATATCTGGATATATTAGCCTAGCAGTGAGCGTAATAGCGTGCCTTAGATGAAATGATAATTATGCATATACCAATTTGATGATAATTTCAGCCATTTTTAATCTGATTATACCGAAATAATAAATTGATCGCGTTCGGTTCCGTTCCACGGCGATCGATAGTTCACTATCTATATCCGTGGAACGGAACCGAACGCAATCGATGTAGAGAAAATAATCAGAATAATCAGCCAAGTACTTCGGGACAGTTTGTAGTGATTTTACCACACTCAACACAGGCGGTTGAATTCATTGTCCCCGGGTCTCCAACATCTCAAGTGTACAGAATCACTTCAAATCATCGTGCGCTAGAAAAACGTGTATAGACCTTCGTCGTACACACCTTATTCTAACAGTATCTTATCATGGACGCGTGTATTATTTATCTTCTGCTGACGATTTTACTTTAGAATTATTAATTTTATTTATTAAAAAGTGTATTAAATTAAAATTTTCATTTTTATTTTTCTTTAGGTGCCTATATAAAATAATGTAAGCGCATCAAGTTTTTAAGTCAACAATAGCTTCGAAGGCGTCCATTATAATTTTATATAAATAACTGTACTAAACAAAACAACACAAAAACACACCATTTAACAGTTAGGAGTTTACTGTTAAGCAAGTGAAGATTGTCTAAAGTGGACAGGGTTCATTCTTAACGCACCAAGTACGCCTGTTTGTAACAGACTTTCCAAAAAGGAGGAAGTTCTGTGTTCGCCTGTACGTCGTGCAGCGTCGTGTGTTGTTTACGTCGACCGATTTCTCCGTTAATTGTAAACAGATTTTGAAAATACTTTTTTGTTGGATTTAATATGTTTCCGAATGGGTTCCATTTATATTTGGTGAAAATCTGATGAAGAACTTCGGAGATATACAACAGAACTCTTAGAGAAAAATTAAAAAAAAAAAAAGGATAAAAATCTAACTGCTTGAGAAACGAATTAAAAAGATGGTAAATGTACCGTACGGACGTGATCGCCAGGCTCTATAAACGGGAGGTTGTAAGTCACTAGCCCTAGCGCTTTGACGTCCAGTACCTATAATATCAGGAGTCCTGGAGTGTTGATTGATGGCTGCTATGTGCTGAGGTGTGAAGGCTTCTTATGTAGGAAATGAAAGACTTGATTCTTCATGGCTATTCGAAGCGGTTCTGCAGATCCCCAATGTGCAGGTGGAGGTGTGAGGATACTATTTTCATGTCAATGGCTACAATTAGGTCGACGCGCCAGCGCGCTCTCGAACCCCGAAACTTTACTTTGTTGAGGACCGCAAAATCTCTTGAAAATTAATCAAATCAAAGAAATATGACATATTATATATGAGCGTATGCGCCTTGAAGCTCTCTATCCAGCGAACTCACATCCAGGTCGTTAACTATACACACTGAAGATATCCAGGATGAATGATGGATGAAGGGAAACTTTGTTGATTATACGACTTACAAGCTATTTTCTACTAAAACTGTACTATTTATCTCTATTCTATAAAGATGGCCTTGTAGCCTTTCTATCAGGCTATCGACTTACAACATATTTATAGGTACGTTTATATCTTTCAGGCGCGTAACTACCTGAAAGCGCCATTTAGACGAAAAAGTGTAATTTTACAATCTTAAAAGTTAATTTGTACTTAAACTATCTGAGCAATTTCCACTCACTAAAGACGACCCGGTAGCTATCTTGACAGGCTATCCCAAGGTAGTACTTTAGTGGGTGCAACTATAACCCTCGAGCGCGTACACACCCTGGAAGGAACAATTTCATCAAAAATTGTGTGATCCCGCAACCTTGCAAGTTGTCTATCTCCGAAATCATCAAAGCTATCCTCACTCTAGAAGTACGGTTGGTAAGACGGGCAAATAGGCTATCAATTGGAAGTACTTTAGAAGGTACATCTAAAAGCTTTCAGGTACTTAGGGCACCTGAAAGCGGCTAATTTTACAAGATTGCGTGATCTCACCATCTTGTGAGTTGGTTTTTACTTAAGCCATCCAGGTGACGTTCATCATACATGGATGGTTCTGTGTACGTGCTAGCAGGCTACCGAGAGGTAATGCTTTAGAATGCATAGCTTTCAGGCGCCAAAACAACAATAACATGATTACTGGCTACTTATTTAATTAAAATGTGCCTGTTTTTACCGTTCCAGGGTGAAATTCTATTAGCTTTCGCTATTTACTGTTATTATGTACTGATTATCTGTCAAAGATATTGGATTAATAACTTAAAATACATAGTTTCTGTTTTCTAACAAAGTAAATAGGAAAATAAATATTCAAGAATGGCGCGTCAATAGATCGCGCCGCTCACTACCTCGGCCCTTGTTATTTCATGGCTCTCGCTGATATAAATTTTATTTTTACTTAACCTATTTACATTCTTATGCTAGCTTATTATTATTATTGGTGACGCTTCGTCGCGAACAGTAAAGAAGAAGAAAATCATACTTTGCAGTCGGAGGATCAGGTGATCAGACAGCTCACGAATATTATCTTCCGACTGCACAGCATAATTTTCATATAGTTTATTTTAGTTAGTTTCTTAAGCAGACAGGTTTTTTATTTTAATTTTTTTTTTTTAATTACAATATTTGAGGTATGTTTTCTTTCGAATTACTTTTAAACATATTTTTATAAGAGGTATATATCTTCGTAAACAACTCATAAAATCCGTCGTTTTGATATCCCAATACGCATTTACTGTGCGGGTGTATTGTGCGGGTCCCATGTTTTTTACTTCCGAATTCCATATTCGGAAGTAAAAAAACTTGGGACCCGCACAATACGGCCCTCAAAATCCGCCATGTTGATTTTAATGTTTGTTGTTTTTAATTTCTTCTATTGAAGAATACTTGGTCTTGACGCATGGAACGATGTCTTTATTAAAATAAATTCATCTAGCGGTTTGAAAGATATGAGGTAATAAATAATATTACATAGATGCAAGATACGCGTGAAAAACTTAATCCTTTCCTTGCAGCTGGGTAACAACGGCGAATCTCTCGGGATTGTAATCGCATGTCTGTTAATTATTTACACTATTTCATAATGTAACATCGCGCTGGTGCGCTCTAAAGGGGTACGCAGGTATGTACAGTTCAGCCTAATACATCTGGTACATCTCATTCCACGGGTAACGTTCAAGTTTCATGTTATTCGGGTAATCTTATCTGGGATTATACTCGTATGCACTTTTCTAAAAAACTTATCCATTAAATACAACAATTATTAATAAGTGAAAAAAAAAACAATTAAATACAACCGACTGCGAAATAAAAACAACAATTACTTTCTAACCTTTTATTATATAAAACCAACCGACCGCATACACCAATTCACTAATAATTAAGCAAAACATACATAAATAAGTACCATACATAAGATTTTCCTATCTCATACAAGAAACATAATATATGACAAAGAAACGTATTGCATCATAAACACATTGCATCGCATCCAAATTTGACGAAATCCAGCAATTAATTTGAGTTGTTTTGTTGTTTACGTTTCACTACGCAGTGCAGTCAGTATGCCATATAAATGCTGTCCTGTGACTCGATTTTAAAGTCAAGAGCACACTAAGCGCGTAACATGGTAAGTTTTAATAAAACTTATAATATGTGCACATGTAGGTTTTAATCAGTCTGTCGATAGGATATAAATTGAAGATATTTTATGAACATACTGACAAAGTGACATCATAAAAGCGATGACGTTCAAACAATCCAAACTATATGGGTAACCCCATATAGTTTGGATTGGATCAATCGCTATGGAACTGTCACTTACTAATCCTTTACATTTTGACATACCTCTATTCGTGTTCACTGATAGAATCTCATATTCTCAAAGCATTTTTTTAGTTTGAACGTCAACTAGGAATTTATCAGATTTGTCAAAAGTCATGTTAAAAACAAGGTAAGATACTCCTGAAATAAAAAGCTCCTTATGTCTTGCTTGGAGCAAGATAGTTCAGTCGAAAGTTATACCAAAGTTCAAAATTGAATTAGTTGTCCAGGCATGAAAACGAAAAAACAAACATTTTATTTATTTTATTAATCTTAGGAAAACTTACAGCTAACACAATAAATACGCAGAAATAACGTGCAAAAAACGGCCAATTAAAAGTTTTCACATATATAAAAAATTTCATAAAATACAGCGAGAGCGATCAAATACAAAAAAAAAAACAGTAAAAGAATTCGTACAGTTACTTTTGCATTTATAATACTAAGGCTATAGACAGACGGACTGCATTTCAACTGTACTCCGAATGCAAATTTGCAGTTTAAATACAGTTTGTGCGACTGCAATAAAACTACAAACCAACCGTGCAGTCGAATTGCAGTCAGTGTGCAGTTGGCGTGCAGTTGTCGTTGGAATTGCACACCAACTGTATTCAAACTGCAAATTTTTTGTCGGAATGCAGTTGAAATGCAGGCCGTCTGTCTAGAGCCTTAGCAGTACGGCTATAGATATCTGCTTTATAAGTCTTATTATGACTGTATGTTGGTAAAAGCCATCTAAAACCTCTCAGTGTAACCTCAGCCCTATATCCACTTTTCTCTTAATGGAAGATGCACGTCGCATCACGCTGCGCTGCCGAATAAAGGGTTTTTATCGTACACAGACATGGGATCTGGATGTGTGACGCAGGGAAATGGGCGCAAAGAGACATAATAAAAAAAAAAAACTAAAAATATTAGAATGGGGTTTTAGAAAATATTTATTACTAGCTTCTGCCAGCTGCTTCGCCTGCACAAATGGCGAAAACTATCCAAAGGAAACATACTCCCGGGATCAAGTCTATAAACTATTCCAGACTATTATTTATCTCTGCGCCAAATTTGATCCAGATCCGCTTAGTAGTTTTCACATACTCACAAACATTTGCCTTCTTATTAACCTATCTATCAATAAAAAAGGTCACTCACTCACTCATCACGAAATATCGAAAATCGCTTGATGTACATAGATGAAATTTGGCAGGGAGCTGCGCACTAAGTAAAGATTTTTGGAAATTCCACCCCTAAAGGGTTGAAAGTTTGTATGAAATTTCTACAGTTTGTAAATTGGACATGTGAAATTTTTTATTTACGCTCTTGATTGATAAAAAGAATTCATGTATTTATTGTTTTTTGGAAATTCCAGCCGGGGGGTAAAAGGTAAAAAAGGGGTTCAAATATGTGTGTAATTGTTACAGTTTGTAAATTTAAGATTTTCATGGTAAGATGGACTCGTGAAATTTTAGATTTACGCTGTTGGTTGATAAAAAGAATTTACGTAAGTATTGGTTTTTGGATATTCCATCCCTACAGGGTCAAAAGAGGATTGAAAGTTTGTATGAAATATTTACAGTTAGTAAATTGGACACATGAAAGTTCAGAATTTTGCTCTTGGTTGATAAAAAGAATTCATGTATTTATTAGTTTTTTAGAAATTCCATCCATAAGGAGGTAAAAAGGGTGTTGGAAATTTGTATGAAATTTCTACAGATTGTAAGGTGGACACGCGAAATTTAAGATTTACGCTGTTGATTGATCAAAAAATTTATGTATTTATTGGTTTTTGGAAATTCCACCCCTAAAGAGGTATAAAGGAGGTTGAAAATTTGGGTTAAAACTTTCAACAACTTTGTTTACCCCCTTAGGGGTGGAATTTCCAAAAACCAATAAATAAATAAATTATTTTTATCAAATACCAGCGTTAATATAAAATTTCACGTGTTCAACTTACAGTCTGTAGAAATTTCATACAAACTTACACTTCTTTTTACCCTCTGACGGCTGGAATTTCTAAAAACCAATAAATACGTAAATTATTTTTATCAACCAACAGCATAAATATAACATTTCACGTGTCCAACTTAAAAACTGTACAAATTTCATACAAACTTTCAACCTCTTTTTTAACCCGCTACGGGTGGAATTTCCAAAAAACAAAAAATAAATGAATTCTTTTTATCAATCAATAGCATAAAATATATAATATATATCATATAATAGTATATCATGCCTATGTTTGCTCCATCATCCGTTACGGCATCATTGTCTGGGGAAACTCCTCTGAACTTTGTAGAGTTCTGTTGGCACAGAAAAAATGCATCCGCACCATTTTTAATATGGACTGGATTGATTCCTGCAGACCAGTATATAAAGCACACAATCTCCTCACCGTTCCTTGTATGTATATATATGAAATCGCTAAATTTGTAAAAACTAATTATTCACTTTTTAATACTAAAAGTAACAATAATAAACGAAAAATTACACAGTATGTATTAGAATCGCCTGTACCCAGGATAGAATTATTAAGGCGTAGTTGTGTTTACATGGCCCCTCTTATTTATAATTCTATACCCTCCTTTATAACCGATCTCCCTTACAGAAAATTCTGTATAGTTTTAAAAAAATGGCTCATTTCTCAGAGCTTTTATTCTATAAAAGAATTTCTAAAAAAATCTCCATGTCAATCCTATCATTACAGGAATGCATTGTAGATTATCTTGTAATTAGTTGTTGTAATTTCTACCTAATGCCTTTTATGGTATTATTTGATTTATATTTTATATGTTCTTAACCATATAATTTCATAGTCTACTTAAGTAAGTAAACTTAGTGTTTTGGAGAGTTTATTAAACATAACAGGTTAAATACCTAATAAAAACAATGTGTCAATAGATTATTAGAGATCTGCTTATTGTAAGCACCTTAATTCAATATCTTAATATTTGCATGCCAACTTATGGCGAAATGTGTCATTGTGCTAATAACTCATTTATACCATCTCTTGTACCGCATTTAAGGCAAATAAATGGCTTTGACTTTGACTTTGACTTTGAAAAGTAAAATTTTACGTGTCCAATTTAAAAACTGTACACTGTACTGTGTTTGAAACTTCATACAAACTTTCAACCTCTTTTTTACAACCTGCATGGCTTCTGAGGCTTTGATATTCAATGAGGTTCGGATTTGGTTTGACCAGCGAGATGAGGAATACAGCGTTACGCCTTCTACAACCTGGTGACAAACTACCTTTTATAGGTTCTCGCCAGGTTTGCGGGTGATATGAATATAGAATTTTGTGAAGCCACATTCAGTAATTTTGGCATTTTTCAAGTTTAAGTTCCTGCAACATGTGTAAAAGTCTTTGTCATAGAGGACAAATGGGAAAATTGCGTGACATGAAAATTAAATTTGACATGTTTATTTTAATCGATTGATTTATTTAGATCTCATGTTAAAGTTGACATACAATTTGTAATTTAATTAAAAAGCACTTGTAATTTGATTATTGTATTATAGATAATTTTTGATTTAGCATTTCTTTATTTCTTTGACATTAGAATTTAATTGTATTTTTTTCTAATTGTAAATTAGATTTTATTTGGTTGTCATGTTAAAATTGACATCTATGCAATTTGTAACTTAATTATTTTTTCTTTGACATTTGTATTTGATTTTTATTTTATTTTGGCTATTTGTTTTTTGTAATTTTGACATCGTAGTTTATTGTTTTGTTTAAATCAAGTCAATTAGAATCATTACTATGATAAAAAAAATTGCATGCCGAATTTAGTAGGCGGAATATGAAGAACTATTGTGTGTGTATTATAAGATCTGTACAATACCATATTTCACGCAAATAAATGAATCTATCTATCAAAAGCCCCTCGCGTCTATGCTCTGAATCGTAACCTAATAATTATTAAGTTCTGACTATGAACCTCATTATGATGCATTGACCAATTGAATTGTAATTATACAACTTATTAATACAATTATGTTAATGTTTTGTTTGATGTTGACATATTGAATACCTGAATAATTTATGTTATTATTGGAAATGTTGAAAGAAAAGCCTTAATCACTCAGAACCTTTCAGTAAAGTATTGTAAATAATTTATGAGAAAATTTTAAATATGCATCATTCTTTGTAAAATATTATTTTTAATTTAGTATAGGCTCGCGCTTGACCACTATCTCACCTGATGGTAAGCAATGACGTGGTCGACGGTGAAACACGCTTTCCTAGAAGTAATCTATTCAATCTTGACTTAAAGACCCCAAGATTGTAGCTATCGGGAAACAGACTCCGGCAGGGAATTTCACTCCTCAACAGATTGTAAAGTAAAATGTTTTAACGGAATAAAGACATTCACTTTTATTATATTATTTATTGTTTTTTACCAGTCTCGTCTCTCCAGTCTGTCTTATTTGTTATTATTTAGTTTTTATCATTTGTATCCGTATTAGTGGTGATTTTGAACATACAAATGATGATAGTGAGTGACAGGGGCGAAGCTGCTAGCTTCAGCTAGCAACCTCTGTGAAATTAGGTAACTATCTCAAGGTACCGTATTCCAGGGGTAAAAAGTATGTCCTACTCCAAGGTCGAATCTATTTCTTTAAATATTTAATATTTTACTTTTATATTTAAATTTCATAAAACAAACACGTGCATGAACAATTGAACTTTCATAGGAAAGCTTGAAAATTATAATTAATTACTTCGGCGTAAAGTACATCATCAGTACACAACTAATTTGATTAGTTGACCCTACACAAATCATAATTTATTATTAACTCGCGACCTGCTTCTAAAAATAAAAAAAATAAATATATTTACTCGTATATTGAATGTCACCCATTTGATTGATTTTGCAAGGATATATAGGTATAAGGACGAAATAAAATAAATCATGCAATCCAAACTTTTAATAAATATTGTAGATGCTAATAAGAGTTTTTTTATTGTTACTCTTTACGCCTAAACAGCTGACCAGATTTAGATAACACTAGAACCTGGTTGAGGACATAGGATAGCTTTTTATTCCGGTATAATTTTCTGTTGATATTATCTAATAAAACACTTATCACGCAAGTGAAGCCGCGGGCAGAAGCTAGTATTAAATAAATTAAAACTAATTTATCATGTATTTCATAATCAACAAACTTTATTTCACACATTTTCGAAAAAGAAACATATTATATATTCATTTCAATTTATGTTAAACTTTAACTTATATCGCATGAAATTTAAAATTAATCATAAAATTTTCAAACATTAGTGTTTAAAATTTTACATTTATAGTTATATCTATACAAGTGAAATTTTCATCGTGTTTTCTATATTTTTATTACATGGAAAATTAAATTAATCATAATACATCAAAATCAAGACATATTTTAACATATTTTTCAATACTATAAATAATGCGAAATGGCATTGTTGTAATATAATTATGAAAAGTAAAGTAAAGTAAACGTTTATTTGTTTTATTTTTTATGTTTTATAATGTTACTGTAAAAGCCGTTCGAACTTTTGAATTTTAATTGCGTTAGTCGTGATTTATCCATCCATTATTACGGCGAATCTGCGCGACAATGCGCCTGCATTGGATTTATTTTACAACTGGTTTGCGTCTGCATCGCTGGAAAAAGTCGCCGTTGGCAAACTTTAATTGTTCTCCATGTTTCGTATCATAGTCTCCTTACCATTGTTTTTTTTTAACATTTAACAGTTTCTGAAGTGAATCCTAAGATTTAAAACTTTACTTTTTCTCCATGTTTCGTATCATAGTTTCCTAACCATTTTTTTTTAACATTTACCAGTTTCTGAAGTAAATCCTAAGATTTACCGTGTAACTGCTAGTAAAAGCCCGAAGTAACGATTACTATAGATAGATCATTCCGGGCAACTACTAGTAAGACTTGGCAAATTTTAGCATTTACCGGTAAAGTCTAGCTTTTACCGTAGTTCGGCAGTTTCGTATTCATAATTTTGCAGTGACATGTACATACAGATGTTATGGTCACACTAAATGTAAGGGTCGAAAGTGCAGTCACACTCAAGCACAAGCAGCGGCAATTTTTTTTTAGGCAGAAGAATTTCAACTAGTCATTAAGAATTACAATATATTTAATCAGTTGTGGATCATTTAACTTCTTCTACAAAAACTAGCCATTTGAGTTTTGGGAGAGTAAGACTGCACTTCTGACCCTTGACTGTACCTACAGTCAAGGGTCAAAAGTGCAGTCTAAAAAAGTACTTAAGTGGGTACCTACCCACTTAATACTTTTTTATTTTTGCAATGTTACTTATTATCTCACTATTTATGTGCATATTCCTCATTATTTTTATAGGATAAAGAGAGTCACATTATTTTTTTTTTGTTTGACATTTCAAAAGTACCTCTAAGGTTTATTTGAAATAAACTATTTTTGATTTTGATTTTAGATTTTTGAGTCTTCTGGTTTTGGGTATCCAACCCCTAGGAGACTCATCCGCTTACCAGCCAGTGCATCGCATGTGCACAGATTTGGCTGACACTTGTCTACGATTAATACCGTCTGAACTTTGCTCCGCACGAAACCTATCAACCCATTCTGAATGGTAATCTTAAATCGTGTTCTACTATTAAATTTAATAACATTCCCGTGAAAAGAAAGCAGTCCGTGTGTTATCTTGTCTGTTTGGTGTTAGAGAGGAATTTTGCATTTATAGATCATATTAAAATAGCAAAAAATATTGTCTATTGTCTAACGATAATATCTAAATCTACATGAGGTCTGTGTTTTTCTAACTTTAAAGACTATTTATGGGCTCCTAACTTGGGTTGTAAGTGGTACGGGGCACCTGTTTGGGCCGATAGGGCAACCATAGAGAGGGGCGGAACGACATAAAGTACTTCAAAGTCAGCGTTTAGCTTTGATATTCTTATGCAAAGCGTACAAGACGGTTAGTACTGAGGCCTTACCGGTACTTGCTGGGGTACTTCCGATTGATCTTGAAGTGCTGCGACGTGCTGCAATTTACTGTTCCGTACGAGAGGCCATGGACGAAGACATTTTAACTCAAAGTGGCCGTGTTTAAATGTCTAGATTATTTAAACCACGGACTGACGTCTGGGAAGAACTTTTATCCGAATGGCAATGTAGGTGGGATGATTCCATCAAGGGTCGACAACTCCACCGATTCTTTCCAACCGTTCGTGAACGGCTGGCCAGGATACGTGGTCAGCCAACTGGACTTATCCCAGTTGTAAATGACGCTTTGTACCTATTGGCCTTGTTTGTTGTCTCCTGCTTGACATGGAGGGAAGTGGAAATTATGTTTTTTTGCCATTCCTCTCTTTCCTCTATTATCTTTTCCGATAAATTTCGTTGCAGGATCCAAGACAGAGTTAAATACATTCTCCGGGACTTTGTCGACTTCATTGCCTCGGTGCTTTTCTGGTGGTCGCGACTGTTGATTCTGGCTCTCAGGAGTTGTAGTTGTTTGAGAACAGTGCGGTGGAATTGTCAAAAATAAATACATTTTTAACTTTTAGGCATGATGATAGAATGTCAACTTTTTATCGATTTTTGAATCTCTGAATACACATATTTGGGTGAACATGAACAGCTAAGTGATAACATTACGATTATCTACTTCTGCGTAAATACTTAATTACGTAAATAATTTGATTAAATGACTTAATCTTAGGGAGTTCGAAAATTACTTCGAAACTTAGATAAAATACCTATAGATCGAGCAATGGCGTGGCCGCACATGAAACAACAATCTCTCACTGTAAAACATCACAATTGATCATCATATCGTGTTTTGTAACCAAAGAAAAGTATAATTTCGTCTACTTACGAGTGAAATATTATTACATCAAGATTTTGCTCACTTCGGCTTTTACAGTCTAGAACACTCCACCATCGCACTGACACTAATTATCTATAAATAACTCAATTCCTTGTCTTAATAAACACTTTATATCACGAAATCACAGAAAATCAAACACCACCGAGTTTGTTTGTCAAAACATAGATCTTGCCAAACAACAAAAGCCGGCCATGGAGACAAAGACAAAAAAAAAAATATCCTTATTATTTCCATGGGGCTGCCAATTAGCGATCTCACTCTATCACTCAAGCTCAGTTTATGGCTCTATCTATAGGTACTTATTATAATTATAGGTTATGTAAGCCTCAAGATTCTGTGCGAGAAGAACTCTGTGCGACCAAACAATTATTCATAATTTCACAACGGAATAGGCTACCAACAAACGATAGTGTAGCGATACTGCACCCGAGATTTTTTAATGAAGTATTTATATTTTTCATTATTTTAAAAAAAACACATAATGCACACGCCTGTATTCCCCGAAGGGTTTGGCAGAGGTGCACTCACATAATGACAGATATGTTTTGGCTGCGTCGGTTAAGACGCAACGCAGATACGCGAATGGCTGGTTTCGAGAGAAAGGAAGATGATAAGCGATTTTGGATCAAATGAAGGTGACTCGCCTACAATAGGGTTAGGTAAAGCACAAATACATGGATTCGGACATCCGAGAGTTGCCTGCCTGCTGCTGCTGCCGCTGAGTGATGTGAAAGAAAAGAGGTTCTTGGCGAGTTCACGTATTCGCGAGCTCGTTTGACTCGAGCTCGGCCCGCGTACTGTGCTATCGACTGGTCTCCTCGACAGTTGACCTAGCAGCAGCAACGAAGCAAGAAGGGTTCTTGCTAACAACACGATTTGAAGAAAAAGGGCGAAAAGTGAGAGAGACCCGCACAGGAGTCGCAGGCCAATATATATGCGACTAGTTGACGTCTGTCAGCCTGTCACGACTGTCACTTTGAAATACGCTGCTGAAGTGTGGCAGTCTCGCTCACACCCGATGCCAAGGCATTGTGCCGGAAAGGATAATGAGGGTAGTATATGATTCCAGCCAAACATCTCGCGTTTCTCTCTCTACCCGCAAGCACGCCGCAAACACGACCGACGTTAGGCGCAATTTTTTTTTTAAATCTCTATGTAATATTGCCATCAAACAGGCACCATGAAAAAGACAAATAACATAGGTCTGATCCGAGCTTTTTTTTAACTTTAAACCACACTAGGAATTTCTTTCTGTATCGTGGGTGCGTTTACAAACATATTAACTAACATACACAACACCCAGAGCCGGAACAACTATCTGTACGTCATAAAAATATTTGTTCCGTGCGGGAATCGAACCCGCGACATGCAGTGCAGCAGTCAATTGCTCAACCGAGTCAATTGGACGAATTGAACCTTGGACCTCATACTCAGCAGTAGGGTGCGTTTACTAGGACGACGAGGCTGTATTTTAAATAAGGTGACTAAATTGCAATGCAACTATGACGTAGCTGATAGACAAGGAAAGTACTATCGGAATTAAATACATTCTTTGGACTATTCTACCAGTGTATTCTATTTTGATTGGATTAGCTTTTACTAAGAAATATAAATTCTTGATAGCCTTTGTTTTTTGGAGTTGGATCTGGAAAAAAAATGTACATATAAGATTATAAACTGTTATGGTCACGAACACTTACATTAACATTAGAAGCGCGATATTTACCATCTTTATTGTTTGTTGTGGTGCTTGCAACAGCACCGAAATATCGGAAAATTGCAGCAAACAGTAAATTTGGTAAATATCCCGCTTCTAATGTTAATGTTAGAAAAAATGTAGATATGCATGATTAAGTGATTTTTCTTGGATGAATCAAGAATTGGATACAGTTGTTTATCTAAATATTGCTTGACATGTTATTGGACTAATTAGTAGTGACCCTTGCTTCTGATTGATAAAAAATATTGATTACTATCTTAACCCTTTCATTTTCCGGAATAAAATGTCAGTGATAGAAGAGCTTACTGTCAGTGAAAGATTTTTATAAAATGGTGCAATACTTGCAGAAAACATTTAATATTAGTTTAGATAAGGTATTATACACTTACAAATTGATAATATGTTGTTTAATTTCAACCAACCCGTCCTTGTTTTGCCGGCTTCATTGAAAAGTTTCTGTCCCGCAAGAAGGACTAAATGTGTACAACCCACACAATATATTAGGATAAAAAGAAGTTGAAACACTCCAAAATACTTGTACGTTTCCTGAGAAAAAAAAAACGTTGGTTTTAAAACTATAACTACCAAAAATATAGGATTTGGTGACTTTCTAAAATCTTGTTTATACTTACATTTGCAAGTATTGCGTGAAATATTGAATATAATGATGCAATATAATACAATGCGGATATCGCCAATGAGAACATCATCTGTAATAATTGAATAAAACAAAATGTCAGTTACCAACAGACAAGGAGACAAAAATATATTTATTTCTTTTCCTTTTGCTTAATCAACGATTCATGGCAATTTAAAAAAAATCGACGTCGAGTCTCACAACTCTAAGAGAAACGGAATGAATGAGGCAGGTTCTTGCCCTGGATGAGCAAGCCGGAGGTATAGGAAGCATAAAACCAAGATATCAAATATTGTTTATACCATTCCCCCTCTAAAAAGCTTATTTGATTCACTGAAAACAGTGAATAAAAAGCACTTTTAATCACTATTTTGGTGTTTGAATTTAGAACACACCAATATATATTTGACCTCCATCTCAATGCAATACAACCTACTTGCGCATAAAATACTCGATACAAACTTCTTGTGCAAACAAGGAATATTCGAATTTCAAACTCCTTCGTCGATCTAATTTTGAGTTTGTTTATATTTAGGATTTTGATAATGATTTTATTTTGGTCTAGGATGTTTAGTGAATACTTATTTGGATTGTAATTCTAATATTAATTGCATTGGTGTTTAATTAATTATAATTATGTTACTTAACGGAGGTGGTCACTGGCCCCTGAAACACAGGTGCTGTTTAGGTAACTCAAACTCAAAGGCTCAGTTACAATTTACAAAAAATGTGAAGCTTTAAGGTTTATCATTTTCTGTAAATTTTGAAGGTAATAAACCATTTATTTATTTATTATTATTTCTTGTGCTTTTGGCTTAAATCCTTCTTTTTCTCGAAGTCATGGTATAAAATATAGTATGCAACTCTTGAATAAAACGGATTTATATCGAGGGCCATGAATTACTCGCGTCGTTTAGGATTCTAACACTTGAATCACTCGCTATGCTCGTGATTCAATCATCATGAATCACTCCCTGCGGTCGTGATTCAGTTGTTAGAATCCTTCACTTGTTCGTGATTCATCTATGGCCCTCGCTTTAAAACCGTCCTTTATTCACTAGTTGCATAATATACTATTGTACCTGAAAACTAAAACATGCCGATAGCTCCTTGCTACAACCAACTAGCAACATGTAATTAGTCGCCCACTCTTCCATGTGTTCCTCTGTCAGATGATCATTTATTTCCCCCCTTTCAACACTCTCCTTCTTTTCTTGGTCGTCATAATAATCGCGAAGTTCCGATATAAAATCATTCAAACGTTTTAATAAACAATGTACCATACTTATATAAATGTAAAATATAAAATGTTGCATAGCAAAACGAAGTTCAGACAGTATGTCTGCTACATATAACACTAAGAAACTTAAAGAAGGAATCTTGTTTTCGACAAGACTTTTATAATAGATCCTTATCGGTAGCAGAATTGCGGCACTTAAGCATAAAACTACAGTGGTGGTAATGAAAAAGTTCTTCAGTTTTCTTGAAAATTTTGTAGTTGTACCATTATTGAAGCACTGTTGAACGGCTATTTAGTTTTGCAAGAAAATTTTGTAAGAGCGTGAACTTTGAATAGCACCAACCATTATTATAAATGAGCTGAAAAAATTCACGTAATGGAATGTTAAAGCTATGCATATACGATATGAAGGGAAGTAACCAGCATGTACATATGAAAAATCATAAGTACTATTTAACAATATCACTGCAATAATCACTATCTCCAAAGCGACACGAATAATTTGAGTTTTACTATCATTTATTTGAGAACTATGATTTCTGTAGACACCCATCATATTTTCTGCCTTTATAATCAAATCTAACGTTGTGTGTTTCATTTTTATGTTGACAGTATGCACGTTCAAAGTCGGATTCAACTTTGCAGTGAATAGGTAAAATTTTGGATCCATATATATTAATTTAGAATCCATTCGTCAGTAATTGAATAATCAAGAAAGTAATCGAAGTAGTACTTATTTGGCGTCACGCAGTATATGGTTCCGTATTTAAAGTGCACGTTTTATACTAGATATTTATTTAAAGTATTTCTTAAACAAACTGAAAAAAATCATCAATGCAGAGGCCCCTATTATGACATTTTTAAAGCATCATGATTCTGGTACAAGACAGAGATGGAGCAATGCAGGACAGCAGGTCGTATAGCACTTTCACTTTTTCACCTTGGAACCAAGATAGTTTTGACACGTCATATTAAAACCCCAGATGTAATTTGAGAAGCCTATAACCCACCTAATTTGACTTATTATTGACTTTTGATTGATTTATTGACTTAAATAAACAAACCACTTCGAAATGATTGGGTAATTAATTATTATAAATTATAGTTATATAAATCATAGGCCAATCGTTCACCTTCTTTTATCGACAGGCTTTACAGGTGTCCGCATACATACCTCGACCATGACATTACCGCATATTTGCTGACACACTCGATGAAGGTTTAACACTAAACAAAAACACACTATAATAATCATGTCGAATATTTTAGCTTTAGCCATTTGACTATGGAATCCCAAAAAAGTATGATTTATTAGAATTTCAATCTTTCCAGAAACTTCCATAATTACTCGTATATTGAATGTCACCTATTTGATTAATTCTATAAAGTAAAGTCTGGACAAAAATAAAATTAAATGATTAATAAAAATGATAATGTAGTGTTAGCAACCAACGTAATGTTTAGATCTTGATTTTAATTAAAGTATAATATTTTGATAATTAATAATAAATTAGTACCTAGAATATAATAATAAAAAAAATGAAATATTAAAATAGATAAAATAATTTTAAATAAACGGAATAACAAAGCCTTTTAATGTGAAATATAGATATACTGATAAACTGTAGTCTATACAAAACATCTTTATAGTTTATAAAATGTCTCTAATATGAGTGTGCCTCTTGGCATAGGCCTCCACTAACAGTTTCCGCCAGGTTGTGTCCTGAGCTACTCGCCTACACCTTGAACTAGCGGTCTTTCCCAAACCCCATTCCCATCTCTTGACACTGTCTTCAACGCCTTTTTTTCTATCTCTTGGGTACCAGTTTGTCACTGCTTTGCTCCATTTTCCTTGGTTATCGCGCATCATATGACCGGTCCATCTCCACTTTTGCTGGTCTTTGTTTCGTCTTGAGGTCGGCATTTCTGATCCTGTCCAGACATTTGAACCTTGTGATGCTGCGCTCCATGACTCTTTGGTATTTGGCAAGCTTGTTTCTAAGGCATTTGATTAGTGACCAAGTTGCACACCCATAGTTTCTGTTGGATAACTCTCGATTTTGGCGCAGGAAAAGCCACTGGTGACCACAAACACAAACAACGTTTTTTTGAAGGATCTTATTACTTGGGTTTATAAACTTGAAACTGAGCGTAGTAACCAAACTAAGTAAATAACAAAGGTTTGTATCATAAGTATTTTGAAACAACCTCCAAAAGTCGATTCAAGGGTTGTTCAAGTTTTTTAGACGTATGATTTTTTCTTGGGTTAACAAACTTGAACGTGACATAAATATCAATATAAGTAAACAATAAAGGTATTTTTTCGAAACTATCTCCCAAAGGCAATTAAGAGGGTGTTAAAGTCTTTTTTGAAGAATTTTACTTCTTGGATTAAAACTTGAAACTTTTCACAAATACCGACCTAAGTAAACAATAAAAAAAATTATCAATATATTTTCGAAACTACCCCAACATCGATTAAGCTGGTGTTAAAGTTTGCTTAGGATCTTACTGCCCAAGGTTTCATTTTTGATGTCTACTGAAGTCATCACAGAGAATCACTGGACATTTTGCTTTTTGGTTGACAGGATGAAGTCGATTTCATTTTTCGTTGTACCATCGGGGCTCTGCCAGGTCCACTTCCTTTGTTCACGCTATTTGAAGACGGAGTCCTTCTCCATAAGACTGAACAGTACGGAATCACCGGGGTCACCTAGTGGTTCCGTCATCCAACCCCAAATTGCCTCACTTGTAACTCATCATCGTCTCGTTTGCCCAGTTTCGTGTTGAAGTCCCCCATGGCAACGATGAAGTGAGTTTTGAAACCATGCATGGCTCTAGAAATATCATCATAAATGGTCTCTACCTCGCCATCGGGGTGTGCCGAGGTCGGGGTATAGACCTGTACGACCTGCAGCGAATATCTTGAGAATATTCTGAGTATAAGGAACGCTATCCTGGTCGATACACGCTCGATATTCACCACGTTATTCACAAGGGACACTACCCTAGGACTACCGGTCACCTTCTCGGAAATTGAGCAAGTTACCGGATCTGAGGATCATCGAGTCCTTCCCCTCTCTTCGGACTTCAGATAGCCCTATAATACTCCATCATAACTTGCGCAATTCTTCTTCGAGTTTAGTGATCTTCTCGTCGTTCCGGAGTGTGCGTGTGGTGTACGTTGTTAGGTCCAGTCGTCGGTGTTTGTTGGGGTAGCCGGACACATTTTTATTTCATGCTACATAATTTATCTAGTAAAAGACACGCTTCGATCGACAATCAATGGAACACGTTATTATGACACGATATCTTGCGAAAACATCCCGATTCAAACAGTCAAAGGCCCTTTACTTTTGAACGGCTGAACCGATTCTCATCAAACATAGCTAGAACACTCTCGACAAAGTCACCTTGTTATTTCTTTCACTGTCTATTATGCTTATAAATAAATTATTATTATTATTAAAACACGAGGATAGAGTTGATTTAGAATGTTAGAATTATTATTTCTGTAGCGGACGCCATATTGTTCAGATCATACAATTGAAACTATCACATTCACCGTACGAGCCTTTGTCCCTTTGCTACTATTGTAATGAACGAATTGAACGTGTCCGTGCTTTGTGTTACAATCTGCATTTTGCTTAATTGCCTGGGTATGGGTATACTCGGGCAATTCAGAAAAAAATCAGATTATGGGTACGTTATGGAACCCACACAAAGAAATGATTATTTACGCCCTCTCTCCCGCCGTCATAATTAAGCCCCATGTGCAATCAGCCTCAAAAATATGTACGAGGATACAATTACTTCAGTTTGTCTCAAAACTTTGAAAACAGTCAAATTAATCCTTATCTTATTAATGTTTAAATATCCTAGTTTTTATCCTAATAACATCCATATTCACGCAATCATCCCATGGTAGATTTATTGTTATGCTCTAGTTAGCATATTCTAAGAAAACCATCAAAAATAAAAGGCATTCTGTTTTTACTTAATAAATTATATTTTTTAAAAGGATAGAGATGTAAAATCATAAAACGGCAACGATACATAATATTGAAAATCAAACCGCATACAACTCAACTCCTACGGACCTCGACAAAGTGAAATAACGATACCCAAAAAGTCCATGTATGGGATTGCCAAATTAGGTACGCATATAAATATATACATTACATCTGTAATTTTTATTTCAATACAGTAGATTATATAACATCAAGAAGGTTAATATTTATAATATAACAAGCTAGAAAACACGACATAATATCAGTGTTATAACATATTATCATGTATTATATTAACAGCTAATTTCTGAATTTTACTTTTGCTCCAAAAAACCTTAAATAATATGATTCAATTGCAAGGCAACAATCACATATGTGACGGCGAAAGACAAAATTAACGGAATTATATAATAATTGGGTGTATTTTTATGAAAACAATAAAATTTCTTAACTGAGCTGTTTCTGAAGCTTCTGGATCTGAAAAATGTTGAGTAAGTATATTAATAAACTTATTAGTAGTATATTTTTTATATTTACCATTATTGTTTCACAGATATGAAATAAAACATTACAATCCAATTTGGCCTTTCAGTTGGTTGCTACTTAAAAAAGATAATTAAGTCATCGACCCGGTAAGAACAAAAAGAAGGAAGAGGTAGGTAGAGACACTTACGTGTAATAGGTATTTAAATACATGAGTAAAAACTAATAAATACATGAATTCTTTTTATCAACCAAGAGCAAAATTCTGAACTTTCATGTGTCCAATTTACTAACTGTAAATATTTCATACAAACTTTCAATCCTTTTTTTGACCCTGTAGGGATGGAATTTCCAAAAACCAATAAATACGTGAATTATTTTTATCAACCAACAGCATAAAAGTAAAATTTCACGTGTCCAATTTAAAAACTGTACACTGTACTGTGTTTGAAACTTCATACAAACTTTCAACCTCTTTTTTACAACCTGCATGGCTTCTGAGGCTTTGATATTCAACGAGGTTCGGATTTGGTTTGACCAGCGAGATGAGGAATACAGCTTTACGCCTTCTACAACCTGGTGACAAACTACCTTTTATAGGTTCTCGCCAGGTTTGCGGGTGATATGAATATAGAATTTTGTGAAGACACATTCAGTAATTTTGGCATTTTTCAAGTTTAAGTTCCTGCAACATGTGTAGAAATGGAGGGTTGTTTTTATAATAGTATTGACTTTATCCTAGAGGACAAATGGGAAAATTGCGTGACATGAAAATTAAATTTGACATGTTTACTTTAATCGATTGATTTATTTAGATCTCATGTTAAAGTTGACATACAATTTGTAATTTAATTAAAAAGCACTTGTAATTTGATTATTGTATTATAGATAATTTTTGATTTAGCATTTCTTTATTTCTTTGACATTAGAATTTAATTGTATTTTTTTCTAATTGAGTAAATTAGATTTTATTTGGTTGTCATGTTAAAATTGACATCTATGCAATTTGTAACTTAATTATTTTTTCTTTGACATTTGTATTTGATTTTTATTTTATTTTGGCTATTTGTTTTTTGTAATTTTGACATCGTAGTTTATTGTTTTGTTTAAATCAAGTCAATTAGAATCATTATTATGATAAAAAAAATTGCATGCCGAATTTAGTAGGCGGAATATGAAGAACTATTGTGTGTGTATTATAAGATCTGTACAATACCATATTTCACGCAAATAAATGAATCTATCTATCTATCTATCAAAAGCCCCTCGCGTCTATGCTCTGAATCGTAACCTAATAATTATTAAGTTATGACTATGAACCTCATTATGATGCATTGACCAATTGAATTATATACAACTTATTAATACAATTATGTTAATGTTTTGTTTGATGTTGACATATTGAATACCTGAACAATGTAAGCCTTAATCACTCAGATCCTTTCAGTAAAGTATTGTAAATAATTTATGAGAAAATTTTAAATATGCATCATTCTTTGTAAAATATTATTTTTAATTTAGTATAGGCTCGCGCTTGACCACTATCTCACCTGATGGTAAGCAATGACGTGGTCGACGATGAAACACGCTTTCCTAGAAGTAATCTATTCAATCTTGACTTAAAGACCCCAAGATTGTAGCTATCGGGAAACAGACTCCGACAAGGAATTTCACTCCTCAACAGATTGTAAAGTAAAATGTTTTAACGGAATAAAGACATTCACTTTTATTATATTATTTATTGTTTTTTACCAGTCTCGTCTCTCCAGTCTGTCTTATTTGTTATTATTTAATTTTTATGATTTGTATCCGTATTAGTGGTGATTTTGAACATACAAATGATGATAGTGAGTGACAGGGGCGAAGCTGCTAGCTTCAGCTAGCAACCTCTGTGAAATTCGGTAACTATCTCAAGGTACCGTATTCCAGGGGTAAAAAGTATCGTATGTCCTACTTCAAGGTCGAATCTATTTCTTTAAATATTTAATATTTTAATTTTAATATTTAAATTTCATAAAAAAAACACGTGCATGAACAATTGAACTTTCATAGGAAAGCTTGAAAATTATAATTAATTACTTCGGCGTAAAGTACATCATCAGTACACAACTAATTTGATTAGTTGACCCTACACAAATTATAATTTATTATTAACTCGCGACCTGCTTCTAAAAATAAAATAATAAATATAATTACTCGTATATTGAAGGTCACCCATTTGATTGATTTTGCAAGGATATATAGGTATAAGGACGAAATAAAATAAATCATGCAATCCAAACTTTTAATAAATATTGTAGATGCTAATAAGAGTTTTTTTATTGTTACTCTTTACGCCTAAACAGCTGACCAGATTTAGATAACACTAGAACCTGGTTGAGGACATAGGATAGCTTTTTATTCCGGTATAATTTTCTGTTGATATTATCTAATAAAACACTTATCACGCAAGTGAAGCCGCGGGCAGAAGCTAGTATTAAATAAATTAAAACTAATTTATCATGTATTTCATAATCAACAAACTTTATTTCACACATTTTCGAAAAAGAAACATATTATATATTCATTTCAATTTATGTTAAACTTTAACTTATATCGCATGAAATTTAAAATTAATCATAAAATTTTCAAACATTAGTGTTTAAAATTTTACATTTATAGTTATACCTATACATGTGAATTTTTCATCGTGTTTTCTATATTTTTATTACATGGAAAATTAAATTAATCATCATACATCAAAATCAAGACATATTTTAACATATTTTTCAATACTATAATAATGCGAAATGGCATTGTTGTAAAATAATTATGAAAAGTAAAGTAAAGTAAACGTTTATTTGTTTTATTTTTTATAATGTTACTGTAAAAGCCGTTCGAACTTTTGAATTTTAATTGCGTTAGTCGTGATTTATCCATCCATTATTACGGCGAATCTGCGCGACAATGCGACTGCATTGGATTTATTTTACAACTGGTTTGCGTCTGCATCGCTGGAAAAAGTCGCCGTTGGCAAACTTTAATTCTTCTCCATGTTTCGTATCATAGTCTCCTTACCATTGTTTTTTTTTAACATTTAACAGTTTCTGAAGTGAATCCTAAGATTTACCGTGTAACTGCTAGTAAAAGCCCGAAGTAACGATTACTATAGATAGATCATTCCGGGCAATTACTAGTAAGACTTGGCAAATTTTAGCATTTACCGGTAAAGTCTAGCTTTTACCGTAGTTCGGCAGTTTCGTATTCATAATTTTGCAGTGACATGTACATACAGATGTTATGGTCACACTAAATGTAAGGGTCGAAAGTGCAGTCACACTCAAGCACAAGCAGCGGCAATTTTTTTTTAGGCAGAAGAATTTCAACTAGTCATTAAGAATTACAATATATTTATTCAGTTGTGGATCATTTAACTTCTTCTACAAAAACTAGCCATTTGAGTTTTGGGAGAGTAAGACTGCACTTCTGACCCTTGACTGTACCTACAGTCAAGGGTCAAAAGTGCAGTCTAAAAAAGTACTTAAGTGGGTAGGTACCCACTTAATACTTTTTTATTTTTGCAATGTTACTTATTATCTCACTATTTATGTGCATATTCCTCATTATTTTTATAGGATAAAGAGAGTCACATTAATTTTTTTTTGTTTGACATTTCAAAAGTACCTCTAAGGTTTATTTGAAATAAACTATTTTTGATTTTGATTTTAGATTTTTGAGTCTTCTGGTTTTGGGTATCCAACCCCTAGGAAACTCATCCGCTTACCAGCCAGTGCATCGCATGTGCACAGATTTGGCTGACACTTGTCTACGATTAATACCGTCTGACCTTTGCTCCGCACGAAACCTATCAACCCATTCTGAATGGTAATCTTAAATCGTGTTCTACTATTAAATTTAATAACATTCCCGTGAAAAGAAAGCAGTCCGTGTGTTATCTTGTCTGTTTGGTGTTAGAGAGGAATTTTGCATTTATAGATCATATTAAAATAGCAAAAAATATTGTCTATTGTCTAACGATAATAACTAAATCTACATGAGGTCTGTGTTTTTCTAACTTTAAAGACTATTAATTATGGGCTCCTTACTTGGGTTGTAAGTGGTACGGGGCACCTGTTTGGGCCGATAGGGCAACCATAGATAGGGGCGGAACGACGTAAAGTACTTCAAAGTCAGCGTTTAGCTTTGATATTCTTATGCAAAGCGTACAAGACGGTTAGTACTGAGGCCTTACCGGTACTTGCTGGCGTACTTCCGGTTGATCTTGAAGTGCTGCGACGTGCTGCAATTTACTGTTCCGTGCGAGAGGCCATGGACGAAGACATTTTAACTCAAAGTGGCCGTATTTAAATGTCTAGATTATTTAAACCACGGACTGACGTCTGGGAAGAACTTTTATCCGAATAGCAATGTAAGTGGGATGATTCCATCAAGGGTCGACAACTCCACCATTTCTTTCCAACCGTTCGTGGACGGCTGGCCAGGATACGTGGTCAGCCAACTGGACTTATCCCAGTTGTAAATGACGCTTTGTACCTATTGGCCTTGTTTGTTGTCTCCTGCTTGACATGGAGGGAAGTGGAAATTATGTTTTTTTGCCATTCCTCTCTTTCCTCTATTATCTTTTCCGATAAATTTCGTTGCAGGATCCAAGACAGAGTTAAATTCATTCTCCGGGACTTTGTCGACTTCATTGCCTCGGTGCTTTTCTGGTGGTCGCGACTGTTGATTCTGGCTCTCAGGAGTTGTAGTTGTTTGAGAACAGTGCGGTGGAATTGTCAAAAATAAATACATTTTTAACTTTTAGGCATGATGATAGAATGTCAACTTTTTATGGATTTTTGAATCTCTAAATACACATATTTGGGTGAACATGAACAGCTAAGTGATAACATTACGATTATCTTCTTCTGCGTAAATACTTAATTACGTAAATAATTTGATTAAATGACTTAATCTTAGGGAGTTCGAAAATTACTTCGAAACTTAGATAAACCTTTGCATAAGATTTATATTTGGCCTGCGCAAATATGATCACATTTCTGAATTTCGGACAAAGCTCAAGTGGCTTCCCATACGTCTTCGCCGGGATTCTCATATTTTATTTCTTCTTTACAGTATTCTATACAATCCTACAACCCCCTCTTATCTCAAAGAACGTTTCAAGTTCCTTCATGACACACATAATAGATATCTGAGGTCATCGGAAAACTTGAGACTAGAGATGCCGATGCATTCCACCAGCTTTTATGACAAATCTTTTACGGTTCAAGCGGTGCGGTTGTGGAATGCTTTGCCCGTGTCAATAAGGCGTGCTCAATCTCTGCCCATTTTTAAAACTATGGTAAAGAATCACTACCTCTCTCTTTAATAGTTGTTTTTCTTGATTTCTCTGTTTTTGTTCCATACTTATTACTGTATATATTTGTCTATATAATATATATGTATATGTATTTATTTATATATAAATAGTACACCAAAGACTACCTACAGTGCTGTTTTTCCTTTCATTTTTAAAATCCATCCAAAGGTTGTCTTGAAAAGATCGCTTTTAGCGATAAGGCCGCCCATTGTGTCACCCAGTGTAATGTTTACTTCTTCTATACTTTCTGTAACTTTTATGGTGTACATAATAAAGAGTATTCTATTCTATTCTATTCTAAAATACCTATAGATCGAGCAATGGCGTGGCCGCACATGAAACAACAATCTCACACTGTAAAACATCACAATTTATCATCATATCGTGTTTTGTAACCAAAGAAAAGTATAATTTCGTCTACTTACGAGTGTAATATTATTACATCAAGATTTTGCTCACTTCGGCTTTTACAGTCTAGAACACTCCACCATCGCACTGACACTAATTATCTATAAATAACTCAATTCCTTGTCTTAATAAACACTTTATATCACGAAATCACAGAAAATCAAACACCACCGAGTTTGTTTGTCAAAACATAGATCTTGCCAAACAACAAAAGCCGGCCATGGAGACAAAGACAAAAAAAAAATATCCTTATTATTTCCATGGGGCTGCCAATTAGCGATCTCACTCTATCACTCAAGCTCAGTTTATGGCTCTATCTATAGGTACTTATTATAATTATAGGTTATGTAAGCCTCAAGATTCTATGCGAGAAGAACTCTGTGCGACCAAACAATTATTCATAATTTCACAAAGGCGTAGGCTACCAACAAACGATATTGTAGCGATACTGCACCCGAGATTTTTTAATGAAGTATTTATATTTTACATTATTTAAAAAAAAAACACATAATGTCACGCCTGTATTCCCCGAAGGGTTTGGCAGAGGTGCACCCACATAATGACAGATATGTTTTGGCTGCGTCGGTTAAGACGCAACGCAGATACGCGAATGGCTGGTTTCGAGAGAAAGGAAGATGATAAGCGATTTTAGATCAAGTGAAGGTGACTCGCCTACAATAGGGTTAGGTAAAGCACAAATACATGGATTCGGACATCCGAGAGTTGCCTGCCTGCTGCTGCTGCCGCTGAGTGATGTGAAAGAAAAGAGGTTCTTGGCGAGTTCACGTCTTCGCGAGCTCGTTTGACTCGTGCTCGGCCCGCGTACTGTGCTATCGACTGGTCTCCTCGACAGTTGACCTAGCAGCAGCAACGAAGCAAGAAGGGTTCTTCCAACAACACGATTTGAAGAAAAAGGGCGAAAAGAGAGAGAGACCCGCACAGGAGTCGCAGGCCAATATATATGCGACTAGTTGACGTCTGTCAGCCTGTCACGACTGTCACTTTGAAATACGCTGCTGAAGTGTGGCAGTCTCGCTCACACCCGATGCCAAGGCATTGTGCCGGAAAGGATAATGAGGGTAGTATACGATTCCAGCCAAACATCTCGCGTTTCTCTCTCTACCCGCAAGCACGCCGCAAACACGACCGACGTTAGGCGCAATTTTTTTTTTAATGTCTATGTAATTTTGCCATCAAACGGGCACCATGAAAAAGACAAATAACATAGGTCTGACCCGAGCTTTTTTTTTAAACTTTAAACCACACTAGGAATTTCTTTCTGTATCGTGGGTGCGTTTACAAACATATTCACTCACATACACAACACCCAGAGCCGGAACAACTATCTGTACGTCATAAAAATATTTGTTCCGTGCGGGAATCGAACCCGCGACATGCAGTGCAGCAGTCAATTGCTCAACCACTGCGCCAACCGTGCGCCCGAAACTTGGACGAATTGAACCTTGGACCTCATACTCAGCAGTAGGGTGCGTTTACTAGGACAACGAGGCTGTATTTTAAATAAGGTGACTAAATTGCAATGCAACTATGACGTAGCTGATAGACAAGGAAAGTACTATCGGAATTAAATACATTCCTTGGACTATTCTACCAGTGTATTCTATTTTGATTGGATTAGCTTTTACTAAGAAATATAAATTCTTGATAGCCTTTGTTTTTGGAGTTGGATCTGGAAAAAAAATGTACATATAAGTTTATAAACTGAACACTAACATTAACATTAGAAGCGCGATATTTACCATCTTTATTGTTTGTTGTGGTGCTTGCAACAGCACCGAAATATCGGAAAATTGCAGCAAACAGTAAATTTGGTAAATATCCCGCTTCTAATGTTAATGTTAGAAAAAATGTAGATATGCATGATTAAGTGACTTTTCTTGGATGAATCAAGAATTGAATACAGTTGTTTATCTAAATATTGCTTGACATGTTATTGGACTAATTAGTAGTGACCCTTGCTTTTGATTGATAAAAAAAATATTGATTACTATCTTAACCCTTTCATTTTCCGGAATAAAATGTCAGTGATAGAAGAGCTTACTGTCAGTGAAAGATTTTTATAAAATGGTGCAATACTTGCAGAAAACATTTAATATTAGTTTAGATAAGGTATTATACACTTACAAATTGATAATATGTTGTTTAATTTTAACAAACCCGTCCTTGTTTTGCCGGTTTCATTGAAAAGTTTCTGTCCCGCAAGAAGGACTAAATGTGTACAACCCACACAATATATTAGGATAAAAAGAAGTTGAAACACTCCAAAATACTTGTACGTTTCCTGAGAAAAAAAAACGTTGGTTTTAAAACTATAACTACCAAAAATATAGGATTTGGTGACTTTCTAAAATCTTGTTTATACTTACATTTGCAAGTATTGCGTGAAATATTGAATATAACGATGCAATATAATACAATGCGGATATCGCCAATGAGAACATCATCTGTAATAATTGAATAACACAAAATGTCAGTTATCAACAGACAAGGAGACAAAAATATACTTCTTTCTTTTACTTTTGCTTAATCAACGATTCAAGACAATTTAAAAAAAATCGACGCCGAGTACTTGCTACATTAAAATTTATTAAATTGGTGCACAACTCTAAGAGAAACGGAATGAATGAGGCAGGTTCTTGCCCTGGATGAGCAAGCCGGAGGTATAGGAAGCATAAGCATAAAGCCAAGATATTGTTTGTACCTGAAAACTAAAACATGCCGATAGCTCCTTGCTACAACCAACTAGCAACATGTAATTAGTCGCCCACTCTTCCATGTGTTCCTCTGTCAGATGATCATTTATTTCCTCCCTTTCAACACTCTCCTTCTTTTCTTGGTTGTCATAATAATCGCGAAGTTCCGATATAAAATCATTCAAACGTTTTAATAAACAATGTACCATAGTTATATAAATGTAAAATATAAAATGTTGCATAGCAAAACGAAGTTCAGACAGTATGTCTGCTACATATAACACTAAGAAACTTAAAGAAGGAATCTTGTTTTCGACAAGACTTTTATAATAGATCCTTATCGGTAGCAGAATTGCGGCACTTAAGCATAAAACTACAGTGGTGGTAATGAAAAAGTTCTTCAGTTTTCTTGAAAATTTTGTAGTTGTACCATTATTGAAGCACTGTTGAACTGCTATTAAGTTTTGCAAGAAAATTTTGTAAGACCGTGAACTTTGAATAGCACCAACCATTATAATAAAAGAGCTGAAAAAATTCACGTAATGTAATGTGAAAGCTAAGCATACACGATATGAAGGGAAGTAACCAGCATGTACATATGAAAAATCATAAGTACTATTTAACAATATCACTGCAATAATCACTATCTCCAAAGCGACACGAATGATTTGAGTTTTACTATCATTTATTTGAGAACTATGATTTCTGTAGACACCCATCATATTTTCTGCCTTTATAATCAAATCTAAAGTTGTGTGTTTCATTTTTATGTTGACAGTATGCACGTTCAAAGTCGGATTCAACTTTGCAGTAAATAGGAAAATTTTTGGATCCATATATATTAATTTAGAATCCATTCGTCGGTAATTGAATAATCAAGAAAGTAATCGAAGTAGTACTTATTTGGCGTCACGCAGTATATGGTTCCGTATTTAAAGTGCACGTTTTATACTAGATATTTATTTAAAGTATTTCTTAAACAAACTGAAAAAAGTCATCAATGCAGAGATACATTTTTAAAGCATCATGATTCAGGTACAAGACAGAGATGGAGCCATGCAGGACAGCAGGTCGTATAGCACTTTCACTTTTTCACCTTGGAACCAAGATAGTTTTGACACGTCATATTAAAACCCCAGATGTAACTTGAGAAGCCTATAACCCACCTAATTTGACTTATTATTGACTTTTGATTGATTTATTGACTTAAATAAACAAACCACTTAGAAATGATTGGGTAATTAATTATTATAAATTATAGTTATATAAATCATAGGCCAATCGTTCACCTTCTTTTATCGACAGGCTTTACAGGTGTCCGCATACATACCTCGACCATGACATTACCGCATATTTGCTGACATACTCGATGAAGGTTTAACACTAAACAAAAACACACTATAATAATCATGTCGAATATTTTAGCTTTAGCTATTTGACTATGGAATCCCAAAAAAGTATGATTTATTAGAATTTCAATCTTTCCAGAAACTTCCATAATTACTCGTATATTGAATGTCACCTATTTGATTAATTCTATAAAGTAAAGTCTGGACAAAAATAAAATTAAATGATTAATAAAAATGATAATGTAGTGTTAGCAACCAACGTAATGCTTAGATCTTGATTTTAATTAAAGTATAATATTTTGATAATTAATAATAAATTAGTACCTAGAATATAATAATAAAAAAATGAAATATTAAAATAGATAAAATAATTTTAAATAAACGGAATAACAAAGCCTTTTAATGTGAAATATAGATATACTGATAAACTGTAGTCTATACAAAACATCTTTATAGTTTATAAAATGTCTCTAATATGAGTGTGCCTCTTGGCATAGGCCTCCACTAACAGTTTCCACCGGGTTGTGTCCTGAGCTACTCGCCTACACCTTGGACTAGCGGTCTTTCCCAAACCCCATTCCCATCTCTTGACACTGTCTTCAACGCCTTTTTTTCTATCTCTTGGGTACCAGTTTGTCACTGCTTTGCTCCATTTTCCTTGGTTATCGCGCATCATATGACCGGTCCATCTCCACTTTTGCTGGTCTTTGTTTCGTCTTGAGATCGGCATTTCTGATCCTGTCCAGACATTTGAACCTTGTGATGCTGCGCTCCATGACTCTTTGGTATTTGGCAAGCTTGTTTCTAAGGCATTTGATTAGTGACCAAGTTGCACACCCATAGTTTCTGTTGGATAACTCTCGATTTTGGCGCAGGAAAAGCCACTGGTGACCACAAACACAAACAACGTTTTTTTGAAGGATCTTATTACTTGGGTTTATAAACTTGAAACTGAGCGTAGTAACCAAACTAAGTAAATAACAAAGGTTTGTATCATAAGTATTTTGAAACAACCTCCAAAAGTCGATTCAAGGGTTGTTCAAGTTTTTTAGACGTATGATTTTTCTTGGGTTAACAAACTTGAACTTGACATAAATATCAATATAAGTAAACAATAAAGGTATTTTTTCGAAACTATCTCCCAAAGGCGATTAAGAGGGTGTTAAAGTCTTTTTTGAAGAATTTTACTTCTTGGATTAATAAACTTGAAACTTATCACAAATACCAACCTAAGTAAACAATAAAAAAAAATTATCAATATATTTTCGAAACTACCCCAACATCGATTAAGCTGGTGTTAAAGTTTGCTTAGGATCTTACTGCCCAAGATTTCGTTTTTGATGTCTACTGAAGTCATCACAGAAAATCACTGGACATTTTGCTTTTTGGTTGACAGGATGAAGTCGATTTCATTTTTCGTTGCACCATCGGGACTCTGCCAGGTCCACTTCCTTTGTTCACGCTATTTGAAGAAGGAGTCCTTCTCCATAAGACTGAACAGTACGGAATCACCGGGGTCACCTAGTGGTTCCGTCATCCAACCCCAAATTGCCTCACTTGTAACTCATCATCGTCTCGTTTGCCCAGTTTCGTGTTGAAGTCCCCCATGGCAACGATGAAGTGAGTTTTGAAACCATGCATGGCTCTAGAAATATCATCATACATGGTCTCTACCTCGTCATGGGTGTGCCGAGGTCGGGGTATAGACCTGTACGACCTGCAGCGAATATCTTGAGAATATTCTGAGTATAAGGAACGCTATCCTGGTCGATACACGCTCGATATTCACCACGTTATTCACAAGGGACACTACCCTAGGACTACCGGTCACCTTCTCGGAAATTGAGCAAGTTACCGGATCTGAGAATCATCGAGTCCTTCCCCTCTCTTCGGACTTCAGATAGCCCTATAATACTCCATCGTAACTTGCGCAATTCTTCTTCGAGTTTAGTGATCTTCTCGTCGTTCCGGAGTGTGCGTGTGGTGTACGTTGTTAGGTCCAGTCGTCGGTGTTTGTTGGGGTAGCCGGATCTCGTCCGGAGATTCTTAGCATCTCTTGCCATGCCGTAACCTCGACCGCTACCGAAGTCGAGGATGGACAGGCTGCCGGGCACTAGGGGTCATTTTTATTTGTGCTATTGATGGGGGGAAACTCTCTTGTCTTAATCGCCATGCTTGGCAGGTGGGTTGGCGATCGCAGTATGGTTGTTACAAATGCACAGATAACGCTGCTGTCCATTCTATGGTTTGTCCCTTAGTCGTCTCTTACGACACCCACGGGGAGCATAGGATAGTGAAATTCTTTACGTCCGATCAATCTAACTTAAACAAAAAATAAAAAGGGAAGAAAAGAGTTAATAACATATTTGGGTTGTTAAAACTCGTCCCTAAACGGGGCAAAAGGGGTTTTCAAGTTTTTAGGGGAAGATTTTACTTTGTGGCGGTTTCCTAAAATTTTGTTGTCTTAAAGACAAATAACGAATCGCCCCAAACCAATAAACCCTAGATATCAACGACACCACTTTTTTTTTGTTTTACCAATATCTAGCTTATTTTTGGTCGGCTTTTCTGCAAATAATAAAGTAATCTGTACGGTAAAATACGAAATCAAGCAAACAGACTCGCTGGTGGAGTGCTAGTTTCTTATAATACAAGTATAATTTTAAAAATTCAGAGACCGCTGACACATTTTTATTTCATGCTACATAATTTATCTAGTAAAAGACACGCTTCGATCGACAATCAATGGAACACGTTATTATGACACGATATCTTGCGAAAACATCCCGATTCAAACAGTAAAAGGCCCTTTACTTTTGAACGGCTGAACCGATTCTCATCAAACATAGCTAGAACACTCTCGACAAAGTCACCTTGTTATTTCTTTCACTGTCTATTATGCTTATAAATAAATTATTATTATTATTAAAACACGAGGATAGAGTTGATTTAGAATGTTAGAATTATTATTTCTGTAGCGGACGCCATATTGTTCAGATCATACAATTGAAACTATCACATTCACCGTACGAGCCTTTGTCCCTTTGCTACTATTGTAATTAACGAATTGAACGTGTCCGTGCTTTGTGTTACAATCTGCATTTTGCTTAATTGCCTGGGTATGGGTATACTCGGGCAATTCAGAAAAATTCAGATTATGGGTACGTTATGGAACCCACACAAAGAAATGATTATTTACGCCCTCTCTCCCGCCGCCATAATTAAACCCCATGTGCAATCAGCCTCAAAAATATGTACGAGGATACAATTACTTCAGTTTGTCTCAAAACTTTGAAAACAGTCAAATTAATCCTTATCTTATTAATGTTTAAATATCCTAGTTTTTATCCTATTATCATCCATATTCACGCAATCATCCCATGGTAGATTTATTGTTATGCTTTAGTTAGCATATTCTAAGAAAACCATCAAAAATAAAAGGCATTCTATTTTTACTTAATAAATTATATTTTTTAAAAGGTTAGAGATGTAAAATCATAAAAGGGCAATGATACATAATATTGAAAATCAAACCGCATACAACTCAACTCCTACGGACCTCGACAAAGTGAAATAACGATAGCCAAAAAGTCCATGTATGGGATTGCCAAATTAGGTACGCATATAAATATATACATTACATCTGTAATTTTTATTTCAATACAGTAGATTATATAACATCAAGAAGGTTAATATTTATAATATAACAAGCTAGAAAACACGACATAATATCAGTGTTATAACATATTATCATGTATTATATTAACAGCTAATTTCTGAACTTTACTTTTGCTCCAAAAAACCTTAAATAATATGATTCAATTGCAAGGCAACAATCACATATGTGACGGCGAAAGTCAAAATTAACGGAATTAGGTACAATCCTAAGATTATCTTTTTAGTATACTGTATTATAATTGGGTGTATTTTTATGAAAACAATAAAATTTCTTAACTGAGTTGTTTCTGAAGCTTCTGGATCTGAAAAATGTTGAGTAAGTATATTAATAAACTTATTAGTAGTATATTTTTTATATTTACCATTATTGTTTCACAGATATGAAATAAAACATTACAATCCAATTTGGCCTTTCAGTTGGTTGCTACTTAAAAAAGATAATTAAGTCATCGACCCGGTGTAACATACTGTTCATTAATACTGATTAAAAAAAAAAAAAACAACTTAACTTAAAAATAAACAATTAAATAAAACTATTTACAAAAAATAAACAATCTAAATAAAGCTATTACTTGAAGCTATAAAATAACAATTCAATTATATTCAACTATTATTGAAATGTAACTATTAAAAAATAAAAATAAAAAACCAAAGTGTACAAGTAATGCGGACAACCACATTATTTTATAGATACGGAAATAACCGGTTCCTCATCGCCGCCCGCCAGCGGCCGCGCGTCGCGCGCGCACGTAGCTAACACAGGCAGTCCGTAGCCGAACCTCTCGAGGCACGGACGCTGTCGCCTTGACTAATTTTCTCGCTGTACTACCGTCATTGTGAAATATCAATTTTGCACGTGAAGTTAGTTACGAATATTTAAACTATATTATCAACTTAAGAGTGGATTGCCTTTGTCCATATACTTAAAACAGTTGTAATTATTAATTAAGTGACCGTGATTCCCAAACTTGGGAATTACGTCACGGTTCAACTGACTAACCGGATCCTCATTCTGTCTCCTTCATCGCCTGTGTGGAGTGGCCGAGCTGACCGGGACTACGCCTGGAGGACGGGACTTCGCCAGGGAAGTGTGGAAGGCTAGACAAGTGCGCAACGACCTAGGCCGAACCTTACTTTCTTTTTTTTAATATACCGTTTTTTTTTTATAATTTCAAACTGAGTTTCATTTCTTCTCTTTTCTTGTTCACGTCCTATATACGTGACAATGGCGCCCATTGTGGGGCCATTGTCACGTATATAGGACGTGAATGAATGAAAGAATGGCGCCCATAAACGTGGTTTAAGGTCTTTCGCACTTGGTTTTGGTCTTTTTAGTGGTTCTATGTGGTGGTGTTTTTTTAGCAGTGTTTGCCTACTTGTCTTAAATTTCTTAGAACTTTAAGTAATTCTGTCTTTTAAATAATAGGTTTAATTACTTAAACTTTGTGTAGTTTACCGTAATTTCTATTGTGTTGAACGGTAGTTATAAAATTTTGAGTCGCTTAAAAGTAACTTAGTCGTTTAAAAGTAACTTAGTGTATGTCACCTGACTTCACCTGTCTTATTATTTTATGATTGGTTTTTGTTCTTAAATAAATTGTAACAGAGCGGATTTTACTTGATTTATGTAGTAAATTGTGCATAACCTACCCAGTTTTTATCTTATGTTTTTTTTTTTTTAATTTAAATAACAATATGGCAATTCCAATAAAATATTTACAGCTTCAGAAATCTGAGCTCATGTATGAAGTTGCTATCCGTGGAGAACTTCCCTCTGACAACGTAGCGGGTTTAAGACGTCAAGTCACTAAATTGACTCAATTATATTCGTCTGATGACATAATCGATTCGGTTTTCCAGTTTTCAGAGGATAGTAAAGGCTCTCAAGAGACGCTAGAGAAGGTTAGGGCTAATGTGGATGCCTTAAAACTTAACTTTGATGAATCTCTTTTTAGTAGAACTAAGTCTCTTCTACATCATTTATATTATAGGCTTCAACGTATTGAAAAACCGCAGGCGGCTGATGATTTATCGAAATTAGATAAAATAAAGAAAATTTACGAGGGGTATTATGAGATGCTTTTGAGCCTTGATAAGCCAAGGGTCAAAGACCAGAAGCAGCCCACGTCTTCAGTTACTTCTGAAGAGGATTTTTTAGATAAACCTAATTTATCCGGGATGAATATTGCAGTTTCGTGTGATCGCGGGTTAATGGGAGAACTGATTAAGTTAAAATATGACGGAAAATCTTGTGTCAGATCTTTTATACAGAAAGTTGAAGAATTCCGTACGTCTAAAAATATAACTGAAAATAAAATGCTAAGTTCTGCTACTGATGTTTTCATTGGTGATGCACTTCACTGGTACCGTAACATCAGGGGCAGTATCGGTAGTTGGAATGAGGTACTAATTGCGTTAAGGAATGATTTCGACGTCCCCGACTACGTTTATCGCATGGCCTCAGAAATTCGTCAGCGTACACAAGGCGAGGAAGAGAACATAACAATTTATCTATCTATAATGCAAGGCATGTTCTCTAGGCTAAGTAAACCTTTAGAGGAAGACGTTAAACTCGAAATCATTCTGCATAATATTCGTCCTTGCTACTCTACTATTATAGCTGCTAGTCCTAATATTAAATCACTTGAAGACTTAAAATTAATTTGCAAGAATTATGAACGCATAAAGGTTCGTTCAGAATTCTTTAAGGAACCACCTTCGGTTTCGGCTAATACCTTGGCTCCAGAATTTGGCTACCAGTCTTCAAAACGTAAGTCGACGACTAGTAGCCAAGGTAATTTTTACGCTCGTAGTAGGTATGACGGTGCTCACCATCAAGGGTCACACAAGGTCTCTGAAATTCAGGCTCCTGAAGTCGAAACTTCGGCAATCACCAAAGTTCCCTACTGTCATCGTTGCCGTGTTAATACGCACTCTATGAAAGACTGCGCTGCTGAGCGTAAAATTTTTTGCTTTAAGTGTGGCATGAAGGAAGTTCGCACACCAGAGTGTCCAAACTGCAAACCAAAAAAAGTAGTTTCTGAAAATTTGTAGGAAACATGCGGTTAGTCATACAGATAGCTCGAACTGGAATGATTGGCTCATGTTTGTAAAAAACTTCTTTTCTAGAAAACATATTTCTACAATTTTCAATGTCAAACCGAGTAATGACCCTAGGCCTTATGTGAAGGTAGGAATCAATAAGGATTTGTTTTTGTATGGTTTGTTGGATTCTGGTTCCGCCGTCACTATCCTAGGTAAGAACTCTCATGAACTTTTAATAAAATGAGATCTGATTTTATGCAACGATGAGAGAATAACTGTTACTGCAGCAGGAGGTCAAAGGATAACATCCCTTGGTTATATTCTTCTACCCTTGACCTTCGAAAGAAAATTTTCTATTATTAAGGCGCATGTTATTCCAGCGATCGAAACCGTTTTAATCTTAGGAATCGATTTTTGGAACACTTTTAACCTGTGCCCTAAGTATTTGTCAGAGAAAGAAAACTTATTCTTAACTGACCCCGGGCTCTCGGCAATTTCTTCATCATCTATTCATCACCTGTGTGGCTATGACGCTTTGAATTCTTCTGAAAAGCTGTTAGCTGACAATATCGTAAGTCATTTTAAGGACATTTCGTACGCAGAGAGAGGTTTAGGTCGTACTCACGTCATTAAACATCGTATAGATACCGGTGACGCTGAACCTATTCGACAGCGATATTACCGCATGTCACCAGAAAAGCAACGTATTGTTGCTGAACAGGTTGATGAGATGTTAGCGTTAGACGTTATTGAACCTTGTGAGAGCCCGTGGTCTTCTCCGGTGTTAGTGGTCGGCAAGAAGGATGGAAAGCCCCGCTTCTGCTTAGACAGTCGTAAACTTAATGCTGTTACAAAGAAGGACGCATATAAGCTGCCATATGTGTCTGAAATATTGGATAATCTAAAGGATGCGCGTTATCTTTCCAGCATTGATTTATCTAAAGCTTTTTGGCAGATATTAATCGATGAAAAGGACAGAGAGAAGACTGCGTTTTATGTTCCTGGTCGAGGAACTTTTATGTTCAAAGTCACAGCTTTTGGACTTACCAATGCCCCTGCTACGCAACAGAGACTTGTTGATCTCTTATTCGGGCCTGAATTCGAGCTCAAAGTCTTTTCTTATTTAGATGATGTAATTATCATTAGCAGAACTTTCGAGGAACATGTAGAACTGCTTCAGAAGGTTTTCCAAAAATTACGTTCGGCTAATCTCACTGTCAATCTGGACAAGTGTCACTTCTTCCGAAGTCAATTACGTTATTTTGGCTACATTGTGGATGCTCATGGCTTAAGGACTGACCCAGATAAGGTCAAAGCCATATTAGACTTCCCCACTCCTACTAATAATAATAATAATAAAATCGTTTATTTATTTCTTAAAGTACAAAATTTACAATAATTTGCTTATGTTCTAAAAAGTGCTGATGTATAATTTGCCTGAACTAGGTAGAACCTGTGCTTCAGGCGTAAAAGTGCTTATTTATATTTAATAATGTAGGTATTGCAATAAATTAACAATTTTAAGTAAAACTAGGACACTGCGGAAATATACATAGTAGTGTTATTTTTAATCATGCTTACGTAGTTTTAATCTAGTTTTATTTTAATACTAGAAGCAGGTCTTCAGTCTGGTCATATGACAAACCTTGCAAATAGTTTAAAACAATGCTTTTACAGCTAAAATAATTTAAATTATATATACTTAGTATTCTATTTAATCTATTATATAAAAAGGGCCCTAAAAATGTAAAGAATCTATATGTAAATGCAAATTTAGAGGTAGAGGTTGAGCTGCATACTATATCGTTTCGCCTTTTGTTAGTTATATCTAGGTTATATTTAAGCATTGCATGCTGTTTTAGTATTATGTGCAGTAAATAAATTTGCCGAACAGTCAAGACTTTGCAGGATTTAAATAACTGGTGGGTAGGGAAAAGGAAAGGTAGAGAATTTGCTACTTTTAGAACAGCTCTTTGTGCTCTTTCAAGAGAGAGAATGATAGTTTTTGATGCTCCGCCCCATGAGGTTATACAATATTGAAGTATTGATTGACATAGAGCAAAATAAACTTGTTTGACTAAGTTAGTGTCGGCAATGGAGCGTAGTTGTTTGAAAGCAAACATCAGTTTACGTACTCTAGTAACCAAACTGTCAATATGTTGCCTAAATGAGAGCGTGTTATCAACAAAAACTCCAAGATACTTGAGGCACTTTGTTTCCAGGATCATAGGGCAGGTACAAGAAGTGGCTGACTGATTGTTACATTGGTGTGCATATAAATGGGGATTAGTTTTGTTGTTAAGATTGCGCATGTTGAACTGAATATATTTTGTTTTATCTGCATTTAGTGTTAGTAAATTACAACGAAGCCAGTTTAGAACGATGTTAAAACCTGCCTGTGCAACATTATACAGCTCGGACTTCGTTTTTGCGGTGAAAATAAGCGCAGTGTCATCAGCGTACGATATTATTTTGCAATTTCCTACATTTAAATTACAAAGATCATTAATGTAAATGAGGAACAATGATGGACCAAGGATACTGCCTTGTGGAACTCCAAATCCCAGTGATTTTTCATCGTTACTAGTTATATTTTCTATTCGAACACATTGCGATCTATCGTTTAAATAATCTTCGAATAGTTTCAGCTTTGTACCTCTTATACCTAACGTTTCCAGTTTATTTAAAAGCAAAGGAACAGATACGGTGTCAAAAGCTTTTGCTAAGTCTAGGAAGATAGTCAGGACCTGGTTTCCATCGCCGAGTTCTTGTGCAACGAGGTCTGTCAGCTTTTGAACCGCATCTGCTGTGGACAATCTGCTTCTAAACCCGAATTGTGAAGAAGATAATAAGTTGTTCGTTTCCAAGTAATTGACGAGTCTTTTGTTAATTATTTTTTCTAATATTTTGGATAAAGAAGGCAGTATAGATATTGGTCTATAATTATTCACAACATCTCTATATCCAGATTTAAAGATAGGGATGACCACCGCTTTTTTTAGACTTTTAGGGAAAATTCCTTCTCGGAGGCACGCCTGAAATATACATGTTAACGGTCGGAGTAAAATGTGTTTAAAACGCTTAAGTATTTTATTATCAATATTATCCCAGCCGACTGCACAGTCATCTTTCAGAGCTGAGATGATTAGTTCTACTTCACTTTCGTCCGTATCCAAAAGTGCAAAAGATTTAGCACAGCTCTTGAGAGAAGTCTGAAAGTGCGCGGCAGACCGATAAGACGATTGCTTCAGGAGTGGTTCCGCGAGGGATTTCCCTACATTCACGAAATAATTATTTACATTATTAGCTGATGATAGGGGTGAAGAGTTAGTGAGCAGTAAACTTGAAACGGGTTCCCGTTGTTTAGATCTGTAAGTCAAGTTTTTAATATGTTTCCATATCTGTTTACTATTTTTGCCTGCTTTCTGCAATTCGTTTTTATCGTATTCAATTTTAAGTTTTTTCAAGAGATTATTACAAAAGTTCCTGTACCTCTTGTATATTACAAGAAGCATTATATTATCAGGGTAGCGTTTGGTTTTCTGATGTAATTTGTCTCTGTGCCTTATACATCGAACAAGGCCCGGAGTAATCCACGGTTTAATATTATAATGCTTCCGATTTAATGTTATTACGGTCGTATTATGAAATATTGCTTGCTGGACGTTTTTAATTAAATACGATAAAGACAAATTAGCGTCAGGAGAATCGTAAACAGGGCTAAAATCAATGTTATGCAGGTCATGTTCTAGTTTGTGCATGTTTAGTTTGGACTTTGTCAGTGGACGATTTTGCTTAGGTAGCGTTAAGTTCATTGTTAGTAGGACAGCATTATGATCAGTAATTGTTGAATTAGTAACTAGGGTAATATATGGTAGGCTGGTTTTTATCATCATGTGATCGAGACACGAGCCACTCTGATGTGTTGGTAGCGTATGACCGATGAGAAGCCCATGGTATGAACATAAATTGAGGTAATTTTGAATTCCAGCATCGCAGTTTTCAGCAGTGATGTTTATGTTAATGTCACCTGTTAGTATGATGTGCTTAAAAGCGGAAAGATTACGACAGGCCTGGTTTAAGAAATATTGAAATGAGTCCAGATTTCTAAACGATGGGGATCTGTAGATAGCTAGTATTGCTATAGTTGTACCTATTTTAATTATAAGGCAGTTACAGTCTTGCTGATTCTGTTCTTCAACTGTGGCTATAAGCGATTGTTTAGCGTAAATCACGACACCATCATTTTGATTCTGGTTAGTAGTGCTATGGAACATGTTGTATCCCGTCATAGTAGGGATGTTTTCTTGGCGTTTTGATAACCAGCATTCGGTTAGTATTATGATATCGCAAGCTATGTTTAGTCTATGAAGAAAAATGTTAAAACTGTCAAAGTTCCTGCAGATGCTACGAATATTTTGTGTTAGTACTGTAAAAGGATTTTGGTATTCGGAAAGATATTGTTTGCAGTCTTCCACCTCACAAGTTTTTGATTCTGACAAAAAAGCGTTATCTATATCAGTAATCAAACTATCCATAAGTAAAAAATGTAAAAGTATGTACTCTGTAAAAATACGTTAGATCTAAATATAATCTAGAGTTTGGCGCTCTTAGGCGCCTTCATAATCTACAGAGTTGATATACCTGTATTCAGCGGCTTTTCTAGCTGGGCAATCAGAATCTCCTGTCTTGTGGTTGTGGGGTTTTTTGTAGCGCTTGCAGGTTGCACATTTCGGTAGTTCATCCTTCGAAGAACACTCTTGAGTCGCGTGGCCTTCCACCCCGCAGTGGCCGCAAGTTGAGATGGCGGATTTGCAAGTCTTGGATGCATGACCGTATTGCTGACACTTGAAGCACCGAGTCACAAGGGTGAAATCTCGTACCGGGCACGACGTCCAGTTTATATAAAGCCTGTTCTGGTTCACTAGGGCTTTCCGGACGCTGGCTGGCACTTCAACAATGTAGTTGCAGCTGTCGGCATCTCGTTTTCCTGACTTATGGCTTAATTTGATTGAGGTCAAAAATTTATCTTTGGTCAGTGTTGGTAGTTTATCGACGATATTTTGCTCATAAATACATTTAAATACCTCTTTCTCTGCCATATCAGTGGGGACCCCAATTATTACAATACGGGGCTTCCGCTTTTGAGGCTCATCTACAGTAAGTCCTGATGTGGAACGCTCGACAGTCTGCTTCAACTTTTGGATGTCGTCCTTGGTCTCCGTGCTAATGATTACACCTCCGTTTCTTATTTTCCGAAGTCCTCGAAACTTCAGCTTCATTTCTTCAGGGCATACAATTTTTTGTATAAGATTTTTGGTCTCTTCACTGGTCTTGGTATTGTCGCTAGGATAAATAGCGACTGAGCTTGTTGCTTGAGGCCGAATAAGGCTTTTTGTCCCCTTCACCATGTCTGCAAAAGAAGTGCTTTCCTGTTTTTGCTTGGTCAGAGTTTCTTCTAATTTATGCTTGATATCAGTCAAACTAATGGCGAGGTCTTCATTTTCCTTTAAACTTTGCAGGGTGGCGTAGTTTTGGAGGGCTTTATGTTTCAGTGACTGATATTGCACTGCCATTTGGGAGACTCCGTGTCCGACTTTACGACATAGGCTACTAATTCTAAGCTTTTGTTCGGAATTCATTTTTCCTTCCGAAGCTATGGTCGACACCTCACTTAGGCACTGCTCAATGCTGGACATCCACGATTGAATTTCAGGAGTAGAAAAAACCTCAACCGTTTCATCCTGTGCTTGACTTCTAGGTGTTGTTGCTGGTGGTGGAGAGCGATGCGGCTGGCCGCCACGATTGAGAGGGCTGCTATCCATATTTGTAAATAATCACTTACTTTTGACCATATTCGCAATAAAAACTGTATAACACAACAAAAACGTATATGTCTCTAAAACTAGGTCACAATTAAAAACTGTTAATTTATGCAATTGTTAAGTTGCTTTACTGAGCACGTCTGTATTCGTCGAGTGACTCAATGAAGTAATCTTAACTACTACTAATAGGAAGGAGGTTAAGCGTTTTCTGGGTACAGCGTCTTGGTATAGGCGTTTTATTCCACATTTCAGTACCGTAGCAGGTCCTCTAAATAAGCTTACTTCTAATAAAAAGAACGCCCCTGCGTTTCAATGGAACCCTGAGGCTGACAAGGCTTTTCTAGAATTAAAATCCAAACTAGTTCAAGCACCTGTCCTTGCTTGCCCTGACTTTAACCTTCCTTTTGAGGTGCACACTGATGCTAGCAATTTTGGTATCGGTGCAATGTTGGCCCAAACTATTGATGGTGTGGAACATCCAATCGCATACATGAGCCGTTCTTTAAGTAAGCCGGAGAGGAACTACAGCACAACAGAACGGGAGGCTCTTGCCGTTCTTACGGCCCTTGAATACTGGCGCTGTTACCTTGAGACTGACAAAACCTTTTTAGTCTACACTGACCATTCATCGCTTAAATGGTTTATGTCTCTCACTAATCCAACCGGTCGGCTCGCAAGGTGGGGAGTTCGCCTTTCTTCTTTTAATTTTGAAATAAGACACCGCCGTGGAAAGGATAATGTTATCCCAGATGCCCTTTCTAGATGTGTTCCAGTTGAGGTTATTTCAAACGGCGATGTTCCCGCGGCTTCAGGCCCTGATACTCAGGATTCTTGGTATCTGAAGATCTTCCAGGGCTGCCAGGCTAATCCTATAAATTTTCCAAATTACAAGGTGGAGAATAATGAATTATATAGGTACATGAAAACTAAGGTTGACCTTACGGTTGAATTTTCTTGGAAGAAGGTTATTCCTAAAGAACAACAAGCAGACATTTTAATTGAGTGCCACTCTGAACCTATTTCTGGTCATTTCGGCGTGTTTAAGACATATAAGCGCTTAGCACTTCGTTTTTATTGGCCCGGTATGTATTCTAGCGTAGTTCAATTTGTTTCTAACTGTGAAACATGTCTAGCTCATAAGCATTCTACACAAGGTGTCTCTGGAAAAATGGGTAGGCCTAAAGACGTTTCTCGTCCCTTCCAGGTTCTATCAATTGACTTGGTTGGTCCATAATTGCCTTCTTCTCGGAAACAGAATCAGTTTATTTTCGTTGTGACTTGCTGCTTTTCTAAATATTGCCTTCTTTTTCCACTTCGTCGAGCTACCTCAAATTTAATAGTTAAACACCTTGAGGATGACGTCTTTCTCGTCCACGGAATACCTCAAACTATTATTCTTGATAATGGAAGTCAGTTTATTAGCCGAGAAGTGGATAAGCTTTTCAAAAAGTACAAAATTCCTAGCATACATTTTACTCCAAAGTACACTCCACAAATCAACACAGTGGAAAGATATAATAAAACAATAATAACTGCTGTTTCTAGTTTCGTAGATGGGGATCATAGATCTTGGGACTCCAACCTTCCTCAAATCCAATTCGCTATTAATAATTCTTTTAACGAAAGCACTGGTTATACTCCATCCTTCTTGGTACACGGAAGAGAGTTAGTCGTGTGTGGTTCTCATTACATCGAATATCCAGATCCAGCAGACCTTATATTTCTACCACGCGATGCTTATGCTGCAAACCTGGGTCAATTATCGCCAATATTCGATAAAGTTCAGGTTGCTTTGTGGGAAGCTCATGTAAAAAATACACAGCATTATAACTTGCGCCGCAAACATGCAGAGTTCAGTGTGGGCGATATCGTTTGGAAGCGTTGCTACTTCCAGAGCGATAAAGATGCTCATTTTAGTAAAAAATTAGCTCCTAAATTTCAAAAATGCCGGGTAAAAGTTAAACGATCACCATTAGTTTACGTTCTAGAAGACATGAATGGTCGCGACCTTGGCGTTTGGCATATTAAGGACCTCAAGCTTAAGAGATACCCGTAGTAAGTTAATAACATTTTTTTTTTTTGCGGATTTCAATAAGTTGAAATCCTTTTTCTGGGGAGAGGGGTAATGTAACATAGTGTTCATTAATACTGATTAAAAAAAAAAAAAACAACTTAACTTAAAAATAAACAATTAAATAAAACTATTTACAAAAAATAAACAATCTAAATAAAGCTATTACTTGAAGCTATAAAATAACAATTCAATTATATTCAACTATTATTGAAATGTAACTATTAAAAATAAAAATAAAAAACCAAAGTGTACAAGTAATGCGGACAACCACATTATTTTATAGATACGGAAATAACCGGTTCCTCATCGCCGCCCGCCAGCGGCCGCGCGTCGCGCGCGCACGTAGCTAACACAGGCAGTCCGTAGCCGAACCTCTCGAGGCACGGACGCTGTCGCCTTGACTAATTTTCTCGCTGTACTACCGTCATTGCGAAATATCAATTTTGCACGTGAAGTTAGTTACGAATATTTAAACTATATTATCAACTTAAGAGTGGATTGCCTTTGTCCATATACTTAAAACAGTTGTAATTATTAATTAAGTGACCGTGATTCCCAAACTTGGGAATTACGTCACGGTTCAACTGACTAACCGGATCCTCATTCTGTCTCCTTCATCGCCTGTGTGGAGTGGCCGAGCTGACCGGGACTACGCCTGGAGGACGGGACTTCGCCAGGGAAGTGTGGAAGGCTAGACAAGTGCGCAACGACCTAGGCCGAACCTTACTTTCTTTTTTTTAATATACCGTTTTTTTTTATAATTTCAAACTGAGTTTCATTTCTTCTCTTTTCTTGTTCACGTCCTATATACGTGACACCGGTAAGAACAAAAAGAAGGAAGAGGTAGGTAGAGACACTTACGTGTAATAGGTATTTAAATACATGAGTAAAAACTAATAAATACATGAATTCTTTTTATCAACCAAGAGCAAAATTCTGAACTTTCATGTGTCCAATTTACTAACTGTAAATATTTCATACAAACTTTCAATCCTTTTTTTGACCCTGTAGGGATGGAATTTCCAAAAACCAATAAATACGTGAATTATTTTTATCAACCAACAGCATAAAAGTAAAATTTCACGTGTCCAATTTAAAAACTGTACACTGTACTGTGTTTGAAACTTCATACAAACTTTCAACCTCTTTTTTACAACCTGCATGGCTTCTGAGGCTTTGATATTCAACAAGGTTCGGATTTGGTTTGACCAGCGAGATGAGGAATACAGCTTTACGCCTTCTACAACCTGGTGACAAACTACCTTTTATAGGTTCTCGCCAGGTTTGTGGGTGATATGAATGTAGAATTTTGTGAAGACACATTCAGTAATCTTGGCATTTTTCAAGTTTAAGTTCCTGCAACATGTGTAGAAATGGAGGGTTGTTTTTACAATAGTATTGTCTTTGTCCTAGAGGACAAATGGAAAAATTGCGTGACATGAAAATTAAATTTGACATGTTTATTTTAATCGATTGATTTATTTAGATCTCATGTTAAAGTTGACATACAATTTGTAATTTAATTAAAAAGCACTTGTAATTTGATTATTGTATTATAGATAATTTTTGATTTAGCATTTCTTTGACATTAGAATTTAATTGTATTTTTTTCTAATTGAGTAAATTAGATTTTATTTGGTTGTCATGTTAAAATTGACATCTATGCAATTTGTAACTTAATTATTTTTTCTTTGACATTTGTATTTGATTTTAATTTTATTTTGGCTATTTGTTTTTTGTAATTTTGACATCGTAGTTTATTGTTTTGTTTAAATCAAGTCAATTAGAATCATAATCATGATAAAAAAGATTGCATGCCGAATTTAGTAGGCGGAATATGAAGAACTATTGTGTGTGTATTATAAGATCTGTACAATACCATATTTCACGCAAATAAATGAATCTATCTATCTATTTATCAAAAGCCCCTCGCGTCTATGCTCTGAATCGTAACCTAATAATTATTAAGTTATGACTATGAACCTCATTATGATGCATTGACCAATTGAATTGTAATTATACAACTTATTAATACAATTATGTTAATGTTTTGTTTGATGTTGACATATTGAATACCTGAATAATTTATGTTATTATTGGAAATGTTGAAAGAAAAGCCTTAATAACTCAGAACCTTTCAGTAAAGTATTGTAAATAATTTATGAGAAAATTTTAAATATGCATCATTCTTTGTTAAATTTTATTTTTAATTTAGTATAGGCTCGCGCTTGACCACCATCTCACCTGATGGTAAGCAATGACGTGGTCAACGGTGAAACACGCTTTCCTAGAAGTAATCTATTCAATCTTGACTTAAAGACCCCAAGATTGTAGCTATCGGGAAACAGACTCCGGCAGGGAATTTCACTCCTCAACAGATTGTAAAGTAAAATGTTTTAACGGAATAAAGACATTCACTTTTATTATATTATTTATTGTTTTTTACCAGTCTCGTCTCTCCAGTCTGTCTTATTTGTTATTATTTAGTTTTTATCATTTGTATCCGTATTAGTGGTGATTTTGAACATACAAATGATGATAGTGAGTGACAGGGGCGAAGCTGCTAGTTTCAGCTAGCAACCTCTGTGAAATTCGGTAACTATCTCAAGGTACCGTATTCCAGGGGTAAAAAGTATCGTATGTCCTACTCCAAGGTCGAATCTATTTCTTTAAATATTTAATATTTTACTTTTAATATTTAAATTTCATAAAACAAACACGTGCATGAACAATTGAACTTTCATAGGAAAGCCTGAAAATTATAATTCATTACTTCGGCGTAAAGTACATCATCAGTACACAACTAATTTGATTAGTTGACCCTACACAAATCATAATTTATTATTAACTCGCGACCTGCTTCTAAAAATAAAATAATAAATATAATTACTCGTATATTGAATGACACCCATTTGATTGATTTTGCAAGGATATATAGGTATAAGGACGAAATAAAATAAATCATGCAATCCAAACTTTTAATAAATATTGTAGATGCTAATAAGAGTTTTTTTATTGTTACTCTTTACGCCTAAACAGCTGACCAGATTTAGATAACATTAGAACCTGGTTGAGGACATAGGATAGCTTTTTATTCCGGTATAATTTTCTGTTGATATTATCTAATAAAACACTTATCACGCAAGTGAAGCCGCGGGCAGAAGCTAGTATTAAATAAATTAAAACTAATTTATCATGTATTTCATAATCAACAAACTTTATTTCACACATTTTCGAAAAAGAAACATATTATATATTCATTTCAATTTATGTTAAACTTTAACTTATATCGCATGAAATTTAAAATTAATCATAAAATTTTCAAACATTAGTGTTTAAAGTTTTACATTTATAGTTATATCTATACAAGTGAAATTTTCATCGTGTTTTCTATATTTTTATTACATGGAAAATTAAATTAATCATAATACATCAAAATCAAGACATATATTTTAACATATTTTTCAATACTATAATAATGCGAAATGGCATTGTTGTAAAATAATTATGAAAAGTAAAGTAAAGTAAACGTTTATTTGTTTAATTTTTTATGTTTTATAATATTACTGTAAAAGCCGTTCGAACTTTTGAATTTTAATTGCGTTAGTCGTGATTTATCCATCCTTTATTACGGCGAATCTGCGCGACAATGCGACTGCATTGGATTTATTTTACAACTGGTTTGCGTCTGCATCGCTGGAAAAAGTCGCCGTTGGCAAACTTTAATTGTTCTCCATGTTTCGTATCATAGTCTCCTTACCATTGTTTTTTTTTAACATTTAACAGTTTCTGAAGTGAATCCTAAAATTTAAAACTTTACTTTTTCTCCATGTTTCGTATCATAGTCTCCTAACCATTTTTTTTTAACATTTACCAGTTTCTGAAGTAAATCCTAAGATTTACCGTGTAACTGCTAGTAAAAGCCCGAAGTAACGATTACTATAGATAGATCATTCCGGGCATTTACTAGTAAGACTTGGCAAATTTTAGCATTTACCGGTAAAGTCTAGCTTTTACCGTAGTTCGGCAGTTTCGTATTCATAATTTTGCAGTGACATGTACATACAGATGTTATGGTCACACTAAATGTAAGGGTCGAAAGTGCAGTCACACTCTAGAAGCACAAGCAGCGGCATTTTTTTTTAGGCAGAAGAATTTCAACTAGTCATTAAGAATTACAATATATTTAATCAGTTGTGGATCATTTAACTTCTTCTACAAAAACTAGCCATTTGAGTTTTGGGAGAGTATGACTGCACTTCTGACCCTTGACTGTACCTTCAGTCAAGGGTCAAAAGTGCAGTCTAAAAAAGTACTTAAGTGGGTAGGTACCCACTTAAGTACTTTTTTATTTTTGCAATGTTACTTATTATCTCACTATTTATGTACATATTCCTCATTATTTTTATAGGATAAAGAGAGCCACATTATTTTTTTTTTGTTTGCCATTTCAAAAGTACCTCTAAGGTTTATTTGAAATAAACTATTTTTGATTTTGATTTTAGATTTTTGAGTCTTCTGGTTTTGGGTATCCAACCCCTAGGAGACTCATCCGCTTACCAGCCAGTGCATCGCATGTGCACAGATTTGGCTGACACTGTCTACGATTAATACCGTCTGACCTTTGCTCCGCACGAAACCTATCAACCCATTCTGAATGGTAATCTTAAATCGTGTTCTACTATTAAATTTAATAACATTCCCGTGAAAATAAAGCAGTCCGTGTGTTATCTTGTCTGTTTGGTGTTAGAGAGGAATTTTGCATTTATAGATCATATTAAAATAGCAAAAAATATTGTCTATTGTCTAACGATAATATCTAAATCTACATGAGGTCTGTGTTTTTCTAACTTTAAAGACTATTTATGGGCTCCTAACTTGGGTTGTAAGTGGTACGGGGCACCTGTTTGGGCCGATAGGGCAACCATAGAGAGGGGCGGAACGACATAAAGTACTTCAAAGTCAGCGTTTAGCTTTGATATTCTTATGCAAAGCGTACAAGACGGTTAGTACTGAGGCCTTACCGGTACTTGCTGGGGTACTTCCGATTGATCTTGAAGTGCTGCGACGTGCTGCAATTTACTGTTCCGTACGAGAGGCCATGGACGAAGACATTTTAACTCAAAGTGGCCGTGTTTAAATGTCTAGATTATTTAAACCACGGACTGACGTCTGGGAAGAACTTTTATCCGAATGGCAATGTAGGTGGGATGATTCCATCAAGGGTCGACAACTCCACCGATTCTTTCCAACCGTTCGTGAACGGCTGGCCAGGATACGTGGTCAGCCAACTGGACTTATCCCAGTTGTAAATGACGCTTTGTACCTATTGGCCTTGTTTGTTGTCTCCTGCTTGACATGGAGGGAAGTGGAAATTATGTTTTTTTGCCATTCCTCCCTTTCCTCTATTATCTTTTCCGATAAATTTCGTTGCAGGATCCAAGACAGTTAAATTCATTCTCCGGGACTTTGTCGACTTCATTGCCTCGGTGCTTTTCTGGTGGTCGCGACTGTTGATTCTGGCTCTCAGGAGTTGTAGTTGTTTGAGAACAGTGCGGTGGAATTGTCAAAAATAAATACATTTTTAACTTTTAGGCATGATGATAGAATGTCAACTTTTTATGGATTTTTGAATCTCTGAATACACATATTTGGGTGAACATGAACAGCTAAGTGATAACATTACGATTATCTACTTCTGCGTAAATACTTAATTACGTAAATAATTTGATTAAATGACTTAATCTTAGGGAGTTCGAAAATTACTTCGAAACTTAGATAAAATACCTATAGATCGAGCAATGGCGTGGCCGCACATGAAACAACAATCTCTCACTGTAAAACATCACAATTGATCATCATATCGTGTTTTGTAACCAAAGAAAAGTATCATTTCGTCTACTTACGAGTGAAATATTATTACATCAAGATTTTGCTCACTTCGGCTTTTACAGTCTAGAACACTCCACCATCGCACTGACACTAATTATCTATAAATAACTCAATTCCTTGTCTTAATAAACACTTTATATCACGAAATCACAGAAAATCTTATTTCTTAGTTCTTGGTTTAGTTTCTTTTTATTAATGTTTTTTATGGTGTACAATAAAGCGTATAATAAATAAATAAATAAATAAAATCAAACACCACCGAGTTTGTTTGTCAAAACATAGATCTTGCCAAACAACAAAAGCCGGCCATGGAGACAAAGACAAAAAAAAATATCCTTATTATTTCCATGGGGCTGCCAATTAGCGATCTCACTCTATCACTCAAGCTCAGTTTATGGCTCTATCTATAGGTACTTATTATAATTATAGGTTATGTAAGCCTCAAGATTCTGTGCGAGAAGAACTCTGTGCGACCAAACAATTATTCATAATTTCACAACGGAATAGGCTACCAACAAACGATAGTGTAGCGATACTGCACCCGAGATTTTTTAATGAAGTATTTATATTTTTCATTATTTAAAAAAAAACACATAATGCACACGCCTGTATTCCCCGAAGGGTTTGGCAGAGGTGCACTCACATAATGACAGATATGTTTTGGCTGCGTCGGTTAAGACGCATCGCAGATACGCGAATGGCTGGTTTCGAGAGAAAGGAAGATGATAAGCGATTTTGGATCAAATGAAGGTGACTCGCCAACAATAGGGTTAGGTAAAGCACAAATACATGGATTCGGACATCCGAGAGTTGCCTGCCTGCTGCTGCTGCCGCTGAGTGATGTGAAAGAAAAGAGGTTCTTGGCGAGTTCACGTATTCGCGAGCTCGTTTGACTCGAGCTCGGCCCGCGTACTGTGCTATCGACTGGTCTCCTCGACAGTTGACCTAGCAGCAGCAACGAAGCAAGAAGGGTTCTTGCTAACAACACGATTTGAAGAAAAAGGGCGAAAAGTGAGAGAGACCCGCACAGGAGTCGCAGGCCAATATATATGCGACTAGTTGACGTCTGTCAGCCTGTCACGACTGTCACTTTGAAATACGCTGCTGAAGTGTGGCAGTCTCGCTCACACCCGATGCCAAGGCATTGTGCCGGAAAGGATAATGAGGGTAGTATATGATTCCAGCCAAACATCTCGCGTTTCTCTCTCTACCCGCAAGCACGCCGCAAACACGACCGACGTTAGGCGCAATTTTTTTTTTTTTTATCTCTATGTAATATTGCCATCAAACAGGCACCATGAAAAATACAAATAACATAGGTCTGATCCGAGCTTTTTTTTTAACTTTAAACCACACTAGGAATTTCTTTCTGTATCGTGGGTGCGTTTACAAACATATTAACTAACATACACAACACCCAGAGCCGGAACAACTATCTGTACGTCATAAAAATATTTGTTCCGTGCGGGAATCGAACCCGCGACATGCAGTGCAGCAGTCAATTGCTCAACCACTGCGCCAACCGTGCGCCCGAAACTTGGACGAATTGAACCTTGGACCTCATACTCAGCAGTAGGGTGCGTTTACTAGGACAACGAGGCTGTATTTTAAATAAGGTGACTAAATTGCAATGCAACTATGACGTAGCTGATAGACAAGGAAAGTACTATCGGAATTAAATACATTCCTTGGACTATTCTACCAGTGTATTCTATTTTGATTGGATTAGCTTTTACTAAGAAATATAAATTCTTGATAGCCTTTGTTTTTGGAGTTGGATCTGGAAAAAAAATGTACATATAAGTTTATAAACTGAACACTAACATTAACATTAGAAGCGCGATATTTACCATCTTTATTGTTTGTTGTGGTGCTTGCAACAGCACCGAAATATCGGAAAATTGCAGCAAACAGTAAATTTGGTAAATAGCCCGCTTCTAATGTTAATGTTAGAAATCAATGTACATATGCATGATTAAGTGATTTTTCTTGGATGAATCAAGAATTGAATATAGTTGTTTATCTAAATATTGCTTGACATGTTATTGGACTAATTAGTAGTGACCCTTGCTTTTGATTGATAAAAAATATTGATTACTATCTTAACCCTTTCATTTTCCGGAATAAAATGTCAGTGATAGAAGAGCTTACTGTCAGTGAAAGATTTTTATAAAATGGTGCAATACTTGCAGAAAACATTTAATATTAGTTAAGATAAGGTATTATACACTTACAAATTGATAATATGTTGTTTAATTTCAACAAACCCGTCCTAGTTTTGCCGGCTTCATTTAAAAGTTTCTGTCCCGCAAGAAGGACTAAATGTGTACAACCCACACAACATATTAGGATAAAAAGAGTTTGAAACACTCCAAAATACTTGTACGTTTCCTGAGAAAAAAAAAACGTTGGTTTTAAAACTATAACTATCAAAAATATAGGATTTGGTGACTTTCTAAAATCTTGTTTATACTTACATTTGCAAGTATTGCGTGAAATATTGAATATAACGATGCAATATAATACAATGCGGATATCGCCAATGAGAACATCATCTGTAATAATTGAATAACACAAAATGTCAGTTATCAACAGACAAGGAGACAAAAATATACTTCTTTCTTTTACTTTTGCTTAATCAACGATTCAAGACAATTTAAAAAAAATCGACGCCGAGTACTTGCTACATTAAAATTTATTAAATTGGTGCACAACTCTAAGAGAAACGGAATGAATGAGGCAGGTTCTTGCCCTGGATGAGCAAGCCGGAGGTATAGGAAGCATAAAGCCAAGATATTGTTTGTACCTGAAAACTAAAACATGCCGATAGCTCCTTGCTACAACCAACTAGCAACATGTAATTAGTCGCCCACTCTTCCATGTGTTCCTCTGTCAGATGATAATTTATTCCCCCCCTTTCAACACTCTGTTTCTTTTCTTGGTTGTCATAATAATCGCGAAGTTCCGATATAAAATCATTCAAACGTTTTAATAAACAATGTACCATAGTTATATAAATGTAAAATATAAAATGTTGCATAGCAAAACGAAGTTCAGACAGCATGTCTGCTACATATAACACTAAGAAACTTAAAGAAGGAATCTTGTTTTCGACAAGACTTTTATAATAGATCCTTATCGGTAGCAGAATTGCGGCACTTAAGCATAAAACTACAGTGGTGGTAATGAAAAAGTTCTTCAGTTTTCTTGAAAATTTTGTAGTTGTACCATTATTGAAGCACTGTTGAACTGCTATTAAGTTTTGCAAGAAAATTTTGTAAGACCGTGAACTTTGAATAGCACCAACCATTATAATAAAAGAGCTGAAAAAATTCACGTAATGTAATGTGAAAGCTAAGCATACACGATATGAAGGGAAGTAACCAGCATGTACATATGAAAAATCATAAGTACTATTTAACAATATCACTGCAATAATCACTATCTCCAAAGCGACACGAATAATTTGAGTTTTACTATCATTTATTTGAGAACTATGATTTCTGTAGACACCCATCATATTTTCTGCCTTTATAATCAAATCTAACGTTGTGTGTTTCATTTTTATGTTGACAGTATGCACGTTCAAAGTCGGATTCAACTTTGCAGTGAATAGGTAAATTTTTGGATCCATATATATTAATTTAGAATCCATTCGTCGGTAATTGAATAATCAAGAAAGTAATCGAAGTAGTACTTATTTGGCGTCACGCAGTATATGGTTCCGTATTTAAAGTGCACGTTTTATACTAGATATTTATTTAAAGTATTTCTTAAACAAACTGAAAAAAGTCATCAATGCAGAGATACATTTTTAAAGCATCATGATTCTGGTACAAGACAGAGATGGAGCCATGCAGGACAGCAGGTCGTATAGCACTTTCACTTTTTCACCTTGGAACCAAGATAGTTTTGACACGTCATATTAAAACCCCAGATGTAACTTGAGAAGCCTATAACCCACCTAATTTGACTTATTATTGACTTTTGATTGATTTATTGACTTAAATAAACAAACCACTTAGAAATGATTGGGTAATTAATTATTATAAATTATAGTTATATAAATCATAGGCCAATCGTTCACCTTCTTTTATCGACAGGCTTTACAGGTATCCGAATATATACCTCGACCATGACATTACCGCATATTTGCTGACATACTCGATGAAGGTTTAACACTAAATAAAAACACACTATAATAATCATGTCGAATATTTTAGCTTTAGCTATTTGACTATGGAATCCCAAAAAAGTATGATTTATTAGAATTTCAATCTTTCCAGAAACTTCCATAATTACTCGTATATTGAATGTCACCTATTTGATTAATTCTATAAAATAAAGTCTGGACAAAAATAAAATTAAATGATTAATAAAAATGATAATGTAGTGTTAGCAACCAACGTAATGCTTAGATCTTGATTTTAATTAAAGTATAATATTTTGATAATTAATAATAAATTAGTACCTAGAATATAATAAAAAAAAATGAAATATTAAAATAGATAACATAATTTTAAATAAACGGAATAACAAAGCCTTTTAATGTGAAATATAGATATACTGATAAACTGTAGTCTATACAAAACATCTTTATAGTTTATAAAATGTCTCTAATATGAGTGTGCCTCTTGGCATAGGCCTCCACTAACAGTTTCCACTTTTGCTGGTCTTTGTTTCGTCTTGAGGTCGGCATTTCTGATCCTGTCCAGACATTTGAACCTTGTGATGCTGCGCTCCATGACTCTTTGGTATTTGGCAAGCTTGTTTCTAAGGCATTTGATTAGTGACCAAGTTGCACACCCATAGTTTCTGTTGGATAACTCTCGATTTTGGCGCAGGAAAAGCCACTGGTGACCACAAACACAAACAACGTTTTTTTGAAGGATCTTATTACTTGGGTTTATAAACATGAAACTGAGCGTAGTAACCAAACTAAGTAAATAACAAAGGTTTGTATCATAAGTATTTTGAAACAACCTCCAAAAGTCGATTCAAGGGTTGTTCAAGTTTTTTAGACGTATGATTTTTTCTTGGGTTAACAAACTTGAACTTGACATAACGGCTGGAGGAGATTGGGATCAGACAGACAGGGAGCTTGGATTTGCCCGGAGTGCAAAAATTCCTCACAACTTAACTCCCCGAAAACCCAAATACTAGAGAAACCGAATACACATGACGGCCCTTCTACTAACGCTTTGTCACTGCAGAAGATCGAAGCAATACTGCAGACTCTAATTAAGTTGCCCGAACAGGTTGAGCAATTACGTTCCGATCTAAACAGCTTAGCGTCTGGCATAAGAACACAAATAATGGACGAGTTCAATACACGATTGGAGCAAATTGAAGCGACATTAGAAATTGTCGAGACCTTTAAGAAGGAGCGTAATACCTTGACAAGTAGACTTAATAAGCATGAAGAACGCTTGTCTAGTCTAGAAAAAACTATTAAGGACAAAGACGTGATCATTCAAGAACTGCAAATCAAAACGAATGTCTTGGAAAGAGAATACAACCGCAGCCAACAGCAGAACCGATTCCTTAACATCGAAATAGTAGGAATACCGGAAAAACCTGATGAAGATCTGCCACAGTTGCTACTTAAAATAGCCACCTCCATCAATGCCAACATCACCGAAGAGGATATTGAATTTATAACGCGAGTTCAGCCACTGCAATCCCAAGCAGGTAAACCCAAGCGAATTATTGCCAAATTGAGGAACAGACACGCTAAAGATTCTATCATTGCCAACTTTCGGAAAATAAATAAATCCAAAGGCATCACTTCAAATGATCTAGGTTTCGAAGGCAATTCCACAAAAGTGTTCATAAACGAGCACCTCACGATAGCCAATAAAATCCTGCTTAATAACTGCCGAAAACGCGCCAAAGAATTAGGCATCAAATTCGTGTGGGTAAAAAACTGCTCAGTATACATGCGCTGCCACGAAAAATCACCATCCGCTCCAATTACCTCGGAAGAAGATTTAGAGAAGTTTACAGTTCTAAAGTAATTTGCATGTTTTTCTTATATACGCCAATTCTTTTTGTTATGTCTATTGTAAAAATTACCACTTTTATAATGTTTAACTCAGCATACATACTCACTACTCATTTTATACACTCATCAATCAATAAACACAATCATACCCAGGCACAAAACAATTCAAGTAAAACACTGGCACTCATAGCGGCCCCTGCGTTGAGAACCACTGGCTCGCATATTACTCACTACTTATCGTCGGTCCACGACAACTCGCGACACATGCATTCTGGTAAATTATTTCCTGGGTACCCGCGCTTGTATGATTATTTATATTTTCTTCATACATTCGTATTATTCCGGTTAGCTACTTGTCTCACTTTAATCACAACATGAATAAGCTAAACATTTATTACCAGAACACGCGCGGACTTAGGACTAAACTGCCTTTGTTTTATCGAAATATTGAATCGCAGGACTTTGATATTATACTTATTACGGAAAGTTGGTTGTGCGACGGTATACTGGAAATATGCGACGATCGTTACGATATATTTAGATACGATCGCCCTAGCGGTAAGAAAGGCGGCGGTGTCATGATCCTCATTAAGCGTGGTTACTCTGCCACCGCGAGGTCAGATATTCACACAGGATGCGCGGAATGTATTTGGGTCACGATTAGGAACAATGTTTTTACGGAGTCATCACAGAAAGGCGACCTACATTTGGCCGCAGTTTACATACCCCCCAACAACACTTCCCAAATAATGTTGAAGGATTTTAAAGACTCACTTCTTCAATCCTATAATTTGAGCCCAAATGATATGTTTTTAATAGTAGGCGATTTCAACTTACCTTTTATAACATGGTCTGCGGACGGATACGGTTGGAAATCTAAAAGTAATTCCAATTTGTCCGAGGTCACAACTGAACTTCTTAATTGTTTAGATTTTATGAATATGTCCCAGTACAACCTTAAACCAAACTGCTGTGATAATATTCTCGACCTTGTCATCTCTAATATATCTTTAGAATGCACCTTAAGCGAGATATCGCTGGTGGACATAGACAAATATCACGTTCCACTGGAACTTTGCATTGAGAATTGTTGTTACAAACCTATTCGCTCTCAACCTAGAACTATAAAAAAGTTCTTTAAGGCTGATTACGGAAAAATTAATTCGGAACTCGTAAACACAGACTGGAATAATCGTTTCGGACAGCGCAGTGTCGAGGAGTGCGTCGACATCCTTCTCGTAATATTAAACAAACTTATAGAATCACACGTTCCAACAGTAAGAGTATCAAGGCGATTCCGATACCCTAAGTGGTACCCTCCATCATTAATAAATGCCATTAAAGAAAAATTTAAAGCGCACAAGAGATGGAAAAAATTCAAATACCAAACAGACTATGATGAATTTGCCTTGTTAAGATCTCGGGTAAAACTCCTCCAAGAAGAATCTTACGTTAAATATACTGCCAGATGTGAGGAACAATTAATAAAATCACCTAAAGAATTTTGGAAGTACGTGAATAATAAAAGGAAATCTTCTGGTTACCCTCGCAAGATGATATATCAAGGGGTAACGTACTCGAACGGTGAGGATATCTGCAATGCATTTAATAAATTTTTCCAAAGTGTTTTTAGTCCTACGAGCAGTAATAGTCTTATGCGTTGCGATGATAGCCCCTTGTCAACCGTTACTCACTCCATTGTCATCACTCCCGAATCACTAAAAACCGTTTTCAGATTATTAGACAGCAAGAAAGGGGGTGGCACTGATGGGCTTCCAACAGTTTTTATAAAAAATTGTGAAGTAGGTTTAACTCCTCCACTTATGATCATCTTCCAGCGATCTCTCGACGAGGGCACGTTCCCGCGACAATGGCGCGAGGCTCAAATTGTACCAATTCATAAAAAAGGTTCCAAGCGGGATGTAACTAATTACCGAGGTGTATCGCTTTTGAACAACTTTGGGAAGATGCTGGAGAAAATTGTGTATGATCACATTTACGCTGCAACAAAGCATTGTATACCCCCTTCCCAACACGGCTTCGTAAAATCTCGTACAGTCAATACCAACCTCCTTGAGCTTACCAACTATGTTGTTACTGGTATGAGCGACGGTGCCCAGGTGGACGTAATATACACGGATTTCGAAAAAGCGTTTGACCGGGTAGATTTCTGCATTCTGACCGAAAAACTAAAGGCAGTAGGTATTAAGGGGAACTTGTTAAGATGGATAGACTCATACCTCAGAAATCGGCGACAAGCTGTAGTCATAGGTAGTTACCGATCTGATTATGTGGACGTTACTTCCGGGGTGCCCCAGGGCTCACTTGTATCCCCCTTACTCTATAATATTTATTTATTTGACATAACGCAATGTTTCATTTACTCTGAACATCTTCTTTATGCCGACGATAAAAAAAATTTCTTGAAAATAAATAACCCTAATGACTGTCAATTGATCCAATCCGACTTAGATAGACTAAGTGACTACTATGCGTTAAACAATATTTCGGTAAATACTAAAAAATGCCAAATAATAACCTTTTCTAGAAAACGCAACAACATTATTTTCAGTTACAGTATTGGTGACGATATTATTCCGCGAGCATCACAGGTTAGGGATTTGGGTGTGATTCTGGACGAAAAATTCACGTTCGAGGCACACATTGATCACATCACCAGTAAAGCATACAAGTCCCTAGGATTCGTTATACGTAACAGCCAGCAGTTTAATAGCCCATTATGCCTAAAAACTTTATACTACTGTTATGTAAGGAGCATACTGGAAACAGCAAGTGTTATATGGAGACCTTTCTATAAGAAATATATTGATCTAATCGAATCCATCCAACGTAAATTTATTAAGTACCTCAATTATAAAACAAAATCTGACTTCCTAAATTACCCGGACTCCTGTCGATATCATAAGTTAAATACTCTGGAAGAGAGACGGCAGTTAAGTGACATGGTGTTATTGTACGACATACTTAATAATAAATTTGACTGTCCACAATTGCTCGGCAAAATATATATTAACGTCCCACTCAGACGTACCAGACATACCACTTTGTTAGCAGTTCCTAATGCCTCCACTAATTATACGAAGATGTCGCCTTTCTTGCGTCTACCCGCATTATATAATGACAAGTTCCCAACACTTGACCTCTTTAATACCACACGGAACCGAATTAAAAAAGAGATTGTCGCAATCTTGGATCAAGAAAGGGATAATCAGTCACACCACCAGTGCCAGTAACTCATAACTCATAAGTATAAAGACATACACACATCATCACACGCATCTACAGACACTCACACACACGCACACAGGCACACACCATACCGTTTAAAGTAAATTAATTCGAGTCACTCTCTGCTTACTATTTTGATATTTTTCTGTGTACTTCGTAATTGGCGTAATGTTTAGTGTATTGATTGTTATGTTTATGTACTGTCAGCTGTGAAGCTACCTTTCACAAATAAATAAATAAATAAATAAATATCAATATAAGTAAACAATAAAGGTATTTTTTCGAAACTATCTCCCAAAGGCAATTAAGAGGGTGTTAAAGTCTTTTTTGAAGAATTTTACTTCTTGGATTAATAAACTTGAAACTTATCACAAATACCAACCTAAGTAAACAATAAAAAAAAATATCAATATATTTTCGAAACTACCCCAACATCGATTAAGCTGGTGTTAAAGTTTGCTTAGGATCTTACTGCACAAGGTTTCGTTTTTGATGTCTACTGAAGTCATCACAGAGAATCACTGGACATTTTGCTTTTTGGTTGACAGGATGAAGTCGATTTCATTTTTCGTTGCACCATCGGGGCTCTGCCAGGTCCACTTCCTTTGTTCACGCTATTTGAAGACGGAGTCCTTCTCCATAAGACTGAACAGTACGGAATCACCGGGGTCACCTAGTGGTTCCGTTATCCAACCCCAAATTGCCTCACTTGTAACTCATCATCGTCTCGTTTGCCCAGTTTCGTGTTGAAGTCCCCCATGGCAACGATGAAGTGAGTTTTGAAACCATGCATGGCTCTAGAAATATCATCATACATGGTCTCTACCTCGTCATCGGAGTGTGCCGAGGTCGGGGTATAGACCTGTACGACCTGCAGTGAATATCTTGAGAATATTCTGAGTATAAGGAACGCTGTCCTGGTCGATACACGCTCGATATTCACCACGTTATTCACAAGGGACACTACCCTAGGACTACCGGTCACCTTCTCGGAAATTGAGCAAGTTACCGGATCTGAGGATCATCGAGTCCTTCCTCTCTCTTCGGACTTCAGATAGCCCTATAATACTTTATCGTAACTTGCGCAATTCTTCTTCGAGTTTAGTGATCTTCTCGTCGTTCCGGAGTGTGCGTGTGGTGTACGTTGTTAGGTCCAGTCGTCGGTGTTTGTTGGGGTAGCCGGATCTCGTCCGGAGATTCTTAGCATCTCTTGCACCTCATCATCATCACCTCGACCGCTACCGAAGTCGAGGATGGACAGGCTGCCGGGCACTAGGGGTCATTTTTATTTGTGCTATTGATGGGGGGAAACTCTCTTGTCTTAATCGCCATGCTTGGCAGGTGGGTTGGCGATCGCAGTATGGTTGTTACAAATGCACAGAGAACGCTGCTGTCCATTCTATGGTTTGTCCCTTAGTCGTCTCTTACGACACCCACGGGGAGCATAGGATAGTGAAATTCTTTACGTCCGATCAATCTAACTTAAACAAAAAATAAAAAGGGAAGAAAAGAGTTAATAACATATTTGGGTTGTTAAAACTCGTCCCTAAACGGGGCAAAAGGGGTTTTCAAGTTTTTAGGGGAAGATTTTACTTTGTAGCGGTTTCCTAAAATTTTGTTGTCTTAAAGACAAATAACGAATCGCCCCAAACCAATAAACCCTATATATCAACGATACCACATTTTTTTTTGTTTTACCAATATCTAGCTTATTTTTGGTCGGCTTTCCTGCAAATAATAAAGTAATCTGTAGGGTAAAATACGAAATCAAGCGAACAGACTCGCTGGTGGAGTGCTAGTTTCTTATAATACAAGTATAATTTTAAAAATTCACAGACCGCTGACACATTTTTATTTCATGCTACATAATTTATCTAGTAAAAGACACGCTTCGATCGACAATCAATGGAACACGTTATTATGACACGATATCTTGCGAAAACATCCCGATTCAAACAGTAAAAGGCCCTTTACTTTTGAACGGCTGAACCGATTCTCATCAAACATAGCTAGAACACTCTCGACAAAGTCACCTTGTTATTTCTTTCACTGTCTATTATGCTTATAAATAAATTATTATTATTATTAAAACACGAGGATAGAGTTGATTTAGAATCTTAGAATTATTATTTCTGTAGCGGACGCCATATTGTTCAGATCATACAATTGAAACTATCACATTCACCGTACGAGCCTTTGTCCCTTTGCTACTATTGTAATGAACGAATTGAACGTGTCCGTGCTTTGTGTTACAATCTGCATTTTGCTTAATTGCCTGGGTATGGGTATACTCGGGCAATTAAGTAAAATTCAGATTATGGGTACGTTATGGAACCCACACAAAGAAATGATTATTTACGCCCTCTCTCCCGCCGTCATAATTAAACCCCACGTGCAATCAGCCTCAAAAATATGTACGAGGATACAATTACTTCAGTTTGTCTCAAAACTTTGAAAACAGTCAAATTAATCCTTATCTTATTAATGTTTAAATATCCTAGTTTTTATCCTATTATCATCCATATTCACGCAATCATCCCATGGTAGATTTATTGTTATGCTCTAGTTAGCATATTCTAAGAAAACCATCAAAAATAAAAGGCATTCTATTTTTACTTAATAAATTATATTTTTTAAAAGGATAGAGATGTAAAATCATAAAACGGCAACGATACATAATATTGAAAATCAAACCGCATACAACTCATCTCCTACGGACCTCGACAAAGTGAAATAACGATACCCAAAAAGTCCATGTATGGGATTGCCAAATTAGGTACGCATATAAATATATACATTACATCTGTAATTTTTATTTCAATACAGTAGATTATATAACATCAAGAAGGTTAATATTTATAATATAACAAGCTAGAAAACACGACATAATATCAGTGTTATAACATATTATCATGTATTATAATAACAGCTAATTTCTGAATTTTACTTTTGCTCCAGAAAACCTTAAATAATATGATTCAATTGCAAGGCAACAATGACATATGTGACGGCGAAAGACAAAATTAACGGAATTATATAATAATTGGGTGTATTTTTATGAAAACAATAAAATTTCTTAACTGAGCTGTTTCTGAAGCTTCTGGATCTGAAAAATGTTGAGTAAGAGTAGTTGTAAATTGGGGTTTCTAGATCAGATCTTGCGATCTGATCTAGAAGCCCCCAATTCACATTGTTCATCTATTCAATCTATTTAAATACAAACAAAGGTACAAGTGTTTTGCTATGGTTACGTTGCTGAATGTGAAATGAATGAATGAATCATGCAGTGATCAGTGTGTATTATACTAAACACTAGTACAGGGATGGCGAACCTTTATTAGAAAACGTGCCATCAAATTATATATTTTTATGAATGTGAAAATGCCGTGCCGCCAAAGAATCTTGAATTGATAATTTTATAATTAAAAACAATGCTACTTATTACCTCTTTTTTTTTGCAACCTGAAATTCGTACAGCCATAATATTATTTACAGATTCATGTTTTGTCCATATATAAAAGTAAAAGCCGATGTCATGCCTGCTGTTTCAAATTATCTAGATGCTAAATAACCTTATACGGGCGTGCCCGAAAAATTTGTCGTATGCCACCTCTAGCACGCGTGCCGTAGGTTCACCATCCCTGCACTAGTAAGTAGTAATGCATCGTTTGTGGCAGTGTGGCGCTTGGTTTTGAGCTACACGTGAAACTGTGAACATGATATCGTGTTCTTAATATGAAAGATGGTTGTATTATTTCGTTACCTAGTATAATAATAATAATAGCTAGTAGGTACGCACTAAATGAAACTGCATTATTTTTTTAAATTAGCCTTTATTGTAATGTTACACAGTATAAGTAGTAAATAATTTGTTAGTGACTATGAAGTAGGTACATACTATTTACACGTACTTAATATGGCGTCTTATCTTACTAAAATTATTATAATTAATAGTAAACAGTGTAGTTAGGTAGTAAGTACATATTTAAGACCTATCTATTCATTAAAAAGCATTTTCCAAATTTTCCTGGATCCTAACGATGAGATCCTTGGTTGATTGGTATATACCGTCCGTCACGGCGTCTTTGACAACATGCTGTACGCACAAATCTGCTTTGCATTTGCACGAACTTTCTTCGCGATCGGCAAAATCTTTTGCATCGTATATTTCGATGCGGATTATCTTTGATCCTTTTAAAGGTCGCTTCACAAAACTATAATGCGTCCCACTCCCATCATTAGACCTCTTCAGATTCAAACGCCTCGTTGATTCCTCACCAACCTCGTTTTGCACCAGCCGAGGTTCCATAGGGGGGAAAATGAAAAGATCTTGAGAATCTTGGAACTGTAACAAAAAAAGGAATATTAATTAACACCTCATAATGATTATAGCATGATGCATTGATTTTCTGGTATGCAGTCCTCCATAATATTATTTAAGCCTTTACTATTTAATCTCACAAAAGGTACTCATAAAATAATATTAAGCATTACGTATAAAAAATAATATTATAAATCATTTAACAATTTCTGAACAATAATAAAAATATTTTCTTACCGACATAACTGTTACTTCTTTCCACCCTGCCAACCTGACTGAGAATCCAATTTGATTATTTTCCCTTTATTTCACAACTTATATATATTTTTAAGCATGTTTTTAAGGTTGAAAATCAAGTATTTTTTTATGTTATCCCAAACTTTACATACATGGTTTGATGTAACAGGACTCACCCGACGGACCGGCGCCGGCGCTGCTTTGTTTACAATAATTCAATACTAACATCAGAGATCTAAATGTATGTTTGTCCGTTGACAATGTTCTCATACATTTATCATGATAAAAATGCGAAAGTAAAGTCAGGGTATAAGACTAGTATGTGCGTTTTCTTGAAGCGTCAAATAAAAACATATATAATATATTAAGTACCAATCTTTATTGTGTATGTTTAAGGTTGAGAATTCAACTAATTAATTATTATAGCGCTAGGTAAGCATTTTCCATAAATAGAGACAAATTTGACTCAGGATTTTTAGGAAGTCTTACTTTCCTTTTATGGATTGAAAATGACGTAGATTTGTTGGTATTTAAATCGGGACGTGGACATCTGGAGCATCATTACATATCTCTGGCGGCCAATATCAACATCGAGGACTACACCGTTAAAAAAATGTAAATCATAATTATTAATACATTATTTTTTCTTCATTGTAATGTAGTACATTAATAAGATAATGTTCTATTCATTCGAATGTGAATAGTGGGATCTCAGTGTCCTGGTTATTAATTATTATTTTAATTAATTACTGAATTGGTTGAATATTCACTGGTTGAATATTGTATCTATTAACTCGAACTAAAACGTGTGGCTCATTATAGTAACACTTTTTGTTTTTTCGCCACATTATGCATAACTACCTAATAATACTAATTTACTTTCCTTGTTTTCTATTGTTGTTAGTTTTCACATTGAAGTTTTTTCATGACAATATGTAACATTACAGAATAAGTAAACGTAACGATTGCGTTTCTAATTGATTGAAATTTTGAGCGCATCTATTTTATTTTTCAGGTCCCATCAAGTAAATGCTGAAGCGTTGTTCCCATCCGACGACGAAGTTCAGCTGCGTGAACCTGAGAAGAGATCAAAGAAAAGGAAACAAGTGGCCTCTCCGTCGTGCTCACTGTCGGCACCGAGTACATCACGAGCAAGTCCTGTCCCTATGTGTACGCAGTCTTCATCATGGGGTAAGAAGAAGAAGCCGGTTATCAGGCCAATCGCTCCGAAGAGGGCAACGGTTCAAGATATCTTCGGGAGCGACAGTGAAGACGACGCTTTGGATCAGCCTTCAGCCTCGGGTAAACCAATTCCGCAGCTACAATCCTCCATTAGTAGAAGACTCGCCAATGGGCATTCGCGTCAAGCTTTCGATTTTAAACAGGGGACACACTATGTAGAGTTGAAAGTTTATAGTTGTGACGAAATAGAGAAGGTGCAACCCCTGAATAGATGGCGTCATGCAATTATCTGTGTCAAAAATCGCACTGACCAAAACACAGACGCGTGGCAGCACCTAACTAACTTTATTATTGCCACCCGGAAAGAGTTCCGCGATTGCTCTCCTACCTTTATCAGTAATTATTACTGACCATTTAAGAAATAATTACTGTTTAAAATGTACTTGTTTAATTATTATCTTGCGTAGCCACTATCACATTATCCTGAATTAAGGCTTTCATAAATCCGCATTGGTTAACTCTCTCAATAAAATTGAGAGAAATTTTATAGCTAAATGCTATAAAATTTAGCAAGTAACTATTTTTATGCCCCATCGAGAAAGGTTTGATTACCTCTGACGTTCTGATTATTCAGAATGTTAGAAAAGAGAAACTTTTTTAACCAGGAAGGACGCCTGCATTCAGGATAGTGCATTAACGGTTTTCGTTTATTTTGTGTATCTTACTTACTTATTATCTATAGCACTTGTTACCTAGTTATTGATCGAATGTTATCGTATTCATTACCTAGGTAATTTTTGACTTGCTTATTTACTCACATGATTATAATATTTTGTATTGTTAAATATAAGTTTTATTTACAATAAATACATATAATTAATGTTTATATTGTTTCTTTGTTTACAGTTACACACCCTTCCATCGCAAGATCTAATAATTTATTGCATTGTAGATACTGTCAAATCGAAATACCTAAAAACGAATTTCAATATCACTTGAGAACGAATTTTCATAAATCGAATTGCCTATTAAAATCTGAATTTGAGAATGTTGATATAATTGCTACGGCGTTTAAAAATAGAATAATTACATACCGACTTAATCCATCAGAAGAGTACCTCACACCAGAGGCTTTTCTAAGGGATAATCAAGAACATGTTTTAAAATTAATTAGTGTTAGTATTGTAAAACATATTTGTATTAAAGTGAACTTCGAACTTTTTGCTTACTTTGTTCTACCAAAGTCAGGAGAACAAGAGCTGAAATCATTTAATACAAAGTATTTATCAATACTTCACAGTACCGATATTAATGAATTATATTTAAATGTTATACATACATTTCAAAGAAAACTATCTGAATTTAAACACTGTGAATCTGGTTGGACTTGTCTCTTCATGAGTCATCTAGATGACTGATGATGATGTGTTTATATTAATCTCTAGAGATTAATATAAACAAATACAATCCTTTGAGAGGTGGCTCGTATATTGAGTTACCTAATGTAGTGAAACATTCAAAAAGTTGTATTAATATACAGAACAACGATAATCACTGTTTCCTGTGGAGTATTGTGGCAGCATTATTTCCACAAAAGACTAATGTTTGCAGAACGAATTCATATCCGCATTACTCCACAGTGCTGAATATAGATAATATGACGTTTCCACCATCATACAATGATATTAGAAATTTTGAAAAGAATAATTCTGACATAAGTGTTAATATTTATGGATTAGACAAAAACATTGTAACTGGTCCTTTATATGTGACTAATGCAAGAAAGTGCAATCATGTGCACTTGCTGTATTTTGAGAAAAATGGCAAAGGTCACTATTGCTTAATCAAAAGTCTTTTACGACTGGTTAAACGGCAAATTACTCATCATAAAGGTAAAATGTATTTATGTGATTTATGTTTGCAATGTTTCACAAGTGAAGTAAAGTACAACTCACATATGTGTAACAAAATATTAACTATACTTCCAGAGAAAAATACTATTCTACAATTTAAAAATTATGAAAGACAACAAAAAATTAACTTCGTTATATATGCAGACTTTGAAAGTATTCTATTAAATCATGACGAATTTATAACACAGAGTACTCGTATATACAAAGTTCACGAACCCTCTAGTTTTGGTTATTATATTTGTTGCTCACATGATCGTCATTTAAATATATATGTTTCATATAGAGGACTAGATTGTGTTGAAATATTTTTTCGAAATTTGTTAAGGGATGTAGAAGAAATTTATCATATATTATCAAATAAACAACCTATGATGCCCTTAACGGTAGATCAAGAAAATAACTTTAATAATGCCACTCTATGTCATATATGTAAACAGTTATTATTCGATGACAAGGTGAGAGATCATGATCATGTAACATCACAATATCGAGGAGCTGCACACTCCCATTGCAATTTAATGTACAGGGTATGTCCATTCGTGCCGGTATTTTTCCATAACTTGGCAGGTTACGATTGCCATCTATTTATCAAAGAGTTAGCAAAATATGAAGGTGATTTTAAAATAATACCGAGAACCAAAGAAAAGTACATGTCTGTTACTAAAATTATTAAAAACAGTAATATTTCACACCCTGTTCAAATAAAATTCGTTGATTCTTTTCAGTTTCTTAACACTAGTTTGGATGTCTTATCTAAAAATTTAAGTGATACTGACTTTATTAGTTTATCAAATGAATTCTATGAAACAAACTTGGTGAAGTTATTGCATCAAAAAGGCATTTATCCTTATGATTATATGGATTCTTTTTCGAAATACGATCAAAAACATCTTCCTCCCAAAGAATGTTTTTACAATAGTTTAAGATGTGAACATATAACCGATGATGACTATAGACACGCACAAAAAATATGGCAAAGTTTTAGAATTAAATCTCTTGGTGAATATACAGATTTGTATTTAAAAACAGATGTGTTGTTACTTTGTGATATATTCGAAAAATTTAGGGATACTTGTTTACGGCATTATAACCTTGATCCAGCTTATTATATCTCGGCACCCAGCTTGAGCTGGGATGCGATGTTGTTGTTTACAAAGGTTCAGTTAGAATTAATTAATGATATAGAGATTTATGAGCTTTTAGAAAAAGGTATACGTGGAGGCTTAGCACAGTGCTCTCTTCGTAATGCAAAAGCTAATAATAAATATTTACCTAATTTTGATTCCTCTAAAGCATCGACTTACTTGATATATCTTGATTGCAATAATCTGTACGGTTACGTGATGACAAAAAAATTACCAATATCTGGTTTCCGATTTTTGTCACCTGAAGAAATATGTACAATTAATATAACTAGTATACCCGATGATTCAGATTACGGATACATTTTAGAAGTTGATTTGGTTTATCCAGACTACTTACATGAAGCTCATCGCGATTTACCTTTTGCAGCAGAAAAATTTACTCCTCCGGGTGGCAAAAACCCAAAATTGATTGCAAACTTATATGATAAATGTAAATATGTCATACATTACGTTCATTTAAAAGAATGTATAAAAAACGGACTTGTTCTGAAAAAGATTCACCATATACTAACATTTAGGCAAGAAAAGTTTTTACAGAAATATATTGACTTAAATACTCAATTACGTCAAGCTTCATCTTCCCCTTTTGAAAAAAACTTATTTAAACTACTGAACAATGCTGTATTTGGGAAAACTATTGAAAATAGACGAAAACAAGTTAACATTAAATTAGTGACGACATGGAATGATACAGACAACAAAACAAACAAAAGCCTTGGTGCCGCGAAATTAATTGCGAAACCCAACTTAAAAAATGTTACCATTTTTTCAGAAAACTTTGTTGCTGTTCATTTAAGTCCAGACAAAATAATTCTTGACAGGCCAATATATATTGGCTTTACAGTTCTGGAATATGCAAAACAACATTTGTACAAATTTCACTCAAAAATAAATATAAAAATAAAGCAAGGCTTTGCTATACAGATACAGACAGTTTGCTTTATTTTATTAAGACTCCAGATATATATCAAGATATGAAAGAAGAAATACAGAAATTTGATACTAGTTATTTTAATGTTAACAATAGCTATCAAATGCCTAGAGTCAATGCACAAATTCCAGGCCTATTTAAAGATGAGCTTGGGGGTGATATTATTACTGAATTCACTGGGCTTAGAGCTAAGCTTTACTGCATAAACAGTTTAAGTAGAGAAATTAAGAAAGCTAAGGGTGTAACCAAGTATGTAACAAACCGATTACGTTTATGTAATTATAATAAAGCATTAATGAGTAACAAAAAATTTAAATGCAAAATGAACACTATTAAATCAATAAAACACGTATTGTTTTCTCAAGAGGTAGATAAAGTAGTTATCAATAGAAGTGACGACAAGAGACAGATACTACCAAATCAAGAAATATTGTGGCACAATGCCCCCATGGTAACGTATCTAACGTTACCATGGGGGCATTGTGCCACAATATTTTAAATAAATACAATATAGTAAAATATTTGTAAGTGTAAAAGCCAATTGTCAATTTAATCTGACTTTGTTTAATTAATTACATTGAATAATAATATTGTTATTTAATACATATTTACTTGGACTCTATTCGCTGTTTTATTTATAAATCTTTGTCAACATAACCTGTATAAATTTTATCGAACCATTTATGATAATTTTATTTAGTTGTGAATATATTGGACAAAAATATTAATGATCTGAATAATGGGGATCATAATTACTTAGCGTTTCTGATAAGCTTTATAAATACTAGGACATATTATTTTTTTGGCAGATACGAACATGAAGTGGGTCAAGCAACCCGTTTCGTTAGAAGTTAAAAATATAGAGGTGAAGGAAAATAAGCTACACGCAAAGCACAGTGTTCTTCTACCAAATAATATAAGATGTATAATATGTGGTCCTTCAAATTGCGGAAAAACTAACGTCATGATTAGTTTGCTAGTTCACAAAAACGGTTTAAAGTATAAAAATGTTTACTTGTATTCCAAGACTAGCTTTCAACCAAAATATACTTTTCTAAAACAAATCTTAGAAAGAGTTCCAGATGTAAAACTTTTTATATTTAACTTTGACGATGAAGTTATTCATCCTAATGATGCTTTACCAAATTCTATTATAATTTTTGATGATGTGGTTTGTGAAAAGCAAATTAACATACGAAATTATTTCACAATGGGCAGACATAGAAGTATAGATTGTTTTTACTTATCTCAAACTTATTCAAAAATACCAAAGCAGTTATTACGTGACAATGTTAACTTTTTGATCATTTTCAAGCAAGATGAAGTTAACATGAAACATATATATGATGAACATGTTAGTTCTGATATGGAGTTCTCTAGTTTCAAAGATATGTATTCTAAAATCTGGATGCATCCTTATGATTTTTTGACTATTAATAAGGACTGTGAACTTAACAAAGGCAGATATAGACAGTCCTTTGACAACTTTATTTATTTCGATTAATGCTTATATAAATTATGAATGCAAAAACACATAACTCATTTGAGCATAAATACTTCTGAGTATAAGTCGTATAATGGACCGCAACATCACAGATGAATTAATTAAGTCTGCGGACGCTATAAAGGAAAAAGTGAAACTAATGAAAGATTATGAGTTTAATACCGACACTCATCTGAAGTATTTTTTTAAGCCTCTCGCAGATCCTCTTAATGCAATAGCAGCTAACAAGCAAATTTCTATAATAAAAAATGAAGACACCTTTGATGACCAACCCAAAAATACTAATATAGGTTCAAAAATATTTTTGCGTGATAAATCTCATGATATAGACAAACATGAGTCATCTGATGAATTAAGCTCTTTGGAAAAAAAATATTCAGAAGACGAAGGAGGTAACACGTCTGAATCAGAAAAAGTTAATGAGTCGTTGAAAAAAGAAGATATCTTTGAAATATATGATGATTTGAATATACCATTTGGCGTGCGTAGTGAGAATAATAAGCATATGATCGGCAATACAACAGTTAATTTCTTTACCACTCAAGAGAACTCCGGTAAAGTGTATAATATTCGCATAGCTAATAAACAGTATAAAATAACACCGGGTCTAAAGGAATTATTGCTTCGCAAAAAACCTGATTTAAGTTTGGTCAATTTAAAAGATAAATTGGTTTACAAAGAAATACTCGTCACGACTAATGCGCATAAAAGAGACTTTGACCCTGTAGGTCAAGTTAAAGGTGATAAAGGCATAAAATATTCTCAAATAATCAAACCGTTATTTCCTGATTCTTGTAAACGCTTACAAGAACCTACAGAAGTTAAATCTAAACCAAAACGAGGTGCTGGTCTGCCGTATCTTAAAAAATATAAGAAAAATACTGAACTCGTTTATTGGGATGATCCTAATGAATTAGTGGACCGACTTAAACTTTTGATCGCGTCTAAAACTGCTGGTAATACTAATCTTGACAACGAAATCTTATCAATCATTGAAGAGTTAAAAGAAACCCGTATTATAAAAGAATAAAAAGACTCACCATATTAAACTGAAACTCAGTACAATTTTGTAGTTCAGAAGTAACAGTTGGAAGAATGAGCAAAGTGAAAAGAGATATTGTAAACGAAATTCATAGAACTGCAAGAATACATTTTCCTCGAAGGCATGTGATATTAAAAGATATTGATGATCTTTGGCAAGCTGATTTAATGGATATGCAAAGTTTCTCCAAATTCAACAACAACAGCAAATACATTTTAGTTGTCATTGATGGATTCTCTAAATATGCCTGGGCTATACCACTTAAACAAAAAAATAAAGAAACTTTATTTGAAGCTTTTAATACGTTATTGATTAGAGAAAAACGGATCCCTAGAAACTTGCAAACAGATCTAGGAAAAGAATTTTACAACAGAAGTTTTAAAAAAATATTAGCAAACAATTCTATTAACCACTACTCCACTTATTCAACGAAAAAGGCTTCAATTGTAGAACGCCTAATAAGGACGATTAAGAGTAAGCTTTTCAAAGAATTTAGTTTCAAGGGGAATTATAAATGGACTGACGGGTCACTCGCAAATATAATTAATGGATATAATCATACAGTACATAGAACAATTGGTTTACCACCTGCTCAAGTTAATCATAACAATAAAACTAAACTACTACAGAGATGTTTTAATCAAAATCGAACAGCAATAAAATATCGTAAGTTTGAGACCGGCGATTTTGTTCGGATAAGTAAACATAAGGGTTGTTTTGAAAAAGGTTACACTCCTAATTGGTCAACAGAGATATTTAAGATCAGTGAAGTTCAAAACACAAATCCTGTTACATATTTATTACAAGATGTTAAACAACAACCTATTTTAGGAGCATTTTACGAACAAGAATTACTAAAAATTAAACATCCTGACATTTACCTTGTTGAAAAAGTTTTGAAACGAAAAGGCAAAAAAGTTTTCGTGAAATGGTTGGGGTTATCATCCTGCGAAAATAGTTGGATTGAGGATACAAATGTTTTATGAGTGGTTTGCCAATATAACATCATGATCTATGATACAGCTTCCCATTCTGTTTGTATACATAAAGGGAGAAGGACTTATCAATAATTTAATTAATAATTTACCATTTGAGCTCCATTTACCGGGATATAATTATTGTGGTCCAGGAACTAGATTAGGTGAAAGATTGGCTCGAGGTGATAAACGTGTTAACAAGTTAGATGAATATTGCAAACATCACGATATCGCGTACAATAATTCCAAAAGTTTGAAAGATCGTCACAAAGCAGATATAATATTACTGAAGATGGCGAAAAAGCGCGCTCTGTCTTCTGATGCAAGCACAGGAGAAAAACTTGCTGCTAATTTAGTTAACAATGTAATGCTGTCAAAAGTGAGTTCTGGATAAGGTATCAAAAAAAACTTTAAAAATATAATCTCCCACACAAAAAAATGTGTAAAAAAATTAAAACCAAAGTGTAAGAAAAAACTCATGAAATTGGCATACGCTGCTGCTAAGGAGTTAACTCGTGATTCATCAGCGAAGCTCCCCCGTATTATACCCATTCCTAAGTCCGGTGGTGTTTTACCTTTAATTCCTATATTTGCGGGCTTATCTGCTGCTGGAAGTATAACAAGTGGAATTGCTGGAATAGTCAAAACTATCAACGAATATAAGGTTGCAAAAAAACGTTTGGAAGAAATGGAAAGACATAATAAGAAAGTGGAAGGTGTATTGGGAACGGATTGTGGCTAAACCGTTACAAGAATGGACTTCGACTAGTAAATTTGAAGAAAAAAAACTAATTCGTAGGCTACCTAATCGTGCTCTTACTAATATAGATATCATACGTTTTACGGAAAACATCCCATATTTTCGTGGAGTGTATATGAGAGATACGTTACCAAGATCTCCGTTTTCCCGAGAGTGTGGCATCATTAATTTAGATAATTCGAAAAATTCTGGTACACATTGGGTAGCCTATGTAATATTAAATAAATATGTTGAATACTTCGATAGTTACGGAAACTTAAAACCGCCAATAGAATTTATTCGTTATGCGGGTTCTGACGACATCCATTATAACTATAATAATTTTCAAAATAATAACTTATTTAATTGCGGACATTTATGCATAAAATTTCTTAACGAGTTTTGGAAAAAGCAGTCTTCAAAATAATTACTTTAAAAAGAGATGTCTGGTTCATAAGTCAGCACTTTAATATTGTCTGTTACAAGAGGCGAATGTCGATTAGGTTATAGCTGAAACATGATAGTGTATAATATAAAATCAAGCGCCAATGTGAATAACGTTACTCATTCTCTAATCGTCAGAAGACGCAGACATACACGAAGAGTAAATAAAATCACTAAAGAGAATAGGTTATTTCTTCAAGCCTTGGGCTTTAAATTATGAGTATTCTTGACATAAACGACTCACCGCAATTCGATAACTCTATAGTGAGTTACGAATATCATACTTATAATCCATATAGCAACAGTTTCAATGAAAATGATGAAATACGTATACCCATAAATCAGCAAGATTTGTACGTATTACCTTCAGCCAGCTACATTTACGTTGAAGGTCGAGCCACTACGGTTTCGAAAGATGCAGCAGGAAAACTTACAAGAAAGAATGTTAATTTTACTAATAATTATATATCATTTCTATTTCAAGACATTCGATATGAAATTAACGGTGTTGAGATAGACCGAATAAAAAATGCAGGTATTACTACAACTTTAAAATCATATGTGTCTATGAACGAGGGGGAAAGTAAGGCTGCTGCTATTTGGGGTTGGAGTTTGAACGGAGTTAAAGATAATGATGGCATTTTTAGTGCCCTGATACCCCTAAATAAAGTTTTAGGATTTGCGGAAGATTATAATAAAATTATAATTAACTGAAAACATGAACTTATACTCAAAAGAAGCAATTCGAATCTTAACAGTGTTACACTTGATAATAATGACTCCATTGAAATAAATATGCAGAGATTGCAATGGCGTGTGCCTCATATAAAAGTTTCAGATCGGGAAAGGTTAACATTACTTAAACAGTTAGAAAAGGATCGTCCTATAAAAATAGCTTTTAGAAATTGGGACTTGTACGAATACCCTTTGTTACCTAGAACTACAAAACATTCCTGGGTTGTCAAGACTGCTTCACAACTCGAAAAACCAAGGTATGTGATCTTTGGTATGCAGACTAATAGAAAAAATATTAAAACTAGAGACTGTTCAATATTTGACCATGGTAAATTAATTAATGTTACTCTTTTTCTAAATTCTCAATACTATCCATATGAATCGGTTAATACAAAATTTTCTGATGATAAGTATTATATATTATACGAAATGTTTACCCAATTTCGTCAGTCTTATTATAACACCCGATCTGAACCGATGCTTGATTTGCACGAATTTAAAGAAAAAGCTCCTTTATTCGTAATTGATTGCTCAAGACAGAACGAAGCTTTGAAATCTGGGGCTGTAGATGTGAGACTGGAAATAGAAAGTTCTGAAGATATACCAGAAAATACATCTGCCTATTGTCTAATCATCAACGATCGTTTATTCGAATATAAACCCTTAACTGGTATTGTAAAGAAATTATTATGAACGCTATAGTCGATGTGCAGGGGTTTAAGACGGTAAGTAACGAGTTTATCGTGAAAGAAATAGCAATAGCATGTGGAAATCAAGTTATGGTATTATTAATCAAACCACCATTTCCATTTCACAATCTTACAAAAAAAGAAAAATTGCAAGTAAGTTGGATAGAGAGAAACAGAAAAAATTTCTGGAAAGAGGGTTTTATACCATATTTTAACTTATATCGATATATTGTACCTTATCTGGAAGATAAAAACATATACGTTAAAGGACGTGAAAAAATTTCGTGGTTAAGAAACATTGTAAAACATGATAAAATATATAATTTAGAAGATAAGACCTGTCCTAGTTTACAAAAAATATTTGATGATTATAGAATGTCTAATAATATATTTAGTTGTGTGTATCATTCGAATGTATGTGCTTTAAAAAATGTTACTTGTTTAAAAAAGTGGATTGAACATAAAAGTATTTTTAACAGTAATTACTTAGAAGATAAGGATAATGTGATGATGGATATGAATAAAGGTTTTTGAGTAAATGTTTTCTTGTTTTTTTTTTATTTTTTTCATAACCAATAGGTTAGAAACAGAATACCACAACGATCTGTGCTTTAATATTCTAAAGGTACCAAAAATGTCATTTGGTAAGTCCTGTCCCTCCCCGTAAGATATGACTCGCAGCACATCTTGATAAATTGACAACACCAGATACAAGACTTCATTATACTTTCATACATACCCGTATCAAGACTCATAAAATGATTCAAAATTATTACAGCCCGCGATATGAAATATATAACGAACATAAAATTAGATTATGTTCATTCAGACATTATTGGGCTACAGTAGATTCAAAACGAAGATTAGTGATGGAAATGGCTGATGCAGGTTTTTTTTACTGTGGAAGTGGTCCGAACGATAAAGTTATGTGTTTTTCGTGTGGAGGTGTTATCGAAGATTGGGAATATTACGATGATCCTTGGATGCAACATGCTATATTTTTTCCTTATTGCTTTTATTTAAATTCTGTAAAAGGAACAGATTATGTTGACAAATCAAAACGTCTATTTTTTAAAGAAACAAAAATATAAAATTATTCTAAAGTGAAGGGGATAGATCGATTGTCTGCTGAATAAGCTACTTAATGCAATGCAATAGCAATGGAGTCCCAAGTAACTATAAATTTACTTACAGTCATTTTATGAGACATTCGATTCCTACAATTGAAGTTGAAAGATTGAATCATAAACTGAATAAACAAATTAAAAATAAATTAAACTGTTATTCAATTTAAATTAGCAACAATGCAAGATTCAGTGAAATATGCTTCTGAAGGCATTTCTAAACTTATTTTGAAGAATGCTAGTGGTGAGATTCTATTTACTCGAGACATACCTGAACAAAAAATAATGAACACCAGTTCATCAACATTTCAAGACAATACAAACAAGAAAGAGCAAAACTCAATCAAATCTACTTTTGAAAATACACGATATCTCACACTAAAGAGTGATCACAATAAGCTCCTTACATTTGCTCGTGTTGGCAATGTACATCCTGGTTCTGAAAAAGCAGCTGCAAGATCATCAAATCCTCCGCCTGTCATTGAATTATTAAAAAGAAGAATAATTCGTGATATAGTGTTTCCTGATTCAGAAGACATTCTATGCTACCAGATGCTGCCAGAAGATGAAATTACTTTTATTTAAATCAGGTTGAAAACATTTCAATTCTAATCAGATGAAAAGTGATATCTGAGGTTGAATGATACAAAGTGATGCAGTTGATAACGGAGCTTTAAAGAGATGTTAAACAATTATAAATATATTGTTTGAATAGATGAAAAGTGTAAATTGGGGGCTTCTAGATCAGATCGCAAGGTCTGATCTAGAAACCCCAATTTACAACTACTAGTAAGTATATTAATAAACTTATTAGTAGTATATTTTTTATATTTACCATTATTGTTTCACAGATATGAAATAAAACATTACAATCCAATTTGGCCTTTCAGTTGGTTGCTACTTAAAAAAGATAATTAAGTCATCGACCCGGTAAGAACAAAAAGAAGGAAGAGGTAGGTAGAGACACTTACGTGTAATAGGTATTTAAATACATGAGTAAAAACTAACAAATACATGAATTCTTTTTATCAACCAAGAGCAAAATTCTGAACTTTCATGTGTCCAATTTACTAACTGTAAATATTTCATACAAACTTTCAATCCTTTTTTTGACCCTGTAGGGATGGAATTTCCAAAAACCAATAAATACGTGAATTATTTTTATCAACCAACAGCATAAAAGTAAAATTTCACGTGTCCAATTTAAAAACTGTACACTGTACTGTGTTTGAAACTTCATACAAACTTTCAACCTCTTTTTTACAACCTGCATGGCTTCTGAGGCTTTGATATTCAACGAGGTTCGGATTTGGTTTGACCAGCGAGATGAGGAATACAGCTTTACGCCTTCTACAACCTGGTGACAAACTACCTTTTATAGGTTCTCGCCAGGTTTGCGGGTGATATGAATATAGAATTTTGTGAAGACACATTCAGTAATTTTGGCATTTTTCAAGTTTAAGTTCCTGCAACATGTGTAGAAATGGAGGGTTGTTTTTATAAAAGTATTGTCTTTGTCCTAGAGGACAAATGGGAAAATTGCGTGACATGAAAATTAAATTTGACATGTTTACTTTAATCGATTGATTTATTTAGATCTCATGTTAAAGTTGACATACAATTTGTAATTTAATTAAAAAGCACTTGTAATTTGATTATTGTATTATAGATAATTTTTGATTTAGCATTTCTTTATTTCTTTGACATTAGAATTTAATTGTATTTTTTTCTAATTGAGTAAATTAGATTTTATTTGGTTGTCATGTTAAAATTGACATCTATGCAAATTGTAACTTAATTATTTTTTCTTTGACATTTGTATTTGATTTTTATTTTATTTTGGCTATTTGTTTTTTGTAATTTTGACATCGTAGTTTATTGTTTTGTTTAAATCAAGTCAATTAGAATCATAATCATGATAAAAAAGATTGCATGCCGAATTTAGTAGGCGGAATATGAAGAACTATTGTGTGAGTATTATAAGATCTGTACAATACCATATTTCACGCAAATAAATGAATCTATCTATCTATCTATCAAAAGCCCCTCGCGTCTATGCTCTGAATCGTAACCTAATAATTATTAAGTTATGATTATGAACCTCATTATGATGCATTGACCAATTGAATTATATACAACTTATTAATACAATTATGTTAATGTTTTGTTTGATGTTGACATATTGAATACCTGAATAATGTATGTTATTATTGGAAATGTTGAAAGAAAAGCCTTAATCACTCAGAACCTTTCAGTAAAGTATTGTAAATAATTTATGAGAAAATTTTAAATATGCATCATTCTTTGTAAAATATTATTTTTAATTTAGTATAGGCTCGCGCTTGACCACTATCTCACCTGATGGTAAGCAATGACGTGGTCGACGGTGAAACACGCTTTCCTAGAAGTAATCTATTCAATCTTGACTTAAAGACCCCAAGATTGTAGCTATCGGGAAACAGGCTCCGGCAGGGAATTTCACTCCTCAACAGATTGTAAAGTAAAATGTTTTAACGGAATAAAGACATTCACTTTTATTATATTATTTATTGTTTTTTACCAGTCTCGTCTCTCCAGTCTGTCTTATTTGTTATTATTTAGTTTTTATCATTTGTATCCGTATTAGTGGTGATTTTGAACATACAAATGATGATAGTGAGTGACAGGGGCGAAGCTGCTAGCTTCAGCTAGCAACCTCTGTGAAATTCGGTAACTATCTCAAGGTACCGTATTCCATGGGTAAAAAGTATCGTATATCCTACTCCAAGGTCGAATCTATTTCTTTAAATATTTAATATTTTACTTTTAATATTTAAATTTCATAAAACAAACACGTGCATGAACAATTGAACTTTCATAGGAAAGTTTGAAAATTATAATTAATTACTTCGGCGTAAAGTACATCATCAGTACACAACTAATTTGATTAGTTGACCCTACACAAATCATAATTTATTATTAACTCGCGACCTGCTTCTAAAAATAAAATAATAAATATAATTACTCGTATATTGAATGTCACCCATTTGATTGATTTTGCAAGGATATATAGGTATAAGGACGAAATAAAATAAAACATGCAATCCAAACTTTTAATAAATATTGTAGATGCTAATAAGAGTTTTTTTATTGTTACTCTTTACGCCTAAACAGCTGACCAGATTTAGATAACACTAGAACCTGGTTGAGGACATAGGATAGCTTTTTATTCCGGTATAATTTTCTGTTCATATTATCTAATAAAACACTTATCACGAAAGTGAAGCCGCGGGCAGAAGCTAGTATTAAATAAATTAAAACTAATTTATCATGTATTTCATAATCAACAAACTTTATTTCACACATTTTCGAAAAAGAAACATATTATATATTCATTTCAATTTATGTTAAACTTTAACTTATATCGCATGAAATTTAAAATTAATCATAAAATTTTCAAACATTAGTGTTTAAAGTTTTACATTTATAGTTATATCTATACAAGTGAAATTTTCATCGTGTTTTCTATATTTTTATTACATGGAAAATTAAATTAATCATAATACATCAAAATCAAGACATATTTTAACATATTTTTCAATACTATAAATAATGCGAAATGGCATTGTTGTAATATAATTATGAAAAGTAAAGTAAACGTTTATTTGTTTTATTTTTTATGTTTTATAATGTTACTGTAAAAGCCGTTCGAACTTTTGAATTTTAATTGCGTTAGTCGTGATTTATCCATCCATTATTACGGCGAATCTGCGCGACAATGCGACTGCATTGGATTTATTTTGCAACTGGTTTGCGTCTGCATCGCTGGAAAAAGTCGCCGTTGGCAAACTTTAATTGTTCTCCATGTTTCGTATCATCGTCTCCTTACCATTGTTTTTTTTTTAACATTTAACAGTTTCTGAAGTGAATCCTAAGATTTAAAACTTTACTTTTTCTCCATGTTTCGTATCATAGTCCCCTAACCAATTTTTTTTAACATTTACCAGTTTCTGAAGTAAATCCTAAGATTTACCGTGTAACTGCTAGTAAAAGCCCGAAGTAACGATTACTATAGATAGATCTTTCCGGGCAATTACTAGTAAGACTTGGCAAATTTTGGCATTTACCGGTAAAGTCTAGCTTTTACCGTAGTTCGGCAGTTTCGTATTCATAATTTTGCAGTGACATGTACATACAGATGTTATGGTCACACTAAATGTAAGGGTCGAAAGTGCAGTCACACTCAAGCACAAGCAGCGGCAATTTTTTTTTTAGGCAGAAGAATTTCAACTAGTCATTAAGAATTACAATATATTTAATCAGTTGTGGATCATTTAACTTCTTCTACAAAAACTAGCCATTTGAGTTTTGGGAGAGTAAGACTGCACTATACACTGCACACACTACTAGACTACTGTACTTTTCTAGACTGCACTAGTGCAGTCTAGAAAAGTACTTAAGTGGGTAGGTACCCACTTAAGTACTTTTTTATTTTTGCAATGTTACTTATTATCTCACTATTTATGTGCATATTCCTCATTATTTTTATAGGATAAAGAGAGTCACATTAATTTTTTTTTGTTTGACATTTCAAAAGTACCTCTAAGGTTTATTTGAAATAAACTATTTTTGATTTTGATTTTAGATTTTTGAGTCTTCTGGTTTTGGGTATCCAACCCCTAGGAGACTCATTCGCTGACCAGCCAGTGCATCGCATGTGCACAGATTTGGCTGACACTTGTCTACGATTAATACCGTCTGACCTTTGCTCCGCACGAAACCTATCAACCCATTCTGAATGGTAATCTTAAATCGTGTTCTACTATTAAATTTAATAACATTCTCGTGAAAAGAAAGCAGTCCGTGTGTTATCTTGTCTGTTTGGTGTTAGAGAGGAATTTTGCATTTATAGATCATATTAAAATAGCAAAAAATATTGTCTATTGTCTAACGATAATATCTAAATCTACATGAGGTCTGTGTTTTTATAACTTTAAAGACTATTTATGGGCTCCTTACTTGGGTTGTAAGTGGTACGGGGCACCTGTTTGGGCCGATAGGGCAACCATAGAAAGGGGCGGAACGACGTAAAGTACTTCAAAGTCAGCGTTTAGCTTTGATATTCTTATGCAAAGCGTACAAGACGGTTAGTAGTGAGGCCTTACCGGTACTTGCTGGCGTACTTCCGGTTGATCTTGAAGTGCTGCGACGTGCTGCAATTTACTGTTCCGTACGAGAGGCCATGGACGAAGACTTTTTAATGCAAAGTGGCCGTGTTTAAATGTCTAGATTATTTAAACCACGGACTGACGTCTGGGAAGAACTTTTATCCGAATGGCAATGTAGGTGGGATGATTCCATCAAGGGTCGACAACTCCACCGATTCTTTCCAACCGTTCGTGAACGGCTGGCCAGGATACGTGGTCAGCCAACTGGACTTATCGCAGTTGTAAATGACGCTTTGTACCTATTGGCCTTGTTTGTTGTCTCCTGCTGGACATTGAGGGAAGTGGAAATTATGTTTTTTTGCCATTCCTCTCTTTCCTCTATTATCTTTTCCGATAAATTTCGTTGCAGGATCCAAGACAGTTAAATTCATTCTCCGGGACTTTGTCGACTTCATTGCCTCGGTGCTTTTCTGGTGGTCGCGACTGTTGATTCTGGCTCTCAGGAGTTGTAGTTGTTTGAGAACAGTGCGGTGGAATTGTCAAAAATAAATACATTTTTAACTTTTAGGCATGATGATAGAATGTCAACTTTTTATGGATTTTTGAATCTCTGAATACACATATTTGGGTGAACATGAACAGCTAAGTGATAACATTACGATTATCTACTTCTGCGTAAATACTTAATTACGTAAATAATTTGATTAAATGACTTAATCTTAGGGAGTTCGAAAATTACTTCGAAACTTAGATAAAATACCTATAGATCGAGCAATGGCGTGGCCGCACATGAAACAACAATCTCACACTGTAAAACATCACAATTGATCATCATATCGTGTTTTGTAACCAAAGAAAAGTATCATTTCGTCTACTTACGAGTGAAATATTATTACATCAAGATTTTGCTCACTTCGGCTTTTACAGTCTAGAATACTCCACCATCGCACTGACACTAATTATCTATAAATAACTCAATTCCTTGTCTTAATAAACACTTTATATCACGAAATCACAGAAAATCAAACACCACCGAGTTTGTTTGTCAAAACATAGATCTTGCCAAACAACAAAAGCCGGCCATGGAGACAAAGACAAAAAACAAAAAAAATATCCTTATTATTTCCATGGGGCTGCCAATTAGCGATCTCACTCTATCACTCAAGCTCAGTTTATGGCTCTATCTATAGGTACTTATTATAATTATAGGTTATGTAAGCCTCAAGATTTTGTGCGAGAAGAACTCTGTGCGACCAAACAATTATTCATAATTTCACAACGGCATAGGCTACCAACAAACGATAGTGTAGCGATACTGCACCCGAGATTTTTTAATGAAGTATTTATATTTTTCATTATTTAAAAAAAAAACACATAATGTCACGCCTGTATTCCCCGAAGGGTTTGGCAGAGGTGCACCCACATAATGACAGATATGTTTTGGCTGCGTCGGTTAAGACGCAACGCAGATACGCGAATGGCTGGTTTCGAGAGAAAGGAAGATGATAAGCGATTTTGGATCAAGTGAAGGTGACTCGCCTACAATAGGGTTAGGTAAAGCACAAATACATGGATTCGGACATCCGAGAGTTGCCTGCCTGCTGCTGCTGCCGCTGAGTGATGTGAAAGAAAAGAGGTTCTTGGCGAGTTCACGTCTTCGCGAGCTCGTTTGACTCGAGCTCGGCCCGCGTACTGTGCTATCGACTGGTCTCCTCGACAGTTGACCTAGCAGCAGCAACGAAGCAAGAAGGGTTCTTCCAACAACACGATTTGAAGAAAAAGGGCGAAAAGAGAGAGAGACCCGCACAGGAGTCGCAGGCCAATATATATGCGACTAGTTGACGTCTGTCAGCCTGTCACGACTGTCACTTTGAAATACGCTGGTGAAGTGTGGCAGTCTCGCTCACACCCGATGCCAAGGCATTGTGCCGGAAAGGATAATGAGGGTAGTATACGATTCCAGCCAAACATCTCGCGTTTCTCTCTCTACCCGCAAGCACGCCGCAAACACGACCGACGTTAGGCGCAATTTTTTTTTTTAATGTCTTTGTAATATTGCCATCAAACGGGCACCATGAAAAAGACAAATAACATAGGTCTGACCCGAGCTTTTTTTTTTAACTTTAAACCACACTAGGAATTTCTTTCTGTATCGTGGGTGCGTTTACAAACATATTCACTCACATACACAACACCCAGAGCCGGAACAACTATCTGTACGTCATAAAAATATTTGTTCCGTGCGGGAATCGAACCCGCGACATGCAGTGCAGCAGTCAATTGCTCAACCACTGCGCCAACCGTGCGCCCGAAACTTGGACGAATTGAACCTTGGACCTCATACTCAGCAGTAGGGTGCGTTTACTAGGACAACGAGGCTGTATTTTAAATAAGGTGACTAAATTGCAATGCAACTATGACGTAGCTGATAGACAAGGAAAGTACTATCGGAATTAAATACATTCCTTGGACTATTCTACCAGTGTATTCTATTTTGATTGGATTAGCTTTTACTAAGAAATATAAATTCTTGATAGCCTTTGTTGTTGGAGTTGGATCTGGAAAAAAAATGTACATATAAGTTTATAAACTGAACACTAACATTAACATTAGAAGCGCGATATTTACCATCTTTATTGTTTGTTGTGGTGCTTGCAACAGCACCGAAATATCGGAAAATTGCAGCAAACAGTAAATTTGGTAAATATCCCGCTTCTAATGTTAATGTTAGAAAAATGTAGATATGCATGATTAAGTGACTTTTCTTGGATGAATCAAGAATTGAATACAGTTGTTTATCTAAATATTGCTTGACATGTTATTGGACTTATTAGTAGTGACCCTTGCTTTTGATTGATAAAAAATATTGATTACTATCTTAACCCTTTCATTTTCCGGAATAAAATGTCAGTGATAGAAGAGCTTACTGTCAGTGAAAGATTTTTATAAAATGGTGCAATACTTGCAGAAAACATTTAATATTAGTTTAGATAAGGTATTATACACTTACAAATTGATAATATGTTGTTTAATTTTAACAAACCCGTCCTTGTTTTGCCGGCTTCATTGAAAAGTTTCTGTCCCGCAAGAAGGACTAAATGTGTACAACCCACACAATATATTAGGATAAAAAGAAGTTGATACACTCCAAAATACTTGTACGTTTCCTGAGAAAAAAAAAACGTTGGTTTTAAAACTATAACTACCAAAAATATAGGATTTGGTGACTTTCTAAAATCTTGTTTATACTTACATTTGCAAGTATTGCGTGAAATATTGAATATAACGATGCAATATAATAGAATGCGGATATCGCCAATGAGAACATCATCTGTAATAATTGAATAAAACAAAATGTCAGTTACCAACAGACAAGGAGACAAAAATATATTTATTTCTTTTCCTTTTGCTTAATCAACGATTCATGGCAATTTAAAAAAAATCGACGTCGAGTATTTGCTACATTAAAATTTATTAAATTGGTGCACAACTCTAAGAGAAACGGAATGAATGAGGCAGGTTCTTGCCCTGGATGAGCAAGCCGGAGGTATAGGAAGCATAAAACCAAGATATCAAATATTGTTTGTACCTGAAAACTAAAACATGCCGATAGCTCCTTGCTACAACCAACTAGCAACATGTAATTAGTCGCCCACTCTTCCATTTGTTCCTCTGTCAGATGATCATTTATTTCCCCCCTTTCAACACTCTCCTTCTTTTCTTGGTCGTCATAATAATCGCGAAGTTCCGATATAAAATCATTCAAACGTTTTAATAAACAATGTACCATACTTATATAAATGTAAAATATAAAATGTTGCATAGCAAAACGAAGTTCAGACAGTATGTCTGCTACATATAACACGAAGAAACTTAAAGAAGGAATCTGGTTTTCGACAAGACTTTTATAATAGATCCTTATCGGTTGCAGAATTGCGGCACTTAAGCATAAAACTACAGTGGTGGTAATGAAAAAGTTCTTCAGTTTTCTTGAAAATTTTGTAGTTGTACCATTATTGAAGCACTGTTGAACGGCTATTAAGTTTTGCAAGAAAATTTTGTAAGAGCGTGAACTTTGAATAGCACCAACCATTATTATAAATGAGCTGAAAAAATTCACGTAATGGAATGTGAAAGCTATGCATATACGATATGAAGGGAAGTAACCAGCATGTACATATGAAAAATCATAAGTACTATTTAACAATATCACTGCAATAATCACTATCTCCAAAGCGACACGAATAATTTGAGTTTTACTATCATTTATTTGAGAACTATGATTTCTGTAGACACCCATCATATTTTCTGCCTTTATAATCAAATCTAACGTTGTGTGTTTCATTTTTATGTTGACAGTGTGCACGTTCAAAGTCGGATTCAACTTTGCAGTGAATAGGTAAATTTTTGGATCCATATATATTAATTTAGAATCCATTCGTCAGTAATTGAATAATCAAGAAAGTAATCGAAGTAGTACTTATTTGGCGTCACGCAGTATATGGTTCCGTATTTAAAGTGCACGTTTTATACTAGATATTTATTTAAAGTATTTCTTAAACAAACTGAAAAAAATCATCAATCCAGAGGCCCCTATTATGACATTTTTAAAGCATCATGATTCTGGTACAAGACAGAGATGGAGCCATGCAGGACAGCAGGTCGTATAGCACTTTCACTTTTTCACCTTGGAACCAAGATAGTTTTGACACGTCATATTAAAACCCCAGATGTAATTTGAGAAGCCTATAACCCACCTAATTTGACTTATTATTGACTTTTGATTGATTTATTGACTTAAATAAACAAACCACTTAGAAATGATTTATTTATTTGGAACATTGGGTAATTAATTATTATAAATTATAGTTATATAAATCATAGGCCAATCGTTCACCTTCTAATGATAAATGATAAATGATTTTATTTCTGTAAGTAGGTTTGTACAAACACTTTTACATGTCGATCATATTTTTTAAAACTAGATGAAGTCGGCGTTTCCTATCTGACTACTCTGAGAAGAAAGGCCGAAACAAACTCAGAGGTCACAGTCTCTTTTAAAGTCCAGACAAAATCTTGGTTAGATCATGTGAAGACCATGTAGACTGAAGTCTGAAATGGTCTTTTGAGGAAAGAACCAGCCAGATTGAGTGGACCTGTCCAGTCAGTGCACGCATTTGTCAATAACCGTGCAGCTCAACTCAGAAATTAAGGAGCTCAACGATTCGACGAACAATACTAAAGAAAGGACATTCGGGTAGGCCGCACAAACTACTCAAACTGCCAGACCATGATTAAAACTAACTTAGATAAAAAATTAAAAACAAACAAAAAGTATGATCCACATAGTCTTCACATTCAAAACTTCTTTTATCGACAGGCTTTACAGGTGTCCGCATACATACCTCGACCATGACATTACCGCATATTTGCTGACATACTCGATGAAGGTTTAACACTAAACAAAAACACACCATAATAATCATGTCGAATATTTTAGCTTTAGCTATTTGACTATGGAATCCCAAAAAAGTATGATTTATTAGAATTTCAATCTTTCCAGAAACTTCCATAATTACTCGTATATTGAATGTCACCTATTTGATTAATTCTATAAAATAAAGTCTGGACAAGAATAAAATTAAATGATTAATAAAAATGATAATGTAGTGTTAGCAACCAACGTAATGCTTAGATCTTGATTTTAATTAAAGTATAATATTTTGATAATTAATAATAAATTAGTACCTAGAATATAATAATAAAAAAAATGAAATATTAAAATAGATAAAATAATTTTAAATAAACGGAATAACAAAGCCTTTTAATGTGAAATATAGATATACTGATAAACTGTAGTCTATACAAAACATATTTATAGTTTATAAAATGTCTCTAATATGAGTGTGCCTCTTGGCATAGGCCTCCACTAACAGTTTCCACCGGGTTGTGTCCTGAGCTACTCGCCTACACCTTGGACTAGCGGTCTTTCCCAAACCCCATTCCCATCTCTTGACACTGTCTTCAACGCCTTTTTTTCTATCTCTTGGGTACCAGTTTGTCACTGCTTTGCTCCATTTTCCTTGGTTATCGCGCATCATATGACCGGTCCATCTCCACTTTTGCTGGTCTTTGTTTCGTCTTGAGGTCGGCATTTCTGATCCTGTCCAGACATTTGAACCTTGTGATGCTGCGCTCCATGACTCTTTGGTATTTGGCAAGCTTGTTTCTAAGGCATTTGATTAGTGACCAAGTTGCACACCCATAGTTTCTGTTGGATAACTCTCGATTTTGGCGCAGGAAAAGCCACTGGTGACCACAAACACAAACAACGTTTTTTTGAAGGATCTTATTACTTGGGTTTATAAACTTGAAACTGAGCGTAGCAACCAAACTAAGTAAATAACAAAGGTTTGTATCATAAGTATTTTGAAACAACCTCCAAAAGTCGATTCAAGGGTTGTTCAAGTTTTTTAGACGTATGATTTTTTCTTGGGTTAACAAACTTGAACTTGACATAAATATCAATATAAGTAAACAATAAAGGTATTTTTTCGAAACTATCTCCCAAAGGCTATTAAGAGGGTGTTAAAGTCTTTTTTGAAGAATTTTACTTCTTGGATTAATAAACTTGAAACTTATCACAAATACCAACCTAAAAACAATAAAAAAAATTATCAATATATTTTCGAAACTACCCCAACATCGATTAAGCTGGTGTTAAAGTTTGCTTAGGATCTTACTGCCCAAGATTTCGTTTTTGATGTCTACTGAAGTCATCACAGAAAATCACTGGACATTTTGCTTTTTGGTTGACAGGATGAAGTCGATTTCATTTTTCGTTGCACCATCGGGACTCTGCCAGGTCCACTTCCTTTGTTCACGCTATTTGAAGAAGGAGTCCTTCTCCATAAGACTGAACAGTACGGAATCACCGGGGTCACCTAGTGGTTCCGTCATCCAACCCCAAATTGCCTCACTTGTAACTCATCATCGTCTCGTTTGCCCAGTTTCGTGTTGAAGTCCCCCATGGCAACGATGAAGTGAGTTTTGAAACAATGCATGGCTCTAGAAATATCATCATAAATGGTCTCTACCTCGTCATCGGGGTGTGCCGAGGTCGGGGTATAGACCTGTACGACCTGCAGCGAATATCTTGAGAATATTCTGAGTATAAGGAACGCTATCCTGGTCGATACACGCTCGATATTCACCACGTTATTCACAAGGGACACTACCCTAGGACTACCGGTCACCTTCTCGGAAATTGAGCAAGTTACCGGATCTGAGAATCATCGAGTCCTTCCCCTCTCTTCGGACTTCAGATAGCCCTATAATACTCCATCGTAACTTGCGCAATTCTTCTTCGAGTTTAGTGATCTTCTCGTCGTTCCGGAGTGTGCGTGTGGTGTACGTTGTTAGGTCCAGTCGTCGGTGTTTGTTGGGGTAGCCGGATCTCGTCCGGAGATTCTTAGCATCTCTTGCCATGCCGTAACCTCGACCGCTACCGAAGTCGAGGATGGACAGGCTGCCGGGCACTAGGGGTCATTTTTATTTGTGCTATTGATGGGGGGAAACTCTCTTGTCTTAATCGCCATGCTTGGCAGGTGGGTTGGCGATCGCAGTATGGTTGTTACAAATGCACAGAGAACGCTGCTGTCCATTCTATGGTTTGTCCCTTAGTCGTCTCTTACGACACCCACGGGGAGCATAGGATAGTGAAATTCTTTACGTCCGATCAATCTAACTTAAACAAAAAATAAAAAGGGAAGAAAAGAGTTAATAACATATTTGGGTTGTTAAAACTCGTCCCTAAACGGGGCAAAAGGGGTTTTCAAGTTTTTAGGGGAAGATTTTACTTTGTGGCGGTTTCCTAAAATTTTGTTGTCTTAAAGACAAATAACGAATCGCCCCAAACCAATAAACCCTAGATATCAAGGACACCATTTTTTTTTTGTTTTACCAATATGTAGCTTATTTTTGGTCGGCTTTCCTGCAAATAATAAAGTAATCTGTAGGGTAAAATACGAAATCAAGCGAACAGACTCGCTGGTGGAGTGCTAGTTTCTTATAATACAAGTATAATTTAAAAAATTCAGAGACCGCTGACACATTTTTATTTCATGCTACATAATTTATCTAGTAAAAGACACGCTTCGATCGACAATCAATGGAACACGTTATTATGACACGATATCTTGCGAAAACATCCCGATTCAAACAGTAAAAGGCCCTTTACTTTTGAACGGCTGAACCGATTCTCATCAAACATAGCTAGAACACTCTCGACAAAGTCACCTTGTTATTTCTTTCACTGTCTATTATGCTTATAAATAAATTATTATTATTATTAAAACACGAGGATAGAGTTGATTTAGAATGTTAGAATTATTATTTCTGTAGCGGACGCCATATTGTTCAGATCATACAATTGAAACTATCACATTCACCGTACGAGCCTTTGTCCCTTTGCTACTATTGTAATTAACGAATTGAACGTGTCCGTGCTTTGTGTTACAATCTGCATTTTGCTTAATTGCCTGGGTATGGGTATACTCGGGCAATTCAGTAAAATTCAGATTATGGGTACGTTATGGAACCCACACAAAGAAATGATTATTTACGCCCTCTCTCCCGCCGTCATAATTAAACCCCATGTGCAATCAGCCTCAAAAATATGTACGAGGATACAATTACTTCAGTTTGTTTCAAAACTTTGAAAACAGTCAAATTAATCCTTATCTTATTAATGTTTAAATATCCTAGTTTTTATCCTATTATCATCCATATTCACGCAATCATCCCATGGATTTAGCTAGAAAACACGACATAATATCAGTGTTATAACATATAATCATGTATTATAATAACAGCTAATTTCTGAATTTTACTTTTGCTCCAAAAAACCTTAAATAATATGATTCATTTACAAGGCAACAATCACACATGTGACGGCGAAAGACAAAATTAACGGAATTAGGTACAATCCTAAGATTATCTTTTTAGTATACTGTATTATATTTGGGTGTATTTTTATGAAATAAATAAAATTTCTTAACTGAGTTGTTTCTGAAGCTTCTGGATCTGAAAAATGTTGAGTAAGTATATTAATAAACTTATTAGTAGTATATTTTTTATATTTACCATTATTGTTTCACAGATATGAAATAAAACATTACAATCCAATTTGGCCTTTCAGTTGGTTGCTACTTAAAAAAGATAATTAAGTCATCGACCCGGTAAGAACAAAAAGAAGGAAGAGGTAGGTAGAGACACTTACATGTAATAGGTATTTAATGTTTTTAAAAAAATAAATAATAGTGTAGGAATATGCACTTACTTGTTGACCAAGAGCTATATAACTTTGCTACGCTTCTTTTGATTTTATCTGCCTCATTTAGAAGACCCTGACAAGCACCGAAGATTAAACATGTGCAGCACCAAGAATATGACAAGTTCAGTACACCCAATACGCCATTGATGTAAAATCTTTCGTACTGTTCAAAAAAAAATCAGAGAAAAAGTTATATTCGGTTGAACAGGAAAATAATATTCTTGGCTTTAACAAGAGACGGTCTAAAACACATGGACTCAGTGAAAACTAATTGAGAATATGTTGATTGAGAATAATTGTGTAAAGTGAGAATGTGGTATATGAATATATCAGTTGTGATTACAAGTTTATTACTAATTTGCCTGATTACATTACATGAAGCCAGTCGGTACCGAGAGACATTGAAGGTGTCAATACTGTCGCCCAGTAGTCGCTCGTCATCATATACTCTTAGTTACAAAAGATGGACAAGCCACTGATACTTACACGTATTATAAATATTTTGAATATCATATACGTCGAACCAATATAGTTTACTAAGGACGAAGCCAGTAACAACATCATCTGAAACGTAGACAAATTACACTTGTTGACGTTGAAGTTACATTTTATAAACATATCATATTTCTGCCATTACGTATCCCGTAAAACAAAATTATAATAACATGATAATGGAATGCCTCAGGATAAATACATTTGTGTAACTTTGCTTAGAGAAGGAAGTAAGAAATGGGCTGAAGGCTAAATATATTCACCTGACTTCTAAAGCACTCGCAAAGTTTTTTGCTGCAACTCATTAATCTTTTATACTTAATCGCCCACTCTTCAACTAGAGCCACCGTCAGACCAAAACCTTTATATTCATGTGGGGATTCTCTCTTTTCCATTGCTGTATATTTAGCTTTAATTTTGTAGGTAAATGTTCGTGTTCATAGATTTTAAATAATATTGTAAAATTGAAATGTACCTATATACTATTATATTTTCCAAAATGTATCGAAATTCAATATACGTATTGATCAGATATAAAAATACAAAAACATAATCAGCTGACGACTCCAAATTGGGTATTTGGGTAAACAAAATAATGCTTTTTAAAAAATATCCTGAAGCTATTAATATGAACGTTATTTTGTATTTTATAATATATTTTTTGTATGTTTCGATATTTTGAAAACAATAATGCACTTTCGTTAAGTCACTCTTGAATGATTGGACAGCACGTGAACTTTGAATAGCATATACGGTAATTATGAAACCATTGCAAATAAAATAAATGTGATATAATGCTACCCTGGACTTATATTAGCATGCAATCTCATTAAAAAAAACTGCTGCCGTAACCACGGTTTCAGTAATAACACGAGTCAATATTAGAATTTTCCAGTACTTTCCAACAGAACAATAATTTCTGTGGACCCCTATTATTGTTTCAGTAGTGGTCACAATTTTGTCTTCAGACATTGTTCCGTGAACTTTCGCGCCTGCTCGGGAAATGTAGTGACACTTGATTAAAGAAGTAGTTATTGACTCATATTACCAACTAATATAAAAGTTCCTTATCAGTCAAACTGTTTAGTATTTATGTTAATTGTCGATCAGTATCTTGATTGACAGCTTTTATTAGAACAGAGAAAGAATAACATTTTTTTAAATTGATGTACTATAACTGTCGATTGCATGTTTCTTTTGGTAAGCAACCAGTATAAACTGGTCTCGTATTCGATGGAAACTCCATACTACGCTAAACTAGCTAAGGTCAAAGTGTTAATACTGATATTTGTTTCACTGATAGCCTTTTGAGGGGTGCATTCCTTGAAATATAATGTTTCGAGTTGGCAACAATGTTGTCGCTGAAGAGATCCACCCCACACCTGATAAAAAGTTTTTTTTTCGATTTACCGATCTTTAAGTTTTAATATAAATTCTCAAATAATCCTCAAATGCAGTCATCTGCTCAATTTCAGAGAGGGTGACCGGCGGTCCCAGGGAAGTGTCGGGTTTATCGTCCATAAGTCCCTTGTGGACAGCAGCGTGGTGAAGATCGAGATTATGTCCACAAAGGTGGCGTACCTTATACTCAGAATATACTCGAGATATCCGCTGGAGGTCAAATAGGTCTACGCCTCGATCTCGGCACACCCTGACGACAAGATAGAAACTACTTATGAGAATTTCTCTAGAGCCATGTATGGTTTCAAAACTTACTTCATCGTTTTCATCTTCAACGTGAAACTGGGCAAACAAGATGAGAATGCTGCAAGTGGGGCAATTTGGAGTTGGACGTCGGAACCACCGGGGTCGCCTACTGGCCAGTTTTATGGAGAAGGATGGCCTTTATATGATTAACTTCTTCTTCGGAAAGCGTGAGCATAGGAAGTGGACTGGCAGGGCCCCGATGGTGCAACTAAAAACGAGATCGACTTAACCATGTCAACCAAGAAACTAGATGAAAGACTTTCAAGCTTGAGATTAATGTTCAATTTGTCTCTTACCATGTGGTACTACTACTCCCGGTTTTGGCCGAATTGATCACAGACAAATAAATGAAAAGTCTCAACTGATGAAGTCTTCGCTCCGTCCAGCACAGATCCAGATCCATTCATTCGACAGCTTTCAGTTCGAACTCCAGTATTCTTTCGAGTGCCTAGGAAGCTCCGTGGACGAATACAACATTGGGTTCGTGGAATCTTTCCAAACGGTCAGGTTTAAGTTATTCAGAACCCGACATACAGATAGAAACAAAAAGCTCTCTGAACCTACTCTCAAGCTCATAAAGGAGAGGCATAAAATAATCCTGCAGTCTTCAGAAGATGCGTTGAAATACCGGCAGTTAAATAGACGGATCTTAAAATCCTTGAAAAGTGACCAACGCCGCTTTAATACCGAAAGTATTGAAGTCGCAATTGAGCGGAATAAGGGCTCCAAGGTACAGAAAAGAAACCATGGAAGGAGCGGAAGGAGTACAAGAGGATCTGACTTTTGAGCAGAGCCAGCTCACGAAACTGAAGACCGATGATGGCAGGACGGCGCCATACCGGAGCTGCTGAGAGAGATCGAGAGATTTTGTGGGCAGTTGTACATGTCAACCAGTAAACCCGTCGCGAATCTAAAAATCGACCCTAGAGCCAGATTGATCCAACACCGTACCGAAGAAATGACGGACTTCAGCCTGTACGAGATTAGGATGGTTCTTAAACAACTTAAGAAAAACAAGGCACCGAGTGATGATGGAATTAGCCTAGCTATCAAGCCTACGCCTCATTCGAGGATATGTATTGTTCCGTTAAACGTGTGATGTCTCAATTTGAAGATAAGCCGTCCGGGATGCATAGTATGAGTGATTCCGCAACATGTAGACCAAGGTTGCCGCCAATCGAACTCATGTCGTTCGACGGTGATATACGAAACTGGCCATTATTTTATGCAAGTTTTAAATCTACAGTTCATGACAATAAGTCGACAGGTTGTACTATTTAATAGGTAAGCTGTCGCCGAAGGCGCAGTCTGTGTTCGCGGGAGTCACACCGTGTGCTGAGAATTACCAGCTCATATTCCAGGCACTACTTGATAGGTTTCAGGATATTCATGTCCCCGCGTCTACCTATTTGGATCAAGCTTTAAACCTTAAATTGTCCAGTCCCGCGTCTGTTTCGAATTACCAGCTATTCGTGGACAAGTTCATTACCGCAATTAATTCCCATAAGAATCTAAAATTAGTTGACCTTCTGGATTTCATTTTATTGCACCTCGCATAAAAAAGTTTGATAGTTTTTTAGTTTAAAGTTTGACTGTACCTTCTGTTAAGTCACAATCAGAGGTATCGTGTACGACATCTGTCGCCAGCGCCGCCCGATCGCGTTCGATTGACAATCGGTGCACTGCTGCGTCGCCGTCGTCAAGAGATAGCCCGCAATGTACGGCGTACACAACCGTTCTGCTCGCTACTGCTCAAGTAGTGATGTACGACGCGAATGATAAGCCGCACATAATACGTTGTTTACTAGATAGCGCCTCCCAAAGTAATTTTATTACTTCTGAGTGTTTTAAGCGTTTAGGACTTTGGAAGAACTTTCATACTTTTAATTGAATAGTTAAAGGAATCGGTGGGTCGGAAAATCCAGTTAAGGGTTCCGTAGATATTAAATTATATTCTCGTTTTAGTAGTGATATTAGTTTTAACGTTTCTTCGCTTATTGTTGAACGTATAACGGAGACATTGCCGACCGCTCTCGTCGATGTCTCTAAGCTTACGCATCTCAAAACATTACCGCTCGCAGATTCGAAATTTGCGGAGCCAAGCGGTATCGATGTTTTGATTGGTGCTGCTATATTCCCGCGCTTGCTTTTGCCTAACAAAGTGCATAGCGAGCAATATAATATACCGCCCGCTATTGAAACTGTGTTGGGGTATGTGGTTATGGGTTCCGTACCTACAGCACATACTTCACACTGTACGAGTACAACGTCATGTTGTTCTGTTCTTCAAGATCCCAGTTTAGATTCGCTTCTCAAGCGATTCTGGGAGCTTAAAGAAATTTCCGCCTCGCCCTCGCAGAGCCGTAAGGATCTCGAGTGCCAAGAACATTTTCGCGCTACCACTATTCATGGTGACAGTGGTAAATATATAGTGTCGTTGCCATTTTACGACGACCCCTATTCGCTAGGCGACTCATACGCTGCCGCACTTAGGCGTTTTCATTGTTTAGAGCGCAAACTTGATGCGTCCTTAGGGTTACGCAGCGCTTACAATGACGTCATGCGAGACTACATAAATAAGGGATATTTGAGTCCGGTTTTAAAAGATGACAACGTCTCTAATCTATCATATTATATTCGGCATCACGGTGTCGTTCGCAAAGATAAGACTTCCACTAAACTTCGCGTGGTTTTAGACGCTAGTAGTCAAACTACATCGGGACAGTCGATTAACGACATTCTACATGCAGGCCCCAATCTACAGGGTGATTTATTTAATATCATAATTCGTTTTCGTCTCTTTAAAATAGCCCTGTCAGCTGATTGCCGCCAAATGTTTCTCAATATCGACGTTCGTGAATCGGACCGTAGATTTCAACGCATCTTTTACAGATTTAGCAAACATGAACCAATAACGGTTTATCAATTTAATCGTGTTTGCTTCGGATTTATTTATCAATTTAATCGTGTAGTCCGCCAGTTAGTCGCTGATGAAGGCGATAATTTCCCTGCAGCATCTGTTGCTGCTTCTTCCGCCTCATATATGGATGACATTGCCTGTAGTGTCATGTCCATACCGCAAGCAATTTCGCTTTGTGATGAGCTTATTCAGCTCTTCAAGCGAGGCCAGTTCGCCCTTGTCAAATGGACAAGTAACTCGAAAGAGGTCCTCGCACACATACCTGATACTCATAAGGCTTCGCCCGATATCGAGTATGAGAAATCTATACCGCATAAGGTCCTGGGTTTACGCTGGGACAAGTCTTGTGACAGTTTCCGCTTTGACGTCACCACACCAGATGATAAATGTACCAAGCGAACTACGCTTTCCACAGTGGCTCGGCTATGGGACTTAATGGGTTTTGTCGCCCCCACTATTCTGTACGCCAAGCTCTTAATTAAGGAGCTTTGCTGTCGAAGTGTGACTGGGACGACATTCCACCTGACCATATAGTCACCGCTTGGAAGCAGTTTTGTGCTGAGCTTCCTACGCTTAATGAAATTATTATTCCGCGTCATCTGGGGTTGGTTGACGGATGCACCATAAATTTAATAGGTTTCGCTGACGCCAGCGAGCGTGCTTACGGTGGAGTCGTATACATGCAAATATGCATTGGTACTCCGTGCGAAGTCAAAAGTCTAACCTATGAAAATTATTTCGGTGGCTAGACTGGAGTTGTGCGCGGCTCTGCTGTTGTCTAAGTTGCTTCGCAAGGTACAAGACACAGTATCGGCCCACTACTGCATCCATAAGGTATACGCGTTTACTGACTCTAAAGTAGTGCTCGCCTGGATAAATTCATTAAAACTTTTGTCGCCAACCGGGTAACTAAGCTAACAGAGCTTATGCCCGCTAATTGTTTCAACCACGTCGCGGGTATTGAGAACCCCGCTGATTGTCTCGTGGTGTTACGCCAGCTAAGCTCTTGCATCATCCATTGTGGTATCGTGGACCCTCATGGCTTTATTATGACCCATCTGAGTGGCCCATACATACTTTCGACCACAATGCACTGCATGAGGGCGTACCCGAACAGAAATTAGTCGCTCATGCCGTGGTTTCAGACGTTACGGAATCACCAATATACGCGCTAGCACTACGTATGTCGTCATGGTCTAAGTTGCTGCGCGCGATTGTTTACGTCTATAAGTTTTTAAGACAATTGCCTACTGTGCATACTGTATCAAGCTCTGACCTCAAATAAGCAGAAATTAAATTGCTGCGAGCTGTACAGGATGTTCATTTCCGTAACGATATTCTAAATTTAATAAACAATAAACCATGTACTCCCGCCCTCCATAAGCTTAAGCCGTTTCTCGATGAACACGGCATCATACGAGGTGGTCGTCTCACAAACTCGGACGAACCCTACGAATATAAACATCCCTGTATTCTACCGCGTCATGACCATATCGTTGATCTACTTTTTGACTTTTGTCACAAGAAACATCTTCATGCCGGTCCGGAGTTGCTTATGTCCTTACTCAGGCATAATTATTGGATTTTAGCTGCGCGTCGAATAATACGCCACAGAATCCACAACTGTAACACTTGCTTTAAATTCCGCCCGCGTCCTGTTCTTCCACTTATGGCAGATCTACCTAGCCATCGTGTTAACCAAGTCGATAAGGCGTTCACTCACACGGGCTGTGACTATGCAGGCCCGCTGCAGTACACACCATATCGTGGTCGAGGTGTTAAGAGCCGTAAGGCTTGGCTCTGCATTTTTACGTGTTTGACAACGCGTGCCACGCACATTGAAGTGGCCACAGATTTGAGCACAGTGACTTTCCTTGCAGCCTTAAAACGCTTTCTTTCGCGACGCGGTCCTATTAAATGCTTATATACCGATAACGGTACTTGTTTCGTAGGTGCCTGTTCTTATTTACGCGACCTTCATAAATTTCTTAAAGATTTTCGTCCTTATCTTGAGGAAGAACTTTCCTTAAATCATATAGATTGGAAGTTTATTCCACCTGCTTCCCCACATTTTGGAGGATGTTGGGAAAGTATGGTTAAGGTAGTTAAAACTCACCTTTTCAAAGTTATAGGTCAACAAATCCTCTCCTACGAGGAACTTATAACTGTCCTTAGCCAAGTTGAGGCTCTTCTTAATTCGCGGCCACTTACTGCTTTGAGTAGTGACCCTACTGAACCATCAGCGCTGACACCTGCGCATTTCTTGCATACGACGCCATTGTTGTCCCTTCCCGCTCCTGAAGCAGACACGCTCAGCTTGCTTCAGAGACATACTCTACTTGACAAACTTGTGCAGTCGTTCTGGCAGCGCTGGCGTTCAGAATACTTACATCAACTTCAGGCTAGATCCAAATGGAATAATCCTGCACCTTCTGTACAGGAGGGTACTATTGTAGTTATCATTACTGTAGAGGTTTTCCACATAGGACGAGCAACCTGTTCGGCCGCTGACACCTAAAGCTGGCGACTTATATTTATTTTAAGTTTGGAAGGAAATCGAATACAGAATATTTAGAAATAAATCGAACGCGTGTAGTTTTTTTGTTTAGCCGACACTTCTGTGAGAGCCGACCTACGGGCGGCACGTTTGAATAAATATACGTCGTAGAAGTCCAATAGTATTTTTTTCAGCCTTTGGCTGCGTCCCCCTTCTACATTACTGATAACTCTCCGCCTCTTTCATGGCCGTTAAGCATTATTGAGAAATTGCATACCTCCAAAGACGGTACAACCCGTGTTGTTACTGTGAAAACCGCAAAGGGTAGGTACGTGCGCCCTGTTGTACGTCTGTGTCCGTTACCGACTGAATAAGGCCTGGCTTGATTGTTAGGTCTCTTAGTCCTAGTTAGTTTGCGATGCAACATAATTTTTTCTCTAAAATTTATCTATAGGTATGTTACTTAAAGTATTATGCAACTCGCAGTATTACTCTTAATTTAAATCTAATAATCCCGACTTAGCCTGTTTTGCTGAATAGGTATACGGTAGTACACCTCATAGGGCTAAGTTTCATTTTCTTTAAAGGCCTTTAAAGGCCCTTTAAGGCCGGGAAAATGGTAGCGCCATCTCTTGTAAATGTCTTAAATCAATGACCGAATACATAGACAAACGCATTTGAGATTTCGCGGGCGATCGATATCCTAATTATCTCGTTCCTTCCACATTCCTTTTCCCTTCATGTACGCCTTGATGACGGGTCGCCAGAACGAACCGAAACTTCAACGTGACCGGGCTTCGTGTCTCAACCGCCAGCTTTCCAAGCCCCATGGCTGGAGACTGATGCATCTAATTAGTTAGATTGCAGAGAACCTTGTGAACCGTGTCTATTAGCCCGCTTCGATATAAAAACAATTGTGTTAAGTGTGTGGATCCTGAATGATCAGAAAGTCGTCGTCGCCATTTTGGAGTTGAAGAACACCAGCTCGCCGCCTCACGTGGGCTAGCATCGATCACCAAAGGTAAGGCGTACTACTTCCCATATCGTTTCTCAAAAGGCTATAACACGATCATTTTGCATTAAGCATGGTTTTTGACAGCAGAGCGACAGCCATCGGTGAGCAAATGTGGCTGTCAAATTGCAATTAATTTTGCCCTTGTTGTTGGTTGATTGCCAATCGCTCACTGATAGCTGAGTAGGCACAGAAGTTTTTCAGTTTTTGGTTGCATTTTCTTATCTGTTATTTTTTGGGTACCGTTGGTTTTTTGTGTCCGCAAATTAATTCCTAGTGAATATTGTAATGACAAATTGGTGAAGTTTTGTATCTCATATATATCATCATATCTACGCAACGGAATAATTTGTTGACTCATTGAAAAAAACGTGATATCGGTAAAGTGGAGGAGAAATTTTTATAGTAGTGTTGGCTACCTCAGCGAAGCTTGCCAAAAAGGTTGACATGCCAGGTATGTTTATTCCCAAATAATTACAAACACATTAGAATGTGTTATGTCCGCAATAAGTATCTTCTATTATATTCTTATTTTTATATGGCAAGCATTGATGTCGACTATTCTACCAATGTCGAAAGTAAATTAGAAAACAAATGTGTTCAACGATCTATTTTACGTTTCATAGCTCAAATTAGAGATGATGATGTCCATTTAGTGATGTCCTAATGCGTTATTGATTTGATTTCTTGTAATAATCGACTATAACGAAGAAATATTAATTGATTTTACACATTGGCATTTTAGTCATCCAATTTTTAATAACTTCAATAGTTTCAATAACTTTTTCAACTTAATTACGAGTATTATATTATGTAAATAAAATGAAAAGATCAAATATTCCCTGCCATATTATTTTACTGTTACACAAATACTTTCCACATCTGCAAATATTAATTCATTGGAGTATTGGAGCTAAATAAAACGAAGTATTTTCATAAACTGGTTACTTAATCAAACGATAAATTTTATAAATCATTGGACAGGTATATTAGCTTCTGTTAAAAGTGACTGGCAGAAAAAATTACTTTACTTAAAGGCCTCAGTAGCCACGTCATTAAATTGATCGCGCAATAAATGCACAATTATTGCTGCTTGCTGTTCCTTACGTAATAAGCCCGACGTTACGTGACGGATGTTAAGAAATAGATTTGCATGGTTATAACCGAAGGGAAGAACCCAAATCAAGACACATGGACGACTACAAAACCACATGGCTGATTAGGAAATGAACACAGAATATGACTGAATCAGTTTTAAATATAAGTTTTGAACGTTTGTTACTGATAATACTGAGTAACATCACATGGAGCCGGTACCGAGAGATTTCAAAATTGTCAATACTGCTAATCAGTGTTCCGTCATCCTACAGTTAATAAAGTTGAAGACGACATTGATACTTACTCTTATTAATAATATTGAGAAATTCCCATACGTTGAAACGAAATAGTTTACAGATGACGATGTCGGTAACAGCAACATCTATAAACCGAAGAGTCAATTAAACAGATTACATACAGACAGATACTAAACATTCTGTAGAAGAAAATTCTGTTTGACATATTTACAAATAAGGATGTCGTTCGAGAATTACATTGCTTTAAGTTGCTAATAAAAGGTCAGAATAAGGCAATAAGCTTGAAGTGTACTTAGAACAAGCCTTTTTGTCCCTTCTTCTGTTCGCTATGTGTATGTGGGGTTCAGTATTCACCTGGCTGCTGAAACACTCAGATAGTTTATTGCTGCAACTTGCTAATCTTTTAAACTTAATGGCCCACTCTTCAACCAGCTCTACACTTAGACAAACCCCTTGATTTGTTTGCGAAAATTCTCTCTTTTCCATTGCTTTATATTTAGATTTAATGTCGTAAATGTTCGCGTTCATAGTTTTTAAATACCATTGTATAATTGAAAAGTAACTAAATAAAAGTAAAAGTAATTTTCTAAAATGTGTCGAACTTCGATGTCTGCATCAATTAGAAATAAAAACATGTAAACATAATCAACTTGCAAGATCAATCCACGAAATCGGAAAATCATCATTGTAGCGTTCGTTAAACAATATGCTGCAGTCATTAATATGAAAATTACTTTGAATTTTTTTATAACTTTTTTGTATATTTCAAGATTTTTAAATTTAAGGTTATTAACGTTAACGATCGGTTATCCAAGATTTATTAACTCTCATTTGGATGATTGGAAAGAGCGTGAACTCTTTACAGCACATAGCGAAATGATGAAACTGTAAGGAACATAATTAAAGTGGTATAATGCTACCAGTGGTTTTATATTCACAAGCAAACCAAAAATTGAATAAATTACGATGAAACTTTTAAAGAAAATTGCCGCTGAAACCACGGTTTCAATAACTACACAAATCAATATAAAAATTTTGCCGGTACTTTCCAACAGTACTGTAATTTCTGCGGATTTCCATTATATTTTCAGTGGTTGTCACAAAATTTTGCTTTCAAACATTTGAAGGTACTTTGCCGCCCACTCAGAAAATGAAGTGACACTTAATTCGAAAAGTAGCTATTGATTTTAATTCAACTAGAAGATATTGATGTAGTATGTATGAACTGATAAGAAAACCAGTATGAACTGGCCTCGTAATTTTTGGAAACTCCGTAATACGTTAGGTTAGTTCAAGGTTAACGAGACGTGTGTTTCAATGAAAAAATGTTCTAACGTTCGATGCCTTCTTTGAAATGCCAAAATTCCAAATTGGGTTGTTTTTGAGTAAGCGTTTTTTTTTAAATAAAATAACGTAGAATTCGGTTCAAGGTTAAACTATCTATATACTTGTATATTCTTCTCGGTATTTTATGTAGTCAATGAAAATATTCACCTATAAAATATTTGCCTCTAAATTGTATGATTAAATTGAATAGCAACAATCACGTAGGTATTAAAGAAAGATAAAGTTATCGGAACTTGGTACAATACTAGGGATATTTTCTTGATGTACTGTATTTTAATTGGATGTATTTTTATGAAAATACATCCAATTCAAAAGATTATGAACTTTACTTAGACTCAGGTTTAAAACCAGTTGCTTTAATTTGAAGATTGAAATTTAAAAAATAGATTGATGGTTTTAACCAATTACAATTTCATAAGAACATTTTTGTTTAAAAATTCACATACTTACTGACCACGTACTGTATAATATAGCTAAACTTCTTCTGAAATTAACTCCATCATTGAGAATACGCTCACCGGTTGTTAAACACTGTACCTAACTACTGTGGACGCCCAAAATGTTTTCAGCGATTATCAAAATTTGATTTTCTAACATTAATAATGATAAATGATAAATGATAAATGATTTTATTTCTGTAAGTAGGTTTGTACAAACACTTTTACATGTCGATCATATTTTTTAAAACTAGATGAAGTCGGCGTTTCCTATCTGACTACTCTGAGAAGAAAGGCCGAAACAAACTCAGAGGTCACAGTCTCTTTTAAAGTCCAGACAAGATCTTGGTTAGATCATGTGAAGACCATGTAGACTGAAGTCTGAAATGGTCTTTTGAGTAAAGAACCAGCCAGATTGAGTGGACCTGTCCAGTCAGTGCACGCATTTGTCAATAACCGTGCAGCTCAACTCAGAAATTAAGGAGCTCAACGATTCGACGAACAATACTAAAGAAAGGACATTCGGGTAGGCCGCACAAACTACTCAAACTGCCAGACCATGATTAAAACTAACTTAGATAAAAAATTAAAAACAAACAAAAAGTATGATCCACATAGTCTTCACATTCACAACAATTAGAAAAGAAATTAAAATAAAATAATATAATACTTTAAAAAGTAAATATTCTTGTCATTGCAAGAAAACAAAAAAAAAACAAAATTCACGGTGAAAAATATATAAAAAAAAAAAACAAAATTTATTGGAGCAGCTCAATCCCAAGCCTGTTTGTCCTCAACGTAATCTTTAATTGTATAAAACGCTTTCTGGCACAACTTACGTTTAATGAATGTTTTGAATTTATTAAGACTTAGATCTTGTACGTGGCTTGGAAGCTTATTATAAAAGCGTACACATTGACATCTAAACGAGCCACCTATTTTCGTGAGCCTTGTTGCAGGTACTACAAATTTGTGTTTGTTCCTAGTATTTATGTTATGGATATCACTGTATTTTTTAAACAATTTTATATTTTTATGGGCATATAAAAGATTTTCATAAATATACTGAGAAGGCTCAGTCATTACATTAATCTCCTTAAATTTCTCTCTGAGAGAGTGTCTCGGGCTTAATTTATAAATTGATCGGACAGCTCTTTTCTGCAAAACAAAGATAGTCTGGATGTCGGCGGCATTTCCCCACAACAGAATACCGTACGACATTACACTATGAAAATAGCTAAAATATACTAAACGGGCTGTCTCTATGTCAGTTAAATTACGAATTTTCCTAACAGCATATGCTGCTGAGCTTAGCTTTTTTGACAATTTATCTATATGTGGGCCCCACTGAAGCTTAGCATCCAAAGTTAAGCCTAAGAATACTGTGCTATTTTCAGGATTCAATTCTTCGCCTTTTACCAACACATCAGTTTTCACCTGCCTAACGTGAGGTAGGGTAAACTTAATGCATTTGGTTTTTTTTCCATTAAGTAGTAAATTATTAACATTGAACCAGTGAACTACTTTTGAGATCGCGCTATTTACATCGTCAGTAACCAGCTGCTGACGTTTAAGTTTAAACAAAAGTGAAGTATCATCCGCAAACAATACTATATCATGGTTATCCTTTATGAGGTATGGCAAGTCATTAATATAAATAAGAAACAAGAAAGGACCAAGAATCGAGCCCTGCGGGACGCCCATCGTTACTATAGATCCAGGAGATCTTTTTCCATTAACTTCAACGCTTTGAATCCTATTACTTAAGTATGAAGTAAGAAGATCCAGAGCGCTGTTCCGGATTCCGTAGTGGCGGAGTTTCCTGATTAGCGTTTCATGAATAACACAATCAAATGCCTTGGACAAATCACAAAAGATTCCCAAGGCATCGCACTTATCTTCCCATGCATTATAAATATATCCTAAAAGCTCAACACCGGCATCAGTAGTTGAACGACCCCTTGTAAAACCGAACTGTTTGCTATGTAATAATTTATGTTTATTAAAAAATCTTTGCAATTGCTCTAAAATTAATTTCTCAAATATTTTACTAAACGTAGGTAGTACTGAAATAGGTCTATAATTAGTAGGGTCTGATGTACTACCTGATTTAAACAATGGTATTATTTTACTATTTTTCATAAGGTCAGGAAACTCCCCACAGTCGATACAATTATTAAAGATAATAGCTAAACTAGGTGCGACAATATCAATAATAGATTTAGCAACTTCTACAGAATGACCCCACAGATCTGCAGTCTTTTTAACATTTAAAGTGTGAAAGGTTTTAATTATGTCTCTACAAGTAATATGTTCAAAAAGAAATTCCGAATTGCAATCATTAACATTTTCTTTTAGCAAAGACTCAGCAACAGAAGGTGATGAGTTTAGGGATTTAGTAGTTGAAATGGGAATATCCGAAAAGAAATTTTCAAAGGCCACTGCAACTTGTGAGTCTGATTTTATGATTTTGTCATTAATTGACAGGCTGTAGTCAATATTTCGGTTACCAGATCTTCCCGTTTCACTATTAATAATATTCCAAGTCGTTTTTATAACGTTACTACTGTTTTTAATCTTTGAACTCAAATAACGCGACTTGGCCAAACAACAAACTTTTTTAAATAATTTTGAATAATTTCTAACATATAAATTAAATTCAGCAGTGTTGACATAAGTCCTTTCATTGTACAACTCATAAAGCCGTTTCCTACTTTTATGAATACCAATGGTGGCCCAATCACTGAATGATGCATTATCTTTAACCGAGATAGTCTTGGGAATAAAGGTAGAATTAAATTGTTTACAAAACATATTAAAAAAATCATCATATAGATGATTTGGATCAGCATGAGTTGACAAAATTGGTAATTTTTTAATGAGTTTAACTTTAAACGCTGCCAAGCGACTTGCAGTTTTTGGGTTAACAGTGATATCCTTTTTGGCCACTTTGTTGTTTTGGTTAGGTATAGTAATCCTCTGCCCGCAGTGATCAGAATCTAGTAAATTTATAATTTCTTTGTGGACTGGTATAACATTAGTATAAATATTATCTAAACATGTGGCACTAGTAGGGGTTATTCTTGTGGGCTCCAAAAATAGGTTTACAAGATTGTAGGACTGAAACAGACTTATTATTTTACTACAAGAACCTGAGTCCTCTAATAAATTGACATTAAAATCACCACAAGTGATAATGGATTTATTTGAGTTACAAATCTTGTGTAACACTTCATCCATTACCTTTTCAAAGCAGTCATACAATCCTGAAGGGGGTCTGTATACACTTAATACAATAAACTGCTCCAATTCTATACAAGCTATTTCGACTGTCCGCTCAACAGATAGGCTCACAATATCTTTACGGTCTTTAAATTTAAGCTGGTTACTTACTAAAATCAATGAGCCACCATGTATAGCATTAACTCTGCTGAATGAACTACCAACCTGGTGGTTATTAAAATTGAACAATAACTGGTGGCTTTTAAGCCAATGTTCTGTTATACAAAGAATATCAATACTGTTAAAGTTCATAAATAATTCTACTTCTAAATCTTTGTTCATAAATCCTTGAATATTTTGATGCACCAGGTTAATACTATTTACTGATTTTAAACTTTTATGTGATTTTATTTTGCAATTTTTATTCTGTAAACTTTTGCAAGAGGTTGTCTCTATTGTCTTAATTTCTAATTTAAATTATTATCAATGTCAATTTCTGATACCAAATTATTGGCTGAATTAAATAACATGTCTTGGCATTGCTCAATAGAAGCAAGTTGTTTAGCCAAATTCTTGGCTGTAATAGAAAAATAATATGATAGCGACACAGCTATCTGTCGTTTACAATACTTTGAAAGAAAGTACCTATCAATGAAAAATCTATCTTTTGTCAAGCAAAAGTGGTTACCAACATAATTGTTAGTGTCAATTAAATGGAATAAATTATTACTATATGTTAAATTATGTAATGTCCTATTCAAATCATATCTAAGATTGTTTTCTTCCTGTGGCAAACTTTGGCTGTAAGGGAATGTGAACATCACAATTTTTTTTAAACTAAGGTTGCACAATGATCTATAATGTTGGAGTAATTCTCCTTTGTTCATGTTACCCCTATTACCAATAAACATTAACAATGTAGTTTCCTGGTTAAAATTGCATTTTATAACTTTTTTCATTATGTCAAATAAAGAACAACCTGGCATACAATAGTTCATTATTGAGTGTCCTGGATATTTATTTGTTAACAAGTGGCCTAGATCCTTTCCAATTTCATCACAAAATAATACTATTTCTGTATTTACACTCTTTTTAGGCAAACAGTTAGTAATTTCTAATGGCAAACTGGCACTAGACTGCGGTATGGTGACATCACATATTGTCAATGAATGGTCCGGTGTGGGTACAACAGATGGTGGTTGACAATGAGCACATTTGTTAGTTTGTGAGCTTACCAGCTCATTCATTGCCAATACATATTCCCTCATTTGGTTTTCAGAGGCTGTATATTTGATAGTCATAGAAGTTAGTTTCTCCTGTAGTTGGTCAAGTTCATACTGCAAGTCTTCTGTGTCAGTTTGGTATTTCCTAGTACTTTTTTCTAAGTTAAATGAATACATATCTAATTGTTTAAGTAAATGCAACCTTTCTCTATTGAGTTTAACATTTTTGATGAAGAACCTTTGTTTCTTGACCATTTTCTTTGTTTTAACTATGTATTTGTTAATTTTTATGTATTTTTTTATTTTATTTTTACTAGTAACTACCCTCAATGATTTAATTGATTTTGAATCATCATGACCTGTTAAATCTATTGTGTAAGAGGGATTTATTGCTGTAACCATTGATGGGGCAACAGGCACCAATTCACTGAATAGACTTTGGTTCAACGAGGCAGTGATGTTAAGATTTGCAGTTTCAAGTTGTTCAATATGACTTTGAGCCTCATGTAGCTGATTTTGTAACAAGTATTTGTGACTAAGAGCTTGTTCATACTCACTGCTACACTGGCTGAACCCATCCACAATAACTTGGAGCCTGTCCCGGGCTGCTATAGCATCAGTGTGTTGAATATATAACTGAGCCATTTCTGTTTTTAATTTGCTATTCCTGTCAAGGACACTAAGGAACTCTATTTCATTTTCATCTTTTTCCCTAATTAGTTGGTCACAGAGCACTTGAGACGCCTTTAATTCGCTCAAAGCCTGACTGAGTTTGGTCTCTTCTAGGCGAGCCCGCGCGGAACGAGTCATAATCATGATTAAAGAGATGAGAGAGGAGGTTGGAATAGAGTATAGGATTGAATAACAGTTGATTAGTTGAACGGAAAATGAAATTTAGATCATAAAGAAAGAAGTTCTGTCACCAAGCTAATTAAGGTTATGTTTACGTTTTATAGGTCACCGGCATCAACTTGTAACCGTCATAATAATGATCCAATGAGTTGTAGGCAAAAAAAAATACAACGCAAGCAATCCAATTTCAAGTAAAATATATAATATAGTACCTGATACCGAGACGAAAAAGAACAATCGCTTGAGCCGGTAACTGTCAACGAAACACAATTAAATTTTTTCACTTATTTTGCACTTGGTGCCTAATAAATTTAACCCAAAACACTAAATACACTTTGAACTAGTTATTAAGTTGGAAATAGGCCTTATTATAAAAGAAATCTAATATTTACAATTAAATTTATGAGGATAAATTCAAATCAGCTGTTAGCTGTAGTGTTGCCACAGGAGGAAAAAAAAACATTTCGAAGTGACGCAAAGTTTCGTTCCTAATAAGAAAATGACGACAGAATGCTGACGTTATAAAGACGTTTATAAAACTATCCACAATCATTAAAATAACCTTAACGTGCATACATTCTTGATTGATGACCACATGAGAACAGAGTGCCGGACAGTAAAGTCGCAGTATCTTATAAAAATTGCTTTTCAGATATTACTGATAGAATTCAGGTATTGACATACTTTATTTGTCTCAATTTATAAGTATGAATCGTTAGAAAAATTGCCTTTTGCCATCGTCATTTCCTTAGGACGTAAAGATAGACTCTTATAGCCAATCATCCGACAACAGTCAGGTTATTTTTATGCATCTTTACTACTCTATGGTACAGTCTAATGAAACCACCAAAAACAGCTGTAATTTTTTATTAAACATAATTTTCAAAAAGTAAATTCAAAGCAATTTCTCAATTATCTAACAAAAAAAAATTCAGCCGACACAAAATATTAAACGCCTGTATCGCTTCGCAGGTGGATGACACAACAATGGTTCAGTTTATTAACATTGTTTGACCTGTTTACGAATGCCCTCAACATAACTCCTATGGGCCTCATGAAACTAACATTCCAGCCACCCTAGCCAAGTTATAAACGTTTCTTAATTAATCTCTTTCTACAATCGTTAACGCCTTCTATTTGTATGGTCTGACCACGTAACTTGACGTTCAGATGTGTCATTTCCATACATTGATTCATTTTCTACTACCGTTATCGATTGTAGTTTGTCAACTTGGCTACAGGTGCAGCAGTGACAACGATTGACAAAAAGTTCAAAATGTAACGGAGGATTGCCATATTAGAGACAGCTATACAATACGATATATTAATACTATACCCACCTATACAAATGAAAACGAACATACTTAATATTTTTAATATACTTTATTGTACACCACTTAAATAATTATAGGACAAAACATTTATTTTATTTTATTTATTTTTATTTATCCATTTATTTCAGGCATCAAGGCCCATATAGATGTATACAATACTATATTTACATAAAAAACTTAAAAATACTATAAATATATATAACATAATTATCTAAAACTAATGCACACGAAGTGTCGGCGTCGTGTTTCGCTGACTGGTGTCACGTAGCTGGCCACGAAACCGGCGGTACACAACACCCTTCGGCCAAAACTCTTCCTTGAGGAACATTTCGAGTCCATGCGTCGGAACACGCATCACGAACGACTTAAAGTTCGTGTTATGACGCGGCTCCAATCTCTCGACCCTCAAAGTCCAGTTGACCTTGACGCGCATAAACTCCACGACGTCCTCAACCTTCGTGGAGTGGTGCAGTCTGGACACATACAGCAGCGTCGTCGGGATTGCTGGACGCAGCAGCATGTTGGGCCCTGCCAGCGCAGTACCGCACTGGTTCCGACAAGGAGGCTTCTTCTTCTTCTTCTTCTCCACCATGACGAAACCATCCTTGTCACAAGTGTCCTTCTTTGGACCCTGCGTTTTCAAAGCCGGGTTTGTATTCGCCCGGCTCCGTTTACCCCCTTTTGTTTTTTCCGCTAATTTAGCATGCGAGTTTTGTGGCTCAACAGGCTTCTTAGCAGCTGCAATAGCTGCGTAGGCTCGTTTGGGGGTCGACAAACCTACACAATTCATCGTCTCCACCTGTGTTGAGGCAGGGACGGCGGCGGCACACGTTGCAACGCATGCATTTTCGGCAGTTGGTGACGCATTCGAGCCCGCCGACTCGAAACTGCAGATGGAGGCATTTTGTGCCCCGCGACGCGTATTTACATTCGCGGAGTCGCCGTTGGTAGGTGACCTACTTGCAGAAATTGCATTGCGCAATAATACCATTTCTGCCCGTAGATCACTGATGGTATTTATAAAGGCAAGTGTACAATGGGCTGTCTTAACGCACAGGGCAATCTCTTACAGACAACATAAAACCTAATACCTTATTATTTATTTATCTAGCTAGAACTAAAGATTTTTTTTTTAATTTCTTGGAACCGTTTGAAAGATGTACCAGGGGCGGAAACCAATTGGCAGAGGCCTTGTTAGACATGTTGCTTGAAATGTGACACCAACCGACAAATATCCCCGTAAGCACTACGCAAGTGCACTCAAGGATAATCCCCGGCTGGTGCAGGACTATTGCAAAATATGGAGACAAAACTTATTGAGCCAAGGGTTTAGGGAGGTTTCGTGGATTGATTACCTAAAACTATAGATATGAGAAAAACTAAAACTCTTTCATTATTATTTCACAAGACTTTGGTCCCGGTCCTTTGAAAGATGTGTAAGAGGCCGAAGCCAACTCGCAGCGGCCTTGTTAAGCATGTATCAGAAAATGTGACACCTACCGACGATTATACCTGTATGCACTACGCAAGTGCACCCAAGGGCAATCCCCGGGGATTGCCCTTGGGTGCACTTGCGTAGTGGTGCAGGACTATTGCGAAATATGGAGAAAAAAATTATTGGGCTATGGGTCATTCAATTAATGGGCCCTCATCGGTTGCTAGCACTTAAGCGACGTTGCGTTGAGAAGGCAACATATCCGGAGGTGCTTAAGGAGTGGAGAGGTATACCAAGGCTATCAGGAAAGCAAGCGTCTTACTGGGTTAACTTCCTTCCTCCGAGCACGTTTGCTCTTGCGAATTTCCAAGGCAGCCAATTAAGGAAAGAGACAGGTGCAAGCTCTGGTCCCCGTCAGTTTTCAGTCCGACCGGCCAATAAAGGTAAGCCAGAGATGAGGAACAAGACTTCTCCCTGGAGATCAGGTCTTTGTGGTCACCACTGCCCACCAGCTCGCCACAAAGCTGCCCTGCCTTCATCTCTCCTTTCTGAATATTAACTTTCCTCGAATGGTTTGATTTGATTGTTGTCTTGCATTTTAAAGGTTTTAAATAACATGATTAAATTGCAAGGCAACAATCACATATGTTACGGTAAAAGAAAAAATTACCGGAATCAGGTACAGTCCCAAGGTTATCTTTTTAGTACACTGTATTTTAATTGGATGTATTTTTATGAAAACAATAACATTTTTTAAATGAGTTGTTTCTGGAGCTTCTGGATCTGAAATAATATAGAAATACTGCGTATTATAATCAACACAATAATTCAGGTTATGTGGATTGACAATTGAAAACATAATACTGTTTAAAAATGCACTTACATAATGACCAAGAGCAATACATTTTCGTCAAATTTCTTTTGAATTTAACTGCCTCATTCAGGAGACCTTGACTAGTACCGAAGATCAAACATTTGCAGCACCACGAATATACTAAGTTCAGTATATTCAACATGGCTATGATGTAAAAATTTTCAACCTATATAAAAAAATATGAAATTAGATAAAAAAGGAGACTTCATGTATTCGGATGGACAGGTGGTGCCTAGACGTAGCGATTACTAACGTATTTGCATGAGTTATATTGAGAAAAGTTTTTGGATGGCTATAACAGAAGAGATGCTTCTAAACAAAGACACATGGACCATGCGTAAACAAGATGTCTGACGGATAGATCAGTTGTTTGTGACTACAAGTTTCGAAAAATTGTTACTGTTGTGTGTATGTACCAACTACACCTTACATGGGGCCGGAACCCAAAGATATCGAAAGAGTTCAGTCGCTCAGTTAACTAGTTGCGTCGCTGGTCGGTACGAAAATAAAGAAACCGTCAATACTTACACGTTTTATGAATATTTTGAACACATGGGGTGTTGTTGTAATGATATAGTTTACCAATGACGAAGCCAATAATAACATCATCTGAAAAAATTAATTAAACAGATTACATTTCCTACAAAGATTTCTGCCGTTACTGTACTGGTAAGAAGATTTACTTATTACTGAACATTCCATATAAGAAAAATATGTCAACATATATAAGGAAAACGTTCCAAACACATTGCTGTAACGTTGTTGGGAGAACAAAAGAAGAAAGAGACAAAGGGTATTAAAATGTTACTGTAGGGCTATATTCACCTCAGTACTGAAGCACTCGGATAGTTTAGTGCTGCAACTCGCTAATATTTTATACTTAATCACCCACTCTTCAACTAGATCCACCGTCAGACCAACATCTTGATTTATATGTGAGGATTCTCTCTGTTCCATTGCTTTATATTTAGCTTTTATGTCGCAAATTTTCGTGTTGATAGTTTTCAAATAACATTGTAACATTGAAATGTAAGTATATACAACTACAGTTTCCAAGATGTATCGAACTTCAAAGTACGTGTCGATCAAAAATGAAAACATCAAAGATTACTCAAAATTCGACACCGACTGACTTATTCGGAAAATGAGCAGAATAATGCTTGTTACACAATATGCTAAAGCAATTGATATAAAGGTTACTTTGAATTGTTTATTGTATTTTTTGTGCACTTCGACATTTTCAAAATCCGCCTTCACTAAGTCACTTTTAAATGATTGGAAAGAACGTGAACTTTGAATTGCACGTACAGAAATAATGAAACCATTAAGAAAAAAATAAAAGTGGTATATTGCTACTTGTGGACTTGTTATTTCAAGCAATCTATTAAAATAAAATGCTGCTGAAACCACGGTGTCAGTTGTAACACGAATTAAAATTAGAATTTTCCGGTATTTTCCAACAGAGCTATAATTTCTGTGGAGGCCCATTATATTTTCAGCGGTCGTGATTATTTTGTCTTCAAACATTTTTCCGTTAACTTTCTTGCCTACTCGGAAACCGTAGTGACACTTACTTTGGGGAGTAGCTATTGACTCACATTAACTTTCAATATCTTTATAAAACTTGCCTCAATCGCTCTTTATTAATGTAAATTATTGATTAGTATCTTGATTGACAGCCTTAGTTAAGAAAGTTTAACGATAATACACTCATCGGCACAAATTACCTTCCACCCTCCCAAACTATTTTAAGACTCCTTACTTAAAAATACACCTTTTGAAATAAAAATCAGATTGCATTTAGTACATTTTGTGTGAGTAACATGATTTTATGTGAAAACTGCACATTGTTGATTTTTAATGTTATTAAGGAAAGATAAAATAAAATAATTCAAATAACATTTTAAAATTAAAATAATATTACATAATGTCGAGTGTTTCCTCCACGTTCTTTTACTAAGGTTTTCACCCGCCTAGACATGTTGAAAATAGCGTTACCTGTTGTCTCGTGTGGTAGTCTCAATCATTCCTACACTACGGCGCTTCGCAGTTCACCCACATTGACAGGTGTAGGTATTATGAATTTTAACCTTTGTTTTAGCAGGTCCCTGTTATGTATGTATTGTAACGTAGGATTGTTTCGGGAATAATAAAGCGCCAAATACCAGTATATAAGTGGTTTATTCTGCTAATCTCCCCGAAACGTTTTTTATTGTGACGTGCACAATAAAAAAAAAGTAAAATAGGTTAAGATTAAAGGTATATAGGGATATATAGGCTCGTTGGCTGGTCAAATTTATAGACAGAATTTTATTTAACATTTTTAAGTTGAGGGTGTAAGAACAAAATGAAAAAGCCGGTAGGGGCGCAGGGCAGCCAGCCAACTCCACACCTCGAAGCCCTGCCTCGGGGGAACAGCCTCAGCCTTAGTTGCTCCCAACCTTCCTCCTGTCTGAGGAAGAAAATCCCGTCGGGTAGAAGAGTTGGCTCAATGTCAAGAGTGAGAGAGAGTGGGAAGCACGCGGACAACGGAACCAATGCCTGACCGAATCCCCGCTGTCACAAGAAGAAGCCCACGCCCAGATCACACAGCAACACACTCAGCACCTAGGGCATTCGAATATTTTCTAGGATAATCAATTTTGAAGTACTATTTGATTTTAAAAATGAATAATTTAATTCTTTAAAAATGAAAGATGTATTTATCAATGAAAACCTAACAATGGTTACCGGATCCCGGTGACTGGGCGAGTCGGTAGACACCCTGGCACTCGGATGGACCCCTACCCATACTCCAACTGGTCAGCTTCCGCTTTTCCGGACGACTACCAACCCCAGGGGGGTTATGAACAATAGTCGCCATTGAGGTATTAATGTGTAGCGAGTCGAGTAGGCAAGTTCACTCGCACGACTTAACGCAGCACAAGAGCATTTTAGTATAAATACCGGCGTAGGTTGAATTTCAAAATGATTATTGTTTCCTACCTTCTAAATGGAATATAACTCTGTCGCTCTGGCTCAGTTTTTTATTTTTTTCGCTATCCGCTAATTACCTCAGTGGCTTCATAGTTAATATTTATATAATATTGTAAGTAGTATACGGTATACAAAGACGGAGTACTATACTACTGCACTGGTGACCCCGACGTTCGTTCCGGATTGAGGAATTGAAGAACTGAAGCCTGTGCAGAATCGGTTATGCAGGAAAAAATGGCAGAGGACAAGGATTTCTTCATGACATACCGGGTGGGGGTTAAGACTCCAGCATTCAACGCCGAGGATCCAGTATTATGGTTCGCGCAGATCGAAGGTCAGTTCATCCTCTCCAACATAACCACAGACAGCATGAAGTTTTACCACGTTCTGGGACAGCTGGAACCTCAACACTCAGCACAAGTACGTGACCTCATAGTCAGTCCCCCCACCACCGGCAAATACGAGAGGCTGAAGTCAGAGCTGATCAAGCGGTTGTCCGCCTCACAGGAACACAAGATTAAACAGCTGCTCATGCACGAAGAGTTGGGAGACAGCAAGCCCACACAATTCCTCCGCCACCTGCAGCAGCTAGCAGGTCCCACTGTCCCGACCGAGTTTATCAGGTCCATCTGGTCTAATAGGCTGCCGGCGAACCTTCAAACTATAGTCGCAATGCAAGCAAGTTCCAGTTTAGAAGATGAAGCAGAATTGGTGGACCAAATAAACGAACTCGTTCCAGTAACCACGCAAGTCGCCGCTACTAGCGCGCCAGTGCCCGGGCAAGTAACTAATTCACAGTCGACGGTTCAACAAGGCAGCGCTATTGAAGCATTGACCCAGAGGGTGGAAGACATAGCACGGAAGCTGGAGGTTATGAGCGCGCAGTTAAGTCATAGGCCACCGCGTTCCCGGTCTAGAGGCAGGTATAGCCAGAACCGCCGCCGATCGCAATCGCGCCCCAAAGACAATTGGTACTGTCACCACCATCACCGATTTGGTGATAGCGCCCGCAGATGCATACAACCGTGCGCCTATGCAAAGAAACCTTTAAACCCTCAAGGCAGCCAGTAAGGGCGGATTACGACTGCCATGCAATATCGAGCCGCCTGTTCATTACGGATCGCAACTCGAAGATACAATATCTTATAGATACGGGTTCAGACCTGTGTGTCTTCCCACGATTCGCTGTTCGGGAGCCACGTACGAAGACAAAGTACGAGTTGTTTGCAGCAAATGGGTCAGTCATCAGCACATACGGTTTTCTTGCTCTCACAGTGGACTTTGGACTTCGCCGCGCATTCACATGGAGGTTCATAATTGCTGGTGTCACCAAGCCTATAATCGGAGTCGATTTTTTAGCTTACTACAATCTGATTGTCGACTGCCGAAACCAACGCCTCATAGATAATCTGACGTCACTTACGATCCAGGCACCACAGTCTAAGTCTACCGAAGACATATCGTCAGTCCGCACCATATCTGAATACAGCAGCTACCACCGCATCTTGAAGGAGTACCCTGACCTCACTCGTCCTGCTGGTAAGCCAGGGGTACCAAAGCACAATACGCTGCACCATATACGCACCACGCCAGGACCACCGGTCTCTAGCCGTTCCCGTCGTTTGGACCCACAATGCCTCAAGATAGCGAAGCACGAATTTGAGGATATGCTGCAAATTGGGACAGGGCGCCCTTCAGAAAGCGCCTGGTCCTCGCCACTACACTTAGCGCCCAAGAAGAACGACGGGTGGCGTCCATGTGGAGACTACCGAGCTTTGAACGCACGAACCATTCCGGATGTCTACCCTATTAGGCACCTGCAAGACTTCACTCACGAGTTGGCGGGCAGTACCATCTTCTCCACCATAGACTTAGTGAAGGCTTACAACCACATCCCGGTATTTGAAGAAGACATACTCAAGACGGCGATAACAACACTATTTGGTTTGTTTGAGTTCCCATACATTTGGACTTAGAAACGCAGCCCAGACCTTCCAGAGGTTCATGGATGAAGTTCTGCGGGACCTAACATTCTGCTACGGGTATCTCGACGACATTCTGGTCTTCAGCAAGGATATCCATCAGCACCAGCAGCACCTTAAACAACTTTTCGAGAGATTGACCAAATACGGCGTCCTTTTAAAAACCAGCAAGTGTATTTTCGGCCAAGCAGAGGTGATGTTCTTGGGATACAAAGTCTCCGCGTCAGGTGCTCAACCTCCTGCCTGCAAGTTACAGGCCATTCAAGACGTCCCTGTGCCTAAGACGGTAAAGGAACTAAGGCGATTCCTTGGAATGATCAACTTTTATCGCGGATTCATTCCAGGAGCAGCTTCCAAACAGGCACCTCTCAACAGTTTGCTCGCAGGTCCTAAAGTCAAAGGATCGCATCCAGTCGACATAACACCAGAGCTGCTAAAAGTTTTTAACAGCTGCAAACAAAGCCTTTCAGAAGCCACACTCTTGGTGCATCCAGACCCTTGCGCAGAGCTGAACATCTTGACGGATGCGTCTGATACAGCAATCGGAGCTGTACTGCAGCAGCAGAGCAGGATGGAATGGCAGCCACTAGCATTCTTTTCGAGGAAGCTCAGCCCTTCGCAGAAGAAGTACAGCCCGTACGATCGAGAGCTGTTAGCAATATATGAGGCGATCAGATATTTTGCTTCATGGTCGAGGCACGCATATTCCACGTCACAACGGACCACAAGCCGTTGACGTATGCGTTCGCAAACCCACGCTTAAACTGCCCACCCCGTCAATTTAGGTACCTGGATTACATAGGCCAATTTACGACCGATATAAGGTACATATCCGGTAAAGAAAACGTGGTGGCAGACACCCTTTCACGCATTAATGAGCTTCATCTGCCCTTAGATTACCGGTCCCTGGCCATGGAACAGCAAACCGACCCCGAACTGCAAAACTTGCTGAGAGATGGATCATCTTTGAAGCTGAGGAAGGTGAAACTACCCGAATCTAATGTCGAGATCTACTGCGACGTAACGGGTACTCCACGCCCATTTATTACAAAATCGTTCCGCAAGCAGGTATTCACTTCCCTTCATAACCTCAGCCACCCCGGACGAAAAGCAAGCGTACAGTTGGTCACTGAAAGGTTTGTTTGGCCAGGAGTAAGAAAGGACTGCAGACAAATGGCAAAGGAATGTGAAGCGTGTCAGAGGAGTAAGGTGACACGCCATACCTCAGCCCCATTACAGGCATTCAAACCACCATCAGCACGTTTTCGCCATATCCACCTTGATTTGGTTGGTCCCTTACCGTTGTCTTCTAACAACAGGTACTGCCTCACGATCGTCGACCGCGCAACCCGTTGGCCCGAGGCGTACCCACTGCAGGACATTACCGCAGAGACCTGCGCCACAGCCCTCACCTCTGGTTGGATAGCCCGGTTCGGATGTCCCGAGCATATCACCACGGATCGCGGGAGGCAATTTGAATGTCGCACCTTCAACAACCTAGCTGCTCTCATAGGCGCCACTCATCACTTAACCACTTCTTACCATCCTGCAGCTAACGGCCTCGTCGAGAGACTTCACCGGTAGTTGAAGGCCGCGATCATGTGCCATGCGAATTCAAGGTGGACAGAAGTTCTTCCGTGGGTGCTGCTAGGAATCCGCAGTGCATGGAAGGAAGACCTAGAAGCAACAACCGCTGAACTCGTCTACGGCGAGCCACTTCGCTTGCCTGGACAGTTCCTCACAGAAGCCTCAAAGGATGTCATGGACATGAGCGAGCTGGTCAGCAGGCTGCGCGCACACATGACCAAGCTGACGCCACAACCAACTTCGTGGCATATGAGCTCAAACCGCCTCTTCTACATCCCGAAAGACGTGAGTACGGCAACCCACGTCTTCCTGCGCGAAGGTCCAGGTCGAAGGTCACTGCAGGCCCCATATACAGGTCCTCACAAAGTCCTTGCTCGTGACCAGAAGACAGTGGACATCGAAGTGCATGGGAAGAGACATAAGGTGACAATTGACCGTGTTAAACCAGCGTACATGGCGAGAGAAGATCCAAGTCCAAGTCAAAGTCAAACCCATACACCAGATCCAGTGCAACCTGAAAACACAGTCAGAATGACAAGAAGCGGCAGGACAGTAAGATTTCCTGATTACTATCGCCCGTAGTCACGGTCTCGCCGGGGGAGTAGTGTAGCGAGTAGGCAAGTTCACTCGCACGACTCAACGCAGCACAAGAGCATTTTAGTATAAATACCGGCGTAGGTTGAATGCAAAATGTTTGTGCCTGACTGGAGGCTCTACTTATAGTTTAGTCTCCACAGGGTAGCCCGGTTAAGCAGTAGCCAATCACTTTGATTGTACTGTGAGACGTCAATCAAAAAAAAAAAAAAAAAGGTAGCAAAATGATTATTGTTTCCTACCTTCTAAGTGGAATATAACTCTGTCGCTCTGGCTCAGTTTTTTATTTTTTTTGCTATCCGCTAATTACCTCAGTGGCTTCATAGTTAATATTTATATAATATTGTAAGTAGTATACGGCATACAAAGACGGAGTACTATACTACTTCAAATGTACTACGCACTAGAGAAGTCGCCACACATCACTGCTGTGTTCCGTTCATATGCGGTGTGCGGGCCGCACATCACTCAGTTGCTTGCTAGATCTTGAGCGCCTATGTCATTTTTTGTTTTTAAACGAAAAAAACCTTTCAGACGCATTAAATATGCCATCGTGTGTTTTAAAATATTGCACTTATAATTCAACTAATACGGCGAAATGCAAAGGAATAACGTTTCATCGATGAGTAACTAGATAACTATTTTAAAATTGAATTTGAACAAAATATTTGGTGGACGCCATGTTGCCTCATTTGTCAAGCCCGGTGTCACCACGGCGTCGACTGTCGAGAGGACACTGCGCGGCATACGCTGGCAGAGTGTGCCGCTTGGGAGGAGCCACGCCGTACCCTCATCTCAAGCCGACTAAAGTTGTTCGTTCTCGAAGCACTTCAAAGAAGATTGTGGCCACGTTTGTTGGAAAAACCGTCCATGTTGCGACTATTACACTTGAAGATCGTAGAACGGTTAAGGCAGAGTAGTATACCACAGTTTGTTTACCACAAGTCATCGCCGAACTTCGAAAATCTAACTCAAAGCGACGCATCATCCTGCACCACGACAACGCAAGCTCACACAGCGGTCGTCAAACGATTGAGTATTTGAAGCAGGAAAATGTAGAAATTCTTGACCGTCCTCCATACAGTCCTGACCTAACCCCTAACGATCACTTTACATTTCCTAAAATTAAGAAAAGTCTTCGTGGTCAAAGGTTCCAGTCAGGTGGAGAAGCAGTCGACGCTTTCAAGTCAGCCATTTTGAACACCCCCACTTTAGAGTGGAATAAATGTAATAATACCTGGTTTGAGCGAATGGAAAAGTGTATTAAGCTAAGTGCTGAATACGTTGAAAAACAATAAAAAGTTCTAGGTGTAAAGTAAGGTTCTAGTTGTGGTTTTTTCTTCAAACGACAAAATTTAAAAGGCATGCCTCGTAAATAAAGAAAAACAATGTTTCTTTGACTTTCCTAAGGTTATTTCAACTAATAATAAATTTTGAAAAAATGTGTGAAATCTAATGAAGTTTGCTAGGTATAAAACTATGTAGGTAGTAGGTACCATTTATGTAGTCAGTCAGCAGTTTAGTCTATATGAGTGATAAGTTGTTGCAGAATGTTGAACGAAACGCGTAAGCGCCATGAAAATTACGGCGCTTCCGTCTTTTTGATCGCGAGAAAATTATACCTTAGAAGTGCTCTAGCGCTGCGTGTTTATACTGTATTGCTGACGACTAATTTTTGTTTCAGCGCTGCAGCGAACTTTAGTTTAAGCTCTTGTCAAAATGGAGCATGTTCTTTGCTTGGGATAGCTTCTCTAGTACGTAGTACATATTATCTCAATGGATTTGGCTAGACGTAATACGGGGGTTTTGCTTTGATTTTATTACAATTGTTGAATAATCAACCCATCGTTATTGAAAATTACGTTCACCATTCGCGATTGGTATTATGCTCCGCCCGTGCGGTTGTATATGTGTATATTTAGCGCGCAGCGAGTTACTTTTGTCGGGGACTTGTCTGGGAGTCTGGGCAAGGAATCCAGCCCTAAAAGGCTTATACTAAACAACGCACATCATCTGTAGGTTTCATAATTTTTCCTCATCTCAAATGACTCAGTACGTCAATGCAATTTTTCGAAATTTTAAAACATTACCACGTAGTGACAATAGGCGAAAATCTCTCAAAATGTTGCAAGTTCGAATCTTTGTTGTTTTTACAAATCAGTGTACAAAAAGCAATAAAATTTACGTCAGAAGTTAGCCGGTTAGGAAAAGGGGTGAAGTGGAGACGAATATTTTTTATACTTTTTTTTTTGAATTAATATTTTAAGAATTTATTAATTTGTGTTCTAAACACATACTTATACTTTTATTTGAGCGTAATTTGCTCTGAAAGTAAAGGAACTGTGTTAATTTTAAATTTCAATGATTAAAAGGAAGTGTTTTGCTAAACAAATCCTGCAAGAGTCTACTCTGATAAAGTGGCACAATAAACACGAATAATTTAAAATGGCTTGTGTTTAAACACCGCCCAAAAAAGTACCTATTTTACTACCAAAAAAATTCTAAACGGTTACCAAAATGGATAAATGGTCACCAAATAACGTTTCCTAAAATATTATGAAATAAATCCATTTTTTCGTATTATTGACTGCCAAAAAAATATATGGACGCCTTTAAAGTCGACGGAGCCCCGCTGCGCGGGGCTCCTATTTCCGTCCGCAGGGTCTAAAGTAACCTAACACGAACGAGATGACGGGCGCCGAGTTCGCTCGCTTTGCTCGCTCACTTCAGCTCCCGTCATCTCGTTCGAACCTAACCTGTCCGTGTCGGGGTGCCCTAAGCTCCTGAGCTCGCTTCGCTCGCTCTTGGACTAATTCGTTAAAAACACGAATACACCCGGTATATTAATCTTTGAGTTGGATAGAATTTGGTGACCGTTGATCCATTTTAGGAACCAATTATTTTATTTGGTGCCTAAGCTTAGAGTCTTAAAAATATTTTTGATGACCGTCTAAATTATACCCATTTAAAATGTAGTGCACTTGATAAAAATAATCACGCTAGTCTTATGAATTCTCCAACTTCAGTAAAATCACGAATATATATTGTGGTACTCAGGGATGTGGGGATATCGGAACAAATTGTTTTTTTTTTGTTTATTTACACACAAAACACATAAAAGATTTAAAAAAAAATACATATAAAGACAGAAGAGCACAAAGACACTGCTTATTTCTAGAGAAATTTCTTCAAACAGACCTACGACAGGAGAATTTGATAAGAAACAGACACAGTGTGAATAAGTACAAGGAAAAGTACTATAAAACTAAACAAGGGCCATCGCTTACCATCAGGTGAGATAGTGGTGAAGCACGAGCCTATAGGTAATAAAAAAAAGGAAAAGTACAATAAAACTAAACAAGGGCCATCGCTTACCATCAGGTGAGATAGTGGTCAAGCACGAGCCTATAGGTAATAAAAAAAAGGAAAAGTACTATAAAACTAAACAAGGGCCATCGCTTACCATCAGGTGAGATAGTGGTCAAGCACGAGCCTATAGATAATAAAAAAAGGAAAAGTACTATAAAACTAAACAAGGGCCATCGCTTACCATCAGGTGAGATAGTGGTCAAGCACGAGCCTATAGGTAATAAAAAAAAGAAAAAGTACTATAAAACTTAACAAGGGCCATCGCTTACCATCAGGTGAGATAGTGCTCAAGCACGAGCCTATAGGTAATAAAAAAAAGGAAAAGTACTATAAAACTAAACAAGGGCCATCGCTTACCATCAGGTGAGATAGTGGTCAAGCACGAGCCTATAGGTAATACAAAAAAGGAAAAGTACTATAAAACTAAACAAGGGCCATCGCTTACCATCAGGTGAGATAGTGGTCAAGCACGAGCCTATAGGTAATAAAAAAAAGAAAAAGTACTATAAAACTTAACAAGGGCCATCGCTTACCATCAGGTGAGATAGTGCTCAAGCACGAGCCTATAGATAATAAAAAAAGGAAAAGTACTATAAAATTAAACAAGGGCCATCGCTTACCATCAGGTGAGATAGTGGTCAAGCACGAGCCTATAGGTAATAAAAAAAAGAAAAAGTACTATAAAACTTAACAAGGGCCATCGCTTACCATCGGTGAGATAGTGCTCAAGCACGAGCCTATAGGTAATAAAAAAAAGGAAAAGTACTATAAAACTAAACAAGGGCCATCGCTTACCATCAGGTGAGATAGTGCTCAAGCACGAGCCTATAGGTAATAAAAAAAAGGAAAAGTACTATAAAACTAAACAAGGGCCATCGCTTACCATCAGGTGAGATAGTGGTCAAGCACGAGCCTATAGGTAATTAAAAAAAGGAAAAGTACTATAAAACTAAACAAGGGCCATCGCTTACCATCAGGTGAGATAGTGGTCAAGCACGAGCCTATAGGTAATAAAAAAAAGGAAAAGTACTATAAAACTAAACAAGGGCCATCGCTTACCATCAGGTGAGATAGTGGTCAAGCACGAGCCTATTGGTAATAAAAAAAAGGAAAAGTACTATAAAACTAAACAAGGGCCATCGCTTACCATCAGGTGAGATAGTGGTCAAGCACGAGCCTATAGGTAATAAAAAAAGGAAAAGTACTATAAAACTAAACAAGGGCCATCGCTTACCATCAGGTGAGATAGTGGTCAAGCACGAGCCTATAGGTAATAAAAAAAGGAAAAGTACTATAAAACTAAACAAGGGCCATCGCTTACCATCAGGTGAGATAGTGGTCAAGCACGAGCCTATAGGTAATAAAAAAAAGGAAAAGTACTATAAAATTAAACTAACACAAAATATACAAAATAACAATAAGTGCCTAAATATAATTAGATACATTAATTATATGGACGAAAAAAAAACATACTATACAAAACATACATACCTATAATATTTAAGATCGATCCCACCTTTTATTTGTTTATTTATTTATTAAAACTTTATGCATAAGTACAAAGGCGGACTTAATGCCTTAGACATTTTCTACCAGTCGACCTTAGGGTGGTGCAGAGATAAAACAAGGTAGGTGCAACTAAATGATAGGATGAACAGAGAAAAGATACGAAAAAAAAGGAATAATAAATATATACTTAGATACATACATGTAAACAATGTTATATAGAATCCGAAACGAACAAATCAATTTTTTGATGATTCTGCAAACTTCTTGCAAATGTGCTCACGTGACTTCAATTTGAAAGAAAGCCGACTGGTTGCCATCCTGATGTTCTGAGGGAGCGCATTCCAAAGGGACATTGCCTGGATAAAGAAGGACGAGTGAATAAACCCAGAGCGGTGAGAGGGACATTGAAGAAGACGATTATTGGTGGAGCGAAGATTCTTACTGTGGGCAGAGCAAAGGAATTGAACGTTAGAAGACAGATAAGAAGGAGAAGTGGGTTTATCAATAAAAGAAAATAAGGTAGTCAAGGCCCTCAGCGCTCTACGCTGACGAATGAGTAACCATTTTAAAAGGGATCGATGAGGGGATACATGGTCGTACTTCCGGAGGTTGAAGACAAATCGAATGCAGTGTGTTTTTTTTTTATAGAATAAAGATAGTGTTCTTTGTCTTGCTTTCTAAAAATTGAGATACTTTTAGCGTCACGGATCTTATGCGGAAGTGAGTTCCACAATCGTACTGCATGCTTAGAGAAGGAGTGGGAATAGAAATATGTCCGTAAGGATTGAGGAGCCATTTTTTGTATCTTAATGAAATTAATATACTTATTTATGAGCTTTATGAGATGAGAAATTGAGATGGAGTTTAAGGCAGGATCTACATAGGGCATAGGCAGGGCGAGTAAACAAAAAACGATTACGCTCGTGCGTAATCGTTTTTCGTTACACACAGGAGGATATGCATGGATTTGGTCAGCCATCTCGTGAATAAGAAATAGTAGAGAGAAATAGTAGTAATTAGGTCGTTTAGTAAAAAAAAAAAAAAATACTAAACGACCTAACCCGATCGTTCACTAAACTGCGGATTAAACGCACGTTTCGTCGACTGTCAAAACGTCAACGACCCACCACTAGGTCTAAACATATTGAGGTTGGGAGCTTGTTTCCAAACGTGTAGCCGGCATCGCCCCACCCGCTTCAAAACAAGTTGCCATTGGTTTTTAGCTTGGTCGGCAAGCACAGGCTTAAACTATCGCTTCTTAAATAGTCGGGATTTTTTTATTTATTAACTATTTTTATTTACAACTTTTTAGTTATCATTTTTTTTAGAAATACTTTTAAACATATAAGTGATACATATTTTTGTAATCACCTCTATAAACTCTTCATTTTGATACCCCACTCGATTGGATTGAAATATAAAATAATTGGGATCCCCACAAAATCGCGCCTAAAAACCGCCGTGTTTGTTTTTTTTTACGAAACTTTTCGTTTTCACTCTAAAACACTTGGGTGGTCAAGACATATCTAACGATGTCTTAATTATATAAATCCGTCTAGTGGTTTGATAGATACGAGGTAATAAAGAATATTACATACATACATACAAGATACGCGTAAAAAACTTAACCATTTCCTTGCAGCCGGGTAAAATGATGGATGTTGTACAGGAGACATAATATGCGAATGTTACTGCGGAGACGAATAAGGAGCCATTTCAGATTCACGTGGAACTGAGAGGATCGTATTTCCTAAGACCAAAAACAAAACGAATACACAGGTTTTTTAAGCTTATTTAAAACTTCCTCAGTAGCATCACTCAATCAGTATTCTCAAAAAAAAAAAACAATGATCGGCTCAATTAAAGTTGATGTTATAAAAATTTGAAAATATTTATATCTGTGCAGTATATAGACCATCTAAAGAAGGCAAGCATTTGTTTGTTAGCGAATTGACCAGTTTGATAAACGCTGATTAAGCAAAGACAAGCGATCTTATTGTAGGATATGAATATAGACCTTAAAATTACCAATAATGTAAAATTGTAAACAGCTATTATTTGAGTAAACTGGCAGAGTTTGGGCTTGAATGTGTGATCTCAGACTTCACGCGAGTTGAAACCAAAGGTGATATAATCACTAAAACCTATATAGATCACATTTTCGTACGATCTCGTCTTCATGTCCTCTACTGGGCTGCTCTGGGGACTCTCTTGGCAGACCATCTTATGAAAATTATCAATTACTAATCCATACAAAAAGTTAGGGTTCCAAAGTTCATGAGTCATTGATTATAAAAAATTAAAAACACTCTTAGCTTGCGCCGATGGGAAATGATAGATGAGTTAGATTGCGCAAACTACATATATAAGTACATAAAAGAATATTGTATAAAGTGATACAATGAATGCAAATATGCTAAAAAGATAAATAACTCTAGCAAAAGAAACTGCGAAAAATAGATAAACAATAAAACAAGGTTAAGTTGTGCCAACAAAGAAAAATTATATATCGAACGGAAAAGACATCCTATCAATAAAATACATAAATGAGAATAAAGCAAAGTTAGAGAAAAATTATACAAACAAAATTATACTTAACCCTAGAAATATTTATTACAGAAAAAAAAAATTGCAAGGAACAAAAAGAAGCCCAAAATACTGTGGAAAATACTAAATTAACTTAAGATGGTTATTTATTGTGTATCAGAGTTCCTATGTATGTGGTGTATAAGGGAAAAGTTTTATAAAGAAAAGAACAGAAAGACAAGAGTATTTATTTCAATTTGGCTTGTCAATTAATTCATATTGAGGCTCAGAGAGCTTACCGCCCGCTCGCTAGACTAGTAATAGTAGAGAAGAAGGGCAAACTCCACGGAAGCTCTTATACAGAATTTATAGATATCTTTTATAATCATATAAATATCGTTTATCACTATAAAGATATAATTCTATTATTACCATTATATGATGAATATTGTAACATTTCATAATGTTATATAATCAAAACAACAAGGGTAAGGCAAAGAACATGACTAGCCCTTAATTCACCGAGTTTTAATTCTGATGGATATTTATCCATCAGAATAAAAACTCGGTGTAGTTAGACACATTCATAAAAAAGATACATTCAATGACTTAGCAAATTATAAACCCATAACGAACCAGCCACTAATAAAATAGTAAAGAAGTATATCTGCGATCAAATACACTCGTTTTATCGTAAAAATTAAATACATTCCAACGCAAAATATGGCTTTTGAAATAAAAAATCCACAGCCCAGTTACTTTCTAATTTTACCGATGAGGTTAACACCTACCTAGACGACAAAAAGCATGCAATACTAGTATTTATTGATTTTAGTAAGGCGTTTGATACACTTTGACATAATACGCTATTAAAAACACTGGAAAATGCCGGAATAAGAGGAAGATAACTTGACTGGGTGTAAAGAATATCTTTGTAGTCGTAGACGCGTCAAAGTTGGCCCTAGCCTTAGTAGACCCGTCAACGTTAAATAAGGCACAGCCCAAGTGTCAGTGACTTGTCCCCTCCACTATCAACCATGCATAAATTACCTGTAAAATATTATAAAATACTGTTCCCTCTACCAACAAACTGATGACACCTGTATACTTTGCTAACAAAGACCTTAATCTGGCCGTGGAATGTTTGCAAAAGGGTGTTACTTTTATGACAAAGTGGGCCCATGATATGGGACTTGTTCTGAATCCACAAAAAACTAAAGTAACACGACTGCATTCAAGTCATATAAATACTTCCCATTATTTTCAACTCAAGGGTACATGATCACATAATCATGATTTTCTGCAAAAATATGTGTCAGACTGCCACTGTTTGCCTATTGAGTAAGTCCCATATCATACTTACTTGGGACTTATAATTGATAATCGCTTTAACTGGTGATGTAAGGTGGAATCTGTATACGGCAAATGGCGAGCAATACTCACCAAATTTTCGATTATAAAGTGATTAAAAGAACTCTCCTTCAAATGTACACAGCTCTTGCTGAATCTATAATCACTTATGGACTCACCAGCTCTGGACGCACATTTAAAACGTATCTCGATATAATCCTTAATTTGCAAACAAGTTTGTTGAAACTAGTCACTAAGTATTTGCTTCATCATAGTCATTTAAAAATTCGAGATATCTTATACCCATGACATACTTAGCATTAAAGAAATCCATTAGCCATCTGTGGTCTTCTTCACCAGTTCCACTTCAACGAACGATACTTTCTGCTTGCAAATGATTGCATTGTTGATGAGAATACTGAAATCGCTACATGTATGCCTGTAATATTTGAGGAGTTCGCTCGATTTCTCCAAGATCCCATCATCACCTGACCTGATGATTAAGGGACCAACTGGGGCGTATACCCTTTCAAACAAAAGAAGAATTTTCCAAATCGGTCCTTTTCCTTTAATCGATTACTCAAAAACGCATTGTCTATAAGCAATCGGGGAACATATATATTAAAAGATTCCGACGAATTGAGAACCTCTTCCTTTCTTTGAAGTCAGTTAAAAATAAATAGTGCGAAAATTATGTAGGTTTATTTAAACATTGTGAAGTGTTGTTACCTTTGAATGTTCCCACTGCTGGGACACAGGCATCCTCTCTGTGAGAGAAGCGTCTGCCTGGGTTCGAACTCACGACCGATGAAACGTAAGTTGGCGCCGTTACCACTGGGCCACCACATCCCTCTGTTATAATCAAATACATTTAGATATTAGAGACTCAAGGAACAGAAAAAAAACCCAAAACAGAAGCTCATAGAATACTATAGCTCGATCTTACCTTCATTTTCCAATAGCGCGTTGAGTAAATTCTAGACCATGGCATGCTATGTCAAGACAGACTACAGAGGTCTAATCTGGGTCTAATGATGTGCTTTGTTTAAGCCTTAGGATAACAACTTGTTTTTATAAATAAAAAATAAGTATTGGAAGAAGAACTAATTTCACATTCACCCATTTTGTTGTCTATTCAAATGCAGAATTGAGTAATTCTGACTGACTAAAGAGGCAATTTCTGATTTGAGTATTTTAAGTTAAGAACACTTGTCAAACCCTTCTTTAATGCGAAAAGTTTGAAAGGAGTTCTGGTTAGATTTTGACAAGTACTCAACTAAAAATTCTTAAATCAGAAGTCGTGGGTTAACTGTGATACTTTCACCGTCAGTCAAATAAATGACTTGACAATCTTTACTGATAAATTTGTTGTCTAGATCTCAAAGTTTAGCACAGGATTAACATTTTATATAGTTTCCAAAAAATCTACGGAAAAATAATTTAGTAATGAAAATAAATACAATACTGTTTAAATCACTTTATTATAAATCAAACACATCAATAATAATTGCAAAAATATAAATAATCACAAATTGCAAATCTCAATAAATGTTAATTAAAATAAAATGAAACATTTTTTTTTACAAATTTAGTATGGCGATAGTTTGCGGCCCTGCGCGAGAACATAGGAAAGTTTTTATCCAGGAAATCATCTGATGGAAGTATATATGGTGAAGTAATAATTTCTCAAGAAGGGCGGCCCACACAACTACAGTTATATAAAAAATAGGTTATTCATCTATTCAAAGTAGCAATGCTACGCAGACGAAGTCGTATGCAATAGCTAGTAATAAATAAATAATGATTATCATAAGTTCGAAATGTTTGAAATTGATCACGTGACATTTCGATACCACTTCTTAAGGCCCTTTACTCCGCTTTAGTGCCGTAAAATGGTTACTTTCTAAAGTATACTCCTTAAGGTTTGCAAAATATATATACTTATTATTGATTGTTGTACATTATTTGTGAAACTTTTCTTTTTGTTTAGCTAATACTTTTGCTTAAAAAAATAATTAAGAACACGATATTTTTCGCTTCTTTTGTATAATCCTCCAAAACGACTTAGATGTTTCAAATATTTTTACACAGGAAAAATTATGGTTGGAATTTCTTCTTAACCTACTTATCATATATAAATCAAAAAATATTTTGCAAACAAAACTGTCCAAAAAAGGTCAAATATTGGCCAAGCAAAAGATTTTGCCGATACCAAAAGGTTTTTTGAAAATAGCATTTTGTCCGAAGACGATCAAAGTCGAATGTTAGAAAATTCTGGTCCGGGTGGTAGCGTTGCTTTTTAGGTAGTATTTTTATGCCGATCGAATGTCATATTATTCAATAGATCTCGAATGACTAATAAGTGAACCAAGAGTCAGCTGACCTACCCGGGGTGGGTATGGGTGCGGGGGGTTACGAATGTTGTAAAAAAAAAGTAATAGTACCTATGCCGCAAAAAAATAAAAGTTATAAACTTCATAAATAGTTGACATCATACTGAGCTAAAAGAATCATCAGCTGCATGCAACGTGGAAGGGAGAATACGTGTCAGCTGCTCGCATAAACGTGTTGAATTTAATATCTCTTAAAGCTCCTAAATAATATGATTAAATTGCAAACCAACTATCACATGAGTAGCAGAGACAGATAAAATGATCGGAATAAGATACATCCCGAGAATGATTTTGTTACTATATTCTATTTGTATAGGGTTTACTTGCACTAGAAGATTCAGTTTCCTTAATCTTTTGGTTTCTGGGGCAGATGGATCTGAAAATGAAAAATACATTAAAAAAAACTACACCACATTCATCGTTTCAGTGACGACAAATAATTGTTCAGTATAGACAAAAATCACACCAAACATATAGGACCAAGCATGAAAAGCCGTTCTTGTGACGAATGGAACTTTCGAAGAGCATCCAATGGCCCAACGTGAGGTCATAACAAGAATTGTAGCTATGATAGATTCAGCAATCCTTATCTGACAAAAAAAAACTATTGATTCAGAAATAACTTTTTTTAACAAATTTTAAGATGTTGAACATTTGCTTGGCATTTTTCAGCCTATGAATGAAGAGAAAGGAAGGAAAAATGTTCGTGGGTTTAAGAGCATGCCCACTATGTTCAACGCAGGATGAATTTTATGTTCTTTGATTAATGAATTCCGTACATTCGAATGAAAAAACTGAATCCAAAATGGATCACTCGTGTGTTTGTCTTTATGTTTTTTTCTTTATTTTCTCTTCCTTTCTTGATTGCGTAAATGTCTTGTTACTTTGTATAATTTATCAATAATAAACCTTAAAAACTTACTTATCGACCACGTGCTATATATTTTTGATAGACTCCTTTTAATCAATGAACTCCCATTAAGAAGATTTTGTCCCGCAATAATAACAAAATATACACAAAATATTGCATAGAGCAGATGATACATCACAATAATTGTAAAAACGAAATTATGTGTTACCTGTAAAAAAATATACGTATGATGATATAACCACGAATACACCAAAGTAAAACATAATTCAATTAAGTAATCAAAAATAAGAACTTACGCCTAATATAAAAACACTGAATACTCCATAAACTGATATTACTAACTGTATTGATGACACTGCCAATGAAAATAACATCTGAAAATATAAATATTATGTGTGAATTGATTCCAGTTATTCTTATTAAAAACAAAATGCAGCAAATGACAATAGACCTGGAGGGTGACCATAAGCTCTTAGATTAAGGTTATTTTGAGTGTGTGTAAGTGACAGATGTATATGACTTGTATACATCTGTCACTTACTCAATCTCAAAATAACCTTACTCTAAGAGCTCTTAGAGTAAGGTTATTTTGAGTGTGTGTAAGTGACAGATGTATATGACTAGTATACATCTGTCACTTACTCAATCTCAAAATAACCTTACTCTAAGAGCTTATGTTCACCTCTCTGGGGCCTAGGGCAGGTGAAGTCTTTGCACTAATATAGTAACATGCTGGTTTTATTAAATCTCATTATTATTTATACCTGACTACTGAAGCACGCCGATAATGTCTTGCTGCAACTGACCAAGTAGCGATATTTTGTAGCACATTCGTCAAATTCTTCAATCATTAAAATATTATCATTCTTCTGTCTTCTGTCCGTAAGCAGAATCTTCTGTATTTCATCATTTTCGTTTAGAATATCCAATATAGAATCATTTACAGATTTAAAAAAATAATGTAGCATAGTAATGTAAGTGTATAATACAATATTTTCTAATACTATGCGTATTTCAATATATATCTCCAATATTGTAATCAATAAATAATTAAATGTCAATCCTGTGCTCTCTATATACATCTTATTAAGTATTTTTGTTACAAAAATAACTGTGCTGCCAAAACAATGTAATGCTGTAGTTATTACAAGAACATTTTTCAGTTTTTTTACACATTTTTTATAGTATGTTGATTCTTCTTGGAAGCAATAATGCATGTCCCTGAAGTTAGTAATGAAGTTGTTGAAAGAATGCGAGCTGTGAATACCACATACCATAATAATGAAACCACTTGTGAAATTACTGAAGTAAAATAGGCCCATTACAGCTGGAGACATTCTTTTATGAAGTGAGGAAAATGATTTATACGTGTCTATATTAATGATGATCACAAATGCATATACAAACACTTCAAACGTCACGCGAATTATTATAAGAGTTTTCTGAAAATTTCCAACCCAGTTAAAATTTCTGTACACTCCCATTATATTTTCAGCTGTTATTAACTTATTTATCATTTTCATGTGAAGCGAGCTAAGTAAGTGTCAACTATGAAATAGCTGGGAGTTATTAATGATATAATCCAATTATTTAAATTACAATTAAGTTAAAGAGTTCCATTGCTTTGATAATATCATCGATGTGTATCTTCGGTGACAGCAGGCTGTTGTTTTTATAACTTGTGAAAGTAATAGCATTAATTTAAATTAGTTATTAAGAGCGATCTTAGACAATATGTACTATACAAATAGGTACTTAAAAATAATTATAGGTATTGCAAAACATTTCTTTACACATACATAACCACGCAGTAAAGAGAAGCTAAAAGACTAGACAAAGTGGCATCCTATTGGCGAATGCGATTGTTGACATGTCAAAACGTCACTTGTAAGATTGACATGTCACAAGGATGGCATACAAATAACAAAAACTATTCTATCACTACACTAAAAAAATACTTAAACATAAAGTTAAAGCACAAACTGAATTATATAACATGATTAAACTGCAACATTACAACAATGTATGTTGCTGATAGAGAAAGCATCATAGGAAACAAGTACATTCCCAGAGAAAAGGTGCCGAATTTGATCACAATAGGATTGGTAGTAACTAAACGATTGAGATCCTTTAGTTGCCTTGTTTCAGATTTTGCTCGATCTGAAAATGAACAATGGATTAAATTTATCGTAAAATTTATTCTGTAAGAGTTGGGGAAAACCAAAAAATTATGGATGGACTATGTGAAAGATGGTATTGTTAGAAAGCGAGTCACTACTGAGGCGAGTCACTTGACGACAATAAAGATGTACAGAAGCTATCAAAAAGGAACCGAAATAATCATTATATTTTAAAAATTTTGCACGATCCTTAATTTATCTTCTTTACCACACCGAAAGGTTGATTGACCAAAGCTCGTGCAATCACATTTGCCTGGATCAGGTACGACGCAGTTATATTGATTACCGTGATGTATCATGCAAAATTAACAAAATACTTTTTAATATATAAACAAAAAATATATTAGAAGTAAATAAACTTACGAGAGGACACTTCACACGCAAGCATAGCTAAAGCCTTGTTGAAAGTATTGAATTCATTTTGCAAGTTCTGACCAGCTACTAAAAGAGTGAACGTAGCCGACATGTGGTATATTAGAGCATACACGACGTTTATTGTATCGAAACTTGGTCCTGTGTTCTGAAAAAATATTGTTATCTGAAATATACATATTTTCGTGATCTGTGATTCCAAGCGAGGAAACATATAATCAAAATACGGTTCCTCGGTTCGATCGCCTGGTAAGACGAAATTTTATAGAATATATTCTTAAGGAATCGCTAAAAAAAGGGCCACATTGTTTACGACTCCTTATATTTAAGAAATAATGTTCGAAACATCTTGCGTGAAAAACTTAAACCAGAGTTAGTTGACTACGAGGTTAAATTGACTATATTATATAGCAAACTGTCAATTTAACCTCGTATTAGCAACTATTTTATGCAAGTGGGTCTTAATAAATAATAATAGTATAAATTAATTTAATAAATTACCTTTTTAATAATAGCGTTAAAAATGCCATACATTGAAGAAATACACTGTACCATGGCTACACCAAGGGAAAATAACAGCTGCAAAGAAACGTTACTTTAATACATATAAAAAATCACTGTTATACTCGTATAAGCCAAGACATTCATGTTTTTGGTTTGTTTATTTTTATGAAAGAAATAATATTGTTTTTTTTAAGTGATATCAAACAATATTTGTTCGGCTACGTAAATACTTTTTATGTCCCCAAGATACAGGCGCCACCAGAGATAGAGCAACCTTGAGATAGGCAACTTGACAACTAAGATAACCAAAAGGAGCCAATACAAAGCACTTAACTATGATAAATTATACAATAGTACCCTATTAGCAAACTACACTAATAACGAAAACGTGTACTACTATTTAGAAAGATTTATCTCAGAGCAAATAAAAAAGAATAAAGAAGATAAGACTAAAATCCTAAACCTACCTGAAGAAGATTGGATAAACCATAGTTTTAGAGACTCAATCAACTTACGAAATCACTTATGGCAACAAACAAAATCTTACCCAAACGATGAAAACCTACGGAAGATTTTTAATAAAGAACTAGACAGAGTAAACAAACTTTTCAAGACAAGGAAGAAAACTTACTACCACAGCTTATTTCATATCAACTACAAACAATCTAAAAAATTTGGGAAATCATCAATAACTTAGCAACGAAAAAAAATCAAAGACGGCAATGCTACCCCCAAACTATTTTTGAACTCAGAATATATAACAAACGGTAATGAAACTTGTGATATACTAAACTCACTCTTTGCATCAATAGGCGCGGACTTAGCTAACGAAATACCTAACATTTACTTCATAAAAACAGGTAATATTCTCATGTACGACAGTAATTACACGCAAGACATAACTCTGGACGAACTTTCTCCCTGCAACAGTGACGAAATATCAAAATTTTTTGACCTTCTTGATTCCAACACTACTGGCTTGGACGGTATCAGCACAAAAGCTATTAAATGCCTTAAAGATATAATTTTGGAAAGATTAACGAACTGTATAAATGTGTGTTTAACACGCGGCACTTTCCCCGACTCATGTAAGTTGCAAGTGTCAGGGCAATTTAAAAATCTGGAAGTAGAACTGACCCCGGTAACTATCGACCGGTATCGGTCTTACCCGTTATTTCGAAAATACTCGAACGAGTATTATACAGCCGCCTAAACGAGTATCTGACAAAAAAAAATCATTGAAATCCCATTGATCAACAATACGGTTTCCGTCCTAAATCAAGCACTCTTACAGCCTCTGCAGATCTAATAATGAAAATAAAAGCTCATATTGACAAAAATGCTTTTTGTAGGTATTTTCATTGACCTAAAAAAAAAGTACGATACGGTAAGCCATCAAAATTAACTACAGAAATTAATCAACACAGGTATTTCAGGCAGCACCTTCAGTATATTCACTTCATATTTACAAAATAAACAACAAGTCGTTAAGATAGATAACTTCAACAGATCTGTGCAAAACGTAACATACGGTTGTCTGCAAGGCTCAATTATTAGCTCATTACTATTCTATTATACATTACTAAACTATTCCATAAAAGAAATGAAACCTAACGTTATACGCGGACGACACATGCCTTTTTTACTTCTGTAAATCTCTGCAAAACGTTATGGCCGATGCGCAAAAGGACCTTGACCTGCTCAAAAAATGGTTAAAATAAAACTTATTGACTATTAAAACCTCAAAAACATCATTTATGATTTTCGCCGCGAAAAATAAGCCATTACTGGAGTTCCCATCTCTGACGATCAACGGAGAAACAATCAAACGACCTAGTCAAGAAAAATGACTGAGGATAGATGACAAACTTACTTGGAAACTGCACATCGATTACGTCAAAACAAACAAATATCACTATTGGGAGCATTACGAAAAGTTACAAAATGTATCCCGGAAAAAGTACGCCTATTTATATTTATTTTAATTTCACTCTTTAGTAAAATCAAACCTCGAATACCTTATAATTGTGGGGATCAGCTGCTAAATCTAACACTACAAAGAACACAAAACAAAATTATTAAATTATTATTTCACTACCACTATCTATCCAACAAAAATAATATACGAAAAAACTAACTGCTAAATCTCACACAACTTTACACATATTATCTACATTCTCATTAAAAAAAAAAACTACGAATTCCGTACAATCAAACATACAATTTCATAAAATAACAATAACATACAACACAAGAAGTAAAAACAAATTCCAACTAGCAACTGCAAGTACAAGGACTAATTATGGCATAAAAACAGAATTAGTAGAGGGAGCACAGCTATTCAATGATGTACCGGAGGATGTATATGATGGGGTAGTTGTTTACGTAAAAATTACATTAAAATTCAAGAAATAAATCTATCCCAGGCCTCGTGTCTTCAAGTAGATATTCTAAATACCACAGTGCTATGCATATAACGATCGCCGGCAAACACAAATATTTAACAATTTCTTAGACTCACTAAGTTCACATTTGGATTATATAGACTTCACAAAAAAACTTAGTAATAGCTGGGGACATTAATATTAGACCCAAAGAGGTTGGGGTGCCTAATGAGCGAAATAACCGCCTGCATTACCTCAACACTCTGTCACCATATGGCATATTACCAGGTCATACATAACCTGCCACAGAACATAAATGCCTAGATCATTTCATGTTGCAAATCAACAGGAAAAATATATGTGCATCAATAGCTATTTTACAGACTTCAATTACTGATCATTTCACTATATTTTTATCACTATCGAAAACAAAAAATAATGTCACTATACATAAAAGCGTTACCACTTTGAACTTTAAAGAAGCTTTAAATTATTTACAAAAAAATATATACGAATTGATGTTCTGTCATAATCCTAATGCAATAACTAATGTTTCTTACAGAAACTATCAAGAATAATACTACAATAAGATATTATTTCCAACAACAAACGTATCATCAAACCGTGGATAACCCCGGGCGTTCTCCGCTGTATAAAGAATAGAAATAAAAACTCACGGGCTGCCCCACATAACGAAATTCTAGAAATCACAATAGCCGATACAGGAACTGCTGTAATAAACTCATATAAAAAAAAAACAAACAAAATTATGAAAAAGAGGCGAATATCGGTATAGAACTAGACCAACAAATACATCCTAGAAATAATAACAGTCCTGATCACCAACAAAACAATTTACATGCACAAATAAATTCATTCGTGCTCTTAGATACTGACACAGAGGAAGTAGAGAGAACTTGAAGTCGGATAGTTCCCCTGGCTGGGATGGTATTTCAACGAAATTCCTAGAATACTGTAACAAAGAAGTCGCCCCTGTTATTGCTCATCTAGCTAACCTCTGTTTCAGAAACGTAGTATTACTAGCTCCCCTGAAATAATCCGTTATTACTCCAGTCCACAAAGGAGGGAACGGAATCGATTTCAATAATTATAGACCTATCTCGCTGTTGCCAGCCCTGTAAGTAATAGAAAAATTAACCAATTTGATGAATTTTTAAATAAGTTTAAAATTATATCTTCAATACAATTTGGCTTTAGACAGGGATTTTCCACCGAGGATCCAGTTGGTATCCTCACCACGCTAGTATCTGAGCTTGTGGATAGAGGGAAAAAATGCCTGACGGTATTTTTAGACTTAAAGAAAACTTTTGACACCGTTTCGTTCCCACCAAATGGAAATTGACCAAATTAGAAAAACTTGGAATAAGGGGATTCACTCTAAATTTTTTTAATAGACTATCTCACAAACAGAACACAGAGAATAAGTTTGAGGGTTATATTAGTGATGATGCTTATGTGTCGTTCGGTGTGCCTCAGGGTAGTGTTCTGGTGCCCACACTTTTTCTGGCCTACATTAACGATCTTTGTGCATTAAAAGTTGAAAACGCAAATGTATTTGCCTACGCCGACGACACTGCTGTTGTCTTCCACGGGCACAGTTAGACCGATGTTAAAATTAAAACAGAGGCAGGTATGTACCAAATCGCGAATCGACTCGATAACAACCTTCACACGTTAAATACTGCGAAAACCAATTACATATGCTTCTCCATCTACAAAAGTTTACAACCAGATGATGTGTTCAACTTTGAAGTACTTTCTTGCGATAAAGCTAAAAACAATAATTGCGCTTGTCTCTTAATTAATAAAGTTTTGGAAACAAAATATTAAGGTGTAATTATTGTCCACAGATTGTCATGGTACTCTCATGTTGAACACGTTACTGGAAGGATTAGGAAATTGGGGTGGATTTTTCAAATATCAAGATATATTGCACCTATAGATAGACAAAAGAAATCAGGCTCTAACAGAAACGTATTAAATTTAATAAATTTCTCTCTAGCACAATCTGCTATAGCCTACTGTATCACAATATGGGGTGGCGCAGCAAAATCAAAGTTTATACATGTTGAACGAGGACAACGCGCCGTAATAAAAATAATGTATTTCAAAAGAATTACATACCCTACTGAAAGTCTCTATCAGTATAGTAGACTGCTTTCTGTTAGAAAGCTATATATCATTTATACCATTCTGAGATTTATTATAAAAAATAAGAATCTACCATACGATCAAAATACAATAAAAAGATGACGGAAAGATCACATAGCACAGGTTCCACAAACAAAAACAAAATTTGCTGACATTCAGTAAAATAAACTATCATGTCAACTATATAATAGAATAAATAAAAATATATATATACACAATAAACAATTACACGAGTTTAAAAAAAAATCTAATAAATTGGATAAAGATACTAAATTACGCAGACACTGAGGCACTATTGCAACATACAAAATGAAATACACACATGCACACGCACGCACACACACGTACACACACACACATACACACACACACACACACACATACACACACATATACACACACACATACACACACACATACACACACACACGCGCAAACATACTGTTATATCTAAGGTACTGAATGAATTGTATATTGCTGTGGAAGAGCGGAGTCTCCTAACACAGACATTACTTGCTTAGAAGGAGGCTCCAATCACCAACTAATATAAAACCTATTGGTTCAGAAATAAAGATTTTGTATATAAAGAGGTGCGATAATATTAAAATATTAAAGAATAAACTAAAAAAAACATGTATGTACCCTATACCGTTAGCAACACCCTGGGGTGACTAATAAAATAAAGACTAATAGGTATTATATTAATATTTAGATTAAGTAACTCTGTATCTCATTATAAGTGAACTGTTATTTATAAGTTCTTATGGGAAATAAATATCTTTAAACCTATTCAATAAATTTATTTATCAATTTGTTTTTGACACTTTAAATAATTTGAAAAATAAAGGACCTAGTATGCTCCGTTGAAGAACTCTTATTGCAAGTTTTTTTTTTATATTCATTTCTGATATTTGATACATGAAAGCCTTGGTACCATTACATCCTGATTGAAAGATTATTTGCTTTCAGTTATAAGATTTAGTGGTTTTTATGAGTCAGCCTTTATACCCCAACAATACGAAGATAGAGAGTATTTTCGTGTTTATCGAAGGTCTTAATTAGATTAAAGAAAGAGCAGTTTTGTGTGTTTGCAATACTTTGCTGTATGTAAAAACTCAGGAAATTATGATTTCCTACTCAAGATTTTGTATTTTTAAATTTGATAAATACTCACCAGTTCTTGATAACATAAAGAAATATTTTTACAGCAAGCCATGATGTGTTGGTACTTTTCTGTCCAGCTATTCACTTTCTCGGGCAAATTAATAAATTCTTCGTTCGCATCGAGGCTGATTTCATTATTATCTTGCTCATTGTACTTCTTTAATATATCACTTACTGCGTTGTTCAAGCATTTCAGGTAATCGTAAATACAGGTAATTGCACAATACACTACTAAATGTTCTAGCGTGTAGCGAATGTCCACCCATAGCTCATAGACGACCAATATAATGATGTCTCTCAAAAGATATGTCTCCAAAAGATACCAGTTGACAAGTCTTACCAGCAAAAGTATTATGGCCATCACAGTGAACACCACGAAACCAACGCAACATTTGACCTTGAGTTTTTGCTCTGAATTTTTATAATAGAATTCATCCTTGAAACAGTTATGGAGCTTTCGAAGATTCTCGTAGAATTTGCTGAACGATTCCGCATTCACAATACCACCAATTATTATAACGAGGGTTTTTAAAAGAATCAATAATTGAAACAGGTCTGTCACCAACTGACTCTTATCGCTGTAGTCTAAAGTAAGGAAATTCGACAAAATGACATTATTCACAGTAATAGCTATAGAAAGGGATAATTCAACGATTATACGAGTTATTGCTATTGTCTTTTGACTTTTATCTAAACTGAAGTAGTTTCTGTACACACACATAAAATTTTCCCCATATATTAAAGTGTAAAATAAATTCATGTTGGTGACTGTAGTGACACTCGTTCTAGAAAGGTATGCTGTAACAAGTGATGGAACGTGTTATCTGTGACCTCGTTAAACTTAATGTATTCGTACATTTTCTTAATCATATTAGGTACCTGTTCTTATGAAAAAACAAACACATCATGACTTGGTCTTCGTTAATGCTAATAAAAATAAGTACATTTTACTATACGCAGACGACACTTCAAGGTTGGGCAAATGAAGATTAATATATTTTTACGAAGTTTCTAATAAGGTTCATTATTGAATGGCACCTGTTTATTAATTAGATATATGTACGAGTAGATGGATAGAAGTTATTTTGGCTCCGAAACTATACTTAATTATTTTGTTTTATAAAATTGAACTAAGCATGTCTATACTATAATATTATAAAGACGATTTTTTTTTGTATGTTTGTTTGTACCGAATAGGGTCCGAAACTACTGGACCTATTTATAAACTTATTTCACCAATAGAAAGCTACATTATTCTTGAGTAACAGGCTATTTTTTATCCCGAAAATGGGTCTTGTGGGGTGGTCCCTGGGAGCGAAGCCGCGGGGAACAGCTAGTTACATATATATTGTGTAATTTTAGTTTTTTTGCTAGCGAAAATTAATGCCTTCTCTGTTTGAGAAGAGGTTAGAAGAGGTAAGAGAGCATAGGTTAACTTGAGCTACCTAACAGATGATCGCGGTCACTTTGCTCACTTCACCTTATTTGAGGTTCTTACCTTATTAAAAAAATAATTAACAATATCCTAAAAGTGTGATCTTAGGCATATTTTTTATTGAATATCGTCCGTATTTCGAATAACTTAGAAGGCAATTAGATTCAGACCTTATTTCCTTTTCTTAAAGTTAGACACTTTGATAATATCTTTAAGAGTGTAATTTATTTATTTGTACTCTGATAAATTCGTACTTTATAGAAGATCTATGAGAAAATGTAAAAGCCACTGTTTTGTTAAAAGTGTTTTAGGACAATTGGATTTTAGGCCCTCCTTTTCATTAAACGAAAAATATCTGTTTTGTCTTTGTGATGAAACAAGACAATGTGGCAAAAAAACTAATACTATACACGTTTGGTGAAAATTAGATATTTTTAAATATATGCCCAATTAACTACTTTGTATTAATCACTAAGGTGAGTTTAGTGAAACTTCAAATTAATTGTATCTATAGAGTTTAATATTACAAGAAACTGACTTCTTTTACGGTCCATATAACTCGTATTTACATAATCTATTCGAATTTAAAAAACTATTTTTATATTAATACTCTATAATATATGATTATATATAGCAAACGTACTTATATCAAGCTACATTTAATGATTTCCTATTTTAATTACGTTAGGTTTTGTTAAGGATGAAATTTAAATTAGATGACATGATTGAACTGCAGCAAAACAATGGCATAGTTAACAGCCAAGGAGAGTATGACTGGCAGAATATACATCCCAGCAGGAATCTTGGATAATAACTTGATCTCTATTGGATTCTTCTTCATCAGAATTATAAAATCCTTTACCGATTTCACTTCAGCTTCGATAGAATCTGGAATCAATAGATTATTGCTTTTACATGAAAACATATTACATAATTATTTTTATTCTTTTTTAATTTTTAAGTTTATATTTTACACGTTCTTTTTGCAAAAACTGTTGAAATACCAAAATATAGGGTGTTAGATAATGTTTTTCATTTTTAATACTCAAAAAAACACAAGAATTAGTTCAAACTCATTTTATTTTCGTTTAAATTAGAGAGCAGTTTTTATGTTTTATTTATGAAAAAAATTGCTAGGAAATGCGCACCTTCCACTTCCTGACACTCATTTAGCCAGGGACTATGATTGTTAATCACTCGCTGTGAATCATCACTCTTAGAATAGCTTTGATTTCGTCGAGTCTTTGCTTGATTTAAACATTCAGGTTGGGTGCTGATGGATTGTAAACTTTACTTTTTTTAATTGGGGTTACCCAAAGGATAACATCAGCAGGCGTTAAATCTAAGCTATTTGAGCTGCCATATTAAGTCAAGAAATTATCAGGCTTCACTTTTTTAATGCCGCTCCAGCGAGTAATTGAAGATTTTAGTTCTACGCTAAATTAGTGTCAGAAAGTGGAGGTAGAGATTACAAACTATTGCTATTTATAAACAAAATTTTTCAGTAAATAAAATGAGTTTGAACTTATTCTTGTGTTTGTTTTTTATGTTCCATAAACGATAAACATTATAAGACAGCCTATATTTGGGTTCAGCCACGTGTAAATCCCAACACCATTTGTGTCTTTTCCACTATCATTATTTCTGTTAGGATGCCACTTTGAGCTAAAGGTACATTTTAGTAATAATCTTACCAATTATTATCAGTGTATTGTAAAGACGGGCCAACACTCTATGTAACTTTCTTCCTTGATTACGAGCCATTTGCCCCGCAACAAATGGTAAAAACGTTAATAATATGTATGCAAAAATAGCAAAAATCACTTTTTTTAAAACATCGGTAAATATTGCCTTCTGAAATTGACAAAAAAATATTAACCTATTTTCTCAGGATGGTCAAGTCAAAATAAGGTTAAAGTTTAAGCACAAATATCTTGGCATGGGACTTATACTAAAATAAATAGAATTATTATAAAAAATAATAAGGTATTTAAGTTCATAAACAATAAAAGCACCGAACAATGCTCTAACGAAAAGATAAACTAGACTGAGGGACCAAATTAACTTCGCAGTTGATCTATAACACTGACAAAAGAAGCACAGCTCCAAGCCAATTAGTATTAATTTTATTATTGCCTAAAAAGGACCCCTCCGCATTTTTTGCTTATAATTTTTGCAGAATTTCAGGAAATTCAATAAAAACTTGTGGGGATTAAACCCCTTATACGGGGTATTTTTATCGATAAAATTAAGTGTATTTACGGCCTTAAAATTTTATTAATACGAGTCTGGACACATTGTATATATAAGATAACAGAAAGGCGCTTTATTAAGATGATTCTGCTATTGGTAGCGGAACCCTAAAAAACAATTTGAAGGTAGTCGTTTGCCATTTTGACAATCCGATTAAAAAAATCTCCTTCGTATCTACAGAACTTAAAAAAAAAAAATCTCAACAATCTAAAAATCTGCAACATACTTACATTCAAAACGACCTGGTAACAAATTCGGTAAATCATTAAAATGTAGTTTGGGAATACCAAAACTAGCGAAAAGAAATGCTGAAACATAAGAATTTGTTTTCACACAAAACAATATATGGACATAGATTAACAACAATGAATTATGTGATTCATTTATATAATTTCAGATGCAAGTGACCAACCTGGCGTCCAAAACATAACGTAACTTTTTCACAGCAGTTAGTTAAATCCCGATACAGTTCAACCCATTCGTGAATCTGCTTCTTTGTGATATCATATTGCTCATCTGAACTTATATCATAACTACCTACTCTCTCCTGAACGATAGATATTAATGAATTTAAGCTTTTGATCAAATTAACTAATATCATAATAACAACAAAAAATATAGTTTGTTGATAAGCAGTAGTGATTCTTATGAAAATTTGTACTACGAAAATGATTACAACAAGAAATTTATTCACATGAGGAAATCTTTTTAAAATTTCCAAAGATCTGATCACCACAAAAGCCATAAATAACAAAGTGAATATTATGGTTGACCAGTATATTTTCTTGAGAGATTTTGTCAATTTAATGTCATTTTTAAACCAATCAAAGAGACGACTGATGCTTCTATAATATGACATGAATTCGCGACTGTAACAGATACCGGCCACGATGGATGACAATGTGCTTAGATAGGCTGAAGCAGAAAAGGCACCAAAAATAAAAACTTCATCAAGCACGACTTCACCCTCAAACAAAAGATGCAGCTTAATAGTAGTGATAATAGAATAGCACACTGTTTGAAAAAATATTTGAAAAATTATGAAAAATTTTGTTATCTTTCTCTGACTACAATATTTTCTGTATATGCCTAAGATAGTCTCCAGAATTAATAAATAATTTAAACACTTCATTGTGACACTTTTCTTTGTAATGCTGTGAGCCTCGTTAATTTCGATAATGCCATGGTTCTAATGGACGTACATTATGTTAGTTCAATTTTCTTAGTGGGTAATTCTGTCAATAATTTCGACGATACAACGTTGTTAAACATGTTCCTTTTATTTTCCTTTCATCAATGCTGCAATTACATCTGCGTATCTATTGATTTAATAATGTACTGTTATTATTATAACGGGCCTTGGTTATAAAAACATACTTCCTTGTTTTTTATATATTTTTTTACCGTTCGTTGCAAACACCATTACAAAGCGTTTTCTCAGTATTGCCGTTGACGTGGCCTTCAACATAATCTCAGCAAAGAATCTACTATAAGAGCAGATTTGAGATTAAAATCAAGTAGCTTCTGATAGCGGCTTCGCCCGTGTGAATTTCGAAAATAATCCAAAGGGAACATATGCCCGGCATAAAAAGTATTATATGTGCTATTCTAGACTATCATCTATCTCTCTGCCAAATTTGTTCAAAGTCAAAGACGACGTGGTTGGCGTAGCAGTTGAGCGATCGGCTGCTGCGCTGCGTGTCGCGGGTTCGATTTCCGCACGGAACAAATATTTGTATGGCCTACAGATAGTTGTTTCGGATCTGGGTGTCTTGTTTATGTGAGTTTAAATGTTTGTAAACGCACCCATGGTACAGAAAGAAATTCCAAGGGTGGGGCAAAGCTTAACAAAAAATACATCCAGATCCGTTCGGTCATTCTTGCGTGAAGAGGTAAGAAACACCGCCTTCGCTTTCGCCTTTATAATATTATATTATATAGTGTGATTAAGTGTGGTGTGATATAATCTCGGCAAAGAATCTACTTTTAGAATTTATTTTTTCCTTCCCTGGTCCCGTTATTTGGGATCGGGTCTCCTCACTTTCCTGTGCCTAAGCTGTTCGATCTTGGGTTTACTGTTCCGGAAATTTGACTTCCTTGAGGGCTTTTTTATATTGGCCTTCTATAGAAAAAAACCTCATGCAAGCCCAATTGCCAGAATAGACAACCCAAGACAGAACAACTTGGCGAAGGAAAGTGAGGAGACCCGACCCTAAATAATGGGACAAGGAAAGGAAGAAAAAAGGAAGATATAAAAAAAACCCGGTTGCCGTCGGTCAAAGTCAAAAGTCAAAATATATTTATTCAACTAGGCCAAAAAGCGGCACTTTTGAACGTCAGAGAATTAAAATAAAATTTACAAGTAATTAAAATTGATTCTACCGTGCATTCGGAAAAGTAGCTTGTTATGGAGAAGTACGCACAAGAAAATCCATAATAATATTTAAAAAAAAAAAATGTGTTTTACAATATTTACATAAGTACATACATTAATAAATTCATATATGTGAGGACGATGCACCCAGTATAACGCTACGTACAGGTATAAAGTATTAAAAGCATTAACAGGTAAATTCATTTATTTGATAAATAGGGACATGGTCCTCACATACTTACAAATATTGCGAACATAGGTAAAAAACCTAATTCAACAACAACGGAACAGTGTCTGATTCAAATCGGTCGGTTCAAAGTCAAAGTCGGTTAGGCAATATACTAATTTTATATTGCCTAACCGACTATGTAAAATCTCTATGAATTCTATCAAGGGCCGACACCTCCACCAATTCTTTCCATCCATTTGCATGGGCCTGGCTAGGACGTGACTGGAGGTGAATCACTGTGTTGCCCAATTTCTCAGAGGGCATAGTAACTTTAAAAGTTTATTATTTTCCTTCAAGCTCGTTTTCTCACCTTTATGTCAGTGTTCACATCTGACTGCGAATATGTATAATCTGCACACCATATCTTGTAGGTGTGTATTCTTTGGCAAAATGAACGCAATGTTATGTTGAATCAGTATTATGTGCAAGCTGCATCAGGATTTGTTTACTATACGGACCTTGTGGAAACTAGAAAATATTTTCGAGCGTTCAAGCGTTTTTGCCATATCTATTATTGGAAACAAATATAGCAGCTCACAATGTTAAGACCCATTAATTTTTTAGTTAGACTTATTACAACGCTTTTCAATCATCTTTATAGCGCTTTACTAAGAATAGTTACAGCACTGATAACGACATTTGTGCCAGATGTTAAATTTAGTTTGTATAGATTCTTTTACCGATTGTTTTGTGAATGGTAGGCCATCTAGATTTCTAGATTTGTTAACTTTTTTATCACGTTCAACTTTCTTTTCTTTTGTTTTTTTTTTTAGTTTCTTACGACTTATTTTCGGGTCTACGTTGTCCCCCCATATCTAAATACATGCTATAACATGGAAATATTGTAAAACCAAACCATTTTTTAAAAGAGTAACCGTGGAGTTTCTTGCCGGTTCTTCTCCATAGGAAAAGACCAACCCGAACCGTGCTACTTTTGTCGACGTTTTATAAGTGTTTACGTAGGCCTGTTAGCGACGCGCTCAATAGTTTAAGAAATTAGTAATTTAGATACATCTCTAGTTATAAGTTAGCTATAGACGCCACCGACAGTCTGTCATTAAACGCCGATCTATATCAACACCACCCCTAACAAGACCAAAGTGAAATAATAAAAAAATAAAGATTTTTATTAATTGTGGTTATTGTGTAGCAGTGAAGCCTCTGCTGCAGGCTAGCGGTTCAGATGCTTTATGCGAAGGTTGACGTGTCAACATCTGAGAGGTTAAGAGTAACGGCAGGCTAGCAGTTCGCGGGTGGTAGCCGAACGTTATGGCAACAGCTGTGAGGTCGAGAGCGCGCAAGTTGGAATGGTATCGATAGTGAGGTCGAATGTTCTCTAGCAAAGAGATGCTATTTCGAGTTTTAAGAGTGTTCATGTTTTACCACTGATTTGGTAGTATATCTTGCACTGTCATTAGTAAAAAGCAAGTTGTCAATGAGTTTCCTATTGGCGATATAGTTTCAAAATTTGGTTCAGTACGTACTTTAGGATGCGATATCCCATAAGTAGGAGAAGAGATACCCAAAATGACTGCATTATGCAGTGGCAAAGCGAGTTAGTAAAGTAGTTGCGCCAACGCAATTCTATCGAGATAGTAACAGTACTTGTCACTGACGTGTATTCAGAACAGATCTTGTTGCATAACGACTTACGACACCAGATCAGGGGGGTGACCATAAGCTCTTAGAGTAAGGTTATTTTGAGTGTGTGTAAGTGACAGATGTATATGACTTGTATACATCTGTCACTTACGCGACCTTAAAATAACCTTATTCTAAGAGCTTATAGTAACCCCCCTGATCTGAATTCACTTGCTTTCTTTCAAAGTAATATTATGATAACACTAGATCTCGCGATCATTTTCCTTGCATAAAAACTGAGTTAGTGAGCGATAGTAAAGGGTTACTCGTTCTCGTCTGGTTTTAACGATATTGTTCCGAGTTATTCGTGAAGCCCCTACCCCTTCACACGAAATATTAAGACGCAAATATTATCAGGCTTAATTGTTCCCCTCATATTAACAGTCAGTTTGTTCCAAATTCTTTCAGTACAAGGCGCGAATGTTGGGAGAAGTATCACCGATCACCAAGTTCCTCTAGGATTAGATGTAATTACTGATGACAGTGGTAGTGACACCAAATCTGATTAATATGTCTACTCATACTCGAAACTCTGGACCGCACCTCATGAGTTGTGGCAATGGGTCTACGAGGATGTTTCATGAGTTCAGTATGCATTGCTTAAGAATTATGGTAAAGAGTAAAAGAATTGTTAGAATTTCTGTGTTGTAACTTGTTGGTCGTCAGACCTTTTTCTAATGAAGGTATGTGTGGGAAACTCTGGTACGAAATCTAAATAGGCCCTGTATTGAGTACGCGATAGGGGATTATGACAGGACAGTGATCATTATACACTGAAAGCTTTAAATAGGTACGAACCTACAACTATGCACACGGTAGGTTAAAGAAGATGCCAGAGGTTCACGTACCAGTTGATGTTAAAATGGGTTTCGATAATGATGAGCAAGCTTAAGTTTTCGAGTAATTCAGTCTATCGGCCGTGTTATGTTTGACCGTGCAAGTGAATTCTGGTGGAGGTCGGGGTCTAGAAAGACCGTTGTGTGAGAGCAACGCAATTGTTGGTTGGCTAGAGAGCCGTGGTGTTAAAGTTTTAACTCGAGGGTTTCTATCAGCTTGGCAGTTTTTTGCTGCAGTATAGTTCTAAAGTTTGTTTGGAGGGTAATGATTTAGTTAAAGAGAAGAGTTTTAAAATTTTCCTATTTTCACGAACCCAATAATCTAGTTTGGTCAGGTGTAGCCGAACGTTGTGCGGCTGTCAGCCTTTCTGCCAAATATGACACTGTGTGGCCACTGTTAGCCTATGTGGCAACTGTTGGCCTTTAAGGCAACTGTAGGCCTGTGTGGCAATTGGAGCTCTTTGTAGCAACTGTAGCCTTGTATGGCACCTTGAGTCTGTTTTACACTTTGTCTGGTGTGAAAATTCCTGTTTGTTTAAGAAACCTTACAGAAAGTTCATGCTTAGTTAAGACGTTAAAAGAAAGTAAACTTGCAGTCACGCGTGTGGAGAGATCACCATGTTATCTTGGATGGCGTTCGAATCGTCAAGCCCCAATTTTAGATAAAGTTGATAATGAATTGACGTAACATAGGACAGACTGAGTGTCTGTGTGAACAAGTTCTTAGTTCAGAGAGTTGAGTTGGCTCGACATCTTGGGGATTTGCGAGTAGAGCAATTGTGATTGCTAAGAGAGCTAGGAAAGCTATGAGATGGCTAAAGATCGAAAGAAATAAGAAAGAAGGAATAAGAAATCTGGTACATTGTTTCTTTTATTTAATTTAATATGAGATTTATGACTATCAGTGGTACTTGGACTTTGTAATCACGAAAATTGGGTGCTTTTAGGTACTAAATCGATGATTAAGTTGCTAGTTTCTTTAAACAGTAATTAGAACTAATCGTTCCTTGCAATATTGAACAGAAAGATTTAAATGATCATGTTTGATTCTTCCAAAATGTTTCCTCCCTCACCTAGAAGTAAGAGTCAGGATTGGACGAGTGAATACTGTTTGAAAATTTTGTATTTTCCGAAAAAAAAATTCCTTGTATGACGGTAGATTGGCACGAAGGAGTAGACGAAGAGGACGTGTGGCGCAACACGGCATGAGGTGTCATGGAGCAAGGACAAGATGATGATGCCTGCGGGTGATAGATTTAGGGAGTTTGTCACCTGCGAGCGGCTCAAGAAGGCGACGACCTGTGTTCTATGCTCGCCTCTCAAGAGGAACTACGGATTACATGTTATGTACATGTAGATTTAGTCAGTAGGAGTCTGACAGATCCCTCAGCTTTCCCCAAGGGCTGAGGACATCCATTGAGGGTTTCCACATGATTCGGTTCACTGTTAAAACCTGACAATGAGGAACAGACGAGGACGTCTGTCTGTCTCGCAGGATAGCCGTGTCAGGTTTAGTCAATAGTACGGATGTCAAAACAAATCACAAGCACGCCCCTGGCGGCAAATCAAGAACAACTACGCATTGGTGCGCTTTTTCTTACACTTGAGTGATGGGGACAGCATAATATGGCAGTTAAGTACTGACCGCCTTAGAGCTAAGACGTCGTAAAATCACTGTCAATCTGTTATATTAATAAGCAAGATTTTAACTGTGAGTTGCGACTATTTGAATAAACCCAGTGTATCGAATAATTTGTGTGATTTCATTTTCACGATTATACCTACCGACCTGCCCACACACTATGTATTTACCTAAAGGAATACTCCTGATTGGTTTACATCTATCGGCCAGCCTTGATGCGTGTGATATTCATATATACATTTTATTGTACACACAAAAATTTATATGTCGGGTTTAGTCAATAGTACGGACATCAAAACAAATCACAAGCCTGGTGGCAAATCAAGAACAAATACGCATTGGCGCGCTTTTTCTAACCGCTTGCGTGATGGGGACATTAGAATATGGCTGTATAGTACTGATCGCCTTAAAACTAAGACGTCGCAGAATAACTGTTAAATTGTGAAATTTGTGAGCAAGGATTGTTATTGTTACTATTTGAATAAATCCAGTGATCAGGATTACATCCTGACTTCCCGTTGGTTTGCATCTATCGGGCACATGCGGCCTTGATGCGACTTATATAAAATTTCACGGCAATCTAAAACCCAGACATAATTACATTACTAGAAATAGGGACCAATTAGTTTAACCAGGTTTTAGACTGGCTAAAGTAGCCTCATCTTTCATGGGGTACAAAATGTTACAATAAAATTCCTCCCCACATTCTAAAACTGAATGAGACAAAATTTAAAACTTGTATAAATCGCACACTATGCAGGTATATTATAAGTTGGGTGATTACATCACTGATAAAAATGGTTGGCTCAATGCTAGTCCTGCTCCACAATCACTAGGGCGCAAAAACAAGTGATATGCGGAACATTATTGTTTTGAAGTTATACCTGGGGGGTGACCATAAGCTCTTAGAGTAAGGTTATTTTGAGTGTGTGTAAGGGACAGATTTATATGACTTGTATACATGTGTCACTTACGCCAAATAACCTTGCTCTAAGAGCTTATGATCACCCCCCTGTACGTAGTAAAGTGTGTAGTATTCTGGGTGCATTGTCCTCACATTTATGAATATATTAATGTATGTACTTATGTAAATATTGAAAAAACATTTTTTTTTTAAAGTGTATGTCTGGAGTTTCTTGTGCGTTCTTCTCAATAACAAGCTACTTTCCGAATGCACGGTAGAATCAATTTTTATTCTTTGTAAATTTTAATTGTGACGTTCAAAAGTACCGCTTGGTGGCCTAGTTGAAATATAATATCTTTGTCTTGTCCTGTAACAAAATTACATTCAAACGAAACGTATAACAAATTTGGTAAATCATCAAAGTATAGTTTGGGATTGACAAAATTAGCAGAAATAAATACTGAATCATAAAAATTTATTTTCTAACAACATAATTATAAGATAACATAAGAACGTAATACTCATATAAGATACTCACTCACCAATGGTTATTGTTATATGATTAATTTATTTAATTTCAACATTCACCTGGCTTTTATACAACAGTTAGCCAATTTCCGATACAGTTCAACCCATTTTTTAATGTGATCCCTAGTGATAGCATATTTCTCATCTGAACTAATATCATAACTTCTTCTATTCTTGCCCGAACGGCCAATATCAAGAAATTTAAGGTTTTGATTAAAATGACTACTACCATAATGTCAATAAATAACATTATATCCTGATAACAATAGTGATTCTTATGATCGTTTGTACTCCAAAATGAGTACAAACGATCACAGTAAGAATTTGGTTCTTATGTGAAACCTTTTTCAAAACCTTCAAAGACCTGCTGATAAAAAGGCAATATATAATAAGGTCAACATTATGGTGGACCAATATATTTCCTTGAGAGACTTTTTAAATTTATTGACATTTTTAAACCAATCAGAGAAACGACTGATGCTTCTATTATATGACAAGAAGTCGCAACTGTAAAAAATTGATGTGACGTCGGTCACGATTGATGATAAAGAGTTTAGACATGCTGAAGCAAAAGAGATGCCATAAATGTCATTAACCTTATCAATTACAGCATCTCCTCCTAACAAAAAAATATGGTTTAATAGTAATGATAATATAGTAGCACATTTTTCATCCCCCCATCTCGGAAAGAGTATTTTTGCTCTTCGATATCTGAGTGCAAAAGCCATTAAAAAGCCTAGAGGATAAAGTAAATTGAATTTAGAACATCGTGTGCACTAGGTTTGTGAATTGAAAACATCATTAAACCTATTTAGTTCTACCTTCATGGTGCAGAATTTATCATACAACCTGTATTAATTTGTTAAAAACTCAGACTCGGAACCTTCTTGGTGTTCTTTTTTTTTAATATGCTTTGCGGGCGCCATTTTCTTTTCACGTCATATTGTTAAAACCTTAGGTTAAAAATAAGTGAAAACCTCAATGATGTTCTAGTAAACAGATATGTTATAAGCGCACGCATTGTGAAGACTCAAATAAGTCATAATTGTGACTTCTGCCTTTAGTCTATGTCACGCATGGCGACGAGTCCTAAGCGGCTTCGTAGAACCAACAACAAAATTTAAAAAAATGCCGTCGTGTGTTTTTAGAAAGTGTACCAATTATGATGCCAAAGTTAATAAAACACAAGGGATCTCATACCATGTGTAAGTATGCGAAACACCTTAATTTAATGATATATTTCTATTTTTTTCCTAATATTCTGAAAATTTGCGGTAAGAAAAAAGAAAGAGATGGTAAATACATTTTTTGCCGTGAGGGCGACAAGGACGCGTGCACTCCAGACATAGATTAAAAGTACAGATGCGAATATCTTAGGCATTAAAGTCATAGTTACCCCACAGTTCTGTTTTCCTTTTTTCTAGCCTTGTATAACTTTTTTTTTTATAATCTATAGGCTGTCTATATATAATTTCAAGTCAGAATCGTTAATATTGTTTACTGTTCGCCAATAGCGAGTCTAACTATTTATTGTTTTTTCTTCGTTAAGGTTTCCAACTAATGAGGTCAGGTACAGACTCAGTAAAACAAATTAAAGGTTACATTTCTGGTTGGATTGCACGAAAATTAACAAAAGTTATTAGGTGTGAAATCTGTGTTGATACTTTATATTCTTATGAAAAATTGTGGTTCCACAAATTAGTCACAATCAGGGACATGGGAGGTTTATGCTATGCATCAGAAAACATGTTTACAGTGTGCTTAAAATCAGTGATGGTTATAAAATCTCATTTATATGAAAACGGTACCGGTGAGAGACCAAAATGTAATATTTTGAAAACTTTTTTAAATACCAATATATTTGAACCACTTTTTGAACATACGAAACAACAGTCACCTGCTTTTAATCATCGTAGACATTTAATTAAAACCGTAATAGATACACAACAGTTCGCGTCCATTCCGCTCATAAATATAATTCGAAATAAAGAAACTCTCTAAGAGACAGAAAAGAAACAAATTGAATCTTTTCGAAGGTGTATAATTGTTTTTAATACAAGATAAATATTTTTCCTTTTATATCGTGTTTTATTTCTCACCTTTAGTACTATTTATTAGGGTATGCTAATGTTTGTATAGAAAACAGGCGGTTTGTACCTTCTGTCTCGTTAAAATGTTAGTCTTTGATGCCAACATGCATTTGTTTACATTCACGCGCAAGTGACAAACAATAGCTATCTCTTTTTTTCTTGTTGGTTTTGATATGCCATCCCTTTTGCATCATTTTGACATGTAGTGAAATGTCAGATGAATGAAAAGTTTGTATGTGTGCTGCCGCTGCTGCGCGGAACACTTTTTTCAATTGTTTTGTGAGTGTATAACATATCTGTTTATTAGAATATCATTGGAAAACCTAAAATGAGTGATTCTAGCGACGAGGAAGTATATTTGACGCCAACAGAATTTACTGAATCTGTTAATAATGCGCAAATGAGCTTTCTCCCTCAACAACCACGCGAGAAGTATTTGAAACAGTACGATATGTCCTTTTTAACCCAAAGGTTGACTGGTAGAGAATGCCTTGTGGCATTAAGTCCGCCTATGTACCACTATTGTACATGAAGTTTAAATAAATAAATAAATATGTTTAACACGTGGCGACTAGCTAAAGGAGCCAAAACTTTATCAGAAAATGTTTTGCTGGCATATTTTATTGAATTATCCGAGACCAAGAAATCAAGCACTCTATGGAGTACGTATTCAATGCTAAAAGCAACAATAACGATGAAAAAAGACATACATATCGACACCTATCCTAAATTAGTGGCATTTTAAAAAGAGCCTCATCTGGTCATCAACTTATTAAGTCTTAGGTTTTCACAGCATCAGAAATTGATAGAAGTGAACTGAAGTGCTAATAAAATTGGCATTATCCTACGAGAAATAGCAACATTTCTTGAACTTCCAGAACCCCTGTTGTACACGGGCCATTGTTTCTGACGAACTTCAGCCACAAGGACAATTCAGGAGCTGATCTCCTGTCCCTTAAGCGCCATGGAGGCTGGAAGTCCAATGCGGTTGTAGAGGGATACATATAGGATTCCATCCAAAATAAGTCTAATATGTAAAGGCATCTGAGGAACACACACGGTTACACTGAAAGAACCTCAGTCAGATCCTTGGACTGGCCCTTCTACATCAAAAATGAGCCGTCATGAAACACCCAAGGGAATCCGATGAATCGGTACAACTATTAAGTATGACAGATAGTTTACCGAAAAACAGTACACAAGTCACTGACACCAACATTACAGTACCGAACAAAAATATTACACTCAACTTAAGTAACTATAGCAACGTTACTTTCAATTTCTTAATTATACCGGAGTATTAGTTGTAATAATTTAAAGATTATTCTGTAATACTTATCTATCATATTGTAGCAGTTAATACCTTAACTGAAATAAAAGTATCTTGTTATTGTAAATGCTTTTTTTTTGCATTTAGTAAATTCTTCACTGAGGTGGGATGAAAAGTTACGTGTTGCACTCGAATGCAAAGATTTTTCACCTCGTGCTCTTTCTTTTGATTTCCTCGCTAACGCTCAGGATTCTAATTTTTGAATCCTTCGCTTGCTCGGTTATCAAAATTGTGCACGCAGTTAAAAAGCAACCTTGCACTCTTGTATAACAAATAACTATTGTCATCTTTCTCTGACCAGAATATTTTTTGTAAGTGCCTCCAGAAACAATAAATTCTTTAACTATTTTACTGTAGATATAGGTATTCGTTTGTTATATTGTGAACCTCGATAACGTCGATAGAGTTATGGGTGTTATTTCAATTTAAATTTTAAGTAGAAAGAAAAGGAAAAGAAATATATTAATTCTGCAATATTGATTATCTTCTACTTTATTACAATATAACTTATTACTTCAATACATTATTGAAGTGTATACATTTCCAATTGCCACAGTGACGCTTTTTTTGATAAAATGCCACTTGTCTAGACCCTATGATCTGCTTCTGTCAGGTTAATAATATTTCACATTGATTGATTGAGTTGATGTTGTAATCCATACAATCATATTGATATGACTGTGTTGGCTATCATTTTGTGGAAAACAAAAAATGTATTTATATTTTTGAAGGCTACTCTATTCTTATCATCATTCTTAGGTCGCATCCTAATCTTTGTAGTACAATTTAGTATAATAAACTTTGGTTACTATTATAAAGCTACACAGAAAGTTTGCAAATACTGATTTGACAAAGCTAGCAAAATGAAATGTAAATATTTTTACTGTAAGTAATTTGACTATTTTAAATAATTAAAAATAAAATGTCAGTCATGCAAGATCATTTTCTGTAAGTTAATTTGCATACTTTAACATGGTTTACATTTTTTATATTTGATTTAAATAACATGATTAAACTGCAGCATAATAATGATATTATTGACAACCAACGTGAGTATGACTGGCAGCATGTACATCCCAGCAGGAATCTTTGTCAATAACTTGATCTGTATTCGATTCTTCTTTATCAGACGTATGAAGTCTTTTATCAATTTAGCTTCAGCTTTGCCGGGATCTAAAATTAAACAAAAACATTAACTGGTGGACTGGTGGCAATTGCAACCAATTCGGGTACTGAAACCAGGACCTGGGACTGGTTCATACAGTTGGACGGAGATATAGAGTTTTCCATCTGGAATTTTTCAATAGCAACTTTATCCCATCTGCACTCGGTTAATAGCAATACGCTCGCTTCCAGAACTAGCGAAATTTTGGCGCACCTCCGCATACCGTAATCTTACCGTTTATTGTCATTGTATTATAAAGTCGAGCCACCATTCTGTGGAACTTCACTCCTTGGTTACAAGCCTTTTGACCAGCAACAATTGGGAACATCATTAATAATACGTAAAAACTTATGGCATATATCAATGTCTTCAACTCATCCATACCTTCTTTCTAAAATATATATAATCAAATATGTTTAAAAAAATGGAAGCTAGAATACAAATAATTTATAAAAAGAACCTAGGATCATATTCCAAGATATGTACTCCAAATCGACTTCACCTGAAATTCACAACTATGGCTTGTTATTTATTTACATTAATCGATTATTTTTCTGTTGTCATAGCGACTGAATCGTGTGGCGATGCTACAAACTGACTTGGAATATGAGCTCTAGACTTAAGTATATATTATAATCTTACTTTCAAAAGGATCATGTAACACACTTGATACGTTAATAAAACATGGTTTGTTATTGACATTGTAAGCGTGAAGAAAAACTGAAACATAGGAATATATTAACCTAATATTCATTTAAAACAAAGTTGGAGCAGCAACGGTATTATCATTCAAATTAAAAATACCTGGCGTCCAAAGCATAGCGATATTTTTTCACAGCTGTTGGCTAAATCCTGATACAGTTCAAACCATCCTTGAATCTGCTCCTTTGTGATATCTTTGTGAGCAATGTGTTCATCCGAACTAATATCACTCGCTTCACTTTTTTGCACGGCTGATATCAACGAAATAAAAGATTTGAAAGAATTTACCACCAACATAATAATATCAAACAATATTAGGTGTTGTAATGTTATGTTTAGTCTTGTAATTGTTTGTGATACCAACGTTATAAAGAAAAGTAATGTGTTATCAAAGACGAATCTTATTAAATACACGTACGATCTATATGCAACTAAAGTGATGGAGAAAAAAATAAAAGTTAAGCTGAACCAATACATTTGTTTAATAGAGTTAGTGAATGTCTTGTCATCTTTGAAAAACCCACACACACGACTGATGCTTTTGTAATATGACATAAAGTCGCGACTATAACAGATACTGATCACAACAGATGATACACAGTTAACGAACGCTGAAGTAGCAAAAACTCCATAAATCAAATTAAATAGGTTATAGTCATTTACTTTTAACAATAATTTGATTATACCAATTATTACAAGAGTATGCATTACAATTTGGGTAAATGTTAGGAAGATAATAACATATTTCTTTTTCTTCGTTTGGTTACAATAATTCCTGTATATTCCTAGTAAGTTCTCGACAAACAATAAAATTTTCAAGCACTTTATTGGAGACATTTTGTCTAATGTCGTACGCTATATAGTGACAAGAATGTATTTAATAATGATTAAAGTGGACGGCAGTTAAATATCTCATTGCTTAAATGTAATAGTTTGGAGTTAATACTTAGTAAAGTAATTATATGTCAAATTTTTGATGGACGAGAATACAACATAATGAATTCCGATTGATTATTTTCTCCTTATATTTACAGTTTTTTGCCCAAAACTTTGAGCAGACATCTAGTATCTAGACAAGTGTCATTCGATGTCAGCGATGGTGATGGTGAAAATGTAATGGATTGATCATGTCTTTTTTTTATTTGTTATAGGCTCGCGTTTGACCACTATCTCGCCTGATGTTAAGTGATGATGTGATCGAAGGTGACTCAAGTGTCACATTTCGAAAGCGTTTCCCAATACCTACATTTTTGTCATTTTGCCAATCACCAACGCCACGCTTTCGATGATAGAATGTCATTTGTCTAGAGTATATATATTCTATTATATATTTATGTAATTTTTGTAATTTTACCAATAGCTGTGCCGACACCTTCGTTGATAGATTTTTTTTTATCTATATGTTCGGGCTTGACCACTATCTCACCTGTTGGTAAGCAATAACGTGGTCGACGGTGAAGCACGCTTGCCTAGAGAAACTTCATCACTCTTGATTTAAAGACTCCTAGATTGTAGCTATTGGAAAACACAGACTCCGGTAGGGAATTGCACTCCTTAGCTGTACGCATAATAAAAGTTTCCCAAAAACGTTTTGTGCGTATGGGTGGGATCTCCACCATGTACCAATGACACATCGCCGTACGTCTGATAGTCCGATGATGGAACGGGCTGGGCGGAATTAAATCATGCAATTTCATCGCACACCCCCGAAACGTGATAAAAAAATAAACTGATAAAAAACCGACAAGCTGGCAACTTGGCGACGATGTTCAACGCTCTGGAGCTTTGATTTGACCAGTGCCTCATTGCCGATGAGTTTCTTGGCCTTTTCGATCGACTCTAGAGAATCAAGCAGGAGCTTCGGCACGAGTCTTACGATAAATATGGATAAAACTAATGTCATTTTAAATACCAATTTAGCACCCATTCTCAAGAAAATTGGTGACTTTACAGTAGGTATTCATCGAAACTGACTCGGAAACACGGACAAGGAAACCGACATAGCCCCAGGAATGACCACTTTGGTTGCATTAAGCAGACCAGATTGTTCGCTGAACAGATATAATAATTATGGGACTGAAAGGTTCTGGAGTGGCAAGGTCGTTACTGGAAGATGTGACATTGCAAGGCTTCGCACAAGTTGGACTGATGTCCTAGCGAGGGCCACGAGTCTGCTGAATCCGAAGCGCAAAAGACTGGTCGCGATTTTTGAGTCACACAATTTCGGGTGGAGCAAAAATTACTTTTGTATGAAAACGAATGCTGCGAAAATTACGCTACACTAAAACGTCACTCATAAAATAACCTACGTTAGTTTGGCCTTACACTTTTTGTTGTGTTTTGTGTTTGTTTATTTGGCCTGAGAAAAACGGTCCAGTTCGGTAGTTCCAAATCGAGGTAGAGGTCGTCTTAGTGTCGTAAGATTCTTCAAAAAAACCGTTGAAACCCCTAAATCATTTTCTGGGGCTAATTCTGATTTCTGAAAAATTATGATGGCAATTTATTATTTGCCCAAGGAATAAGTTTTTCATACAAATAAATGTCTCCCTTTTAACCTCTTTAACGGTTGAATTTCGACAAGCAATACATCATAAAAAGAAGCTATGTGCAGTAAAATACTTCAAAAATCTTGAGCACCCCCTAAATAGTATTTTGGAGAAAGTTCCGAAAAAGTAATAAATAATAACAACCTACATTATTTATTAAGCTTAGTATTAGTGCCAAATGTCTAGTTTATGTTTATTAACCCAAGATTTTTAACACTCTCCAAGTCATCTTTTAGGGGTAGTTCCGAAAAACTATTTATGAAATCCTGTAATTATTTACTTAGGCTAATATTTGTGACAAGTTTCAAGTTTATGTATCAAAGAAATAAGATTTTCCAACCAACATTAACATCGCTGTAATTGCCTTTTGTGTGTAGTTGTAAAAAACTAATGTTACCTTTTTTATTTTGGCCATTGAATTTCATACAAACAAATATCTCTAGTCTACATCATAAAAATAAGCCAGTCAAATAAGCCCAACAAATTGCCACTTTTAACCCCTTAGGGGTAGAATTCAATAAACTCGTTGTATTTTTATTAATCAAGAACATAAACCTACATTTTCAGATGTTTTACCTTCCAAACCAAAGAAATTTCAAACAAAGTGTCAGCCCCTATTTTATCCCCTTAGGGAAGAAATTTTCAAAATCCAAAAAATATACAAAGATAAGAAAATGAAATAAGAAAATATAAATAATAAGATAGACAAAATCCTGTATAGCCTATTTTTCTCAGGTTAATAGACAAAATAAATCAGATTTGTGGAACATTTCGTGTGCACGTTACTTAAACTAAAAATACGCAGTGACGGTCATGGTTCGTCAAACTGTTGTTAAATCGATCGGATGTATTTTAATTTTATTGCGGTTTTAAAAAGTACTGTTAATGATTACAAACCGCGTGGGGTTCTGCACCATATTGAATTTTGAATAACAATAAAATAAGTTGATTTTCCTCATTCAAATGCCCATGTAACATGTGACATATTTTTCTTGGATTTCGTTGTTGTTCTTCTTAATAGTTCGGGCGTCAAAACAAATCACAAGCACGCTCCTGGCGGCAAATCAAGAAAAACTACGCATTGGCGTGCTTTTTCTTACCACTTGCGTGGTGGGGACAGCAGTATATGGCAGTTGAGTACTGACCGCCTTAGAGCTAAGACGTCGTAGAATTACTGTCGATCCGTCATATTAGTAAACAAAATTGTAACTGCGAGTAGTGACTATTTGAATAAACCCAGTGTATCGAATAATTTGTGTGTTTTCATTTTCACTATTGTACCCACCGACCTGCCCACACAAGATATCTTAACCTAAAGGAATACATCCTGACTTCCCGATGGTTTACTTCTATCGGCCAGTCTTGATGCGACATCAGGATAGGGATTCAGTCGTGCTGATATCACTCGTAAAAACAATGCTAGTAAAAATGGCGGTTATTTCTTGCAAAAATAATTGCGGTGTCAGTTGGAATAGAATCAGTTGCGGTTCGTTTTTTTAAGTGCATCAAATGCATACGGTAAGTAGTGCACTGGCTAAGTACTGCCATGGAATTCAATCCTGAAAAACCTGAGTTGTTAACATGCTGAAGAGTTCTGCATCTATGTGGCAGTCGCTGATAACCTATCCGAGAACAACGTGTGACTAATTTAAGGAGTCGTAGAGTTTTCTGCAACTACCCTCAAAGTCTTGAATAATGAAAAACCAGTCTGGAGCGGAGCAGCAAGAAAGCTAGCAACAACCAAGGAGCTGGACAGGTCAAAGAGGAGCGTGTGGACGTGTGGAAATATCCATACACACTTATCTTTGTGCCAGTCTGGTGAGTCGTTTCATTTTGTTATGACTATGGTCAAGAGTGTTCATTATTCAAAATTTTGGTTTTGTTTACGGTATGGCCAATGTCATGTTATATCTATCACGTTAGCTACCGCTGGTCAAGCTTTAGTGTTGCTGAAGAGTATTATTAGTATTATTCTACTATCACTGGTAATAGTCTTTATTTGGCTATTATTGTTTGGACTTTAGAGCGATATAGTAACATCGCCGAACACAAATCATTCTGGAAATTCTGATAATGCAGTAGGCATTAATTTCAAACCAATGATTTCAGTAGGAAATCATTGGTTTGAAATTAATGGAGTTTGATTATGTGATTTTTTTTCAAACTGAGATTAAACTTTTCAGATAGTTTAGTCCTAGTATGTGGCTTCATTAATTGCGACTTAAAATGTCACCTGCCTGGGAACTTGGGACACTGAAATGTGTGGTTCATGTTTTGGATAGGGTCTCCGCATTTACATTTGGTGTCCATAACAACCCATTTTTCCGTGCCGGCTTAGTTTACTATACCGCTGCACCGGTTAATTTCCATAAAAGCTGAGTATGGTTAAGATAACTGTGAACATGTATTCTCATAGTCTTTTTTTATGTTTCAGATGTTGACACGTCAACCTTCGCATACTGGTTATTGAGAAGACGAATACTAATATTTTTTCTAAATCATCAAAATATTAATCGCTTCTCCGGCAAAGTTTTAGACATGGAATTGTCAGTAGATAAATACCATATGGATATCTTATATTTTTGTGAAACTCGATTAAGACCAGATAGGATGTTGTTTAATGTAAATATTTTTTCAGTTGCTAACGCGTACAACAGATCCGCAGAGTGTATACTTGTCGCATCAGGGTTGGCCGATAGATGCAAACCATCGGGAAGTCACGGAAGTCACCCTTAGGTTAAGACATCGTGTATGGGCAGGTCGGTGGGTACAGTTGCGCCAGTGAAATAACACAAATTATTCGATACACTGGGTTTATTTAAATAGTTCACAGTTACAATCTTGCTCACTATTATTACGGATCGACACTGATTCTACAACGTCTTAGCTCTAGGGCGGTCAGTACTCAACTCCTATATTCTGTGTCCCCACCACGCAGGTCGTTAGAGAAAGCGCGCCACAGCGTAGTTGTTCTTGATTTGCCGACAGGTGGCGTGCTCGTGATTTGATTTAACGTCCGTACTATTGACTAAACCCGACACGGCCATCCTGCGAGACAGGCATCCTCGTCTGTTCCTCATTGTCAGGTTTTAACAGTGTATCGAATCATGTGGAAATCATCAATGGATGTCCTCAGCCCTTGGGGAAATCTGAGGGGTCTGTCAGACTCCTACTGACTAAAACCACATGGTTTTCTCTAGGCCGTAATTACTATTGAGAGGCGAGCGTGGAACACAGCACGTCGCCTTCTCGGGCCTCTCTCAGGTGACAGACTCCCCAAATCTATCACCCGCAGGCATCATCTTCTTGTCCTTGCTCCATGCCATCTCATGTCGTGTTGCGCTACACGTTCTTGGTCCACTCCGTTCTACCAGTCTCCCATCATACAAGGGAAGTTTTCTGAAACACACAAAATCTCCACACAGTATTCGCTCGGTCCAATCCTGACTCATACTCTAGGTGAGTGAGGAAACATTTTGCATAGTTACATATCGAAAGGATCACTGGTCTAGGTATTTTTTTACAACAGAAAACCCCTACAGTTGCAATGAAGCTGGTCTAAGTCGTCACCCACTAATGCAGATGAGATTCCTGCAGCAACTCGAAAGGATCACTGGTCTAGGTATTTCTTTACAACAGAAAACCCCTACAGTACAATCAAGCTGGTCTGAATCGTGACCCACTAATGCAGGTGAGATTCCTGCAGCACCTCGAAAGGATCACTGGTCTAGGTATTTCTTTACAACAGAAAACCCCTACAGTTACAATCAAGCTGGTCTGAATCGTCACCCACTAAAGCAGGTGAGATCCCTGCAGCGCAGTTACAATCAAGCTGGACTAAATCGTCACCCACTAAAGCAGGTGAGATTCCTACAGCACCTCACAGATCACTAAAGTTTAAATATGCTGGTCTGAATCGTCACCCACTAAAGCAGGTGAGACTCCTACAGCGCATCACAGATCAACACCCACAACAGCAGGAGTGATTTTGACATCCCATTTACAAAAATGATCATCTTCCACGAAAGTAGAAGAGACCACATACTAATTGATCATTCCAAAGATTCTATTATAGCTTCGGAATTATCTACACTTAAGGTGCGAGAGCTTATGGAAAATGTTTCCTCTGACTCCGAGGGCATATTATTAATTACAGGTACAAAAGACATACCGAACTCATCATCTGTCGTCACGGTCCATTCATCATCATCATCACCATCATTTTCGCAAATTTCCAAATAATCTTCTTGCCCTTTAGGTACTTACTTAAATTTTACTACCCTTAAATTTTTATGAGCAATTTTATAAATTCTGTTAATAAAAATTAGAATACCAAAATTATTTAAATTTTCGTAATAAAGGCTTGACAATTCGAACGTCATCAACATTAATATGGTGAACTCACCTCTGGCGTGACTATGTGAGTTTACCTTCTTTCAACCTCATAACTCAAAATGAACCTTCTGCAAGGTCACTAACATAGACATGAACATTAACACCAGACATAGTGTCACACAGACTTACAGGTGCTTTACAGGCCTTCAGTTGACACACAGGCTCACAGTTGCCACACAGGTCAACAGCTGCCACACAACGCTCGGCTATTCCTGACCAAAATAGATCATTGGGTTCGTGAAAATAGGGAAATTTTAGAACTCTCCTCTTTAACTGAATCATTATCCTGGGCCATGTACCACTAATCGATCCAAACCAACTTAAAAACTTCTGCTGCAACAAAAACTGTCAAGCTTAAAGAAACCCTCGAGTAAAATCTCCAACGCCACGGCCCTCTAGCCGACCAACAATTGTATTGCTCTCACAACGGTCTCTAGACCCCGACCTCCACCAGAATCCACTGGTACGGTCAATCATAATACATTCGATAGACTGAATTACTCGACACTTTAAGCTTGCTCATCATCATCAAAATTCCTTTAACATCAACATCGACTGGTGCTTGACCCGCTGGCATCTTCCCTAACCAACCGCGTGCATACTTGTAGGTCCTAAGCGCACCTATTTAAAGCTTTCATTGTATAACTATCACTGTCCTGTCATAGTCACCTATCGCGGACTTAATAAAGGGCCCATTTAGTTTTCACACTAGAGTTTCCCACACAACACTATTGATTAGAAAAAGATCCGACGATCAACAACTAAATAAAGTAATTGTAACAATTCCGTTAATCCTTACCATAATTCAAAGGCAATGCATACTCAACGAAACCTCTTCGTAGACCCATCGCCACATGTTACTCATGAGGTGCGGTCCAGAATTTGTCGCATGAGTAGACATGTTAATCAGATTTGGTTTCACTACCACTGTCATCAACTATGATGTTTAATTCTCAAGGAACTTGGTGATCGGGGATCCTTCCCAAAAGATTCGCAACTTTAATAATTAATTAATTAATTAATTAAATTAATTTTTCCCTGTTAATATTAAGGAGCTTCACGAATTAATTCGGATCAAAATCTTTAAAATCAAATATCAACAGTAACCATTTACTATCGCTCACTACCTCAGTTTTTATGTAAGGAAAAGATCGCGAGATCTACTGCTATCCTAATATTACTTTGAAAGTAAGCAAGTGAATTCAGATCTGAAGACGTTGGTCGTAAATCGTGACGCAACATAAGATTTGTTCTGAATACACGTAAATGACCAGTACCGTTACTAACTCGATACAATTGCGATGGCCCTACGACATTACTAACTCGATTTGTCACTGAAAATCTCCTTCTTATGGGATATCTCATCCTAAAGTTCGTATTGAACCAAATCTTGAAACTATACTGCCAATAGAAAACTCATTACCTAACTACCTACTTGCTTTTTACAAGTGTGTCTTAATTACCTAGTGATAGTGCTAGATATAACCACTACCAATTCAGTGATCAAACATGAACACTTAAAACTCGAAATAGCATCTCTTCAGTAGAGAACCTTCCAACTCACTATCGAAATAACATGGAAGCGACTCACCGAGTATTCCATTTCAAACTTGCGCGCTCCCAACCTCAAACTGCTAGCCTGCCGTTCCTCCTAACCTCTCAGATGTTGACAGGTCAGCCTTCGCATACAGCATCTGAACTGCTAGCAGCAGCAGAGGCTACACTGCGACACAATATGGTATCTGAAACATGAAAAACACTACGAGAGTACTTGTTTACACGGTTATCTTAACCATACAAAGCTTTGATGGACATTAACCGGTGTAGTAACCTAAACCGGCACGACAAAATGTGTTATTATGAACACTGAATGTGAATGCAGAGCATGACCCTGTCCAAAACATGAACCACACATTACAATGTCCCAAGTGCCCAGGTAGGTATACGGGCTTTAGATAATCCAATGAATGCCATAGCGTCAGTGGCATTTTAAATCGCAATTAACGAGGCCTACCATCTTTGACATAGTTTGGTCCTCCGACCACAAAAGAAGAACACTATGCTTTTTCTCAAACTTAGTTAACTATCACTACATAAAACTATAACACTACAAAACTAAGCAAAATATTTAAAAATATTTGGAATTATCATAATTTCCAGACTGAAGTGTAAGGTAGGTATTCTAACTTCCAAACAATGATAGTCAGCCAAGGCCAGTCAAGGGTCACCGCCAGTGATAGTAGAATAATAACCCTTCAAAAACACCCAACTTGACCATCGATAACTAACATGAAATTATAACCTAACACGGGCCACCCCAACGATCCATTGACCGCCACAAAACCAGAATTTTGAATAATGAACACTCTTGGCCATAGTCAATAACAAAATGAAAACGACTCACCAGATTGGCTTAAAGATCCGTGTGTACGGATCTTTCCACACGTCCACAGGCCCCTCCTTGACCTGTCCAGCTCCTTAGTTGTTGCTAGCTTCCTTGCTGCTCCGCTCTAGATTGGTTTTTCATTATTCAAGACTGAGGGTAGTCGCAGAAACTAACCACTACTGTTTCTATCTCAACTGACACCGCATTTTTTTTTGCAAGAATGTAACCCATTTTCACTAGCATTGTTTTCACGTATGTTCTCATTAGCACGACCGAATCCCAATTCTGATGTCGCATGAGGGTTGGCTGATAGATGCAAACCATCGGGAAGTCAGGATGTATTCCCTTAGGTTAAGACATCGTGTATGGGCAGGTCGGTGGGTACAGTTGCGCCAATGAAATAACACAAATTATTCGATACACTGGGTTTATTTAAATAGTTCACAATTAAAATCTTGCTCACTATTATTACGGATCGACACTGATTCTACAACGTCTTAGCTCTAGGGCGGTCAGTACTCAACTTCTATATTCTGTGTCCCCACCACGCAGGTCGTTAGAGAAAGCGCGCCACAGCGTAGTTGTTCTTGATTTGCCGACAGGTGGCGTGCTCGTGATTTGTTTTAACGTCCGTACTATTGACTAAACCCGACATACTATATTGTGTGTTTACAGACCACTAGCATCAAACTTGTCATTGTTTTTAATTACAATGAAATAATTATTAAGTTAACTTTTCAGAGATAATAAATAAGGTTTTGTTTGTGGTGACTTAAATATAGATCTGTCAGTATCTACATCCGTGCTTCCAGCATTGACTAAAATCTATGAAAAAATCATGCTGGACCTGATGTTGTCTCACTTCAATTCAAATGGGATACTGCATGGTCAACAGTTTGAAATAAAACGGACGCGGGAGTAAACTCATCAGCCATATCTTGAAATCTTGGGCGAAGTCTCAGGATGCTATAGGCATTTTCTGTGATATCTCAAAAGCGATCGACTACGTTGACCACAACATACTGATCTGTAAATACACCACTACGGAATTCGAGGATAAGCTGCTGATCTTGTGCTTTCCTATTTATCAAACAGACAGCAAAAAGTAACTGTTAATGGGTCGACGTCCTCCGGATCTCTAGTCAAGATGGGCGTGCTTCAAGTTTCAATTCTCAGCCCTTTCCTATTTCTTATTTACTTTAATGATCTCTCTTTTATGAGGTCCAAATTATCGGCTATAATTCTATTTGCTGATGATAATTCGCTAATTTTTTAAATAGATAGGAAAGATACGGATGTCTTTCATGTCAACGAAAGTCTAATTATTTTCTCATAATGGTTCGCAACTAACAACCTTTTGTAGAATGCTAAAAAAAAAATGTCTATAGTTCTCTTTAACAAATGTACCACAACGTAAACTAAATTTAAATCTTGACGGCAAAAATTTTGAAGTTGTAATGGAAACTGTATTCTTAGTTATTACTGTCCATAATTAGAAGTGGGACGCGCACATTAGAACTCTTTCGGGTAGATTAAGTTCAGCTGAATATGGAGTAAGGAAAATAAGGCAGTTAACCGATGTAGTCACAGCTAGGCTAATATGCTATGCTTATTTCCACAGTATTAATTTGTCTTATGGCATTCTGGGCTATGGCTGTGGGGATCAGCAGCAGACGTTTAATTAATTTTCATCTTACTAAAGAGGACAAGCCGCGCAATCTATAAAATGGGTCCTCACGAATCCCTCAGAAAAAATTTAAGCAGATTGATATACTGACTCTACCTACACTTTATATTTTGAAATGTATTTTGTATGTCCGCAAAAATCGAGGGCTTTTCAAATCTTGAAGCGACTTTCGTAATTTAAATACACGCAGTAAGCACGAAATTATAATACCTTAATTCAGAGTAATTAAAAAGTTATAGAACTGACCAATGAATAGTTCAAATCTACATCAAACGTGCCCTTATTAAAACAGCATATCATAAAATCAAAGACTACGTTGAAGATAATAATTTTGGCTTTAGCTACTTCTGCGCATGCGGCTTCCCTGGTAACTCATATACGGCACAAATATGTGGATGTCTCTAACTATTCTCAATCTCATTTTTCCTTTTTTTCTTTTAATTAGACTTATTACAACGATTTTCAATCATCTTTATAGCCCTTTGCTAAGAATAGTTACAGCACTAATAACGACATTTGTGCCACATGTTAAATTTAGTCTTGTGATACTTTTTTTTTAGCTTTGTATAGATTCTTTTGCCGATTGTTTTGTGAATGGTAGGCCATCTAGATTTCTAGATTTGTTAACTTTTTTATCTCGTTCCACTTTCTTTTCTTTTGTTTTTTTTTTTAGTTTCTTACGACTTATTGTCGGGTCTACGTTGTCCCCCCATATCTAAGTACATGCTGTAACATGGAAATATTGTAAAACCAAACCATTTTTTAAAAGAGTAACCGTGGAGTTTCTTGCCGATTCTTCTCCATAGGAAACGACCAACCCGAACCGTGCTCCTTTTGTCGACGTTTTATAAGTGTTTACGTAGGCCTGTTAGCGACGCGCTCCATAGTTTAAGAAATTAGTAATTTGATACATTTCTAGTTTTAATATAGCTATAGCTATAGATAGTTAGACAAGACCAATGTGAAAAAATAAAAAATATTTTTTTTTATTGATTGTGGTAATTGTGTAGCAGTGAAGCCTCTGCTGCAGGCTAGCGGTTCAGATGCTTTATGCGAAGGTTGACGTGTCAACATCTGAGAGGTTAAGAGTAACGGCAGGCTAGCAGTTTGCGGGTGGTAGCCGAACGTTATGGCAACAGCTGTGAGGTCGAGAGCGCGCGTGTTGGAATGGAATAGTCGGTGCGTCGCTTCTATGTTATTTCGATAGCGAGGTCGAATGTTCTCTAGCAAAGAGATGCTATTTCGAGTTTTAAGTGTGTTCATGTTTTACCACTGATTTGGTAGTATATCTAGCACTATCATTAGTAAAAAGCAAGTTGTCAATGAGATTCCTATTGGCGATATAGTTTCAACATTTGGTTCAGTACGTACTTTAGGATGCGATATCCCATAAGTAGGAGAAGAGATACTCAAAATGACTGCATTATTCAGTGGCAAAGCGAGTTAGTAAAGTAGTTGGGCCAACGAAATTCTATCGAGATAGTAACAGTACTTGTCACTGACGTGTATACAGAACAGATTTTGTTGCATAACGACTTACAACACCAGATCAGATCTGAATTCACTTGCTTTCTTTCAAAGTAATATTATGATAACACTAGATCTCGCGATCATTTTCCTTGCATAAAAACTGAGTTAGTGAGCGATAGTAAAGGGTTACTGTGGCTAATCTGGTTTTAACGATATTGTTCCGAGTTATTCGTGAAGCCCCTACCCCTTCACACGAAATATTAAGACGCAAATATTATCAGGCTTAATTGTTCCCCTCATATTAACAGTCAGTTTGTTCCAAATTATTTCAGTACAAGGCGCGAATGTTGTGAGAAGTATCACCGATCACCAAGTTCCTCTAGGATTAGATATAATTACTGATGACAGTGGTAGTGACACCAAATCTTATTAATATGTCTACTCATACTCGAAACTCTGGACCGCACCTCATGAGTTGTGGCAATGGGTCTACGAGGATGTTTCATGAGTTCAGTATGCATTGCTTAAGAATTATGGTAAAGAGTAAAAGAATTGTTAGAATTTCCGTGTTGTAACTTGTTGGTCGTCAGACCTTTTTCTCATACCTTATGTGTGGGAAACTCTGGTACGAAATCTAAATAGGCCCTGTATTAAGTCCGCGATAGGGGATTATGAAAGGACAGTGATCATTATACACTGAAAGCTTTAAATAGGTACGAACCTACAACTATGCACACGGTAGGTTAAAGAAGATGCCAGAGGTTCACGTACCAGTTGATGTTAAATGGATTTTGATAATGATGAGCAAGCTTAAGTTTTCGAGTAATTCAGTCAATCGGCCGTATTATGTTTGACCGTGCAAGTGGATTCTGGTGGAGGTCGGGGTCTAGAGAGACCGTTGTGTGAGCAACGCAATTGTTGGTTGGCTAGAGGGCCGTGGCGTTAAAGGTTTAACTCGAGGGTTTCTATCAGCTTGGCAGTTTTTTGCTGCAGTAAAGATTTAAAGTTTGTTTGGAGGGTAATGATTTAGTTAAAGAGTAGAGTTTTAAAATTTCCCTATTTTCACGAACCCAATAATCTAGTTTGGTCAGGTGTAGCCGAACGTTGTTCGGCTGTCACCCTTCTGCCAAATATGACACTGTGTGGCCACTGTTAGCCTATGTGGCAATTGTTGGCCTTTAAGGCAACTGTAGGCCTGTGTGTGTATTAGAGTGATGTATTAGATGATGTATTAGAGTGATGTAATCGAAATAAAAGAGAAGTGTTCGATTCAACGATTCGTGTAATAATGCTCATAAAAGGTGTGTGCAGTTACAAATATAAGGTTGGGCGAGCTGCACACTACACCTCCCCTTTTTTTTAAAAAAAAAATGTTGTTATTACTAAGTGCATAATGCTTTTTTTTTTTTTTTTTTTTTTTTTTTTTATACTTAAACTATGCTTACATCACTACTTTTTGTTTACTTTTTAACATAACATTATACAAAAAAAAACATCTTATCTTAATTAACCAAAGTATTTTAAGTTACAAACAGTTTTGTATTATTTTTATGAATTACATATTCCTTATCATCTTTTATAATTTTCACATTTGGTGATACATCTTCAATGACTCTGTATGGTCCTAAGTAAATTTTATCTAACTTATTTCCTACTTGATTTTTGATTAACACTAAATCTCCACTCTTATATATTAACCGATTTACATTTTTATCAAAATGATTTTTTCTTAATTCCTTACTGAATAATAAGTTATTTCTAGCTTCTGCTTGTGCTCTTTGTAGTCTGTATTTTAGCTCCAAAGGGTAAGAATCTGGATTATATAACGGATCAACATATACATTTTGTGCTATATTAGATGGTAAATTACAATTTTTGCCAAATACTAACTCAAATGGAGTGTATTTTGTCTCAGAGTGCATTGTATTATTAAAAGAAAAGCACCAGAATGGAAGCCAACTGCTCCAATCTGTTTTGTTATTGTCACACTGAATTCTAAGATAAGCTCCTAGAACTTTATGAGTATTTTCCAAACCTCCCAGAGTTTCATGATGATAAGCTGTTGAATGCAGTTTATTAATATGCAACAAATTGCAAATCTCAGTGAAAACTGATGACATAAACTCTGTTCCCTGGTCTGTTATTATCTCTCTAGGGATACCATACCTCAGAATAAAATTGTTTACAAATAACTTAGCTACAGAAATAGTATCTTTCTTTTCTAAAGGATAAGCTTCGACGTATTTTGTTAAATCACACTGTAATGTCAAAATATACTTATAGTTTAAATTATCTACATCTAAAGGACCTATTAAATCTAAACTAACTCTTTCAAAAGCAGTGGATGCCGTGGATGTGATAACCATCGGTTCCTTCGTATGCCTATTGGTATGCTTTTGAATCTGACAACTTCTACACTTCTTTACGAATTCTGATACGTCATTGCTCATTCCTGGCCAATAATAGTACTTCCTAATATTATCTAACATTCTGTTTACCCCCGCGTGGCCACTCGTGGGTAACAGGTGGAAGTCATTCAAGATCACAATTTTCGTGTCTTTGTCAGTAACTCTAGTCACATCTTTAATAACAAGTAACTTAGGAGTATCTTTTAAATGACTCATTTCCTTTATAAAATTGTTTACAAAACTTTCGTTGCGCTTGTTCTTAATTATTATGAGCTCGTTTAATTTGATTTGCTTGCAAAAACGTTGTAATTCTCTCGCTAACACACTTACGGTCGATAACGATCGAGAAATTACAAAAATTGCTGACTTTTCAGGCACGAATTTGTAGTTACCATTGTCACTTGTGAAATGTTTTGATTTTTCTATCTGATTTAATGTATTTTTATTGCTAAGTAAAATCAATTCAACGCTGTCAATTGGTCGTTTGAGAATTTCCACTACCTTAGGTTGATCAGGCCTTGGAGTAGAGGATACCTCAGTAGTCATGTCGTTGTTGTCACAGTCAGTACGTAACCTTCGAGTCTGTGCCCTTGTCATGACCGATACTACATGCTTGTTCATATCCTTTAAGCTGTTGGATGTAATAGGTATCCGGCTCAATGCATCTGCAGCTGCGTTTTGCCGTCCTGGGACATAGCTGATTTCAAAATCATATTCCTCGAGATATAATCTAAACTTTGTCAACCGGCTTGAAGGATCGGTCATATTAAATAAATAAATCAATGGCTTATGGTCTGTTTTTATGTAAAACTTTTTCCCATATAAATAAGGTCTAAAATGTCGAACCGCCCAAACAATAGCAAGTAATTCTAACTCAATCACAGGGTATCGTGTCTCAGCTGGTTTCAAGTTACGGCTGGCGTACGCGACTACCTTGCTATTACTATTAGACAGCACGGCGCCTAACCCTAGTTTTGATGCGTCAGTTTGTAACGTAAAAGTATTATTATCGCTGAAGTCTGGATAGTCAAGTATAGTTGGACTAACAAGGATCTGTTTTAGCTTGTAAAATGCTCGCTCGCATTCATCACTCCATATGAACGCTACATCTTTCTTACATAACGCATTCAATGGATAGGCTATGTCGGCAAACTTTGGAATAAAACGCCTATAATAGTTAGCAAATGCAACAAATCTCTTGACTTCGTCTACATTCTGCGGGACAGGGTACTTTTGCAGGCATTCTACCTTTGATGGATCGGGAAATATACCTTCTGAAGTGATCTTATGCCCTAAATAAACGATTTCTTTACGTAAAAATTCACACTTCATCGGATTTAGTTTCAAATTCACTCTTCTCAGGCATTCAAAAATTTTTATAAGATTCTTGTTGTGCGTTTCAAGACAATTTCCTACGACAATACAATCATCTTGATATAAGAAGCATGATTTATAATTTAACCCTGACATTGCTATTGTCATGAGACGAGCAAAAGCACTAGGCGATGTCTTAAGTCCCATTGGACATCGTTTCATTTGATACTGCTTGTCTGTTGTAAATGCAGTAAACTTCCTAGACTTTTCTTCTAAAGACAGCTGATAGTAACCTTGGCTGAGATCTAATTTTGAAAAATAGATGTTGTTAGATAACGAATCTAGAATCTCAGTGATGTTAGGTAAGGGAAATTTATCATCCTGTATCCTATTATTGAGTTGGCGATAGTCCACTACAAGTCTCCATTTCCTTTCTCCTGACCTATCTGTCTTTTTAGGTACTAATAGAACTGGGCTTGACCATTCTGAAATAGTCTCTTCAATGATATCGTTTTTAACCATTTCATCTATTTGTCTTTGTACCTCGCCTTTCAATGCTTTAGGCAATCGATAGGGCTTCACGTACGCTGGAGACGCATTTTCCTTTAGTTTAATTGAATGTTCTATTAAATTTGTAGTAGTGAGCGTATCTCCTGGCAAATGGAAAACATCGGCATATTTGGCACATACGTTTTCAATGCCCCTTTGTTCCTCTTTATTTAAATAAGTATGTAGTTGTAACGTAGTTAGCAAAGTTCGAACTCTATCCACAGATATACTATCGTCGTCAAACTTGCAAACATAAAAATTATCTAGGCAGCTAATAATTAGATCTGAAATATTTATCTTAACCGAACTATCAGTTGTATTTAAAATCCTAACAGGAATAAGTCCTATATGTGGCTTCGATACTACACCCGCTGTGAACACACCATTATAAATTTCCTTTGACAAAATGACGCAATCACTATTGTGTGACGTCGGGATGTGTTTAATTACTTCGCAACGAGGTGGAATTGTAAACAAATTCCTATTTACATGAACACTAACAGACTGGTCTCGGGTTTCTAAACTCAGAGTACCATTTTTATAATTTAATACCGCGTTATAGCGCTCAAAAAAATCCTGCCCGAGTATACCTTCTGCGGCGCAAGATAAGTGTTCAAAAATATGAAACTTTTGTTGAAAAGTCACATTATTAATTAAAATATCTAAATAAATGTATCCCATAGATTCTAAATTACCACTAATTCCTTTAATAACTATCTTATCCTGTTTTACTAAGTTCAATAAATTCCTATGTCGCGACAACCATTCATACTTAAGCACACATAAGCTTGCTCCACTATCAATCAGTAAATTAAGATCAACATTACTATTTTGTAATTGACAATTAATAATACAAAAATTACTAAAACTAAGAATTGAATGAGTGTACGGTTTAGGTACGAAAAAATTCTAAGTTTTCATGACTATTTGCCTGATCATTGCGCAAGTTGTCTTGGACATTGGACTGTTGCGCGTTATGCTGAACACGCTGACAACGCACCGGACGTCCGCGTAAATGCTGACGCTGACCACCTGTGTGTTTACCTCGATTTACACTGTATGAAGTTCTTATACCTGTGCTATTTTCATAATTCTTATTATAATTATGATGATAAGTTTTATTGTTGTTATAAAACTGTCTATTTCCTCGGCCTCGAGAACCTCTAAAGCTTCCACGTTTATAGTTTTGGTTAGCCCTAAATTGCATAACCTGGTCTTGTGGCTGGACAGACATGGATTGCTCATCTACCGCAGCCGTAATAGCTTCAGACAACGACGCAAACTGTCGTGAGGCAATGATGGTGCTGAGCCGCTTATCGGCCAAACCGTCGCTAAACCGTTTGATTGCAGTCTTCTCATTGAGCGGACGCAAAACCTCATAGGCATCACGCTTATCGTTAGCCTGAGCAATCGTAAGATTCACAAACAATTCCTCAATCTCTGTACCGAATTTTTCTATGCTCCTACGGCCTTGAGTCGCCTTAAGCAATTGTGTTTGTAATGCTACAAATGATTTTTTAGGTAACAAATAAATGCGAATATCTTCTATCAAACTTTCAATATCTGCGTAAGTAGTTTTAAGACGCAATTTTGCACTAGGCGAGAGACGTGTTTTTAATACAAACTGTATCAATTGACTTTTACTGGCATCATTGATAAGCGAGCTATAAAGTAAGATACCATCAATAAGCTGATTTGTCACCTGCTCCTGGCCATTCATCATCGGCAACAGGGAAATTGCAGTTTTAATATCGAACGTTTCTGCCATTTTTGTAACACTATTTGAATGTTCTATAAAATCCTTAGAACTAGTTTGACTACTACTATCTACTAAAGTCAGTAAACCCTTTATTTTCTGATAATTTGATTGAATCTCATGGATTAATGTTTGGAAAACCTCACAAGTTTCTTTGTCTAGCTTGCGTTCTTTAATTTCTTGGTTCAACTGAGTCAAAATACAATCCAGTTTACTGTATTCCTTTTCTGCTTCTACTAGTTTCTTATAAGCTAAATCTTGTCTACGCCTATCTGGACCTAGTTTCACTAAATATTCCCTTAAATATTTTAATTTAGCGTGCAAATCTTGCAATTGTTGGGACATTCCTATTCCCCAAATCGAAATATAAAATAATACAACATGATCTAATTACAATATTATGGAATATTGTAGAATATTAAAAAAAATTGCAGTGCAAAACTTACATTGCAGTAGGTACGTATTGTACTGACAACGTATAAGTAGGTCACGACGTGTCACGTGGCGTGGATGAACGGACTCCTCAGCACTGGACTCGAACTGACTCCGTAGGTCACGACGTCTTACATGGTGTGGATGAACGGATTCCTCAGCACTGGACTCGAACTGACTCCCAGCTGCTCCACATCGGACCCGAACGATTTATCTCCCGGCGCCCTGCATATCCTCTCATCATAAGGCTTGAGCATTCTCCCGGCACCCGGCAGCAACGTTCCTTTTCTGTCTTCTTATTTAATATTTTCACCGCTTCACACTTATTCTTGGATTCTGTTTTTTTTTTTTCTTTTTTTTTTTTTTTTAATCTTCTTTTGTTTCTTTCTTCTAAATTTTCCGTCTTCATAAACTTCTATCAGTATATTTTTCAGGATTTCTTCAACTATTGACGTCTTCGCATTTTACGTAAGTTGCAAAATTTTAATTGCTGGCTAAGGGTCGCCATGTATTAGAGTGATGTAATCGAAATAAAAGAGAAGTGTTCGATTCAACGATTCGTGTAATAATGCTCATAAAAGGTGTGTGCAGTTACAAATATAAGGTTGGGCGAGCTGCACACTACATGTGGCAATTGGAGCTCTTTGTAGCAACTGTAGCCTTGTATGGCCTTAAGTCTGTGTGACACTTTGTCAGGTGTGAAAATTCCTGTTTGTTTAAGGAACCTTACAGAAAGTTCATGTTGAATTAAGAGGTTAAAAGAAAGTAAACTCGCAGTCACGCGTGTGGAGAGATCACTATGTTATCGTGGATGACGTTCGAATCATCAAGCCCTCATTACGAAAATTAGATTTCGGCTTTTCTAATTTTGATAACTATGCGTAGATCGTGTTAGGAAGATACACAAAGCTCAGATACCAATTGAGATTTTAGATAAAGTTGATAATGAATTGACGTAACATAGGACAGACTGAGTGTCTGTGTGAACAAGTTCTTAGTTCAGAGAGTTGAGTTGGCTCGACATCGTGGGGATGTGCGAGTAGCTATAAGACAGCTAGGAAAGCTATGAGATGAATGATAAAGATCGTGAATAAGTAACTTGGTATATTGTTTCTTTTATTTAATTTAATGTGAGATTTATGACTATCAGTGGTACTTAGACTTTGTAATCACGAAAATTGGGTGCTTATAGGTATTAAATCGATGATTAAGTTGTTACTTTCTATAAACTTTTATTAGAATTACTCGTTCCTTTCAATAATGAACAGAGAGATTTTAATGATCATGTTTGATTGTTCCAAAATGTTTCCTCCCTCACCTAGAAGTAAGAGTCAGGATTGGACGAGTGAATACTGTTTGAAAATTATGTATTTTCCGAAAAAAAATCCCTTGTATGATGGTAGATTGGCAGGTCGGAGTAGACGAAGAGGACGTGTGGCGCAACACGGCATGAGGACATGGAGCAAGGACAAGATGATGATGCCTGCGGGTGATAGATTTAGGGAGTGTGTCACCTGAGAGAGGCCCAAGAAGGCGACGAGCTGTGTTCCATGCTCGCCTCTCAAGAGGAACTACGGCTTACATAACAACCTGTAGATTTAGTCAGTAGGAGTCTGACAGATCCCTCAGATTTCCCCAACGGCTGAGGACATCCATTGAGGGTTTCCACATGATTCGGTACACTGTTAAAACCTGACAATGAGGAACAGACGAGGACGCCTGTCTCGTAGGATGGCCGTGTCAGGTTTAGTCAATAGTACGGATGTCGAAACAGATCACAAGCACGCCCCTGGCGGCAAATCAAGAACAACTACGCATTGGCGCGCTTTTTCTTAACACTTGAGTGGTGCGGACAGCATAATATGGCAGTGAAGTACTGACCGCCTTAGAGCTAAGACGTCGTAAAATCACTGTCGATCTGTGATATTAGTAAGCAAGACTTTAACTGTGAGTTGTGACTATTTGAATAAACCCAGTGTATCGAATAATTTGTGTGATTTCATTTTCACGATTATACCCACCGACCTGCCCACACACTATGTATTTACCTAAAGCATTACTCCTGACTGGTTTACAACTATCGTTCCAGCCTTGATGCGTGTGATATTCATATATAATATAAATTTTATTGTAAACACAAATATTTATATGTCGGGTTTAGTCTATAGTACGGACATCAAAAAAATCACAAGCCTGGTGGCAAATCAAGAACAAATACGCATTGGAGCGCTTTTTCTAACCGCTTGCGTGATGGGGACTTTAGAATATGGCAGTATAGTACTGATCGCCTGTCGTAGAATAACTATCAATTTGTGAAATTTGTGAGCAAGGATTGTTATTGTTACTATTTGAATAAACCCAGTGATCAGGATTACATCCTGACTTCCCGTTGGTTTGCATTTTATATAAGTCGCATCAAGGCCGCATGTGCCCTATAAGGGCACATGCGGCCTTGATGCGACTTATATAAAATTCACGGCAATCTAAAACCCAGACATAATTACATTACTAGAAATAGGGACCAATTAGTTTAACCAGGTTTTAGACTGGCTAAAGTAGCCTCATCTTTCATGGGGTACAAAATGTTACAATAAAATTCCTCCCCATATTATATAACTGAATGAGACAAAATTTAAAACTTGTATAAATCGCACACTATGCAGGGCATATTATAAGTTGGGAGATTACATCACTGATAAAAATGCTTGGCTCAATGCTAGTCCTTCTCCACAACCACTAGGGGGCAAAAACAAGTGATATGCGGAACATTATTGTTTTGAAGTATTGTTGGACCTGCTTTCTTTTAGTATTATATAACTGCACTGCACTTGTGTGAGTACTATGTACCAACTGTAAATCTACCATTTGCTGTACCTATGTGTCGTTCGTTGACTTGTTTGTGCCCTTTCAGTTGAGTGTGTTATGCTCTCTCAAATGTCTCACTGATGGTGGCGCGTGTGTTGGATCATTCGGTTCCCTTCATGATGGTTGAGCTGGGTGGTGCCGATTCGTGCTTCATGTTCGTGAGCGGGAGCCGTCAGTTGGGATTGGTCATAACTTAACTGCTTCGGATGTTAATGTTTTTCTAATACCTATATAACTGCACAGTACATGTGTAAGTACTTTTAATACTTTATACCTGTGGGGTGACCATAAGCTCTTAGAGTAAGATTATTTTGAGTGTGTGTAAGGGACAGATTTATATGACTTGTATACATCTTTCACTTACGCGATATCAAAATAACCTTACTCTAAGAGCTTATGGTCAACCCCCTGTACGTAGTAAAGTGTGTAGTGCCATTCTGGGTTTTTTTTTTTTTTTTTTTTTTTGTCGACGGGGAAAATCATCTTATGACAAATCCCGCTCTTGGGTGGAGCGGGAGATAGTGTCAGACTTGTACTGACTAAAAACCCCGCGCCGTTCCTTCTAGCCTTCATACCGGGGCTCTAGCTTCCTTTCGGATAACCCCGAACCCCGGTAGGCTTCGACCCAGCTGGGCCCCACTCTTTGCTGACAACTCCTTGAGGCGCGCGGGAACAGTGCGCGCCGTCGACGCCTTGGCTCGGTCCGGGTAGTTACCGGACGATCGGACAGCGAGCTACCCATGACTCACTGTCCACGAGCCCGCGTCTACGGTGGCTGGATATCGGGATTGGGATCCCGGCGGCGGCGGCGAGGGCGCCGTTGCCTGATGCGGTCGGCCTCCTCCTTTGCTAGCATTACTGCTTCGCAGAAGGAGGCGACCGCCTGCCACTCCTCCTCGCTACGGACCATGGCCTGAACCAAAGCCCGGCGCGAGAGGTCTCCGCCGCCGATCGCCCCCACGAGGGCACGGCGGTGCTCCGCCCAAGCAGGGCACACCTCGACTGTGTGCTCCACCGTGTCCTCCGGGCGTTCCGCACAGTGGCGGCACCCGGGCGTCTCTTCCGCTTGGATCCGATGCAGGAACCTCCCGAACTTGCCATGTCCGGTGAGGACCTGCGTCATGCGGAAGGTAAGGACGCCGTGAGGTCTTTCCAGCCACGCCTCAAAGAGGGGACTTACCGCCATTATGGTGGCGTGCCCAGCACTGGGTTGCGATAGTCGCTGACGCCATTTCACCATTTGATCCCGCCGGAGCTCTGTCCGCCATACCTCGACCTTTCGCGGCAGCGGACTTTCACCCCGGCGTTGCATCTCCACGCGCATGTCGTGCATGTGTGCAAGGACTGTTGCCTCCAGATCCCATGGTGGTAGGCCAGCCAGAAGGCTCGCCGCTTCGCGGGAGATCGTGCGGTAACCCCGCACCATCCGTATTGCCATGACCCTCTGGCAGCCGTTCAGTATGGTCGCCGGTCGCTTTTGCAGCGACGGCGCCCACACCGGCGCCCCGTAGAGGGCCATGGACCGAACGATCCCGCGTAGAGCCTCCGGCAGGAGGCGTCTGGACCCCCAAGGTTGGGCAGGAGCCGTTTGAGAGCAGCCCCAGCCCGGTTGAGTTTGGGAGCCAAACGTCGGAAATGTTCTCCGAAATTCCATCGGCTGTCGAGAACGAGTCCCAGATACTTCATCGTCAACCCGACGCCGATGCGAACTCCTCCTACCGTAAGCTGGGAGTCTGGTGGCGGCGCATTCCGAGGGCCATGAAAGAACATGGCCTCGGATTTGTGCAGCGCCACCTCGAGTCCCAACTCCTGGATCCTACCAACGACTATCGCAACCCCGCGTGTCGCTAGAGCGACCGCCGCCGGGTGCGACTCTCCCTGCGCCAGAACCAGCGTGTCGTCTGCGTAGCAGACCACGCTGACCCCGCCAGGGAGGTCGCCGCGCAGCACGTAGTCGTAGCCGATGTTCCACAAGGGTGGCCCCAGAACCGACCCCTGCGGAACACCGCACGACATCTCTCGACGTTTCCAGTCTCCCTGGTGACCGGGGTAGACAATGTACCTGTCCGACAGGTAGGCCTCGACCACTCGACAGAGGTATTCGGGCACCCGGTGGTACCGGAGTGCCCTCCGGATCGTACTCCAGGGTAGGGAGTTGAAGGCGTTGGCGATGTCCAAGGACACCGCCACGACGCTCCCACCCCGGGACACCGCATCCCCTGTCGTGAGGGCTCGCACGCGCATGATGGCGTCCACCGTAGAGCGCGCCCTGCGGAAGCCAAACTGTCCGTCCGACAAGTCCGGCCCCACCCGTGATAGGCGCGCGACGAGGCGGTTTGCAATGACTCTTTCAAAGATCTTGCCCACCTCGTCGAGGAGCACAAGGGGCCGGTACGCGGACGGAGAGTCCGCAGGGCGCCCTGGCTTCGCTATGAGGACCAGTTTCCCCATCTTCCAGCGAAGTGGGAACTGGCCCCTCTCCATACATGCGCTGAAGAGCCCTCTTAGTCGAGGCCCGAGAGCCTCCATGGCCAGGACCCAGGCTTTCCCTGGCAAGCCGTCGGGTCCTGGGGCGGTGTTCTTGGCACTCAGCCTTCGCACCGCCACTCTCACCTCTACCTCGGTCACCTCTGGAGTATTGTCGTCGTCGTCGCTGTTGTGGTCCGCGTCAGACACCGCTAGCGGAGGCGGAGCCATGGGCGGGGGGGAGTGTTCCCCTCGCGCAGGGAACAGAGTGGTTACCACACCCTCCACGAGTTGGGGCCGGAGACTCCGAGTCAGCGGCGGAGCCCAGGGGCGAAGCTTGTCCCGTACCAATTTGTACGGGCGCCCCCACGGATCCGCGTTCAGAGACCCCAGCCACACGTTGCGGGCCTCGAGTTTGGCCCGCTTTATCTCCGTTCGGAGGGTGCGTTTTGCCTCTCTGTATCCCTTATACAGCTCCGCCTCTCTGGCCTCCGCATCCGGTGGGCGGATGCGGCGCCTGCAGTGTCTGTCGTACCGGCGGCGCGCGTGATTGCACGCGTTGCGCAGTGCGCCGATCTCCGGCGACCACCAGTACACGTGGCGCTTAGCACGACCTTGATGGACTCGGGGCATTGCCGCGTCGCAAATTTGCGACATGGCCTCCCGGAACCACTCCGCCTCGACGTCGATGTCGACAGGCCTGTCCGGTGCTTGCACCCAGGCCTGTACCGTCGCGGCTTCCAGGAGGAGCTCCCGGTCCATCTGCTTAAGCGCCCACCGCGGACCACAAGGGCTCTGTCGGACCGGCGCGGCCGAGGTTTCGGCGGAGACGTCAAACCGGATGTACCGGTGGTCAGAGTACGTCTCCACCTCCTCCATAACGCGCCAGCCGACGACACGCGGCGACAGAGCGGGGCTGGCGAACGAGATGTCCACCACTGATGTACCCCGCATCCGCACCAACGTGGGGACAGAGCCCCGGTTCAGGACGGCCAGGCCTAGCTCCAAGGCCCAGTCCTCCACCATCCGACCCCGTCGGTTCGTGTACCGAGAACCCCAAGCCGTGTTCCAGGCGTTGAAGTCCCCGCAAACGACCACAGGGAGGGAACCGAACCCAGCGACGACGGGATTTAGCTCCATCAGGGAGACGTGGAGTTCGTCGAGAGATCTGTTCGGGGACAGGTAGACGCCTACCACAGCGATGTCCCCGAACCGTGCTGCCACGCAACCTCGCCCCCTCGTGACGGACTCGGGGGGCGGGGTACCGGCGGCGGCCGACGAAATTAACGTCACCGAGCCGTCCAAGTCCTGAATCCAGTCTCCACGGGGTTGGACAAAGTACGGCTCGGCGACGACGGCGATATTGATCGACCACTGCGCCATACTCTGGAGCAACAGATCCTGAGCGGCGGCGCAGTGGTTGATGTTCGCCTGGAGGAGACGTAATGGTGTCTTTATTGACATTCCATTACCGTCTCCTCCTGAGCCCTTTGTGGGGGTCCTGCCGCGGCGGCGGGAGCGGCGGCGGGAGCGGCGGCGGGAGCGGCGGCGATAGCAGCGCTAGCCAGGGTAGCGGCTGCGGTGGTGAGGACGTCAGGGTGGATGGGCCTCCTGACCTTGCCCTTGGCCTTGGTGGGAGGGTCGCAGGACCTGCCCCCAGCCCGGTGGTCGGCCGGCTTGCCGGCCGCCGCACATGCGTAGCAGTGCGGCAATGCACGGCATTCGACGGCCTTGTGACCGGGCTTTCCGCACCGGTGGCAGTGGTCACTGCGGTCTACCTCTGCGGCGCAATAGGCCCCCACGTGGTGCCCCACGTGACAGCGGTAGCACCGCAGAGGTCTGGGTTCCAGCATCTTGACCTGGGCTGAAACCCAGCCCACCAAGAGCCTTCGGCCCTCGGCCGTGATGGCTTTAGCCGCCGACACGGGGCAGCTCACCGTAACGGCTCGCATGCCCGTGCTGTCAGCGCGGATGGTGCCCGCCCTGACCTGATCGGTCGTGCACCCTCCCGCCCTGACGATGGCGGCCACCACTTCCTCCACCCTGACGGAGTCGTCCAGACCCATGATGCGCATGTCTACGCTCTTGGTGGGTCTGGACACTCGGGCCTCCTCGACGTCCAGAGACGCCCTGATCCTTTCGGCCAAGGCGTCAGCGGCCTGTCCGCTGTCCGCACCTGGGACCTCCAGGATCCGGGTTCCGGTTGCGGTGCGCCTCATACGGAAGCCCCCGGAGGCTCCGTATTCGTCGAGGTGGCCCACCACCGCCTGTTTCGCCTTGGCCATGACCATGTCATAGTTCACGCCCCTCTTTTCCGCAGCTGGCTGTAGTGTGATCACTACAGCTGCGGAAGTTGGGGCGCGAAGTCTGGCGGCCATGGCGCGCTTCTTCCGCTCCTGTCGCCGCTTTCGCTTCTTGGCTGCCCTAGCCGCCTTGCTCGCCTTTTGCTTGGCGCCGGCGATCGTCCACTCGGCGCCAGCCGAGGAGTCTTCGGGCGGAGGAGGAGGCGGCGGCAGGCGCGACCCAGTCGCCGCTGCGGCAGGACGCCCCACTGGTTTGGTGGCAGCCGCTACCCTGCCCTTCGGGGGAGGGGCAGGCTTCCCCTGCCGCTGCCGCTGCTCGGTAACCGGGGCCGGCCTCGCAGCCTCCGGCGCCGCGGCCCCGCGCCCGCTTTGCCCCGACGGGCCTGCCCTGGGCGCAGCAGCCGTGGCCGCGGCGGCAGCGGCATATGACACCGCCCTCTTCTGGCCGGAGGCCGCGAGAGGAGGGCGCAGGACTATGCTCTCCAGGACGGAAAGCTGGCTCTGGATATGCTCCTGAAACCGTTGCTGCTGTTGCTGCTGCTGCTCCATGGCAGCAGCCAACTCTTTCCGCAGCAAGGTTAGAACCTCGCTTTCCGCCTGAGGCAAGGGCAGGGAACGGCCCTGCTCCTGTGTGCTACGCCCTTCCAGTACCGGATCCGGTTCAGGACGGGAGTCCTGTAGACCGCGCTGCCGGCTAGTGAGCCACCCTGGCTCTTTGCGTCCACGAAGGACGGTAACAGGTCCTTTGCGGACCTGGCGCGCTCTTTGCCCCCCCCAGAATACGAGGGGCAGACCAAGCTCTGCTTGGTGAGGGATTCCTCCTGGGGTAATGTTTTTTGGAGATGCGCGTCCATTGTTTTTTTACCTTTTTGGCAATGGGGTGGGGTCCCCAATACACGTTCGCCATCGTGGTCGTGTCTGATAAGCAGACACGTACCCGAGGCTAACCCACTCTCCGAAATCGCTGTCCAGAAGGCGCCAACAGCTGTTGGTGCCAGCGCTCCTGGACAGCGCACCCTCCGGGCGGTCCGACTGGACTCCGCCGTGTGTGTTCCTCTTGGTCTGGTCTCTCACTTGAGGCCTTCCGGCATGAGTAGCTCTACCGGCAAAGCCCTCAAGATCACTGAGACACGCAAGCCCCACCACGACGACAACGTGGGAACACAAATGGTGGGGGTGCCATTCTGGGTGCATTTTCCTCACATTTATGAATTATATTAATGTATGTACCTTTGTAAATATTGTAAAAACTTTTTTTTTTTAAAGTGTATATCTGGAGTTTCTTGTGCGTTCTTCTCAATAACAAGCTATTTGCCGAATGCACGGTAGAATCAATTTTTATTCTTTGTAAATTTTAATTTTGACGTTCAAAAGTACCGCTTGGTGTCCTAGTTGAAATATAATATCTTTGTTTTGTCCTGTAACAAAATTACATTCAAACGAAACGGATGAAAAATTTGGTAAATCATCAAAGTATAGTTTGGGATTGACAAAATTAGCAGAAATAAATACTGAATCGTAAAAATTTATTTTCTAAAAACATAATTATAAGATAACATAAGAACTTAATACTCATATAAGATACTCACTCACCAATGGTTATTGTTATATGATTAATTTATTTAATTTCAACATTCACCTGGCTTTTATACAACAGTTAGCCAATTTCCGATACAGTTCAACCCATTCTTTTATGTGATCCCTAGTGATACCATATTTCTCATCTGAACTAATATCATAACTTCTTCTATTCTTGCCCGAACGGCCAATATCAAGAAATTTAAGGTTTTGAACAAAATGACTACTACCATAATGTCAATAAATAACATTATATCCTGATAAAAATAGTGATTCTTATGATCGTTTGTACTCCAAAATGAGTACAAACGATCACAGTAAGCATTTGGTTCTTATGTGAAACCTTTTTCAAAACCTTCAAAGACCTGCTGATAAAAAAGCAATATATAATAAGGTCAATATTATGGTGGACCAATATATTTCCTCAAGAGACTTTTTAAATTTATTGACATTTTTAAACCAATCAGAGAAACGACTGATGCTTCTATTATATGACAAGAAGTCGCAACTATAAAAAATTGACGTGACGCCGGTCACGATTGATGATAAAGAGTTTAGACATGCTGAAGCAAAAGAGGTTCCATAAATGACATTAACCTTATCAATTACAGCATCTCCTCCTAACAAAAAATATGGTTAAATAGTAATGATAATATAGTAGCACATTTTTCATCCCCCCATCTCGGAAAGAATATTTTTGCTCTTCAATATCTGAGTGCAAAAGCCGTTAAAAAGCCTAGAGGATAAAGTAAATTGAATTAAGAACATCGTGTGCACTAAATTTGTGAATTCAAAACATCATTAAACCTATTTAGTTCTACCTACATGGTGCCGAATTTATCATACAACCTTTATTAATTTGTTAAAAACTCAGACTCGGAACCTTCTTGGTGTACTTTTTTTTTATTTGCTTTGCGGGCGCCATTTTCTTCTCACTTCATATTGTTAAAACCTTAGGTTAAAAATAAGTGAAAAACCTAAAATGAGTGATTCTAGCGACGAGGAAGTATATTTGACGCCAACAGAATTGACTGAAACGCGCAATATGCAAATAATGCGCAAATGAGCTTTCTCCCTCAACAATCACGCGAGAAGTATTTGAAACAGTACAATATGTTTAACACTTGGCGACTAGCTAAAGGAGCCAAAACTTTATCAAAAAATGTTTTGCTGGCATATTTTATTGAATTATCCGAGACCAAGAAATCAAGCACTCTATGGAGTACGTATTCAATGCTAAAAGCAACAATAAAGGTAAAAAAAGACAAACATATCGACACCTATCCTAAATTAGTGCATTTAGTCCATTTTAAAAAGAGCCTCATCTGGTCATCAACTTATAAAGTCTAAGGTTTTCACAGCATCAGAAATTGATAGAAGTGAACTGAAGTGCCAATAAAATTGGCATTATCCTATGAGAAATAGCAACATTTCTTGAACTTCCAGAACCCCTGTTGTACACGGGCCATTGTTTCCGACGAACTTCAGCCACACTTTTGGATCCTTAAGCGCCGTGGAGGCTGGAAGTCCAATGCGGTTGTAGAGGGATACATAGAGGATTCCATCCAAAATAAGTCTAATATGTAAAAGCATCTGAGGAGCCATTACACTGAAAGAGCCTCAGTCAGATCCTTGGACTGGCCCTTCTACATCAGAAATGAGCCGTTATGAAACACCTAACCATCGCCCTCTCTCGCCAACATTTACGCCAAGGGAATCCGATGAATCGGTACAACTATTTAGTATGACAGATAGTTTACCGAAAAACAGTACACAAGTCACTGACACCAACATTACAGTACCGAACAAAAATATTACACCCAACTTAAGTAACTGTAGCAACGTTACTTGGAAAAACTCTAAAATCCCCGCTTCGCATAAAAATCCGCAAAATATTAATTTCGACACAGACGCTAATTCAAACGTGAAAATTGTAGGTATGCAGTGGAATCCTGTAGAAGACACCTTTCAATTTAAAATTAACGCTATTTCTCTCATATGCACAAAACGCACAATTCTCTCCGCAACCGCTCGTCTTTTCGACCCGTTAGGTCTTATCGCTCCCGTGACAGAATTTATGAAGTTACTCGTTCAAGAATGTTGGAAACATGAACTTGACTGGGATAGTCCAGTACCTGCGCATATTGAAAATAAGTGGAATCAATTCCACAACGAACTCACTTATCTCGAACAAATTAAAATCCCGCGTCATGTAGGTATAACTTCGGATACTCACGTGACACTCCTCGGTTTCGCAGACGCTAGTGAGCGCTGCTATGGTGCAGCCGTATATTTAAGGGTTAGCGCTAATGATATAGATCACGGATCTGTTACTCTACTCACCTCGAAATCACGCGTCGCTTCACTCAATAAAATGCCACTGGCTCGCTTGAAACTATGCGCTGCACTCTTATTAGCTAATCTTCTCACCGCTGTAAAAGATACTCTAAGCAAACGCTGTCAAATTGTCAAAATTTACGCATTCTCTGACTCAATCGTAACACTAACGTGGATACACTCACCCGTATATAAATTTCACACATTTGTCGCAAATCGGATAACGGAAATAAATTCTAAATTACCCGCTAAACATTGGTTTCATATTAATGGACAAGAGAACCCCGCTGATATTGTTTCTCGTCCTATAACGCCGAAATTACTTTATAAACTAGAATTTTGGTTTAACGCTCCTCATTGGTTCTCATCTCCCATATGGCAATGGCCTATTAAAACATTTGAAATTAATTCTAATAATTCGGAATTCATGGAAATGAAAACTACTACTCTATCCGCTAAGGTCATTCAACCTGAAACTACTCGTCCTATTCAAGAATTAATTGATCACCTCTCTAGTTACTCAAAATTACTTCGCATCGTAGTATTTATTCTACGCTTTTCTAAACGTCTTAAATCTCATGGATCAGTCTCAGATTTAGATACCGCTGAAATATATCTCATAAAATATGTCCAAAATTTACACTTTTCGGAAGATATGGTCAACTTAAAATTAAATAAACCAATAAATAAAAAAGTCTTAAAGCTTAATCCATTTATCGACTCTTCTAATATCTTACGAGTAGGTGGAAGATTAACTCACTCTCAACTCGATTACGGCCAAAAGCATCCGATATTACTACCGCAAAAAGATCGCGTAACTAACCTCATAATTGGTTATTATCATATCGTTAATCTTCATACAGGTCCCGTTCTTTTATTATCTATGATAGGACAAAAATTTTGGATAATTTCCGCTAGAAATTTAGTAAGAAGAGAGAGGAAGTTTAGTAGGGAGAGGGAGTTTAGTAGTCCGCTAGAGATTTAGTTCACAAATGTAATAAGTGTTTTAGGCTCAATCCAAAAAATACTTACCCTCCAATGGGTGATCTGCCCGCTTTTCGAGTTTCAGACGTGAAACCATTTGTTCACACCGCTGTTGACTACGCTGGTCCTTTTTTCATAACTCATATTCGCAAACGTGGAATCAAAAGCCAAAAGGCTTATATTTGTTTATTTGTATGTTTAACGACTAAAGCATTACACTTGGAACTTGTTTCTGATCTTAGTTCTGATTTATTTCTCGCCGCTTTTGAGCGTTTTATATCTCGCAGAGGTCCTGTTTCGCTAATTTATAGCGATGGAGGTACCAATTTTATTGGAGCAAAACGTAAACTCAATGAAATTTACTCTCTAATACAGTCCAAATCGCATATTAATTATATTAATCAACAGTTATTGTCTGAGCATCGCGTACAATTTAAGCATAGTCCGCCTTACGGTCCGCATTTTAACGGACTCAGCGAAATAAGTGTTCGTTGTGTCAAAACTCATCTTTACAAAGTCATAGGATCTCAAATACTCACTTACGAAGAATTTAGTACTGTGCTTGTTCAAATCGAAAACTTGCTAAATAGCCGACCTCTATGTGTCTTGAATTCGGATCCTTCCGATATTTCCGCATTAACGCCTAATCATTTTTTAAACATAACTCCACTCAAATTCTTACCCGCTGAAGATGTCACCGACATCGCTGATAATCGCTTATCACGCTATCAATTACTCAATAAAATAACGCATTCGTTTTGGCAAAGCTGGAATAAAGAATATCTTACGTCTTTGCAAGAAAGAGAAAAATGGAACTCTCCCTCAAAACCTATAGAGTTAGGTACTATTGTCGTAATTAAAGACAATCACTCTCATCCTCTAAGTTGGCCTCTAGGGATAGTAGATGTGGTTTATCCTGGAAAGGACAAAATTATAAGAACAGTTAAAGTAAAAACCGCGACTGGTTCATATATAAGGCCAGTAGTTCGGATTTGTCCGTTACCTTCGCAGTAAATTTAATATTACTCACTATTTTTTTAATATTACTACTACTCTTATTCTCTTTTAATATCTTAATTCTTAAATTGTTTAGAGGAAACCTCTAGTCCGGGGGAGTTGTCTGCGCCATATTAAAAATATAAATTAAATATTATAAATATTTACTCAAGCACTCAAATTATTAAAATAGCAACACTTACATTCATTTCACATCATTCAATCAAATACACGAGGACCAATCCTTAACTCCCTCCACACCTCTTCCTCTTCCTATCCGCTGTTCAGTTGTCAAAAAATCGCAACTCCGGTAACGCGTGTGCGCTCCCGTTCCTCTCGCTCTCAAAGAAAACTCAAATATAAGTGTTGTGTGTGACAAACAGACTCTGTGGGTGTCTTACCAGCATTCAACTATAGTGAAAACTCCACTGCTAAAACTATCGAAGGACATTATTATTCAAAGCTCCAATCCTGCACCCGTAAGTACCTACCTACTGCCCTTTTTCCGCTGCGCCCACAGTGACTTAATTAAATGGAAATACCTGGCGTCCAAAACATAGGGACACTTTAACACAACAGTTAGCTAAATCCCGATACAGTTCAACCCACCCTTGAATCTGCTCGCTTGTGATATCACATTGCTTATCTGAACTAATATCACAACTCCCTACTCTCTTCTGAGCAGCTGATAACAACGAAGTCAAACGTTCAGTCAATACTAACACTATCATAGTAACAACAAAAAACATGAGGAAATGAAATATTATTGTAATTCTCAAAATAGTTGAAGATGCCATAATAGGACCCACAATCAATTCCTCCCAGAGAGTGTTGAACTTTATTAAAACCATTACTGATCTGTACACACCGAACACAATAAAGAATAAAACAATAGTAGCACTTAGCCAGTATATTTTTTTAAAAGAATTAATTAATTTCATGTCTTTTTTTAAACTATCAGCGACACGATTGATACTTCTTACATATGATTTAAAACACCGGCAGTAATAGATACCAGTCACTATAGATGGCATTGCTGTTATATATGCTACAGCAGTATAACCACAATAAATTAAATTGATTTGTCTACTGGCTCCATATCTTTTTAACATAATAAATAGTTGGACAAAAAGGAGAAAACTGTGAAATAATATCTGAAAAATATTTGGAAGAAAATAAAACATCTGTTGATCTTTTTCTGATCACAATAATTCCTGTATATGCCTAAGAGATTCTCAATAAACAATAAGTTGTTCAATCACTTCAACGCAGGCATTTTTGTTAAGAATGTTATGTGCCTCGACGACAGCAATATATATAGTTTGACGGAAAATAAATTCATTAGTAAACAATTACTTGACTAATTAGCTGTCAGTCATTTTGGGGACATTTCATTGTTTTTGGGTGTTAAATTAACACACCAGCACATACGTTTTTAAAATAAACAAACTACTATAAACTAAATTAATTTTATTATAGTCAAACACTACTTTACCAATTTTCATAATTGTAAGCGGATGGACTAATCGATAAGAGTAAACAAGCAATGTCTGCTTGTTTGTTGTTTTTTGTTGTTTTTTGTGTGAGACATTTGCGAGTCATAATTTATGTAAATAAAACCCGAAAACTGTAATAATACTTGTACACTTATTAAAAAGAAAATTGTGAATACAAAATGCTTGGTCTTCTGAAAATCAGAATCTTGTATTCTACCACCAACTCTTATTAAATTATTGTTGTCGATTAACGGTGATAGTGGTGAAATTTTGGATTTACTGTGTAACGACTTGTTTTTAACCGACTTCATGTTTTAAAGGTTTATACTCGGTTGAAAATAATTGTTGTTTAGCCATGAAACAGAGGCTATTGAAAGACTGATTTAATTCATCGGTAGTTATAAAGTCAGTGCTTTTAAAATAAGGAAAAAATAATAATAAATCTTTTGACTAAAGCAATCTCTCGTTGGAGTTTAGTAAAGTAACTGGATTAATATCCCTAGAAATATGATCAGATGGGTTTTCTGAAGAAGATACGCATCGCTATGATGATGGTTCTAGGTACGCTGTGAATCCAAGCGAGGACTATACTGCTATCGCACCAATCGACTACGCGAGAAAGTTTGTATTTTATGGCATCACAAACCGTCTCGGTTAACCTGGCAACGTGTAAAGCGGACATAGACCTTAAAGTTGTAACTTTGGATTTTGAGCATAGCAATCTAATACTCGCATCATTATTTTGATTTATAGATTTAACATAAATACAAGCACCGATGCGATGCAACACTGAAAAAATGAATTTCGATAATCTTTGCATCATCGCAAATAACGTTCCTAAATATTTGAAAATTGGCTAAAGTTTGTCCAGCCCAGCGACATCTGTGGCGAAAGAACCGGTTCCGCACAGTGCAGGCCGTATTCCTTCGCCGATCCTGGCAATTTCAGAAGAACGGGTGAAAAGCGATAAATAACTAATATGAACGCCAAGAATTTGTTATTTTCTTTATTTTATATCTGCGATCAGTCTTTATAAACCATAATCAGATGTGTTCTCAGTTCAATGTCTTGTAGAGTGCTTCTTCCAGTGAAAACAGTTACTCTTTATTACAACATAGCTACCATCTGTTGTGCAGCTTCATTATATCATGCCTTTTGAGACGGTTGGAGTCATTTTGGCTCATCAATTGGATCGCTAGTTCATTCGGATGATGAGGCAGTCGCTGTTTGTCCTTCTCCGCAGTCGATCGAATTACTTATTCACTGTGGTCATTTGTAACTGTCGGTGTATATCATTATCTGTGATGAACCAATGAGCATTGCTCAGTATGCTGTTCTGAAGACGCTGAAGCATCGAGATGTTTGAGTTACTAGCACTACTCCACGATTGCAATCAAATTATCAAAATGATCAAATTATTAAAAAAAAAACAATAACTATGAATAGGAATATAAATTAGAGATGGCGTCGAGAGTTCCGTCGGCTTGCAGCGAGAATAAGGTCGTCTCCGCTCAAAAAAATATTTAGAATTATTTATGTTACAAATATTGAGTTCAATGTGTGACTAATTTGTGTTAAAAGTCAAAATCTATCAGTGACATTGTTATCTTGTGAATGTGAAATTTACTGGAGTCTAAAAAAAAAAACACTTGTATTTTATTGACTTGAACATCAGTGTAAAAGACCAAAACAATTAAAATTTATGCCTTTACATCAATTGGTCACCAACTGAATCTTTGAGTGCAGGAAATAAGTGTTTATAAAGACTTACAGTGAATAAAAACTTATATTCCACTTAAATTAGGCAATGATTATATAAACAAACTACAAAAACAAATGTGAACTAAGCGTTTATAACAACAAACCAGTGACATAAACAAGTTAAACTAATCAATAAACACAAAAAGTGAAGAAACAAATCTCAAAAAAAAAAACATAAAAAGTGTGATATTGTGAAGCAAGACGAACAAAGGAATAGTGCAAAAAATTCCTAACGCATGAATCATACTAACCGCCACTCAATTTTTAAAAGAAAGAGTACTTACATTAGGAACCATACATTCAACTAAATACTTAATCGTCCAAATGGCTCAGGGGTAATACCATTCGACTTTAAAGACCCGGTGCACGGATTGCCTCGAGTTCGAATCCTGCTAAAATTTAATCTTTTTGGAAGTTTATTTGTGACCAATATAACAATGGATGAAAACATTACTTTCCGAAACCAAAAATTATTTAAATCAAGCTCTATGAACGACATCAGTCGAGAAAATTCAGCTCTTTTTGACACGACCATGATGAGTCTGCCTAATACATCACTAAACTGCAGTCAAACGATTATTGATCTTCAAGAAAAAGTCAAAACATTATCTAACGATTTACAGAGCGCCCACCAAGAAATAGAAAATCTAAATTCCGAAAATTTTAGATTAAAAACAGACGTGCAAAAATACATAAAAATAATAAATGCCTACAAAGAAATAAGTTCTACAGATACACGACATTTGACTCCACGCCCGGAACACAAACGAATATCTAGCCAGGGCAAGAATATAACGCCTGCTAAAAATAAAAAGCAATTACGCATAACCCCACAGAGAATAAATGAAGCGCCTGTTACAAATAACGAGCCACTACGCATATCACCGCAGAAAACAAATAAAATGCCTATTACAAAATACAAGCAATTGGACGAATTAGCTACACAAGAAACAAACTACAATGAACAGGTAAACATTGAAAAAACTGTAACGACTACCGAAAATATTACTCAGTCAGAATGTACCGTAGTAACAGGATCAGATAACCGAAACCAGAACTTATTGGAGGCTAGTATATCATCAAGAAATCATCAGATATTTACCGTAGCCGAATCCTATATTAGAAAGCAGAAGACTGTAGAAAATAAAGCATCATTACAAACCAACAAAAATCAATCTGCAAACATGAAATGCTACAATATAAAGAAGAAAGTGGTTATTATTGCTGATCAGCAGGGACGCTACGTGCAGAGAATCCTTCAAAAACTATTAGGGGATACATTTTTAGTTATATGTTTCTGGAAGCGAGGGGCGACTCTAAAACAAGTTTTAAACTCCGAAAAATCAGAAATAAGTCTATTGGACAAAAATGACTTTGTTATTGTTCTAGGAGGAGTAAACGATAAAAATCCAGTGGAAACTCAAATTGGTCTCATAAATTTCCTAAACAATACACAAAATACTAATGTCATCGTTTCCGAAGTGTTGTTTAATATCCACTTGAATGTGAAAAAGTTAAATTGTGAATTTAAACTTATTTGTTCTCAATACAGTCACTCAACATACTTAGGAATGAATTACTCAATATTTATACCAGATTATAGCTCTTTAGCATTACATATATCTCAGTTGACCCTTAGGGAAATTTTACGGATTGTTTATAAACAAACCTTTAGTAAGTATTCGATAGAGAAGCTTAGCATTGATTCTGCTCCAACGTATACTGACAAATGTACTCAAACAGATAATCATGAAAATTCAAATCTACAAATTAAAAGTTCTGAAACCAGTAACGGTTTTTTTCGAATTTAAACATTTAAACATTCTTCACCAAAATATAAATGGTTTGATTACTAAATTAGATGAGCTAAATGTACACTTGTATTCATTATGTGAAAACACTAACAAAAATCCTGTTGACATTTTATGCATTACCGAACATAATATGACCGCAGAAGATACTAAAATACTTAAATTACAAAATTATATATTAGGAGATTTTTTCTCACGTAAAACTCGGAATGGGGGGTCGTGTATAATGATCAGGTCGAACCACAGATTTAAAGTTATTTCAGAAGCCAGAGGTTTGAGTATCAAAAATATTTTCGAATGTAGTGGGATCGAGCTGACGGACCACAAAATTGTAATATTGTGCATTTATAGACCACCTAATAATAGACGTGACTGTATAGATCAATTTTTTTCTAGGCTAACAGAATCATTAAGTAGATTAGCATACACAAACAAAAAAATTATAGTATGTGGTGACTTTAATATTAATAGATTTGACAAAAACAATATATCCAGACAATTTGAACAATTATTATCAAGCTTTAACCTGACATTAACAATAAATGAACCCACTAGACTGAAAAGCATGACTTGTATTGATAATATAGCACATAATATTAGAGGTTCAAAAACTAAAGTACTGGAACTTTCACTCTCTGACCATACAGCGCAATTTTTGACTTGTCCAGTGAAGAAAAGTTACTACATAACACACTGGTTTAAAACCAAACGTGACTATTCTGAAGGAAACATATTAAAATTTATAGAATGCATTAAAAATCTCAGCTTTGCTGAATGTTACACTTTTGATGACCCTGAAAAAAGCTTTGACACATTTCATAGTTTATTTAAACTATTTTATGACTTATGTTTCCCTGAAATACGCGTAAAAATACCGATTGCCAAGAAGCCCGCATGGTTAAGTAAGGGTATACGGATATGTTCGAAACGCAAACGCCAATTATTATGGAAGTATAGGCTAACTTCGAATCCAAATGATAAAACAAAATTTAAAGACTATTCAAAAAGGCTCAGGATTATAATCAAAAAAACCCAAAAAGCCCAAAATAATTATTATATTAATTCATCTACAAACAAGGGAAAGGCTATATGGAAAATAGTAAATAATTATAAAACATTAACACCAAAAGAAAATATAAAGCAAATAAGAGTACATGACCAACTCATTACACGGCCAAAGGAAATAGCACAATCATTCAACAACTACTTCGTTGATGACATACAGTCTATCTCCAAAGGTTCAGTTACAAAAGCAACAACCCTTAATAAAAATTCCAATTCCATTTTTTTAAAACCAACAAATCCATACGAAATAGATCAAATTATAAAAGGACTAAACAACACTAATAGTACAGGATATGACGAAATAAGTACAAGAATAATAAAACGAGTATCTAGATACATAGCTCCAGTCATTAGTAACATTATAAATCAATGTCTAGAAGGTGGAGTTTTTCCTTCAAAACTAAAAACAACTATTATAAATCCATTATTTAAAAAAGAAGATAGGGAGGATATGCGTTTTTACAGACCCATTGCGTTAATACCAGTGATGGCAAAAATTTTCGAAAGGGTTATATATAACAATTTATACAACTACTTTGAGGTGAATAACTTATTTACTAATGAACAATTTGGTTTTCGTAAAGGAAGATCCACCAGCGATGCTTTCTTTAACTTTCTTAAGAAAGTAATGACAGGATTAGACAATAAGCAAAAAATAACAGCTATTTTTATGGATATGACTAAAGCGTTTGATTATGTGGATCATAATATCCTACTAAACAAATTAGAGAGATATGGGATAAGAGGGAATGCCTTAAATCTTATTAAATCATATTTATCAAATAGGTTTCAAATTACTCAAATAACGAGACTACATAAAGACACAAAATTTGAACATATATATATGTCAGACCCTAAACTTGTTAAATTTGGAGTTCCCCAGGGAAGTATCCTTGGACCTCTTTTGTTCATTATATACATTAATGACCTACCAAGGTCTATAGGCCAGGAAATTATATTATTTGCCGATGATAGCACGGCTATTTTTGCTGATAGTGGTCAAGAAGGATTTGAAATACAGGTGAATAAATCCCTAGAGAATATTATAAACTGGTTGACAGTGAATAATTTAAAAATAAACATTGACAAAACAAATTATATGACCTTCACTAATAAAAATACGAAGTCAAATAAAATCAATCTAAACTATAAAGGCAAAACAATAAAACAGGTCAATAACACAAAGTTTCTGGGGATCCATATTGACTCGGAACTAAATTGGAAATTGCATGTGGATGAAGTATGTAAAAAACTTAACCAGTTTTCATATGCTCTCTACGTACTTCGGAAAGTCGTTAATAAAGGCGTACTGCTAAATGTTTATCATGCATATGTAGGTTCTGCACTTAAGTATGGTATTTTGTGCTGGGGTAACTCTACTAACAGAGAATTTGCATTCAAAGCCCAAAAAAATGCATCAGAAGCATTTGTGGGCTTAAACAAACCGATTCATGCAGAGAGCACTTCAGAAGGTTAAAAATCTTAACCCTAACGTCAATTTATATCTTGGAAGCAGCATCAATCACAAAACGCGATATCAGTAATTTCGAAACAATGAGAAGTACAAGACATAAAAATGAACTTAGGTCAGTTAAATGCAGAACAGTTAAGTTTCAATCCAGTATATTTGGTATGGGTGTTAAAATTTATAATAAATTACCAGACTGTATTAAAAATATTGAAAGACTAACTACATTTAAATACAAACTCAAAGAACGTACTTTCTACTTTTTCAAAAGTACTTTCTGTATCAGTAATGATACAGAAAGTATATTACACAATGAATGAATTCCTAAATGACAAATGTTTTGACTAAATTTTATTGAATATTATAATAATCCACTTAATTATTATGAAATAGTATACTCTGACATTACTTATTGTACTTATTGATTTGAATCTGTGACATAACTTACTTATTCATTTGTTTTATGACATTGTATAATGTATTAATTTGATTTTATGATATTGTAGGTATGGGGTACTATTTTTGAGTTTATGACATTATACAGGGTATTTGTTGGAAATATTGACATTGTACAGGGTATTAATTGGAAGTCATGAAATTGTATAATTTAATGATAAATTTTGCATGCCTGAATTGGTACAACACAGTGGACTGCGCATTCACTTGACACCTGGAATTGTATAATTATGTACTGTGTTGAGCAATAAACATTTGAATTTGAATTTGAATTTGAATTTGAAATTAACAAATTTGATTTTGTCCACACTAAAGATTGCCCTATGGAGCAGGACCAGCATGTTTCCAAGCATTCTTATCTTGAATATAATCATCTAATTTGTAATATGCTTGTTTACAAAGTGTGCATTTAACTAAAGTTTTAAATTTATCTTCATTTAGTTATAATATATCACAAGGTATTTTGTTATAGAATTTAACACAGTACCCCATGAAAGATGGGTTTACTTTAGCTAGTCTATAAGATGGTTGATCTAACTTATCTTTATTTCTCGTATTACAGTTGTGTCTATCACTGACTTTACTAAAGAGATGTATATTTTTCCTTATATACATAATATTTTCATAAATGAATTGGCAAGAAACTGTCATAATATTAATATTTTTAAATAGTTCCCTAAGAGATTCTCGATGACTTAACTTATATATTGCTCTGACAGCTCTCTTTTGCAATATAAATATGAATTTAATGTCATCCGCTCGACCCCACAGTAAAATACCGTATGACATAATGCTGTGAAAGTAACTAAAATAGACCAAACGCGCGGTTTCTACATCCGTTAACTGTCTTATCTTTCTAACAGCATAAGCGGCTGAGCTTAGCCGACCCGCAAGAGATGTTATGTGAGGACCCCATTGCAATTTGTCGTCTAGATTGATGCCCAGGAAAACTTTTTGATTTACAAAGTCCAGCTTTTCGCCATTCAATATGATGTCACATTCGGTACTTCTAACATTCGGTAATGTGAATCTAATACATTTGGTTTTTTTTTTCATTTAGTACCAAATTGTTTGCTGTGAACCAATTTTGGACCTGAAGAATAGAGTTATTCACATCAAAAAGATTTTGTGACCACCGATCTATTTTAAATATCAAAGATGTGTCATCAGCAAACAACACCATCTTCGGTTGATATTGTAGTAATTTGGGTAAATCGTTAATATAAACTAAAAAAAGGAATGGACCCAATATATAGCCTTGAGGAACACCCATTGTCATTTCAGACCCTAGTGAGTTTACGCCATTTACCTGAATTTAACTTGTCTGGCTTTTAAATATGATCTAAGTAATTCAAGGGCTGTATGTCTAATTCCGTTGTGCTCGAGCTTCAACAATAGTATTTCATGGTTAATGCAATCGAACGCCTTCGAGAGGTCGCAAAAGATTCCAATGGCGTCTTGTGCTTCCTCCCAGGCGTTGAAGATGTTCTTTATTAGGGTGACACCGGCGTCAGTTGTGCAACGCTCTTTGGTAAAACCGAATTGTTGATCATAAAAGATGGAATGTTTGTTAAAATGACGCAGCAATTGGTTGAGCATTAAGTTTTCGAAGACCTTACTGAGAACCGGCAGAATTGACACTAGCCTATAATTGTTGGCTTCTTTGCTATCCCCGGATTTAAACAATGGAACTACTTTACTGTGTTTCATGAGGTCCGGAAAAATCCTTGATCGACACTGGTGTTAAATATGAAAGCTAAATAGTGTGCAATAGTTTCAATGATTGGTTTACACACTTTTACAGATAGTCCCCAAAGATCTTCTGTTGATTTAATTTTAAGATCTTTAAAAGCTTTTAAAATAGCCTGGGGGTTTGTATGTTGAAACTTGAACTCCGAAGGGCACACATTTACGTTATTTCTAAGTAAGGCAGCAGAGAGTGCGTGTGAGGAGTTTAAGGCTGCTGTAGTTTTAAGAGGAATATTAACAATAAAGTTTTCAAATTCCTGAGCTACCTCTATATCTGAGCATATGGGGTCATGTGCAGTCGCTAAATTAAATTCAGTATTACGCAGTTTTTTCCTACCTGTTTCATTATTTATTATTTTCCAGGTAGTTTTTATTTTATCGTCTGCTGATTTTATTTTATTGGTAATATACAGCGCTTTAGCTATTTTGCATGTAATCTTAAAGGTTTTTGAATATTTCGCAACATATTTATCAAAACTAGTATTATTCATATGTTGCTTTAGACCATAAAGTTCATATAGCTTTTCCCTGCTTTTACGAATGCCTGGAGTCGCCCAATCGCTAAATAGGAACTTGGTGTAAATACTTTTTGCTTTCAGTGGAAAAGTGTCGTTAAATTGCGTGTTGAGTACTTTCAAAAACTCGGCATAGAAATCATTTGGGTCATCTATATTTATAAAGTTTTTAACACATAATTTACTAGTCAAACTTTTATTAAATTTTTCTAAATTTTTACATGTTTTTTACATTTTTTGCAAAGGTATGTAGGTGCTAAACGTTATTGTTTGTCCACTGTGATCAGATGTTAATTTATTTACAATTTCTTTATTTAGGAAATCACAATACTTTACTACAATCTGTACTTTAAGTTGCATGTTTATTATATTAGCCTTTGTTTTTCAAAATGTTTCGGGGAGTTTTGGTGTTTTGTTACTTTGAGTAGGTTTAGGAATGTCATTATATTGTTTGCATTTATTACTTTTACAGTGTCTTGAATACATCAGTGCTCTGCTCGCCAGCAAATTTTTCTGTTGTATAAATAATAATTTGTAATATTTATGTACCTACAGATTCCCAAATAATTCTGTATTAAGAGAAAAATGGATTCGAATTTTTAACAGAGATGGATGGTCTCCAAATAAAAACTCTATAATATGTTGTAAACATTTCGAATTGAAATATCTACTGCATACAAAGAAAACATCGACGACTCCTAAAGAAAGAATCTATATCTAATTTATTTGTGCCTGTAGGAATGACACTTCCTATCGTATAGTTAGTTAGTGGCCAACCTAAATAGTATTTTGTAATTTGTATATTAATAAAAGCAAAGCATGTATTTTGCCCAGTTTTTATTACAGTTCAATATAACCAACAACGGCAACAACCCTCTAATCGTGTTTCTTATTGTGTTCACCAAGTATCGATATCGATACTGAACATGGACTTATTAACAACACTTTTTAACTAACACATGGACAATTTCCCTCACACATAGATTATTATTTTTTTGGTTTCGCTTTTCATCTGTCTCTGTTTATCTTGTACATACCATATCTATGAGTGATACATTTTTCTTAATCATCTGTCAAAATGTGACATTTGTGACACAATGGGTGCGCCCATATTAGCAACTAAGCCTCAATGAGTCCCAAATAAACGTCAAGAATTTTTCCCACGCCGCCGTGCTAACATTTAAGACAAAATGGCTTTATCGCCCTAACTGTGATGAAATGTGTGACTCAAGCCATGTCACAGTAGGCCGTGCTCGCCGGGCAGCAACAAAAAAGGCATGTCGCGCCTTTAAAATATGTCACATGTTTGACCCATGCTAGCATTTATGACTAATTGTAAGACATGACATAATTTATTATGTTTTGTCACAAACGTCTTGGGTACGCCCATGCTCGCCCTGCTCCATTGGGACAGTTTATTAATTAATTTAATATTATTTCTATTTTTATTTATTCTAATTTTTTTATTGTTATACTTATTTTTATATTTATTATTTTTTTAATCATTTTCTTTTATTCCGTATAATTCTAACTTTCTAAATTTTTAAATATTTCTTTAATAAAACCCCAAAAAAAACCTTTGAAATATAAAAATAGGGGCCCACAAGTATCGGGAACAGGGTCCAAGCTATTGTATTTTTTAGTAATTATTAAAATTTTCACAATAATTATATAATATCTTCCTAACAAACACTTATTATATTATCAAACAAATAAAGAAAAAAAGTGCGCATAAGTCTATGGTCGTGGGACAAAAATTAATTAGTTCCCAGCAAAATTAATAAGACCAAATAAAATAATACGTATAAAAATGTGGCGTTCATACAGTTAAACAACTTATTAATTTTGACATATGACGCGAAACACCGGACTTTCTTTTTGTTTGTTTGTTTGATAACATAGTCAGTGTTTGACACAAATAAACATACTGTACAATTATTGTGAAAATATTAATTAACCCTCAAATTTGTCCAAAATAAACGCCAAGAAGTTATGTCACAAGTCAAGAAATTATCTCACGCCGCCGTGTTAGCATTTAAGACAAAATGGCTTTATCGCCCAAACTGTGATAAAAAGTATGAGTCAAGCCATGTCACAGTAGGCTGTGCTCGCCGGGCTGGTTTAAAGCTGCATTCACGTTAGATTCGGACTCACGAACCTCGGTCTCATGCGGGATAAATACACCCGACAGGTGTTCTGCAAATGCATCGGCCTCCTCCTGAGCATTTCGAGCTCAAGCATTGTTATTTGTTTTTATGGGTGGTATTGCGGTCTGCGGTCAGTAATTTGTTGAATGAGTAGCAGACAATGATTCCAGCTTAGACTGCAATGTATCGTAATGCCAGTTACGGATCAGATCTTTCAACTCAACAATTGCCCTATTCAATGCGGTTGTAGCCGATCTGTTTTACTCTAGTGCCAGATTCGGCATAGTCTTTGTTTTTCCAGTATCTTTTGTTTGATATCTTGTGGATAGTTCGTTAAGTGGTGTGATGGTTTAATCATAGGTGTATTGTCCAGCAGGATACTCGTATTAAATTTGTTATTTGTGGATTACGGTGTGTTCAATATTTTCTGGTGTCTTAAGTTTTATTTTCAGACTAGCTGTCCCACGTCACGTCCCACAGACGGCTTTGCTCCCGTCAACTGGCTACCTACCTACCCATTTACCCTACCATACCTATACAACATACATGATTGTTGCGTAACAACAGCATAAACACGGCCCTCGACAGACACAGCATAGACCCGACCCTAGGGGGCTGGATCACCAATATGCTCAAACTGAGCGCGGTTCAAGTCACGGTTAACGATACTACAAGGGCTATCGCCGCGAAGGGCTGTCCACAGGGGGGGTCCTTTTGCCACTACTGTGGAACCTGGTAGCTGACAGCCTCATCAAAACACTCAATGACAAAGGTTATTTCACCGTTGGCTACGCGGATGACATAACAATAATAATTAACGGGACCCACGAAAACACTCTATGCAATCTAATACGTCAAGCCCTGAAAATAGTAGAGGAATGGTGCAGCGAGCACCAACTCTCAGTGAACCCCACAAAAACTGAACTAATTCTCTTCACAAAGAAGAGGAAACCGAAGACAATGCAACTACCGCGTTTCTTCGGAGCAACCAGCCTTTCAACCGAAACCAAGTACCTGGGCATCTATTTGGACAAACAACTGAACTGGGCAAAACACGTGAATTATATCATCACAAAGGCCAGCATTTCACTGTGGCAGTGCAAGCGACTGCTAGGCAGGAATTGGGGGATTAGCCCCATGATTACCCACTGGCTATACACCACAGTTATCCGACCAATCATCACATACGGCTCGTTGGTCTGGTGGCCCAGAACAGACCTCAGCACAGCCCAAAAGGATGTCGAAAAACTGCAACGGTTCGCTTGCGTTGCAATCATTAGCAGTATGAGAACCACACCCACTGCTGCCCTACAGGCAATGCTGGGACTGTCACCTCTGCACCTTATTGTACGTGAGGAGGCAGCCCTGGCCACTTTTAGACTCCACCTATCAGGTACCCTAAATAAAGAATCCAGAATTAAGCACACACGCATAAAGGAAGATGCGATCAAGCGTAAACCGTTTTTAGCATCACCATGCGATAAAGCCCCAAAAACACACCACTTTAATAGGCACTACAACATAATTCTCACAGAAGAACGAGGTGACTACTCAGGCCCGAAAGAGATGAGAGTATACACCGACGGATCGAAGACTGACTCCGGTACCGGAGTCGGAGTCTTCTCACACGATTTCAATATAAATATATCCAGACCGCTAGGAGGTTTCAACACCGTCTATCAGGCGGAGTGTGTGGGCATCATACAAGCGGTCCATGTCCTAGAAGCCAGGAGGGTTACGGACACCCACATACGGATATTCTCCGACAGCGCATCAGTCCTCCAATCCCTACGGAAGGATTATATTACATCAAAACTAATACTAGAATGTCACAAAACACTAGAACAGATAACAGTACCCAGCCGTAACACGGTAACACTACAATGGATAAAGGGACACAGCGGATCACTGGGCAACGACGCAGCTGACGAGCTTGCGAGACGCGGATCCAGCTCGGTGGTCTACGGACCCGAGCCTATTGTACCCATCCCCTTCAACCAAATACGCAGATGGCTACAAGAATTCACCCAGACACAGGCGGAGGACTGGTGGACTTCGGCACCGGGCTGTAGGCAATCCAAAGAAGCTCTGCCATCTTTGGACAGTAGGCTTACCAGGCGTCTTCTACGCCTGGACAGAAATGGCCTGCGCCTGGTGACGGGGACCATCACGGGACACTGCTCACTCAACAAACACTTCCACACAATAGGCATAACGGACAGTCCTCTGTGCAGGGCATGCATGGAAGCCGAGGAAACCGTTACGCTCGTTTTCTTTGAATGCACAGGTGTAACCCAGATAAGAACACAAACCCTCGGGTCACCCAGATCTTACACGGATGTTTTGACGAAACCAGGAGCTCTAATCGACTTCTGGAGGGAGGTGGGCTGGTTGGAATGAACACCAAACGGCCGCCATGGCCCACGCACAATGGTCCACTTAAGGGACTAAGTGCAGAAACCAAACCCCCCTTTTTTTTTTTTTTTTTTTTTTGATCTCGCTGGGAAAAAATGCATTACGCATACCCACCCATTGGGGGAATGGGGGGGGTATGTGGGACTCCCCGGAATGAATCCGGTATACCCACTAAAATAACCCAGCGGCACTCCCGCATCGTCTTGAATTGGAGGAGGACTGGGAAACTGGCAGAGCCTTTACGTCCAGTCCCCCGCCGACGACCGCCCGCCTTTACAGCGGGGCCTTCACGCCCCTCCCTCAGTGGAGGGGCCCGGGAACGACCGCGAGTGCTCGGCCGTTCCCGCCCGACGAAGGTGGTGACTCGTGCAATGCGAGCGAAGGCGCCCCCGCGCCTGTCGCCCGCTAGTCACCACCAGGAGGTGGGAGGAGACGATCGTACAACCGCCTTCTCCCACCCCTTCTTCGCCTGCGGTGCGGCGGCGCGAGAGGATCGTCCTCCCGCGCCCGCTCCGCCGCCTCCTTCTGCGACATCACGACCTCGCAAAAGGAGGCAACCGCCGCCCAGGCCTCCTCACTCCCCAGCATGGAGTAGACCACGCTGGGAAGTGAGAGGTCCTGCCCGATCACATCGGTCAGGGCACGGCGCAGCTCAGCCCAAGCCGGGCACACCTCCAAGGTGTGCTGCGCCGTGTCCTCCACCGCACCGCAGTGGTGGCACGCTGGGGTTTCCTCCCTCCGGATCCGGTGCAGGTGCGTTCCGAAACAACCATGTCCGGACAACACCTGCACCAGACGGAACGAGAGGAAACCATGTGGCCGCTCGAGCCAGCCCTGCAGGACTGGCCCGAGCGCGTCCAGCGTCCGGCGTCCAAAGGCGGCGGTGGCGAGGTCCTCCGCCCAATGGAGGACGATGGCGTCCCTCGCCTCCCGCCGCACGGCCTCCCGCTCCTCCATGGCGGGGCGCTCACCCAGCGCCCTACGCCGCACCGTCCAATCGTACACTCTGGCGAGCACCCATGCCTCCAACTCCCAGGGAGGGGTGCCGGCCAGAGCGCACGCCGCAGAAAAGCCCACTGAGCGGTAGGCCCTCGCCACCCGCTGTGCAATGGCCCTTTGCGGCCTGCGGATGGCGGTTGCATTCTCCCTCCTCTGGAGGGAGTCCGCCCAGATGGGTGCCCCATACAGGGCCATGCTACGGAGGATGCCGGCATAAAGGCGCCGGCACCGTGCACTCGGCCCCCCGAGGTTGGGGAGGAGCCATGAGAGGGCGTCCGCGGCTTTCAGCAGGCGCGTCGAGAGCCCGCTAAAGTGCGGGCCGAAGCGCCACCTGCTGTCCAGCACTAGGCCCAGATATTTCATCTGGGCCTTCACCGCTATTCGGACGCCCTCCACGACGATGTGGGCATCTGGAGGGCAGCGCTGCCGAGGCCCGTGGAAGAACACGGCCTCGGTCTTGTTCAGCGCCACCCTCAATCCCAGGCGGCGGATCCTCTCTGCAACCAAGGATCCGCCCGCCGAGGCCAAACAGGCCGCCTCCCCAAAGCTCCTCCCCTGGGCAGTGAGGAGAGTGTCATCTGCGTAACAGATGACACTCGTGCCCTGGAGGAGGGCTCCTCGCAGGAGCCAGTCAAAACCGATGTTCCACAGGGGAGGGCCTAGAACCGACCCCTGCGGAACACCGGACTCCGCGCCGTAGCGCCTGATCCTGGCCGTCTTGTCCACAAGGAGGACCTCTCGGTCCTCCAAGTAGCTGGCCAGGATCACCCGCAGATATTGGGGCACTCCGTGGTATCGGAGTGCCTCCAATATGGTAGAGTGGGGCACGGAGTTGAAGGCGTTGGCGATGTCGAATGACACCGCCAACACTCCGCCCCCCGACTCCACCGCCTCCTGCACCTGGACCTTCAGCAGGGCCAAGGCGTCGACCGTCGAACGCCCTCGTCGAAATCCGAACTGGGCGTCCGACAGGTCCGGCCCTACCTCCCGCAACTGGCTATTTAGCCGGGTGGCGATGATCCCCTCGAACAATTTACCGACCTCATCGAGCAGAACGATGGGCCGGCATGCCGAGGGGGAGTCCACCGGGCGTCCCTCTTTCCGGAGGAGGCACAATTGCCCCTCCTTCCACAGTTTCGGGAACCTCCCAGCCGTAAGACACGCGCTGAAGAGGTCCCGAAACCTTTCCTCCATGAGGGACGCTGCGATGGCCACCACCCGTGCGGGGACGCCATCCGGTCCAGGAGCCGTCTTCTTCGCGCGGAGGCTCAGGATCCCCGCGCGAAGTTCCTCCACCGATACCGGAGGGACCTCCTCCTCCGGCGCTGCCACCACCCCCCCTGGGGGGTTCATCGTTGGTGGGGTGAAGTCGGCCCTGCGCGGAAACAGGGACCGGACCACCCCATCCAGTAACGCCGGCTCCAGGGTCTCCGTCACTGGGGGACCAAAGGGGCGCAGTTGGTTCCGCGCCGCCTTATATGGCCTCCCATACGGATCCCTGTCGAGGCCTTCCAGCATCTCCGCCCTCGCCGAGTCCTTGGCGGCGCACATCGCCGACTTGAGGACCGTCTTTGCCTCCAGGTAAGAGGCGTAGAGGCGGTCCTCCCCGGCCTGTGATCGGTTGGTGCGCCGCCGACTCCGCGTGTAGGCCCGTCTGGCCGCCACGCAGGCGGCCCGGAGCCCCGCCAGCTCCTCCGTCCACCAATATACGGCGCGACGTGGAGGCGAACGGCGTGACCGAGGCATGCTGGAGTTGCATACCTCGGTCAGGGACCCTCGGAGCTGGACCGCTGCGGCGTCAACGTCCAGGGCCTCCACAGGGGGCGAGAGCCAGTCCTGGAGGAACGCCGCCTCCTGAGCTGCCTCTCGGTCTAGGCGGGTGAGAGCCCATCGCGGGAAGGGAGATTGGCCCGAATGGGCCATAACTCCCCGCGGGCCCTGGGTGGAGATGTCGAACCGCACGTAGCGGTGGTCCGACATGGTCTCCACCATCTCCACCCGCCAGTTCACAACGCGGGCGGCTAGCACGGGGGTGGCAAACGAGACGTCAACCACTGACCCTCCCCGCTGCCGCACACACGTGTGAACATTCCCCCTGTTTAGGAGGGAGACGCCGCACGAAGCCGCCCAAAATTCGGCGGCGCGTCCCCGGACGTTGCAACAGGCGGCTGGGTTGCCCCAGGCCGCCGACTTTGCGTTCAGGTCGCCTAACACGGCGACCTGGCGTGGTGCCGCCCTCCCGACGACTGCCGTAAGGACCTCGAGAAAACTCTCGAAGTCCCTTAGAGGGCGGTTTGGGGAGAAATAGATCCCCACCAGGGCTATGTCTCCCCACGCGGCGGCCACGTATCCCGGTCCCCTCTCTAAAAGCGAGAGGGGAGGGGAGTCCGTGGCGGGCCGCGACACCAACGCCACCAAGCCGTCCCGATCACCCAGCCAATGGCCAGGTATCGAGTACGGCTCGGCGACCACCGCCACGTCCACCAACCACTCAGCCACGGTCTGCATCAGCAGATCCTGAGCCGCTCTGCAGTGGTTGGTGTTCGCCTGGAGGATGCGATGTTCGACTCTATGCATTAATCGGACATCGCACCCCCCTCCTCAACAGCCGCCGTGGTCCCAGCGTCTGGGACGGCGGTGGCAGCGACAGGCCGGGTCGGCGCCTGCGCTTTGCCCCTCTTGAGGGGAGGACTGCAGTTCCTCCCCTTCATGATGTGGCCCGCAGGGCGGCCACTGGCGGCACATACCGCGCAGTGCGGCGTGGCGGCCTTGCAGGAGGCGGCTTTATGCCCCTCCTTGCCGCAGCGGTAACAGCTGTCCGTCCTGTCTACGTTGGACGGACAGAGGGCCCGGGTGTGTCCTATGCCGAAGCACCTGAAGCAGCGCAGAGGCTGCACTTCAAGTGCCCGGACTGCACCCGAGCTGAAACCGACGGCCAGCCGTCCTTTATCGAGGACGGCTTTGGCAGCGGCGACCGGGCACTCCAGGCGAATGGTGCCCATGCCGCCGCGGCCGGGCCTGATGCCCCGGCCTTGAACCGCTGCGACATCGCAGCCCCCTATGGCTGCGACCGCCGCCACCACCTCCTCTTTGGTGACCGAATCGTCTAGATCGGTCACCTCTATGGCCGCGGACTTCACTGGTCTGGCCACCTTGGCCGCGTCCGCGATGACCTCCTGCAGCTTAGCTGCAAAGAGGTCCGCGTTCTTGCAGCCCTCTGCACCCGGGAACTCGAAAAGCCGAGCCCCAGCCTGCGTCCGGCGGCATGAGACCTTGCCGATCCCCAATTTGGTGGGATCGGCATTGGTACGCGCCCGCATCATGACGGACGCGTAGGTCTCACCGCGCTCCGCAGCCTCCGCGGTGAGTGTCACCACGACGGCTGCGGTCTTGGGAGGAATGAGTTTCCTCTTGGCGCCGGCTGGGGGGGAACATTTCCCCTTCCCTTTTCCCTTGCCAGTCGACTGCGACTGGCTGAAAGGGGTGGTGGCAGGGACGGCTGGGGGGGAGCTTTTCCCCTTCCCCTTCCCCTTGCCCTTGGCACTCGGCTGCGACTGGCTCGGAGTGGCAGTGGTGGGGACGGCAGAGACGACCGCTGCCGTCTTTTTGCCCTTGCCCTTGCCCTTGCTGACCACCTTCGTCCAGCCCTGCTGGTTGGTCGGGGTGGTGGAAGGCAGAAGGGGGTCTTCCTCCCTCTGTGAGCTCGGCACCGGCCCACCCTTCCTCTTGTCCGCCGCGAGAGGCAGCCGGTAGCTTTTTTCCGGCAGGAGCCGGTCCTCTATGCCTGCTAGGCAGGCTCTCACGAAGGCCCTCTCCTCCATCATTACCTTGCGGATGGTGTCCTCAAGATCGAAGGAGGAGGGGCCCTCTGCCGCAGGCCTCGGCTCGGCTTGGGTTGGCGGTGCCGTGGCTTCAGCCAGCTTCTGGTGTAGCTGGCTGACCTCCTGCTGCAGGCGATCGATCCTCGCCTGCAACTGCCGAGTCTCGTCGGTCGCCTGCCTCTGCACCAGCTCCGCAACAATGCTGCGCATGCTCGCGGCCCGGCATTTGAGGGACTTTTGAAAAGTCCCTTTTAAGTTTGAGGACTTAGAGGCGACCACCACTATCTCCTCCTCGTCCTCTGCCGCCATCCGTTCCAGTTCGGCCAGGGAGTGGTCCGAGTAAATGACTCGGGAAGCGCCGTACCCTGAGCTGGCCCGGGCGACGCGCGCCCGTTGCTCCTTGGCGGCTACCCTCTCCTCCAACTCCTGCTGGAGCTGCGTCCGCCGAGCCACGTCCAACTGGCGTTGGGCGTCCGCTAGACCCACGTCATGGGTGTCAGCTGCAGTTGTCGGCTTTTTGGCCTTGGCCTTCCTTGCAGGCTCCTTCGCCGAACCCGAGGAGCCATCGGACCCTTCCTTCAAGAAGGCCCGTTTCCGCGATCGAGATCTTGAATCCACCTCCATTGAGCTGGCGTCCGACGCGATAGACTCGGTGTCGGAGTCAGACAACTCAACCACCTTCCCGCCATAGAAGGCTCGCCCTTCCTCCGACGCTGAAGCGTCGCGTTGGCCCTGAGAAGGGCCTTTTGGGTGGCCCTGAGAAGGGCCCTTTGGTTGGCCCTGAGAAGGGCCTTTGGGTTGGCCCTGAGAAGGGCCTTTGGGTTGGCCCTGAGAAGGGCCTTTTTTAAACCGCCCGCAGGCGTCCCGCGAGGGTTTAGGCATAGCCTCCGCAATGATCGCTGAATCCGCAATGAAATAAAATAAAAAGCAACGATCGCACAGTGCACTTTGGCCGTACCCAGTCTGCCACTCCGTTACGGTGGTCAGAACTGGGACGTTTCCAGGGGATACGACGTGGACGTAAGCACTGTGAGGGGATCCCCCAACCAAACCCCCCTAACATAACTAACATAACATATTGTTGCGTAACGTTAACCGCTTACGCAGTGCACGCAACGGAAGCTCTCAAGAAGAAACAATTTTTTTCCGTTTTTGCAACATTTTTCATTAATGCTCTGCTCCTATTGGTTGTAGCGTGATGTTATATAGCCTATAACCTTTCTCGATAAATGGTCTATCCAACACAATTATATTAAGATTTTTTCAATTCCAACCAGTAGTTCCTGAGACTAGTGCGTTCAAACCAACAAACTCTTCAGCTTTATAATATTAGTATTGTATTAATATATATTTATATACGTTTATTGTATAGTGTTTTCAACTTTTCGCTTTAAATGAGCAAGATACTGATGGTTAAAATAACTGGAGTGCGATCCGAACAGGAATCTGCTCAATAAATTATTATTGTAAAACGACGCCTTACGCCATCTACTGGATTGTGTATACAACACTACGCCACCCAAGTAGATCGAAACACAAACAAGATCAATCGAAGATAAGACGATAACAGTAACAGTACCAATAGACTACTGGTGACATCTAACATTCGACATGTGAAGCGCCCGTGACGTCAAAGAAGGTTACAACCACATACAAGCATGAGATGATGAAGACACACACTTGTCTGTCCAACCGCCTATATAAACCTGCACCACGGAAGAACCAGCACTCGCTTCTAAGGAGGCACAGTGATCGATAGCCCCGCAGTCACCACTGTTGTCAAGTTTGACCTGAGTGGAGGCCCCGTTGCCCTGAGGAATAGCCTTAGCTAGGAGGTTAAGGGATAGGATAGCCCCGCAGTCCATCCCTAGAACTACCAATAGGTTTAATCTTAGTCTAACTTTGTTTGCTAAAGTCTGTAAAGTGTTTTAAGTACATTAAATAAACCCCTACTTGTCATTCAACGTTGGTTTTATTCCACCGCCACCATTACATTATACATTTGCATGCAATTGATACATATTCTGTATAGCTAAACATGTGGACTTTTGATTAATAACTAATTGATGTAACATCTTTAAACCACGTTTAAGGCAAATAAAGACTTATCTAATTTGATTTGGGCTTGAGATAATGTCTCGAGAATCCTTTATTGATGAAAAAATCTAATAGGTATGGCATTTTCGTGGGGTCTGTAGGCCAACAGGTAGGTTTGCACTTAGAAATAGCAGTGAGGTTTTTGTTATCTATGCTAGACTTGAGTTTTGTGGTTCCTCTTGTGGTTGTCAGTCTAGAAACTGTGTTTCGCACTCCATTCTCCCGCAGAGATGAAGCGGTTTCCAAGAGAATAAAAGTAGTTGTTGAACATCGATTCGTCAATTTTATGTTCTGGTGGACAGTATACAGCTGATACATTAAAACAACCGTACACCTCATGAACTGATACTGTCGTAGCTTGTAGAAAGTCTATTCTTAACTCACAAAATAAATAACAATTATTGCTATGAACAATCAATATGGGATTATGGTGATGAACAATCGTTTAAAATAGTGTACAGGCAATGTCTCAACGAACAATTGTAATAGGTTCTGTTAAATTTGTTATAGTGTTAACATGAACGGCCTTTGGGTACCCTAGTCGATTTTACAACACGGAATAAAAATAATTTTATGTAGATAATTTATTTGCCCTTGTGACCTTAGTTGGTTGCACAGTGGCGGCAACACAATGATGATGAATTGGATATGTATGTTTTGGTATGGGTTGGAAAGTGTGATTAGGTAATTTATCTCTGTGGAAGTTTGCTGCCGTGGTCGTAACGAAGTCTTGCTATAGCTTAGTTGCCGGATCCTGACGCTCTTCAACTCTGTTGAGTCACATTCTCCTGACTATGGGGATTAGTGACTTGCAGAATGTTTTGATGCTTTCGTGTCCTCTCACGGTTGCCAATTTATGTCTGCTTGTGAGATATTTGCGAGTCCTATTTTATGTAAATAAAACCCGAAAATTGTGATAATAAGTGTTAAAAAAAAAATTGTCAATACAAAATTCTTGATCACTGTGCGGTGGACGTACAAGTGAAAAAATATAAATCGCAGTCGGTAGATGAAAAAAAAACGGCAGACGCCCTCTTTGTTCCGATCCGCTGCGACTTGCAAGATCACGTCATGTTACTGTAGTGTGTAGGCGCATGCAGCTACGCCAAGTAATAATTTTGTTTTAGATGTCTTTTAGATTTAAATATGCAATATGTGGCATTGTTATAGATATCGAAATTAGTTGTTTGCGATCTTTCTTTCCCTTGTTTCCTATAAAGGCAAAAACAAAATACAAAAAACACTGTGTTCAAAGATTTATATAAACTATTGGACCTTTGTAGTACTGATTTTTTTAATTCAAATTATTCAACATTTTTTTTTGAAAATGAACTATTAAACATTAAATTACATGATTAAACTGCAGGATAATGATAAGATTGTTGACAGCCAACGAGAGTAAAACTGGCAGCATGTACATCCCAGTGGGAATATTGGTACATAACTTGATCTCTATTGGATTCTTCTTAATTAGACGTATGAAGTCCTTTATGGATTTTGTCTCAGCTTCTCGGGAACCTGTATAAAAGTTTAGTGTTTTCTAAAATTTTTTTTTTGTACAAACAGTCATTAATAGAATTAGAAAGTCTTACAAATAATCATTGTATTGTAAAGTCGAACCAAAACCCGACGGAGCTTCTCTCCATGGTTACTCGCCATTTGTGCAGCAAATAACGGAGTTATCGCTAAAGATACGTAGGTAAATAAAATAAATGCAAGTTTCTTATACTCATCAGTATCGCCTTTCTGAAACTTATTTAAAAAACAATTAATTACTATCTGCGTCAAAAACATTTTTAACACAGTAGAATTGGATATTCTCATTCGCATAAAAGTAGTTTGTAAATTCACACAAACGCAATTTTCTCATCGTTTATTAATTTAGATATGAAAAATTTAAATTAATAATGAAAAGTTGCAAATTTCTCTTCGTTGGGATATGATATTACTTAATGGTAAATGGTAATTTTGCCAAAGAAATTTAGTACAGTTTATATCACACTTACTCCAAAACTATCCAAGTAGCAAAACTGGTACGACAGCAAAATGAAGTAAGACAGTACTAAAATCAGCAAATAGAAAAACTGAAACAATAAACAATTGATAAAAAATATTAAACATAGTTTATAACTTATTAGTGACACCTAGCAATCAATATAAATTAAATTAATTAAAATTGTATACCTGGCGTCCAAAACATAGCGTCACTTTTTCACAACAGTTTGCTAAATCCCGGTATAGTTCAACCCATTCTTGAATCTGGTCCTTTGTTATATCATATTGTTCATCGGAACTATTAACACAACTTCCGACTCTCTTCCGAATGGCTGATATCGAAAAATTCAAACATTTGATCAAATGGACTACTGTCATAGTAACAATAAAAAATATGAGTGACTGAAATACTATTGTCATTCTTAAAGTAATTTGTGTTATCAAAACTGGAATCAAAATTGAAGGATTGGTAGAGGCTAGTTTTAAAAGAACCTCAACAAATCGGATGACAGCGAACACGATATATGTTAGCATCATTGCTGTGCTGAACAAGTACATTTTCTTGATAGAATAATACAATTGCCTCTCAAATTTAAAGTATTCAGAGACACGATCGATGCTTTTATAACATGACATGAAAGCGTCGCTGTAATAGATACTGGTCACGATGGATGGCACAGCGGTGATATACGCAGAAACAGCATAACCACAAAAAATTATATTAGATTCGTTAAAGTCATCGGCAACTAACAATAAATACACTTCACCAATAATGATTATAGTGTACAACAAAGTCTGAATAAGTACACGGAAAATAATAAAACATTTCTTTATCTTTTTTTGGCTACTATAATTCCTGTATACGCCTAAAAGATTCTCCAGAAACAAAAATTTGTTCAACCAATTTAATGGAGACATTATTTAATGTTGTGTGTCCAGATAGTGTCCAGTAAAGAAATGGTTTGTCGGTTAGACTTTGTTATGTTTTAATTTTCTAGATTATTGATTCGTTTGTAATAAAAGTGATAGCAAATACACCTATTTCATTTAAAGACATTAATAGATGACTTATTCAAATTCTTGTAAGTAAGAAGCAGACTTGTTTATAATTTTACTAATTGCCTCCCAACAACCAATTATGGTAATACTTATTATAGATAGACTATTCGAAAAAAATATTACTTCTATGTATGTAGGTGGAACCCTAATTCATAAGATACTTTTGAAATTATATATATATTTTTTTATTGACTTATTTGCAACATGAAAATGAAACAGTTGACAGTTGATTTTAGTATGACTGGCAGTCAGTGCGTCCCAAAAAAAGTTTGGTCAATAACTTGATCTCTATTGTATTCTTCTTTATCAGACTTATGAAGTCTTTTATTAATTTCGCTTCAGCTTCGCTAGAGTCTGAAATTTGAAAATTATGTTCAACTATCAATTTATCATTGACAAGAAAATCGTGCATTTTGCCCTAACGGAAGAGTTGTTATACCAAAGATATACCTGGTTTATTTGTTTAAAAATACTCTCGACATTTTTTTTTATTATTTCGCATAGGTTCGCGCTTGACCACGATCTCACCTGATGGTAAGCGATGATGTGGTCGACAGTACACGCTTGCCTAGAAGTAATCTATTCACTCTTGACTTCAAGACCTCTAGATTGTAGATATTCTAAATTTATTACTGGTATAAATATACTTAGTATAAGAATGGAATAGTTGCGGTATATCACATTTTTATTTGTAAAGCTGAGTCTTTTTATCATTTAATACTAAATTATTAGCATAGCGAGAGCTCGCCCGCTATTGGTGCAATACATGAGCGGTGTAACTCACCTCATTGCCGCTCACACATAAACGGCGCCACTATCCGTGCAACGACCGGTTAGCTCAGTAATTTGGACAGACGGGTTGAGCCACTCGTTTCTATCTGTAGGTTCGTCAACTCAACACTTCTGACGTTGGTTGCTCTCGCTGGGCTTTTTATGGTTCACCATAAGTTCCACCTGGTGGAAGTAGACCGCCAGGGTGCCGTGAAGAAGCTACGAGTCGTTCAGAAACGCTCGCCGCGACGCGCCTGCACACAAGGTAAACATAACGAGCGCATCGCGCTCGCAACACGCCTGTTCCAGTAGACCACCTAGCGACGGATTTTCTGTTACTAGCCCCGATGCTGCACCTGCAGGCAGGGAACAGAGTTCCGTGACTGCTCGACCGTCTGGGCTAGCCCTGTTTAGGGTAGGGCACGACATTTCAAGGTCAATAATGTTTGGTTCAATGAAAAAACAATTTCGTGTTCCTTGGTGGATACCAAACGGTGTTAACGAAGCCAAGTGGGGTGCAGCTCCACCGCACCCGCCAAGGTGCTTTGGAGCTGCACCCCACTTGTGTGCGCACGTTCAGGGTGAGGCAGTCAGTTAGAGTCAGGAACAAGGGACCTGGCCTTGGCAGATCACTATCTCACCTGATGGTAAGCGATGATGTGGTCGACGGTGAAGCACGCTTGCCTAGAAGTAACCTATTCACTCTTGACTTAAAGACCCCTAGATTGTAGCTATCGGGAAACACAGACTCCGTTGTCCTCCATTGTCTCTGCTTTCAGCATACACCTGGTACGGTAGGGTGTGTCTACCCCTACTTTACAGACTCTCGGTAAACAGGCGGAGGGTTGGCCACCTTCTGTGGGCGGCTAACCGGTACCTTAAGACCCCTGTCACCCTTTAAGATTGGTGACAGGTAAACTATAGCTTAGGGCTCACTCTAGGGACGTAATCCTTCCCTCCCAGCCGGGTGAGACTGGGAGGGTAGGATTGACACACGTCTCCGGTCCCATCCTCCCGGGGAAGAATTCCCTTCCCGGACAACCGGAATTAAAAACTTCCACTATGATGTCACTGGCATCGGTCTTAGTCGACCTCTTTCAAGTGATCTTCCAAAAGAACTAAGATTAAGAAAAAGAATTATGAAGTCTTTAAAAAGGCCATCGCCACTTGCTCCTCGCCCGTTTCCGGCCCGACCGAGGCCCCTGATCCAAGCAAGGCTAACAAGCCGTTTGCGGATCATACCCCAGCGCGTCACCCCTAACCTCCCCCTGCCCCTCTCCCGGGGCGGCGACCTCTTCCGACGCGCAATCCGTTCGAACCCCTACTGCCGCTTCCCCGCGGACTAGACACGCTGCTAACCCCACTAATGCCTCTACTAAGAAGCAAAAGCACCCGCCTCCTGTATACTTGTAGTAAATTAGGTTACGAATTATCATCCAGTAGTATGTAAGGTCTTGTATCAACGTCAGTATTATTATACGCTTGCTATCGACTCACGTCTATCATTTGCCTAAGTTCGAACTCTACAGTGGCGACAAGGATAAGATAATACCTTCCTACGAGTACAATTGTGTTCGGTGTTACACCGGGTTAGAATTAAAATAAAATCGAGTGGACAGATTGGTAGAATAAGATACTTCGCGATAAAACCAGAACGCATGTTTACAGTATGTCTGCGCCATATTAAAAATATAAATTAAATATTATAAATATTTACTCAAGCACTCAAATTATTAAAATAGCAACACTTACATTCATTTCACATCATTCAATCAAATACACGAGGACCAATCCTTAACTCCCTCCACACCTCTTCCTCTTCCTATCCGATGTTCAGTTGTCAAAAAATCGCAACTCCGGTAACGCGTGTGCGCTTCCGTTCCTCTCGCTCTCAAAGAAAACTCAAATATAAGTGTTGTGTGTGACAAACAGACTCTGTGGGTGGCTTACCAGCATTCAACTATAGTGAAAACTCCACTGCTAAAACTATCGAAGGACATTATTATTCAAAGCTCCAATGCACCCGTAAGTACCTACCTACTGCCTCTTTCCGCTGCGCCCACAAGTTCTGGTCCCTCTCGCCGAATAAAAAACAAAATATACTCTCTCAATCACTCATCTAACCACACACAATACGCAAACGCTTTCCTCACACAATTATTATTTCGAAATTACGGCAGCCATTGTCGCATTTCGCACCGCATCAGCAACCTCGCTAAATCACATCCAACGCACACTCTTTTAGATATTTAATTATTTGTTTATTCATATTTTGATATCCGCATATATATTTAACGCTTATTTCACGCATTTAAAAACATTTAACGCATCCACGCACGTTATATTATTACTAGATACCTATTCTCAAAATGGCGTCAACAAGACAACCAAAAAGGAAGACAGCCAGTGATGATGAACACGAGGTTTACTCAAAACTATCTCTTCTCGAAGCTAAGATGGAGAATCTTTACCAGATTATGCAGAATATAATTATACGATCTTAGCCTAAAGGTTTCCGATCCAACATTTCAATCGCAATTTCTAGCACGCATTCAATCGGTAGATATTATACGATCAAATTTCATGGATACTCTGGACTCGTGTGTTATGGCTCGATTAGAAAATGATCCATCCGCAAAACCGAACTACGCCGCCTTACAATCCTTTGACGAACTGTATTGTTACGTAAAACATACAGCATCCACACTCACACAAAATAATTCTATTAAAAACACTCAAGATAATTCTCATAAATATGATTTGTTGAACCACAAGCTTTGATTATATACTTGTCTAGATAGAGCAATGCAAACAAATGACGCGCTAAAACTGTTTCCAATTGCGCGATATGTGTGAGTACCGCTCGTGTACTTATTGTCGTCAAACTGTCAAGGTATGCGTGTTTAGGGATGCCTGCTCCAAATGATTAACTTACCTTTTTTACATTATTTAATATGATGAAACTTAAACAAAACAGGTTGAATTAAATAATTATTTTGTAGATTAGTGTATCATTTATTTTAGTAACAATAAAAACAAAATGAAAAAAATATACAGTAATTTATAGATCAAAACCCATCTCTTTGTGTTTGTTTTCGGAATAGTTTTCTCTTTGATTTTATTGCCTGGGCTACGTTATCTGATTTACAAATATGGTGACATCTTATTTGCAATTTTTTTTCAATTAATAGTCTTAAACTATCAGTAAAAAATTATGAGCGTCAAAAGTTCCATATTTCAACACTAATTTTAACGCATCTTTGGGCGAAAAAAAAAACTATAAGAAGGAGGAACATTGCAAAACCGCCTTCATACAGGGATAGATTAGTAATTCAACAATGCAAATGATTTTATTTTGAAAATATACATTTAGTCGTTTTTTCATAATATCTAGACTCCCAAAGCTCTGTTTATACAATTTCGCGCGCTCGTCCTAAATCATCATCCATTTCGATACAAATTTGCAAAAGTGCTCATTCGTACGCGAACTAGCTTCTTACAGCTCATCACAGCATCTATCTCATTCGCACGTGTTGTCGGATGGGATAGCATGCATTTTAACCTCGCGTACAAAAAGTTCGTGCCGTCGACAAGAGGAACCTTAACATGCTTGTTTGGTGATGTTGACAACAATCACCGATATTTTTGAAAATCCGACGAATTGAAAACTTCCTCTTTTTTTTTGAAGTCGGTTAAAAAGACACACTGCATGGTTTTTTCACTCAGACATCGTACCTTGCCTGGTACCGATCCATTCTTTAGCCGTCGTAACCCCTTTTTGGTAAAATATAAATCATTATCAGAGAAATGTTCGGAACACACGACTGAAGTCTTGTGAAGTTTCCACTGGCCTTCATTTCGAGTCCGTAATGTCTCTCCAGTAATTTGCTAGTATGGGATCCGTAGGAAATCTGAAACCCAAAATATTAGAAAGAACTAACAAATATACTATTTAGTGCATGACGTGGGGTTGGGTTTATTTTGCATAGGAAAGTTGTCATTTACTGATCAAATATATAATGTAATTTTTAAAATAATAATGTTCTTCTGATCGAAAGATTATGTAATGCTATTTGTATTTTGTCTCCCATAGTTTCTATAAATCTCCCTAGTAATAAACTGACAACACTGGCTAAATGAAATTAACCTACAAATAAAGAATTAAAAAATCGTGTTTTCTTATAATAATAGTAGTTAAATAACAAAACTTAGCGATGAAAAGTGATCTTGGTGTTATTATACGGTTTTCTCACATAATTGCGAAACAGTCTGACGGAACAAACCGGCATAATTTATTATTTTTCGTGAACACGTTACCCTTAGGTGTTTGGAATGACACTGACGTTAGTAAGAAGCGAGTCTACCAATTTTAGTAGACTTTATTTGGGCCGTTCAAGTAGGGTCAATGTGGTATCTAGACAAGTATATAATCAAAGACCACAAGTTACCGCCCCTCAAGTTAGTTTCGTTTGATGGCTCGCCATATAATTGGTCGCCATTTTACGAGAATTTTAAATGTCTTATCAACGATAATCTGCATCTCTCAGACGCCGAAAAAGTTCAATATTTAATAGGTTCTTTGTCCGGCAAAGCATTAACCGTTTGTTCAGGTATTACACCTACCGCCAATAATTATCTTATAATTTGGAATTCTCTATTAGAAAAATACCAAGATACTCGAGTACAAGCTTCCATTTACGTACAACAAATAATTAACTATAAACCAAATCAATCTATCGATACATTCCTCGAACAATTTTACTCTGCAGAAGCCGCTTTACGCCGTTTAAATATTGACGATCTCTCAGACTTTATTATTACTCACGTCGCACTTACTAAACTCGATAAGGAGGTAGTGAACTTGTTCGAGCAATCGCATAGACATATTCAAATACCCACATTCGATCATCTTTCTAAATTTCTTAAAGAACAAAGTAAAATACAAACGCTCCGTAATCCCAGCTCAAATACAAAACCTTTCTGGACTCAGCGCTCCTCAAATAATTATAATAATAATACATCAAATTCTAAAACTACTCGAGCATTCTTCGCAAATACTCATTCACCCGCAATACAAAAACGCTCATGTAAAATATGTAATGATCCTTACTCGCATCCTCTATACAGGGTGTCCCAGAAATCGACGTCAAGCCGTAAATGGGTGATAGACCAAGTTATAACAGTTCTCAGAAAAATACGAAAAAAAATCTATCGCATGTTTTTAAAAAATTATGTTCACTTTAAAAATTTACTAAAAAAATCAATCCCTGTAATGGTTCTTTAACTGCAATTGCTACAAATCCCATAATTTATCTAATTTTTTTATTATTATGTAATCTTGAATAATGCTTGTGTAGATTTTTGCCTAAAATTTAAAGCCAACTCCTCCTACTTAGAAGAAAATTAAACTTTTTCAAAACCAAATTATTCAAATTTACTGTTTCGCCCAACTTTAACTGACTGTACTGAAAAAAAAATTTACTACGCTAGTTTGGCAAGTAACATGAAAAATTGGCGCGTTTAATAAGGATTCAAAAATGGTGTAACACTTGCTAGATTACGTTTTCAATAATTGGTCAATTTTTTTTTTGTAAATAGCCTCGGTTTTTACACAAAATGTCCATACTTCCTTAAAATGACTTTAGCTTACCTAAAGCTTTGCTAAACTCCGTTTCTAGTTCGATAGAGACGTTACGTAATTTAAGAGCAAAGTTATGATAGTGACTCAACCTTTTTACTTTAAGTCAGGACCAGTTTTCTCATCTTAGAAAAAAAAAAAAAAAAAAAAAACTTTTTTAAGAAGATGTCGTGCTTGCATTGCTGTCGAAGGAAGGCAGTTTGAACATTTATTGTAATAAAAAAAAATTAAATCTGATTATTTGTTTTTTTTTTCTAAGATGAGAAAACTGGTCCTGACTTAAAGTAAAAAGGTTGAGTCACTATCATAACTTTGCTCTTAAATTACGTAACGTCTCTATCGAACTAGAAACGGAGTTTAGTAAAGCTTTAGGTAAGCTAAAGTCATTTTAAGGAAGTATGGACATTTTGTGTAAAAACCGAGGCTATTTACAAAAAAAAATTTGACCAATTATTGAAAACGTAATCTAGCAAGTGTTACACCATTTTTGAATCCTTATTAAACGCGCCAATTTTTCATGTTACTTGCCAAACTAGCGGAGTACATTTTTTTTTCAGTACAGTCAGTTAAAGTTGGGCGAAACAGTAAATTTGAATAATTTGGTTTTGAAAAAGTTTAATTTTCTTCTAAGTAGGAGGAGTTGGCTTTAAATTTTAGGCAAAAATCTACACAAGCATTATTCAAGATTACATAACAATAAAAAAATTAGATAAATTATGGGATTTGTAGCAATTGCAGTTAAAGAACCATTACAGGGATTGATTTTTTTAGTAAATTTTTAAAGTGAACATAATTTTTTAAAAACATGAGATAGATTTTTTTTCGTATTTTTCTGAGAACTGTTATAACTTGGTCTATCACCCATTTACGGCTTGACGTCGATTTCTGGGACACCCTGTATAATTGTTCATTTTTTGTTAATCAAGACCCGCGAACTAGATTTGAACTAGTAAATAAACATCATTTCTGTCGTAATTGCCTAGGATTTCATGATACAAAATTTTGTAAATCAATAAATACTTGTTCCACATGTCAACGCAAACATCATACGCTCTTACACGTAGAAAACTTTCATAATATTTTCAAAACCAAACCGATGTCCCCGCGATCGGAAGTCGAACCTAACGCACCGCCGCTGAACTATCAGTGTGTCAACACGCAGTCCGCGCCCCGCGCCGCTCCCCTCACTACCGCTCTGCCTGCCGCGATCGTGTCGAATGTTTCTTCGGTCGCCGCCGCCGCTGATAAGTTTGCGCGCCAAAATTTAAATGATCTTGCGTTATCAATGACCGCTTCTACTTGTAATATCGATAGTAATAGTACTAAAGTTTTATTACCTACTGCTTCTGTATACGTTTATAAAAATAAGAATCCAAATAAGGTTCGCGTGTTTCTAGATACAGGTTCAATGAGTAATTTTATCACAAAGTCGTGTTTTGAACGCCTTAATGTAGTCATTACTCCTGATAGCTCAACCATTCTTGGTATAGGCCAATCTAAAATATCTGCTATTGGATTTACGAAATTTAAAATATTTTCCCGCTTTGATTCACGCTGCTCGTATATTATCCATGCTCGCGAAATAGAAAATATTACCGACGGCTTACCTAGTCTACCTATAGATACGTCAAAACTAATTCACTTACGCAACTTACCTATGGCTGATGATGCATTCCATTTACCGGCCGAGATCGATTGTCTAATTGGCAACGAGTTATTCCCGTTCCTATTAGGAAGTGAAAAGGTTACAATACCCGGTTCATCGGTCGTCGCTGTACAGACTACACTAGGTTACATTGCCAAGGGTAGGGCAGATTGTGATAACCGCTTAGATACTCGCACTCCTATCTTCCAAAATAATAATACATATAATAATAAATCTTTTTTCTGCGCTACCGCATCTAACTCACTTGAAAATCTCACTCAACGCTTTTGGGAATTAGAAAACGTCCCTGATAAAGTTCACAGGAGCCCTGATGATGAGGCCTGTGACCTTATCTTTAAAGCTACGCAATCACGTGATGGTACTGGCAGATATACTGTACAGTTACCGTTTAAAACTCCATATTCTGAATTAAGAAATTCTTACGCTATTGCTCACCGACGTCTCATTAATTTAGAAAAGAAATTAGATTCGCATCCCGATATTCGTAAAAATTATAACGCCACTATTCAAGACTACATAGATCAAGAATATCTGTCCAAAGTTGATAATCCCTCCATTGAAATTCCGCATTATTATATTCCGCATCACGCTGTTTATCGCCCCGATAAACAGTCGTCTAAAATACGCATAGTACTTGATGCTAGTTGTAAAACTTCATCAGGTAAATCTCTTAATGACATTTTATATATTGGTCCTAATTTACAAAGTAACAAATTTGACTTACTCATAAATTTACGCATGTTCTCCGTCGCTGTTGCAGCTGACATCGAGAAGATGTATTTTCAATTAAAACTCGACTCAAAACATCACGCCATTCAACGCATTTTATATAGGTTCGATAACGCTAGTAAACTAGAAACTTACGAATTCAATAGGGTTTCTTTTGGTGTTTCAAGTTCGCCATACTTGGCTATGAGGGTGATTCGCCAACTTGCTGCTGAAAGTAAAGATCAGTACCCACTAGCCGCATACGAGGCTGAAAATCATATGTATATGGACGATTATATATGTTCATTAGATGGAGTTGATAAAGCCGAAAAAACTCACCGCGAAATGGTCGCTATGTTTAAGTCCGGAGGTTTCAATCTTATAAAATGGGTCTCAAATAGTTCTCAATTAATGGATTAAATCCCCGCTTCGCATAAAAATCCACAAAATATTAATTTCGACACAGACGCTAATTCAAACGTGAAAATTGTAGGTATGCAGTGGAATCCTGTAGAAGACACCTTTCAATTTAAAATTAACGCTATTTCTCTCATATGCACAAAACGCACAATTCTCTCCGCAACCGCTCGTCTTTTCGACCCGTTAGGTCTTATCGCTCCCGTGACAGCATTTATGAAGTTACTCGTTCAAGTATGTTGGAAACATGAACTTGACTGGGATAGTCCAGTACCTGCGCATATTGAAAATAAGTGGAATCAATTCCATAACGAACTCACTTATCTCGAACAAATTAAAATCCCGCGTCATGTAGGTATAACTTCGGATACTCACGTGACACTCCTCGGTTTCGCAAACGCTAGTGAGCGCTGCTATGGTGCAGCCGTATATTTAAGGGTTAGCGCTAATGATATAGATCACGGATCTGTTACTCTACTCACCTCGAAATCACGCGTCGCTTCACTCAATAAAATGCCGCTGGCTCGCCTGGAACTATGCGCTGCACTCTTATTAGCTAATCTTCTCACCGCTGTAAAAGATACTCTAAGCAAACGCTGTCAAATTGACAAAATTTACGCATTCTCTGACTCAACCGTAACACTAACGTGGATACACTCACCCGCATATAAATTTCACACATTTGTCGCAAATCGGATAACGGAAATAAATTCTAAATTACCCGCTAAACATTGGTTTCATATTAATGGACAAGAGAACCCCGCTGATATTGTTTCTCGTCCTATAACGCCGAAATTACTTTCTAAACTAGAATTTTGGTTTAACGCTCCTCATTGGTTCTCATCTCCCATATGGCAATGGCCTATTAAAACATTTGAAATTAATTCTAATAATTCGGAATTCATGGAAATGAAAACTACTACTCTATCCGCTAAGGTCATTCAACCTGAAACTACTCGTCCTATTCAAGAATTAATTGATCGCGTCTCTAGTTACTCAAAATTACTTCGCATCGTAGTATTTATTCTACGCTTTTCTAGACGTCTTAAATCTCATGGATCTATAACAGTCTCAGATTTAGATACCGCTGAAATATATCTCATAAAATATGTCCAAAATTTACACTTTTCGGAAGATATGGTCAACTTAAAATTAAATAAACCAATAAATAAAAAAGTCTTAAAGCTTAATCCATTTATCGACTCTTCTATATCTTACGAGTAGGTGGAAGATTAACTCACTCTCAACTCGATTACGGCCAAAAGCATCCGATATTACTACCGCAAAAAGATCGCGTAACTAACCTCATAATTGGTTATTACCATATTTTTTTTAAGTTAATCTTCATACAGGTCCCGCTCTTTTATTATCTATGATAAGACAAAAATTTTGGATAATTTCCGCTAGAAATTTAGTAAGACAAATAGTTCACAAATGTAGTAAGTGTTTTAGACTCAATCCAAAAAATACTTACCCGCCAATGGGTGATCTGCCCGCTTTTCGAGTTTCAGACGTGAAACCATTTGTTCACACCGCTGTTGACTACGCTGGTCCTTTTTTCATAACTCATATTCGCAAACGTGGAATCAAAAGCCAAAAGGCTTATATTTGTTTATTTGTATGTTTAACGACTAAAGCATTACACTTGGAACTTGTTTCTGATCTTAGTTCTGATTTATTTCTCGCCGCTTTTAAGCGTTTTATATCTCGCAGAGGTCCTGTTTCGCTAATATATAGCGATGGAGGTACCAATTTTATTGGAGCAAAACGTAAACTCAATGAAATTTACTCTCTCATACAGTCCAAATCGCATATTAATTATATTAGTCAACAGTTATTGTCTGAGCATCGCGTACAATTTAAACATAGTCCGCCTTATGGTCCGCATTTTAACGGACTCAGCGAAATAAGTGTTCGTTGTGTCAAAACTCATCTTTACAAAGTCATAGGATCTCAAATACTCGCTTACGAAGAATTTAGTACTGTGCTTGTTCAAATCGAAAACTTGCTAAATAGCCGACCTCTATGTGTCTTGAATTCGGATCCTTCCGATATTACCGCATTAACGCCTAATCATTTTTTAAACATAACTCTACTCAAATTCTTACCCGCTGAAGATGTTACCGACATCGCTGATAATCGTTTATCACGCTATCAATTACTCAATAAAATAACGTATTCATTTTGGCAACGCTGGAATAAAGAATATCTTGCGTCTTTGCAAGAAAGAGAAAAATGGAACTCTCCCTCAAAACCTATCGAGTTAGGTACTATTGTCGTAATTAAAGACAATCACTCTCATCCTCTTAGTTGGCCTCTAGGGATAGTAGATGTGGTTTATCCTGGAAAGGATTAAATTAAAATTAGGATTAGATTATAAGAACAGTTAAAGTAAAAACCGCAACTGGTTCATATATAAGGATTTCGGATTTGTCCGTTACCTTCGCAGTAAATTTAATATTACTCAATATTTTTTTTAATATTACTACTCTTATTCTCTTTTAATATCTTAATTCTTAAATTGTTTAGAGGAAACCTCTAGTCCGGGGGAGTTGTCTGCGCCATATTAAAAATATAAATTAAATATTATAAATATTTACTCAAGCACTCAAATTATTAAAATAGCAACACTTACATTCATTTCACATCATTCAATCAAATACACGAAGACCAATCCTTAACTCCCTCCACACCTCTTCCTCTTCCTATCCGCTGTTCAGTTGTCAAAAAATCGCAACTCCGGTAACGCGTGTGCGCTCCCGTTCCTCTCGCTCTCAAAGAAAACTCAAATATAAGTGTTGTGTGTGACAAACAGACTCTGTGGGTGGCTTACCAGCATTCAACTATAGTGAAAACTCCACTGCTAAAACTATCGAAGGACATTATTATTCAAAGCTCCAATCCTGCACCCGTAAGTACCTACCTACTGCCTTTTTCCGCTGCGCCCACACAGTAAATATATTATATTTACTGTTAACATGCGAAAAATGCTTCTATTTAGCATCTTTGATTGGATCACTACAATGTAAATAAAACTTAGACATAAATACCCAGTCATCAATTCTATAGACAGTAAATTATTAGTATCAAAAAAGTGATCAAAGTTATTGACCGTCAAGTAATTGAAGTAATCACTTATCTACTAGTGAAAAAATAAGTCAAAATGAAGCCATCAAATATCCATTGAAACTTGGAGGTATTATTGTACTTACTTGCCTTCGACGTGACATAACAAAACTTACAAAAAATGTCTGCATTAAAGTGGTTAAACAATTTATTGTTGCTGGAGAATCTCATAGGCATATACAGAAATTATGTTAGCGAGAAGAAGTCTAAGAAGTGTTTTATTATATTCCATATATTCGTTCAGACTATGTTGCTTATAGTAATAATTTCCGGTCAACTATATTTACTGTTTATAGATGATGTTTATTATCAAATTAATTTTATTTATGTCGATTTTCTTATATCATCATTCATCACTAGTTTGTCATCGGTAGTGTCTAGCATTTGTAACAGCCGCACTTTCACGTTATATATTGATAGCCTTAACGTTGTATCTAAACGGTTTGAGGGCGACAAGAAATATATTACCTCTTTAAAGCAACTGTATCGATTTGCTATAGTTTTTATTTTAGTGTCTATAGTATTTGCTTCTTTAAGATCTTACAGTGTTGTAATAAACTATTCGCCGAAAGACTATGACACGTATCAATCTATTTGTATTTACTGTATTTTAACACAAACTTTATTAAGAATTATTGTATTGTTTGAAAAAGTTATATTGTTTGTTTTTATTATGATAATAGTTTATTTATGTAAATGCTTAAATTTCTTGATATCATCCGTTCAAGAGAGGGTAGGAAGTTGTGATATTAATTTTGATGAGCAATATGATATCACAAAGGAGCAGATTCATGAATGGGTTGAACTCTATAAGGATTTAGCAAACTGTTGTGATAATGTAACGCTATGTTTAGGACGCCAGGTACTTATTATACATATATTATAGATTATAATATATTAATTTAGACAGCGGTTTTTAACAATGGTTTCTAAATATATTTTTAATAATTTCTTCGGACGCCGGATATTTACTATTTTTTATAATCCGGTGGACTATTTTTTTTCTTTTTAACCAATATAATATCTTTATTTTCGCATATTTATTAATCTTGCTGCACATAAATGATCTACTAAAACGCGGAACCTTTGGGTATCAGACGACAGCACTGTTGCTGAGAGACACGTGTCCGGCGCACGGGCTACTGGGTCTCAGATGCTGTCTCTCCGGTAGGCCATGGTTGAACGCTTGAACCTGTCCTCGAAGGCGGTCTCCGAATGGGGTGATGCCAATATGGTCAGTTTCAATGCTGCTAAGACCCAGGCATGTCTTTTTTACGCTAAAAAGAGCCAATTCCACCCGGCTCCATCTTTCCGTGGTGTAACCGTGCCGTTAACGGACCATCTCGAACACCTTGGTGTTACGTTGACAACGACCCTCAACTTCGGTCCATTCATTGAGGCGAAAGCTCAGTTAGCTGCAAAAAAGTTGGGGATTATTGCAGAGGTGAGACGGTACTACACGCCTGAACTACAACTTGTATATAGCGCAAGTTCAGTCACGCATGATGTACTCTCTGCTCTCAACTCTGGGATGGATCTGTAAAACACCAGCTTGACGCACTTGTGTCGATTGACAGACAGGCCAAAAGGCTTATTGGCAACGATGCACTGGTTGCGTCAAAGCTCCAGAGCCTCGAACATCGACGCCGAGTTGCAAACCTTTCGGTTTTTTATCGGTTATATTTTGGTGGACATCCTTCCTATACGCACAAAACGTTTTGCAATTTTTTTTTATAGTGCGCACAGCTAAGGAGTAGAATTCCCTTACGGAGTCTTTGTTCCCTGATAGCTAAAACCTCTTTAAGTCAAGAGTGAATAGGTTTCTTCTAGCCAATCGTGCTTCACCGTAGACCACATCATCGCTTAGCATCAGGCGAGATAGTGGTCAAAAGCGAGCCTAAAGATTATAAAAAAGTATATAAAATACAATCATAAATAAACGTCAGAAAACTTAACGTTGAGTTTCTCCCAGAAAATTTTAGTAGGTAGTAGATATTTAGTGATTAAAATAACATATATTTAACATTTAATGTTCTTGTAAACTATTGTGCATGTATTATCAGATGTTATTACTTTTATGTTTCAGTTTTTCTATTCACTACTAACGGCAGTCTCATACTATATTTTACTGGCGTACCAAATGTGTTTCTTGAGTGTTTTAAATGTGAGTGAATTTAAATGACTTGTTTTTAGTATTCTTGCCCACCCATTCATTGACCTGCATAATATATATATAATATATTGTTCGTCCCTCTATCTCTCACAAGGTTGTATATTTTTTACTGTTGTACAGGGTATAACAGAAAGGTGTAGTCGTATTTTAAAAACTGGTTTTGCCCATGTAAATAAACAAATTTCTCGAAAGCAGTCATGGTCGAAAACTTCCAAAGTTGTGTGAACATTGGCAGAAGCAGTTTTAAAAAATGTATAATGTTTAGTACGCAAGCTCTATTTACGTGTAAAAGTACAGTTTTATTTAGTTTTGACTTGTTTATTTGTATGAAAATTGAAATACTTTATTTTGAATCATTTACAGAAGGAATACAGTAAAATAGCGATTGTTATAGCTATTTATGTGTTAATGTCTATTTTGCCAATAATTGCTGGGCAGTTGGCTCGTAACCAGGGAGTGAAATTGTACCGAGTTTTGGCTCGTCTTTATAATACAATGATTATTTTTGGTAAGTAAAAAAAAAGTTGTTTAAATAAAATGGCTTGGTGATATAAACACTTTATAATAGACATACAGAACAGTTATTGGTGAATTGTATGATCTCTTTGTCAATAATAAATGGAAAGTTGAACATAATTTTCAAATTTCAGATTCGAGCGAAGCTGACGCAAAATTAATAAAAGACTTCATACGTCTGATAAAGAAGAATCCAATAGAGATCAAGTTATTGCCCAAACTTCCTTTAGGAACGTACTTACTGCCTGTCATACTCATGTCAACTGTCAACTATATCATTGTCATGTTGCAATTTAGTAATATTGTTTAGTTTTTTTTTTTAATTCAAATGAATCTTATCGTTATTGGTTCCACCTATATTCATACATAGAAGGAATCATGTTTTCGAATAGTTTAATAATAATCATAATTGTTTGTTAGGAAACAATTAATAAAATCAATTAAAATTATAAACTAGTTTGCATTTTATTTACAAGAATTTGATAAAGTCATTTATGAATGTCCTTAAATGAAATAGATATATTAGCTTTCACTTTTATTAATAACGAATCTATAATCTAGAAAATTAAAAAATAACAAAGTCTCACACATTAAAAGTAACACATTTTTAAAACATTACTTTACCGGAAACTATCGAGATACAAAAGGGTATAATTTAGACGGTCATCAAAAATATTTTTAAGACTCTAAGCTTAGGCACCAAATAAAATAAACAACTCCAAAAAAAGTCAATTGACTTTATTAAAAGGGCCCTAAAGTATATAATATTATGATCCAAAATAAATAAAATAAAATCAGAAAAATCGCAAACCTCGCACAAATATTATTTTTGGTTCCTAAAATGGATCAACGGTCACCAAATTCTTATACCGGGTGTATTCGTGTTTTTAACGAATTAGTCCAAGAGCGAGCGAAGCGAGCTCAGGAGCTTAGGGCACCCCGACACGGACAGGTTAGGTTCGAACGAGATGACGGGAGCTGAAGTGAGCGAGCAAAGCGAGCGAACTCGGCTCCCGTCATCTCGTTCGTGTTAGGTTACTTTAGACCCTGCGGACGGAAATAGGAGCCCCGCGCAGCGGGGCTCCGTCGACTTTAAAGGCGTCCATATATTTTTTTGGCAGTCAATAATACGAAAAAATGGATTTATTTCATAATATTTTAGGAAACGTTATTTGGTGACCATTTATCCATTTTGGTAACCGTTTAGAATTTTTTTGGTAGTAAAATAGGTACTTTTTTGGGCGGTGTTTAAACACAAGCCGATACAAAACATCAAACAAATGTCTCCATTAAAATAGTTGAACAAATTTTTGTTTCTGGTGAATCTTTTAGGCGTATTACTGACGACCCATTACTGTAACTTTCACTAATTACGGTAAAAAACTATCAGTTCTGAAAAATCAAAGAAACCTTAAAGATAAACCTATTTATATAAAAGAGGACTACCCCAAACAAATCTTGGAAAATAGAAGAGAACTACATAAACAAGTCCAAGTAGAGAGAAATGAGGGGAAAAAAGCATTTCTACGTTATTTAATTTATTTTATTTATTTATTTATAGTTAATTAAAACGATACAGATACCAATTACATTCAATCAATCTGCCTAGCCTTTTCCCAACTTTATTGGGGTCGGCTTCCAGTCTTACCGAATTCAGCTGAGCACTAGTGTTTTACGTGGAGCGACTGCCTATCTGACCTCCACAACCCAGTAACTGGGTAACACGGTACCCCTTGGCAAGACTGGTGTCAGATCTCAGGCTTCTGACTACCAGTAACGACTGTCAAAGATCTTCAAATGACAGCCGGGACCAACGGCTTAACGTGCTTTCCGAGGCACGGAGGAAACTCGGTATGTTGAAAATGGTCACCCATCCACGGACCGACCTCGTCAAGCGTTGCTTAACAGATACCAATTACATTAATTAACTTAAAAATCGTGAAACATAACAATGTTGACAACTATGTCACATAAGATAATTAAATAATTCACATGTACAATTAACATAGCACAGTGGAGTGGACATGTATCAATAATTATATAAAGATATAATGCAATCAATAATTCATAATTCAAAAATAACAATACAATTAGCATGGAACAGTGGACACCCTCGCATACTTTCTCTCACAGAACACCAGACATGCACGCATTAATTTATGCCATTCGTCCGCAAACACATCACATTCAGGATTGGCAGTCAAGAGGGCATTTAGCATCTTCAAAGCACGACACACTGGGGATTCAGCTCTAGCGACCGTTCTGGCTGACGGTGGTGCGAACAGGTCGTGACGGCGATTCTGACGGTGCCCAACGTATTTGCTGGGCACAAAAAGTCAGCAGAAAAGGTCATGTAGCTCAGGGCAGTCAATACGTCCGCTTAGAATTTTACATGCTACCGCGAGCTGATCATAGCCTCTTCTCACCTCCAACGAGTTAAAACCCAAAACTCCTAAAAGATAATTCGTTGGGTTCATATAAGGGAAGAAATGGTATACCCTTTGGAATAGAAATCTAAGGAAGGTTTTCTGTACCTTTTCCAGCATTAACGTCTGCGTCGCGGTATATGGGTGCCAGACACAAGCACTGGATTCGAGTTTACTTCGAACCAGAGTGGTGAACAAAAGCCTAATAACTCTGGGATTGCGGAAGTCACGAGCGTTTCTCAAAACAAATCCCAGGCTTCTGAAAGATTCCCTCGCAAGGTTAGCAACGTGATCTTTAAAGGTCAGACAGCGGTCAAAGGTCACTCCCAAGTCCTTTACGGTGGTGACACGAGTGATAACTGCACCACCCAAACTGTAATCGTAACGGATAGGTTGCAACCCCCGACCGAACGTCATGACATAGCACTTGCTCGTGTTAAAATGCAATCTATTTGTAATGCTCCATTCGTAGATGGCGTTAACATCCCTTTGTAGGAGTTCGCAATCCTTGAGTGTTCTAATTTGCGCAACTAGTTTTAGGTCGTCGGCATATAGCAAGCACTTTGCAAACCTAATCTTAGATATAAGATCATTAATCATAATCAGGAACAGAGGCGGCCCTAATATAGATCCCTGACTCACGCCCTAGCGAGTATAATAAGGCTTAGACTCAAAGCAGCCATGTCGGACAAACTGCTTGCGATCCCTTAGGTAGTCGGCAAAGAAGTTAAGAAAGCCAGACGAGAAACCGATGGCCCCCAGTTTTGAGAGGAGCACATCATTGTCAACTTTGTCGAACGCTTTCCGGAAATCGAAATACAGGGCGTCAACCTGCCCACCGGCGTCCAAGCTACTAGATGTGAAGTCGACATGAATAAGTAAATTCGAGTTTACGGAGCGACCTGGCCGAAATCCGTGTTGGGCATCAGAGAGCGACATATTTATGCGTTTGTGAATAGTAGTATGGAGAATATGCTCAAAGACCTTTGCAACGGTTGGCAGAATAGCGATGGGTCTATGTTCATCGACAGATGTTCTGTCGCTGGTTTTAGGAATAGGAGTGACTCTCGAAGTCTTCCATGGCTCAGGGTACACGCCGGATTGAAGAGCTAGGTTGAAAATATGACATAGAGGTGATGCCAATACATCATTACATCCCTTGAGGATAAAGGCTGGAAAGTTATCAGGACCAATCGAGCTACAGGGTTTGAGTTTCGCGATTCCCTTGACCACATCGGGCGGTGTTAAGAAGGGGAGAGGAATATTATCTCCCTCGCTATTCACCTTTATGGATTTTGGATCCAATTTAGGTGTGTCGAGCAGAAACACGCTGGCAAAATAATGAGCAAATGCCTCGGCCGCTTTGACACCTCAATTAGTCTCACCATCAAGAACCACATTTGGCTCGAATCCACCCTTTGAGCGCAGGCCGGAAATGTGCTGCCAGAACTGCCTAGGATATTTGCCTAAGTTATTTTCAACAGTAGCACAATATAATCTATAGGCCTCCTGGGTTCTCACCTTCAAATTTGATCTTAAGGCGGCAAACTTAGCATACGCCAGATCACACCGCGAATGTTTCCATTTATGATGGAGCCTGGTTTTACGCTGAGTGTCGTTGACGATATCTCTAGTAAACCAGACTGGGTACCGCCTATTACCAGAGTTCCTTCGCTTCTTCTTTGGTACAGAAGAATCAAATATACCATAGATTATTCTGTAAAACTTACAAGTAGCGGTGGTTACGTCGTTGCAGTCAAGAACATCCGGCCACGGAGCAGAACGAACGAGATTGCTTAAAAGTGCGTAGTCCCCTTTACAAAAATTCCAATCCTTACCACGATCAATATTGCTGGGGTCTAATTTTTCATTTGTCTTATTCTGCGGTGCGATGATAGCCTCAATATCCAACGGTGGGTGATACAAATCAATTGGAACCAGTTCCGTACCCTCGACATGCTCGCAATTGATTACAACACCCTCCCGGGCCAACACAACATCTAATTTACTCCCACGCATATTCATCACTTCATTCTTCTCAGTCAGACTACAAAAGCTTAGGAAATAACAGTAATAATTATTAACATTCATAGATGCGCTTTTTAAATTAAGATCGCCTAAAGTTATAATAGTTCCGTTTAAATTAGAGATTATGCTCTCGACCTTGCAGAACCACGACATTTAATCGTGGTCAGTTGCAGTTGGCTTGATGTACACAGTACACACATGTACACTTAGGCCACAGATTGTGACCGTTGCCCACAAATCTTCTCCACAGGCCGTCTCGAGGTCATTTCGCCTATTCATGGAGAGGCCGGGACGCGAACCTAGCAACACGCCGCCACCAAAAGCCACTCTGTCTCTGCGTAGAACACGCCAATCACCGCTTGATAATTCCGAGTCCTCTACAGAATTGTCCAAATTGGTTTCTGTTACGACTACTAAGTCATGTTCGCAGAGTAGCAAGCTTGACCTCCATGTGGATAACTTGGTTTTGAGCCCTCGCACATTCTGGTACAGTAGGCGCAGACAGACATTGCGATCAGTAGGGACGTGCACGGGATGAATTTTAATGGGCTTACTGACTTTCATTACTTGGGGCACGAAAGTTACGGCGCCATGGTTTGACGCAAATATCCACTGCCCAGTTTCCAGTCGCCATGGCGAGCTCAGCCAGTTTTGAAGGCACACCCAACTTAAAGGATGCGTATTTCCCACGAGGTTTGAGTACTTCTACCGTGCACACATCAGTTCCACAGATGGTATTTAGGTGATCACGTACCTGGCTATCGGATGTGCCCTGCTTGACATAGATGAGGTGCAGGTATCTCCATCTTTCCGAGGCTTCAAGATTGGTGATAAATGATAAATGATAAATGATTTTATTTCTGTAAGTAGGTTTGTACAAACACTTTTACATGTCGATAAGTCCTGTGGGTGGCCGGTGGTACCTGGTACTGCTGTTCCCCGCAGAATATTGCCGAACGAACGACGGGAGCGCCTGTGTCGTACTTCCGTCCATACATTCTTTTCTGCGTCAACCATCGTAATATTCGTGACATCAGCTGGCACCGGCATAACGACACGAGGCTTGGGATTATGGCGGCCAGCTGGTTTCAGTTTGCCTGAAGGGTGCATATCCGGCAGATTTGTCTCGCAAATTTGAGACTGAAAGTTCGCTTCTAATGCTATTTCCATTGGTGCGGAGACTTTCTCACCATCGTTTGGCGGGGCAGCAGTTATGATCGCCTCATAATCAATGAATCCAATCAAGTACCAAATCAAAGTTCAAGTTCAGTAAGGAGGAACTATTTGAAACTGAGAATAAAACAACTCAAAAATTTAAAAACTCCGACACAAAACCTCTAAAAATAAAATAATAAGCCTCGTACTCGCGTTGGGGGACCGCCAACGTATTTATAGTATTTTTTGCTTTTAAGAGTTTTGTATCGGGGGTTTTCAAAATTTTTAATTTTTTTTTTTTTAATGCTTTATAAACTACATATAATATACCTAGTAGTAGACTCGCTTCTATCGACAATCAATCGAAACGCGTAATTATGACAAGATATCTTGCGAAAAAACCCAGATTCAAAGAGGGTAACTTTTGAACGGCTAAACCGAATTTTATCAAACATAGCTAAGAACACTCTGCACAAAGTCACCTTTCAAATAAAAAAATCAAAATCCAAATCGGTTCATCCGCTTAGGAGCTATGATGCCACAGATAAAAGAGCAAAAAGTGACTGAATACTTAATAACCTTTTGCTATGATGACACGGAGAAATTGCTTCACATAATTAAATAAATTCTATCACCGTTCTACATCCTTGTTGCGAAATTCGATATTTTATGCTCTTATGGTAACAAATTCCTGATTTAAATTTTAAGCACATTTACCACAATTCACCTACACCAACACATTCACCTATACCTTAACCACAATACACCCACTCATTCGCCACAATTCAGCTACACGTCTACCTTCTTTTACTTGCACATTCACCACCATTCACCCACACATTCACCATAATTCACCCACAAATTTACCACAATCCACATACACATTCACCATCATCCACCACATACCTATCGACTGCTTTTGTTGTTACTTTTATTTTCCTTTTCATTTATTTATTAACTGTTTTTTTTTTTGTGGAAATACATGGTACCTGCCTGTTAATTTTCATGAGGCCACTAAGTGGGGCCTGGTGACCTGTAACAGAGCTTTTAATTATACCTACATCAGGCACCAGCTCTCTCAATGTGAATACATACATTTAAAAACTGATTAGTGCTAAAACCATTGTGAGAGAAAATAAATGAACTTATTATTTTCATTTATTTATTATACTATACGAGTATAAATACTTTTGCATTCCATTTTTAAATATTATTTTATAAAATAAATTTTAAAATACAAAAATGGTAGCCCATCGGTATCGGGAACAGGGTCCAAGCTAGTGGTGGTCAGGGATCCTGAGAGAGGAACCTTCTGAATATACGTGCCGTGTCCAGGAGTACCACTTTCTGGATCAAGCCCTTGATCTAGCTGCCTAACGAAAGCCTTCTCAGATGTTCGTCGAGGCTCTTGGCTATTATGTCATTGGCCGTCACGACTATCGGCACAATGACTGCTTTATTTACATCCCACATGTCGACAATCTCGCGAGCCAGATCAAGATACTTACTTTTCTTATCTCTCTCAGCCTTCACAAGGTTCTCGCCATGGGGGACCGCTATATCAACAATCATTGCACGACACTATAGTCGCTCTATCACTACTATGTCAGGCTTATTGGCAACAATAGTCCTGTCAGTGATGATAGACCGAACCCAATACAACGTGACATTACCATTTTCGAGAACTTGTTCGGGCACATACTAATAGTAAGGCACTTCCGATTCCACAAGATTGTATTGAAGAGTTAGTTGCTGATGGACAATCCTGGCTACAAGGTTGTGCCTATGCAAGTACTCTTCGTTAGCTAGCCGAGAACAACCAGAGATAATGTGGCGAATCGATTCACCCGGCCTCAGCGACATGCCTGACCGATGTCAACCGTGCCATCCTTCACAATAAATCTCCGGTAGTTATTCATCATCATAACTTTATCCATAATTGCACAGACAAAACCTTCGATTGCCCCAAAGAGGTCACCAAAACGCAGGCAGGCTACAGACGGCTCCATACTCTGCCATACCTCCCTGCGCTCCTTCATTAGTTCAATATTTATTATTATTGTTATATCTTTATTCTCTCTATATTCCTCAACTGTCACGATGCCTTTAAAAGGCGTCAGTCTTTTGTTTCGCTAATAATGACAGTTTAAAACAACTAAGTATTTAAGCCATGCAAAACGAACGAAGAGATCCTTTGTTAAAACCTACATTTGTAGCAACATACATAAATAATTTGTGGAGGGTAATTCTTTTTTTCTCTAAATTCCATAATATACCTTAGGAAATCCTGGACAGCAATCGTCATTTTAAATTACTTATTTCAATTTAATTATAATTTATTTATTTCTATTTAATTTTAATTAATTTATTTAAATTTAATTTTAAATTAGTTTCAATCAGAATCAGAATTATTTATTTGCCAGCAATGTAAGTACGAGTTTAAGATGGTACAGAATTGGGTGTTTCCGCTACATTCTGCCTTACGGCATGCAAAAACATTTGAAGTTACTATACAATAATTGTCATTGACTAAGTACTTAAAAGTATCAGAAAATAAAATAAAATCACAAATATCTTAATTGTCAAATATTCAGTCGATTACAAATCAATAAACTTATCTCGGAATTATAAAAAATTGTTATCATTTAAAATGTCACATACATAGTCGATTACAAATAAATAAGCTTATCTAAGAATTATAAAAAAATATAATTTAAAATTTCAATTACAATAAAATTTAAGGTACAGTTATAAATCTTTATCATTCAGGAAGTCATTAACAGAATATAAACATTTTACCAATAGTAATGTAGTCAATTTAGCTTTAAATATTCGAATAGGGTGTTCTTTTAAATTTACCTTAAAGCATTTTTATTACCTACTTGAATACTTATGACTAACATAGTTTTAAGATAATGTAATACTAACAAAATATGGACATTTAAATAGTCTGAATTAAACGATTTTTTTTTATTATTCAACCACGTGACGGATTTAGTCTGACCTATGTGCACGGTGCACCTCTGTATATTCTACATTATTGTGTCTCATATTGCTTAAAACATAAACGCTTTTTAACTTGACCTCACAAAACACAGGAAATTTTATTATGGGAGCCAGAGGATTTGAAAACAATCAATTACTTAAGTCTCATAACTTGACCTTTTCCTTTTTGTATTCTTTAGTAATTTTAAATAAAATATTCTATTCTATGCACTTGAAATACTGAATCCAAAAGATTGAGAAAGTGTCTTATAAACTGATATTACAGGTAAACTTATCTGTTTCCTATGTTTGGTACTACTTGCCTAGTTACAACAACTAGTTATAATAAAACAAAAACTGTGTGGCAAGTAATTAATAGAGAAACTGGAAAGACACAACAACGCGATCAGAATGAGTTGTCTTTGAAACTGATCAAACCATTTCTGATAAGCAAGAAGTCGCTGAGGCATTATAAAATTTCTTAACCAACATTCCGTTAGAAGTTATGAAGTCTCTTCCCTCCTCATCTAAATTAGCTGAAGCTCTTCTTAAAGAAAACTTTACTAAAGACATACCAACCTTTAAAAACCAATATGTATTGATACAATTAAAAAGCGTTCAAAAGTCTTAATATAAAAAATACTGAAGACTTATGGGGGATATCCGTTAGGGAGAGATATTATGGACTCAATTGTTCCTGTCCTAACAGGCATATTTAATCAATGTTTTGACGGTGGCACGTTTCCTGACTTAATAAAACACAGTAAAGTAGTACCAATTTTCAAATCAGGCTGTAAGAGCCCTCTAATTATAGACCTATATCCGTGCTTCCAGCATTGAGTAAAATCTATGAAAAAATCATGCTGAACCAGATATTGTCTCATTTAAATTCAAATGGGATTCTGCATGGTCAACAGTTTGGTTTCACGAAAGGTAGTTCGACAACGGACGCGGGAGTAAATCTCATCAGCCACATCTTGGAATCTTGGGAGAAGTCCGTGGATACCATTGCCATTTGTTGTGATCTCTCAAAAGCGTTCGACTACGTCAACCACAACATACTGATCTGTAAATTACACCACTACGGAATTCGAGCCAGCTCACAAAACTGAAGACCGACGATGGCAGGACCGTATCCGCCAAACCGGAGCTTCTGAGGGAGATCGAGACATTCTATGGGCAGTTGTACACATCAGTCAGCAAGCCCGTTGCGAGTCTAGCAAATGACCCAAGAGCTAGATTGACCCGTCACTATACCGAAGATATCCCGGATGTCAGCCTGTACGAGATTGGGATGGCTCTGAAACAGCTTAAAAACAACAAGGCGCCGGGTGATGACGGAATCACGGCTGAACTCCTGAAGGCGGGTGGAAAACCGGTCCTTAAGGCCCTTCAGAAGCTGTTTGATTCCGTCATACTCGAGGGCAAAACGCCACAGGCATGGTGCAGGGGTGTGGTGGTACTTTTCTTCAAGAAGGGCGACAATGCCCGGCTGAAGAACTATAGGCCCATCTCACTTCTTAGCCATGTCTACAAGTTGTTTTCAAGAGTCATCACGAATCGTCTCGCGCGCAGGTTTGATGATTTCCAGCCTGCCGAACAAGCCGGATTCCGAAAAGGCTTTAGCACCGTAGACCACATACATACGCTGCGGCAGGTTATACAGAAGACCGAAGAGTATAACCTGCCTCTCTGTTTAGCGTTTGTGGACTACGAGAAAGCCTTCGATTCGATCGAGACTTGGGCTGTACTGCAGTCTCTCCAACGGTGCCAGATCGACTACCGGTACATTGAGGCGTTGAAGTGTTTGTACAAAAACGCCACCATGTCAGTCCGTCTTCAGGATCAGACCTCGAAACCAATCCTTCTCCAGCGTGGCGTGAGACAGGGAGACGTCATTTCTCCGAAACTGTTCACTGCTGCGCTGGAGGATGTATTCAAGGTTCTGGACTGGAGGGGCCTAGGCATCAACGTTAATGGCGAGTACATCACTCACCTTCGGTTTGCCGACGACATAGTGGTCATGGCTGAGACCATGGAAAGCCTCAGTAAAATGCTCGATGACCTCAGTAAAACTTCCGAAAGAGTGGGTCTTAAAATGAACATGGACAAAACCCTTTATTCGCATAATATCAGATTCTCAAAATAGCAGGTTCTCAAAATATTAGATTCGCTAAATATTATATTCTCAAAATATCCAAAGTACAATCAAGCACTCATAATAAATAAAATCAAGACCTTGTTTTGCCTTTTTTATTTATTTTAAAATATTTACGCAAAAAGGAATGTAAAACAAAAAAATTGAAAAAGGTGAAGGTCTAAAATTATCATCGTCATTAATAATTTTAGACCTTGGCTTTTTGACATGTGGAATCATAACCTCATAATATAAATAAAATGTAGGTATGCAACGGCAATCGCTCGTAAGGAGTCGCTGTCTACAAAGGCTGTTGAAGACTGACCGACTGAAAATTTTTTAAATAAGTTAAATTATTTATTTATTTAACTATATTAACATATCTAAACATTTTAGTATCGTAATTTTGTTTGAGGTGCAGTCTGTTATTAAGTTATGTTGTCTGTAATGAATCTGACAGTAGAGCTAGGCTCCTCAGATTTTAAGAAATTACAGTAACAGTGACAGTGACAGACAATGTCAAACAAATAAAAACTTACAAGTTGCCAGAATTAGGTACTCATAGCAAAGAGATTTTATGTGATTATTCGTAGCCGAGTCATGATAAGTTGACCGGATATTTTTATCGAACGAATCGAATAAAGTTCATTAAGTATAAATGTAAAATGCACTTTTCGAGTCAAATGTACAAATTCAGCTATTGTGAGAACATAATATTTAGCGAATCTAATATTTTGAGAATCTGCTATTTTGAGAATCTGATATTATGCGAATAAAGGGACAAAACCAAGATCATGGTGAACGCCCATGTAGCACCCACTCCTATCAAGATCGGAGACTCTACACTCGAAGTTGTAGACGATTATGTCTACCTAGGACAAACGATCCAGTTGGGTAGGTCCAACTTCGAGAAAGAGGTCAACCGTCGAATCCGACTCGGCTGGGCGGCGTTCGGGAAGTTGCGTGGTATCTTCTCGTCCAATTTACCGCAGTGTCTCAAGACAAAAGTCTTTGACCAGTGTGTGTTGCCAGTGATCACCTATGGGACCGAGACATGGTCGCTCACAATGGGCCTTATCAGAAAGCTTAAAGTCACCCAAAGGGCAATGGAGAGGGCTATGCTCGGAATTTCCTTGCGTGATCACGTCAGAAATGATGATATCCGCAGGAGAACTAAAGTTACCGACATAGCCCGGAGAATTGCTAAACTTAAGTGGCAGTGGGCAGGGCACATTGCTCGCAGAACGGATGGCCGATGGGGCCGAAAAGTTCTGGAATGGCGACCGCGAACCGGAAGACGATACGTTGGAAGGCCTCCCACTAGGTGGACCGATGACCTGGTTAAGGTTGCGGGAAGGCGCTGGATGCGAGACGCACGGGATCGGTCAATGTGGCGACGCCTGGGGGAGGCCTATGTCCAGCAGTGGACGTCTTTCGGCTGAAATGATGATGATGATGATGGAATTCGAGGACAAGCTGCTGATCTTGTGCTTTCCTATCTATCAAACAGACAGCAAAAAGTTAATGATAATGGGGCGACGACCTCCGAGTCTATAGTCAAGATGGGCGTGCCCCAAGGTTCAATTCTCGGCTCTTTCCTTTTTCTTGTTTACATTAAAGATCTCCCTTTTATGATGGCCAAATTATCGGATATAATTATATTTGCTCGATGCTTCGCTAATTTTTAAAATAGATAGGAAAGATACGGATGTCTTTCATGTCAACGAAAGTCTAATTATTCGCTCAAAATGGTTCGCAGCTAACAATCTTTTACTGAATGCGAAAAGAACAAAATGTCTAAAGTTCTCTTTACCAAATGTGACCTAAATTTAAATATTTTCGGCAAAAAACTTGAAGTTATAACGGAAACTGTATTCTTAGGGATTACTATCGATTCAAAATTGCAGTGGGGCGCGCACATTAGAACTTTTTCGGGTAGGTTAAGTTCAGCTGCATATGCAGTAAGGAAAATAAGGCTGTTAACTGATGTAGCCACAGTTAGGTTAGTATACTATGCTTATTTCCACAGTATTATGCCTTATGGCATTCTGCTGTAGGGATCAGCAGCAGACGTTGACTCAATTTTCATCTTACTAAAGAGGGCAATCCGCGCGATCTATAAAATGAGTCCTCGCAAGTCCCTCAGAGAAAATTTAAAGATCGATATAATGACTCTACCTTCACTTTATATTTTGGAATGTGTTTTGTATGTCCGCAAAAATCGAGGGCTTTTCAAAACTAGAAGCGACTTCCATAATTTAAATATACGCAGTAAGCACGAAATTGTAATATCCAAATTCAGATAAACGAAAACTAGGAATTCTTTTCTTAAAAATAGTATACACTTTTATAACAAGTTGCCAAAGTCAGTTATAGAACTGACCGATGGAAAGTTCAAAAACTATATCAAACGTGTCTTTATTAATAAAACATATTATAAAATCAGGGACTACGTTGAACATAAAAATGGCATGGCTTTGGCTTTAGCTCCTTCTACGCATGCGGCTTCCCTGGTAACTCATAAACAGCACAAATAAGTGGATGTCTCTAGCTATTCTCAATATATATATATATATTGTTTCTTCTTTTAATGGGACTTTTTACAATGGTTTTCAAACCTTTGCTAAGAATAGTTACAGCACTGATAACAACATTTGTGCCATATGTTAAATTTAATCTTGTTTTTTTTTATTTTTTCCTTTGTATAGATTCTTTTACCGATTGTTTTGTGAATGTGTGAACATTGTAGGCCTTCTAGATTTCTAGATGCTTGCTAACTTTTACTAACTTTTTATCTCGTTTTACTTTCTTTTTTTTTCTTTTGTTTATATAAAATATAATAATTGTTTTTTAGTTCTTACGACTTATTTTCGGGCCTACGTTGTTCCCCCATATCTAGGTACTAACGCTGTAATATGGAAATATTGTAAAACCAAACCAATTTTTAAAAGAGCAGCCTTGGAGTTTCTTGCCGGTTCTTCTCCATAGGAAACGAACAACCCGAACCGTGCATCTTTTGTCGAAGTTTTATAAGAGCCCATGTAGGCCTATGTGAAATAAAAAAAATGATAATGATTTTGAATTTGCGCTTGTCCGGTTGGCTGTGGTAAGTTTCTTGTATATATAGTTCGTCGCACTAAGTAGTGCAAAAGAGCGCTATGCGCTGCCACTGACAACCGTGGAGATGGTAAAAAAAAAAAAACGACTGTCGTGCCAGTGATACGAAGAATAAATACTTATTAACGACTAATAAATCTATGGAACAGTAACACAAAATTAAATGAAAAAGATATGAATATAGCTTTTAATTGAGTTAATTTTAAAATCGACAGTGACATGAACAATATAAACATAGGAACAATAACGAAAATAAAACATTGTTAAAAAACATTATTGAACTGCATTATAACAATAATATTGTTGACCGCCAACGTGAGTATAACTGGCAGCATATACATCCCAGCAGGAGTATTGGACAATAACTTGATCTCTATTGGATTCTTCTTTATTAGACGTATGAAGTCCTTTATCATTTTGCTTCAGCTTCACATGAATCTAGAATTAAATTAAATCATTCAGTTGCCAGTGATTGCAAAAAATATACAGATAAAAAGTTGTATCGTTTTATCGGTCCTTTTCTTAAAGTCTCTTCGTAGCAGCTAGGACAGTAAACTATGTATCCTTATTCAGAATAAGAATAATGAGGATCAGGGTAGATGTCGATTCAGGACGCCCTTATTTGTGTTCTTGTAATAAATATAATTAGGTTACGTTCAGTGCCACTGCCATGAATAAAAAGGGCCTAGAAGCAGTCACACCAAATATTATAATTGTGTTACAAAGTCGAGCTAACACTCTGTGGAACTTTACTCCTTGGTTACGAGTCCATTGTCCAGCAACGATTGGCAACATCGTGATTGCTACGAAACTTAATGCAACGAATACTAATCTTAGCCATTATACAGTCCTAGTCACTATTGTGGCCCACTATTTTATTTCTAATATCCTCTCTGTAATTTGTAAAATAAATAAGAATTGAAAGGTAGATACTTAAGACGAATTATGCATGACGTAACGCAGCGTCGAAATTCACTTTTCCTAGGTTACTTGCTTCAATGGTTGAAAATCGACAATGTAAAACAACCCGGACCCGCTATTTTTGGTCCTTCCGACCATAAATAGCGGTGTGTAATCGGAAAGATTAAAAACTCGAGTATCTCAGGTCCGAGTTTCACAGGTCCGTGTCTCAAGTGAAATCTGTTTGTCATTTGGCTTACGTATGTATCATAATATATGGCAAACACGCTCTTAGAAGCCCCGATCGCAGGTTAGAAATATAATTTCTCTGAAAACTACAAACAACCCAAACTATACTTACATTTGAAACAATGTTGTTGCACATATGGTTTATCAGCAACATATAATATGACATTGACATTAGTAACGAAAAGATAAATTGAAACATAAGAACAATATTACTAAGAATTAAAATTGATTGAAATAATGCCTGTAAAAAATTCCTTAACGAAACCATACTCTCTTGCTGTCGACGTCGTCCTTGTGATTAGTCTTTGCATCTTAGAACCGTAAACTGTTCTGTGTTCGAAACTTTATTCGATGTACAGAAGCCTCAATCTGTCACGAACTGTTAGGCAAAACATTCAGACAAAAAAAAAAAAAATGTTTGTCTATCAGTCCTTGTCTCTTTCTTGGTAAAACTGTTTAAAAAAATTACCTGGTGACCAAAACATAGCGACTTTTTCACAAGATCCAGCTAAGTCCCGATATGCCAGCCTTGAATTTTCTCCTTTCGATTTGGCTGATCCGAAATGATATCACATCTCTGTACCCTTTCCTGAGCGGTTGATATCTTTAAATTCAGGCATTTGGCCAGTTGAACCACAGTCGTGATAACAAAAACAACTTGATGTTCTGAAAGACTACTTACTGTAAGTCTGATCACACTTTGTGACACAAAAACGGAAATCAAAGTAAATATATTCGTATCCCCATCATATCCTCGTAATTTGTTAAAATTTGCGTAGATCTGTAGAGTGAAAACATGATAGTGTATTGTAAAACATCTGCATGATATTGTAATAGTTATGCTGAACCAATAAAATTTCTTAAGTGAATTAATAAGCTCGTAGTCGCGAAACATTCATAGACACGACTGATACTTCTAATATATGATATGAAGGCGTGGCTGTAGATTATGCCAGTCATGACAGATGACACCGATTTGATATAAGATAAAGCAAAAAAGCACCATGAATTAGTTTAATTTGATTAAATTCATTCCCTGTTAACAAGAAACATTGTTCATTAATAAGAATGTGCAGTTTGAACGAAAATTTAAAAAAAAAAATTAACCTTTTTGTAATCTTCTTCTGGATACTATAATTCCTGTATATACCTAAGAGATTCTCCATGAACAGATAATGTTCCAGCTTACGATAATAAAGTTGAAACATAAATGAATGGAAACATTTTGTATTATAGTTAAGTGACATGGTCTACTTGCGATAAGTAATCACCACCACGCAACACCACACTGGTCAATTATGTTTAAGCAGCCATTAATAATATCATAATATCTATCGATCATTAATCATGTAAAGAATATAGTATTTACTAGTTTATATTCCTGAATATATAAATAAAAATGGAGAAATAAAGACCAGAAAACGGTAGAGGAAAACTGAACAAACTATGAACGGATTAGTGAAAGGTTAAGATATGGCTAGAAAGAAGGTGACTATAAATATCTGACTTGACGGAAAATAGAGAAGGATGTACGGTAAAAGAAAACCCGTAAGAAGAATGAAGATCCAAATTATTAATTTGTATTGTAAAATAATTATGTCAATGAATACATAAGTACCATATGCGAAAAAAAAAAGAATGAGGACCCAAATAATTTAAAGAAGAACTGCAAGATAATCCCGAAGCAAATCACAAAATAAGAAGAATGGATCTATTTTAGTACATCACATAACAAGTAATCGAATAAACCTTCAACTGAATCGAACACACTTGCGAAAAATTAAAGTACATTATTAAACTGCAAAATAACAATGATATAGTTGACAAACAAGGAGAGTATAACAGGCAGCCAGTACATCCCAGTAGGAACGTTGGACAATAAATTGATCTCTATAGGATTCTTCTTAATCATACGTATAAAATTCTTTATCAATTTGGCTTCACCAACTTTGAATCTGAAAAATATTTTTTAATCTTGTATCTATTTATCGAAATATTTTTACAAATATTTTGTAATTAATAGGACACAGATCTTAACATCAATTCTTAGAAAAATGAAATCAGTAATGCTCTCACCAATTATTATCAATGTATTATAAATACGAGCAAGTAGTATATACAGCCTTGCTATTGTAGAGGAACATAATACAATAATTATTATTTTTGTGTCTCGTATCTCGAATTTCTAAATAAATAAAGATATTGAATTAATTTAACAGACATTTTGTTAATCATTACATGCTAATGTTGAAGCAAGAGTGATATTCGAAGAAAAAATAGAATGATGCAGTATGTTCGGTGAAGTTAGTGTAGAGAGGATCGAAACCACAAAGATCTCATGCGTGGTGTGTCATTCGGTTAAGATTGACATCTTAGTAGTCCTCATCTTTACAATAAATGTAAAAAAAAACCTCTAAAAGCGACTTTTTGCGAAACACCATTAATGTCAACCAGAAAAACAAACAAGTCAACCTACTCTTATGTTTGAAACATTCTTGTTGGTCATATAGTTCGTCAGCATTATGTAGTATGACATTGACAGCTTTAACGAAATTATAAACTGAAACATAAGAATAACATTTACAATACCACTACAAAGTTATATATAATTATTTATAACACTACCTAAAAAGAAATACCTACATACGTATGACAACATATACCTGGCGTCCAAAGCATAGCGTTAATTTCTCACAGCAGTTGACTAAATCTCGATACATGTCAACCCATCTTTGAATTTGCACCTTTGAGATTTCACATTGCTCATCCGAACCAATATCATGGTTGCTTGCCCTTTCCTGAATAGCTGATATCATTGAATTCAAGCATTTGATCAAATGAACCACTATCATGGTAGTAACGAACAATATCATTCTCTGAAATACTATTGTAATTCTGATAAAATACTGAGACACAGATACAGATACAAAAATAACGATATCCGTATCACCATCAGCAAGTAAGTTAGGTACTAAAATATATGCTAATCTGTAGACACAAAGCACGATCGCTAATATTATAAAAGTAACGCTAATCCAGCATGTTTTCTTTAGAGACCGATGGAACACATCTTCTGTAAAACATTTAGAGAGACGAGTGATGCTCCCAAAATATGATACGAAGGCGCGACTGTGATGGATGCTGGACAGGACAGATGACACAGAGTTTAAATAAGTTGTGGCTGAAAAAGTAGCATGAAAGAACATTAATTTAGTCACGTCATTTCCTAGTCCTAACAAAAAATGTGCTTCAACAATAACGACTGTAGAGTGTAACATATTCTGAGCGAATATTTGAAAAAATATAAAACACTTGGTAATCTTCTTCTGCAGACAATAATTCCTGTATATTCCTAAGATATTCTCCACATACAGAAAGTAATTAAACCACTTTAATGGAGACATTATCGATTATAACATTGTGTGTCTTGGTGACGAAGTTAACTGTTTTACTGGATGTGTACATTTTGTTATTAGCTTTTCTAGTAAATACCTTTAAGTAATCATCTAGAATTATATTAAAACGAATAAATTATTCATCATGCAATTATTAGTGGTTGTCAGAATAACATTTAACATTATATCAAAACAAGCAACCAATTGTAACCCCTGCATTTTTTTATAAAGCTAAAGTAAAGATATATTTATTCCATAACTGTGTACATTAAGTTCTTATTAATAAACAATAAATTTTTAGTTTCAACAGTCTACCCAAGTCGGCTATGCAATAGTATTTAGAAATTGGGTACTTACAAAAATTGTTTTTTATCAAAAAACTGAAGCAGATTATAAAATACATTATTAATTAACATTGTTTTCAACTTATTTTTAAACATATTTCCATTTAATTGCTTAATTGTTGGCGGTAACTTATTGTACACACGAATAGCAGTAACATAGGTACTTTTATAATATGTCGGGTTTAGTCAATAGTACGGACGTCAAAACAAATCACGAGCACGCCACCTGTCGGCAAATCAAAGTCAAAGTCAAAGTCAAAGTCAAAATTTTATTGCGAACTAAGTGTACAATGTTGATGTTATTTTATGTTGTTACTTAAGACTTAGCAGCCTTTTACAAGCATTGCAATTTTCATCCTAAATTAGCATGCATTAAATATTATTTAGATCAGTAAAATGTCAAAATTAAATGTCAATAGTTATGAATTCAATATAATTATTCAGCAATATTAATGTCATCCGTTTCAGATATTACAAATTATAACTATGATTTTAAATTAATGTAAATAGGATAGACTAATTTTATTTTGTTTTATAGGATAGATCGCCACTTTTGTACATGAGAGATAATCGTTATTTTAAGCTAGCCTCTAAATATTCTTTTACTGAGTAGAAACATTTTTGGATTAGGAATAGCTTTAGCCTCTTTTGGAAAATTGTTGCTGATTTTTCAGTTTTAAACGTGTTGGGCAACTTATTATATATTTTTATTGCCATATAGTATGGGCTGTCACTTAACATTTTAATTCTTGAGGATGGAGCGCATAACCTCTTTTTATGGCGAGTGTTGACGTTGTGAGTATCTTCTACTTTAACGAATTTGTCGATATTTTTAAAAGTAAATAAGCATATGTCCAGTATATATATTGATGGCAGAGTTAGAATTTGATATTTAATAAAGAATGGTATGCAACTCTCCGTATTATCTATTTGGGCTAGAATTCTTATACACTTCTTTTGTATTATGAATAGTTCATCTACATGTACACTATTACCCCATAGCATGACGCCATATCTCAGCCATGAGTATGCGTATGCGTAGTAAGCAGCCATGGCTGTTTGTGTGTTAGTGCTTAATTTAATTTGAAAAAGAGCGTAAGTGAATCTCGAAAGTTTTGTTTTTATATGTTCTATGTGTGACTTCCAATTTATGTGTGTGTCAATATTAATGCCAAGTAGGCTAAATGTACTAACTTCTTCTATTTGCACGTTTCTAAATGTTGTTTTTAAATTGAGAGGTGGTTTTTTATAAGATCTAAATTGTATTATTTTAGTTTTATTACTATTCATTTCTAAGTTGTGAATCTGGAGCCAAGTATTTACAGTTTGGAGGGTATCTTGTATTTGTAGACTAGGGTTATTTAAATTTTTACACTTGATTAGTATTGAAATATCGTCTGCAAATAGTACTGGTAAAGCGTTTTCTTTGTCTAATATTTTGGGAAGGTCATTAATATAGATTAAAAATAGTGGGCATCCTAGCACACTTGGGATTGAGCAAGTAATTTGTTTTTCTTGTGATCTAATAGTTTTGATCTCATTTTTATCATGGTCGTAACTTTCAATTTGTATTATTTGTGTCCTATTATGTAAATATGATTTGAACCACGAATACGCTGGTCCTCGTACGCCGCAACCATATAGTTTAGTGAGTAAGATATCATAAAGGACCTTGTCGTATGCTTTTGTCATGTCTAGTAGAAGCCCAGTTACGTATTGTTTGTCGTTTATATGTTGTAGTGCTTGTTGAACATATTTATAAACTGCTAATGTTGTAGATCTACATTTTCTAAATCCATTTTGTGCGTCGTCAAGAATATTAAACTTTTCCAGGAATATACAGGGTGTTTGGAAGGGAGCTGTACATACGCCTAGGGTAGAAACTAGGGATAGTCTGCTACCTACCCCCGCCCATTATATTGACCTTGGCCTCAAGGTTTTTTTTTAATTTATTATTATTTTTATTTGACTTTTTTATGATTTTTTGACTTAAACTACCTGTAGCTCAAAATCTATCCATGGGACCGGTCGGCTAATGGTCTTGTTTTAATCGTTAGAGTCTTAGGGTCCTATTTTTTGCAGGACCCTAAGACTCTAACGATTAAAACAAGACCATTAGCCGACCGGTCCCATGGATAGATTTTGAGCTACAGGTAGTTTTAGTCAAAAAATCATAAAAAAGTCAAATAAAAATAATAATAAATTAAAAAAAAACCTTGAGGCCAAGGTCAATATAATGGGCGGGGGTAGGTAGCAGACTATCCCTAGTTTCTACCCTAGGCGTATGTACAGCTCCCTTCCAAACACCCTGTATATAGCTGATTGCACATAGCTTTTTCAAATATTTTGGAAAAGGTTGGCAGCAGTGCTATGGGTCTATAATTGCTTGGAATATGCTTGTCACCTTTTTTATGTACTGGTTTAACTAAAGCTACTTTTAGTGCGTCTGGAAATAGGCCGTCTTGGAAGCTTTGATTAATTAAAAACATTAGGGGAATGGAAAGTTCTATTGCGCATTGCTTCAATAAAATTGGTGGAATGTCATCGATACCGCAGCTATGTTTATTTTTAGTTGACCTTATTATATTAATTATTTCTTTCTGATCTACCGGGTGTACATACATTGAACAAGTAGGGGGGTTGACCACGGGTTTTCCAATGTTCGAGTTTGTTGTTGGATTTTGCCCTACCGTTGCAAAAAATTCGTTAAATCTGTTGGATATATTATACGGACATTTTACTTCTTCATTGACTATGTTCAGTGATATATTTTCACGTCTATTTATTTTTGTGTTCCCTGTTTTTGTGTTAATTATATTCCACATTGTCTTTACCTTATTGTCAGATTTTTGCATTTGTTCAATATATGTTAGTTTTTTTGATTTTCTAATAGTCAATTTTAATATTTTACTAAATAGCTTATAGTGTTTTTTTATAACACCGCTTTTGGTTTCATTCAAAATTGTTCTTAAGACTCTTTTATGTTCGCATGACTTTCTGAGACCCTTAGTAAGCCATCCTTTTTTTGGTTTGCATTTTATCCTTAATTTTTGCAATGGTATATATTTATTTAGATTGTGTTTTATTATTGTAATGAAGGATTCGTAATTTGTGTGTACACTATTATTTTTATTTAGTATTATTTTTCAATTTACAGATTTTAGTGATGTTTTGAAACATTCGACGTTATTTTTTGTAAATAATCTTTTTTTGGTATACCAAGATTTACTATTGTTATACAACAATTTATCTACATTCAACTGACGTTTATTGCCTTAATATGGTCTGATAGTCCATAATCTTTGACAGTTGCTTTGTTTATGAGTGGTGGGTAGTTTGTAAAAAGTAAGTTAATGCAAGTGGATGATGTCTTTGTTTCTCGTGTTGGTTCGCGGATTATTTGTTGTAGGTTATATGTTTTCATAAAATTTAAGAACTCCAAAGTCTGTTTATTTTTATTGTACACGTTTAAGTTAAAGTCTCCTCCTATTATTAAGTGTCTATGTGATTTTTTTGTATTTAATTTATGTAAAACTTTTCCTAATTGTTGAAGAAATATATCAATATGACGATCTGCTCTATAAAGTCCTATAAAAGTGCAGTTTAGTTTGGGTACATCAATAGCACTAAATTCTATAATATACTCCTTTGAGTGATTTACAATGTCTATTCGTTCAGTAAAATCCAATGAGTCTTTAACAATAATACAAACTCCTCCGCCTTCGCGGGTTTTCAAAAAATGGACGCTATTTTATATCCCTGGGGCAAGATTGATTGACAATAATATTCATTTTTCCACAATTCGGATAGTGAAATAAAATCAATTTCAGAATCCAAAAGTAATTGTTCTACTAATTCTACTTTGTTTCCGATGCTTTGGATATTTTGGAAAATTAGTGTAAACTTAGTCAGTTGACCTGTTTTGTTTCTTTGTACTTTGTTTCGTTGACTTGTCAATTGGCTTGGCTGAATCAACAACAACTACGCTGTGGCGCGCTTTCTCTAACGACTTGCGAGGTGGGGACACAGAATATAGCAGTTGAGTATTGACCGCCTTGGAGCTAAGTCGTTGGAGAATCAGTATCGATCAGTAATATTAGTGAGCAAGATTGTAACTGTGAACTATTTAAATAAACCCAGTGTATCGAATAATGTATGTTATTTCATTTGCACGACTGTACCCACCGACCGATACACGATGTCTTAACCTAAGGGAATACATCCTGACTTCCCGATGGTTTGCACCTATCGGCCAGCCCTGATGCTACAAATACATCATATTGTTAATAAACGGTAAATTAATGACATATTTATATTATTTCCGAATGTTTCTTTTTGAATGTGATTTGAAATTAAAATATTGCATATTATTTTTAACAAATAAACATAATTCCAGTATATAAATACCAGTCAGTGTCAGGAAACCTTCCGTTCTGAAGACATCTCTGTCATCTTAATGATTCTGTACTAAACATGTTATAAATTGTCTCAAGACATTTCTTCTGAATAATAAATGTGGATTGTACGTTTGTCGATTTCCCCCAATATATGACACGATAAGGTAACTGTGGGTACACATTTCCAAAATAAGCACTTCTAGTAACACTTGGATTTGTAGTTTCTGCTGGAACTGACAATGCGTAGCAGGCACTGGATATTTTTTTATTAATCTTTTCAATATGTTTATAATATATAAATGTTTATTGTATTTTATATAACTATTATGGAACTTTCTATCCCGGTACTTTCGTTCAATAGAAGCCACTGGCAGAAGCTAGTCTAATACAACAAGTTAATTACTACCACATATCACAGTTAGAGAAGCAGCATTGTTTCGAGAGACTGAACGATGGGAATCCTTGTACAAGCTTTTATTTAACTTGCAATTTATGTATGTATGTTGTGTTCGGGTCAAATCTTGCAACTGAATTTTAAAGCAGTTATCCTTCACAGATTAAGATAAAATTTTGCATACACGTTTAGTTTGCATGACAATGTTAGCTTAGTGACGTCATTCTAAATTTAATATGGCGGACGGCCCAAGATGGCGGACTAGTTATTTTTTTGCACTGCCATGTTATGGGTATCAAAAGAAAGGGTTTGCTGAGAAGAATACGAAAAAGACTTGTTTTTTTTTTTTTTACAGACTAATTTTATTCACCAAACCGAAAAAGAAATCTGTTATTATAAAATTAAGTATGCTAAGGCATTTACGAAATAAAATCACACAATATGACTAATTTGCAGCACAATAATTACATAGTTGACAGCCAACGTAAGTATAATAGGTAGCATGTACATCCCAGCCGGAATCTTGGAAAGGCACTTGATCTCCAATGGATTCTTCTTAATCAAACGTATAAAGTCCTTTATCAATTTCGCTTCAGCTTCGTTAGCTTCTAAAATAAAACATGTACATTTGATTTGTAATCTACATTCATACTCAATAGTTTATGTATATTGTAATAAATGTTGAAAGCATATTGATACCTCCCGGATTTGAACCCCTAAAAAATACTTTTTCAATTCATATTTACTTTTGTAATTTATCTTGAACATCGCTGACAAAACATCGTGAAGAAACCTGGACTTTTATTTAATATATGTTTAAAATAGTCAAACCCCTTTGAGTAAGCATGGTGATATGCTCGCGCATTCTCTGTATAAGAGGCCTTGGCTCTGCAAGGGGACAGTAACAGGCTGGTATTATTATTAATAGTTATTACCGATTATTATGATTGTATTATAAAGTCGAGCCACCACTCGGTGGAACTTCACACCCTGGTTATAAGTCATTTGTCCAGCAACTATAGGTAACATCATTAATATTACGTAAGTAATTAAAACCAAAATCATTATTTTCGCCGCACTTGTGTCGCCTTGCTGTAATTGAAAAAGAAATAAAGTATAGATCAAAGCGGCAAGGGTTCTTGTTTACATACTACTGATAAAAAGTGTGTCTCTTTACAATTGAATCATTATCAAATATTCTTTTGGAAAAAAAAAACAAGTGGTTATATACTTACATTCAAAAGATTTTGGTAGAAAATTTGGAATGTCACCGAAATTATATGTAATGTTGACACTATCATACAAAGGTAAAACTGAAATATAAGAATAATGTTATTTTTACAAAACGAGACAAGTCATATCATTAAGTTAAATAGGTATATTTGCATTAAATTACCTGCCATCCAAAACACAGAGTTACTTTTCTACAACAGTTAGCTAAATCCCGATACAGTTCAATCCATCCTTGAATCTGCTCGCTTGTTATATCACATTGCTCAACCGAACTAATATCACAACTTCCTACTCTCTCCTGAACAGCTAATATCAACGATGTCAGGCATTTAATCAAATAAACAACTACCATAACAACAACAAACAACATGATATGCTGAAAAAACACAGTATTTTTTGAGATAGCTTGTGATACCAAAATCGGAACATAAATGTACACTTCCGTTTCTGTGAAACTTTTCGAAAATTCTATAGACCTGTAAGCTACAAAGACAACACCGAAGAACGACGAAGTAATGCTGAACCAATATATTTTTTTGAGGGTACATTTCAAGTTTATATCATCTTTAAACCATTCACAAACACGGCTGATGCTTCTGTGATATGATATGAAGTCGCGGCTGTAATAGATGCCAGTCACGAAAAAAACCAGACAGTTTGCACAAGCTGCGACTGCAAAACTGCAACGAATCAATTTTATATGATCATGGTCATCTCCTCCTAACAATAATGGTAGTTCAACTGTCAGAGCTATTGTATGAAACGTGCTCTGGACATATAATTGAAAAATTATGAGATATTTCTTCAACTTCTTCTGAATTGAAAAATTTCGGTATATGCCTAAAATATTTTCAATCAATATCAAATTTTGAAAACACTTTAACATCGACATTTTAGTTGTATTAATCAAAAACTTTAATGTACCAGCACATTATACAACATAGAGCAAAACATTGTGTTGTCTGACGAAAATAACAACTACAGAAATAGTTTTAGTGGCAGGAAACATTTTAACATTTAATAGAAAGTGTTTATTTAAGTAAGTGGCCATCGATGATGACACATTATAAATGAACCGGGACAAGGATAATTACAAAAAAACATTATTACACTCATTAATAATGCAAAAAAGTCGAGTTGGTTGGACTCTATTGGATTCGATTTCATCAGATCTGATTTGACAAGCACTCGCGAACTAAAGTTCGCCAGTAGTTGCTGAAACTCGCAGACGCATCTGACGAATTCATGGAAAAGAAATAGAGCGAATCTGCTTTAGTAAAAGCCTATGATAAATAGATATTACTTATATTGAGATACAGCAGCTATTACTTTTAATAAAAGTAACAATAATATAGATTAAATTTTGTTCAAATATCATAATCAACACATCTGAAATACAATATACCTACAACTAACGATTTTTATATAAATTGTTTTTAAATATTGTACCAGGCGGAAGTGATCGCTTGATGTAGGTATCTGGAGGTTGTAAGGCTTCTGCTCAAAGCACGCTGACGCTCTGTACCTATAGTTCACTTTCTTCAAGAGTTCTGGAGCCTGGGAGGTTGATTGTTGGCTGTTAGATGTTTAAAGGTGAAGGCTGGATGTCCAGAAAATAAAAGACTTAATTCTTCATGACTATTTGCGATGTTTTTGCAGGGTCTTCAGAACACAAAGTTGCGTGGATTTGACTAATACATTTCAATGGCTACAAAACGATCGATGCGCATGCGCACTATCGTTCTACGAAACTTTACCGTAACAAGGACCCTGATTTCGAATGCAAATCTGATTTTTCATTACAAACTTATACTATAAACTAACAGAACCTCTCTTATTCCTGAAGGGATCAGGACACGACCTGTATGGTTGGATGCGCCCTGAAATGGTCCATTCCATGAACCTTCAACCAGGTTCATAACTAGATTTTTGGACTTATAAGCTATTTTCTTCTAAAGCTATACAGCTTACTCCTAGGACAGTATATGGGTCTTGAAGCCCTTTTACAAGGCTATAGAAATGTACTACTTCTATAGTTATAACTATATCTTCCAGGCGCGTAACTGCCTGGAAGCGTCAGGCGAAAGAAAATGTACTAATTTCTAACATTAAAAGTTAGTTTGTACTCAGGCTATCTGAGGGATCTCCACCCACCAAGCATCATCCGGTAGCCATCCTGACAGGCTTCCCTGTAATAGTTCTTTGGTGCGTAACTTTAACCCTCGAAGCAGAGTGGCAGTGATTAATGACTGAATCCAGACGCCTGCCTGCTGCTCCCGAAGGTAATGCTTCTGAAAGCATACCTATACCTCCCAGGCACCAAATGTGTCTGAAGTTGAGGAGTCCGCCGACAAGCGCATAGAAACCTCTATACTGGTTCATACAAACACATTATCTCAACTAAATGGTGTTTATACACTACGACTACATGAGTCTCATCTAATTACAGGGCCTATGTACATGTCTAAGCTACCTAGAAGTACTAAATCGAGAATAACAAGTTTTCTAACCACTTATTTGGGGGAAATGTGTGTGTATTCACGGTTCCAGGGTGAGATATTATTATCCCTAGCTATGTACTGTTGTTATATATTGTTTTTCAGACATAGATTTAGGGTAAATAAGCTAGAACACCTAGATTGTGTTTTCCTAACAAAGTAATGTGTTAAATAAAGCAACGCGATTGGTGCGCCATCTGCCTAAGCGGATCGCGCACACCACTACCTGGTACCCCATTTTTACAGGGGTCTCGAAGAAAAATAAATAATATTTTTTATTTACTTATTCTAGGTAGTACTTATTCTATTACATACATATCTTACTCTAGTATTTCATAAATAACGCTAGTATACAGGGTGTCCCAGAAATCGACGTCAAGCCGTAAATGGGTGATAGACCAAGTTATAACAGTTCTCAGAAAACTACGAAAAAAAATCTATCTCATGTTTAAAAAAAATTACCTATGTTCACTTTAAAAATTTACTAAAAAAATCAATCCCTGTAATGGTTCTTTAACTCCAATTGCTACAAATCCCATAATTTATCTATTTTTTTTATTATTATGTAATCTTGAATAATGCTTGTGTAGATTTTTGCCTAAAATTCAAAGCCAACTCCTCCTACTTGGAAGAAAATTAAACTTTTTCAAAACCAAATTATTCAAATTTACTATTTCGCCCAACTTTAACTGACTGTACTGAAAAAAAAAATGTACTACGCTAGTTTGGCAAGTAACATGAAAAATTGGCGCATTTAATAAGGATTCAAAAATGGTGTAACACTTGCTAGATTACGTTTTCAATAATTGGTCAAATTTTTTTTTGTAAATAGCCTCGGTTTTTACACAAAATGTCCATACTTCCTTAAAATGACTTTAGCTTACCTAAAGCTTTGCTAAACTCCGTTTCTAGTTCGATAGAGACGTTACGTAATTTAAGAGCAAAGTTATGATAGTGACTCAACCTTTTTACTTAAAGTCAGGACCAGTTTTCTCATCTTAGAAAAAAAATAAAATAAATAAATAACCAGATCTTTTTTAAGAAGATGTCGTGCTTGCATTGCCGTCGAAGGAAGGCAGTTTGAACATTTATTGTAATAAAAAAAAATTAAATCTGATAATTTGTTTTTTTTTTCTAATATGAGAAAACTGGTCCTGACTTAAAGTAAAAAGGTTGAGTCACTATCATAACTTTGCTCTTATATTACGTAACGTCTCTATCGAACTAGAAACGGAGTTTAGCAAAGCTTTAGGTAAGCTAAAGTCATTTTAAGGAAGTATGGACATTTTGTGTAAAAACCGAGGCTATTTACAAAAAAAAATTTGACCAATTATTGAAAACGTAATCTAGCAAGTGTTACACCATTTTTGAATCCTTATTAAATGCGCCAATTTTTCATGTTACTTGCCAAACTAGCGTAGTACATTTTTTTTTCAGTACAGTCAGTTAAAGTTGGGCGAAATAGTAAATTTGAATAATTTGGTTTTGAAAAAGTTTAATTTTCTTCCAAGTAGGAGGAGTTGGCTTTGAATTTTAGGCAAAAATCTACACAAGCATTATTCAAGATTACATAATAATAAAAAAAATAGATAAATTATGGGATTTGTAGCAATTGGAGTTAAAGAACCATTACAGGGATTGATTTTTTTAGTAAATTTTTAAAGTGAACATAATTTTTTTAAAACATGAGATAGATTTTTTTTCGTATTTTTCTGAGAACTGTTATAACTTGGTCTATCACCCATTTACGGCTTGACGTCGATTTCTGGGACACCCTGTATATTCTATAACGCTAGTATATAATTTATGTGACGCCTCGTCGCTAACAAATATAATTTCGAATTGATTTCGAATTTCAGGAGTATAAAATATGGAGTTCTTCAAGGTAGCGTCCTTAGGCCAAATTCATTTCTCATTTACATAAATGATTGGCCAAAGGTGACATAAAGCAAAAGATTTAGTTTGCACTGCCATAGTAAAATGTAAGGGATTAAATACTTATCCATTTGACATTAATAATACTGTAAGTGACATAATTAATTGGCTTAATATGAATGATTTAGTAATCAACCTTAATAAAACGGAAGTAATGCATTTCCACAAAGAATTGAAGCTCCATAAATTTGTGTGATTACAATGGTAACGAAATAGAAGAAGTTTTTAGTTATCCATAGCTATGTAAAAAAGCTATGTGTAAAAATTACCTTTTAATAATTCCTCATTTAGATCTGATATAATAGGAGTAATAAATGATATGTAATTGTCCAATGCATTTTCTTATTTAATACCATAATTGTGCATGATTTTCAAATATTTTTTGTAAATTTTTATTTGTAATCCTGTGCTAGATTTGCACACCATATTTATACACCTCCTGGCATAACATTGCGGTCTGTCCATCAAACATAAGATCTATATTAATTTGCCAATGCTAACAAATAAATAAATAAAAATTATAATATGAAATCTTATGAAATTATTCAAAGAGATTCTTTGAATAATTTAATTTCGTAAATTAAATCAAACAACATTATTATATTGCAGCAAAATAATGGCATTGTTAATAGTAAACGTAACGGGCATGAATCTTCGACAAAATTTTGATATCTATTGGATTCTTCTTCATCAGACGTAGAATTTCTTTATCGATTTCGCTTCCAATTCGTTTGTATTTGAAAAATTACGGTATGATATTATGACGGTACCTAAATGACCCTAGGCTGATAAAAAATAGTTTTTTCTAAATGCTCTATATTTAGTGTTAAAGTCGAGCCGAGTTTTTGTAAAAGAGGGACAACGCCCCGCCATTCGCATTGCTCAATGAATTTCGCACCATTGACTTGGATAATTCTCTTCCGACTAAAGTGAATTCCAAATTATGTTTTGTTTTGTTTTGGCATTCACAGTTATAAAATGATAACTTGGAAGTGGTTTAGAAGGATAAAATGTAACTAAATTGTTACAATTAACTTAAGCTTGTGTGAGAAACCCTTTACACTAATGTATAGAGTATTAAATCAAAGACCGATTAGTGGTCGCGGATAGTGAATATAAATTCAAGAATTAATACAAATACAAGTAACTAATTTAGCAAGCTGAGAAATATGGGCTTGATGACAACACGACACACCGCACCGCACGGCTCTTGCGTGGTTCGTCACTCACGCGCTTATCCAACAATACATGTGCTCTGCAGTGTTATTGCAGAATCGTGTCTAGTTAACAAACGAACGGACGACAGATCCTCTGCAGTGTGTCGTGTGTTAAAAATCGTGTCCGCAAATCGTGTCGTGCGGTGCCTCAAAGCCAAAGTCAAATATATTTATTCAACTAGGCCAAAAAGCGACACTTTAGAAACGTCAAAGAATTAAAATTAACAAGTAATAAAATAAAAATTGATTCTACCGTGCATTCGGAAAAGTAGCTTATTATGGAGAAGAACACACAAGAAACTCCATACTTAACCTTTTTAAAAAACAAAAGTGTTTTACAGTATTTACATAAGTACATATATTAATAAATTCATATATGTGAGGACGATGCACCCATAATAGCACTATACACTATACTACGTACAGGTATAAATTATTATAAGCATTAACAGGTAAATTCATTAATTTGATAAATAGGAACATGGTTCTCACATACTTACAAATATTACAAACATAGGTAAAATACCTAATTCAAACCAACGGAACAGAGTGTGAGTCAAATTCTTAAAAAAAAAAAAACAAAAAAATAACAATAACTATGAATAGGAATACAAATTAACAAATTTGATTTTGTCCACGCTAAAGATTGCCCTATGGAGCAGGACCAGCATGTTTCCAAGCATTCTTATCTTGAATATAATCATCTAATTTGTAATATGCTTGTTTACAAAGTGTGCTTTTAACTAAAGTTTTAAATTTACCTTCATTTAGTTTTAATATATCACAAGGTATTTTGTTATAGAATTTGACACCCCATGAAAGATGAGTTTACTTAACTAGTCTATAAGATGGTTGATCTAACTTATCTTTATTTCTCGTATTACAATTGTGTCTATCACTGACTTTACTAAAGAGATGTATATTTTTCCTTACATACATAATATTTTCATAAATGAATTGGCAAGAAACTGTCATAATATTAATATTTTTAAATAGTTCCCTAAGAGATTCTCGATGACCTAACTTATATATTGCTCTGACAGCTCTCTTTTGCAATATAAATATGGATTCAATGTCAGCCGCTCGACCCCACAGTAAAATACCGTATGACATAATGCTGTGAAAGTAACTAAAATAGACCAAACGCACGGTTTCTACATTCGTTAACTGTCTTATCTTTCTAACAGCATAAGCGGCTGAGCTTAGCCGACCCGCAAGAGATGTTATGTGAGGACCCCATTGCAATTTGTCGTCTAGAGTGATTCCCAGGAAAACTGTTTGATTTACAAAGTCCAGCTTTTCGCCATTTAATATGATGTCGCATTCGGTACTTCTAACATTCGGTAATGTGAATCTAATACATTTGTTTTTTTTTCATTTAGTACCAAATTGTTTGTTGTTAACCAATTTTGGACCTGTAGAATAGAGTTATTCACATCAAAAAGATTTTGTGACCGCCGATGTATTTTAAATATCAAAGATCATCAGCAAACAACACCATCTTCGGTTGATTGTTCACGAGGCGGTGCCCGCCACTGCACCCGCGGCGCGTATCGTTTAACGTTGCACGTGGCGGGCATTGAATTATTTACTAACAAAATCGATGATGTCGTACTCCACTGCTAACGGTGGCTCACGTCTGCGATTTCCAAGCAAAATTGGCAGAAGGTTCCGCCTCGGGTGCCTCTTTGGGCGCAGTAGTGGGTATCGTCGTATGTTCGTAAGAGCGCGTGAATTAAGTAAGCGACAACGGAAGAGTTTAAAAATAAACTTTATTTGATCCCAGTTACAGCAAGACAGTAATTACTTAATTCTACAAAATGTTGATCTTATATACTAATCTTATTGCTAACCAATCATCTCTGCTAATGACGCATGTCCTAGATATTATATGCTGACATATAGCTGTTATTCTAATATAATATAATTATTGGCTGATGAAGCTAATATTGGGGGATTGGGGTTCCTTAACTCCTCCCTCCCTAAGAGAGAAATTATCCGAAGGCGTCGCAGATGACTTCGGAGAATTTCGGCAAAAACGAAAAACATTTAATTTGTATGAGATGACGACAATAATTATTATGATAATGATATACTCTAAAATGGTCCATACGCTAATTTCTATTGTCACTATTTGGGTTGTATCGTCACTTTCACTAAATTTGGCACTTTGTAACAATTCTTTCACGTCACTAAAGTCCACGTTTCTTAGGTCGACCTTCTCCGTCCTTGTCTGTATGTCTTGTTGAAGCTCTGGCATCTCGACCAATGGGAGCTTGAAACTGGAAATTGTAGTGTTTGTGGCGGCACCAACAATTACTCCTCCTATTTGCGCCTCGCATTGTTGACTCAGTGTCACGATATAGGTCCCAAAGATGTTGTATTTGCGGATTTCCTCATTGCAGTTTTCGGTAATGATCAGGTTGTCCTCTGTGTAGACCAACCATTGGCTATCCGTTATCTTCTGCACCTTAGGCTTTTCTATCTTGATACGATTCTTTACGCAGCTATTGTAGTTATTCTTCATCAACATAATTTGTTCTATACAGGTCTCGACTGGATTCTGAGCTAAATTACTTTCATCACAAAGAAATCTGTCATTTTCAATTTCAGTACATGAGTTTACCACGGGCATGTATTTCAATCGATTCACCATTAGGTAAGGGTATTTGGGAATAATGGTAAAAGTGTCTGGAGAATGGAAAATAGGAATAGGAATAACCTTATAATAATTATATGTTTCGTTGTCTATTAGAGGGACTTCTAACACAAATACTAATCTATTGTTATTTAAATATGATTTGACTATGATATTACGTTCTAGTTTTATTAAATTACTTTTACTAACTGGATATATTGTCCTAGCATGTTTACTAATTGTTTCTAAACTGCTGTACAGTTCTGTGCTATTTATATTAGACTGGTGCAAAACATTTAGTTTGCTAAAGGCGATTGCGGACTCTATTTCTTGTATGTTCTCATAACAAGTTCGAAAGTTGCTTAAAATTTGGTACATAGTATCTATTATTCGTAGTAACTTGTTAAATTTGAATTCATTTTCAGCTAGTTTTTCTATGCCATTAGTGTGTGAGCCTAATCTTTTAATATTTGAATTTATGATTTCTGAGTCATTAACTAATTTATCGAAAGCTTTTTGCATTGATGACACTTTACGTTCGACTGCATGTTCTCTATTCTGGAGTAAAACGATTTCCTTATCATATTTAATTGCATCGTCTTCATCTAAATTACCAGATATAGCTTTTACAAATGAGCCCAGAGGGTTGAACAAAGCTCGTTTGTTTCTATGATTAAGGGGTAAAATTTGATATAATTTATCTTTAGTAAGTCTTATTAAATACTCGATTTGGTTTTCTATACCTAAAGTTTCATTACTTAATTTGCTTTCTATAATTTTCGATTTCATATTGCTAAAATCGCGAATATTATTATCTATTTGTAAGCTTAAGGATTCTAAATCTAAAATCTTAAATATAGTCCAATAATTATTCTTCTTCACCGCTACTCCCATCTTCAACGACGCTATCCCCGGATTCCGAGTGAAGTTCTGGAGTTCCAGCGTGAATCCTGACATCACTAGTACCAGAAGTACTAGGCATGACCTGTGGAGGACGTTTTACATTTTTTATCGCCACTCTAGTTGGTCTTTTATTTAATTCTACAGGCACTATATTACGTTCGGTTTCACCAGTGATTTCGGCTTTTTCATAGCGAGGTTTTTCCTTAGCTTTCCTAGTCCTAGTATTCTTCATGTAAATAGTATCTCCTGTCTTAAGGACTGGTGTTTCTTCACCTCCTTTCTTATCTCTTACCTTAAGTTTATCTGTGTTTAATTTATCTGTTACAAATTCGTATAGTACTTTGAGACGTTTCCTATGATCTAATAATAATTTCTGAGTTAAATTTTTCTCCCTATCGACATTAAATACATTTCCGGCATCGGTATGCCCAAAGACTAGTTCAAAAGGCGTAAAATCTGTCGCTGAGTGTATGGTGTTATTATATGCCATAATAGCATACGTCATAACGGAAGCTGCATCTAAATCGTTTTTTTCATATTTTGCTAATCGGTAAATTTCGATGATAGTAGAATGGAATCTCTCGACTATTGCCATAGAACTGGGATTGTTTGGAGTCCCTATGTGCAATTCTATTTTGTATAGACTTAACATTTCCTTAATTAACATGTTATTAAATTCTGTCCCTGAATCACAACTTATTCTACTGGGCAATCCATAAATACTAAAATATTTAATTAATGCTCTAACTATCTCTGGTGTACTCCTATTAGGTACCTCTATTGCCTGTGCTAGTTTACTAAAAGCATCTACAATAGTTAAATAATATTTTCCTTCAATGTATAATAGATCCATAAAAGCTTCTTGGAATGGACTATTCTGAGTTTGGGTTAACTGAATTTGAGGTTTAATGGGCTTTCTATCGTACTTCATTTTTCTACACATTTCGCAGCTGTTAATAACTGTTGTAACTATTTCTTTCATGTTTGGCCACCAATAATATCTCTTAAGTTTAGCTAAAGTTTCCCTAATGCCTCTATGACAGGTTTTCCCGTCGTGGTATTTCATAATAACTTCTTTCTGATCCTCTTCTGACTCTGTCAAATTGATCACTCTTTCTGTACATTCTGTTAACTTAACTGAACCCTTTTTAAACAAGTTAATAACCATGTTTGAAAAAGATTTTCTAAACGATGGATGTTCAAAATAAATATGATATTTATGTTTAGGATCTATATATTCTTTTAGAAAGTCTTTAACTAATTTGTCATTATTTGTTGGTAAGTGAACTTCAAAAATTTTCTGTTTATTATTAAAAATATCCTTTACTGTCAATTTATCTTTAAACCATGAGTGAACTAAAATTTGTCTAGCTTTAGTATCTACAGCTTCATTTAAAATAGGAATACCTTCATGTTCCCTATTTGAAACTGAATTAGCTGTGACGCCATCATCAGAATCCGAAAGTTCTATCGTTTCTATGGGCGTTTCGTCAAATTGCAGCTCTTCATCTATAATTTTTTGTATTCGCTCTTTCCTATCACCTACGTTAACAAATATCGAATCTAAATCGTCGTTAATTGCATTAATTTTAATCCTAGATAAGGCATCTGCATTTGTATTTTGAGGCCCTTTCTTGTACTTAACCTCGTAGTCATATTCCTCTAAGCGTAAACGCCAACGCGTGAGCTTACTGTTGGGTTCTTTTAATGAATATAGCCATGCTAATGGTCTATGGTCTGTAAAGATAGTAAATTTATTGCCATATAGATAAGGCCTAAAATGCTTAACTGCCCATATTATGGCTAAAAGCTCCTTCTCAATAGTACTGTATTTTACTTCTGTGTCACTCAGAGTCCTGCTAGCATATGCTACTGGCTTGTCTGAGCCTATTGATCCTTGTGACAATACAGCCCCAATTGCAAAATTCGATGCGTCGGTAGTTAAAATAAAACTTTTACTAAAATCGGGATACTGTAATAAAGGTGCGTTTGTTAAAAGTTTTTTACATGTTTCAAAACATTCCCTATACTCCTCATTAATAATTATTTTACGACCTTTCTTTAAACAAGCTGTTAAAGGTCTAGTTATTTTTGCAAAATCTTTGATGAATTTCCTATAATAACCAATGAGTCCTAAAAAGCTTTTTATTTGTGTAACTGTTTCTGGAATAGGATATCTTAAGATTGCATCAATTTTATCATTATTTGGCTTCAATCCTTCACTTGTAATAGTGTGCCCTAAGTAAAGAACTTCCTTTCTAAGAAAATGTGATTTGTCGAGTTGTATTTTTAAATTTGTCGCCCGAAAACGATCAAAAACTGCTCTAAGTTTTTCTACATGCTGAGTCAGCGATTTAGAAAAAATTATGACGTCATCAAGGTATACCAGGCAATGTAAGCCCTGGAGACCTCTTAGAACGTTATCCATAGCCCTCTGAAATGTTGCAGGTGCTGTTTTTAACCCAAACGGCATCCTGTTAAATTCATAATGTCCTGAAGGTGTACTGAAAGCTGTTTTCGCCCTATCTTCTTTCTGGACCTCGATTTGATGGTATCCACTAGCTAAATCTAAGGTAGTAAAATAGGTACTATTGCCTAGCATATCAAATAAATCATTTATGTTGGGCAAAGGGTATTTGTCATCGGTAGTAATTTCATTGAGACGTCTATAATCGACTACCATCCTCCATTTTTGCTGTCCTGATGAATCTAATTTTTTTGGCACTAAATGTACGGGAGCACTCCAGGGGGAGTGTGATTCCTGGATGATATTGTCCCTTAACATTTTATCTACCTGATTCCTAATTTCTTTCGATTGAATGGGAGGTAACCTATGTGCTTTAATATTTATAGGATCTTCATTCCTTGTTCTAATTCTATGTTTTACTTGATTTGTAAACGTTAATGGAATATTCTCACAATAAAATATGTCCTTATACTCATTACATAGCCCTTCGATGGTTTTACGTTCCTCAGAATTCATGTGGTCTAACTGTATTTTTTTAAAATTATCTGTTAGCATCCTATCTATTTCTATGTTATTTTCTGTAAAATTAATGTGAACAGATGGGTTCTGCCTGTAAGGTTCGACCGTAAAAGGTCCTGTTACCACTAAGGTTCTGGTTTCATCCGTATAATTCTGAATAACGGTTGATGCGTAACCTTTAATACACTTAACTAATGCGGTGGGCATTCGAATCCCTTCCGAAAATTGTTTAAATTGTAGTATAGCTTCCCCGTCTAGTAAGTTGACTGGCAATCTAACTCTTAATTCACTACGAGATGGCAATTGATATACCTCTCTCATAGGTGGTGCGTATATTATTGGAATATTCGCATTTTTTAAATGCAAAACTTGACTTTCCATGTTTATTTTTGCCTGTAACTGTTTAAGTAGGTTACTACCTATTAACCCATCATACCTATCATCAACACTGTAAACATAAAATTTATGAAATTCCTCTGCAAAACGTAGCTGGTAAAGGAATAAATGCCGTTTCGCTATGAACACTCGATGCGTGAGTACTAACAACTTCGAAGGGTTCATATTGCAACCGATCCCTAAAGTACTTGTTTGCAATGTGTGGGCTTATGAAAGATCTAACACTGCCTGTATCTATCATAAACACTGCATTTAATTCTGGTACAACTATGTGTGGTAAGTTAAGACGTTTATTGCAATTAATTTTTATTCGCTCTCTAGGGTAGAGGCGGTTATACAAAAATTTCCCTGTCTGGGATCTTCAGGAATTTCCTGGAACTCATTATTTGAGTTGTCAAAACTTGGTTCGTTATAGCTATGATTATTAGTGTAATTAACACGGCGTGAACTTGCAGTGCGCATAGTAACGTCAGTGTTCGACTTTGAACCCGGCGGAGATGCTTGCGCTGCAAAAGGTGACGTTCGCGGTGCATATGCCGTGGACTGTTGGCTTTGTTGCGCCATCGGAAACTGTGACCTACTTGTCCTATTGTTATGATCATTATTATTTGTCCGATTGAAATTATTTTGATTATAATGTTGCCTATAATTCCTAAACTGCTGCGAATTGTTCATCGTAATTGAACTACTCGTGGCGTTATTCGGTGCAACTGCACTGGATAGGCTCTGCGAATTATACTTCGCACTATTGAAATCGGAAAAAAATATTTTTATTAGATCTATTATAATTGCGGTGATCGTTTGTTTTAGAATTATAGACTGATTGAAAGTTCTGTTCTTCTAAAACAATTTTCAACGCGTCTTCCAATGTCGAAACGTCGCGTAAACGAACTAACCTAACTAGGAATGGCGGTAAATTGAATAGAAAAACATTCATCGCCCTATTACTGTAGATTATCTGCTTAGCCTTCCGTAAAGAGTCATCAGCAATAGTCTCTGATATTTTGGAAAATAAAATGCTTCTCATATGCTGTATCCTATGACACAAATCTAAGTAACTTTCACCTTTGTTAATTTTACAGGATTCTAACTCCATTGCTAGACAATCTTCAGTACGTGGGTCGCCAAAGTGTTGATTTAACAGCATTTTTAGCTCATCCCACGTATTTATAGAGTCCCTTTCGCCTACCAAACTAGCTGCTTCGCCTGTTAATCTACTTGTTACTACATGAAATAAATAATTGTTTTGTACAACGCTCCCTTGGAATGTTGTTAAAATGTATTCACATTTTTTAATAAATAAGGGTAACGCTCTAACATCGCCATTAAATACTGGAATTATGTTTACCATCTCTTGCGGAACACGGTTTATACCTTCCATTATGAAGTGAAATAACGAAGCTTCACAAAAAGTAAGCACAAAAATTAATAAATTATCCCTAACTATTTACTACAACTAACAATCTATAAAATATTATTACGGCGTTGTCCAATCCCTAATAATACACACAACATAGATTAATACAAGGTTGGGATGCAAATGGAAGAGCTGAGAGGAAGGTGAAAAGATTTACTCACAATTCCGCAGCTATCTTCATGATCCCTGAATTACTGCTTGGCTCCTGGCTTGATGTGGCTTCTTAATGTATTTGTTTGTTCGGTGATCTCTGCTGAACCGTTGAAACGGACGTCGGCTGCTTCCCGTAGATGTGGATACGTGACAGACTGACTACAGAGATCCTACCGGCTGCGCCAATTAAGTAAGCGACAACGGAAGAGTTTAAAAATAAACTTTATTTGATCCCAGTTACAGCAAGACAGTAATTACTTAATTCTACAAAATGTTGATCTTATATACTAATCTTATTGCTAACCAATCATCTCTGCTAATGACGCATGTCCTAGATATTATATGCTGACATATAGCTGTTATTCTAATATAATATAATTATTGGCTGATGAAGCTAATATTGGGGGATTGGGGTTCCTTAACTCGTGCGACGCCGCGATGCCATCCACGGGCTCTCAAGCAAACGCGTATAAAATCGCTTCTCCGTAAACACTCTCATACAACACCATATGTTTGATTTCAGTGCGGGCCACACCACCCGATACAGCGCCCGACTCTCGCGTCTCCAGAAACAAGGCCTAAGGTATCTTGTTAAGTCCATCGTCAAATATATTTAATGGAAGTACACAGTCTAGCGTTAGAGCATGTTGTACGAGGCTTAACGGCCTCTCTGTAGAAGGCAGGATATTATCTGTATGATAAAGGGTAATAAAAGCGGAGTTACAAGCTCACTTGAATGGCGCTCCTTGAGGAGGCGCCATTTTCACAGTGAAAGCGAATGTTTAGTACTGAAGCTGAAACTTTATTGTTCATGTTTAGAGCTTATTTGCTTGCTTTTTATGTAGGAAAAGAGTAGAGCTAAGTTGTTGTAAAAATAATAAGGATTTACTTTAAAAGGAAGAGAATACTCACAGTAAAGCTAGTATAAGAAGTAAGTATAAAATATAAAACCATGATTTTAAGAAAAATATGGTGAATAACTTTTTATTGTTCACTAAGGTTTCCATTTTCTTTATAGTTTTGGAAAGCTTACCACGGAGGCATTAAATGGGTGTTGGTAATTAAGGGTAATCTGGATTATAATAAGATTATTATAAAATAAACCTTATTAGCGGTCAATCTTTTAGTACAAGTTAACCGGAATAAGCTAAGTATAAACTAGGACCCTTTTTTTTCTGATCGCGCTGGGAGAAAATGTATTACGCATACCCACCCATTGGGAAATGGGGGATTATGTGGGACTCCCCGGATGAACCGGTATACCCGCTAAAACAACCCAGCGGCACTCCCGCATCGTCCGAGAGGAGGAGGACTGGGAAACTGGCATAGCCTTTACGTCCAGTCCTCCGCCGACGACCGCCCCTAGGACCTAAGTTATGTAGAAGTACTCTATCATGTTATAGCTAACTTTCTACTAGGTGAGGATAATATCGTGAGGAAACCAGTAAATCCTGAAACTGAAATGAAGACACGTGGTATATACAAAATCATTCGACCGTGAGAATGTCGAAAACTATACCACGGGAACATATTACTGGGACAAAAGTATCTTATGTAGATCATGGTCTACCTGCCTGTGCGCCAAGAATTATTTAAGTCCTTTCAGCAATTTAGAAGTGATTAATTAACAAACGTATTTATTTAATACTTCATGCACACAAGTACAGAGGCGGACTTAATGCCTTAGGCATTTTCTACCAGTCGTCCTTTGGGTGATGGAGAGATAAACAGTGGTAGGTGCAATAATGAAAGTTATGTGGATTCTTTAAAATATACATATCATAAACTATAAATACAATATAATCATACCATATATATTCAATAGATACATAGTACACAACATAGATAGGTACACAACGTAGATATACAGATAAATGAGTTGCACACATACCTGAGAGAAATGCAAACCTGAACATTTAAAAAAGAATAGTAGGATTAAACCGATTTCTTAAAAATCATATAAAAATCCCTAAAAGTTTGAACCCCAAACACCAATCTCAAGATAAAATATAGGAACATTTATAAGCGGCTTAGGGGCAAACAAGCGGCCCACGCAATCTCGACATCTAAGTACCGAAGTGTGATTTCCTAAAGACTTACAACGTTAAGGCCTTCGCGTCGACGAGAGCATTTTAGCAAATTAATTAAGTCTCAAGTTATCCCTCCCTCGGAGGGAAGAAGATGGATTGCCCTCTGTCTTCATATAAATTGTTAGAACGCACCAACCACTTAATATATTGCCTTAAAATTTCATATTAAAACGGTGTTGCGGAAACTGAAGACTGAATGAAGGAGATTTTCAGAGTTTAACATAAGTGAAAAAGTGTTGAGGTTCAGTGGTGTAAAATTAATTTCACTTTTCAGTAAATTCAAAGCATTTATTTCAATTACATTAAAAATTAAATCCATTTACAACCACTTTTGAATTGTCAAGAAGTCTGGCATTCAGAAAGATGAATTCAATTTCACATTTCAAAGCTCTCAATAGATCTTTATCTTAGAAGAACGGGCAAGAAAATCCATGGACACTTTTCAATATCAAATAAAGTATTATACAAATACGGGTTGCTTTATTATTGGTGCTTCTATATGTGAGATAATTTAAACACATATTAGTAAATGTTAAAGTCTGTTGAACTAATGTACTGTGTCTAAATTATTCATATATCAAAGATGTCACAAATATTGGCGGCTACGCAGGCATATTGAAATCTCAGAGGTAAAGTTTTTTAAAAGTCTCATGTGCGCGTACGTACACCTTATTAAGTGTATGAGACACTTACTTTCGTACAGATTATTAAACAATAGAAGCATATCAACATTTAATTTTTAATTTACAAACAACAAAAACGTTACAATTCACAAATAAAATTAATAACAAATACAATAATTTAAATTGTTGTTTAAATTAAATAATAAACATTCAATAATTTAATAATACGCTGTGTTCAACAACTACATCGGATTCCTTGTTAGCATACAACTATAATCATCATTATTTTTGATCCACAAAAAGCCTAAAAGAACACTTCCAGAATAAGGACATCACAGGCATTCAAACTCCTTGGGAAACATTACGCAGGCCTTAAAACGCTTCTTAAGACTCAAGCATCCTCAACACGAATTGTTTGAGAGGGGTCGATTAATAAAAGTCCAATTGACCTCTCTAGTTATTTTTATTATTACTGTCACGGCCTTGTTTCAGTAATAGGAGCTTTATTTTTGTTTCTATTCGATGTAAAGGCGCAGTTTTTTTGCTGTAATGTTTTAATTACTGGTTTTTTCAAAGGTTTCGTTTGCGAGAATGTCGGCATTTTGCCCTGATGAAATGTAATGTATGTCCTAATGCAGGTCACGTTCTACCAAAAACTTCGGCCGAGCATACAGACTTTCCCATCTTAAATATTAGTAGGAAGTAGGATCGTTTTCCCCTTACTCTAGTGGTTGCAAGCTTCAAGCGATACGAATCCAGGGTCGTGAAAGTATTACCTTTTGGGCCATTCCAAAAATTTTTAGTAACGACCGGAGTATGAATTTATGTCCGGCTGATGGCAGTAGGCTTGTCCGCAATTTTTTTTGCGTAACGCAATTTGAACACTAGGAATTTCCTCCTGTATCGTGGGTGCGCTTACAAACATTTAAACTCACATACACAAGACACCCAGATCCGGAACAACTATCTGTAGGTCATACAAATATTTGTTCCGTGCGGGAATCGAATCCGCGACACGTAGCGCAGCAGCCGATCGCTCAACCACTTCGCCAACCATGTCGTCAAATTATATGGGATTCAACGTAACAGGCGGATGTATTATAGAGTACAATTCTGCTCAACACATCGGAGAATACGGGCATTATTTCACGATCACGATATGATATTTTTCTTCTTAATAGTGTATTGTAAGTATAGATTTTTTTAACTTATTCATGAAAAACATTTTTATCGCTATTTAAACGTAAATAAAATAATTGCAAAATGTGATAACTCACTGATGCATTTTGATCCATTTCACTTTATATTTATTAACCGGTGAAACTCAATTTGACATGTATATTTTAATGTATGGCCACGCACAACTTTTTATAGCGTGGTTCGATTTCACAAGTTCTTTTTTTTTAATGGAAAGAGTATACTTCAAAGTTGGTCCAACTTAAATTTTTAAAATAAAATTCACGACTTAAGGTAGAAAAAAGGATATATTGGTAATTTTTCAACAGAATCCTCAATTGTTAACCGATTCTGTTAAAATTAAGTAAACTGAAAAACGAAAAAAAACCTTTCAACAAAAAATGTTACCGACGAAATAAGGAACTGAAAAGGAAAAGATAGTCTAGCATTTTGAGAAGGCGCCGAACAAACCATCAACGAAGATCAACATAGCTACAATCATTCTACGGTTTAGGTAATTAATTTGTATTTTTGTTTGTTTGGCGCCAACTCAAAATGCTAGACCAAAAGCTTTTATTTATTTTTCAGTTCCTTATTTCGTCGGTTAATTTTTTTGAAAAAGGTTTTTACAGATGAATCTCGCGATACCCCAAAAATGTATCCACCGGAAAATTTTAAGGTAAGCGTTTTGCCACCATTTTTTATGTTTAAAAATCTCTGGCTAGCGTTAAATGTTTAATGTCATTAATGCTGGTGGCGATTTGGCAGTAAATTGCGAAAGCTAGGCCAACAAAAATGAGGACTTGTCTTGATTTATGGACTTGAAATCGCAGTTCAGTTTATACTTTGATGGTTTTGAAACGAGAGCTTAATGGAGTAATAAACGACCGAGATTTTGTTGCGTTTTTATTTGGCGCATGTATGTTACCGAGGTCGATCCGTGGATGGGTGACCATTTGCTCCATATCGAGATTCCTCCGTGCTTCAAAAAGCACGCTGCGTTGGTCCCGGCTGTGATTTTAAATCTTTGGGCTAGTCAGAATCCCGAAAAAAACATTATCAGATAATGGGTTTATTTTCATTTTCTGTTATCCTTTTTTGTTTGTTTTTAGTTATTGGGTTTATTTTTATTTTCTATTTCCCTTTTTTTATGTTTTTTTTTTAATAATTCATTGCGGGACTAGTGTCCCGCAATGAATCATCATTATCAGATAATGGGTTTATTTTCATTTTCTGTTATCCTTTTTTGTTTGTTTTTAGTTATTGGGTTTATTTTTATTTTCTATTTCCCTTTTTTTATGTTTTTTTTTTAATAATTCATTGCGGGACTAGTGTCCCGCAATGAATTATTAAAAAATGAATTATTCGGCTACGGCTTACCCCTTACCCTCCCCCCGTCCCCGCCCCTTAAATCGAATCGAAATTTTTATTCTAACCTGAAAACTTTAACCATGGATATCACCATAACCATGGGGCTCCGAGTGGTGGGGATAGTGCAGAGGGGTTGCCAAACCTACCCCCGCTACCCCCACTCTCCCCGCGCCAGAAATTAATCGCCCATAGTGGATATTTTAACCTTAGTAGTATGCTTTAGTAGGTATAATAAAATTCATTGTTTAATTATGTAAATGTCCTTTTGTCTTTGAATAATTTTATAAGATCTCACATATGTAATTATATTATGATATCGCATAAAATAGTAAGATGTACAAATTTTGTGTTACAGATGTACTTTGTTTGTTACTTTTGTGTGAACTTTAAGTTTCTATGTAAAGTACTAATTTCAAAAATCGATGCAATTATGCTTCGATTTATCATAGAGTGCCATTAAATCAGACTGCCGCTATCTTTTTTGCATGTATTCGACAGATGCGTCTGCTACTTTTAGTAAATACCAGCGTACCTGCAGTAGTTACTCTGGTTCTCAGGTGCGTATATTATATTTTTTCATACCAGTTTAATGCACTTGAGTCTATTTAAAACGGGACGTTTGGGGAATACTTTCATTGTAACATAATACTTTCATTGCTGTTTTTTCATTGTTGTTGTTGCTGTGCGTACAGCTAAGGAGTGGAATTTCCAGCCGGAGTTTTTGTTTCCTGATAGCTACCACCTTGGGGTTTTAACTTCTAGACTTCATCATTGACCACAACATCGCTTACCATCAGGTGAGTTAGTGGTCTAACGCGTCCCTATCAATAGTTAAAGATACATACGTAGTTATAGCCTTACAATATAGAACATCAATATTTTTCAACAACTCGGTTTTTGTGGGTCAGTTTTCAACAAATTTCTCTTGTTTGTAACGAGGCTTTGCCCTCATTAGTCCTTAATGAGGAAAATGCCAGGTACTGTATTAATTTGTGAGTCAAAACGGACACAAAAGGATTAATATCCAAATGGTTAAAACGTTTGATTTTAAAAATAATGAAATGAACCCGAACAGCAATGGGATTAACACCGTGTCTTTTATAATGTGACTGTTTTTTTTAATAGACCACAGAAACGAAGCCATCGTTTTTGTGGTCTATTTTAATTCACAGGTAACGGGTCTTTTGCCGGGATAAAATAAATAGTAGCGAAAGTGTAGTGTTCTATCTGTGAATTCACTGTCAAAAATGTATTTGATGGGCATGCGCTACCCATGTCACGTACATGCCACGTCAATCCCAACCATATTGGCATTTTGACAAACGTTGTCGCCGCTAGTTTGTCACTTTGTCCCCCAAGACTTAGGGGGGTATTATTACAATATCATATTTCAGGGATTATACATACAATCCTATCTCTTATCCTACATATATGACCTCTAGAATCATATCTGTGTATATTACATTATCATAGTTCTTTGATCCTATTTTTGGACGTTGGTTGCAAAAGAGGGAAACTATCACCCCATCAAAAACATAACATGTAAAAAACACAAGTCTCGCGGCGCATAGTGATATCGAATGTATTAATTCAGTGCAACATCATCATTCAGGATCACAATTAGTAGATCATCTTAGAATTTTGATGATCGGTGAGTGAGTGAGTCCGTCAGTGAGTGCATTTTGACTAGCAATAATTTCTAAACTACTGGTTCAAATTGAAAGCAATTTGGGATTATGACTATTTATGTTCTCTAAGTCACTGTAAATTCAGGCTTTTAGCTTTGTCTATAACGAAGTTACAGGGGGTCGAAAATGCCCTGAATGGATTCGAGAAAAGGATGGCTGTGCCTTTGTTTACTCGACTTGTTGGGAGCACTATTGTGCCTCCGGATAGTGCGACAATGTAGAGGGACAGAGCTATTTGTCTTGTATAGCTCCATCCTGATCCTGTTTCTATGATCCTGTCTCATAAATAATGTCAAAAATCTTTTATCAAAGACGATATGATTCATAATGTCTATATTAAATTATACTAGAAATAACGATAAGTTAGGTCAACCATCTTACAGATTAGCTAAAGTACACTCATATTTCATGGAGTACTGTGTTATATTCTATAACAAAATACCTTGTGGGAAAGAATTTTATTTTCGTTAAATTAGACCTTGTAAACAAGCATATTACAAATTAGATGATTATTTATTTATTTATCAGATGGATAACCAACAGCTATACATAAAATGAATAAAACAAGTTGAGTACATTACATTAAGCTAATTACAGGTAAATGTTCAAGATAAGAATGCTTGGAAACATGCTGGTCCTACTCCATAGGGCAATCTTTAGTGTAGAAAAAAACCAAATATGTTAATTTATATACCTAGTCAAAGTTATTGTATTCCATTTTTTTTCTTTATGAAATTGACTCACACACTGTTCCGTTGATGTTGAATTAGGTATTTCACCTATGATTGCAATATCTGTAAGTGTGTGAGTACCATGTACCTATATATCAAATTAATAAATTTACCTTTTGATACTTTATACCTTTACCGTATGTAGTGCTATTCTGGGTGCATCGTCCTCACATATATGTTTTATTAATGTATGCACTTATGTAAATATTGTAAAACACTTATTTTTTTTAAAGAGTTGGAATGCAGTTTCTTATCCGTTCTTCTCCATAACAAGCTACTTTTCCGAATGGATGGTAGAATCAATTATTATTACTTGTAAATTTTAACTGTTGACGTTCAAAAGTGATGATTATTATATAAATATGACTCATATATCTATGATCCTAGATATATTTATTTATTTTTTTACCCTCGCACTAGAAAGCCTTGCAGAAATTACACCAATGGAGCACAAACTTACAAATACTAACTATAAGTCCAGATTTCCTCACGATGTTTTCCTTCATCGTTGTCGGCGATGTCCAAGATAAACTTATAAAGTATATATGAATTGAAAAAGTCACATAGTGTAGTATAGTATATGATAGTGTAATACCCTCCCTTACAGACATAACCTACTAGCTTGCTACAGCAAAAGCAATTTTACAACTACATCATATTTTTTTAGATCTAAACGCAAGAACCATTCATTACAAAGTCACATCATATACAAATGTATTATTATATGGCCTTCATTCAATCAGTATCTATCGTCAATCACGTGCTACGAGTATTATTTAAAAATTCTCCCTTTACGACTACTCTGCAAGTACCCTTTACGTAAAAGCAATTCTCTCGTTACACATAACCTATCTAATTCATTCCTCCCACCTGAGTGAGTCTGAATAATTCTCCTACAATACCTAGATCCTACATACAATATCACAGTCAACTGATTACCAGAATACCTTTGAAGCCGAGCCAATTACAAACCGTAACCATTGTACTGAATACTAATTATATGCCACACAATACAGTAGTATTGAAATAACATGCTACACACATAGCTATGTTATTGTTAATTAAATATTGTTGGTAGTTTTGGGTCATAGATATGGACTAACTAGACCTGTAAAGAGAAAGGCTTATATTGTTAGGACCATATTATTATTCATGTCACCCAATTCGACTCCACCTCAAATTAGTACAGAAGCAATGACAACGAAAAAAATACTCGTTCAATATTAATTAGTAGCAAGCTTTAACTGTTAATTTAATTAAGGCATCTATATTCCGCAATGTTAACGCAGTACTGGCCGTGCGCCCGCTCGGAGCCAGAATATCAACATTGAAAATATTTCTGTGTAAAAATATATTTAAACATCGAAGTCGTTTTGGAGGAGAATCCAAAAGTAGCGAGAAAATATCGTGTTCTTAATTTTTTTTTAAAGCTGAACTATTAGTTACGCGAAAAAAAACATTGTTCACAAATAACATTCATAAATCAATAATATTTTTTTCAAACCTTTTAACCTAGCCGTTAGTAAAGAGTGTGATTTAGAAAGTAGCCGTTTTACGGTACTGAAGCGGTGGAAGGCCCTTAAGTGGAGTACAGGAAACGACTTTGAATATAGGAAGCTAACTCGTATAGTAATGCATATTTCTATACTTACCTTACTCACGTAACTCGCATCATTTAAAAAATTAGTCAGTGGCCGATCGCCTTTTTTACGTGGAGAAATGCTTATGCATTCTGCGAGGAAATAGAGCAGTTATGTGGGACTCTATCCCGCTAAAACACCACGGTGTCCTCCTGTGTCGCTTATGACGGGTACACGGGAACGCGCAAGCATACATCCGGGAACCCGCCAAGGCTGTCCGTCACCGGACGAGGTCCGGTCCTTTGGGGAATAACTCCCGTCACCAGCGTACCAGAACACGCTGCAAGCCTTGACCACCCCAGAGACCAAATCGACACATAGGTGCCAGACGACCCTGGCTGTGGCACCTTTGGGCCCCCTGTGACGGTTCAGGACAGTGGCCCCGCCATCAACCACTTTTCGGCTGCAGAGGATAGAGAGAGTGGTCAACGCTAAACCGATACTCCTCCTCCATTGCGGCCCCACCGCGTCCGCCATCCGATGGTGGCGACTCCGTGCAGGCTGCTCGTCTGGCGTCAGGCGTCGGCGGCTGCAGTCGTTGGCTTCACTTCACCATTGTTGTCCAAGCCACGGCTGCTGAACCCCTCCTGCCTCAACAATGCCTGAGCCCACCGGGAGGGTGTGGCCGATCGCCAGACACAACTACACAACCAGCCAGTTAGTTCGCCACTAAGGATATTCTTCTTTTTCTAAATAAAAGTTTTTGTAATACCCTTACCCTTATATTCCAAGTCAAATCCTCCAACTGGATTCCAACTCGAATAATCAAATTGTCAATATCTCCTGTTTAATGTCAATATTATTTATTGACATCAGGAGTTTTTTTGAGGAGCTCGTGGCTAAATAATAACAGCCGCACGGGTCCATCTTTAAGGTTAAGCAACGCTTGACGAGGTCAGTCCGTGGATGGGTGATGATGATGTCCATTTTCAACATACCGAGTTTCCTCAGTGCCTGGGAAAGCACGTGTAGCCGTTGGTCCCGGCTGTCATTTGAAGATCTATAACAGTCGTTACGGGTAGTCAGAAGCTTGAGATCTGACACCAGTCTTACCAAGGGATACCGTGTTACCCAGTTACTGGGTTGTGGAGGTCAGATAGGTAGTCGCTCCACGTAACACACTCAGTGCTCAGCTGAATGAGGTAAGACTGAAAGCCGACTCCAATAAAGTTGGGAAAAGGCTAGGCAGATTGATATTGAAACAGGAGTTTTTTTCCCGTTGCCATGGCAATAAAATCAATCAAACTGCCTTCAAACTTAGAATGCATTACACCTCTCAAATCCTACGTTGAAACGATTCTCCTTGTAATTGACTTAAGGCCAAACCGAATAATACAAGAAAATAACTTGATATTCTATCGTATTATACTAACACCCACGAGGCTAACACCACACCAAAGCGATCCAATTCCAAATAACAACGCCAAACCGTCGAAACCATTCAAAAGGAAATAGACAAAATAAAAAATCGAAATATGATGAGATATTCAAATGTTATGTAAGTTCGGTGAACAACATTAGGGAAATCGGTCCCCACGGGCTTAGGAGCCACTAAATAGATATTGGTACAGAAGGCTAGCTACATATAAAGATAGGAAACACACGCACAGATGGAGCCGTGTACAAGCACACTGGCCGCTAACGTTTATTTGAGAAATGCTAAGCAGCGTAAAGTCATCATCATTCTCTTGTTATCAAACCAATTTATTTGGAATATTAGCAACATGTCTTCTTTTCCATAGTGTCTAGAAATACCATTGTCTTCATCTCAGGAGTCACCCCTCTAGCCATATCAAATTCCATAAGCTCCAGTCAGCGTCTTTTTTGGTATTTCCCTGCTACCTAAGAGTTCACATTCCTAATCAAAACTTTTTGACGTGACAACGTCGTATAATTCGATGGAGCCGGCTGCACGCACGAAAAAACATGACTCATGCGGCGTTACCTCGCTCTGAGGCGTTCCATTTAAGGCTTGAAGTGCAAGCGAGAGCGCGGAACGAGCGACAAAGAGGCACAATCGGCCTCCGCGTTCGGCAGCGTTCGACATCTGTCTCTCTCCTACTTGAGTGAGCGATGCGTCCGCGTGGACAGCTGCTATACAATAATACATTTACATGTTTTCGTCAAGGATGAAGTGCAGGGAAAAGTGAATGTTGTGTCAATTGTTAATAGCAACGATAATCACCTCGCTCACCATTCCATCAGTATTTTCTTATGACGTTGTCACGTTCAACTATCATCAGTAAACCGACTTTACAGACAACCGATTTTTTAAATACGACGATCTTGACTACGTTTTGGATAGTCAAAAATTAATCAAAGTTGTCATGCCGTGACAAAATTTTGAATGGAATTCTATATATAAGTATTGATATCTACCAATCTTGGTAGCTATCTAGCAAGCTTTGAATTTCAAGATGGTTGTTGTTTATTTGCTGTGTATCAGAGTTCCATTGTATGTGGTGTGTAAGGGAAGGGTTTTGTGAATAAAAGCACAGAAATACAAGACTAGGTATTTATTTAAATAAGGCTTGTCAATTAATACATATTAAGAAGGCTCAGTGAGCTTACCATCCGTCGCTAAACTAGTTCTCGTGGAGAAGGAAGCAACAAACCTTCAACCTTTTATAGTATTTATCGATACCTTTCACAAATACATAAAGTAAAACAATATTATACAGTCAAAATAACAAAGGTAAGGCAAACTATGTTCTTTAATCTAGCCTTAAATCTACTAGCCCTTAAATCAATTTAACATTTTAGAAATAAAGGCCATAATATGATATAGATACAATACCAAAGTTATAATATCAAATAACTTACGTTAGCCTTGTGTAGTCGATCTTTCTCAAAATATTAAGACTTATGAATAACAATATCTGGCCTGTACTGGCTTGTAGTTCATAAAAAAGTAAGTAAGCTTATCAATTATACAATATTTTATATCATCGGGTCTATCTGTATCTCAATACGTCCAATATGAGTAAATGGCGCAGTATCCCACCATTATCTATATTATATAGTGAAACTGTTTTAAAACGTAACAAGACAATTAAGGAATTTCGTATCGCCTCTTTAGTCATTCTTAATCAATATTCAAAGTCAAAGTCAAATGTATTTATTTCGACTAGGCCATTAAGCGGCACTTTTGAACGTTAAAAATTAAAATTAACAAGTAATAAAAATTTATTCTACCGTGCATTCGGAAAAATAGCTTGTTATGGAGAAGAACGCACAAAACTATCCATAAATACTCTTTAAAAAAAAAATTACTATTTTAATATTACAATATTAAAGTACATACATTAATAAATTCATATACATGAGGACGATGCACTGTCACGGACCTTCCGTGACAGAAAATCAAAGATTTTTTAGATTTTCTATCAGCGACAGATTTTTTTTAGATTTTTTTTAATTGAATCAGTACTCATCCGACAATTTTTTGGCGCCCTCTCGACACTAACAGTAATGATGCGCCAATTCACATCGACCCGGTTGTGGTTTAATTTAAAAAAATCAGACGATACTTAATGAGTCCTTACAGTACCTTCTGGACTGTATCTATTACGGTCGTGTAGGATCCGTCGTCTAAAGGTACTATGTGGAAATAGGGACTTAGAGACTGGACGTTGGACGAGGACGCGCGGCGTTTTCGAGATTATTTTTGAGTAAACCTCAAAAATAATCTTTAGGTATATTTGAGATTGAAGTGTTGATTAGAGTTTGAAGAAATATTTCTTTAAAATTTCCAATCTAACTACGTAATCATAAGTATTATAAAACGAACGTCAAAATTATCATGAATTTATTACGGCAGAAATAGAAAATCCATTGCACCGTGTTCGCACAAAAAAACCGCGAGAACTTGTAGGTAAAGGATCCGTAATTTCATTCAGCAATGCTTGTGACCAGCAGTAGCTATTATTCTTTTAAAATCTCAACGTGGCCAGTAACTATGCTATCAAATCAGGCTGAATGAAATCTCTCATCAAGCGCACTTTATAATTTGTTGTCTACACATGTTAGTTTTCTTAACAAAGTTTTCCTAGCAGAGTCCAAACCTGATAGTTTAGCAACTCTCTACTTCTTTCATCGACACATAGATGTAGAAGAGAAAATATTTTTTATCCGGAACACGAATTTCCTCCAACACATAGGTAAAATTCCATCCATTTTACACATATTGGGAAGTGTCGCCAAGCGTATCTCCAATACTTATATATGTACATAAGAATAAGTTTTATTTACATTTAAATAGCTCTGCCTGTGAAGCCTCCGCTTTATTTTGCACGGTTTGTCTGCGCCAACCTTTATGTATGAGTTGATTCGATTATGTATAGAGAAATGTTTATTTATAAGCAAGGTACGACTGGGAAATAATATACAGACCGTTTAGGTTATGTTTGCATTTGTACATCATTTACGTTAGAAAGAATTTACATATTTTAGTAAAAACAGCGACAGACATAATTATGTTACTAGAAATAGGGACCAACTTATTCAACCAGGTTTCAGGCTGGCTAAAGTAGCGTCTTCTTTAATGGGGTACTGTATAAAATGTTACTATATAATACACTCCGCAAATTTTAGAACTGAATGAGGCGAATTTTAAAACTTGTATAAAACGCACACTATGCAGGCAGGCATATTATCTCTCGTTAGGGATTACATCGCTGATAAAAATGCTTGGCTCAACACTAGTCCTGTTCCATAAACACTAGAGCGCAAAAATAAGTGATCAGCAGAAAAGCACTAAAGTATTGTTGGGCCTGCTGAAGACTGTATGAATATATTTGTATTGTATAAAACTCAATTTCTTTAAGTATTATATATAACTGCAAAGCACATATCCGTTCCGTATCCGGTTCCGTATGGTGCCGCACGTAAAGTATTTCACCATCCCATGTCTTCCCGTGGGTGTAGTAAGAGGTGACTAAGGGACAATCCAGAGAATGGGCAGCAGCGTTCTCTGTGCACTTTAAGATCAAACTGCCAACCCGCCTGCCAAGCGTGGCGATTATGGCAAAACCCTCCCCCCATGAATAGCACAAAAAACCTAGCACCCCAACAAACAACAACGACTGGACCTGACAACGTACAACACGCGCACACTTCGGACCGACGACGACGAGAAGATCACCGAACTAGAAGAGGAATTGAGCAGATTACGATGTAGTATTATAGGGTTATCTGAAGTCCGAAGAGAGGGGGAGGACTCGATAATCCTCAAATCCGGTAACTTGCTCTATTTCCGAGAGGGTGACCGGCAATCCCAGTCCACAAGTCCCTTGTGAATAACGTGGTGAAGATCGAGAGTGTGTCGACTAGAGTGGCGTACCTTATACTCAGAATATTCTCGAGATATTCGCTGAAGGTCGTACAGGTCTACGCTCCGACCACGGCACACCCCGACGACTAGGTGGAGACCATGTATGAGGATATTTCTAGAGCCATGCATGGTTTCAAAACTCACTTCATCATGTGGGACTTCACCGCGAAATTGGGCAAACGAAACGATGACGAGTTGCAAGTGGGGCAATTTGGAGTTGGACAACGGAACCACCGGGTTCACATACTGGCCAGTTTTATGGGGAAGGAGGACCTCTTTTTGATGAACTCCTTCTTCAGAAAGCGGGAACACAGGAAGTGGACCTGGCAGAGCCCCGATGGTGCAACAAAAAATGAGATCGACTTCAACATGTCAACCAAGTAGCATATGACTGATGAAGTCCACGCTCCGTCTTGCACAGATCCAAGTCCAAAACCCCGAGAGCTTTCAGCTCGAACTCAAGAATCGTTTCGAGTGCCTAGGTAGCTCCGTGGACGAATATAGCGACGGGTTCGTGGAAGCTTTCCATACGGTCGGGTCTAAGTTTTTCAAGACCCGTCGTACAGATAGAAACAAAAAGTTCTCTGATCCTACTCTCAAGCTTATGAAGGAGAGGCGTGAGATGATCCTGCAGTCTTCAGATGAGGCGTGCAAATACCGGCAGCTCAATAGATAGATCTCTAAATCCTTGAAAAGAGACCTGCTTCGCTTTAATACCGAGCGTATTAAAGACGCGATTGAGCGAAATAAAGGCTTCAAGGTATTTTCAAGGGATCTGGTTATTAGGCAGAGCCAGCTCACGAAGCTGAAGACCGACAATGGCAGGATCGTATCTGCCAAACCGGAGCTTCTGAGAGAGATCGAGACATTCTATGTGCAGTTGTATACATCAATCAGCAACCCCGTTGCGAGTCTAGCAAACGACGCAAGAGCTAGATTGACACGACACTATACCGAATATATCCCGGACGTCAGCCTGTACGAGATTAGGATGGCTCTTAAACAGCTTAAAAACAATTAGGCGCCGATTGATGACGGAATCACGGCCGAACGCCTGAAGGCGGGTGGGAAACCGGTCCTTAAGGCAAAATGCCACAGGCGTGGTGCGGGGGTGTGGTGGTACTCTTCTTCAAGAAGGGCGATAATGCCCGGCTGAAGAACTATAGGCCCATCTCACTTCTTAGCCATGTCTACAAGTTGTTTTCAAGAGTCATCACGAATCGTCTCGCGCGCAAGTTTGATGATTTCCAGCCTCCCGAACAAGCCGGATTCCGAAAAGGCAAAACATACATACGCTGCGGCAGGTTATACAGAACACCGAAGAGTATAACCTGCCTCTCTGTTTAGCGTTTGTATGTGACTGCGAGAAAGCCTTCAATTCGATCGAGACTTGAGCTGTACTGCATTCTCTCCAACGGTGCCAGATCGACTACCAGTACATTGCGGTGTTGAAGTGTTTGTACAAAAACGCCACCATGTCAGTCCGTTTTCAGGATCAGAACTCGAAACCAATCCTTCTCCAGCGATGCGTGAGACAGAGTGACGTTATTTCTCCGAAACTGTTCACTGCTGCGCTAGAGGATGTTAAGTTCAATGCTGGATGACCTCAGTAGAGCTTCCGAAAGAGTGGGTCTTCAAATGAACATGGACAAAACCAAGGTCATGGTGAATGCCCATGTAACACCCACTCTATCAAGGTCGGAGACTCTACACTCGAAGTTGTAGACGAATATGTCGACCTGGGACAAACGGTCCAGTTGGGTAGGTCTAACTTCAAGAAAGAGGTCAACCGTCGAATCCGACTCGGCTGGGCGGCGTTCGGGAAGTTGCGTGTCTCAAGACAAAAGTCTATGACCAGTGTCTGTTGCCAGTGATCACCTATGGGACCGAGGCGTGGTCGCTCACAATGAGCCTTATCAGAAAGCTTAAAATCACCCAAAGGGCAATGGAGAGGGCTATGCTCGGAGTTTCCTTGCGTGATCACGTCAGAAATGAGGTTATCCGCAGGAGAACCAAAGTTACCGACATAGCCCGAAGAATTGTCAAACTTAGGTGGCAGTGGGCAGGGCACATTGCACGCAGAACGGATGACCAATGGGACCGAAAATTTCTGGAATGGCGACCGCGAACCGGAAGACGATACGTTGGAAGGCCTCCCACTTGGTGGACCGATGACCTGGTGAAGTTGTGGGAAGGCGCTAGATGTGAGACGCACGGGATCGGTCTACGTGGCGACGCCTGAGGGAGGCCTATGTCCAGCAGTGGACGTCTTTCGGCTGAAATGATGATGATGATGATGAAAACACGTATGTGAGTACGATATACCATCTGTAAATCTACTATTTACTGTACCTATATGTCGTTCGTTGACACGGCAGTTGATAGATGTCATGTTTTCTCTAATGTGTGATGGTGGCATATGTGATGGATCATTCGGTTCCCTTCGTGATGGTGGAGCTGAGTGGTGCCGATCCATGTGCCATGTTCGTGAACGGGTGCCATCAGTTGGGATTGGTCATAACTTAACTGCCTCGGCCTGTTTTTAATTACCTATTTATTGTAGTTTTAATTGTTTGTTTTACTGTAGACGCTTTTATGTGCACGTCTTTTTACATTGTTCTCACATTTATATATTTTTTCAACAAGAATGATGTAACCAAATACTTGTAAAACACTTTTTTTTAAAGAGTAAGTGTGGAGTTTCTTTTCCGTACTTCTCCATAACAAGCTATTTTTCTGAATGTACGGTAGAATTATTCGAATAACTTTTAAATTTAAATTTATTTAAAAGTGCCGCTTAATGGCCTAATTAAATAAAGAAATTTTATATTGAAAATTGGTTGTGCTATCGGTTTACCGCGATATTTTTGTTCATATTAAAATTATATGTACTCGTATTTGTTTTTAATACTTCACTTCTGAAATTCATTAATTAAATTATTTTCAGAGGGAGGTAACATTAGCTGTGCTAAAAAAAACGTGTGGTAGCTCAGCGTACTTATCTACAATGGTTTTAACGTTATCAATTCTGAATCCATACTAGCATAAAAAATGCCAATATAACTATGTCTGTGTGTATATTTGTGACATTTCCACTCTTAAACCGCTATACCAATTTTGATGAATTTTGGTATACCTAGACATAAATTGAACCTTGGAGATACGGCCTAATCTTCGATTAACACGCGGACAAAACCCCTGGCAGAAGCAGTAGGAAGAAATAAAAGAAGGTATTGAATTCAATAGACTTTTCAATATATTCATGCTCTTTATCATCCAATGCCAACCATGACAAACAAAAATCCGTTTAGAAGTCGACACTAAAACTTTATATTGATTTACTTTGTTTGAAGCATTTTCTGTTCAGAAGATAAGTTTATTACTGCTTTAACTAACACTAATCTAATCTTGCCTAAATAACATCGCGCAGTTCGATTTTCAACGCTCGGCTTAGTGACGTTAGTAATATACTCAATAGTACAGACGTTAATATTTAGAAACTTATTAATTTAGGTACATTTTCCTAGCGTTTATAAAACTGGGCTATGGCATTTTAAATAAAATTTCGTATCTAATCCATAGCAAGCTCAGATTCAGCAAAATTAATTTGTAACTTAGTGTAAATCTAGGTTTATATTAAGCGGAGTTTATATGTGTTAATGCAAGTTTCGAGCACATGTACAAACCGTTTAGAAGTAACGTGTTCCGAGTTAACATCTCACAGTTATTTGTAGAACATGGAATTAAGCAGTGCTGCTAACACAACAGTAAAACAATAAAATTAAATAAAGACTAATTTAAATGAATTAGTAGCCATTTTTTTCTGTATTTTTTTATGTTAACTAGTCAATTCGAAATACGGACCACCATGTATTTTCTGTCTGAAAAACGCATAAAGGCAAGATAGCCAGATAGAAGGAAGGATGATGGCCAATGTTCATTTCTGTTCATGACTTTCCGCTGGAAGAATGAAAAATGGATTGTGCTACACCCTCGCAAAATTGACCACTTCGTACAAAGAGACAAAAGGGACTGTGCTGTGTGGCCTAATCAAAATTCTAGAAAATGATAAATAGTAGCCATTGGATTGCTTCATCTGTCTCACACTTTTCTGTGTAAAGCGTGAGACAGATGAAGCAAAACCTACCTGTGACATTGCCAGCCATATAAATTCACATCAGTTCTCATCATAATTCAGGCCACCACAGTTGCAACTTTTAAAACTATAAATCTATGACTTTTGTAGCTGCTATATACCAAATTGCATTACGACCTACATGTTATTACGCTCTACCCAGTTCTCATAAATGTGACTCGAATCGCTGCTTGTTCCCGAGAGAAAACTGTGCATTTCCTACGTAGGTAATGTACTCACGACCAAATAGATTTGTATGAAGGTTACTTAAAATTTAATGTAGATTTCTGTTGTCGAATACTTCTCTCTATTAAAATCTCTTATCTAAGCGTGACTATTCCGTAAATTACCCTTAGTACTTGTTGTGACCGGTGTAGTATTCACAGCATGTACAAAGGGTAATTTAGTTACTCTTAACTAGAACATTTATTAATTATATTAGCAAATATGAACACAGTGACACACGTGACAAGACTGTCCTCGCTGGCCGCCACACTACTTACCTCTTTTCACGGAGACGCGGGGCGTAGACGCGTCGGGCGTCGCGTGCAGCATAGCACCGCGCGGCGCGTCGCTTCTGCTTAAACGCCAACCCTTCTCCGTAAACACTCTCATACAACGCCATAATGTTTGAATTTAGTGTGGTCCGCAATAACAACGCGACGCGCGACGCACCGCGTCTCCAGAAACGAGGCCTTACTGACTGTGGGTAGGCGTGAATAAGCACTACACTACTGACATTATTTTTACGATAATTGGAAAAGATTTTGTCTCTGAATATATAATCTAGAAATAGAATCGAAGACAGTTAACATCCCAAATTGTCATAGAAGAATCAAAGAAGTTGTAAGTCGTCACTACACTAAACGGTTTTGCCATGTGTACAACGTCACTTTGAATGTATTTCGTTGTGAACGCGAGCTCGTTGCGGCGCTCCGAGGTAAAGTTGTACACAAATGTTGCAATTTACTTTAATTTGTGTGTGACAGCCCCAAGTGGACGTGTTAATGATCCTGATTGTAGAATTAAACTAAGTAATATTTTGTTAGGTTTTTTAATTAAGATTGAAATCTGCTGAAATAATTTACAAACCTGTTTAAGTAATCACAGGTTACAGGAATTTTGAATAGAAACTGCGGATTATTTATCTATCGCATATAGTATTTTTCTCTGAGTTAGCCCATGTAGTAAAATTTCTGAATTTGCATATTTTTGCCTGGACTTAGATCTCAGAAACTGAAAATTCAACATTATTGGTCGTTGGCCTCAATTATTTACAAAGCCCAACGCATAGTAACTTCTCTAATCTATGTCCAAAGTCATAACAATTTGTATTTACTTTGGCCTTTAGTTAAAAATAACCTTATAACGCGATTGTGTTTAATTAATAAGACTAGTGTTTATTTGTTGAGTACTCTGAGAAGAAACATACAAAAGATCGCCTTCAAGAATTTAAACCCCTTTTTCTCTTCGTTACACTAGTTAGACCTCACAAGCATCATAAAAAAACAAAAACAGTTCAAAAAAGGAACCGTTCAATCTGGCAACAGCGCATCAGTCTTGCCATGTTTTCCTTGTTACCGTGCTGCTGTAATGTAGCGCATTAGTACCCGGGGCACGTCGCTGCAGTCCCGGCCGTGTCCCGGGATCGTCCCTTCCTCATGCATTAAGTGTGACGGGAACCACTTGCGATGTTGCTTTCCAACTCTGTTTTGGTTAGAAGTTTCGGTTTACCTGTTCTAGTAATAGTTGGCAGTTGTGAGTTAACTTGTTCTGGATGAGAAGCGATGTTGTTATACTAAATACTTGCTATTGTAAAGTTTTGTTATCAGAGCTTGTAAAGATATTTCAACTTATCTGTGCGCGCGGCAGCATGTGTGCGTGTGCTTGTAATTATACATTATGCATTTTTGTGGCAGTGATGCTGCAGTAGTCGTCCGAGCAAATACTCACCCATACATGCTTACCCTCACAGCGCCGCGCGCAAAGATGAGTTGAACTATCTATACCAATTTGTAAATGATATGATGGTTTTGAATTTCTGACTTATTTTCAAACTGGTTTAGAAATGAAGGATTATCAACATGCCGATCTATTTGTCGCAGCCATATGGTTAAATTAGTCAGATTATTAGAAGCCCAGGCCGTTCATTAAACGACGGCGATCCTATTAACTGGCTGAAGGACAACTAGCCCAGTCATTGAGCGCAACGTTTAACCAGATAGCTGAATGTCGTGTAGTCATTAAGTTAAATGTATATTGATAAATTTGTTATGTTTGGTAAAGTTGACTAGTTTAGACACTTATTTCGCGATACTAACAGAAGACGTAGTATTATTTGGCACCTTCATGTTTTCATACTATTTTGACAATATAACACTTTATTTTCACTTAAAATTGCACACAAGAATGAAAAATAACATTGACGGTTTGCGTGGTTCATCCCTTTACCTGGCACAATTTATCCATCTGTTGTCGGCGCAATATGTCTTCTTATTTCATAGTGGTGTGGAAGTTTTTCTATCACCGCAGGTGGGCGCGCACATTAGAACCCTTTCGGGTAGGTTCAGCTGCATATGTAGTAAGGAAAATAAGGCTGTTAATCGATGTAGCCAGAACAAGTTTAGTATACTATGCTTATTTCCACAGTATTATGTCTTCTGGCATTCTGCTGTGGGGATTAGCAGCAGACGTTGACTCAATTTTCATCTTATATAAGAGGGCAATCCACGCGATCTATAAAATGGGTCCTCGCGAGACCCTCAGTGAAAAATTAAAAATAAAATATTTTGATTTTGATTTCATACTTTGTGGTAGTCGTCATCTTGGCAGTAAAGAAATAAAGAAGAAGGTTTATTTGTGAAAACCTTTCTGATCATATAGTCCTTTACTCAGTCCATCTATATTTCTTTTCTCTTGCCTTACTTGGAAGAGTCAGCTATATTCATACTCAAAACTTACAAGCTCTAAGTGCAAATTGACTTACTGGACTATAATTGTTATTCTTCAAGCAGCATAAATATTGAAAGATAGAGAAGTAATCACATTTTTGCCATAATAAAAACCTACCTTGCAGACGTAACGTCGACTCGGCCGTAATTAATAAGAATATGAAATAAAATCCAGACAGTTTTTATAAGGCTGCACGAACAACCAGTAAGAACATTCTCTCGCTTTCAGAAACTAATTACACCAGCCATTTTGTTTACACGTCAAGAAAACACATTATAGGGACAAGAATAAAGTTTTCTCCAGAGACCAAGGTTCATCCATTCGTGCTATCATATTAGTACATTTCGTGTCGAGCATAAAAAGTCGAGATTTTAACACGAGCGATGTAGCCAGTTACAAAAGCTATATGTGAGTGTTAAAATGAAGCCTTTTTATACATGACACGAACGATTCTTTTTCCACTACCCGATGAGCTTACTTAATTAAATGCAAATAAGTTCCAACAACTATTTATTAGAAACGTTCAGACTAAAAACCACAGACTATATACACAAAATCAACGCGCGCTTTTTCGGGAGGTAGAACGCAGATAGCGAGTCCGTCAGATGTGTCGTACTTATCTTACCCAGGGTTTACCCTGGAGCACAATTTTAAACCACGCGCGGGTGTGTGTATGTACGCCCGTGACGACACTTGCTATCGGCGTCTCCGTAACCTTGAGGACCCCAGATTCTCAACGCTGTGGGCTCTAGTGGACACAGGTCTGGATAAAATTATCTACGCCTGTGTCTACCGTTCGCATAGCGGAGATCAGGAGGCAACCAGGCTCACAGAGTACATCAGTGATGCTGCTGACGCGGCACAGCAGCGGTACCCTTTCGCCCAATTAGTGTTACTGGGGGACTTTAATGCCCACCACCAGGAGTGGCTCTTCCCATACCAGTGCACTGACCATGCTGGGAGAGAGATGCGAAAGCTTTCGCTAGCGCTCAACCTTACCCAGCTGGTCCAGGGAGCAACGAGGGTACCGGATGTCGACTCGCACACGGCCAATTGCTTGGACCTTCTGCTGACAACAGATCCAGACCGATACTCTGTGTCGATAACTTCACCTTTGGGTAGTTCCGACCACTGTCTGGTGAAGTCTGTGTCCGTCTACTCCCCGCCCGATCCCAGCCCAAGAGGCACCCGGCGGGTTTGGCGATACAGGTCAGCAGATTGGGATGGCATGCGATCTTTCTTCGCATGCTATCCTTGGCAGCCTACTTGCTTTTCTTCGGCTGATCCTTCGTCGTGCGCGGACGCCGTGACGGGTGTGTTGCGTCAGGGAATGGAGTACTACATTCCGTTCTCTGACGTAACAATGTCCAGCGTTGACCGGCCATGGTTTGGCGCCGAATGTCATCGCGCCGACGCCCTTAAACATGAGGCGTACCTGGCATGGATCGACGCGCGATCTCGCAAAGCGAGTGACGTGGGTCAGAAGAAGAGGGCCTTTAACAGAGCTGCCAAGTCCTGCAAGTTGGTGTTGCGAAGGGCTCGGTTTGACCACATTAGCCGAATAGGGACCAAACTTGCTTCTTACCCAGCAGGTAGTAAAGCGTTTTGGTCCCTGGCTAAGTCAGTCGAATCGAACTTCTGCCGTCCCTCACTACCACCACTGCTGAAACCAGATGGGTCGCTGGCCCACTCCGCTGAGGAGAAGGCAAATTTATTTGCCTCTCTTTTTGCGGAATCTTCGCGTCTAAATTCTGGTGATTCGCGGCCCCCTCCTCCTTTTGTTGGATGCGAGACGAGTATGTCGGACATTCGCATCCACCAAAAGGACGTCCGTAGGGTGCTGCGCAACCTCGACGTGAATAAGGCTAGCGGCCCTGACGGAATACCAGCTATAGTTCTTAGAACCTGTGCGCCTGAACTGTCTCCGATCTTGACACGCCTATTCCGCCTTTCATATGAGACTGGAAAAGTGCCGAATGCTTGGAAGCAAGCCAATGTACAGCCCGTGCCCAAGAAGGGCAGTCGAGCTGACCCGGCTAACTACCGACCCATCTCTGTTACGTCCATACTCTGTAAGAGTATGGAGCGTGTACTAAACACTAAGCTCCTGGCATACCTAGAAGGTAACGATATCCTTAGCGACCGCCAGTACGGCTTCCGCCGAAATCGGTCTACTGGGGATCTTCTAGCGTATGCCATTCACATATGGAGTGAGGCCATCGAGAGGCACGGGGAAGCGCTTGCCGTTTCCCTCGACATCTCGAAGGCTTTCGATAGGGTCTGGCACGAAAGCCTTATCGGTAAGCTTCCTTCATTCGGTCTGCCCGGTGGTCTGTGTGATTGGATCGCAGACTTCTTGAGAGATCGGTCCATTCGAGTAGTTATTGATGGCTGCTCGTCGGACCAACTGGATATTAATGCCGGGGTCCCTCAGGGGTCGGTCCTCTCAGCAACATTGTTCTTGTTGCACATTAACGATCTGCTTAAACCCGGCACCTTTGGGTATGCAGACGACAGCACTGTTGCTGAGAGATACTTGTCCAACGCACGGGCTACCGGGCCACAGATCCGGTCTCTTCGTGAGGCCATGGTGGAGCGCTTGAACTTGTCCTTGCAGGCAGTCTCCGAATGGGGTGATGCCAATCTGGTCAAGTTTAATGCTACTAAAACGCAGGCGTGTCTTTTTTCCGCTAAAAAGAGCCAATTTCACCCGGCTCCAACTTTTCGTGATGTAACCGTGCCAATAACGGACCATCTTGAGCTTCTTGGCGTTACGTTGACATCGACTCTCAATTTTGGGCCTTACATTGAGGCAAAGGCTCAGCTGGCTTCCAAAAAGTTGGGGATCCTTGCGAAGGTGAGAAAGTACTTCACGCCGGAACAGCTGCTCAACTTGTATCAAGCGCAAGTTCGATCGTGCATGGAATACTGTTCTCACCTCTGGGACGGTTCTGCCAAATACCAGCTTGATGCACTAGAGTTGATCGAAAAGCGGGCCAAGAGACTTATCGGCAATGAGGCACTGGTCAAATCAAAGCTCCAGAGCCTTGAACATCGTCGCCGAGTTGCCAGCTTGTCGGTTTTTTATCGGTTACATTTCGGGGAGTGTGCGATGGAATTGCATGATTTAATTCCGCCCAGCCCGTTCCATCATCGGACAACCAGACGCACGGCGATGCGTCATCGGTACATGGTGGACATCCCACCCATACGCACAAAACGTTTTGGAGACACTTTTATTATGCGTACAGCTAAGGAGTGGAATTCCCTGCCGGAGTCTGTGTTTCCCGATAGCTACAATCTAGGGGTCTTTAAGTCAAGAGTGAATAGGTTGCTTCTAGGCAAGCGTGCTTCACCGTCGACCACATCATCGCTTACCATCAGGTGAGATAGTGGTCAAGCGCGAGCCTATATACAATAAAAAAAAAAAAAAAAAAAAAAAAAAAAAAGGTAACAGGTTCAGTATCATTTCGGTGGAAAAAGCGCGAGCGTAACGGCAGAATGCGTCTACCAATAGTAGCCTATTCAGTTAAGAAAAATAATTACGGTGTAGTTACATAATGATATCAAAACTCCATACAAAAGTCATTTCGTAACTGGTATTATGTAATTTTGTTTTTTTTAATCGAATCGAAAGGATCTTGTGTCTAAATGTTTATATTTCGAATCGAATTTCTTAGGCAATGTGTTACATTGTAGACAAGGTAGTGAAAAAAAGCACTTTTCGAAATTCAACCAGGTTCAAGCCGACAGTTGTAAAGATAAGCCATCCAGCTTAGCCGTTCTTTTAGGTGATATTGAGTGTAAAGGGTTTATTTATTTATGTGCACACAAAAACACTTTACAGAGAAAAGAAATAATACAGATTGAAGAGAACAAAGGTACTGCTTATTTCATTAGAAATTTCATCCAGCAGACCGGCGACAGGAAAGTTGAATAATAAACGAAGACATAGTGTGTAGAAAGAATAAGTAAACGCATAGGGAGCCACTTGAGATCCTTGCGGAACTGAGACACATGATCATATTTCCTCAGACCAAAAACAAAACGAATGCACAGATTTTGCAAACGCTCAAGCTTATTTAAGAGCTCCTCAGTAGCATCCAGGTAGCAGACATCGGTGTTATCTAAGATTGGCTGATTTGAAGTATGAACTAAATAAATTTTACTTTTGAAGTATTTCCTATACTTCAAAAGTAAAATTAAACTTTGAAGAGTTTTTAGAGAATGAAAAGAAAAAGGCACCTTACGACTAACTTCATTTACTTGCGCTCGCCAATAAAGATTGATGTCAATTAAGACACTGAGATTCTTAGCCAATTTGGTGTAAGCTATTGTCGAGCCGTTAAGGGATAATGGCGTCAAACGCAGCGCGATAACATCGACTACCTATAAACATAGCCTGGGATTTGGAAGGGTTAATCCTTAAGCCATAAGACTTAGCCCATTCACTAATTCTCTGCAAATCACGATTCATGTTATGTTTGCTAAGTCTACGTCCGCAAGCAAGAAATGGCGATAGAGCTGCAAATCGTCAGCATAAAAATGTAAGTTGGAAGTGACAACCTTGATAACAGTGTTTATGAATATAGACAAAAGCAGAGTAAGAGTGAAATCACACCAATCAGAGAATATCTCATCAAGGCGAACACACTGAGAGCGACCCCGAAGATATGAGTCAAACCAGGCTAATGCAAAGGACGAGAATTTAATAGATTGTAGGACCCCAATCAGAATATCGAAATCCACTCAGTTGAATGCATAACTGAAGTCAAGTAGAACTAACACGGTTAGAGATTTACTGTCCACGGTCGTCAGTGACCTTCAGAAGTGCAGTCACATTACGGAAGCCAGATTGGAAAGGACAGATAAGATAATAAAAATAAACTAAAAATTCGACCATGAACTATGTGCTCGAGAACTGTAGAGAGGAATGGTAGTATGGAAATGGGTCTGAAGTGAGATAGAGAAGAAGGATTGGTTATTTTGGAAAGTGGTATCAGTTTGTGTCTATGGCAAAAGAAACTTAATAATATTTATTTTTTATTTGTTGTATTTTTTAATCTGTTACAAAGCTGACGCTCTGCCCTTTGCGCGATTCATGTGCCAACACGTTTTCAGTAATAATAAATAAAAAAAAATAAAAAAATGACAAATATTTTAGGATATACATCCAGGCTTTCTTATACTATAGTCTTAACTTATATTGCAATACCCACTTTAATAGAATAAGTCCAAGGAAAGTCAAAGTGACTGTAGAAATTTAAAAGCCTAACATAAGCCAGACCGACAGGCATCCCCCCAGACAGACCCCCGCAACTCTAATTACCTATCGCCAAGCGTTTGTCATTCGTTTTGCTCCGCATCGCAGATACAGTCCATTAAACCAGCCCTTCGCGCGACCACTAACTTTGCCTGGCTGTAGCCGAACACCTGCACACGCAGCTATAAATGTGACCAACGTGTACCACTTCTGGGCAGCTTAGAACCACATGAGCTGCCATCTTTACTACATGCATGCTGGCTCTGTATGTTTGTCTTATGACAAGGTGTTTACATGACCCGTGGTCAATTAAGAAAGCTGTGACTGTACGTACGTACTGTGTATATAAATTTGTATCAATATGCCTCTCGATAGCATTGTAAAAAGGAAGGAAAAGGGAAGGATGGATGGATTGCTTTAGCTTAGCGTTAATGGTGGGAAAATTCCACTTCTCAATATGCCCGGAAGGGAAAAAGACAGGTACATCACTCACTGTGTGTTATTCATTTTAGAATATCTACATTAACTTTATTTTTAGGGTTCCAAACGGAACCCTATTGATGTTACTCACGTGTCCGTCTGTCCGTCGTCTGTCACACATTTTGTTCCGGAGAAATTTTTAACTTCACATTGACCTAAGAACTTTAAATTTGGTGAAAATGTTTATTATTACGTATATTTAAGTATCAAATACCAATATATTGATAAATTGGTACGGAACCCTAAGTGTGCGAAGTCCGACACGCACTTGGCCGACTTTTATTTATCTTATAGTGCAAGAATCATAACGACTTTTTTTCCATCAGTAAAACCAGTAACGGAAAGTCAGCTTAAAAAGGACAAATTGTGGAAGTGAAATTGTATTGCTAGGTTTGGTCCTCTTAAGTAGTTCTGCGTGATTTTAATGCCATATGGGTTGACGTCTCTGTTGCCTATCTACTCCTGCAACACAGGATCGTATGACGAATAATGATATTTGACACGTCTGGTATAATTTTGCTGCAAATTATATTAGTGTACCAGTATTAATGAAACCAAGCTACAGCGAGGAATTTAATACGTTCTCTGATGTATTAATGTTTCTAATCTAGTTAGTATCGACTCGTCTGTGTCTAGCTATTTTGGTTACGTCTTACTTGTAAGTATAGTATTGTCTTGCTGGCCAGATAGAAAATGAGAGAATATTTTAATAACCAGTAAAATATACTTTTTCTTTCGTAATAAACTCAGGTAAGAATAACTTTATTTGAAGCATTAGTTTGGTACTAACAAATTTCCGTATTACTAAACACAGAATAAGGAGGGATTATGGTAATCTGACTCTAGTCTTGGACTAAAAGTTACACTATGGTTCTACATCATAGTTTAAGGTCGGATTAAAGTTGGATTAAGAGTGTATCCATTCCGACTACAATTATCATGTTTGATTGACATTTTGTTCGTTGTAATTTTATGAAGATTTTTTCTTTTGTTTAAAATATATATATATTGTATCTATTTTACAATTATTCCATATTTTATTATTTATCCACACTTATTCTAGTAATATTTGATATATGACTAGCACTTCGCCCACGCGACTTCGTTCGCGTGATCCGTATTTTATCCTACAGATGAATTTTTAGTTTCACCCTTTTAAAGGTTGAATTTCCAAAAATCCCTTCTTAGTGCTCCCCTACAACGTAAAAAGAAGCACTGTACAGTAAAATTCTTCAAAAATCTTTAACACCCCCTAAATCATCTTTTAGGAGTAGTTTTGAAGAACTAATAATGAAAACCTTTACTATTTACTTAGGTTAGGTAGTATTTATTCCAAGTTTCAAATATATAAGCCCAACTAATTGCCACTTTTTCACCTCTTTCGCCTTTGGGTAGAATTTCCAAAAACAAATAAAAACATGAATTCTTTTTATCAGCCAAAAGCGTAAATATTTTTTTCACGTGTCACACTTAAAAACGTAGAAGTTTCACACAAACTGTCCACTCTCCTTTTACCTCCCTAGAGGTACAATTTCCAAAAACCAATAAATACATGAATTCTTTTTATTAACCAAGAGTATAAATCTAAAAGTTCAGGTGTCCAACTTACAAACTGTATTAAAAAAAGAAATTTTATACAAACTTTCAACTCCATTTTTCCCCTTAGGGGTGGATTTACAAAAATCCTTTCTTAGTTCGCGGTTTTCGAATCGTGATAGGTGAATGAGTGACCATTCGCTTTTAAATATATAGATAGATAACACAGCGTAAGACTAGACGGGAAACACTATTTCAGAAATTGGCATAAAGGAGATGTGGTTAATACTTAGGTATTTTACTAACATTAATATGCGGGGTTTCTACGAATATTAAATACTAGCTTTTGCCCGCCACTTCGTTTGCGTAACTTCTAATAGCCTATTTTTAATGTCGCGCAATAATATTGTAGGTGTGTGGGCCGCCTTACTTGAGAAATTATTAGTTCACCATACAAATTTCCACCTTTCTTGCCACCGCCATTAGGATGGTTTCAAGGGTTCTCAAACTAAATCCATTGAGGTTTTTATTTTATTTTAGATCTTTGCCCCACACAGGTAATTATGTAGTACATATTATATTATCTCAATGACTAATTCCATCCAAAATCGGTTCGGCGGTTTAAGCGTGGAAAGATAACAGACAGACAGACAGAGTTACTTTCGCATCTATACTATTTTATTATATGCGATTTAACTTGAAATTGTTGAGATAAATTTAAAATTGCCTTCTTCACTTTTATGACAGATGTCACTATGTCCTCTTTTTTTTCTTTTTTTTTCTACTTTATGTCACCAACTTTCTTGGTTTTATTAACTGGTTCATTCTTTTTACTTTTAAATTCAACTGGGTTGCCATAGCTTACGTGTAAATCCAAGAGTAAGGAACGAATAGTTAATGCAAGGTTATTGTTCGATTCTTATTATCGAATTGAGGGTAGTTGGTAAATCATCACTAAACTCGCCCTCGACCTACGTCGCGGTTCTATATATCCGTGGCGTGCAGTACGAATTAGAGCCCTGTGCTGGATGAACGTTTATTCCTCTCTTGTTGTGATCGTGTCTCAAGCTAAACGTTTTAGCATCTTTAGTGTTTGTGGACTCACTCAAGACCTTTGAACCCAGAGTACGTCTAGACTGCCTATCTGTGAAGTGCCGTGCACGCCACAGGTCTTCTGCTGACCCGGGAGTTGAGACGAGGTAGGTGGTGTTCAATTACCCTCTTGGAGATAGTAGGAACGAACGATTTCCACCCACAAATACTTTACATACACATTCTTAGGTTCATAAGCCGCCAGCAAATATTTTCTTAAAAAAGGTTGGTCAAAAACCGAACAACCAGAGTGGTCCTTCGTAGCCGAATGGTATATGAACCCTAGCCGTGCTAGATAATTTTCTACCTAACTAGTAGTTAGTGTGATTACAGACGTTCTGTCCATTTGTCCCTTTTAATTCTGACCGTGTCAGTTTCATATTAATTCTATTATAGTTTCATCTTTACACTTCATACACATATATATTTTTAGATCGTACATAATATTTGGTGTGTTGGTAATTAATTTGCAAAAACATTCGTATAAGACGTATTCCGTGTTCGTTCGTTTTACTTTGACCACGCCATCTGCGTCGTAGATAAAACAAAATGGCGCGACCGGTTACCCGAAGTAAAGAAACGAAAGAAGTGACTGAAGCGTGCCAAAGTAATGAATTAACAGTGTTAATTAATAAAAAACAACGAATGTTTGAGCTAATGCAAAATGCCTATGATCTGTCAAAGGAAATTTCGGATCCCGCATCGAAAGAATTATTTATGATGCACGTGGCTGATATTGATAATTTACGTACTTCTTTTGAAAGTCTTATCGTTGAAATTCTTGAAAAGGAACTTGAATATGACTCTAAGTCATTCCTTCGTAATCATGAATTGAAAAGTTTTGATGATTTATATTTCCGAGTTAAGTTATGTGCATCGAAATGTGAACCTTCTGGCTATGGTAATAAGGTTGAAGATACTTCGAGCTCTGTGCAGTCTAGACCAAGACTTCCTAAGTTAGAACTCTTTACATTCGATAGGGACATTGAAAATTTTAATACATTTATCGAGACATTCTGTTCTTTGGTTCATAATCAGACAAGTATTCCAAAAATAGATAAATTTCACTATCTATTGTCATGCATAAAAGGTTCTGCATTAAATATTGTAAAGAGTGTGCCTATTTCTGCGAATAACTACGAACTCGTTTGGCAAAGTCTTCTTGATAAATATCAAGATAACAGAATGTTAGCTGGTAGGTACTTAGATAAAATGCTAACCTTTTTGCCACTGCAAAGAGAATCAACTGATCATTTGAACTCATTTATAGAAACCTTTGACCATTCATACAAAGCTATAGAAGCGTTAAACATTGAGAATTTGAATAGTTATATAATGTGTCATATTGCTTTGAGGGCTTTAGATCCTCATACACGTAAAATCTTTGAACAAAATATAAATAAAAAAAACTATTCCAAATTTTTCAGATGTAATTAGTTTTGTCCAAAATCATATAAAAGACTACCCACTGACCAAAGTTTTAAGTCATTCTGCATCTTATTCATCGAGTTCAAGTGCACAGCAAACGAATCAGCGTAAACAATTACCGCCTATTAGGCAGAATAAAAATAATTATTCGCATGTAACTTCAAGCTCAAAATTTTCATGTTTACATTATGGTGAAAATCATATGATTTTTAGGTGTAATAAGTTTCGTTATCTGACTAATACACAACGCATTAGCCGTGCTAATGAATTAAATTAATGCCACAATTGCCTAAAACCGAATCATACGGTGCAAGACTGCAAAAGTGAATTTAGAAGTTATGTTTGTAAGGAGCCGCAACATATTCTATTACATCGGGATGCGAGCGATATTGGACCTAAAGCGGTTTGTTATTCTGTTCCCACCGTAGTCGAACAAGCGCCCGCGACGGCGTCGTCATGCGAAATGCAAGCGTCCGCTGACATCAATGATACTAATAATCATTTAGCATCCGCACTTAACTATGCAGTCATATTGGGAACAGCTATTGTACATGTGCTGGATTCATTTAACAACTACCAAGCTGTTCGTCGTTCAGGTGCGCAGTCGAACTTTATTACACAAAATTGCTTTCAACGTTTAGGATTATCTGCTAAAAGGCGTCCTTATAATATTCTAGGCCTCGGTGGCGAATTAGTCAAGAATAATGGCATGGTATCATTAATTTTAAAGTCACGGTGTACGACTTCTTGTATTAATTTAAATGCAGTAATTTTACCTCACCTGACTTCGGACATGCCCACCGTTAAAATACCTCAAAAAGTAGTTGATGATTTTAAAGATTTACATTTAGCCGATCCGTGGTTTTATAAAAAGTCGCCAATTGATATTATTTTGGCTGGTGACATTTGCCCATATATTTACGATGGAAAAAAGATGATAGTAAACCCTGATGTACCAGTCGCGTTAAGCAGCGTATTTGGTTATGTCGTAATGGGAAGACTAGAGATGCAATCCTCTAGCAATTGCAATGTTGTAGCGTCTACAACATCGTTAGTATCGTATACTATCGAAGAACATAATTTAAATGAAACTCTCAAACGTTTTTGGGAAGTGGAATCTTTACCGTGTGAAGTTCCTAATCCGTTAGAGGAATTAGCGGAAAAAATATACATGGAAAACATTATCGTGATGAAATCGGTAGATATGTTTCCCCAATTTTAATGAACCCTGACCATAAGGCGCTCGGTGATTCATATAATATTGCTCTTAAGCGACTTATTCAGGTTGAGCGACGTCTGGCTCGTTCTCCAGACCTTCGTAAGGCTTACGTCGACTTTATGAAAGAGTACGAGTCACTTGGACTCATGGCACCATACACTGGTACTGAACCTTCGGGTTATTTTGTCCCTCACCATTGTGTGTTGCGTCCGTCTAGTACAACGACGCCCTTGCGAGTAGGGTTTGACGGATCCTCCAAAACAAGTTCTGGTATTTCGCTCAATGTTACACTTTTGACCGGTAGAAAGCTACATCAAGATATTTTAAACATAATATTAAATTTTAGACTTTACGATGTCTGTTTTACTGCTGACGTGTCAAGAATGTACCGAGGCGTGATCATAGATCCTGCTGATAGAAAGTACCAGGATATACTCTGGCGAGATAATCCTATGGACCCGGTTTGTATTTATGAGTTAACTCGGAATACTTACGGTCTTCGTAGTGCACCTTTTGTAGCTGTGCGTACGTTGTACCAGTTAGCCTCTGATGAGCTCTAGCACAAATTCAATCATTTGATCTATCAAAGCATGCTGCATGGTGATGCGGAGCCAAGATCCAGGGCGGCTTACGTACTGGCCAAAGGCTTTTACGTTGATGATGTCCTATGGTCTTGCCAGACCCTGGCAGAAACTGCGCTTCTTGGGCACGGGCTGTACGTTGGCTTGCTTCCAAGCATTCGGCACTTTTCCAGTCTCATATGAAAGGCGGAATAGGCGAGTCAAGAAGAGAGACAATTCTGGCGCACAGGTTCTAAGAACTATGGCTGGTATTCCGTCAGGGCCGCTAGCCTTGCCACCTACGTATTCATGTACCTACTGGAATACTTCTGAGGTTCTGAGGCGCGGGTCGTTGACCGCAAGACCGGCTGACTACCTAGGCGTCGTATGGTGCGCAAATTCAAATATTTTCGCGTAATACAAATATAATAATTACATATCTCTGGAACGGTTGCTAATTTTTCTTCATGATTATTTTTTAAATATTCTTTGAACACCTCCGTAAATCTCTTAGTATTAATTTATGAAAAGTATAAGGTACGCCTCAGCAAAAACTTCAGGGAATACAGGCGTTATACAAGTCACAGCCATACCAAGATTTGTAACGTAGACTAGCTCATGCGAGCAGCTTCATCTACGTGAATGTCGAAAATTATCCCAAAAGAACATATTCCCGGGATAAAAGGTGCCCTTTGTGCTATTCCAGACTGTAACCTATCACTGTGTCAAATTTCATCTAGATCCGTTCAGTAGTTTTTGCGTGAAAGAGTAAAAAACAAACAAACACACTTACACAATCACATACTTTCGCCTTTGTAATATTAGTAGGACTAAGCATAGCCTTTCTTCGATCACAACGATCAGTCTTCAAAACAAGGTCCTCAGAATTTTGTCAAATTGACAATTTTAACATCGCAATATAAATTAAAATATTCAACTTTCTACGCTTTGTTATTTCAACAAGTCAAATCAAACTAGATTATTTCTATTGTCTAGATTTACCCACCTATTGTTCTATTCCTTTTGTCAAATTGAAAACAACGTGGAATTTAAATTATGTATTGTAATACCAGACTGATTACTAAAGACAAATAAAATGAACAAAACAAACAATCAAGGAAGATTTAATAAGTGCTCTCAAAATATTAAAATTAACCTCAAAATAAAGCATTTTCGGTCATAGCTAAGGAAACACGTTTTATGGGAAGAAAATTATTCAATTAATTCTGTAATGAAAATATGGTAATTAAACCCTAAAAATGCACCGAAATTTTAATTAACATAACTTTGGTTATTCTCTCGTTGAAAATGTTGATGCAATTTTTTTTTGGAATTTCAATAGCAATGTTTGTGTTCAAAGAAATAATTTTGCAAATGATTGCTAGTAAATGAAAGATGAAAGTAAATAAAATAATCCAATTGCTGAAATGAACGCCAGACTCAAAGAAACTTTACGAAAAGACGAAGCTCAATAAAAAAAACAAATAATATTTGAACATTCCATCTTCAAAAAGATACACATAAACATCAAAAGGCAAAGAAAACATTACTTTCAATATAGATATCCTCTTCAGTGAAGCCATAAAATAAAGAAAAAAACTTAAGCACTCTACACAGGTCGTCGGGACGAGAGGGAAATCGATTGGTGATCCTCTCCAAGGCAAAACCAACCTTACAATTTTAAAGATAGAGTATAATTTCCTTTGTCAGGGTAAGACCATAAGCAATTGTGATTTTTTTAATATCAGCGTCCGAAGCTGGTAACAATGAGACAGACAAAGCGCGGCAGGCCGCATCAATCTCCTGCTATACCTAATATTGTTGGACTGAACGACAGTGACTGATGGTGCCTGAAGCCAATATTAAATATCGTGGCAACCGTCTTCATTTAATTACAATGTAATGAATAGCGCAAGGATTTTGTTCCTCGGTTTTGATGGAAGCGGATTGAGCAATGAGGTCGTGTTATACTGGTTTTTTATCGACGATTTATTGGTTATCTGTTGAGTTTTCTGCCGTTGAGTTGTTCGAAGTTTATCTTTTGAGATAACTTTTGATAATTAGTACTATGTCCCAGGTCTTCGAATTTTTAGTTTAGGACATGCCGGTTTCCTCACGATGTTTTCTTTCACCGTTTTGAGAACAGTGGTGACGAAATAATTTACACAAAGTAAAGCGCCTGCCTGGGTTTGAACCCACGACCTACAACTTTAAGTCGTTAAGCCGTTACCACTGGGCCACCATTGCTCTCACGTGTGGCACAGATAATATTATAGTAAAATTAGTAGTTGTTTGCAAACAATAGCTATAATTAGCAACTACAAAAATACAAATCTACACGAAGAAACAAAAATCGCAGTACTCTTCGCAAATTTTACGCTCAAAGAACTTTGCTCTTCAGGAATCTCATGAACACTTGTTCCAACGAAAACGAAAAAAATCAAAGACAATTTGAAAACAAAATTCAATATTCCAAATTCGAACGCGTCTCACAAAAAAAAAGACTGAATATCCTGTTAACCTACTATTGCCAGTCTATTGTAAAAACGACAAAGTTTTCCACAATTATCTAGAAGAAAGGCAGACAATAAGACCAAGCCACCTTTGTCACACTTGTATCAAAGATGCGACAAATCGAATAAAAAGTCTCGCCCTTTGTACTGGAATCTCGAAAACAAGGCAAAGTCGTAATGTAAACGTGTTGTTTTGTTTCTTTTTTGCAACAAATGAGACTCTGAATAGTTGAAATGTAGAATGGAGGATATTTGTTTTGGTATTCGAATAAATCGATGTGTGAAAGAAGTTGATTGGCTGTGTGAGATAGATACGAGTTCGTTGCCTGTAAGTATTTTGATAGAGAAAAAAAACGTTAAGCTACAAATTTACCTACATAGAAAAGAGAGCTCTCTCAAATTGATAATCGTTAAATAGAGGATTCCATTTTTAGAAAAAAAAAACTGTATCTCTGTATTCGACACGAGCAAACATAAAATTTACAAAAAAGAACAGTCAAAAACATCTATGTTTCAATAAGAGCACATCAGTCCCTTGTAAATTAACCCTACTTTCTCCCCTCCAACTACTTAAAACCGCAATTTACGGTTATTACCACCAACAATAATAACATCGATAATCTAATCTCGATTACGGTCACGGAATTAGAATAGTTTCCAGAATGGAAGGGGTTAAATGATCCAGTTAAAGTTCTCCGCTTAGTTTCAGCCGCGGCGCTTCCAGTGAAACGAGTTCAAAACGACTTTTGTACCACTTGTGAAGTTGTGATATAAAACTGCAATTAACTACAGTCCCCGCTGTTTTCTCATTAAATTCTTATAGATATTGGATTAATTTTGCTTTGGAAGTTGGTGAATTAATTAGGTTGGGGAAAGAATGTTCTTCTTTTTAGTTTTTTTTTTCTATCAAGGGTTTTATAACCTGTGGCAAGTTCTATCTAATGAAATTCATTCATTCAGTGTCAGGCACAGCTTAAATCGCTAGGTTTAGAATAGAAGAATTTCAACACAAGAATTCTTTTAAAGGTTTTCTGAAAATACAATCCTTTGAGGAGATTGAAAATTTGTTTCGAAGTTCTTTTTTTCCCGATGTACGACCTGGTCAAAACAAGCAATATATTTCTAGAGTACATTTGTTCTTGCGGTACGTCAGATAGATACATTTATCTGATCTCCTGTGGATGTTACAATATTTATAGAAAACTTTCATCTCCTAAATTCTAATCCAAAATGCAGTTAATTATCCCTCCAAAATAATTATACAATTACTCTGTCTGTAATCAATTTTCACACACGGGGTTTTAGATCAAGTTATTAAATATGCAATATCGCATAATCAATGTTGCCTCACAAAATATTTCAAAGCTTGCACAGTGCTAATTACGCAGAATATTAAAACCATTAATACTGAATGCATTTGGCTAAAATTCCACAATGTTTTGGATTGGAATTCAATATTTTTCAAATATTAGACTTATTATGAAGAGGTAAAACTGTTTGTATATTTTATATGGAGTGAATCTCTGAAAATACTGATCCGGAAGTAATGGCAGGCAAGTACATCACCGAGTGCAGTAGGGCTACTTGCGTATCGAAAAAACGAGCGGTTCTTGTCAGATAAGCCGAGAGCAAAGTCGCGGGCAAACTAATTATTCAGTAAGACACTGAAACCTTCAAATGAAATCTTATCCTTACTAGGTATGTAGTTAACTGCGCATGTTTTCGCACACCGTACAAATCATCACATAATAATAGTTACTGATATTTGCGTTTATTTTTATTTTTTGTTGTAATGGGTATTTACTATAATATCCCTCGTACAAAAGATATTGTTTTCCATGCCAGTAAATACGCTATGGCGTTGACCGCACGATAAATCTGCGATGATCCTCTATATTGGGCGTTTAGTACAATTTCAATTAAATTTACTAAACATTCCAATATTTTGGACAAGAACCGGTTAAAATGGACGAACACGGACGCTCATATTTTAGATATTAAAATATCGAATACAGCGACGCAAACCTGGAGTTTTATTCATGACTAGCTTCTGCCCGCGGCTTCGCCCGCGTAAAAGGTGTTATAATCACAAGAAAAAAATATATCCTATTTCCTTCCTAGGATCTCAAACTATCTCTGTACCAAATTTCATCTAAATTGGTTGAGTAGATCCAGAGATTACTCCCTACAACCTCACAAACTTTACCTCTTAAATTTATTTATTAAATTAGTAAGAATATAAAGCAGTCGTGCGTGAAATAGACTACATTGAGTCTACAAACAATTTAAAAAAAAGATAAATTTCGAGTGCGTAAGTGTGCTAAAATATGTTTGAGATAATAATATTGCCTGGCCTACAATAGGTTAGTTGACCAAAAATATCTATTTAGTCCATCAGTTAGATAACCTAAAAATATTGGACACGTATTTTTCTTTTGCCACGTAAACAAAAAAATACGACGATACAGTGCGTTGAAATATTGTGTGACGTCACGGTGTGCTACACTTTATACTGACAAAGTGACGTCACAAGTCCCTACTCCTGAAGTTTTATAGCTTTATCTTTGTCATATTTTATTGATTTGATAAAGCAAAAAATACGCGTCCAATATTATTTGATAATCTTACTGGTGGACTAAATAGAATTTTAATTTTTCTACCGAGTAAATATCCTTATTTGCCTGTCCATTCCTAAAGGTATAAAATTGTCACAGTCAAATAGGATAATGTATAAAGAATTATGTATGGAAAAACAAGAGTACTGTGCACATCTGGGTCGTGTCTCTAGTATGATGGGTATTGTATTTGACAGCTCAGTGTGGCGAGAAAAAAATATTACAGATAAAAAAAATGTGACTAAGTTCTATTCTTGGTATTTTGTTGTTATTGTTTAGGCAACTACTAACAATGTATCACGAGACGTTGTTTTCAATACTTTAAAAAGTCTCACTTGAATCTGTGGATGTGTTGGGTAACAACTTTGCAAGTGTTGGATTTTTCTCTATTTCAATAATAAACATTATTAGTGGATGGTTTGTAAGCCATAAAATGTGTGAAATTTTTACTGGTTTAGTTCGACAATTTAGATCGGCAATGTAAAAGCTGTGTAGATCGGCAGGATACATAACTACAATTTTTTATCACTTCAGTCGTAAAATATTTCATGACTGACATGAATGTTAACAAAAAAAAAAAAATCTGTATTGTATTTTAGTAGTTTGAGTTTGTATTCCGTGTTCCATATTTTGATACCGTATTTCCAAATATTAGCTTGCATTTAAAGTTAACATAGATATTCGTAACAATCAGTTCATGGACCCAATTTCGAGAAACACAATCCACAATATTGGACCTCAAAAAAACGCGTTAGCTTATAATCTTCAAAATAATATCATTCTCAATAACAAACTTGCCAATTTCGTCTATTTATTGGCATTCATATAATAAGGACATTAAATACACCACACCTTTTTGTTGCCGATAGCTTTTATGACGTCATAAATGCTCGCGAAAGGTTCCTAGTTGGTCTAAACGGGCGATCATGACCGTTCGATGGTCGGCTATTAAAAATAATGGGCAGGTGTATCGTGATATAATATTTAATTAGGTATAGAGATAGGTTTTTATGTGATCTTTGGTATAGGTGATAAATGGGTTATTGATTTCTTGGGCCTTATACAGTGTGGGGACGACGATACGACAATAATTTCAACTTCATATACGAGTATCGATTAACATTCTCAGTCTGCATTTTAAAATATATCCAATAGTTTAGTCAATATAGGTAGTTTGACTATCTAAGCATAGTGCTTAGATTTTTTATTCAAGATTTATTCGATAGTTTCAAACTACTCGTATGCACTAGTATTGTCAGTATTGTCGTATCGTAGTTATGCGCGGCGAAACTTCCATATTTTAACACTAATTTTAACGCATCTTTGGGCGGAAATAAATACCATAAGAAGGAAGAAAATTGCAAAACGGCTACCATACAGGGATAGATTAGTAGTTCAACAATGCAAATAATTTTATTTTGAAAATATACATTTAGTAATTTTTTCATGATATCTAGACTCCCAAAGGTCTGTTTATAAAATTCTAATAATATAATTCTAAATCATCATCCATTTCGCTAAAATCTTGCAAAAGTATTATATCGTTAGCGAACGAGCTTCTTACTGCTCATCACAGCATCTATCTCTTTCGCACGTGTTGTCGGATGAGATAGCATGCATTTTAACCCCGCGCACAAAATAGTTCGTGCCGTCGACTAGGGCAACCTTAAGCGGGGAATTCACTAGATAGGCCTGCTCGCAGGCCATCAGTCTCTGGCCCACAGTCTGTGGGCTATATCCACCAAACCTTGCTCATATATGTCTGTTCTAAAATAAGAAAATTTTGGATACGACTGTCTTGCAGACAAAAATATCTGGTACCAAAACACCAAGTTTCCAGTTTGAGAGAGAAACTGAGTTACAGAGAATGAATACCATTATCACTTTTCACAACAGAGTCTTAAAGACATTAACCCATCATAGAACAGCCCCCAGATCGGACATGAACGCAAGCAAGTCTCTCTTGAGATTGCCCCGCTTAAGGTCTGAAAAGTTCATCATCAACATCAGCCTATAGCAGTCAACTGCTAGACATAGGCCTCTCCAATCGCAAGCCATTGGTCTTGTTTTTCGGCTGCTCTCATCCAACTGCTATCAGCAATCTGAAACTTAAGTACAGAAAAATAGTAACATCTAAAATATAAAAAAGCTCTAAAACTCCAGTATCTCACATTAAATGGTACGAAAAATAATGAATTCAAGCGTAAAGCATCCGCAGAAATATTGAGTCCCGTAACTGGTGATTCGCTCGGATTTCTCTCTGACGTCACAGCTAGGCTGGCCGAATTTACGGGTGCGCCTTCAATATGCCCTTTGAAATATTTCATTTCGCCTTTTACTTGAGTGGATTTAGTTCCTCGTGTTAGTGAGTTGGTGTTTAGTAGTAATAATTAGTTATTTCAAGTCCAATGAGATTATCAATCCCACATAATATAAAAAAAACTTTTTAGCAAAAAAGGATTGGAATTCAGTAAATTTTTTATTGTTTAAATGTTTGTTATTTTTCTCTTTATAGTTTTGGTAGGTACCTCAAATTACCATGAAATCATTTATTGACAAACATCTCACGACGATTCTAATAAGCTCAAACACGTTTATGATACATTATTTTATTTCGGAGTTCCAGTTCTACCTTGTGGCTTCACCATCAGATCAGTTTGATGGTACCATTTTCATAAGTACGAATCATTTGTAAGCTTAGTCGGCTAACTATTCGGGATATCTTATACCCGTGGCATATTTATCACTAAGGAGTTCCAGTGACCCTCTGTGGTCTTCTTCATCAGTGCCAGTTCACCAAATGATACTTTCTGAGTGCAAATGCTTGCATTGTTAATGAAAATACATATAACATTACAAGAGTTCCCTCGATTTCTCCAGGATCTCATCAGATCACGACCTGATGACCATGAGACCACCTAGGTAGTATACTCTTTCAAACAAAAGAAGAATTTTCCAAATCGATCCAGGCGTCTTTGAGTAATCGGGTAACACATAATAAAAAGATTCTGACGAATTGAGAAACGCCCCCTTTTTTTTGAAGTCGATTAAAAAGAAAAAAGAAAAATTTCTACAGAGACTTTCATTTAACACCTTCTTGCGACGATTTTTCAAATTCCATGCTTAAAAGTCCAGCGGCTTAGGGAGTATGAAAAAAAATAATTGTGCTGTGCTGTCTTTTATGTACACTGAATAAATGGATTATATGTCTATCTATGAATTTAGGATTTCTATTGATTGATTTGGAAGTTGCGTTAATTATTTTCTCAAATTGGTTTTGCATGCAACAATTTTCTGTGTATCTTCCTGACTGTTAATTACGTCATGCGATGAATTCCACTACCAAAACTGTAACTTTAATATTTCTTGTCCAAAAACTTAACCCGAGGTCAAAACTATTCAAGCACACAAAATATGCATGAAAAGGAAGTTTACACTAGGGATAAAAGTAATACGCACCACAAAAATACGGAAACTAGACATTTATACGACTACAGTGGGTGTTAAAACTAGCATACATTATATCCAGCCCGTATGCTTTTGTAGTTTTAAAAGCTCGCATATATTTCGTGGCACAATTTGCGAAGCGACGCTCTCCGTGATTTATATGCCTAGAGAGTCCGACACCTCTCCGTTTTTTTACATAAATTCGTGTTACTAAAACAAGGATATGCAAACGAACAGATTTTTGTAAATTTGATTTGTAAAAGCGCGATTTTTACGGTAGAGCTGAGTATATCGCGGCGGAAAATTGTGGGACATTCGTGTGAATAGTGTTGTGGCCTTTGGGTAAATACTGGGCAGTGGTTGTAGTAAATTGGGTCAGCGCAACCGTTCGATTTGTTTTTAAAGGTTTAAAACTATTATTCCGAGTCGTATCTTTTTGATTGGGTCCGGCAAGCAAAGATTGATGCATAGTACAAATTCAAACCGTTACTTTTAATTTATTATATTTTGAAAATTAATCCCTTACTTAATCGCTGATAGGTGTTGAAAGTTTCTTCATAAGTTCGTAATTCTCGGCGATGGGGCAGTCCCATCAGGCGCACAGTTTGATAAAAGACAAAAACTGGATTATACAAAAAAAGGTAACACGACGGCAGCCACCCTACGCAAATTGATAAGGTTATCAAAGAAGGTGAATACGCGCGGGTAGCTGGTAGAATACTCCTTGCATAACAATGGTCTATTTTTATTAAAATTCGACCAGCATACCTGCGAATTTACTCGAGTTTTTGAAGTGAATCATCAAAAATATCTCAATGGGGAGTTTGACATTTTTCTTTATTTTTATTGTTCAGAAAAAGTTTGATTTAATAATTAATTAAAGTATTTAATAATTAATGTTCACACAGTATAATACATAAAGACAACACATCAAGACAAGAGAGCAAGACCAAGTCAAAATTTATTAAAAACGAAGACAATTCGTTACGATATTTGTCACGATAAATACAATCCATTTAAAAATCCATTATTGCCAAAAACAATTTGAATTTGGAATTCCGCTCGATGTTTTATTGTTCCAATTTCCAAATTCAAATGTTATTTTAGCGCCTAAAATGTCATCGTGTCATGGCGATACTGGCAGAGATAATCTCCCCCTTTCGTTTTACAAGCTGCCGGAGTAAACAAAGAAGTTTTAATACATCTAAAGTAAATATATTATGAAAACAAGCCTCCATTACTGAGCTTAGCTGCCGCAGTGCTAGTTCTTGAGAAATATTCCCTCATTTATTACAGCCAAGTGACTCGTCAGATTAGATTATAGCCGTCTACAGTGTCTTTAATAAAAAAAAAATAACAAAGAAGGTTTTATGCTGAAAAGTAGGTTTTAAAAGGGTTAGGTTTCTGTCAAACTAAGACTGTTTAATTTCTTTATTCGTCTGGAACTTTAGTATTACATCTTTACTAAGATTAGCATTTGGTATATGTGCCCGGCTATTTATTTATGAAGAAAAACATTTTTATAAGGGTGCTCGACTGGTATTTCCAAAGGCTAAGCCAGGCAGGCAGCAGGCTTGCACATGAGAAAGATACCTATTGCCATTCAAATTTCAAACACTCGAGACTTGATAAAATTCTCAAGAAATATTTACTATTCTGAACAATGAGATTTTACCAATCGAGACGTCATACTCATTATAAAGAAATAAAAACATGGCTATATTTTACTTTAGCTACCTACATACGACCTATGGAACATGGAACTTTATTTCTTTCACTGAGTAGGTTAAAGGATCACAGAGATATAAATAGGATTCTGTTGTCAGAAAGAGATAAATATACTGTTCAAACGTACGTTCGTGTCGCGGCCAGACGCAGGACGGACTGAGTTCACTCAAGCTGGTCAGCTTGTGTTTGTATTGCCGCGCAGACGTCGGTAAAATGTATCTACCTCAGTATTATATAACATCATTGATTCTGAAGTAGTCTGCAGTAGACAACTTAACGAACGTAATGTTTGACCGGTAATAGGAAAAAAATACAAGTATAATTATTTTTTGTGACATTTTTATATATCCGTAATTTTTTAAATTTTTTTATTTGCCATTTGGCTAAGGGCAGGTTTCTGAAATGAGAATTCGGACTTAGGAGCGCGTCAAACCCCACTTACATGACACATTTTTACAGGTCATCAGGCTAAAGTTGTTGAAAGTTGAATTGATTGACAAATACTCAACTTCGAATGTTTAAATCAGAAATCGGGGGTAAGCATTTTTGTGGGCAATTTTAGATATTAATAAAAAATCGTATTTTATTTATTTTACGAGTACTAACATCCACACACATTATTTATTAACATAAAACATTTTCCATTCACCTGTTTAGTCGGAAGAGACATGTGTCACGAACATTTGGGGTTTGTCACCAATATTTGCCGACTCACGACATGTCTCTTCTCGACAAGGCTAATTTATTTGTCTTGCGTCGACTGTCACTTGTTAAATGTCTGTGGGAATACTGGGAATATCACAAGCTGCTGTGTTGTGTGGTCTTATTGCTACAAGTATATTATATTGTATTTAATGTCTTAGTAACGAGGTGTTTTACGTAGTATTCGAAAAACAGACAAACTTAACACAGCACAGATCATATTTTTGATTCCTACGTCATAATTTGTCTAAAAGATAAAATCAGCCAGCTCAACATTTCCCAACTTTTAAATTCACAATTCAAAGGAGATGTTTCATTTTCGGCCATGAGATGTACATTTAACGAAAAAGAGAAAAAAATACCACGAATTGAGGAAAAATATTGTTTCGTGAATTTAAGCCTGATGTTTTGTGCACAAAAAGTAATAGTTTTTTCATTATTGTCATATTCTATTTAACGTGGCGTGGGGTTTTTTGGCGGGATTTTTTCGAGTGAAGTACAGCGGCTGTTAATATTATTTGCAAATTGATTCCTAATGGATATTGTGATATAAAATTGGTGTAGTTTTGTGTCTCAACTGTCTACGCAACTGGACAATATGTGAAATCATTGACAGAAGTGATCTCAGGATAGTGGAGCGGAGAATTTTACTGTAGTATTGACTACCTCCGCAAAGCTAACTGGGAAGGCTAACTCGATACAATTTGCTGCCAAATACTCCAAACAACATTAGAATCTGTTACATCCGCATTCTAATGCATACTAAAAATGTTAAAATTGCACTGAAGACTAGGCGGTATGGTCCAAGACCTTAGCCTGCCCGAATAGGGCGAATCAAAAAAAAATTAACCTGGCGTCTCACAGTTTGCATAGTCTGCTTTCGTTATGAAATCATGTCACATCAAGGCATATAACGTAGACTTTAAATATGAAAGATAAATAAGTAGGTAAGTGTTCTTGTACTATAACATTAGCAATTATTATTAGTCTCATAAACATCTTTTTCGACTAATTATAAGCAAGTGTCAGGTTTTATTCTACCTCGCCATCTCCTTAAACTAGCGACCCTAGGTACCGGCAGTCGGAGCAGATCGGTATGGGTGTTCCGGCGAGAGCAATAGGCATACAAAATAAGGTATTTTATAACCTCTAATTCATTAATAAGGATTTTAGCATGATGGTTATTCTAAATGGACCTGATATTTGATTCACCTAGTGCAAAGATATACCGTCTGTATACAATCTGTTCACAGAAACTTCTTTTAAAGAACCTTGCCGGTATACTAATGGTCTGAAAACTAAGTAGGTACTTGTAGAGTATTGGAAGCTATTCAATCAATTATAAAGGCAACTAATAAAGCTCAATATTATTAACAAGCTATTCTGTGGCCACAGGATCTAGAGCTGTGTTGGTTCAGTGATAACGGCTGCAACTTATAAGTTGTAGGTCATGGATTCGAACTCAGGCAGGTGCTTAACTTTGTATAAATTATTTCATCACCACTGCTCTAAAAACGTCGAAGGAAAACTTCGTGAGGAAACCGGCATGTCTTAGAACCAGAAATTCGAAGACATGTGACATCCGCTAGCCCGAACTGGGTCCGTATAGTGGATTACGGTCCATTCTCTCTCATCTACCCAATTCTATCTACTCTATCCTACCTGCCCTAACCTACTTACTGCCCTACCTTAACTACTCTACCTACCTACTCTACCCTACCTACCTACCCTATCCTTCTTTCCTACCTTTCCCTACCTACCCTACCCTACCTAACTACCTACAAACCTACCCTACCCACATACCTACCCTACCAACAAACCTAAGCTACCTACATACCTACCCTACCTACATACTTACCCTACCTATATCAACATGACAAACCCTAACATAGAATCTTCTCCTTTTTGGTAAGTCGGTTAAAAACTTTCCCTAAGACTAAAACTAATAATTGTTACTTATTATTTTTTCTGTTCTTACTCAAGATATTGTAGTTATAACGAGTCAAAAATACTTTTAAAGTAAGAACCTACGTACAAAGTTTGAAACTGCGAAGATTTAAGACGGCAAACTAACTGAATACATCTCATGCGACGCTTTGAGACGGAACGGCTCACAACTAGTTTTCATTGTTCTACGGCTTCAGAATAGCAAGTAAATATTTCTTGAGAATTTTATCTATTATAGAGAATTGTGTATATATATATTCGTTGGCAAGACAATAGGTGCATGTGCTTGTGAAATATAACAGTTAAATGCAATCACATTTAAGATTCATAATAAGTTTTTACATCTGCGTTGCCAAAAACTATCACATGGAAACTTATCACCAAGATATAGTGTATTCTAATCCATACCATGGCCTAACTGTATTCCAAATTGCCTCTAATCCTATTCCGTTCAGCTATTGAGGTGTGATTACGTGTGGCTGCGTAAATGTCAGAAATTATCCTAAGGGAACATGCTTCCAAATAAATATCCTCGAGGTCGAAGGATTGTGCGTTCCTGCGATCACCGGCGTATGTGTGAGATGGAACACCACGGTGGTTTTTAGTGAGTAGAAGTGTGATATTCCCCTCGCCGCCCACTCTTCTCCGGCGTATGTGTGAGATGGAACACGACGGTGGTTTTTAGTCAGTAGAAGTGTGTTATTCCCTCTTCTCCTGGGTGGAAGTCATCCGAGGTATACAGGCGTGATGATATGTACGATAAGCTAGGATATCTACCGCATCAAAACACAAACAAAAACTAAAACAATCTAGAATCTAGATAGCCGGGGCAACACGTTCGGAACAATTCTCCGCTCGACGTACTCCGACTGGCCGCTGTCTATCATTGAGGTCACGCTGTAAAGGCGAACGTCCATTGTTGTTGTTTTTATTATTAAAGTGAAAACTTTTTTAGCCCCATTGTGATTCAAACTCGAAGAAACGAAAAAGCGACATTAAAAAGAGACAAACACATACATTTATTGGATTTAACATGCGAGAGAATGAGATACATAATAATATGAACTTGTACCGCATGTGAACCGCACATATGTCTTTTTTCTTAAATTGACTAACTGCATATGTGACTGCACACATGTAATATTTCAGGTTAATCGTAAATTTGCCATCCACTGAAAAGTACAAATTTTAAGCTGTGCTTTTCAAGCAGTCTGATCTACATGAATACTGACTTTCTTGAGGTTTTTGCCGTCGGTTTATAAATTCCCAATGTTGAAAGGATCCAATTTCCTTTATAAGATCGCTCGTTGTGCTCCTGACAGAGGTTCTTTTAATCATACATTTTTCATGTGAAAACTTTTTAAGCCGGCTTGAGCGATTTTTGGTAAGGTCAAAACTTTTGGTTTGCATCAGCGGCAAGCTAATTTAACAGCGTCTTTGAAATCCTAATGTGACGTGTGACGGACAAACTGTGTTTTGGTGTGACAAACTGCCTATCACCCAAAAACACTCCCAATTTTAGACCATACATTGAGGCAAAGGTTCAGCTGGCTGCCAAAAAGTTGGGGATCCTTACAAGGGCGAGAAGGCACTTCACGCCAGAACGGCTGCTCAACTTGTATCAAGCGCAAGTTCGATCACGCGTGGAGTACTGTTCTCATCTCTGGGACAGATCTGCCAAATACCAGCTTAATGCACTGGAGTCGATCGAAAAGCGGGCCAAGAGGCTCATCGGGAATGAGGCACTAATCCAGTCAAAGTTCTAGAACCTTGAACATTGTTGCCGAATTGCCTCCTTGTCGGTATTTTATCGGTTATATTTCGGGGAGTGTACGATGAAATTGCATGATCTAATGCCGCCTAGCCCGTTACTTCATAGGACTACCAGACGTTCGGCGATGCGCCATCGGTACACGGTGGACATTCCACCCATACGCACTAAACTTTTTGGGAATACTTTTATTTTGCGTACAGCTAAGGTGTGGAATTCCCTGCCGGGGTCTGTGGTACCCGATAGCTTCAATCTAAGGGTCTTTAATTCAAGAGTGAATAGGTTTCTTTTAGGCAAACATGTTTACGCGCTTACTACCCTATCGACAGTAAAAAAAAAAAACAAATTGATTTCTAAATTTGAAGTTTTTCATTTCAGTCGGCTTCTGTTTCATGACTGCCTATTATGGTTTTTAAACAGCTTTCGTCAAAATTCCATTAACCTAACTTATTTGCTGTCGAAATCGACTGCTACGGGTATTCTTAGAATTATTTTCTCGGTAACTTAATCGGATCCGTTTCGTAATTTTGTTGATAAACTACAGCAATTAACCTACATTTATTTCTCACCCAATGTGAAACTGGCCTAAAAGCCATTCGAAGCCGATTGTCCGGACAAATCACGCGGTAAGCCTTTGATTTTGAATTACGAAATTCTGAATTTGAATTGGAAGTGGAATTAGGGCTCTTGTTATTGTTGCAGGCGAACTAAATTGGAGGCTTCGGTACTGCGGTTTGTGATCACCTTTATTTATTAGTTTTGGATTATTATTTACCGTTATTTTGGTCAGATGAAAGTGGACTTAAATAGGCTAAATGCTAATAGGCTAATATGCTGAATGTACGAGGCTAATAAAAAAAGGGTGTAATTACGAGAAAATTAATGAATTATTGTTATTATTAGTAATCTTTAGATCAAAATTTTATATTAACTAAGATTTAATACGAGCGCTTATCCCGCCGACAAACTGTTAAGCAGTTTGGTGGGTCTAACCAAATGTGCAAAAGTGTTTGATCCAAAATAAACGATTTATTTATGTTTTTTTATTATTTTTTATTATTATATTTATACAAAGTAATTTAAAATTTATTTATTATAAAATGTGAAAGTTTATTTTTGTGTTTCAGTCACGTAGAAACGGCTGAACGGAATTGGATGAAACTTGGCACACAGATAGTTCATAACCTGGATAGGATCCTTTTAACCCAGTATAATGTTCCTTTGGGGTAATAAAAGACTGCACGCGGGTAAAGCCGCGGGCAGAAAACCATGCTAAATAAAATAGTGTATTAAAGAAATTAAAAAACAAACCGGCCAAGTGCGTGACGGACTCCGTATATTTCGGGTTCCATACCTGACCGAAAAATTAATTTGGTTGTAATAGGACAGTGAGGGAATTTCAAAGAAAAATCTGATTTACCAATATATTGGTATTTGTTAGTAAAATATACGTAATGATAAACATTATCACCAAATTTGAAGTTATAAATTTGAAGTTATAATTTTTTTAATTGTTTTTCAATATTTTTGTGCCCTCCTTTTCTTTTATGTATGGCAGCCATCTAAAAAAAATTGGCAATTTATATGGCTTTGGTTTAATAAGATACTTACACTGTGAAAATTTGAAGACAGTAGCTCCAACCGTTTGGCTGTAAAACTCGTGTGACCGACGACGGACAGACAGACGTGCACGTGAGTGACAGCAGTAAGGCTCCGTTTGAACCCTTCGGGTACGGAACCCTAAGAAGGAATAGGTAGCTACTTACATGGGTTGAAGTTGATTAAGTTCTTAAAACGCGGTAAAGTAAATGAATAATTAAAATAAAAAGAAAGTTTTAAAGGAATGAATAAATGAAACGAAATAAAAAATATGTTGTGTTTCCCTGTTTCTGGAACAAAAATAACATGAAGAAAATTGTTCAAGCGCGCTTAAACTTCTGTGATTAATTAAATGAGTTCTCAACAGCTCTTTAGTAGTTTAGGTGCACTTGATCATTTTTGTAATCATTTTCGTTTCAGAAACTAGGAGTAAGGTCTCGTTTCTAGAGAAGCGGCGCGTCGCACGGCGCATTCAGTGGACTTCAGCGTGGCGTCTCGTGACGTGTCGGTTTTTTTTTTCTATTCATTGAGAGACGGCGCGTGCTGCAGCGCATGCAGAGCAGTAAGGGATGCGGTGCCCATCACTACGCCCGCGAAGGATCGCCTAGTAGCGTTGCACGTGGCGGCGGACGCGGCGGGCATTAAATTTATCTCCTAACAAAATCGATGATGGTGACCTAACAAAATCATTGCTGACGGTGGCTCACGTCTGCGTTATGCGATTTCCAAGCAAATTGGTAGCAGGTTCCACCTCGAGCGCCACTTTGGGCGCAGTAGCGGGTATCGCCTGCATCTCAAGCAAACGTGTAAAATCGCTTCTCCGTGAACACTCTCATACAAATCCCGCACTAAATTCAAACATGTGGCTATGTTTGAATTTAGTGCGGGCACCACCCGACGTGCCACGTGTCCAGAAACGAGTCCTAGTACTTCGCTTCGGATATGAGGTGCTTAGTGATAGGGATGTAAAGTAAAACTTTTGGTTAACTTTAGTGGTAAATCCAAACAGCAAATTCTTGTATTGAAACTTGGCAACGTTCTTAGCCAAGGTTCGGTTGATCCTAAAACTTACCACTCCTTAAAACATACATAGCTTAGTACATAAGTAGTTGTAGGGTCGTTTAAATATGCCACAATTTACGCCTCTGGCCAAACCGTCATGTTATCTGTCAGATTATGCCGGTGCGTCATAAACTCGCCTAAAGGCCTGCGTTAATCACATATAGGTTAGAATAGTTTGCTGATGCAAACAACAAGTTGCTTTTCTCCTAAAAAAATGCCATAAAAAAAACACCACTGTCACCTATAATATAAAACTTGTAACAAACCACTATACTGACAAAGTTACGAAAATGTAAAAAAACCGGCCAAGTGCGAGTCGGACTCGCGCACCGAGGGTTCCGTACAAACCTCAGCTTGAAAGATATTATAGACCTGAGTATTTGATATAAATTTCAATTTAATACCTCTAAGCGTTCATGAGGAAAGTAAGAGTAAAGAGTATTTTTATTATATGATGTAAATAAAAATTTATGGTTTTCGCAATTATTCATTTATCGTGCTATAAGACGTTGCTTCGTACTAAATTTCAAGATCTGAGTTCACGGGAAGAACCCGGTTTTGATTCTCTTGCGAGTGTCGAAAATTTGCGGCAATTTGCGGCATAAGCGGCTGTATCTTATGATTGCGTTGGCTTAGAAGTTTGATTTTTTCACAGCTTTAAGGGACAGTAGACTTGAGTATTTGATATAAATTTCAACTTGATACCTCCACGCGTTCCTGAGAAAAAGGGTCTTAACAGACAGACAGACGGACGGACGGACAACAAAGTGATCCTATAAGGGTTCCGTTTTTCCTTTCGAGGTACGGAACCCTAAAAAGAATCAATTATAGTGCGACTTCGTCTGTCCGTCTGTTTGTCACAGCTGCCTATTGCTAAATACTATTTAGAATAGTGCATACCTACTAACAATTCCAGTGAACGAATTGGGAAATATTATTATTTTCATTTCAATAGAATGAAAAATGGGGTTTGAAGTGGGGGTTGAAGTGGGATATCACATAAAAGGTCTTGATTTGCACCTAATAATACACATATTTTAATGTTGATTTATACCGCGTACTTTTTGATTTATGATGATCAATGTCAGTCAAAGATAAGAGTTATCTCTGAAATTTGAGAAGCAAAAAATATATTCTTTTGTGGCTATCAAGTTCAATTTTTCCAACAAAAAACACATTATATCTTAGTATTCAGAGCCATAGAACGTTCGCTTCTGTAATACTCGTAGCTCGGTCGCTTTATATCGTCAGGATAGTTGCTTATGTTACCTTCTGTTACTACAAATCAAGTGTACGGTGCAACGATAGCTTAGCTTGAATAACTGATGAACAGGGGGTGTCGGAAATCAACTATACTTCAAAACTTCAAAGAAAATATTTAAAATGTGAGTCATTAATCGCCTGTAATACATTTCTAACGCACGTAGAAAATCATAATTATATCCATTAACGACCCTATTACTAAGACTCCACTGTCCGTCTGTATGTCTGTCACCAGGCTGTATCTCATGATCCGTGATAACTAGACAGTTGAAATTTTCACAGGTGATGTATTTCTGTACAACAAATACTAAAAACAGAATAAAATAAATATTTAAGTGGCGCTGCCATACAACAAACATGTTTTTTTTACCGTTTTTTGCGATAATGGTACGGTACCCATCGTGCGCATGTCCGACTCGCACTTGACCAGTTTTATTTTCAAATTACGTACCTAATTATCACTTTAAGATTCAGTTACTTTCTTTGTTCTTTCCTTAGGACACGCGAAAAATCTACTGTCAACAAAAATCCATTAAAAAAATCGATCACTACAATACGCCCTTAATCGTTTCAAATCACGTCTAGTTAACAAACAAGTTAATTCTGAACGACATCGGTTCATTAATTAATTGGGGCCGCATTAACACGCGACGTGACATAAGCGCGGTTCGCAGACAGATTTGCATTTGTACCGATAGACGAACAAATGGCCTCTAATTACACGCTCCGCGGTTTCTGCCAGCCTGGTAGATGCACTTTATATTGGGTGGTAATGTGGATTTGGGAATACAGATTTTAGTGCTAAGTTAGTTTCGAAAAAATGCTCAATGTTTTTGTAAGATTACAGGAATACTATTTAACTGAATTATTTGTTTGCTACCATAAATTATCCTTATCCTAATTAACAGTATTAATGCTGTTTAATTAACTAATCTTTAATGTAAACAAAACGTAGAGAGGGAACTATCTTCTGAAATAAAAATACAGCCTAAAAACCTTACTCAGGAGGCAAAGCTTTTGTATAACAATATTTCGTAAATAAATGTTTTTGTATTATTAAGTAGCTTCTGGTTGAAATCTTTATGCTTTGTATACATTTGTTACTGCCTAGTAACAGCCTAGTGAACCTTAATATACATCTAGTCTCTCGAGGCTTACATAGCAATGGCAATACGTCCTGCGATTTCTGTAAGCCTAGTACATTCACGCTACGGTCAACGTACAGAAAACATAAAGCGTACTAAAGTACGACGTTGAATGCGTTTATTCCCTCAAATTTACGTCTTGAAAGAAAACCAAGACTTCATAGTTCATTTAACATTTCAATAGCCTACGAAGATTTTAATATCTACTCCCACCCAACACTTGAATAAGTTCTAGCCCTAAAAAAACACGAATATCCGAAACTCATCGTCTGGAATAAAATATAGCCTTAGCTAATAATATCGAAAGAACCCAGACATCTTAAAAGAACATAAAGAATATAAAACTTGAAGTAGCTAGGCTTTATTGTGCTTGAGTAAGGATGACAAAGGGAATATGGGAAAATATTGTAAAAATAACAGAAACTGTTCGTAACAAGATCGCTAAAAGGCACTAAGGTTTTGAATGGGACTCGAAAACAAAAACAGTACAAGACTTCCCCTTACTAGATTTTCTTATGTGAAATCATACTGCACATAATCGCTGCGTTGCCAGGCAACGCTAGATACACCAAATGCCACGAGGTCCATGTGCTAACAAGAAAATTTGGTTCAAATAAATGCCACTAGATGGCGCGATATGCTTCGATTTGTTATTGAATTGTGAGTAAAATTAACATTTTCTAGTATTGATCATAAAAATTGTATGAGTTACTTTTTAATCAACTCTCCTAAGCACAAAATTAAGAAATATTGGGCTCTCAACTCACATTTCAAAGATTTTTTGAACGGATCATTTAAAATTGATTGCAATAGATGTCACGGTTTTAAATTTCTGAGGCATGTCACTCGACTTTTTAATTTATATTCTAATACATTTTGGTACAATGAAACTGTAAAAACTTGCAAAAAAATACTGTAAAACAAATCATAACTGTATTTAAAGTAAAAATTGGCACAAACCGAGAAAACCCTTTTACTTGCAAGTCACTGCCAACATCGTCTATAGCCGTGGAACGGAATCGAACGCGATCGGAGTACTTATAAAAATAATCAGACGAAAAATGCTTGTTACGTCGGCACGGTTTCTTTGTATGGGATGAGGCATCTGTATGCTAGTATTAAATTATCTGTGTCAATGCTAAATTCTACTTGCGTTCAGCGCACGTTTCAGTAGTCATAGTTAGAATATGGAATATGCATGTAATTCTTTTATTTGTTTAATAAAATACTTATAAGGACAAATTTCAAGGATTTTTTTAATATCTTAATCAGCGACGAAGTTCTAAAAGCTTTAAATTTGACGATTAGAAAATGATGTCAGACATGGACTCTGACATCTTAGTCCGTGACGCACGCATACATCACATCACATTACATCACGCACGTGATAGAATCAAGAAGGAACTCCATGTAAAAGTATCGATACAATATGTCAAGATGGTCACTGGTTATTTACTATGTATCAGAGTTACTATGTATGTGGTGTATAAGGGAAAGGTTTTATGAATAAAAGCACAGAAAGACAAGACTAGGTATTTATTTCAATTAGGCTTTCAATTAATTCATACTGAGGCTCAAGAGAGCTTACCGCCCGTTCGCTAAACCTAGTTCTCGTGGAGAAGAAGGGCAAGAAACTCCACGGAAGCTGTTCTATAGTATTTATAGATATCTTTTATAATCATATAAATATTGTTTATCACAATAAAGATCCAATTCCATTATTACTATTATATGATGAATCTTATAACATTTCACATGACGTATCATATTATGGTCATTAGGAATAAATACCATAATATGAAACGGATAGAGTTTCAACACAACCATTAGCAATAATCAAGTAATAATATGAAGTAACTTACGTGAAGCTTGTGTAGTCCATCTTTCACAAAATATAACAATTCAGGAAAACAATATCACAATATAATATCTGGTCTATACTGGCTTGTAGTTCACAACCAAGTGTTCAGTCAACTTACAAATTACTCACTATTTATAGTTACGAGTCGACTTGTCTCAATACGTCAAATGCTAGAAAATGGTGCGGTATCCACACCATTTTCCACACTGCTATAAATAATCTCACAATTAGGTCAATAATCAATTCTTAAGTAATGAAACCTTTTTAAAACGTATCAAGTCAATTAAGGAATTTAATATCGCCCATTTAGTCATTCTTAATCAATATTCGAAAGAATATTGATACTAACTGACAGTCTTGTACCAATTGTCTCAAATGACTTTTAATACTAAAATAGCAATATAAAATCCAGGATATATCATAATGATCATTACAAATTACTTAATACTTTATAGGAATATCATGACTGTGGCTTTAATGTAAATTTAGAGTTATTTCCTGTCCACACAACAATATTTACTTAAGTGGGTACTCTAACAATTGTAGGTATTTGACAACACAATAATAATTTAGAAAGGTACTTCGACATTTGTCGGTAGATGCCTAATAAATATGACAGTTCGTATTTTGTAAAGAAAGAAAGAGAAAGAAAGAAAGTTGTACCAAACCATTGTTATTAAAAAGTGAAAATTAATGATTTAATAACGTCACACGTACTTCATATTCTAACACACGCATACAGCTGCCATAGAAATCAGAATTCTCGTAGACAGGGGCAGATTATTTCAATTCGTACATCTCGTTCGTTTTGCGATCAAGTATGATTCTGTTTTCTCAGTTCGTGGTGTATTTTTTTCGCATATTCATCGATAAACTACTTAATTAACATGTTTCATCCATAAGAGTATTTATTCCCTTTTGTTACAGGCCATCAGTTTAAATGGGTCGGTGACACTCACAGACAGGCTTGGTTTTCATGGAAAGTATTGACAATGCGGTCTGTGACAATGGCTGAAATGTGTTTTTTTTTGTCAGAATTAGCATCAGCCGTACACGTCTATTTACGTTCAACAATACATCTAATATAATTCCCGTCTGTTTTGTTCAATAAACATAAAACAGTGATCCCTAACTTCAGCCATTCGCAAAGTACATAGAATGCATTCTAACAACCAATCCATCTTTACGACTGTACACCGATTCCCGGGATTTTTTTCCCGCTTTCCCGAACGTCATAAAAGAGAAATTGTTTCTTTCCCCATCTCTTGATAGGCAGAAGTATAAATATTTATTGAAGAAAAGATAGTAAGATGTCAGTAACCTACTTATTCCGTCGTTTATGAAACATTCCGTAAAGATAAGCTGGTTTATTATTCAAGAACTTTTAGTACGTTTCCGTTATTTTTCTTCGAATATTGGAAATACTTTTTTATATTCATTGGGTTTTGAAATAATAAGTTACTAGGTACTTAGGTATTAGAAGATTTTTATGAGTTTTATCAAAAAGTTCGTCAGCACAACGGTACAGTTCATGATAAGTTCGTCACGACTTGAGAATTTAAAAAAAGTTGTTTCATTTCCATTCGTGAAACTCGTCAGAATTTCGATATTTGCCGGTTTTTGTGCCGGTGTTCAAACGAAGCTCTACGACGAGCAAAATTCACTGTAATACTCAATCGTAATTTATTGAAAGTCATTCCAAAGCAATTAAATATTTTTCTATGCTTTTACAGTTTAAAAAGTACGACTGACGATGAAAGCACTCGTAAACCACGTATTTTTATAAAAATGTTTTAAAATAGTTCTACAAATGCAAACACATTTTTTTTTAAAGCGTTGGTCTATCAGTGCCTTTATTCCATATTCAAATCCTAGCCTTTTTAAAATTAGAACATATTCAAAAATTCATAATTTTTAAATACCAAAGTGGCCAGAAACTTCTAACTGTGAAAAAAAAATGCGGGATAAGCTATGATCACGGCGACATCAGAATGCAGTAGGGGTCCGTCATACATTACCTATTTTATGAGCACCCTTGACCCTAGGCCCAAGTCTGGACCTCGTATACTAAATCGTGTGACATGCCCTTTATAAATAGCCGTCCCAAATCTTTTAGCTATGCTTCTTTATTGCGGTACGGATTTTAAATAAAGAATTGCTTGGATAGATTTATAAATGTTTCTAGAGTAAAAATCTTTTAAATGTTACAATTGTTTATTTGGGATAAAATAAAACATGTGTCTAATTTTAACTCTTACAAAATATTATAGATAACAAACGTCTGCAGTGTTATTTTCTGAATATCATTTATATAACACTGGCCTTTGTGCCGCGCCGAATTTAGTTAATGGTGATGATTAAATAAAGTTAGTTAGTTTTTTTCGAATTTTATGTGGTCACAGAGTGACTTTTGAAGCGACCTTTACACAAAGGAATTTAAAAAAAAAACAATGAGTACAAAACCAGTAAAATAAATCTCAGGTAATCAATTTTTTCATGGGATACTTTTATTTGAATAAATTGATCTAACTCAGATTTACCCAATTAGTCCCTTCAGATGCCTGGCAGATGGCAGACCTAAGCGAAGATGTCGAGATGAGCTGGACTACTTTGACGAAGACTGTTCTCAAATCCAGGGAAAGAGAGCAGAAAACTAGTTAACTGTGTGTAAATACCTGATACACGAATTAAATAAACAGAAAGTAGGTACCTACACTAACCAGTATACCCCTCAAGTTATTGATTGGCTACTTCAAGTACTTCTGTAACTCAAAGTTAGTAACTTAGCTGTGGAATTCATAATCGTACTTGCGTTGCTTAAATAGAGATTTTAGTTCAGTTACTGATATTAAGTTACGTCTTCAGCTCCTAAAAGTTATGAATATCTGGACGGGTCCAGTCAATCTGTGTGGTGCTTTCATTTAAAAACCACCGACATAGAATGTCTATATCAGTTAGGGAGTGATGTAGCGACATCTACGCAGCCACTAACGAACTAATGACATGACGTCACACAAACCAGGGTTTGTGTGACGTCATGTCATTCGCGCAAGCAAAGTTTTCGGCGCGATTCGAACACTAACAACAGTCCGACAATAACCATCGGGCAGTTGCCCGGACCAGACACAACACCCGTCAGGTCGGAGGATCCTCCCTTTTCAACAGAGGTTTGCGGGACTACACTCTGTTCCGCATACCTCCAAACACCTATATACAATAGTATATTATGCAACTAGTGAATAAAGGACGGTTTTAAAGCGAGGGCCATAGATGAATCACGAACAAGTGAAGGATTCTTACAACTGAATCACGACCGCAGGGAGTGATTCATGATGATTGAATCACGAGCATAGCGAGTGATTCAAGTGTTAGAATCCTGAACGACGCAAGTGATTCATGGCCCTCGATATAAATCCGTTTTATTCAAGAGTTGCATACTATATTTTATACCATGACTTCGAGAAAAAGAAGAATTTAAGCCAAAAGCACAAGGAATAATAATAAATAAATAAATGGTTTATTACCTTCAAAATTTACAGAAAATGAGAAACCTTAGGGCTACACATTTTTATTAAATTGAAGCTGAGCCTTTGAGTTTGAGTTAACTAAACAGCACCTGTATTTCAGACGCCAGTGACCACCTCCGTTAAGTTACATAACTATAATTAATTAAACACCAATGCAATTAATATTAGAATTACATTCCAAATAGGTATTCACCAAACATCCTAGACCAAAATAAAATCATTATCAAAATCCTAAATATAAACAAACTCAAAATTAAATCGACGAAGGAGTTTGAAATTCGAATATTCTTTGCACAAGAAGTTTGTATAGAGTATTTTATGCGCAAGTAGGTTGTATTGCATTGAGATGGAGATCAAATATATATTCTAAATTCAAACACCAAAACAGTGATTAAAAGTGCTTTTTATTCACTGTTTTCAGTGAATAAAATAAGCTTTTTAGAGGGGGAATGGTATAAAACATATTGTCTAATAGATATCTATAAGTTTGTGAATAGAGGCAATTCTATTTATATTTGAGACTCACAACCTATATATTCCGACTTAACGTATTAATTTTTAAATAATATGTCCGGTTTTGTAGTAATAAACCACATCACATAACTGTCACATAACTTTATCGATAAAAACACCCCACATTAGAGGTTTAAGCCCCACAAGTAATAATGAGCAGAGATTCTTTTAAGATAACAATAAAATCAAAACTTATTGGCTTAGAGCTGTGATTCGTATGTCAGTGTGTAACAACTCAAAGATGAACAAAAAAAAAACATCAAAGAACACAAGATGTTTTTAATGCTATCTCTAAAAATTTTGCTGAAATGCAATAAAAACGTGTGAAATTTGTTTTGAAAATTGGCTTTTGTGGCTCAATACAAAAATATCTTATCTTTTGTACATACAATCGGCCATAGCAATCTAAAAAAATATGCAAGTTACATAACTTGAATATTTTTTTAGATTGCTATGGCCGTAAAAATAACTTTAGGTAAACTATAGGTTTCTAAGTCAAGCGTGCTTCATCGTCGACCACATCGTCACTTACCGTCAGGTGAGATAGTGGTCAAGCGCAAGCAAAATAAAAAATGTACGCTTCTATGAGACCTAGGTCCAAAGCTATGGTTGTGTCGACTATGCGGATAAACCTAATAAGTAAGACAGGTACTAAAGTAGTGTAAGTGCTCTATCTTTGGTAGCAAGGAGGTAATGGTGTAGTGATCGCATCCGTTATGTGGGGTGTTTTCATCGATAAAATTAGGTATATTTTACGGCCTTACAGTTTCATTACCACAAGTCCGGCTATATTGTATAATTATTAGGGCTTCTAGAAAAATCTATACAAATAAAACCAATTGCCGAATGTATATAAGCGCATCACTTTTAGAACACGAACGGCTGCACCTATTTGGCTATTTTTTTTGTTGTTTTTTCTCCCGCTAATACATTAAGAAAAAAAAATGAGGAAAAGCGAAAAATAAATTGTATAGGTGCTACGAACTTCATCGGGTTCATCAACTATTTTAATATAAAGAGAGAAGGATAAAGCAAGCTTATCCAAACCGTAATCTGTAATAAGGCTCTACGCCGTAGCGCTTACCCGCCACTCTTGCTACGCTGTCGTAGACAATAATGCTACGCGTCGATGCACTTTGATTTTTAACTGACCGCGAAAAACGGGATGAGTAACTTATTTTATACTATGCAGATATTTTAAATAATAAGATTTTTCCGCAATGTACCTTCTGACAGCGACAAAAGTCATTTAACATTGCTACTTTTCACCACTACATATTATAAAGCTAGCTTAAGCCCGCGGCATCGCCCGCGTAAATAGTGTTTTATCATCCAAAGGGAATAAAAATTATAATAAAATCCTATGTCCTTGCCAGGGTCTCAAACTGTCATCATGCCAAATTTCATCTAAATCGGTTCAGTAGATCCAGACATTATCCCCTACAACCTCACAAACTTTACCTCTTTATGATATTACTAGCTGTTCCCCACGGCTTCGTTCCCGTGGACCACTCCACAGGACACCTTTTCGGAAAAAAAATAGTCTGTCATTCAGGAATAACGTAGCTTTCTATTGGTGAATAGAAGATTGGGTCACAAGGAACCAAAATAATGTATTGAGAAATCCAAGAGCACAATCCGAATCCAGAGCAAAGCGAAGGATTCTAGAGTAAAATCCGGAGCCTAGCGAGGCATTCTAGATTAGAATCCTAAGCGTAGCGAGGGATTTAAAGTACGTCGCTCGAGTTAAATCATTTTGGTACCGTGTGGCACACTCTGCTTTACATCCCCCTCTATGAGAAAAATAATAAAGAGATCTCTTTTTAAAAAAAACGTTGCCCCACACTAGGAATTTCTTCCTGTATCGTGGGTGCGTTTACAAACATAAACTCACATACACAACACCCAGAGCCGGAACAACTATCTGTAGGTCATACAAATATTTGTTCCGTGCGTGAATCGAGCCCGCGACACGCAGCGCAGCCATCAATCGCTCAACCACTGCGCCAACCGTTCGCCCATATGCCCCAGATGCTTTTAGTAGTTACAAATATTTTATATTTACATAACCAAATTACAAATTTATATTAGTGTCCTAGTTAGGTTAGGTAGTTTGGTAAATTTATATAAATTTTCATAGGATTTTAGATATTTTTCTTTCGATTTATTTGGTAGTTAATTATTTATGACAGTTTCTGCGTTTAATTTTTCATTTTCTGGTGTTAATATTTCACTTGCGCGTATTTTTTCTTCAATTGGATAACCAATGCCGCGTCGTCGGCAGGCGCGCTTTTTTAGTACCGGCCATTCAAACTTTTTGATTTAACAGTGTACAAAATTCAAAAGTCATTTCGTCACTGTTATTAAGTACGGCAGGATGACCCATTTTGCTCGCATTTATCGAGGAGCCCTTGGCACCTTTTCGAATAGACGGAATGAAAACCACTTTTTTGCTGACTAATACATACTTCTCGCTATGTTTTTCTTCTTTCTTCATATCTTCGAATATTAATTGTTCAGCCTCTATAAATCCAAAGTCCCAATAGTTGACCTATGCTCATGTCTATTAATAGTTATTTCAGTAACCCACAGTTGCAGACAAGTCTAATTAACCACAAACACTAATTGATTACAATGAATCCCGATCATCTCTTAATTAATTACTTGTTCAATGATCCGGAAACTAATCTCCGATTTAAACCAAACTTCAGTGACACTAAGGCCTAGCGCATACCCACAACTTCTGCATCGACCAAACTGTCCAGTCGAATTGTGTACTTTCTCGTGAATTTGACACAATTTAACCGATTAGTTGATGGGGGTGCGCATACAATCGATGCTATCGATTGTCGATTTTACCTATATTTACCTATTTTTTTTCGTTTTAGACACCGAATTCCTAAAAGAAAGTTATTTTTCGCTTTGTAGTGTTTTGTTTTGGAAGTCGGTTTAATTATTTTCTTAAAATTTTTATTTTCGTCTTTTTAGTTTTGTTACCTACCTTATATTACCATGAAAATCATTTATAGCTTCTCATAAACAATTCTAAAAGTCCTAAACAAGACTGGGATACATTGTTTTATTACAGAGTTCCGTTGCCTACCTTCTGGCTTCATCACCAGATTAGTACGATGGTACCATTTTCATTAGAAACATTTATTTAAATTTGCTTCATCACATTCATTTAACTATTCGAGATATCCTATACCCAAAATATACGTATCATTGAGAAGTTTCAGTGGCCATCTGTGGTGTTCTTTATCAGTTCTTCAACAAATGATACTTTCGGAATGCAAATGCTTGCAATGTAGATGAAAATACCAAAATCGCTTTATGCCTATAAAATTTGAGGAGTAACCTCGATTTCCAAGGGATCTGCTCATCAGATTCTGATTTTGTGACAATGGGCCACCTTTAGAGTAACTATACCCTTTCAAACAAAAAACTCAGTCGAATTAAGAACCTCCTTGTCTTTTGATGTCGTTTGAAAATGAGTCTAAGGAGAGCTATTTTTCAACTATGACGACAAGAGATGTGGTGCCAATTCATATGCTAATGTGATACTGATCACTGATCAATCGCGGATCGACTGTTTAGTTGATGTTAGACGCACTCCAGTAGATCGCAATACAAATTGATAGTTGTCCAACTTTTTAATCAAAACAAATCGATACAGGTTTTTGTTTTTTTTTTCGAGCATATGTCGAGTCGATAATATGTTCGAAAAAACAGGCAAAAAGCAGGTCCTATGATCTAAATATATTTCTATAAACATTTGACACACGACTAAACAGTAGTTCGACGAAAAGTTGTGAGTATGCGCTAGGCCTAACTCGGATTCTCTCGAATGTATAAATGTCACATTCATCATGCTTAACCGCCTCGATGGCCTTGTGGTCACAAGCGCTATAGCTGAGCACGGTGTCCTAGATTCCCATCTCGGGCAAAACGTTTTTGGAATTTTCCAACTGAAATTTCAAAAAATCTTATCAGCCTGGCCAGGCACCTGGAGTTGACGAGACGAGACGAGACGAGACGAGACAGGTCCCAGGTAGACGAGTATGTCTACCTGGGACAAACGGTCCAGTTGGGTAGGTTTAAGTTCGAGAAAGAGGTCAACCGTTGAATCCGACTCGGCTGGGCGGCGTTCGGAAAATTGCGGGCCTTATCAGAAAGCTTAAAGTCATCCAAAAGGCAATGGAAAAGGATATGCTTGGAGTTTCCATGCGTGATAGCATCAGAAATTTACCGAAATAGCCCGAACAATTCTGAAACTTAAGTGACTGCCACTTAAGTTTCAATGAACTTTCCATCATTCTTTTTATTGGAGCGCCGTAAGGCATAAAAATCTCGGAACCCAGGGCCAGTCAATGAATCTGTATAACGAGTTTTGTAAAAGGGGGACGCAGCCAGAGGCTGAAAAAAAATACTATTGGACTTCTACGACGTATATTTATTCAAACGTGCCGCTCGTAGGTCGGCTCTCATCGGAGTGCCCGCTAAACAAAAAACTACACGCGTTCGATATATTTCTAAATATTCTGTATTCGATTTCCTTCCAAACTTAAAATAAATATAAGTCGCCAGCTTTAGGTGTCAGCGGCCGAACAGGTTGCTCGTCCTATGTGGAAAGCCTCTATATGAGCTAGACTGAATTATTAAAAGCTCAAATAAAAAAGTTAAAAAATAAAAATTGTCCGATCTCGATTACAACAATTTTTAACAACAATTTACTGGAAAATAAGAGGTGGAAGGGGTAACAAAATGTTTATAGTAAAGATTTCAATTTTATATTTAATAAATTATATTTGCATAGTAAATTTAATGTTAATTTATTAGATTTTCGCAAAAAATAACGATTTACAAAAAAAAAAGTCATCAACTATATACCTACATTATTGTTCATTATTGTCGTCGTCGTCGATTTAGTTGATGTAGATTGTAGGTAAAGGATTAGTACAGCTGTCACCATTGCATTCTAAGCAAGCAGCAGTGCAGTTTAAACCACTTTTTCTGCAGCCACAAGATGCTCCGCATCCTGTTTTGCATGTGCAATTACTAGTTGTGGGTCGTGGGTTCGAATCCAGGCAGGCGTTTTACTTTGTGTAAATTCTTTCATCACCACTGCTCTCAAAACGGTGAAGGAAAACATCGTGAGGAAACATGGCATGTCTTAGAACCAAAAATTCAAAGACATGTGACATCCACCAACCCGCACTGGGTCCGCGTGGTCGATTACGGCCCATTCCCTCTCACAGAGAGGAGGCCTGTGTCCAGCAGTGGGCACATTAATAGGCTGATGGTGTGGTGAGGTGTGATCTTTGAAACGGTTAAGTACTTATCTGCTTAATATGTTTTAGTATAAATGAATACCAAGCGGCCGCAAATGCTGAGCGTGCCCATGCCGGAAGGATTGCCATCCTTTCGGTATAGAAACGCTCAGCGCAATTTGTGATTTTACTTTTTGCACGACTGCCGAAGGAGGGTAATGTGTTTATCAGTCTATGTATGTATCTGACGTTCAAGAGACCAAACGCGTTGGCCGATTTTGATGATTCTTACGTTAATCCACCTCATAACCTTGCGAGCGTCATTGCCTCCATTAAAATTGGAAAATTAAAAATTGGCGGATTTTGGGAGCCATATTGTGGGCTTACTATCTATGCCAATATTTTGAAAGTTTGTATAACTCAATAATGTTCAGTAATTAACTTTTATCACACTCACTGCACAGTAATATATACATTAATTGCAAATAAACAAAAATCGGATTTTTTTTTTAGAGCCCAAAATAACAGCTACGTATTGGGCCTAGCAAGTTGCGACGTGTACTACTCGTATTCTGTTAGGGCTCGCGTTAACAACACCGAATAGCTGCTGTTGTACCATCTACCCCACCCCCTTCCCCCCATCTTTGTATCCTGCAGTCCTTTGAGACCCAAGATCAAGTTTGTAATAGTTCTCCTTTTTAAAATATAACTTTAAACTATACAAATAAAGGATCTTTTTTTTAACCTTTTTCTATATACTATTAAAAACACATTTCCAAAGTTTATATAAAGATTCATTGACTGGCCCTGGATTCCGAGGTATAAATCTTACGGCGCTCCACTATTAGTTCTACTTCACTACTTCAAGTTCCATATTTGTAAATCACTATTTCTTTTAAACATTTTCGTCCACTATACACAAACAACAACACAATCTCTCAATCAATCGTCCTTGCTTACACAATTATACTTAGTATTACGTGTCCTATCACTGTGAAATAGCCCGAACAATCGTGAAACTTAAGTTGCAGTGGGCAGGGCACTTTGCTCGCAGAACGGATGGCCGATGGGGCCGAAAAGTTCTGGAGTGGCGACCGTGAACCAGACGACGATGCGTTGGAAGGCCTCCCACTAAGTGGATCGATGACCTTGTTAAGGTTGCGGGAATGCGCTGGATGCGAAGCGCACGGGATCGGACAATGTGGCTACGCCTGGGCCGCCTGGCTGCTATGTCCAGCAGTGGACGTCTTTCGGCTGAAATGATGATGATACCTAGTGGAATATGGCTGTTCTATAGGTAAACCTCTGCTTAACACACCCTAGAATACAGGCGTCATGTTATGATAACATTTTGACTAATGATTGGAGCAACTTATTATCCGGGGTTCTACAACAAGAGTGGTCCTACATAAAAATTAAACCTATTTCATGCTGTAATTTCGACTCCTTACAATCAATAAACCAACATATTATAGGACATAAAAAAAACCATGAAAATACAATTTCACCCAAATATAAATCCACCATTTCACAATAACAATCTATCAGCACCATCAAATCCCAGATTAAATTCTTTATTACAGATTTGGCCAATAATTTGGCACAGAGGACGCCTAACCAAATAATGGCGGTCATCAATAAAGGCCAACGCTGCTCCTCCCCATTTGTTATTAGGGATTTTTCATCCTACTCTAAGGAAATGAACAAAGGATATAGATAGTTCAAGGGTGGTTTCACTAAATGCAAAGAATACTATAAGTAAAGTATTCTTGTAAAGTAGTTTTTAATTTTATTTTTTGTACGCCCATCCTAACATACGTCACGTAAGGCGGCAGTCATGTTAAGAGTGTGACAGTATATGAAAATATATGATAAATTCAAGGGTCTACTAAGGCCTTACACCCTAACAGTCCCTAAGAAAATAATATAAGCCAATGGCGATATTTGTGAAAGGTATGTGGTTAAAGGTACTTAAAAAATGAATGGAAAATGAGCAAAATCTTCAAAAAGTATAGTGTTGACTGTAGGTACTTTTTTGTACTAAACTTGGGTACTGACAGTTCCTTCCTACCATCTACTTAGAATATTCCGTCAAAAATATCCTTCCGAATGTTATATGCTAGTACAGTACAGTACAGTGCTAGTGTAGTAGTAGTAGAAATATAAACCCTACAGCGCTAACCTACCATATACCTAGTATGTGATAAATAAATACATAGATAAGTTCAAGATATCTGCACCATGCGACCTGAGGTTACAGACGGATAGTGGGCAGGAATTCCAGGTTCGGGAAGGATACATTTACTCGCTAGTCCAACAGACTCACGAGACTGATCAGAGATGGCTAAACGTGTCTTGACCACAGTGAGGGGTAATGAGACAAGTATATCAATTCAAATCTGATTAATTAACAATTTTTTACAGCTTAGATACTATTTTGTCTTAATACAAACTCATGTACAAATTTATCTGTCCTATGCGTGTAACATGCAACCAAACAGTGCCTTATCATGGCCGCGCGTCCGCCGGGCCGAGTGCTGGGTCAATGTCCAAAGTTAACAATGAACATCTTTAAACTCAAAAGTAGATCAAAGGCTCTAAACAATGCGACATTCTGTCAGTGATAGCGATTGATTACATGCCAAAAAAACGTTTGGGTAACGCATTTGTCAATTCTATGCATTTTTACACACTTTTACACAAACCTTATTTTTATGGGTGAGGCCTCATTAGTGCGTTAACGTGCGTCAACGCATTGCATGCCACACCTGCGTTGTGTCGAGGCACGACGACGTCGCAAAGCAATAAGGCAACGCACGCCGTCGCAGCACAGCTTCTCGGTGTCGATTTCAGATTCGATAATGGATCGGAACAAACATTGTCTGTCGTCGCACCGGAGCTCCGACAACGCAGCGCATCACCCTCCTCCCGCTTCGTCTCTCGTCCTTCGAAACGTAGAAATGTCGCGTGCGAAGACGCAGCGCATAATGTGGCATGTCACTAATCATATATATAAAACGACGCAGCGTTGACGCTGTGACGACGCAACCCACCGCACTAATGAGGCCTAATAGAATTTCACTTATCTGGAACCTCTGTTGCTTCAATAATAGTTCCTAGTGTAAGGGAATCCTTTGAAAAAGAATATTAAATGTAGAAAAATATATATGTTGGGTTTAAGTATCACTGTTGTAACGAAAAGTCAAACCGAGGCTCTAGACAAGTAGCGTTCGATATCAGCGAAGGCTATAGTCGAAATGTCAAAACGTAAGTGATTGATCACGTGATTTTTCGATATCGCTTGTCAATCCCATACAATTTTGCCTTTTTGACAATCGCTATCGCCACGCTTTCGATGATAGAATGGCACTTGTCTAGGGCCCCAAGTGCATCAAAATAATAAGCTGTCCACATCCAAATTGAACAGAAAGTGACGTAATTAGTTAACAATTCATATGGCAAGCACAAGGCACATGTGTAAGTAAAGAAAAAAATACGTAAATGTTCCAAAAACACAAACCTTACATAATCGCGTCCGGGAATCACACGCTCGCGCAGTGAAACCAACCCCTAACAGTTTGCCAAATGGATTCCTTAAGAAGTCTTTCCAATATAATATGGTCTATACGGTAAGACACTGCCATATATTTCGTCGCTAAGCTACTAACTCATTGACTTAGCGACGAGGTCAATGTTTCACGGAGTGATTTGTCATGCGGCTGAAATCGGTTGCCGTGTAAGTGGATGATAATTTTTCGATTGTTTATTTAGTTGTCTTGTTTGACTTAATGCTAAAATACCGAAATTTCACCAGTTGTGATTAAAATGGGGCTTTATGAAACTGAGGGCGAGACTATTGACATAAAACTGCGGCTGAAAAATTGCTGATGGAAAACCCAATACCACATGCCGGGAATCGAAGACATGGACCTCAAGCTCAGAGCTTTCGAAAATTAGACCAATGAGACAAGTTCATGCATTCCTTAAGGAGTGTAGATGATACTGCCATGTATTCCGCCGCTGTGCTACCTAACTCATTGACTTAGCGAGGTGGTCAATGTTTCTCATATTAATGGATTCTGTTGCCTTAATTGGATGATCAATTTTTGATTATTTATTGGGGTTTTATAAAATGTCAATTCTTTCGCAAAATGGCATAAAATCCAAGTGAGTGATAATTGTATAGGTAGTAACTAGCATTGCTTTCTTTTATCATTAATTATTGACAACCCAATTTCATTTCCCGTTGTCCGAGAGCTCATCAAAAGAATAGACCCTTATCTAATTCCATTCTAGCCTTGTATTTAAACTAATATGTAATTTATATATAAACTTAACTATTAAATTGTCCTCATTAAGAATGTGTCTAATAGCACTTTTCTTGTTGTTTGAAGTCCATTAAAAACTTATGTGACATAAGGGGTCAACCTTATGTGACTTAAGAGGTCAAAATTATGTGATATAAGATATCAAACTTATATGACATAAGAGGTCAAATTGAGTGTTTTGTTTTGTTGGTTCTCTGAAAGTACCTACTGATTCGAATACAAAAATTCATCACTGAGAGAAAGCTACGGTATCTAAGATTACCATTGTCTAATTTTTGTCCCAGAAAAATGACACGCTACGGGCAAAAGCTAGTTTCTGATACTTTTCTTCACCTTTAATTTGATGGGCCATTCACAAGACAGCTTTTGGCTTGTTATTCCCCTCCAGGTTACGTTAACTTATCCGGCACAACTTCTGGCATAAATTAATTCATTATTTTCTTCTATTTTCTGATAGTATCTACCTATCCGTTAGGCAGCACCCTTTTCAGATAACCAAACATGGTACCTACTGTTTAGTTGGTGCCAAAACCGTAGTGCAGATTAAAATATCAACATGCATCGCCCTAGTGCGGAAACCGGTAATAATTCGTCGTGAGGTAACTGTGCCATAATGGCCACGCATTTGCCAGGCATGGCAATTTGGACAATTTGGCCAATCCAATCCATTTGGCCTGGATTTGATCGCCTCGAATGATAGTGATTCGATTGGCAGTACGATGTTATTTGTGGAAATAGAAATAGTTTTCAGTCTTCGAGCACTGGTACTATACTTTGGTAGGTGCAGTACCTTGGTAATAATGTCCACCCAAAAAAGAGCCGTTTCGCAGCAGGTTCCGACTTTCAATGTCAATAACTGATTGTTTTATTTTCCATGTGCCGCACTGTGTCTTGTACGTAAATGCAAATGCAAAAGTTGAAGCTGAATATAAATGTTTAGTAGTGACAGACCATTGAAAGGAACCGTTCTACCTTTAACTTTTCAAAGACCAAGGACCATTCATTCTTCAAACTGTGAAAATGACCCTGATGACCACGTTGCAATATCAATCGGAAAAATTACAATGAGTATGTTAGTTTCAATCTCAGTTCGTGAAAACGATGATAAACACACGGTGTTCTTAGTCAGTTAAAGTTTAACAGACTGAAGAACGCCCGCTCCGGGGCTACGTGATATCTAAAATTATTCAAAAAAAAAAAAATGAGTTTTATATTTTAGCAATTTTAAGCTGTTATTTACCTTTGCTACCTGTTACCTGCCAAAGCCACATATATCCAAACTTAATAGTAGCCCATCATTCGTGTTGGAAGCACTAAACTTTCAGCTTTTATAAATAACGAAGGTTCGACCGTCGCGGGGTCTTATTCAATAACAGTATGGTTCCGGAAATACTGCGTTCATAATACTATAACAATTTCTAGGAATACTGTCGGAGACTATCACTTTTGAATCTTGCAAACCATGTTTAAGGTTTATTCTCGGATTGTACACAGCATTGAAGTTTCCTTGTTTAGCAGCCCGAATCTTCAGTGAAATATAAACGTTCCATGTAGTCCGAGGAGTCGATTCGCCATTGGAACAAACATTGATCCAGTCCGCATGTTTGCTTCGTGTCCGTATGTTTGTCTGCGTGATTTGTGTGTCCACTACACTGTGTGCCTTGGTGTAGAGTTGTGGCTGTTTGCAGTCGTAACTTCATACCTTGTCTTGCAGTCTTGTGTTGCTTTGCTTGTACTTGGATTTCCGAAGGGCAACTTATCTATTATGTGATATTATGACAACATCTGCCTGCAGAAACCTATTAAAACTATTAAAAGACAACACGCCCTCAGACTCCTCTTTATTATATTTGATTAAGGAAGAAATGGATATAGAAAACTCTTCCCAGAACTCACAAGTAATAAAACTTAACTTTATGCAAAATACCGCAGAATGCATTCACTTTGAAGAGGTAGTATAATAACATGCAAATGGTTCAAGATGAGTTTGAAAAAGCGTTCCAAAAAAGTGAAATGTACATTACTAAGACTTTCGCAGCCATCCAAAGGATTACGTGCTCACTCAAAGACTTTGAACTTTAAAATTGAAAGCATTACTTGAGGGTGTTTTTACAAGAATATGCTGTTTGTGCTTCCAAAGTTTTCAAAGATCCTTAGTCTAGAGTCGAGAGTAATTACTTTGGAAAAGGCCATAAAAGACTATTTTAGAGGTGCATTTTTATTTTGCATGTTGGTACTTCAGTACAGTCATCTTAGTCGACATGAACGCTTTGATATTTTGATATAGTTAGTCAGACCCGGCTTGTTTTTAGGGTTCCGTACGTAAAGAGTAAAACCGGAACCCTATTACTAAAACTCCGCAGTCCGTCTGTCTGTCACCAGGCTGTATCTCATGAACCGTGACAGCTAGACAGTTGAAATTTTCACAGATGATGTATTTCTATTGCCGCTATAATACTAATAACAGAATAAAATAAATATTTAAGTGGGGCTCCCATACAACAAACGTGATTTTTTTGCCGTTTTTTTTGCGATAATGGTACGGAACCCTTCGTGCGCGAGTCCGACTCACACTTGGTCGGTTTTTTACTGAACTTTTTTATGTTTATTTTAATATTTAACAAAATCACGACTAAAATATCTTCTTCTTATATCAATCCGGCTATCCAAGCCCGCACTCACTGTAACCTGAATAAAATCGTAAATTTTCAGAAAACGAATTCGCAATAAATAAGCACTACCTGGTGGTCTACCGTATGATCCATAATACATTAAATAAATATCATTTGACTTACAATACCATTATTAGGAAGAGAAAATTTTCATACATGGTTTTGGAAACATTGACGCGAGACCGTATTTCTCAAGCATTCAAATTGTGCAATATCTTATTATTTGGTGCCTCTATTCCTACCTCCAAACACGTATAGATTTAGTAAATATAGATTTCTATAGGTACACATAATCCGCAATCACGTACAGGAAATAATTATATGCTGTCTCCAAACACATAGTAGGTACAGGCTACCTATACCAACATAATTCGAGGTGTAATGCGCGCAACAGAAACGTTATGGCATCCACGCTCACCGTGAAATTGAGTTAACTTCAAACAAAATAAATGGGCTCCTGGCATATCAACGTAAGAGGGAATTTAATGCAAATTAATATAAACGACACTGACAAACGATCGTGGGAGACGTGAAATAGAATGTTCGTGGTGAACTAAGGCCTAATTGAATTGGGAATTCTCGCAGATTTTTTGCGAGAGACTTTCTTTTTTTCTACGTTACCTACTTTACTTACTGTAATATGTGTGTTGTGAGATTCACATTAAGTATAGGTGCGTAGGGCTTTCAATAATACTTATTTTGTTGTTCGATTATATGCGACGAAAGCTCGTAATCAACAACGTAGCGAGCGTGACATAACTTTTTTTGTAGACCTTTTCACAGTTTCATGATTTCGCGTACGCGTTCAGTATAGCGTGACAAAATTTTTCATTTTATGAATTCGTGTATTCCTTCCTAATGATGTGACGTATGCAACCCTCTACAATTACCTGAAACGAAAATCAAAGGGAAGAAAGTTTCTACCTCAAGACGTCCACAGAATCCAATGAAGTTCCAAAACTAGATTTAATTACGCAAACCCCAAAATGAAACGACGAAAAACTTTGAAAGAAGCTCTGAAATTAATGAGGTGCTCGGAAATTCAGCGCCACTAAAATTTGAGGGTCGCCTCCTCACCTGACCAGAGCATATGACCCCTCTAAGGCCATTTAATCTGCTTATTTCTTCGCGGATCTTAAGTATCCGAAGTAATAGAGAGGTCTTCTTATTTTGGTTATGCAATGTTCTGGTGGTTGTAAGCGAAAACTTAAATTAGTGAGTGGAATACAGGTTTTGATTTGAATAAGAGCCATATGAGGTCATGTTTTAGGTAACTTGAGTAAAGGTTCTAAAATTTGGGCGTTAGAAGTCTTCCGTTTTAAAAAATAATGTGATGTGTCGAATTATGTCGTGTCGTGTAGTTTTTAGTGAAGCCAGAGACTAAGCACCGATCTTGGGCACGGAAAGCCAACTTCAGGGCGGCCAAGAAGTTTGGCGAGAACTTGTCGTTCGTTTCTAGTGATTGCAATTGCAATTCCTGAGTATATTAGATGAGATTCTTGGATTGCAATAAAGTCTTTGAGATAATATAGGTAGTACATATTAAATTAAATAAAGTGAAAAGTGTTATTTTTCTTTAACATCGAATTGGCTAACCATAATAACACCTGCACCTTCCAGGATTTAAACGAGTCCACTGATAGAACTTTACAGGTTGGTTAATAAACCGACAATAGTATATTATGCAACTAGTGAATAAAGGGCGGTTTTAAAGCGAGGGCCATAGATGAATCACAAACAAGTGAAGGATTCTAACAACTGAATCACGACCGTAGGGAGTGATTCATGATGATTGAATCACGAGCACAGCGAGTGATTCAAGTGTTAGAATCCTGAGCGACGCGAGTGATTCATGGCCCTCGATATAAATCCGTTTTATTCAAGAGTTGCATACTATATTTTATACCATGACTACGAGAAAAAGAAGGATTTAAGCCAAAAGCACAAGGAATAATAATAAATAAATATAAATGGTTTATTACCTTCAAAATTTACAAAAAAAAAGGAACCTCAGGGATTCACATTTTTTGTAAATTGAAGCTGAGCTAGGTAACACCACCTGTGTTTCAGGGGCCAGTGACCACCTGCGTTACGTTACATAATTATAATTAATTAAACACCAATGCAATTAATATTAGAATTACAATCCAAATAAGTATTCACTAAACATCCTAGATCAAAATCAAAATCATTATCAAAATCCTAAATGTAAACAAACTCAAAATTAAATCGACGAAGGAGTTTGAAATTCGAATATTCTTTGCACAAGAAGTTTGTATCGAGTATTTTATGCGCAAGTAGGTTGTATTGCATTGAGATGGAGGTCAAATATATATTGGTGTGTTCTAAATTCAAACACCAAAACAGTGATTAAAAGTGCTTTTTATTCACCGTTTTCAATGAATAAAATAAGCTTTTTAGAGGGGGAATGGTATAAAATTTAATTTTGTGTCAATTGATACGAACAGAAAGAGGGTAACATTAAATTTTTTTCAGTAGTATCTCGGAGACTGAATTATGTGAGAAGTTTTTGGCAAAAAGACAGCCCCTATTGAAACAGACTATGTTGGCATTTTATTATTTAGTCATGGTCGGGGGTCCTCCAGTAATACAAGTTGACTGAAAAAGAAAACAAATACAACACAAATAAACCATTAACGTAATGACAAAATAGGACTGCTCCCCAACCTGATTGTTGGTCCCGATGGTAACGTTTACACGCACGTCCGCGTTAAGCCGATGACAAACAGTTGTCGTCCATTAATAAATGTAATGAACATGATGTACGGACTTGTGATGTTTACGATACGTACAATATTGTGTTTAGTAAACAAGTAATTGCTGTGACATTTAGTTAGGGTTTTGGTAGGTAATAATTTTAAATGAATTACTGTTTTGTTTTATTTTGTAAAGGATGTTACGTTAGATGTTCCATAAAGTGATACTGTTATTGCCTCTATTATGTCGCTCGTAATAAAATCAGTGTTTTAATGTATGAATCCTCAATAAAAACTTCGATTGTGAATAGTAAATGTACTGCAAATACTAGCCGTTCATTCATGCCAGACCATCGTTTTTCAACTTAAATATATAGCCTTCCAATCTTCCCTGTATTTTGTCTCCTCTCACCATTCTCTCGTAACGCCTAAAACTCGTTTCTTTGATGAGTATTTACTTGCCTCCCTCAGCGACAACGCCCGACTCCATGACCTACCCATTATACTTTAAATCATACTCATCTTTAACCCGACTGCGAAGCAGTTCTAAATGCAGTATCACAAAGTTCACAACAAAGTTGTGACAAGTCAATGTTTTAAAGCACCTGCTAAATCGAGAGGCGTGTTAACCACTATGTACATGTTACCAACATACAGCTCAACATATGTGTCGTAAATTACATGTCATGTTGAGCTGTTAAAGATAACATGTTTGAGTCGGGACGAGACGGTAATGTCTGTCATTTTTGGGAGATCTTGCTGAAATAAAGTTATGTTAAGTAATATTATAAAGAGGTGGAATTGGATGTTTGTTTGTTTATAAGTTCCTAAAGGATATTCGACGCACGGGCCCGCTGTATTGATGATGATGAATCAAGAACTAATGATGCGATTACCAAAATTCTTACTCTGATAGAAAGGTCAGTATGGCGGAGTGTCACAGGCTTTGTATCTCAGAAAAAATGCAAGGTTTTGAATAAACACCACGAGCGTAACCACGGGAAAAACTAGTACTGAATATTTTAACTACAGTAACAATTTATTAGTCTTAGGAAGAACAGCAATCAAAATCAGTTTGAAAACATTTTTGTCACTATAATCATGGCAATCTAATAAATCCGATGACGTTTAATATTTTGTATGCCGCGATACTGGTGTACGTGAGAAATTGAAAAATAAAATTCATAATCCTAATTAATTACTATGTTATCCGTACATTATAACAACGAATATCATTCGTAAGTATCAAGTTTAATTGTTATTTAATATTTTTATAGCAGTGGTGGATTACGTGTCGTAGGTCGTGGGTTCGAACCCAGGCGGGCGCATTACTTTGTGAAAATTATGTCACCACCACTGCTCCACGGTTGACGAAAACATCGTGAGGAAACCGGCATGTCCTAGAAGCAAAAATTCAAAAACATGTGACATCCACCAACCCGCAATGGGCCCGCGTGTTGGATTATGGCCCATTCCCTTTCTCACAGAGAGAAGGCCTGTGTCCCAGCAGTGGGAACTTTAAAAGGATGATGATGATTTTTATACCTGTCAAATCCGACTTCTAAGATTGTCACGACTGTAGTCAGGAATATTATGAAATGTTATTAAGGGAAAATTCCCTTCAACCACAAAAAAAAGCTCAAAGATCTACCAATGACACCCGGGACCAACGAATAAGCGTGCGAGGCTCGAGGGATTCTCGATATGTAATGCATGTTCACCCTCGATCGACCCCGTCAAGCGTTGCTTAACCTTGAAGATTGACCCGTACTCGAGTTCCTCTTAACGTATGACGTCACGGAAGGGGTAAATATCACACGTCATCACTCGACTTTAGATATAATCGCTTTAATGTTAAGATGTATTGTTCTGGTGAAGCGCGCCTCCTTTGTTTATCTTACTTTGTTATATGTTACCATGTCATGGAGAAGATAAGATGGGAAATTTCCATTTTGCAATTTAGCTTTGCTCACGTCAATTGCAATTTCAACGTCTGGAATACAATAAAATACATCTCTAAGGTTTTTTGAATTTCATCACAATAAATTATTCATTGTTTTTTTTTTTTAACAAGCTTTTTTTGTCTCTCTCAGCGAACCCTTTCATTTGATACCCATATAATGCCCAAAAAATAACTAGTTCGTAAAAATAATAACTATTTGACAATTTTGAAAGTTTCTGAGAATTTTTCGGTTTAGGATTTGAAGTGTCGACCTATTTTATTACTCAAAGCTAGCACCTACTCGTAATAACAATAAAAATATTTGCTAAAGTAATTCAAAATCATGACCTCAGTGGACGAAGGCTTACAAAAACAAGCTTTTCAATTCGAAACATACCTATTCAAATCTTGGTTTCAAAAAGGGAAAAAAATATGCCAAATATTGCCAACCTTATACCGTTATATCCGCCAAGTGCACCATTTTCCTTAAATTTATTTGTAAGCATAACATAAATAATGCACGCACATACCAACGTTCCTTTATAAAACTATGTAGTTTACCTTCCCATAGGCGCCATGTTTTTTTATCTGTTTCTCAATTTCCGGACAACCTGGTAGGATGAAAACACACCTTATATCCACCCGGATAACCCTAGAATATAAACAAAACAATAGAGAGAAACAATGAATAAGGCTAATGTAGATGAATTCTGCTGAATTTTAAAGTCATGATTAAGTACGCTTACATCTTTATACTAATTTTACAATATTAACTACCAAAGTCTAAGCCCATAAGCATTCTCAATTCAATCATTGAATATGAAAAACCAGCCCAAACAAATAAACTTTCTGACTGCAATATTTTAATCCCCCCCGACGGAGACAGAGGGGTTATAAGTTTGACGTGTGTACCAGTGTGTTTGTGTATCTGTCTGAGGCATCATAGCTCCTAAACGAATGATCCGATTTTGAATTCGTTTTTTGAAAATTTGTTTTAAAGGTGACTTTACCAAGTTAAGTCAAGTCAAATTTCTTTATTTCAATTAGGCCATAAACCGCCACTTATGGACGTCAAAAATTTTAATTTAAAAGTAATAATAATTGATTCTACCGTATTTGGAAAAGTAAAGTATAAGAGACAAGAAATTCCACTGAATTCTAAGCTATGTTTGATGAAAATAGGTTGAGCCGTTCAAAAATACGGGCTGTTTGAATCGGGTTGTTTTAGCAAGATATGATGTGCCATAAGTAAGTGTTCAATAGAGACTACAATAGACTACTACTGTCTAATACTAGTTAAATTATGTAGCATGAAATAAATATGTGTCGGGTTTTTTTTTATTTTTTCTTTTTACGGCTTCCTTTTGAAATAGCTACTAAGATCAAGTACCTACATCATCAATCGTCATCATAATTTCAGACGAAAGACGAACACTGTTGAAAATAAGTATTAATCAATGTGATCATTGAGCAGTCCTGTGCGTCTCGTATCCAGTGGACTCCCGCAGGTCCAACAAAGTCTTCGGTCCACCTAGAGAGAGGCCTAATGCAGAAATGGCGTACCTATCACGAACATGTAAGCTTACTAGTATAAATTTTCACGCTCAAGTTGCCGAAAATGGAAGCCCAAATGCTGAAAAAGCGTATCTATAACGAACATAAGCTTACGATTTAATTTTTTACGCCAAAAGTTCCGAAAATGGTAGCCCAAATACGGCCCCGAGGGATATTTTCCATATTTTAATCAAATATTTTCACTAATAGCTCCGAAGTTTCCCCTGCGCTAAGTAATAGGCACAAAGGTTCACCAACTAAAATGAAACACGGTCACGTTGTCAAGCCATCCATCATGTACAAAACAGCGGGCTATATATAAACAAGCTAAATATAGCGTTAACAGCAGGCTTCTCTTGCGGGATTTACAAAATGGATTAATATTGGGATTATGATATTTTATGCGACATAGGCGCCTTTTGATGGTTGCCCCCAAAAACAAAAAAAAAAGGTTCCGTTGACACTTGAAAACTTTTAAATGTTGATAAAATTACGGAAAAAGGCGAACCGAGATCGTTAATAAAAATAAAGAATAGAATAAAAAGAGAAATAATGAAATATTTTTATATATTAATATTTCATTCACGAAATCGTAAAGCAATTTATTTTTGTTGGTGTTAAAATAACGCATTTGCAAGTCAATTTTACGTTCTTTTAACTAGATAGATTCTGTGTGCCCTAACTGTCATCTCTCAAATCTGAAAAAACACTGAAAAATACTATGGGTTCAAATTCTCTTTTTCTAGATTTATTATCATCATCTGCCTAACCTTTTACCAACTATGTTAGGGTCGGCTTCCAGTCAGCTGAATACCAGTGCTTTACATGGAGTGACTGCCAATCTGACCTCCACAACCCAGTAACTGGGTAACACGATGTATCTTGGCTAGACTGGTGTCAGATATCTTGCTTCTGACTATCCGTAACGACTGTCAAAGATCTTCAAATGACAGCCGGGACCAACGGCTTATCGTGCTTTTTGTGGCACGGAAGAAACTCGCTATGTAAAAATGGTCACCCATCCACGGACCGATCTCGGTAAGCGTTGCTTAACCTTGAAGATCGACCTGTGTGGCTGTTATTACTTAGCCACGAGCAGTCACATGTCTTCGAATTTTTGGTTCTAAGACAAGCAGGTTTCCTCACGATGTTTTCCTTCACCGTTTTGAGAACACTGATGATGAAATAATAACACAAAGAAAAGCGCCTGGTTGGATTACAACCGAAATCCTACAACTTGTATGTCGCGGCCTTTACCACTGGGCCATCACAGCTTTCTGCTCACTGTTCTTTTTCTAGATTATTAAGTGTTTTTCCCTGCTTAAGTAGTCTTATATTTATTTGACTTAAGGTTCACTTCACTCACTGAAGATTGAGAAATAATGCTGCACTTAACGAACGTCACAACCATGCTTTGGAGGCGTTTAACTATTACCAAATTTTACGCTGTTTATCACCGATGTTTCTGCTTCCATCCAACCAACCAAATTTATCGTTCACAGCATTTCCCACATACATCGCCCCACAATTTAAAAAAAATCCTGTAGGAGTCCGGAGTCTGAATTTTGAGGAAATAAGCTCACCCCCTATTACATGGGACTTAAACATAAATGGCGACATCTGGGAATATAAAGGGCGAAATCAGGGAATATTAATGGTGAAATCTGGGAATATTTATGGCGAAATCAGGGAACATTAATGTCGAAATCTGGGAACAATAATGGCGAAATCTGGGTGTGGTATAAGTGCACCTCTGCCCAAATCTCCGGGGAATACTGAATCGATATTATTTTATGTTCCATAACAATCCAAAAAATATGCCATTACAACAAAATAAACAGATAAACACAACAATTACGAAGGGTTTCCTCCTACTCAGCGCGAAACCCTAACAAACAAAAACAGAAAACTCCGCAGAGATCAGAATCCAGTTAGCGAAACAACAGTACAGCTTCGCAATCGAATTCGGCGCTTCTTAATTGACTTTTGACGTTGTTTTGCCCTGTCAATATATTTTCCAACTTCATAATTTTTTTGAGGAAACTTCCGCTAAAAGGGATATTCGATAATCGAACTTCTTTAAATTATGCCAAAAAAAAAATTAAAGTAAAAAGGTTTTATACTTTTATTTGAGGTAATAATTTATTTAAAAAAACAAAATCTGTGTCTTTGGTGCCTATTGTTCTTCCGGTTTCATTATCAGATCAGTTCGATGTTACCATTTACATCAGCATCATCATAGTCGCTTAACTATTACCCTTAGTATACTCGTGCCATAGTTATCACTAAGGTATTCCAGTGTGGCAACTGAAACACCTGTAGTCTTATTCATCAGTTCCATTTCACCAAATGATACTTTCCTAGTGCAAATCTATGCCATGTTGATAAAAATACCAAAACCACTATATGCCTGTAATATTTGAGAAGTCCCCCCGATTTGCATTGGATCCCATCCAATTTTGACCATGGTACCAGCTGGGATCCCATCCAATCTTGACCATGAAATCAACCTTGACCATGGTACCAACTGGGAAGCACCCCTTCAAACAAAAGAAGAACTTTCCAAATCAGTGCAGGCGTCTTTGAGTAATCGGATAAAGAAAAAAAATACGACGAATTGAGAACCTCCTCCTTTTTTTGAAGTCGGTTAAAAACAAATTTTATTTCAAAAATTGCCATGTCACGACGAAACAAACGTGTGTGCAAAGTTTCAACTTAATCCGGTATAAAATTAAACCGGGCAAGGTGCTAAATAAAAGCTGGTAAAACAATGGATCCATGTATACCAACTCCTAATATACCAATTATTATATAGAAATAGTTGTCGATTTGCGGTACTATGGTTCAGATCAAGGTTGTCAATCAAATCAAATCAATCAGCATCCGCAAATTATCAGCATCATTTTCAATATCACCATCAGCATTGACAGACGCTTACCGAGTCGTGACATGACTAATGTGCTAAATAAAAGCTGGTAAAACAATGGATCCATGTATACCAACTCCTAATATATCAATTATTATATAGAAATAGTTGTCGATTTGCGGTACTATGGTTCAGATCAAGGTTGTCAATCAAATCAAATCAATCAGCATCCGCAAATTATCAGCATCATTTTCAATATCACCATCAGCATTGACAGACGCTTACCGAGTCGTGACATGACTGCAGACGGGGCGGGGCTTATGGCACGTGTTCTTTTCGGTTGCGAGGTTTTACCAATAGTGAGCTCGACCGCGCCGTTGCGATTGTAAGCAAACACAAACTTGTCCTATCATTACTATTAATTACGTTATTATACGCCATTGCGGATGAAAGTGCAGTTATTGTTTTTTTCCTAAACTGTTGTGAAATTTGATAAATAATGGCTCCTCCGTCGAAAAGTGAAATATGCACATATTTAAAATTAGTAAATCAAGAAACCGCAAATTGTAACTTATGTTAAGAGGATAATTCAAACAAAGGGGGTACCTACCAATACTTTACTTAAAATCACTTGTAGAGCAAACATGATGAAATTAAAATGTTTTTAATCAGTGATAACGAAAAGCAATAGCTTCTGCCCAGTATTTTAAAGAAAATTAAAGTAAACATTCCAAACATCCCGATGAGTTTGGAATGTTTTTAACCAATGGAAAAGAAAAACAAAAAGTTTTTAATAGAAAATGAATGAAAACAAAAAATTGTATTTTCTTTCTAAAATAATTAAAAATCAGCATCACAACAAATGAAACCCTGGTTTGTTATCAACATAATTTTTGAATTTTTGACAATCTCTCCACGCTATCGCTGATACAATGTCTCTTGACCAGAGCATCAAGTCAAACAGTTTCGTAGAATAAAAAGAAAAAATCCTGACACATAAAATACGTAAAAATAACCCAAAAAAAATTCTCTCACAAACTTAAAACCATCGAAAAAGATACCAACTTCTGTAACAATTTACTAATGAAACAGTAATAAAATCTCACTGACGGACAAACACGTACATCGGGCACCTACCATATGTTACTGTAATGGCTCATATATTTACTTTAGCACCAGTATATCACGTTCATATGAAATGCAACGCTGCAGAATTGCACACCGGACTGATCTATTTTGGTACCAAGGCTTTGTTTTGACTTAAAGCCTTTTTATGGTGAGAGATGTCTTCATCATTTTAGTCACATAATGTTAATTTACTTTTTAGGGTTCCGTACCTACCGGTCACTCACGTGTCCGTATGTCTGTCTATCCGTCAGTTTTAAACTTCCCATTGACCTATAAACTTGAAATTTGGTGACGATGTTTATTTTTACGTTATTTTTTTTAACAAATTCCAATAAATTGATAGATCTGATTTTTCTCTGGTACGGAACCCGAAATATGCGAAATCCGACACGCAACAGGCTGGTTTTTTTTCTAAACTTTTTACCTATTTTCAAAACATTAGAAAATGTTTTGTAATATTCGTACAATCTACTGTTTTTCTTTAACACATCAACATCATCTTGAGTGTCAGTTTGTTTAGACCACTCAAATAGAAATATAAAACCCTTATTTATAAACACCTCGACGGTGTTTAGCAATTCTTTTTTGCAAGTTTGTGAGATTCTAAATTCAAATAGAAATTTTTATTAAACATCTACTAAGCAATTGTTAAAAACACCGTAATTTTTTCTTAAGTAAGACATATAATAGCTAGGTAGTTTTTATAATACCCATTATGTTGTTGTAAAGTTGTTTCTAAAAGTGATCTAAAAGATAATCTCTGGAAGTATTTACCCGTTCCATATATCCCGGCAAAATGCTCGGTTCCTATGACAAAAGCCACGGGAGCGAAGTTGCGGAAAAAGCTGCATGGTAAGTTGTAAAAACATATCTAAAAATGATAAACCTGAAAAATTACTTATACAAATTTACGTAACCAAAATAGTTTTGTAGAAAGGAAATCGAAAACGATGATATTTCACACTCAGACGTGTATTAATGTGTTTTTCAACTATGCATTTACACTATTTATCACTTTTCAGAGATGAATACATATTCTAAACTACAAGAGGAGAAATAGGTTACCTATTTCAGTTTATTTTGGGATCTAAAATTTTATATGGAGATTTTGTACAATTAGACCAGCAACCTGATTTTGTAACACAATTTGAATGACAATGAGGGATACCACTTCTGAATTTTCCACTAGGGGCGCTGGTGTAGAGTTTCTGGTGTAGTTTTTTCAAAATGTTAAATGTCACCGGTTTTTGAGTATCATTTTTGTGAATATTTTCCAAATCTGGCAGATTAAGATACCTACGGGTTTTAAAAACCACTGACACAGTTTATGTTAAGGGAAATTTTAATCTCTTTTTTTTTTGTAAAACAAGGGTCTCCACAAAACTTCGGCATACTCGATGTTGTATTTAATCACACTTCTACAGCATTTGACATGATTTTAATTCAAACTTTGCTTCCGTGCGCGTAATAACAACGTTTAACAGCTATCTCGCCAGTGGCGCCAACTGGTGGGCTGCAACTGGTTCATGTAGATCACATATCAACCATCCATCCATCCATCCATCATCCATCGCTCCGTAATAAAACTTGTAGGTATTCAGCTATATCCCTTGGGATCTAAAGCTGACTCAAACATATTTTTTTCAAATGACTAGGCGTATGATACTCTGAAAACACATGGTACCGTCACGGGGTCTCAGCGCTAAGAAATAAAATTTCGTTTAAATAAATCTCACTAGATGGCGCGATATGCACCGATCTGTTATTGACTTTGTGTAAAATTAACATTTTCTGGAATTGATCATAAAACTTGTATTTTCTTGTTTAATCAACTCTCCTAAGCACAAAATTATGGAATATTGGACTCTTAATTCACAATTCAAAGATTATTTGAACGGATCGTTTAAAATTGATGCCAATAGATGGCGTAGTTTTAAATTTCTTAGGCAGTCTACTCGATTGTTTAAGTTTGCATTGTAACACATTTTGGTGCAAAGAAACTGTAAAAAAGAGTAAACCCTTTTACTTGCAAGTTGCTGCTAACACCATCTATTTATCGCCGTGGAACGGAACCGAACGCGATTGATGGAAAAAAAATCGGTTAAATCAGACGAAAAACGCTAGTTATGTCGGTACGATTTCTTTGTATTGGTTGAGGCATCTGTAGGCTAATATTATAAAATCTGTGGTGCTGTATTCCTGAGTCAAAAATAATTAAAGAACATTATAAGATATTAGTGAAATGTGAGTCACTTGTTCGGCGCCGATATTTATTTTGTTAATGTAGTACGATATTCCCAATGTACATGGTAAAGGTAAAATGTTTGTGTATCTGTATACGGTATACGTCGCAGGCTGTATCTCCCACGGGTATTACAAGGCTTTTACATCAAATTGGAGTGTGCCGATGGAAAAACAGATTGCAGGTATTGGAACTTACATTTCTTATGTAAATACTTGTCATAACAATTTTTGCGGACTGTTCACTGCTTCTCTACGTAGGTAATTTTTTATTTGTGAAATTCGATTCATTTATCGCTTGAATCTTCACAAACTCAATATTTCAGTAGGTTTTATAAGACTTCCAGTACTTTTAAGACGATTTATGCCCAGTTTCTAAGGTCTACAGATAAATTCTCAGTTGCTAACGATTGCAAAAAGTTGTCTACATTTTCAAGAAAACCTTTTTGAACGATCTAAGCGAAAATTTTAAAATTCGAACCATTAGTTTTATCGAGTGGGTGCCCAGATAAATAGACTCTGACCTTTTTTTTTACGGTGGGTAACCTTCAAAGTTGCCTGGAATTCTGGGGAAAAGCCCAGGGAGTGTGGGATTTTTACCTCACTAAAACCATCCCGGTGATCACCATCAGCACATGGACGGGGCCCCGTTACATCTTAGAAGACCACCCTGGAACCCCCTCTGTGCAACGCCTGTTAGGGCACATCACTGGGGAGACTGTGAAGCGTCTCCACTGAGCCTCGCTGTGCACGGCAGCACGTGAAAATTCCTACCGCAGAAATTAAATTATTAAAAAGTCCACCACATCAAATAGAAGAGCCACTTTGATCTGGCTTATTCTTACATGATAATTAGAATCAGAAGGTATTTCTTTGACAGAAATACCTTCTCCGCTTCTTGATTCTGTCGCACGTCTACCGAAAGAAATTTCTGCCGAAATAAACATTAAGTAGGTACTTTGTGATATTCTAACTTTTTATTAAAGAAAAATACGCTTATTAACACAGACCAAAAGTTATAAATTTAATGGAGTAATGTCATGTTATTTATTTACTCAGATAAAAATCTATACTTACTATATTTATATTTATAATATTATAAAGCTGAAGAGTTTGTTTGTTTTTTTGAACGCGCTAATCTCAGGAACTACTGGTTGGAATTGAAAAATAATTTTTGTGTTGGATAGTCCATTCATCGAGGCATGTTATAGGTTATATAAGATCACGATTAGACCAATGGGAGCGGAGCATAAATGAAAAATGTAGCAAAAACGGGCAAAATTATTCCTTTTTGAGAGCTTCCGTTGCGTGCGCTGCGTAAGCGGTTAAAGTTACGCAACAATCATGTATATAGTGTAGTTAGGGTAGGTAGGATAGATGAGTAGGTAGGTAGCGTGGGACAGCTAGTATATTATACGCGAGTGAAGCAAAAGAAGTATGCAAGGATCGTAGCAGGTGGCGTTCTGTAGTTTCTGCCTACCCCCATGGGAAAAAGGCGTGTGTTTATGTATGTATGTAAAAATATACATAGTGTGTAAAATACTTAATTAACTAGACTACTTCTATATACATTTTAATCAGCGTTTATTTAGTAGTACGTGGGCGACCGAGCTCTGCTCGGGTGAAAATAGAGAAAACGAGGTTTTCTAAAAATGAAACCTAGCTGGATCGATTTATCGCCCCCGAAACCCCTTGCATACTAAATTTCATGAAAATCGTTCGAGCCCTTTCTGAGATCCAGATTATATACATATGTACAAGAATTGCTCGATTAAAGGTATTAGATTATTTCTTCACTTCATAGAACCTCTAGTTGTCTTCATTAAAAATCTTGTCTCCCAACCCCAAAATCCAAAATCTTCAAAAATATAACCCCTACAATCTAACTACAAACAAGCAGCCGCTCAAACCAGTTATTGCATACATTAGTTACCTAATTTGGAGCCCAGCCAAGCAATCTCACCATGTATCGGTGGTAAAACGACTACTTTTCATACCGCAAATGAGCCCCATGTTCTACAAGCTGCTGAGAGGAAACTTGGCCCACGGACGTGTTAACTTTGACCAGGAAATTGGAGTTCAACTTTGTTAATTTGTATCTTTTGTTGTATTTCGATAGGGATCTTTGCTCAAGGAACAGCAGTTTCAGTTAAGAAACGAGTTATCATATATTTATAGGTATGTTTAACAGGTTGAATGCCCGTAATTACCGAAACAATGGAAAAGCCATTATGTCTCCCACCACATATAAATTCAAAGATTACAATTTGAAATACAAAAAACACAGTACTAATTATAAAATATTGGGGTATTTCTCAAAGTGCACCACCTATGAAACAGAGAAGAGCATGAAGGATTCGTAATAAACGATATCGATAGACGTTTTAAAATTCAACTGTCGTAATTGTTTATTTATTAAAACTACCAGGAAAGCAGAGATAGTAAATAACAACAAATACTTTATATTCCTCTTTGTGTTTAATCGTTGGTGCATAACTTAGTGAGATCGTTTAGGCGCCTATTTTCTGTTCATTTCTGTTACCCTGGTACTTTTAAAAACAACAAATGATTAAATTTCAAAACCTGTATTTTTACCATTATTGAGCTAAGTAGTAATTCGCTTAAGCACCTAGTTCTAGTTCATGTTTGCCTTTCTGGTAGTTTTAATAAATAAACAATAAAGACAGTTGAATTTTAAAACGTCAATCGTTAACATTTATTACGAATCCTTCATGGTCTTATCTTGTTTAATCGGTAGTGCGTTTCGAGGAATACTTTTGGTGTTCTTCATTTGGTGCGCTTCAAACTTGGTGCGCTTCGAAGAAAACCTCAAAATATTGATTTATTAAATTTTCTCAAAATATTGATTTATAAACAAATATAATTGTGATAATTTGGACTTGTATTCCAAAGCATAAAAATAGATTTATTTCCAGATAAGCACTCTGCCCGCGACTTCGTTCGCGTGATTTCGTAGATATACGGGGTTTATTGGATTGCGACGATTCGTTATTTGACTTAAAGAATAATAAATTTCAAGTTACAGCCACAAAGTAAAATCCTCCCTTAAAACTTAATAACCTCTTCTTGCCCCGTTGAGGGTCGAGTTTTGAACAACCCAAATAAGTTATTCACTATTCTCGTCTCTTTTTTATTTTTGGTTATGTTAGTTAGATTGCGCAGTATGATACCTCAAAAAAACTTTAACACCACGTTACCCTGTCTGGGGGGTAGTTTATGTAAATTATGATTATTTACTTTATTCCAAGTTTACCCCTTTTCACCTCATATATGACTGAATTGCAGAAAATTTCTGCTTAGTGCTCCCCTAGAACCATACGTCAAACAACAAAACCCGATCCAGTAAGATTATGAGCTTGGGGTTAGTATCGAAAAACTTTTAATGACAACCTTTATTGTTTACTCAGGTTGGTATTTGTGCCAAGTTTCAAGTTTATCAACCCAAGAAATATGATTCTTCAAAAAAACTTTAACACCCCCTTAATCGTCTTTTGGGGGAAGATTCGATAAACTAATAATGGCAACCTTTATTGTTTACTAAGGATGGTATTTATGTCAACTTTCAAATTTATTAACCCACGAAATAAGATTCTTCAAAAACACTTTAATTTCCCCTAAATCGTCTTTTGGGTGAGTCAGAGTTTTCCATACAAACTTCAATACCCTCTAAATCATCATTTGGGGGTAGCTTCGAAAAAGTAATAGTGGCAACCTTTATCATTTAGACAACTATTTTTTCCAAGTTTCAAGAATTTTGTATTTCCAGATTAGTATACCTAAACCCTACCTTTTTTTGCACACAAAACAAACAAAGTTTGCCTTTTACCAGACTGTATGTGAATGAAACCGCTTACTTCCATAACACATATACTACTAATAAGGCTACAAGACCGTACGCCAAATACGCGCTTGGTCGTGGAGTTGTGGAAACCAGCCCGTTTTAACCTAACCTAAGGCTATAAGATATAACATAATTGTTTCGAGAACTCATTTCATTCCTACCTACAAAAACAGATGAAATGGAAAAGCTATTTTTGGCTCTCACAAAGAACTCGAACATGTGCCTTTTAACAATGCCCTTCAAATGATTGAATAAACATCACAGAACCTTTTTCACACGCCAATATTGTGTTATAATAATACCAACCTATTTTACACGAGAGAATTCTCCTAGAAAAGTTGTTTTTGGTTAAATTATCGGGATCTTCTACACCACTGATCTTACCGTGTTCCCGGGCACTCGAAAAATGTGAGCTAGAGGTGAGCATTATTTAACCTAATTATCGTGGTTCGAGGTTCGAGGCTGATTATCATGAACCTAGTTTCGTAGACAAAAATGTACCAATTATTTTACGTACGCAGACCACTCAGTTGACACTCACAAAACGCCCGTCGCACGCGTAAGCGTTTCGTTCAACAGATTATTATTAAAATGGTTATCGATACGTAATACAATTTATGATTCGCACAACGAGATTAAAGAGTCCCTTCGGGATAGGTATGGCTTACATGCAAAATAAAACGAAACGGCGGATTTTTTTTTAGTGGCTAATGCCCATGCGAATAAAGATTTGACGAATAAATAAACAAAAGTAAAACTAATATAATCTGTAACTTTTTCGTAATCATAACATAAAACAAATGCAAAACTAACCAATGTTTAAACAGAAGTAGCTACTCGTAGTAACATAATACAAACGCAAAACTAACTGCTCTCTACTGTATACAGAAATAACTAGTTACAAAAATATGCGATTTTGAAACTAGTTACTTATGTTCACAAAACTACGTATAAACGATTACGCCCGAAAGACGTTACGCGACTCACGCATTAGTGTACTGGGGGGTTACCATAAGCTCTTAGAGTAAGGTTATTTTGATATCGCGTAAGTGACAGATGTATACAAGTCATATAAATCTGTCCCTTACACACACTCAAAATAACTTTACTTTAAGAGCTTATGGTCACGCCCCTGGTGATGACCTCAAAATATTCAAAAATGGAAGAACCGCATTCTAGTTTTGAAAAGTTGCACTTATATTTATGATGTGGTTTTTTGTTTTCATCAAAATATTTGCTAAACAAAACTACTGATTTACATGATACTTACAAGCTCATTACTCAGACTATCTAAAAGGTAAGACCACCTTTTATACAAAACGCCAGTCCATATCCCTCTTCCTTTTCATATTTCTTTTTTGATCAAAGTAAAAGCTGACTGATAGCCTCCGGAAGGATCCCCTGACCTTCGCATAATATTCTTGTATGTAGAACTTATTTATTTGACTGCCGTAGCCAGGAAACGAATGATTGATATCGTCTGCCGGTGCGCCAAATCTTTGACTGTTATTATTTTTATTTAGATATAGTTTAGCTACCTTTGTTTGGTATATCACGTTTAGGGTACTTTTTGTTTCCTACATGTACTTGCCTAATTGTTGTGGCTTTTATATCCGTTTTTCTGTTTTGTTATTCCGAATTATTTTATATTTCATTTTGAAACATTTGTAGGAACAATATCGATAACTCAGGTTTGATGTGTAAAATCTGAGGTATCGATATGTATTTATTCAATATTTTTTTTTTCTAAAACAACGGCAGTGAAGCTCCTATAGTAACCATTACCACTTACTAGTATTACAAATGTGAAAATCTGTACGTTTTGATGTTTGTGATACAATCACACCCCAGCAGCGCCTGAACAGATTGGATATTTATTAAACACCCTGGTAAAACATGACCTGAGGCTGAGGCTCTAGAGAAGTACCATTGTATCAACGAAAATGTCGCTATAGCGATAAGAAACTCAAACTTTCATCTCTATGCAGACGACTTGCAGATATATAGCCATTTTAAAGTGGCTGAACTCGCTGAGTCTGTGGCTGCCATCAATTATGACCTTGAAAACTCTTCCCCAATACCTTCGCGAACGGTTTGATTACCTCATTCCGAGGGGCAAACCTTATCGCATGACCACTTCGCTTCTCCTTCGTACTCACTAGAAAAAAAAATTAGAAGACCAAGAATATTTCGCCAAAAAGCCGCCATTTTGTTTTTTTTCAAATATCTTTCTAAAGTATCATAAGACGAATATACCTAACTATACCTTAACTGTCGAAATCCATCCAACCATTTGAAAGATACGAAGTAAAAAATGAGCAAACATACAAGATACGCGCGAACAACATAACCCTTCCTTGGCAGTTGGGTAAAAATGTATGAAAATGGCAAGCGCTAACGAAAAAATTTCGACCATCACCATTGAATGGCACTTTGTGTAAAGCCCTCTGTATTAGGAAGTAAATTAAATAAAATAAAATTATTTTATTTCAAAATCAACAGGTTTTAAATAAAAGTTGTAGAGGATCTCTTTTAGTAGGACCTTTTATCCCGGATTTACGTTCTCGTGACATAAATTAACGCGGGCAAAACAGGTCGTAGAAGCGAGTAGTTCTCAAAACAACGTAATTCATTTCTAATTTGTAATTTAATCTACATTGTGACTTGTTGAACATAAGCTACGAGTAGAATAACATTTTATGTTTCATTTTGCCTATGACGTCGTAAATAAAACGAAGACAAAATAATCTGGCTTTAAAACGTGCCTGTGATTTCAAAAACATTTCTAAGCTCTCTGAAGCCCGTTATCGAATAATTCATTGAAGATAAAAAGCATAGAGCACGGAATCGCCGCGCTGGCAACGAGGAAAGACGCCATTGCAAATAATATTTGTAGCTAGTATTGTAGTTTCCCTTGGCTACTGGGCTACCCATGGCCAAGAGAGCCGTGGGCGGTAGATTACGAGGGACGGCGCAAGTCTCCCTTAGCTACCCACTAGTATGTTCTTGAGCATATTGCTCTCGTATCTTCTAGCCTACCACTTCATGTCTGTCAAAAGAAAACCAAATCTGAGTATATGAAGTGCTAAAATAAGTTTTTATATGCTGTATCATTCAATTACTACAGCGAAAAGTTTTCCTCTTTATTGTAGGCGCGCAATCTACACTTAGCATAAGTTTCGACTGCCATAATAAGAATTGTCTCGAACCTTCCTTTTGTATGACAAAAGGAAGAAATGCTGTAAAAAGAGAATAGAATATGTGTATACGTATTATCTCCAGTATTACAGTTCATATACAGAACACTGCCAATGCCGTCTCTTGCAATGGAAAACTTTGACAATGCTGTCTCTAGAAGTGGATACCAATGCCCGCCGAGGCATTTCGGTGCTCTGTGATAAAATACTGCTTCGTACTGTAAAACCATGTGATTTATAACAATAAAATAAATTCTACCGATAAAAATCCCTCTTTGTTCCAAAGTGGAAAAAGATTGGTATTTGATTGAAGTAAGGCTTAGGTATCTGTTCTTTTTCTTCTAAATTTAGCAATGGAATTGAAATTATCCTTCGTTTTTAGTGTAATAATGCAATTTTTGTTTCAAATGGTGATTTTACAAGAAGAGGCCAGTTTTGTAGCAATTGGGATGCTTAAAGCGATGCCAATTCGCCTTTTGTGCGATACTTGCGTTTATGCCATGATTTTGACGACGTTTTTATACATAATTAACTGGGTTTCGCTCCTATGTCAAATTACACAGGAACCGTGAATTTAGTTAAAATTAGTCTGTCAATGTGTAATCACTGTCAGTGATTGACAGTGTAGCTTTCTGACTTTGAAATAATTGTCGTAATGAATTTTATGATGCACAATGAGCATTTTCCCTCTCCCCTTTGTATTTGTATAAAGGGGTGTTTTTTTATTTTATTTTTTAGAATATTCAATTGTATATATGTTAATAAAATCAAAGGATTCAATATTCAATGCATGGCATAAATATTGTTGTGATCGGATTAGAGGCTTTCTATTCGCGAAAGCATTGGCATAACGATTGGAAGAAACGAACTATCATCTGATCATACTACACAAAATTATAAATGGTTCCATAAGTGCGCAGTTGATTAACTATTTAAACTATGGGACTAGCCGACGCAGCAAGCGACATCATCGCATTTTTGATTGATTACATCCAACTTAAATACCACCTTTAATACCCCCCTAACACGTATGACAAGGCTAATAATGAAAGGTCCAGCTTGGCGGATTACCTTATCGAAGTTTTCTCTAGGAGTTACGCTTCATACAGACGTTCCCTATATAAACAGTGCGAGCAATCAACGTCTACATAGCTCAATTTATTTTGTTTTTGTAGCATTCTGGATTTAGCTCGACTGGACACACTTTTTTATTTTTTTCTTTGTCACTAATATTCATATGTCAATGTCATGCATACCTGATTTTAGATGTATGGGGAGATATTCATTTAACGATTACCAAATATCGTTGGACTGTTTATTTATTAAATCACAACACACCATCACAAGTTTTAACAGAGAGAGAATGGTTATTTTAATATTAATTAAAGTTTTTTTAAAGTCCTTGATGCCGGCTCATTGATTGACACTTAGTTACTACGGTACTTTGCCGGGAGGCGGCGCTCGCGTTGCGGGCGCGAAGTTTGTGCTGCGTTCGGAAACGCTACATCCTCCCCCTCCAAGCCGATGGCGGGAGTGTCCGACACGGGCTTGGCAACAGACTTTAAAACAGAGCCGGTATCATTGACTGGTCTACCTCGCTTCTTGGCAGTGGCTACAGGCGCTTGGCCACTGTAAGAGGTGAGAAAGCTGGTATGATACTTTCCTTTTATTAACCCTTTCGAATCTAGCAATTCGTACGAAACGGGCGAACAGACTCTACCCACAGTGAAAGGACCTTCCCGACGCGGAGCGAATTTGTGAGTAATGCCCCTAGATTTATCGCTCAATATGCGACTTTCTACCAGAACAAGATCGCCTACTTCAAAGTTAGGAGCCGGTCTCCTACTACGATCTGCCACCACTTTGCGAGCATCCTGTTGACCCTCTACACGCAACTTCATCTCCATAAGATGTTCTGCGAATTTTCTAAGATAAGGCGTTACCTGGGGAACATAATTCTCCTGCTCTATTATAGGTCGTAAATCGATGGTATTTGCTAAAGGGGACCTAAATTCCCGTGCAAAGGTCAAGTACGCTGCGGACTGTCCAGTACCCTGATTACAGGCAGTATTAAGAGCAAAACGAACTGCGGGTAACGCTTCAGCCCAATTCCTGTGCTCAGGACCTACTAACATTGCCAACATTTGCTTCATGTCTCGATTTTTCCTTTCTGCCGGATTGGCTTCGGGGTGGTAAAACGGTGTCAAATTTTGTTTTATATCTAGAACCAAGAATGCCTTCTGCATGACTGCTGATACAAATTGTGTGCCATTATCTGAAATAATACGGCGTGGAAAACCGTAACGCAGGAACACCTCCTCAATCAATATCTGGGCACAAGCATCAGCAGTGCTGTTCACCATTGGGAATATCTCAACCCATCGGCTCGCTACGTCTTCGACTAAAAAGACCCATTTCTCTCCCTTGTCCGTTTCCGGGAGGGGCCCGAACAGATCCATCGCGAGGACTTCAAATCGGTGTTGTGGAACCGGTGTTTGTAATAGTCCAGCGGGTTTGAGATTAGTCGGTTTATACCGTTGACATAACTCGCAGTCTTTAATATATTTAGCCACGTATGAACGCATGTTAGGAAAAAAGTATCGTTCGCGTATCTTCTTCACAGTCCTGTCTAAGCCAAGATGACCTGCCGTAGGTGCGTCATGAAGTTCCTTCATCAAATCGGCTAACTTCGTCTCGGGAACGACTAAAAGGGGCTCTTCAGAGTCTCCATACAAATCCACTTTGTAAAGAACACCATGCACAACATAATAACCTCGTTCTGTCCATTGTGTAGCAGGTTCACCATCACGTTCGAGATCTTCAATGATCTTGGCTATTGTTGGATCTTCCAGTTGAGAACAACGGACTTCTTCTGGAGTACGATGAGGCCAATCAATTACAACTAGGCCAACCTCACAAATGGCAGACTCCGCCAGATTATCCACAACTGGTCTACTTAACGTGTCAGCTAACACATTCATTTTACCGGGTGTATAGTCCACGGTAAGATTATAACCTTGAATTTTTAACGCCCAGCGGGCCAAACGACCACTTGGTGATTTTAGGGAGAGAAGCCACTTTAAGGGCTGATGGTCAGTAGCGATTTTAATCGAGGCACCTTCAACATAGGGTCGAAACTTCTCGAGGGCCCACACTACAGCAAGGGCCTCTCTCTCCGTGGTACTATAATTCTTTTCGGCCTGAGTTAACAATCTACTCGCGTACTCTATTGGTTGCTCTTCTGTCACTGTATCACCCTGAAGAAGCACTGCTCCTAGAGCATAAGCACTGGCATCCGTCCGAATGACAAACGGCTTGTTAAAGTCAGGCTGCCGCAATATAGGGCTGGTCGTAAGCAAACGCTTGAGGGATTCGAAAGCCACAACCTGGTCTTCTCCCCAAGTCCAGCTTTTATTCTTGCGTGTTAGCTCCGAGAGTGGTCGAGCGACATTGGAAAAGTCCGGAATAAATTTCCTGAACCACGAAGTAGTTTGCAGAAAGGTTTTAAGTTCCTTTAAGCCTTTAGGTGGCTTCATATTGACAACAGCCTGCACCTTAGCTGGATCCGGTTCAACACCCTGGGAAGAGATGACGTGACCCAGATAGGTAAGCTTTTCACGAGCAAAGGCACACTTCGCTCTATTCGCTCTCAGACCAAATAAACGAAGGCGGTCAAAGACCTGTTGCAAATCCTTTAAATGGGAGTCCAAATCTGCTGAGATCACCAAAATGTCATCGAGATACGCAACAACCGTAATGTCCTTCAAACCAGACCTGAATCTGTCAACAAGACGCTGGAATGTCGACGGTGAATTTTTGAGCCCAAAAGGCATACGTCGAAAACGGAACATTCCAAACGGCGAAATAAAGGCGGTCTTGTCCCTGTCTTCAAGGGCTACCTGTATTTGCCAATAACCAGACTTGAGGTCAATTGTAGACATCACATTGTTCAATTTAGTCGACTGAAGTACATCATCGATAACAGGCAAGGGATATTTATCCGTTTTCGTTATTTTGTTAAGGGCTCTGTAGTCTACGCAAAACCGTATTTTCCCATTCTTCTTGGGTACTAAGACTATAGGAGAGGCCCATTCAGATTCCGCTTCTTCAATAATTTCCTCCTCGAGCATACGATCAATTTCGGCACGCACTAAATCCTTTTTGGCTGAGGACAACCTATATGGAGGTACCGCAACAGGAGGGCTATCCCCTGTGTCAATACGATGCATCGCAAATGTGGTAGGTTCTCCCCCTAGTGCGAAGATATCCTCATTACTCTTGAGGAGCTCAGACAACCGAACCTTTTCATCAGACGATAATATTACACCTTCGTCTTCACGAAGACAAAGAGAAGCACAATTGATAGTTAAATTAGGTAAGAGACTGTTCACCTTCTGTGTTGTTGGAGGATAGGAATCCTCAAACAACAAAGTACCAACATAACCATTAAATAATGAAAATTTACTATTTTTAAAATCTATCATCATACCAGCATCCTTGATGAAATTCATTCCCAGTAACGTGTCAGTGGCACCGGGTAAAACAATAAACATAGTAGGCACAACAAAACCGCTTACATTAACATTAACCTTAGCAACATATAAATTTTTAACATAACTTGTGCCATCAGCCAGTCTTATTTCCGTATTAACTAAATCAAATTTCTGTCCATTACTAACAAGGTGCTTTTGCAAACTTACACTGGCAACACACTGTTTGGCACCGGTATCAATTAGTACATTAGCCTCTATTCCGAAGATTGAAATATTTATTAGGGGACGGCCCCTAGCATCAATGGGCTGTACACCCACTGCGGACACTGACTGAAATGATGCTTTAGGTAGCGATGATGATTGTTTACATTTTTGGCAGTTTGATCTAATCACTCCAGGAGTACCGCATCCAAAACAAACAATTTTCTGTTCCATACTCTCATCTTTGACTGGGGATAAAGGTTTATCTGTTTTAGATTTAATCTTTAGCCGTTGGCAATCTTCCTTTAAATGTCCATATTGTTTACAATAATTGCACTTTGGTCTACTTTTCGATGACTCAGAACTTAATTTGGTAGCAACACTTGGTGTGGTAGAAGCAGAGGATGTCACTGAAGATTCAGTACGGGTAGGGGTGCGACCCTCATCAAACAAATCCTCTATTCGACGAGCTAACTGTAAAAGTTCTGCAAAAGTCTTAAAAGTGCTTCTGTCTATCTTTTCACGAATGCGCCTATTTAATAAGCCATACACCATATCGAGCTCTACATATTCTGTTAGTGAACTTGCAGGTAATTGTGACAGTAAAGCCCTAGCCTTACACACAAACACGTCGGTGCATTCCTTTCCTTGTTCTTCTTTAAATAGTTCACGATATATTCTATGCGGAGGCAACCGTGGTCCATATGTTTGCCTTAAACAATCTAAAGCTTCTGTCCAAGAGTGAGTATCTCTTTTAATGCCTTGCCACCATGTGGCTGCAAGACCTGTTAATAGCATAGGTAGACCCCTAAGAGCTATATCATCCTCCATTGAAACACAGTCTTTGAATACTTTGATGGCATCAATGAAAGCTAGTACATCACTGCCTTTAGCTCCATCAAAGCGATGAGTGCATTTGGAGAAATTTCCAGCATGTATATTATGTGAAGGAACCGTAGCGGGAGCTGGATGCGCTTGTAGTGATTGAATTAATTGACTTAGCTGTTCTGGAGTAATTAACATAGGAGCTGGAGCAGCATGAGCAGGCGGAGGCGCGTGCGGCATGGCCTGCACGTGCACTGGTGGCAGCGGCGCAGCAGGTAAACCCACCGGCAGCACGGGATCAACGAGCGGAGGGCTATGCCTAATGACATTGCTCTCATTGCTCGAAAGCGGCGAAGACGGCGGCGGAGACGGCGGATTAAGTTCGACAGCCTGTTCCTGCCTAGCAGGACCTGCCGGTCCATGACCACTAGCACTATTCGTACGTGATCGCGTTAACACCATGATTACGTCTGTTCAATGTCACTATTCACTAAAAAGTTACTACACACAACGTTTATAGGATTAACATAGTACAATGAGCACTTTAATGTTTATAAATCAAAGTTTAAAACACAACAAAAACTTTTTTTATTATTCTCTCTGTCACACATCTGTCAATGTCAATTTCGAACTTTTTGGCGCGAAAAAGCGCGGGAAATTCATAGCGAAAGGGCGCCTTTTTTTAAAACAAATTTTTAAATAATTATTTTATTCATTCATAAGTCTATTTGCTTGCTTTTCTCATGTTGGGGAAGAAAGGGAATCCTAAAAAAAGAAAAAAAGAAGATAGTTCGTCTACTGCTCCACCGTTGGTGTCTTCTGAAGATGACGGTGGAGCCTCAAGCTCTTCAGAGGAAGCTGTCCCTGTAGAAAAGGATAAGTATCGGGAATTCAGGGTTCCCGACTACATTAGGTCATATCCTGAAAACGGAGGCAATTTTGAATATGTTGTATTTTTAGAAAGCATTGATTTAGTCCCGATTGGTGATAGAGATATGATGTCTCTTTCAACCAGCATTAAAAAATACAACAAGGGTGTAAAACAATTATTACGGATGAATCGTTACAAAATTGGTGTCATTTTTGAACGTCCTGGTTTGGCCAATGCAGCGCTAATGAATAGAAAATTTCTGGATACTTATAAATTGAAAGCCAGTATTCCTGCAGCCGCTACGGAAAATACAGGTGTTATCATGCATGTTCCCATTGACCTTAGCAATGAACACATCTACAACGCAATAACTAGTACAAAGAATATTATTTCTATTAGAAGATTTATGCGTCGCACTATTTCAGAAGGAGGGGGGGTGTCCTTTCAGCCGACGAAGACGGTGTCCATCACATTCTCGTGTGCAGCGATACCCGATAGTGTAGACCTGAACAGCTGGCGGTTCGAAGTGCGTCCGTACATTCCGCCGGTAAAACAATGCTTGAAGTGTCTAAGGTATGGCCATATAGCTAAATTCTGTAAGAACTCCCAAAGATGTTCCATATGTTCAAAAGACCATAATTATAAAGAATGCCAAATACCATCAACGGAGGCAACATGTTGCCACTGTCAAGGTAAACATGTAGCTATTTCATCACAGTGCCCAGTCAAACAACAAAAAGTGGAAGAAAACAAAAGCAAGATTAATAAAAAATCATATGCAGATTTATTCAATGAAAAGTCATTTCCATCTCTTTCAAAGGCCAGTCCTGCTAAACAATTACAATCATTAGTTGAAACAGAACCAATTTTAAATATTTTAATACAGACAATAGTAACATTAATTTCTCAAAATAAAAATAACGAAAAGAGTATTTGCACTCAAAGCATAAAAGATGTTCTATTATCAAAAATTCAGAATAATATAAGTAAACCTTAATTTTATGGATCAGCTAAATGATCAGTGGAATGCTCAGAGCATCAATAGTAACAAACATGCTTTTTCATATTTTTTATATGAGTATAACATACATATAGCTTTATTGTGTGAGACTTGGCTCAAGCCTCACATGAGATTTAGTATTAAAGGATATAATATAGTAAGATTAGACTCAGGTAATACACATAATGGTGTAGCTATTTTAATACATAACAGTTTACAGTTTAGTAAAATAGATACTTTATATGATGATTCCATACAAAATATAGCGATTCGTTTAAAATATGGCAATAGTAAAGAAATTTCATTAGTCAGTTTTTATAGTCCCGGAAACGCTCCATTTACTAAGTATAAATTTGATAACTTAGTTCGCAATATTCCTGGTCCTCTCTTGATTGGTGGAGATTTCAATGCACATCATTCGGCTTGGGGATGTAACAGTGTGAACATTCGCGGCCGAGAGGTGCTTGAAATCATTAATGATTATAATTTGGTTCTATTAAATGATGGAGAAATGACTACTGTAGGCTCTGATAGGTGGCAAAGAAATGCACTTGATTTAACTGTAGTATCAGCTTCAATATCATTGTCTTGTAACTGGTCTGTTCATGACGATCCGTTAGGTAGTTACCATTTGCCTGTAATTACAAGGGTACATATAAATAACAATTATAATATCTCACATGATGCAGAAACTTCAAATTTACCAAAACATGTTAATTTTAACTTGGTTGATTGGGTATTATATAGGAAGAGTGTTGATAGTTTGATAGTGGATTTTAAAATTAATCAAGATAACCCACTACAGTCATACAATGACTTGATAAAGTTGTTAAATTTAGCTATTATTAAATCATCACCCTCAAATTTAAGACCTGCTACATCATTTGATACAACATTAGTAAATAATAATCGTAAAAAACGCATCCCATTACCATGGTGGAATTTGAATTGCACTAAAGCAGTAAAAGACTCTAGGAATGCCTATAAAGAATTCAAGTACAATCCCACATTAGAAAAATATATTGAGTTTAAAAAATTACAAGCACTGAAAAAGTTAGTGTTAAAAAGAGAAAGACATTTGAGCTGGATTTCTCTATGTGAGTCATTTAATAGAACTACTCCATTATCAAGAGTTTGGCAAATTTCAAAGAGATTTAATAAAACACATAAACCTCCAAGTAATAATATTTCAGCTTGGGTATTCGATTTTCTTAAAAAATATACTCCAGATACAGTTGAGAGGCCATTTCAATCAATTTCTTATGAAGTAAAAGCTTCAGGACAATATGAGTATCTGCTTAATCCATTTTCTCTTCAGGAATTCAAATCTGCAATATCATCTAGACGTGATTCAGCTTTTGGCCTTGACGGAATACCCTATAAAATGTTGAAAAATGTATCAATTAAGGCACTTTCTGACATACTAAGTGTTTTTAATCTACTTTGGCAGGAAATAATCATCCCTAATGAATGGAAAATAGATTGTCTCATCCCAGTACTTAAACCTAACAAAGAAAGACATAAAGCAGAATCATATAGGCCAGTAGCATTAACTTCATGCATGGGAAAAACCTTTGAACAATTAATTAAACAAAGGTTAGAATTTTATATAGAAAGTAATAGTCTATTACCATCCAATCAATTTGGCTTTCGACGTGGTTACTCCACTCGAGATAGCATTTCTCATTTGCAATTAGATATATACAATTCTAATAAAATGGACAATCATTTTGTTGGTGTCTTCTTTGATATAGTGGGTGCATTCAACAACATCAATCTGCACATTTTGTGTGGTGAACTTCGTGCCCTTGGTATTCCTGAAAAAATTATAATATGGATCTTTAACTTTTTACATGGTAGAGAAGTATATGTCAAAGTAAATAAACGTTTAATAGGGCCACGTTTTTCATACAAAGGGGTATGTCAAGGTGGCATCCTCAGTCCATTGGTTTACCTTCTTTATTTACATAGACTTAACATTGTTCTTGGTCTTGAAGTGGCAAATTTGCAGTTTGCAGATGATTTGGTAATCTATGCTTCAGGTTCAGATATAAGTTCTGTTGAAAGTACTTTAAACACAGCTTTAACTCGGCTAAAGAACTATTTTCATTATTTAAACTTGGATATCAGTCCAGAAAAATCTAAAGTTATAGTGTTTGGAGAGTCTGAAACAGACTTATGTATTTATTACAATAATAGTGTTCTTCCAATAGTAAATGAAGTAAAGTTTTTGGGTATAATTTTTACAAACAGCCTCTCATGGTCTAAGTATGTTGACTATCTGTTAGGTAAAGCTAATAAAGCATTTAATTTTATAAAGTCACTGTCATTTGCAGCTGATCCTAAAATTTTACTTATGCTATATAAATCTTTAGTTCGTAGTCATTTTGACTATGGATTTTTATGCTTTGGGTCTGATCAGAGATTGGTTCACAAATTAGAGATCCTTCAAAACCACAATCTTAGATGTGTAACTGGTGCAATGAAAACAACTCCAATTAATTCACTTCAAATTGAGTGTAACACACCTCCTATGAATATAAGATTTCAGTTTTTAAAATCCAAGTACATTCTCAAACTTTTATCTTTCGAAAATCATCCTCTATTAAAGAAAATATTATTTTATCATAGAGTATACAGTCCCTCAAATTCCGTAAATGTCCCCTATATATTTCATGACTTTTCTAATATAATCAGTATTGATGATCAATATCAAATTGAGAAATGTAAAGACAGATGGCCATGTTACTCTGGTAATTATATCAGCAAATTTTGGCCCATGGACATTTATATTAACCGTGACCTACGGAGTAAAGAAGAGGTCTATCAGTTAATTTCAGAGTTCACTGGATACAGGCATATATTTACTGATGGATCCAAAAACAATAGAAATGTTTCGTTAGCTATATATATACCTCATATTACTGTTGGACATGGAGTTCGGTTACCTGGAGCCATGTCTATATTTACTGCAGAATCTCTAGCCATTTTATCAGCTTTGCAGTATATACATGAAAAAAATCTTGGGCACACAGACTGGCTTATAGCGACCGACTGCATGAGTGTTCTCATGGCCTTACACAATCCGAAACTGGACGCCAATACCGGAAATATTTTATATGAGATTCGGGCTTTATACGCTGATCTTTGTTCTAGAGGATTTACGATATGTTTATTATGGACACCCTCCCACATAGGAGTAGCAGGAAACGAAAACGCAGATTATCTTGCAAGAGTTATTGTTGACGTTGACATCCCAGAGACGAGAAATGTTGCCATACCAAGTTCCGACCTGCTTACCAAATTACATGAACAATACACCTTTACTTGGCATGAGAACTGGCAAGAAACACTAAGAACTAAAGGAAAATGGTATGCGAAAATAAATCGAACCATTGGTTCTATGCCCTGGTTCACCAGATCTGTTATTCCTAAGAGCAGAAAATTTTATACAATTTTAAATCGTCTTAGACTTGGACATGGAAGATTCAATGCACATTTAGCCAGAATGAAAATGATAACATCGCCTGTTTGTATCAATTGTGACATAGGAAGTGATCAGACTCTAGATCATATAATTTTTGAATGCCCTGCTTATGACTTACAAAGAATTCATTTAGTTGATAAATTATTGGAAATATATAAAACGCCAGCAAGCATCCCGCGCGACACTCAAGGTTTGCTGGAAAATTACAGTACATACATAGCACTGTATAAATTTATTGACAGCACTGGATGGGCAATTTGACCGTTCGGGGCGACTAGAAGGATATGACTTTACTTCACAACATGATTATGACCAATACACGGATATGACCCTACTTAATACTCGGATATGACAACATAATATATGATTTTAACTATATAATAAATACTGAAGACGTGGCTCTGGCCTAAAATAAATATTAAACAAGGAATAAACTACTGAGGACGAGGCTTTGGCCTTACTTAAAAATCAAGAAAAATAATAACACTGAAGACGAGGCGGTATGGTCCAAGACCTTAGCCTGCCTGAGAAGGGCGAAGGAAAAAAAAAAAAAAAAAAAAAAAACTTTTTGGCGCGCTCGTGGTTCGCAACAAATTTGACATGAACACGAACGAACTTGTTTTCGCAGGTAGGTACTTATGATTATGAGTATGAAAATTTGCGAAACAAATCAGTGAAAACAGTCCAAACTGTAGTAAAAATTCCACTTTTAAGCACAAACTAGGGTTAAAATGTCTCTTGAGTTGGTAAATACGATGTTTTACGACAACAAATACCGTAGTCACATAACTTCGTGCAACAATTTTCACTACGAAAATCCCTTGAATCGTTCTTGTTTCACTCCAATACGATTTCAGCGAAGTAAAACTGATGTATATACACAACACAGTTCACACAATACTCGCCGGAGTCCAAAAATCGTAAAGAAATTGAAGTAAAACAGAGTTCGGCAGTACGTTGGGCGTCACTTATGGGGAGATATTCATTTAACGATTACCAAATATCGTTGGACTGTTTATTTATTAAATCACAACACACCATCACAAGTTTTAACAGAGAGAGAATGGTTATTTTAATATTAATTAAAGTTTTTTTAAAGTCCTTGATGCCGGCTCATTGATTGACACTTAGTTACTACGGTACTTTGCCGGGAGGCGGCGCTCGCGTTGCGGGCGCGAAGTTTGTGCTGCGTTCGGAAACGCTACAGATGTTATTTTATTTTAATTGTAAGTGACAGTGCTGTTGGCATGCTTATCCTTACTTCATACTAATATTATAAATGTGAATGTAAGTTTTTTTGTTACGCTTTCTGCAATCTGCAAAAATTAGTGAACCGATCATCATGAAACTTTGTACATATATTCTTGGAGGTATTAGAAGTAATATAGGTTTTTTTTTTTAATGTTTTCACTGCGAGCGAAGCCGCGGGTAAAAGGTAGTTAGAAATAAATAAATACCTTACATTTTGGCGTCAATTTGCCAGAGCCTCAGATCTTCCAGAGATTATCTTTTTGTGATTATTTACAAAAATATAAACATGCATTTTGTCCTCATATAAGTTTGGTTTTAAATATTCTCTCGTCACTTTTAAGGCTGATCTGAAAGCTGTGACCTCGTACTTGAAACCAGTCAACCTACATCAGTAAGGTGAGCACGTAGGTTACAAGTGCATATAAAATGTATAAAGTGACCATACATACACCAGTAAGTAATCCATTTGGTGTGGCCACATTTATGAGTCACTCGGGATGATATGCAGCCGATACATTTTATGTTCTAGAATCTATCAAGAAAATTTTGAAGTTTTTTTTTGTTAATTCCATAGATAGTTTAATAGTTGCGTTAGTTTTTCGTACCCTTACGCCGTTCTTTTTTGATTAATTTTGTTTAGAGATCCAATACAGTTCAATGGTTTCTCCGGAACTCGTTAAGCTTCAATGACACGGCGCTTTGCACATAGGATTTGCTATGATTGGGAATAGTGTTGCGGGCCCGTGGCGGGCCTGTTGATTTTATGTACTTTTTAACCGACTTCGCAAAAAGAAGGAGGTTATCAATTCGACTGTATTTTTTTAATGTTTGTTACCTCAGAACTTTTTATTGGGCGAACCGATTTTGATGATTCTTTTTTAATTTGAAAGCGGGTGCTTGTCATGGGGTCCCATTTAATTTTCATCAAGATCTGATGAAGAACTTCGGAGAAATACATCAGAACTCTTCAATAAATGACGGCAAATCACTCTGGATAGATCCAATCGCATGTATGTTTATTGTTTACACCATTTCATAACATAACATCACACTGGTACGTTCTTAAGGGGTACGCACTACGCAGGTGTGAACAGTTCACCCTGGTACACTCTCATTGCACTGGTTTCGTTTATTTTCATGTTATTGGGTTAATCTATTCTAGCTTCACTTTGGGCTCTATACGCGTAGGTACCTAGCCTATAGAACTGATCCATTATGTACCACAACTAAAAAGTGAAAAATAAAAAACTTTTTTACAAAAATTACAACCGACTTCCAAACAAAAACACTACAAAGTGAAAAATAACTTCAATTTCGGAAGTCGGTGTCAAAAAATGAAGAAACGTAAACAGGAACACCGACTTCCGAAATTGAAGTTATTTTTCACTTTGTAGTGTTTTTGTTTGGAAGTCGGTTGTAAATTTTGTAAAAAAGATTTTTTTGGGGTCTCGAGTCCCCGATTTCTGAATTAAACATTTGTAGTTGAGTATTTGTCAAGCTCTATTTCTTCTACTTTAGCCTGAAAACCCGTTTGAGACTTTTGTAACTCAAAATAAGCAATTCAGAAATCGGTCAAAAAATGAAGAAACGTATACAGGAACACCGACTTCCGAAATTGAAGTTATTTTTCACTTTGTAGTGTTTTTGTTTGGAAGTCGGTTATAAATTTTGTAAAAAAGTTTTTTTTGGGGTCTCGAGTGCCCGATTTCTGAATTAAACATTTGTAGTCGAGTATTTGTCAAGCTCTATTTCTTCTACTTTAGCCTGAAAACCCGTTTGAGACTTTTGTAACTCAAAATAATCAATTCAGAAATCGGCCCAGGGTGAATCGTTTGTATCTTGAAGGGCCGGTTTTTATGGTCGTATATATGTATATACCTGAAGACTGAATATGGTGCTTTGCCGTTGTGTACAAAATTTGTTAAACCACAATTTTTATTACTCAAATAACAGTCAGGAACTGTGTGATTGAAAAATCTGCCGTAACCGTAGTATACAAGTTGTTACTTCATGGCTACGATGTAACAGCGTCTGCTACGTGTTCTTCGGCGTAGCAAACTAGCTAAGCTACACCACATTTTTTTCCAATTGAATCTTGTTACCCAAGCTTTTATTCTGTTCGCGCGAAATTGCTATCTTTGAGTCTAAAAAATACCCTATTTAAGAGCCATTTCCGGTATCAAGCAATGGAAGGAACCATTAAAAGGAAGTTAATACTTTTAATTAAATAGTAAATGAACACTTAACACTAAATTAATTAAACACGTAATAAAGGCTCACCCATAATACAAGAACCTCTTTTAAACGGTTTTATAAGAGTTGTATGACACGCTGAAGTTTGTTAAGAAGTAGACCGTAAGTTTTAATTCTTCATTAATTAGTCAGATAGTCTTTCAGCTAGGATTTTCAAAGGAACGTGTCTTGTTTTCTAATGTCGACCAAATACTATGTAGCAAATTGTCGTCTTTGAGAAAATTAAGAGATCTTTTCAGGAAAGCCCCTTAATTTACGCGTTGCTTTATCTGTAGCATAGCTTAGGCGATATCGTACATGTATTTTTCCAGACAATTTCAGGTACTAATCGGGCGAATCGCATCGCATTGCGTCCATGATGTGAACGTACTTCCATCTCGCTTACTAAATATCGCTTATTGGTATGATATAAATCAAAGGGTACAGGCAAAGAACAGGGAATGTCACAAGTTTTAATTTTCAATTTTTATTGGCAAGCAAATCTTTATCTATTGTAGTTTTATTTTCAATCACTAACTTTTTTTAAAGTAAACGTTAGGCGCCAAAAAGACGTTTTTGTTTATGGCCGAATCGAAAAGAACCGGGAATGACCATGACATTCCGGTAAAGAAAAAGAATAAAAATGACATACTTCTAAACTTCTAACTGCGTTTTTCTCAAAATCTATTAATAAGGTGTTCCCTGTTTTTTGCCTGTACCCTTCAATCTGTCTAGCGTCGTGTTATTGGAAATCTCGCTAAGGTTTGGAAATTAATGGCTGTTCATCTTCAAACTGCAAACAAAAATACCAACAGATCTGATAACCTATGATCCCACACTCATAGGTTATCAGATGAGATCGTGACACCAATACATAATTATTATTTTTAAATCTTTCGCTGTCTGACTCCACCCACTCCTATGGATTCCCTTTGTATGTTTTAATCCCGAAGCCTGTATCTGTCTTAGTTTCACCAGTTCTACCTGCGATATAACAATAGCATCCATCCTACTTCTTGCTTCCAGTCCTTGGACGCCACTCAGTGAGTATTAGTACCCCTTACAGTAATTATAAGTCAAAGACTTGTGCCAAAATGCTTTGTTGTTGATTAATCGGTTTTTAAAACCACTTGAGATAAAATCTGTAGAGTAATCTCATTTAAAAAATAACTAGTATTATCAATAGTATCATCACCACTGCTTTCAAAAAGGTGAAGGAAAACATCGTGAGGAAACCGGCATGTCCTAGAACCAAAAATTCGAAGACATGTGACATCCACCAACCCGCACTGGGCCCGCGTGGTGGATCACGGCCCATTCCATCTCACAGAGAGGAGGCCTGTGTCCCAGCAGTGGGATCATTAAAACGCTGATGATGATGATAATGATTATCAATAGAAGCAATATCTCAAAAGTAAAGCTCTGACTTTCGAGAAAGAGTAACATTCAACCCTAGGTTAACTGGAACACCAGTTAGATACAGGGCCGAGACGATGTGTTCCTTGCGCACCTCTCGAGAGGAAGCCGCAGAAACTGAGGGTGATCCGAATGTATGCGGGTCAATACCTAGCCGGGGGAGCGTGAAAAAATGCGCAAGCACTCCAGCGCCTCGGATGAAGGTAGCTTTAGAACACCGTACCTATGGTTTTAGTCATTTAGAGTATTACAGACCGTTCCACTCACCCTGGGCTAGAAGATGTCCATGAGAATTATACACATATTAAAAAACCCGTGAACCCACAAAGCGTCTTGAAAATCTATTCATAAGTACACCTGCTCCACAATAAACACCGAATCACATTAACGTGATTGTAGGAGCATTCGTAAAAACCACATCAGTCAACGTCGAGGATCCAAAGCATCTGATCTGATTAGAGCTGTGATTGATGCCGACAGGTGTCGACACGACCTGCTGGCTCGAGACCTCATCAATAACTGAGACAATGTCATGACAACACTGACATTCGTATGTTTTTGAAACTGGCAACCTGATTTAGGAAACAGGGTAACTAAATTTACTGGTGATATGTTTGTGTAAATGCTTTAAGCACACCACAGCGTAACCCTAGGGAAACAAAGGCGTGATACGTAAACTAAATATATTTTTGTTTTAACGCACCTTTTCAACTTGTTATGAAAAAAGACAATTCCTCCGTAAAGGCGAAGGTGAAGTGAGGAGTGGTTCTGGTATAGAAACTACGCGTAAATATGATTTCAACTCTAAATTAATTGGTTCCTTCGAATATAGGTAGGTAAATCTTAATAGTGTAAGATACTATCGCATGAAAAAGGTCATTAAAACATGAGTGTTCGTTTATAATAGTATCACACGATTGATTTAATACCTTATTATGTGCAGTTTCATCAAAAACATAATTTAAAATATCGTAAATATGGCTCCCAAATCAAACTTTCCAAAGCAGGAGCACTCGTGCGAATGCGACAATGTAACTCGCAGATCCGAATTCCAAAGTTTAATATTCTCATGTGTGAACGTATATTTCGTAGTTTGAGCTGTCCATTATTTTATTTACTTTTTCATTTTTATAAAGTATCCTATGGATAAAGTCTGTCATTTGGGTATTATTTACTTTTAATTTCATAATTGCAACTTTAATTAATGAAAGTAGATACATTTATGTTGTATTGTAATGCAAACAAATGTGTCAACTCTAAATTATCGTGTGCTAACATAACGTTCGATACTATGCAGGTCATTATAAATATTATTTTATAGTAAAAACGAACCATAAACTTACCATAACAAAAAAGTAATTATCACTCTTCAAAAAATCCTCACACTGCGTCCAAAAAGATATAAGAAATAATGTTTTTGTTCACAACATTACAATGAACGTAACGTTATTATTCGCAAAATATGGCTACCTGTTACACAGTAAATTAGAACAGCGAACCGTGAAATGAGAAAATCACATCGCGCCGAATACATTACCTCCGGCATTCCCCAAGCTGTTATCACAGTAACTGCACGATCTCAGCACATAAAGGAACTTTAGAAAACTCTTTGTTTTAATAACTAGAAGTTTAACAAGCGAAAACGCTGGAAGTCGCTCGACGGGTCTCATTAACGTTCGCCGCGCATTCAAACTTTACGCTCCGGTGTACACGGCACCCATCTTAATCAAGTCGAAGTTTGTGGCCGTATTAACGAACAATGAAACTGAAACGTGTCACCATTGTTGAATGAAACTCCGGCTTATGACTGAGTGAAACTCTTAACAACGATAATTAGAACGGCGAACCTCTCCGCTGGCCTATTGTGTCGAGGAAATCATTATAACACAACCAGTGGGTTGTGACCCCCTGCTCGTTCAGATGTGTTGAGTACGAGGCGATATCTAAGGGTCAACGCTTATCGGATGAGGCAAACTGGGTAAATACCCAAGAATTTCCTATAACGGTGCTTATTGTAACACCTTCCGTTTTTGTGGAGTGAAGCGAATTTTGCCTCCGGGTACTCGTAAATTGAGGGTTTGGCGAAGTAGTTTTGCTTTTTATATCAATTAAAATCTCTATTTATTTTGCTACTGAGCTGCAAAGCTGCGGTGCGGTTACACACTATAATTTAAAGAAGTTGTCGCATGTAAATCTTGTAGGGGCCAAATCCTACTTATATATTACTAGCTGACTCCCGCGGCTTCGCTCCCGTCAACTGGCTATCTACCTACCCCACCTACCTATCTACCCTTCCCACCTACCTACCTAAAATTTTGCTAATTTGGGTTACATTATTGCAATCTTCATAAGGATCTCTAACTAATTTATAGCCTATGTTACTCGAGAATAATGTAGCTTTCCATAGGTGTAAGAATTTTTTAAATCGGTTCAGTAGTTACGGAGCCTATTCGGTACAAACAAACAAAAAAATCTTTCCTCTTTATAATATTGGTATAGATAAATACGAAGCTTTAAATGGGTGGATAGAAGTTAGTTAATCAATCACGCCAAAAGCTTAACGGACTTTCATCCAGACGGATGAAATTCGGCACAGAAATAAATTTTAGTTTGGCTCATACTACTTTTTATACCGGTGAGTATAATGTTCCCTCTGGATAATAAAAGACTACAAGGCGTTCGGCGATGTGCCACGTGACGGTGAGATAGTGGGCAAGCGTGAGCCTAATATAATTATAATTAAATGAAATAAATTAATTAACAAAATATTTCACGCGGACGAAGCCGCGGGCAGAATCTAGTCATAAATAAACTAATGTTGACCCACAATGTACAAATTACCCCAATTCACGCGTTTACCTTCAGATTTTTCCTTAAACAAAAGAAAAGAAGAAAAACTCAGCAATAACAATGTCAAAATTCGAACGCATCGGACATACAAACCACAACCCGGAAAAAACTATTCAACACGTATAACAGTACTTCCCCACGTCACTGTTCCACTATAACTCATGCCCCGTGCGTGATCAGCATCTTATCCCCTAACTGTTCATATGACGGGCGATTTACCCCGTGACAATGTCCCATCGGCTGACCACGACATTATGAAAGACCCGATTTCCCGGCTCAACGGGCAAGCCGTCAGGCCGCCGCAAAAAAAAAATAACATGAGAATCTCAGAAATCGGTCCTGTATCCTACTAACTGTACTAATTTCTATAGGTCGTGAAGTCCAAACATTAGGACTTTATTCATACTGTCTACATTTTCTTCGAAATCGTACCAGTGGTTAGCAAAAAGAATGGGACCTGTACTAAGCTCCGTTTAAGAGAACTGCGTAGCCGCGCGGTTCTCCATGTTTCGACCACGCGGCCATGTTTACATATTTACAATTTTCTGAATATTGAATTTGCGACTGTCATTGTTAGTGTTTTACAAATTCCTTCTTAATGTAGACGTAGCCGTTTTTATTTTACAACACTGTGTCCGAGCAGTCCAAACGGAAACCATTACAAATGTGTTTGTTTGGATAAATGGGAGTTTTTTGCCAGAATGGCTGAATGGGTCTGGATTAAATTTGGTATAGAGATAGATTACAGTCTGGAAAGATAATAGAGAGCAGTGGTGGCCCAGTTGTAAAGGCCTCGACTTACGTGTCGTACGTTGTGAGTTCGAATCCAGGCAGGCGCTTTACCTTGTGTAAATTATTTCATCACCACTGCTCTTAAAACGGTGAAGGAAAACATAGTGAGGAAACCGGCATGTCCCAGAACCAAAAATTTGAAGACGTTATATCCACCAAGCCGCACTGACCTGCGTGGTGGATAAAGGCCCATTAACTCTCTCACAGATAGGATGCCTGTGTCCCAGCAGTGGGAACATTACAAGGCTGATAATGAAAGTCTGGAATAGCATTTAGACTACTTTTTATTCCAATAAACTAAGTATAGTGTCTACATGGCGTAATAAAACTTTTCACGCGGTCGGAGCGATGGGCCGTGGGTGGAAGCTATAAATAATAAAATGAGGCTTACAATAATGTGAAACCCTATGAACCACTTCACCAAGTTTTTGTTTTTTGCTCCTAGAACTAAGTTTAAAATGAGATAACTTTCAGATCAAGCCTAACATTAGCCCACCCAACAGTAGAAAATTCGGCTATATTCTGGCATAATCTTTATATTAATAAGGGCTCAAACTTTTCTAAATTTCGGATACGTACACTGAGGCACTCAAATTAAATTAAGCTCCCACACTCGTTGGGTATAACTTGTTATGAGCGCACGTGTATATGTTTCAATTTGCTGCCAACATAAAGGGAATTACAAGGGTCCAACTAACTTTAAATCTTATTTAGGCGACACAAGGAAAGATTAACTGAGTGGTTCAATTAGGGACAGCCCGCCGACTGGTAATGGAGCCGTCGAGTTATGTGGCCATGATGGATTTTCTGTGTATGCCTCAAAACATGTTCACGCTACAACATGTTTCAGGGTCGTTAATAGGTTAGCAACAATATCTATTCCAGAAATACACTCAGACATGTCTCGTTTAATCTAAAATATCTGTCTCTTTACTTTTTATTTTAGGCTCTCCCAATATTCCAAAACGGTCCCCATTCAGTACGAGTATTGATAGTACCTATATTTTCTTTTATTTGGGACTACATTATTGGTCGTATTGTAGACCCGATTTCATCAAAATAATAACTTTGAGTTTTAAGCACAAAAAATTTGGATATTTTGAGAGTTATTATTATTGTTAAAATTCGTTCATTACATGTTTTTTTAAAGTATATTTTGACTTCACTCTTAAAACATAACCTTTTAAGAGAGTCAAATGAACTCAAGCCACAGTAAATTTCGATCAATAAGTCCAGATATAGCAAAAACATGGCTTTACTTGAAGAACAATAAAACAACACTAAATCACAAATACTCTTTGTTTATTCATTAGTCCATTATAGGTATACAATTTTTTATTGGTTCATAGCAAACAATGTGGTAATAAATGAAAAAAGAAACAAAGTTATTAGAATTATATTACCGAAAGTTAGAAGTAACGAATGCGACATAATATTGAATGGACAAAAGCAGGACTTTATAAATGAAACAATTTTCCTACGAATCACTTTAATGGGGTCTTCACATAACATCCCTCGCGGGTCGACAAAGCTCAGCTATATACCGCGCGTTTGGTCTATTTTAGTCATCTTCACAGAATTATGTCATACGGTATTTAGCTATGGGGTCGGGCGGCTGACATTGAATCCATATTTGTATTGCAAAAGAACTCTTGCTATGCAGCTCTATCTGCATTGTTCTAGCTATACAGCACTAGCTACATAGTTCTAGCTACATTGCTCTTGCTACATTGCTCTAGCTACATTGCTCTAGCTACATTGCTCTAGCTACATTGCTCTTGCTACATTGCTCTAGCTACATTGCTCTAGCTACATTGGTCTTGCTGCATTTCTCTAGCTACATTGCTCTAGCTATCCAGCTCTAGCTGCATTGCTCTAACTACATTGCTCTGGCTTTCCAGCTTCAGCTATCCAGCTCTAGCTATCCAGATCTAGCTACAATGCTCTCGCTATCCAGGTTCTAGCTTTCCAGCTTCAGCTATCCAGCTCTAGCTATCCAGATCTAGCTATCCAGATCTAGCTACATTGCTCTCGCTATCCAGGTTCTAGCTATCCAGCTCTAGCTACATTGTTCTTGCTACATTGCTCTAGCTACACTGCTTTAGCTGCATTGGTCTAGCTATCAAGCTCCAGCTATCCAGCTGCAGGTATCCAGCTCTAGCTATCCAGCTCTTTCTACCCGGCTCTAGCTATCTAGCTCTAGCTATCCAGCCCTAGCTACATTGCTCTTGCTACATTGCTCTAGCTACACTGCTTTAGCTGCATTGGTCTAGCTATCAAGCTCCAGCTATCCAGCTGCAGGTATCCAGCTCTAGCTATCCAGCTCTTTCTACCCGGCTCTAGCTATCTAGCTCTAGCTATCCAGCTCTAGCTATCCTGCTTTAGCTATCCAGCTCTATCAATCCAGCTCTAGCCATCCAGGTCTAGCTATCTAGCTTTCGCTATCCAGCTTTAGCTATCCAGCTCTAGCTACATTGCTCTAGCTATCCAAATCTAGCAATCATACTGATCTAGCTATACATAACTCTAACTACAATGCTCTTGCTACCCACCTGTAGCTATTCAGTTGAAGCTATCCAGCTGTAGCTATCCGGCTCTAGCTATCCAGCTCTAGCCATCCATCTGAATCTAGCCCGCTCTAGCTACATTGCTCTAGCTATTCAGCTCTAGCTACATTGCTCTAGCTATCCAGCTTGCTAAATTGCTGTAGCTATACAGCACTAGCTACCGAGCTCTGGCTATACAACACTAGCTACATAGCTCTAGCTTTACAACAGTAGCTATCCAGCTGTAGCCATCCAGCTTTAGCTACATTGGTCTTGCTACATTGCTCTAGCTATCCAGCTCCAGCTATCCAGCTCCAGCAGTCACATTCATCTAGCTTTACAGCTCTAGCTACATAACTGTTACTACAATGCTCTTGCTACCCATCTCAAGTTATTCAGTTTGAAGCTACCCAGCACTATCAATCTATCTAAAACTATCCGGCACTAGCTACATTGCTTTAGCTACAATGCTCTAGCTATCCAGCTCTAGCTATCCAGTAAAGCTACATTGCTCTAGCTACATTGTTCTAGCTACATTGCTTTAGCTACATTGCTATAGCTACATTTCGCTAGCTACATTGCTCTAGCTATCCAGCTCTAGCTGCATTGCTCTAACTACATTGCTCTAGCTTTCCAGCTTCAGCCATCCAGCTCTAGCTATCCAGATCTAGCTACATTGCTCTCACTATCCAGTTCTAGCTACATTGCTCTCACTATCCAGATCTAGCTATCCAGCTCTATCTACATTGCTCTAGCTACATTGTCCTTGCTACATTGCTCTAGCTACACTGCTTTAGCTGCATTGGTCTAGCTATCAAGCTCCAGCTTTCCAGCTGCAGGTATCCAGCTCTAGCTATCCAGCTCTTTCTATCCGGCTCTAGCTATCTAGCTCTAGGTATCCAGCTCTAACTATCCAGCTTTAGCTATCCAGCTCTATCAATCCAGCTCTAGCCATCCAGCTCTAGCTAAAAACGGTTAAAGAGTAATAAAAAAATTGAAATTCTTCACATTTAGAGCCTCATCATCATCTTCCTGCCTTGTCCCATGTTACTTGGGATCGGCGCAACACGTATTCTTCTTTCATACTGTCCTGTAACGCCATCACTGACTCCCTTTTTTTTCTTGTCAATATCTAGCTTTTCTCATGTATATTGCCTATTGCTATTAAAAAAAAAACTACTTCACTAGAATTGTCATTTCACACAAGAAATCCCTTTAATTTAGACACGGCAACTAGCAACGTAACTAATTGCTAGTAAAATTGAACAGGCTCTAAAAACTAAGTGGCAAAAGGTTAGGCAAATTGATTGTTGAAAAATGGAATATGTCAATGAGTAAAACAATAAGTACCAAGTCGCCAATGCACTTTATTTTCTTCCTTATAGTTAATACAATTTTTAAATACATAGATTAGTTGAGCTAGTGACTTACTTAATGCCTGATTTCATTGACAACGGGAAACGCCTTAATCATCACCTGAATATTATTGACACGATTTTCAATCTGGTCTTGAGCCGAGCGTTGAAAATCTTACTTACCTAGATAAAATTATTTTCACGTCATTACAAGCGTTAAAATTATTTTCACGTTTTTCTAAGGCCAAAGTTATACATAACTGTCATAAGTTGACCGGCTTTTTATCATCCTATACCTACTCCATTTGCGATAACATTAGACGTTTAAATTAGCCCATTTTACAGCTCGTTCAACCGATTTTGACTTCTATTGCGTTGGTGATACAACAAATGGTAGCTGTAGTAAACAATTGGTTTTGGTAACAGGTATATGCTTTTTATTTCATCCTTATGGTTACGGGATAGAACTCAAAATCGGTTAAACGGACTGTAAAAAGATTTGGAAACATGTCTAATGTTATTTTAAATGGAGTTTAGTTGTGCCATAAAGCTAAGCCAGACCTCTGAAAAATATCAGCCGGATAATATTTTTTTGGACAAACCTGCCACAATTTTCCCAACCACTGCAACTCCTGAAAGCCAGAATCAACGGTGGCGACTGAGAAGAGGAAAAGCACCGAGTCATTGAAGTTCGAGGAGTTCCGGAGAAACAATTCAACTATCTGACTGACTATCCTTTTGTGTCGCTAAGATTATTATTTTGTTTCCTTCAATGCAGTGAAAAAGATTGTTAGCAAAGTTTGATCACATCTGGCTGAGTGGCTGAGTACTGCGATGATGAAGAGACCTCCTTCTCACAAATAAAGCCAAATACACGGGAACAGTCGACGTCGTTCAGTTTCCCGTCGTTCTTAAAGATGGAGCCGCAGTACTCTCGTCCTAATGCGTTGTTTGGCTCGTTTTCGGACCATCCACTATAGCCTGCTTCTTCCAAAGTTTGATCTGAAAAAAAAAACTAGTAAATATTTTTGTTAATTTTAAAAAGTAGGTCCCTTTACTAGTCCCAAGTTGATAAATGCATGGAATACCTACGGGTGACTATACTCAATCGTGCATGTTCTAAATGCTTAAGATTACAATTTAAGTGCATGGTATCGAAAAGCTTTACGATCGCGATGGATACTTGAGTAATAGGCACATGTATCAGGAATTTCTTGTTCAGCAGTGTCTTACTAATAAAATACCAATTTATATAGAGGATTTTGCTCAGGTGTTCCAATAATTGAGATAAGAAAATAAAATATAAACTCACTAAAAATAGTCTTAAATACCGCGGTAGCATTTCCAACCGGCCTATCAGCTCTGAACCCAGCCAAGAAGTAGTTGGCTTTAGGTCCTCCAAACCTCACTGCTGTATTAATCAGGTTGAGGATAGCGTCATGTTCATCACCAGAGTTGACCACTAGCAGATGGGCATTATCAGCCTGGCATTCGGAGTAAGCCTGACTCCAGGTGAAGGGTAACTGAGAGATCCTGTAACAGCTACCAACGGAGGAGTAGTATCGGTATTCTGAAAATTGAGGCAAAATATAGCTAGTTGCAAACAGAAAAAAAAAATTTTTGGTGCGTTAAAGAAAAATATTGTTGAGTTTTTTTGTTAGTAACAGTCCAATGTTAAAGTTGAGCCTTACTTTCCGGAAAACACATTTGGTATAAGAAAACATTTGATTTTAAATTCCATAAGAAGAACTAAACTCTGAATATTAAAAAAAAAATTACAAAAAAAATTCAACAGACTTCCAAATAAAAACACTACAAAGTGAAAAATAACTTGTCCTTTTTGTTTCATCGCTTTTTGACACCGACTTCCGAAATTTAAGTTATTATTCACTTTGTAGTGTTTTTAATTGGCTGTATTTGTTTGTAAAATTTTAAAAAAATCCCCTTTATGGTACATGTCTATAATGCCCACAGTTATGTCAGAATGGATTAACCTATTAACATGAAACTTGAACACAACCGGTGAAATCACCATGTCTATAGTACCCATTTAAAGCGTACCGGCGTGATGTTATATTATGAAATGGCAAACAATTAACATACATGCGATTGCAGAAATCCCGAGAGATTTGCTGTCATTAATTATTGAAGAGTTCTCTTTTATATCTCTGAAGTTCCTCATCAGATCATCGAATTGGTTTCTAAATGAAAAAGAATCATCAAAGTCGTTTTACCTAGTAAAAAGTTCTGAAGTAAAAAACATTTAATTAAATACAGTCGAAATAAGGATTTATTCCGCTCTAATACCAATACCTAATACCATTGGTATTTGTCTCAATTAATATTTATTTTCTATTCCGAATGGATACCACTCTTTAAATAATTACGTTATATGTGCAAACGAATACTGACAACTTTAATTTGGTACAGTCAGTTTCACAAACAAATAGTCTGTAAAATTATCGTGCAATCTACCCAATGAGACATGGACGTGTGAAAATCCATAGCTGACGCATAGAAATAGTACCCGATAAGTAAAATAGTAGAAAAATGACTTAATGTGCTCCATTGAGCAGTAAATACTCTCCAAAAAATGTTGGCTGAGACAATGGAAATATTTTCATTTATCGGTGAGTAAATTTGCTTTTATTATTGTGTATGGAAAAGTGAGATGCTTTATTTTCAAACAGATTGATGACCTTGAGTTATTATAATTTGACTTATATCTGTGCAGATATCCCAAGAGCCTGCGACGATCTGACCTTCGTTATTTTATAAAAGCTGAAAGTTTTTCTGTGTATGTACCCAATACAGGAAAGAACACGATATCCGAATATGAAGTTTGCATCATGGTGATTTCATATGTACCGTAGTGTTCTCAGAAAAAATCTGAACTTTGTATTTCAAAGAAAGTGAGGTGCAATTTTATGCACCGGGCGATATCAGATACCAAAGTATCTAATACCGCCCAAAGCCACCATGATGCAAACTTCATATTCGGGGATCGTTCTTTCCTGTATTGGGTACATACACAGAGAAACTTCTAGCTTTTATAAATTAATTCCAGATTTTATAAGTTAATGTCGAGAATCCATACAGAAACTGGTCATGTGTAATTTGTTTAGGTTTGACATATTCAATGGTCTCTGTGGGTTTGTCTGAGCTGACTGTACCAATTTCAAGTTGTTAGGATTCGTTCGCACATTTAATTAAATTGTTTAAAGAGTGGTATCCGTTCGGAATAGAAAATAAATATGAGCTGGAACAAATACCAGTGGTATTAGTTTTTGGTATTAGAACGGAATAAATCGAATAATGAAACTCCTCCTTTTTGAAGTCGGTTAAAATAGACGACAGATAACGGTTAGGATGTCGCTTAACAATATCTATTGCTTGCATAACAGTCTACTTTCAGAGTTCTCTGTTCCCACGAACTGACTAGGAAAGGGACATGACTTAAATTTAAACCATATCTTTTTCACATTTACCTTTTCCATAAACTTGACAGTGCTTGTCATAAGGCGCGTCTTTGGCAGCCACCTTGCAGATAAATGGCAGCATATGGTAGCAAAACATTGTCTCAAGGACACCATTTCTAGTCCCCACTTCACATCCTTTACTATGATAGTCAAGGTCTGTTTCAGTCGAAGGACTCACTAGAATCATTTTAAAGAAGTCATTATAACACATGTATTTGCTTGGATTTACAATAATTAGACAGACTCAAATCCTACTACATGGCAATGACTTTTATGCCTATTCTTCTATTCCTCATCGTCATCATTATTGTTATTCATCTTGTTATTGCACCTGAGGTCAGTCCTCTAATTAGTCCCTTCTATGCTAATATCGTCTTCCAGTCTAACCGGATTCAGCTAAAAGCGTGGACATATCACAACACATTACACAACAGCACGCCGCCGCGCCGCCCGCGACGTGAAGCGGCAGGTGCCGTGTACGGTGTGCCGCGCCGGCTCACGGCGCACCGGCTCGTCAGTTGTTTCAATATTTTCAGCGCCTCATATTTCCTCTTAGAATGATAAAATGACCTCCATCATGGTTTCTTTGGTCCTGTTTTTTTCTTTATTCGTCTTTTTAACTTAGCATTAACAGGCGAATAATACGTCTTTCAAAGTCCATATGTAGACAGAAACTGCAAGTTTGACACGTTTGAACCGAGGTGGTTGCGGTCTCGCGGCTCACCGTACACGGGACCGTACCGTGCCGCGTAGCCCGATCCATTCCATGGTGGCAAGCCGCGCCGTGGTGATGTCTCCACGGCCTAAGTACGAGTATTATAAACATCGAAATACATGAACAAATTCAATAAATCACAGACACGGAATTTGTAAACTTTAGTGGAGTAAGTAGATAATCGCCGAATCTTTTCAAAATGCTTTCCTTGAATACGAGTATACTAAACTAAAATGTGGCGTCGAAAAACTCCTCCACTTTACATTTTAATTTAGCGGTACACGGCATACTTTTAATATTAAGTTCTCTCAGTCCATCCAAAGGTATACAAATTACAAATTAATACAAATTTATTATTTTTTTTCTAAAAGTGTTGCGTGACTTTTTTGGTGTACTACTCGTATAAAGTATATTCTATTCGCTAACGCTGAGTGTCATAAGACATTTTATTCTGGGTAAATCCAAGTGTCCTTTGGAACTGGCTACGGGAGCGAAGCCACACGAAAAAGCTTGTACTAAATAAAGGTACTTTTATCCTGTCACTATTTTTATACAAAGAACAGAAATTTGATCTATCCTGTTTTATAAATTTATTTTTATTTTTATAATAACCTCCTCTTTCGAATTAGGTATCTGCTGCTTATAAACCATTCGATAGGTGCTACTCACAATTGATAATAGGCTGCTCCTCAGCCGATTCATGCTTCTGGCCGTCAATGTCCACCCAAGCATAGTTCCCTAAGTCTGGAAACTGCTTGAACATGGAGTGCAGCTGTATGATGTCATGTTCTGAGGCTGGGACCATGAGCTGAGCGCCTTCTAACTCGCATAACCGTTTTACTTTCCAATAATGGTTTTTCTCAATATGGAACTTGTAGAAAGCATCAGTTTTCTTATTATATATGTAGTCTTTGCGGTATTGCTTTGTGATTTTCGGTGGGGGCGCCACTGTCGATGCTGAAACGGGTGGTGGAAAATTTATTAGTTGATTTGTAGATGGAGTAAACTGGTATCCAAAAGGCGTGTGAGTCTTGCGACTGATCTATTCAAGAGCATCTAATAATCATATAATAATCAGTAATGTATTATTTTTTGTGTTTAAGAAATCTATTCTTAATATTATAAAGATGAAAGATTTTTTTGTGTTTGTACCGAATAGGGTCCGAAACTACTGGACCGATAAAAAAAAATCTTTCACCAATAGAAAGCTACATTATTTCAGACTTTTAGAGTGACACAGGCTATTTTAATCCTGAAAACGGGTCTTGTGGTGTGGTCCACGGAAGCGAAGCCGCGGGGAACAGCTATTAATATGTATGGTCTGATGCACTAAATAATAACATAAGTTTATTTATTTATTTAAATTTAATGTACAAAGCCTAGTTGCCTGTTATGCTCAGTTTCATTCCTTTATTTTCGTAAACATAGGAGGGCCCCGCTGGCAGTAGCTTTGCTTCATGTGAGCTCCATTCCTTCATCTTTGGAGCACAAAATCTTAGCCCAAATAAATTTGGAAGCACAAAATGGGCACTAAATAATTAGGTGGTGTGCAACGCCCTAGGGTCGAGGGTCCCGCTCTGCGTTCATACATACATCAACGGCGGCTCGCCGCAAACTAACCCGCCCATGAACCGCCAGTGCGTATAAGATGGCGGCCAGCCTCTAAGCGAGCCGCGATCAACCGCGAAATTTTGTGGCGGCTAAGTGCGTACGGTCACAAGCGGTTGCATATTAAAATGGAAAAGCGGCTAGCCGCTCGGATAGTCGGCCCCTTGGTTAATCGCTAATGCGAATACGAGAGGGGGTTATACGTATGTGAACTGTAAATATAAATGCTCATAAAATGCAAATCACACATGACGATCATGACTAAGGCCGCTCATGTCTTTTCTACGAGACGTTACCATTCAGTATTTATTAAGTTCAGTTGGTTAAGTTAAGTTGGTAACGGCGCGATGGTAGATTACCTAGGTACTTGTTTATCATTGTATTTGGTGACTTTCCTTGTATCGGGCACAATATCTACTTATTTATTTATTTAAACTTCATGTACAATGGTGATACATAGGCGGACTTAATACAGCAAGGCATTCTCTACCAGTCAACCTTTGGGTTAAAAAGGACACAACAGTGGTAGGAGTACAAAATAGAAAATAAAAAAGAACAATTATTAAAATCTGATATTAATAAACTATATAACTAATAAAATACATAAATACCGTATTATTATTTTAAATGAAACAGAAATTTAAATATAATAACTATGACGAAGACCGAGCTACGTAAGAGAGGACAAGTAATAGTTGCGGATTCTACGCTTAAATGAAAATTTATTCTCAGCTTTTTTTATGTCAAGGGGAAGCACGTTGCAGAGTTTTATAGTAGAGACAGTGTAAGAATATTAATATTGTTAATATTATAAATTATTAATATTATAAAGCTGAAGAATTTTTTTGTTTGTTTGAACGCGCTAATCTCAGGAACTACTGATTGGAATTGAAAAATTCTTTTTGTGTTGGATGTCCATTTGTCGAAGAAGGTTACAGGCTATATCACATCACGCTACGACCAATAGAGCATAAATGAATAATGTTGCAAAAACGGGAAAAAATATTCCTTTTTGAGAGCTTCCGCTTCGTGCGCTGCGTAAATGGTTTAAGTTACGCAAATTTCATGTATGATGGAATTGTTCCTTTTTAAAAAGCTATAAAAAAAGACCGCGACAGCATATGTCTATATTTTAAATTGACTCACTATAACCTTTTTTAAGTTGAAACTTCGGTCGCTGAGTCCCGATCCAGAACCAAGACGATATCATCGGCGAACGCCTGCCCGAAGATTCAGGTAGGGTAGGTAGGGTAGGAAGGGTAGGTAGGGTAGGTAGGGTAGGTAGGGTAGGTAGGGTAGGTAGGGTAGGTAGGGTAGGTAGTGTAGGTAGGGTAGGAAGTGTGGGTAGGGTAGGTAGGGTAGGTAGGGTAGGTAGTGTAGGTAGTGTAGGTAGGGTAGGAAGTGTGGGTAGGATAGGTAGGGTTGGTAGGTTTGGTAGGGTGGGTAAAGTAGGTAGGGTAGGCAGGGTAGGTAGTGTAGGTAGGGTAGGTAAGGTTGGTTGGGTAGGTAAGGTAGGTAGGGTAGGTAGGTTAGGTAAGTTTGGTAGGTTAGGTAGGGTAGGTAGGGTAGGTAGGGAAGGTAGGGTAGGGAGTGTTGGTAGGGTAGGTAGGGTAGGTAGTGTAGGTAGGGTAGGAAGTGTGGGTAGGGTAGGTAGGGCAGGTAGGGTGGGTAGGGTAGGTAGGGTAGGTAGGCTAGGTAGGGTTGGTAGGGTTGGTAGGGTAGGTAGGGTAGGGAGGGTAGGCAGGGTAGGTAGGGTAGGTAGGGCAGGTAGGGCAGGTAGGGCAGGTAGGGTAGGTAGGGCAGGTAGGGACGGTGGTGTAGGAAGGGTAGGTAGGCTAGGTTGGGTTGTTAGGGTATGTAGAGTAGGTAGGGTAAGTAGGTTCGATAGCGTTGGTAGCGTAGGTAGAGAAGGTAGGGTAGGTAGGTTAGGTAGGGTTGGTAGGCTAGGTAGAGTGGGTAGGGTGGGTAGGGTAGGTAGGGTAGGTAGTGTAGGTAGGGTAGGTAGGGTAGGTAGGGTAGGTAGGGTAGGTAGGGTAGGCAAGTTTGGTAGGTTAGGTAGGGTAGGTAGGGTTGGTAGGGTAGGTAGGGTTGGTAGGGTAGGTAGGGTTGGTAGGGTAGGTAGGGTTGGTAGGGTAGGTAGGGTAGGTAGGGTAGGTAGGGTAGGTAGGGTAGGTAGGGTAGGTAGGCCAGGTAGGTTAGGTAAGTTTGGTAGTGTAGGTAGGGTAGGTAGAGTAGGCAGTGTAGGTAGGGTAGGTAGGGTAGGTAGGGTAGGCAGGGTAGGCAGGGTAGGTAGGGTAGGTAGGGTAGGTAGGGAAGGTAGGGTAGGTAGGGTAGGTAGGGTAGGTAGGGTAGGTAGTGTAGGTAGAGCAGGTAGTGTAGGTAGGGCAGGTAGGGTAGGCAGGGTTGGTAGTGTAGGTAGGGTAGGTAGGGTTGGAAGGGTAGGTAGGGAAGGGAGGTTACGTAGGTTAGGTAGGTTGGGTAGGGTAGGTAGGGTAGGTAGGGTTGGTAGGGTAGGTAGTGTAGGTAGGGTAGGCAGGGTAGGCAGGGTAGGTAAGGTAGGTAGGGTGGGTAGTGTAGGTAGGGTACCTGGGTTAGGTATGTTTGGTAGGGTAGGTAGGTTTGGTAGGGTAGGTAGTGTAGGTAGGGTAGGTAGGGTAGGTAAGGTAGGTAGGGTAGGTAGGGTAGGTAGGGTAGGTAGGGTAGGTAGGGTAGGTAGGGTAGGTAGGCAGTTGACGGGAGCGAAGCCGCAGGGGTCAGCTAGTTAAAATATAAAATTATTAAACAAACCTACCCGCCCACGTACGCAGGGTGACGGCCACTCCTAGTCACCAAGCAAAAAAAAGTTTGGAGTACTGGCATTTTTAGTCGTACAGCTCTAGAATTTAGTAGGAACTTCATATATCAATACATTTAGTCTAGTGCGTTTTGAAAATCCTCACACTTTGATATTATAGGATATTATAGACGAGCATAATCTGTCATAATGTAAAAGGTGCCAGACCGCTGACGTCATGACGCCGCGCAATCAATTGGTTTTTGGCCACGCCACCCCACACACGTGAGCGGCTACTTAAGTGCATTTCATTTGTGCATACAGTTTACCTACCATTAACCACAGTCACTCATACATACCTACACACTCGCGTTTTCTTTATAATAAAATTAAGTAGTACTCGTATGTATCTAGTTAGTTACCTACACAAACTTTTGATAGGTATCTACCGAATTCAGAACACCGTTTAAACAGAAATATAATCAAATTAATTTTATAAGTTAGTTCGTAAATTGCAGATAAAATAGACGAGTGTGTATAACCTAGGTAACAAAATAAAAATTAACTGATTCACACTAATGTGCAGTACTAACTTACACCATCAAAATATATGAAACCAGTGGTTTATGTGAGTTTTTTAATAGATAGAAAGAATACTTACACAGTATAACACACAGCACAAAAGTCACGTATTTCTCCATATTATCTTGACACTCGACTGCTCTCAAGATGCTCTAGGCAGTGGCGGCCCTAGCAAAATCTATAGGTGGTGCGAGATTTAAAGTGGCGCCATTCCAAATAAAAATCTTCGTGTCTTTCATTCCATCAGCTTTTCGTAAAAATGATTAAGTCTCAGGTTGTTTTATCTGGCTACAGATCGTAGTCGATCGAACGGAGCAAGAGGCGTCTCCAGCCTTAGTCAAATTTTACCTTGCGCCTATCCAGCGACGACGCCATACACGAGACCGAAGGTGCACCTTACCTGTGGTCAAAAATGAAAGGAAATCTTGTTTCACAGGGCATAATTCAAAGGGATTTATATCTGGCACCCCGGACAGTCGACCAAATATCTTACTATCTTAATGTCTAAGGTGACGTGTTATAATAGCACACATGAAAAATAGTAACAGTTTATAGGTATCATGATTGAAAAGAAAAAAATAAACTAATATGTTATCGGCTTTAAAATAAAAAATCAACAACAAGCATGATAAAAAAATTCTAGATGGACTTTCTAGCTTTTACGCTTGCATTATGTTTATTGCTAGGCGCGGCCCTTATCTTGGCGCCCGTTGTCGTCGCACCGCTCGCATCGCTTGCACCGCCCTAGACCCCCACTAGCTCGAGGTACAAAATAACGGACACTGACCGCCGACAATGACTATGTATATGCAAGTGATAAAGATAGTGCGAAACCAACATTATTAGTTTATTTACACTTGATAACAAAACTATTACTTGGAAGTTATAAAATTCGCACGCGCTTGTAATACCTATAAACAAACTCATGTCCCGTACGTGATCAGCATCTTATCCCCGAACTGTTCATATGACGGGTGATTAACTATTTTTGATTTTGATTTTCCAACAATGTCCCATCGGCCGACCACAACATTATGAAAGGCCCGATTGCCCGGCTCAAAGGACCCTAGGCGTATATAGGAGATGGGGGGAAGGGCGGGCCGGGTCGGCCGGGATTTTTTTAAACAAGCTCTATTATGCTTTTCTAGCCTGCCGTTCTGCATTCATGTCTGTCAAAAAAAACTTACCCTATCCGAGGCAGAGTGCTAAAATTTTTGAGCTCGCTTCGCTCGCTCTTACAATCTCATTTGTCAAGTTTTTCCATGATTCGACACAGGCACTCCTAATACTCCTATAGAAGTAGAGTCAGGATACATTTAATTAGATAAACGAAAAATAAAAAAACCTACCCGACGCGAGGTGCTAAAATTTAATTTCTTTCTTGGTTTTGGTTTGGTATAAATTCATGAGCCAGGGCGCCGAATCGTTGTATTCACCTCTGGTTGCTCGACTAGAATTGCGGAAAGAGTGAGAATGTAAGAAGTCCGCCTAAATTCCTTACTCTTTTCGGACATTCTCTAACGTGTTTGTTAAGACTGTGCCACTGACGATCTTATAAAACACCATCGGGATCGGAACTAAAACACTCGCGAAAATATGAAATAGAAAAAAAATCGTGTACTGTTCAAGCACAGGCACAAGCTGGTGGAGGCTATTCTAAATTATTATGGATCGATCAGAACTTTAAATCAAGCCCTTCCTATCCGAGGTGAGGTCCTAATTTTTTTGTCTTACATCCGTGGTTAACTCTTTTATGCATCGATTCGGCTTCATTGAAAATCGCATCTTAGGCCCTGGAGATTAACGCCAATGCAATGGACAAGCCGAAAGACCGCTGAAAAAAAAGATAACACCCTTATGAGAATTATATACAATAATTGCCAATGGCCTTGCCCAGCATGTTAAGGTAAATCACCCTTGGTAATATCTGAATCGAGAGATTAATTATTGTAATATTGATCAAACAATGTTAAATTACCAGTAAGGTAGTGTGTAGGGCTATTGCCAATATGAAACGGGGAAAGTCACCAGGCCATGATGGACTGAGTGTGGAGCACCTAAGGTGTACAGGAATTCACATAAATAGACTCCTGGCAATGCTGTACACTTTATGTATTGGACACCCATTCTTGCCACCAGAATTAATTAAAACTGTAGTAGTACTGCTAGTTAAGAACCATACAAGAGATATAGCTGATAAGACCTATCGCAACGATTGTATCTAAAGTTCTTGATGGGGTGCTGGACGGACGTCTTTGCCAGTGTATAGTGATACAGGATGCCCAGTTCGGGTTTAGAGCAGGATTTTCGACAGAAAGTGCCATTTTGACGCACAAACATACTGTTGATTACTCACTCAAAAGAAAACATCAATATATGAAAAACCCAAATCGACTACCTTCTCGTCAGACGTAACAGCATACAGCAAGTCAAAGATTGCAAAGTGCTGCCAGGAGAAGATTTGGTGTCTCAGCACAGACTCCTGGTTATGACACAAGTAGTAAAAATACAGTGTACCAAAAGCAAAGAGCGTCCCCCTCCTAAAATAAAATGGCATATGCTAGAGAAGAATGATTGTGCGAAAAAGTTTCGAGAACGAGTCGTAGACAAAATGATAGAGATGGGAGACATGGAAGATCGAAGTGTAAACGAAAGTTGGAAGGAGATGGCTGGGTGTATTAGGTGTGCGGGGAAGGATATTTTGGGAGAGACGAAAGGTAGGGGCACAATAGATAGGGATACATGGTTGTGGTCAACAGAAATACAGAATGTGTTAAAGGAAAAGAAGAAAAAAATTAAGGAATGGCAAAGTGTAGAACAAGATAATCCTAGTTTGAAAGTTGCAAAAAAGGGCGAGTATGATACTGCAAAGAAAAAAGCTAAGAAAGCTGTGGCTATAGCGAGAGCAAAAGCTCAGGACAAGCTATACGACGCGCTGGATAGTTCAGCAGGCCAAAAGGATCTGTACCGGATTGCTAGAGCTAGGGAGAAAAGGGCGAGAGATGTCTGTCAGATAAGATGTATAAAAGATGAGGCTGGAATGATTTTTTCTGATGATTAAAAAATTAAGGATAGGTGGAAGGAGTACTTTGAGAAACTGATGAATGAGGAAAATAACTGGAGTGGTATGTTAGAAAATAAACCTGTGAATGAGGGGTTAGTGAGAATGGTTAGTATGGAGGAAGTAAGAATAGCAGTAAATGGAATGAAGAATGGCAAAGCGGTTGGTCCGGACGGAATACCAGTTGAAGTGTGGAAGACATTGCGCGTAGATGGATGGACGTGGTTAGCTTTATTCTTCAATAAGTTGTTACGGGAAGAAGCCATACCTGATGAATGGTGCAATAGTTCGCTAGTGCCCATCTTTAAAAACAAAGGGGATGTGCTGGAGTGCAGCAACTATAGAGGAATAAAGTTAATGTCACATAGTATGAAAGCATGGGAGAAAGTGATTGAAAGGCGGCTGAGAGAAGAGAGTGAAATATCGCAGAACCAATTCGGTTTTATGCCTGGTCGGGGTACAACGGATGCCATTTTCGCAATCCGCCAGTTGTGCGAGAAATATAGAAGTGTACATAAAAACTTGCACATGGTATTCATTGACCTCGAAAAGGCATACGACCGGGTGCCCCGTGAGGTTTTGTGGTGGGCCCTTAAGAAGAAAGGTGTGCCTGGGAAGTATGTACAGTTGGTCCGAGCGATGTACAGTCGATGCAGTACCCAAGTCCGATCTACAGTGGGAACTACTGGCAGCTTCAGTGTGGCAGTCGGCTTGCACCAAGGGTCGGCTCTCAGTCCTTACCTCTTCCTGATGATAATGGACGCGCTGACGTCGGACATACAGGAAGAGGCACCCTGGTGTATGCTGTTTGCCGATGACATTGTGCTGGTTGCCGAGAGTGGCCTAGAGGTCCAGAGTAGATTGGAGATGTGGTGGCACAGACTGGAGAGTGTTGGCTTGAAATTGAGCAGATCTAAAACCGAATATTTGTTCTGCGATTTTGGCGGTCTCTCCAGTTCCGTGCCTCTAGCCCTCGCTGGAACACAAATACCGATGTGCTCCGACTTCCGGTACCTAATCCAAGGTCGCTTATCCAAGGGGACCGAGACGTAACGCACCGGATCAACTCGGGATGGATGAAATGGCGACAGGTCACTGGAACAACTTGCGACCCACGGATGCCCCTAAAGTTAAAGGGGAAAATCTACAAGTCCGTGATTAGACCTGTCGTACTGTATGGATCAGAATGTTGGGCTGTGAAAAAGATGGATGAAAAGAGATTGCATGTAGCAGAGATGAGAATGTTGAGATGGATGTGTGGAGTGACGAGAATGGATAAAGTGAGAAATGAGTATATTAGAGGAAGTTTGAAAGTGGCGCCAGTGACAGAAAAGTTGAAAGGAAACCGTTTGTCCTGGTATGGTCATATGATGAGGAGGGATGAAACGCATGTTACTAAAAGAGTTATGAATATAAATGTGGATGGATGGAGAGGGAGGGGACGGCCAAAGAAAAGATGGATGGACTGTGTGAGGAGTGATATGAAAGAAAAGGGAGTCAGTGATAGCGTGACGGAGGACAGGATGGTATGGAAGAAGAAAACGTGTTGCGCCGACCACAAGTAACATGGGACAAGGGCAGGAAGAAGAAGATATGCATGCTTCCTTGATCTATCTAAGGCGTTCGATCTAGTATCCTATGACCTACACGGAACAAGTTAGGTGAAGTAGGCATCTCTCCAGAAATAATAGGCATTTTCTCATACTGGTACAGTTATCAGAAAAATTTAATAAAATGCGTTTATTCAGATGAATACAAACTAGACTCGGGTGTGAGATAAGGTGGCTTAAAATACCCCAGGTTATTCAATTTATATGTGAATCAGCTGATTGAGGGGTTGAGCAGCATGCATATCGGTCACCGCATAGAAGAGTATGTGTTAATATTATAAGTTATTCAGATGGCATGGTCCTTTCAATCGACGGACTGAGGAAGCTATTAAAAGCCTGTGTTTTCTATGCTGAACAACATGGTTTAAAGTATAATGAACTCAAGAGTTTGTTTATGGTTATTGTTGTTAAAAACAAAAATCCCAATAGTGTTCCCGCGCTGTGCCTAAATGGGGTCCACTTGGGATAGTTTGCTCAGTTTAGGTATCTTGGTCATATTGTGACAGAAAATTTACCAGATGACCAGGATATAGAAAGAGAGCGGTAAGCGTTATCGGTCTGTGGAAATATGCTGGCTCATAGATTCGCTAATTGTACAGTTGATGTTAAATTAACGTTATTTAAAGCGTATTGTCAAAGCTTCTACACGGGTAGTCTATGGGCCAGTTTCACAAAGCGGGCCTATAATGCACTCCGAGTCCAATATAATAACATTTTCAGGACTCTGGTGCGACTTCCGCGGTACTTTAGTGCATCAGGCATGTTTACAGATGCGCACATGGATGATTTCTGTCTATGCAATTATGCGTAAGAAAACCATGTCTGTGGTGCACAGTATAAGGGGAAGCCGTAACAACTTCCTGAAAATGGAATAGAATACTCTTTATTATGTACACCATATAAGTTACAGAAAGTATAGAAGAAGTAAACATTACACTGGGTGACACAATGGGCGGCCTTATCGCAAAAAGCGATCTTTTCAAGACAACCTTTGGATGGCTTTTAAAAAAGAAAGGAAAAGTACTGTAGGTAGTCTTTGGTGTACTATTTATAGATAAAATAAATACATATATATATTACATATAGACAAATATATACAGTAATAAGTATGGAACAACAACATAGAAATCAAGAAAAACAACTATTAAAATGAGAGGTAGTGATTCTTTACCATAGTTTTAAAAATGGGCAGAGATTTAGCACGCCTTATTGACAAGGGCAAAGCATTCCACAACCGCACCGCTTGAACCGTAAAAGATTTGTCGTAAAAGGTGGTGGAATGCATCAGCATCTCTTGTTTCAAGTTTTCCGATGACCTCAGATATCTATTATGTGTGTCATGAAGGAACTTGAAACGTTCTTTGAGATAAGAGGGGGTTGTAGGATTGTATAGAATACTGTAAAGCAGAAATAAAATATGAGAATCCCGGCGAAGACGTATGGGAAGCCACTTGAGCTTTGTCCGAAATTCAGAAATGTGATCATATTTGCGCAGGCCAAATATAAATCTTATGCAAAGGTTCTGAAGACGCTCAAGTTTATCTAGTTGTGCCTGGTTGAGATCGAGATAACTGACATCAGCATAGTCAAGGATAGGAAGCAGAAGGGACTGTGCCAGCGCGCGAAAATGGTAGTGGACAGAATAGACTCACCGGTCATACGTCGATTCATTGACCTGCATGTGAAAGGTGTAGGTTAATGAAGAAACACGTATTTGTAACTTAATTCCCATTATTATTTTTCTTGTACTAACACAGTTTATGAGATTTCTGATACTAACTGTTGGCGCATCACATATGCGCGGGCGTCCGAGAGGCAGGCGCGGGGTGTCGGGGGACCGAACCCACGACGCGACGGCCGGCTGCGCGCCCGCCGCTCCACTCAGCTCACAGACACCAGCCATTACGGGCATTTCTTTGTACCTATTTCTATCTGAGTTGATAGCGTAATAACAGTAATATACCTATTTTAATACAGTCCACTCTTTTATTATAAAGTCCCGATTGAGCCTATTCATTGATGCTAATGTGCTGGCTTGAGTTTAGGGACACTTTTGGGTCATTGGTCCTTCGATTGCTCAAAAATAAACACCGGTTTTGCTGTAATTAACGCCGTCAACAACATCGGTCGTCGTGTTCACCTGTGCGGACTTGGACCGTTCGCGAGCACCACGCGGTACGACCACGAAGAAAAGAACAAAGAAGTCGTTCCCGAGGCAGCCTGCATAGTCAACGTGGGAGCTGACGTCATTCTTTGGGAGTATAATACTGTATTTGAGTGAGTCCGTTCCAATTAGTTATTTTTCTGCTTTCATCTTCTTGCCGAAAAACGTTGTTCATCTTCCTATCTTTCAGTGTTCATACAGTGTCTCAACATTAGTGCTTTCATAGTGTTTCCTACGCACTGCTTGTAAAATTACGCATATTTTGTATCGAAAACGCTCGGTAATTAGCTACTTCGCACCGCGATAACACGTGTTGAGTTGTTGACCTTGAAATTTTTTCTCGATCCCTTTCACTAACGCACAGCTGTTTGTGGTTGTCTTATCTATTGAGTACATTAGCATCAGTGCGTCCAGCTGTTATTTAACTTTACAATGGCAGATAACTTAAAAACATTGATAAAAAAACGTAGTTCAATTAAATCAAAGCTTACTATTTACAGTAACTATTTAAATTTAGTAAAAAGTAGTTCCGCAATATCAGAGTTGCAACGTTTAGATTTAGAGGAGCGTTTTAATAGATTTGAAACCTTACATACCGAATTTGACGCCTTACAGACACACATCGAAGTGATATCCGACGACAACGAGGCAGCATTGACTGAACGTGAGGACTTTGACCGCCAGTTTTTCAACTTGGTGGCACTCACGCGCAGCCTGCTCGGTGTCTCGACCAACGGTGCTGCGTCGGAGGCGGGCTTCAAAGATGCTGACTCAGGTGCACATGTTTCATTTAGGAATTCTTTTGTTCGTTTGCCTAAAATAGATTTGCCACATTTCGATGGGAACTACCAATGCTGGCTTGAGTTTAGGGACACTTTTGGGTCATTGATTCACGACAATTCTAGCATAAGTGATATCAACAAGTTTCACTATTTGCGAGCTTCACTCCAGGGGAATGCAGCTTTAATTATAAAAAACATTGACTTTAAAGCTGACCATTATAATTTAGCGTGGGACCTGTTGTGCGAACGTTACAATAACAACCGACTTTTAGTGAAAAATCATTTACAAGCTTTATTTGACGTTGAACCTCTTACAAAAGAATCAAGTGTTTACATTAGAAACCTTGTTGATGTTATTAATAAAAATATTAGGGCACTAACTTCATTAAAAAGGCCCACTCAATATTGGGATGATATTATTATTTATTTTATGATTAAAAAATTAGATTTAACAACAAGTCGTGACTGGGAAGAGCATAGAAACAATACTTTTAAAGATGATCCTACTTTAACACAATTTTGTTCTTTTTTAAGCAGAAAAGCGGACTGGTTAGAATCAGTGGAGACAAATCTTAGTTCTTCCGAAACGAATGCTATAATTGCCTTAAATAATAGTCATTCAAATAAAACCGATTCTAAGCATACAACAAATAAAAAAATTGAAAATATAAATAAAAACAGTAAATGTCCACTTTGCTCCCAAGCACATACGTTATTTAAATGTGAATCTTTTAGAAACTTGTCAATAGAAAATCGTATACAAAAGGCAACTCAATTTAATGTTTGCATTAATTGCTTACGCTTTGGACATAATTCTACAAAATGTAGATTTTCACATTGCAAATATTGCAAAACAAAGCACAATACGCTTTTGCATTTGGAAAGTAACGAGCCCAAACTTGCTTCCAATCCAATGCCTTCTATCACGCCTTTTGCACTGTCTTCTGCTTCTCCTTCTTCAAATGTTGTGCTTTCAGCCAATTCCATGCAGCTTGCTACTTCTGCGCATGTTTTACTGTCCACAGCTATGGTGAACGTGACTGGCGTGACGGGTAAGAAGTACACTGCGCGCCTACTGCTGGACAATGGCAGTTCGGCGAACTTTGTTACGCAGAGCTTATCAGAGAAGCTGGGTTTGTTACGACGCGGTACGAGCACCAAGGTAACGGGTATCAATAACCACATATCCACCAGTACACAGTCTTGTCACCTCTCAATAGAGTCTTTATGCTGTGCCTTTAATGTAGATATCGAGTGTCACATTTTGCCTGAAATCACAAAATTTCTACCGTCTTCATTCATACACATCAATCACGTCCCTATTCCTTCAGGTATTAAACTAGCAGACCCGAACTTTAATGTTCCGTCGGTCGTAGACATCCTGGTAGGGGCTGAAGTTTTCTGGAATGTCTTAGGCAGCAAAACAATTGACTTAGGGAAAAACCTACCTAAATTATGCGAGACCAAGTTAGGATGGTTAGTTTCAGGTAGTATTTCGCGCCACTCATGTTTTTCCGTCAATCATTTTTGCCATCATTCCAATGTCACTCCCGACCTAACTCAATTTTGGGAGCTTGACCATATTGCTTCAAAACATTCACTCTCGCTTGAGGAGAGAATGTGTGAGCAGTCTTTTGCTCAAACCACCGTCCGTAATGATGGTGGGGGATTCGTAGTATCAATGCCTTTAAGAGGGGATCCTAGTACATTAGGTCATTCATTTACCAATGCTAGAAATCGTTTTCTTTCCCTTGAACGGCGATTTAAACGCGATCCATCATTTTATAAAAAATACAATGAGTTCATGAGAGAATATGAGCGCCTTGGTCATATGACGTTAGACTCAGACTGTACTCCTTCACCAGAAAACTCCATGAAAAATTATTACATTCCACATCATGGAGTTATTCGCAGTTCTAGCACCACTACACAGCTACGCGTAGTATTCGACGCATCAGCTCCTACCAGTTCGGGGGCGTCGCTTAACGACATCCAGATGGTCGGTCCCGTAGTACAAGACGATCTGTTTTCCATTTTAACACGTTTTCGTCAGCATAAGTACGTGGTCTCAGGTGACGTGGAAAAAATGTACAGAGCCATAGAGTTAAATCCAGTCCAACGACCTCTTCAAAAAATAGTTTACAGATTTGAACCTTCAGAACCTCTTAGAACCTACACTTTAAATACGGTTACCTATGGTACCGCTTCTGCGCCCTATTTAGCCACTAAGTGTCTTGTAAGTCTGGCTGATGACATTGAGGACAGTCGTGCCAAATGCGCTATACGACGAGATTTTTACGTCGACGACTTTCTTAGTGGAGGGGATACGATAGCTGAAACGGTAGATATTTCAAAAAAGGTACATTCTGTTCTATCATCTGCAAAATTCAATTTAAGAAAATGGCGATCAAACAATCCAAAAATTCTAAAAGAAATTACACATAGCAACGAGTTACATAACACTTTAAATTTTTCTGAGCATAGTCCAAACTCTCAATCTAAGACTTTAGGTCTTAACTGGATTTGTGACTCTGATTCACTCACTTATGCTATAAATATCACCTCCACTACTAAAGTCACAAAACGTCATGTCCTTTCCGTTATCAGTCAAATCTTTGACCCATTAGGCCTCGTAGGTCCATGCGTCGTCGAAGCAAAGCTGATTATGCAGCGTCTATGGCAAGACAAGTATGACTGGGATGACGAAGTATCGCACGAAGTCAAAAATCTTTGGTATACATTTGAAGGCACAATAACAGCATTAAATAAATTAAATATTCCTCGTTGGGTTTTGCGTGAAGACTCTATTACGCATGAAGTACACGTCTTTACCGACGCGTCCGAGAGGGCGTACGGCGCTTGTGTGTACATTCGGTCTTGTAATGGCAGTGGGTCCATAGGCGTACAACTTCTAGTCTCTAGAAATCGTGTAGCGCCGATCAAACCAACGACGATACCGAGGCTTGAACTTTGTGGAGCTTTGTTGGGTGCAAGGCTGTGTACTAAGGTTCAGGAATCGCTTACCATGCCCATTCATAAATGTAGATTCTGGTGCGACTCAACCATAGTCCTGGGTTGGCTCTCTACTCCTTCTAATCAATTAAAACCTTTTGTCAGAAACAGAGTCAATGAAATACAGGAAAGTACTTGTGGTCATACCTGGAGCTACGTACCGTCGAAGGACAACCCGGCGGATCTTGTTTCCCGTGGTCTCAGTGCCGACGTTATCATGCACACACCTCTGTGGTGGTCTGGACCCTCATTTTTACAGCATAGTGAAAATGAGTGGCCTAGCATGCCAAACAACGGGAAAGATAGTCTGCCGGAAGTAGTGACTCATTACATTGGTAGTAATAGTGACAATCATATTTCGTTACGTAGTGATCATTTAGACGTAACTATTCATTCATCAATCATTTCTAATTTATTAGTAAAGTATTCTAGTTTATTAAAAATACAAAATATAATTACATATATACAACGCTTTGTTTACAACATAAAAAATAAAAATAAATTGCATGGTAATTTTTCAACAACAGAACTAGAAAACTCATTAAATATAATTATACATTATTCACAGCTTGAAATGTTTCCAGAAGAGTATAATTTGTTAAAGTCTGGACAAAAATTACCGCGCAAAAGTAGATTGCTTCCTCTGACACCGTTCATTGACAATCATAACCTCATTCGCGTGGGCGGAAGGCTCGATAACTCCCCCTACGATTTTAGCGTGAAACATCCTATTGTTTTATGCAGTAAGCATATACTTACAAAACTTATATTTCAAATGCAACATTTAAAACTTGTACATGCAGGTCCACAGTTGTTATTGTCACATATACGGCAAACATATTGGCCTCTAGGCGGCAGAAACTTGTCTAGATTTGTCGTGAATAAATGTCTTAAATGTTTTCGACATAAGGCTCAGAACGTTCAGCCTATAATGGGTCAACTACCTAGCTCAAGAACAAATCTTGAGTTTCCTTTCTTAAATAGTTATGTTGACTACGCCGGGCCAGTATTGGTGGCCAATCGTAAAGGCCGAGGATGCAAACTTACAAAGTCCTATATGTGCATCTTTGTTTGCTCGGCAGTAAAAGCCGTACATTTGGAGCTCGTCACCGACCTCACCACTGAGGCCTACATGGCCGCTCTAAATCGGTTCGTGGCGCGTCGTGGCAAGCCTCGAAGCATCACGTCCGATAACGGGACTAACTTTGTAGGCGCATCAAATGAGATGTACAGGTTCTTGCAATCATCAAATGTTGCATCTGAAATGGCGCAGCAGGGTATTGAATTTATTTTCACGCCCGCATACAGCCCTCATTTCAATTCATTGGCTGAAGCTGCTGTAAAATCATGTAAGCATCATTTAAAACGATTACTGCATCTTACTCATTTCACCTTCGAAGAGATGGCTACCTGTCTCACTCATATAGAGGCGGTTCTTAACTCACGCCCTCTTACTCCTCTTTCTTCAGACCCTAACGATTTTTCGGCACTTACTCCCTTTCACTTCCTAATTGGACGGCCATTCTTATCAGTACCACATCCTCAGGTGACTGAAGCCAACATCACGCGACTGGATCGCTGGAAGAGAATTCAGCACATCAGACAGCATTTCTGGCGACGGTTTCATAACGAGTACACTTCTCTGCTGCAGGCCAAATCCAAGTGGTTTCATTCCAGAGGTGAAGTGAAGCCGGGGTCCTTAGTCCTGATAAAGGACAAAACAACGCCGCCTCTGCTCTGGTCCCTGGGCCGGGTCACGAAGACCTATCCTGGCGTAGACGGAGTCACGAGAGTGGCCGAACTGAAGACGAAGCGGGGCACCATTCGTCGTGCTTTCAACTGCATCTGCCCCCTTCCAATCGACAATTGAAGACTTCCCTTCAACCCGGGGAATATGTTGGCGCATCACATATGCGCGGGCGTCCGAGAGGCAGGCGCGGGGTGTCGGGGGACCGAACCCACGACGCGACGGCCGGCTGCGCGCCCGCCGCTCCACTCAGCTCACAGACACCAGCCATTACGGGCATTTCTTTGTACCTATTTCTATCTGAGTTGATAGCGTAATAACAGTAATATACCTATTTTAATACAGTCCACTCTTTTATTATAAAGTCCCGATTGAGCCTATTCATTGATGCTAATGTGCTGGCTTGAGTTTAGGGACACTTTTGGGTCACTAACTTTTCTATGGACTATTTAGTTGTCTGAGAATAAAGACTTTTTATTTTTATTTATTTATTATAATGTGAAACCCTCTAATTCACATCACCAGGTTTTTGTGAAATGTTAATTTTGAAATTAGATAACTTCCAGATCCTAACATTCATCTTATTAATTAGCCCACCCCACAGTAGAAAATTCGGCTATATTCTGGTATAATCTTTTTATAATTAAGGGTCCAAACTTTTCTTAATTTCGGATACCGAGGCACTGAAATTAAATAAAGCCCCCACATTCGTTGGGTATAAGTTGTTATGTGCGCACGTGTATACGTTTCAATTTGCTGCCAGCATAAAGGAAATTACAAGGGTCCAGCTAACTTTAAACCTTATTTAGGCGACACAAGGAAATATTAACTGTTTAGGGTGGTTCAATTAGGGACAGCCCGCCGACTGGTAATGGAGCCTTCTAGTTATGTGGCCATGATGGATTTTCTGTGTATGCCTCAAAACATGTTACACCATGTTTCAGGCTCGTTAATAGATCGTTAGCAACAATATATATCCCAAAAATAAACTTAGACTCGTCTCGGTATAAATATCTGTCTTTTTACTTTTTATTTTAGGCTCTACCAATATTCCAAAACGGTCCCATTGCCCCAAATCTGTATTCATTTGACTCGTATCTATATTTTCTTTTATTTGGGACTACATTATTGGTCGTATTGTAGACCCGATTTCATCAAAATAATAACTTATGGTTTTAGGCGCAAAAATCTGGATATTTGGCGAGTTAACATTTTAGTTGAACTTCGTTCATATATACTATGTATTTTCGAAGGTATTTTTACCTTAAGATGTTTTGAGTTCACTTGGCTCTGAAACTGAAACAACGGTTTCAGAGAGTCAGTGTTGACTGAATCAAGATTTACGGTGACATGAGTTGTCTTGTCCCCTTATCCCTTGATTAATAAGACCAGAGGCTTAAGACCGGTACTCCCATCACCCGACTGCTACAACAATTACGATGATTTAGAGACCTCCTTTTCACAAATAAAGCCGTTAAGTTGTTTACAGTCGATATCTTTAGTTTTCCGGTCTCCCTAGAGACGGAGCCACAGTATTCTTTTCCTGACAGGTTATTTGGCTCGTTTTCCATCCATGAACTGAAGCCAGCTTCTTCTAAAGTTTGATCTGAAAATAAAAATTATTGTCTTCATTCTTGTGCAGATCCAAAGGAATAACTAAACATGTCATTTAATTTTCTCACGCAAACTTTAGAAACTAGTTGCATCAAATATTTTTGTTTGATTTAAAAAATACTTTTAATAAGATTTAAGTTTATAAATGCATGAAATACCTTTCGACTCTAACCTCAATAGTGCATATTCCAAATGCAATGCTACACCGAACATCCTTACTATCATACTTAATATTATAAATGTGAATGTAAGTTTGTTTGTTACGCTTTCACGCAAAAACTACTGAACCGATCATCATGAAATTTTGTACACATATTCTTGGAGGTATTAGAAGTATCATAGGACACATTTATAAAAAAAAAAAAAAAAAAAATGGCTTCACTGCGAGCGAAGCCGCGGGTAAAAGCTAGTTACATATAAAACAGCTATACTTAGGAAATTCTTGTTCTTACAAAATAAATATACATGGAATATCTTGTTTAGGCGTTCCAATATTTTGAATAAGAAAATATATACTCACTAAAAATTGTTTTGAAAACTAGGGGAGCATTTTCAACCGGCTTATCAGCTCTGAATCCAGCTAAACAATATTTGCCGTATCTCATACACTTCATTCCAAGTATATCAAATATCTGAACCGATTTCGTCACGTTGGTGATAACTTCACGTTCATCATCAGAGTTGACCACCAGCAGATGGGCTCCTTCAGCTTGGCAGTAGGAGTAAGCCTCACTCCAGGTGAACGCCATCCGAGAGACCTTGTAGCAGCTACCGACGGAGGGGTAGTATCTGTAGCCTGGAAGATACGAGTATATTATTTTAGATTATCACCTGGTGAGGGTGGTGGAGTCCGGGATATGCAAGGGACCGGCCAAATGTGGTCTTTTGGTTAAAATGTCATCATGTGATGATGACATTTAGAATTTTTTTACAATTTTTATTTTTGTTTAGAGTATGGGTGATGATGTGCCTCTGGTTTGTCATAAATACATTTATTTTCTTTATGTATTTATCAAAACTTCATGTAAGTTAAAAGTTCATTGGGTACCTATTTCTTTCTTTCAAAGTTTGGATGGTTTTATAAGAGATTGTAGAACCGATTTATTGCAAAAAAAATTTGGCGCTCGTGGTTAAATAATAAGTAGTTACTTATTATTTAACCACGAGCGCCAAATTTCGGCGACCGAGCTCTGCTCAGGTGGAAATAGAGAAAACGAGGTTTTCTAACAATGAAACCTAGCTAGATCGATTTATCGCTCCCTAAACCCCCTGCATACTAAATTTCATAAAAATCGTTGGAGCCGTTTCCGAGATTCAGATTATATGAATATAATCTGATCTCGGCAATAGATACAAAAATTGCTCGTTTAAAGATATTAGATACTCGTAGATAGATAATAAAAGTCGCACAGGTCAATCTTCTTTGTTAAGCAACGCTTGCCGAAGTTGGTTCATCGATGGGTGACCATTCCAGACATACCTAGACTCCTTCGTACCTCGGAAAGCATGCTAAACCGTTGGTCCCGGCTGTCATTTGAAGATCTTTGACAGTCGATACAGGTAATCAGAAGCCTGAAATCCGACGCCATTCTTGCTAAATGCGAAAGTAACTCTATCTGCCTATAACCTTTTCACATCTTAACGGCTGAACAAATTTGAATGAAACGTTGCACGGGTAGATCAAGCCTTTTATTCCGGTAGTGTTTTCCCTTGGGATAGTAAAACACTCACACAACAGAAGCTACTTTTCAAAAATTAAGTGGTGGAATGGGAATGCCGTAATTACCGAAACAATTGAAAAGCCATTTTGTCTCGCATGGATCCACGATTCAGGCACTCAAGGGGTTAAACAAGATTCTATATATATATATATATATATATACAAGCTATTATATAAAAATTGCATTGTCACGACAAACAAAAGCTCGTGCAAAATTTCAGCCAAATCCAACACCGGAAAGTAGTTCATATTTAACTTGCAAGTTTTGATTACAGACACCGGCAACAGCCCCCATACCCTGGCGTGACAAAACTATCATAGTTCGACAGTAAAAAAGGGACAGATGTACACAAATCACATACATCTGTCCCTTACACACACTCAAAATAACCTTTCTCTAAGAGCTTATGGGCACACCCCTGGTGAAACTAAACTATAAACTTGTTAAAAACTCACCTTTTGCATACAAATGACAGTCCTCATTATAAGACAGATCTTTGGCAGCCACCTTACATATGAACGGCAGAAATCTCAGACACGTCATGGTCTCGACGCCGCCTTTCTGTAGATTCACCACTGTGCATCTAAATTTAAAGGGGAGGGTATTCTCATCGTAGTTTCGTGGACCGTCTAGAATTATTCAAAGAAATTATCAATTAGAAATACTTCGGATAGATTTTTTAAATTATTTTTATATCTGGGAATCCACTGGCACGTGTCACTATCTACAATAGGTGCTCCTAACCCAGATCAAGGTGGATGTAGCAGTTCAATAAGATAAAATCAGGATAGTTGCCCCAGGCGTATAATTGCCCCGATTGTAATTAGTCTAGTTTCGCAGATGAATCGCATGTTATTTTATTAATATATCGAAACATTCTCCAACTACCACTAAGTTGACAGTGACTAATGTCTCTGTGCGATTGCACGGGAAGGCAAAATGCGATCAAAGTTCTTGTGGAATAGATGTCCTGTTTCTCGGCGAATCTATATATATATATCCTAAACGTTATTTACATGGATTAGGCAGCTATCCCGTATAAGGAATAGATGCCCCAAAATATAGAGGTCCACAAAAATCATTAATACTCTGGAAATATAAAACATAATGTTTTTTACTTATCATAAATTTGTAGATAAAAAACAAAGTAGTAGCCAGTATCACAAATAAAGTGTTTTGCTTTTTGTACTAAGGTTTAGAGTAATTTCAAAAAGTGTGGCAACTATCCGGCTTTTAGCCTACTCCATCTGCTTTTATTATGAGACTATGAATTGCGTTGTAATATCATCCAATCAAGCAGAATAATTTTAATTGCGCAATTATTGCTTTATCGTATTAATTAAAAATCAAACAAAAGATAGTAACAAATTCAATAAACAAACTATATCTTTTCTCGTATATCAACGTTCAATAAGAAATCCTGTCACTGTTTTTAACCGACGAAAAAAAATGAGCAAGTACTCAATTCGACATATAGGTATAATTTTCATCACTTTTTATAGACTGGTCCGATTTCAAAAAATATTTTTTCAGTTGAAAGTCAAAAAAAATTTTTCAGTCGCCTCAAAGTTGGTCCCATTACTTATATTTAAAAAATGAAAGTCACCCTTAGAGGTATAAATGGATTCATTGATAATGTGCCCACTGATTTTTCAAATGTAAACCGATTCTGTTGAAACTGAAAAGCGAAAAATACCCTTTTTTATTACCAACAAGTTGAACAGACGGAATAACGAACTGAATAGCAAAACTTAAAAATAAAACTTGTAGTGTTGAACTTTGAGGCGGCGCCAAACATACAATCAACGAAGATCAACCTGACTACAATCATTCTACTCTTTAGGTAATTAATTTGCATGTTTGTTTGTGCCAACACAAAAGTTATAAAGTTTATTCTTGGCTTTTCAGATCGTTATTTAGTCAGTTACATTTTCTGGTTAAAACGGTTTTGGATATCTTCATTATAAGGGTATATTAATTGGGGCCTTGACAACATCCTTAGCACACGCTACAGAACTGAACGTGAGCGGCAACACGTAAAATTCGCGGAAAGAAGGTCTCAGTTACTTACAAATGTTATAAGGGCTATCATTAGGGTTATCCTCAGCAAAAACATGCTTCTGACCGTCATCTCCCACCCAAACATATTTGTCTGGAATTTGAGACTCCCTCGCCATGGATTGCAGCTGTCTGATATCATCGTCTGAGGATGGAATCTACCTCGCATAGACTCTTCACGTTCATAGTGTACTTGTCGTCGACGTGTAACTTGTAGAAAGCATCAGTTTTCGGATTATATTCATAGTCATTGCGAAAGGTTTTTGGTTTCGGTGGGAGCGCCACTGTCGATGCTGGAATGGGAAAATTAATGAGTTGACAGTGTTGTAGGAGTAAACCGGTATCCTACAAGTGGCGCGAGAGGCAAAGCTACGTATCTCGTAGCTTTGCCTCTCGCGCCACTTGTGAAATTCAAAGATGAAATTCAAAAAGAGTACTTCATCATCATCAGCCTTTTAATCTTCCCACTGCTGGGACACAGGCCTCCTCTCTGTGAGAGAGGGAATGGGCCGTAATCCACCACGCGGGCCCAGTGCGGGTTGTCGGATGATTCATTTCTTCGAATTTTTGGTTCTAGAACATGCCCGTTTCCTAAGGATGTTTTCCTTCACCGTTTTGAGAGTAGTAGTGATGAAATAATTTACACAAAGTAAAGCGCCTGAAAACTATAAAATCACCAATTTTCAAAACGCCCGGCAAACTTACCAAGTTAAACAATTTTTTGAGCACCATAGACTTGGCTAACTTCTGTTTCTACTACACAAAGTGCCCAGTTATTTTAACCGTGTAGTACATTATCTATGACGGCGCACCCTATGGAAAATGGCGCCAAGTTTTCATAACAGCTGATTGGTAGATCTCCGACTATTGCCCTTAAATAGCCTTTGTTTTGTTATCATAAACTACTATTATATTTGTTAACTAATTAAAAGATAATAAAAAGAATACTTACACAGTATTACGCAGAGCACAAAAATCAGGTATTTCTCCATATTATCTTGACAATCGACCGCTCCAAAAAGCTTTAGGTACGAAGTAACAGACCCCAACCACCGACAAGTGCTTTTATTACTACCTATATTCAAATAATAAATATAGGTCGAAGCAAACAGTAATAGTTTATTAATTACACTAGCATCTAGATTAAACAAATATTATCGGGTTTCTCATGGACACGGCCTACCTTCATAATATTATTATAGAGCCATGCACCAGTCAGTAGAGAAGGTCAAATACATGATAACAATTTAACTCCCAGGTCAACACTGGATCCCCATGGAACCGGTCGTTAATCTGGTGGTCGCTGGGTCAACTGCTACGAACTCCGACTTTAAACAAGTGACATACCACCAGCGAAAGCGTCACGATAGCGACTGGAAAATCTCAAAAGTGTACGGTGTAGGGACTATAAAGCGCTACCGAAATGTCATCTGGGGGGTGACCATAAGCTCTTAGCGTAAGGTTATTTTGATTTCCCGTAAGTGACAGATGTATACAAGTTATATAAATCTGTCCCTTACACACACTCAAAATAACCTTACTCTGAGAGCTTATGGTCACCCCCCTGATCAATCATTATCAGCCTATTAATATTTCCACTGCTGGGACATAGGTCTCCTCTTGTGAGAGGGGAGGGCCGTAATCCACCACGCGGGCCCAGTGTGGGTTGGTACATGTCAAATGTCTTCGAATTTTTTGGTCTATAATATGCCGGTTTCCTCACGATGTTTTCCTTCACAGTTTTTGTGAGCAATGGTGATGAAATAATTTACACAAAGTAAACCACCTGCCTGGGTTCGAACAACAACGACCTACAACACAACGTTATAAGTCGGGGCCATTACCAATGGGCTACCATTGCTCTGCTGGGCGACCACTGCTCTACATGATCGTGATCATTGCCTTACATTTTGGTATTTGACCATCATCTTCGTTGTCATGTTGTTAACATGGTCGAATGGACAGCTGATGAGCGATGGTCGTGGGTAAAATCCGCAAGTCAAGAAGTGATATTCGTAGGCTCAATAGACTTTTTATCAGGAAATATTCAGCACTTAGTCTGGATTTGTAGCCAGTTATATCAGGGATATGTACCTATGTTACATTTCTCATCTATCGCATAACTAAAAAACTACATCCCCACAGACTGAGGTAGGGGAGCGGGTCTGCCTGTCCCTCCCTGCCCCGCCGCGTTTGATGTCCCATATTACTTGAGGTCGGCGCAACACGTTTTCGCTTACGTATATAATACACTGGTAACCAAGCAGTCGTGTGATAACTGATACAAACAAGCGAGGTACGAGTGATTAGCATAATAATTATGTATTTATCATTAATATTTAATTAATTGAGTACCTAATGATAAATTATCTTATTGGATGGAAAACAACATCCCATGGTAGTTATTAAAACTTAGGAATTTATTAATTACTAGCAGGTAAAACTGCGACTTCGTCTACCTTATATATAGCCTATTTTTTTTCTCAGAGGTATAAACCAATATTACAATATCAATATTGCTCAATAATATTGTAGGTGTGTGGGTCGACGAAACTCGGCTCATCCTAAACAAACAAAACGCTGAATCCGAATATGTATCTATGTAACTGAATGTTGTCCAAAATGTCGCTTCAAACAAATAGCCTTTCACCCCTCGTTAAAAAGAAATAAAATACCGGCCAAGTGCGTGTCGGGCCACGCGCAGTAATAGGATTCCGTAGATTTGCTGTTTTTCATGAACATTTAAACGGTTTCGGCGACTCACACATACTTTTTGATACAGACTATCAGTTGGATATCGATAGGGCCTTCCATAGGCAACCTTTAAAATGCCCCTTTGAGCTTGTTCCAGTTTGATTAAGTGACTCTTTGCTGCTGCACCCCATGCCGATATACAATAGTTTAAAATGGATTGAGAATAATAAAAAAGAAGAGGGAGAGAAAGAAGAGAGGAAGGAAGGGAGAGAGGGGTTTTTTTTTTAAACGTTGCCCCACAATAGGAATTTCTTCCTATATCGTGGGTACGTTTACAAACATATAAACTCACATACACAAACACCCATCGCCGGAACATCTATTTGTAGGACATACAAATATTTGTTCCGTGCGGGAATTGAACCTACGACACGCAGCGCAGCAGTCAATCGCTCAACCACTGCGCTAATCGTGCGCAGCGCGTGCGGAAATTGGTCGACAATTACTCGTAAACTAGTAAAGTCTACTTAGCTGTGATAGTTTTCCTTTTAATTTCATAGTATATACTACTGCCGTGAATTTTTTCACATATCCAAAAGCAACCATTTAGTTGGCAAGGAGGGGAAGCTTGGCACTAACAAAAATTAACAATTAAAAGCTTAATTTTACGCAAACGGATCCCTGAATCGAAAAATAGTTTTCACAGACCCATAATATTTTTAAATGACCTATCCAACGATACCCCACACCATAGGATAGACGAGAAAAAATAACAGCCCCACTTTACGTGTAAAAATATTTTTTGTTCATCATTTTGTTTTACCACTTTGTCGGCGTGATTAATATGTATATCCATGCCAAATTATAACTTTCTATTACTAAGAGTCACTTAGCTAAGCTGCGAACGGACAGACAGACATAACGAAACTATTCCTTGTTGACAACGGAACCCTAAAAAAAGGGAAAAAGTTAGTATGGATAAATGTAAGTATGGAAATATAGATATACAACACTGGTGATTTTTCCTAGTCTAACAGACGCCAACAACTTATCAAGCGAAAGTATTCCTAACGATTGGATAAAATCAAATATAATATTGATTCACAAAATGGACAAAGTAGATATGAGCAATTACAGACCAATAAGTTTAATGTCCAACTTATACAAGATATTTTCTTAAATAATAGTATCACGAATTGCTGTCAGCCTCGATGAAGCGAAGCGAGTATTCAACGATAGACCACATTCGCGTATCAAGTCAGGTGCTTCAAAAGTCTAATAGCATAATCAGCCTGTAATGTGCCTAGTGCTGGGACACAGACCTCTACTCTCTGAGAGGGAGTAGCCCGTCAGGACTACTCCCTCGTCATGCGGGCTAAGAGCGGGTTGCTAAAAGAATAGGGAATAGAACAAATTTTACTACTTAGGATTTGTGGATTTTAATATAGCATTTGATTCCTTAGACCACGATAGCATCTGAAGAGCACTAGGAAGTCAGGGAGTAGACAAATAGGTACATTTGAATTCTCAAGAACATCTAGTTCAAGGGCCAAGTCAAGCTGGAAAGAACCGAAGAAGAATCTCCTACTAAAAGAGGTGTCAGACCATTACACTGAGGCTATTTTCTGCGGCTCCAGAAATTGTCTTTATAAACCTCCTGGGGCCCTACCATGCGCTCTTGGAGCAAGGTTATTTCTATTGTACGTAAGAGACTGATATATTTGATTTGTATACATCTGTCCCATACGCACAGTGGATATAACCTTGCTCTAAGAGTGCATGGTAACCCTCTGGAATGGGAAAGAAATATACTCAACATTAACGGTGATAAACTTAACCATCTACATTTAGCAGACGATATAATCTTATCTGAGAACCCAGATAATTTGGAAGGCATGCTACAACAGCTATCAAATGAAATTGCCAAGGTACACATTGAAAACGACGCTAATAAATAAATAGACAAAAACTTAAAAAAGAAATAAAAAAAAAAAAAAACTTAATCTTAATCTTCTAATAAATTTCAACCTAAATAGACATTAAAGTACATAGTGGACAAATAGAGTAAAACAATACCAAATCGTCAAAACATCTTATTTATTTTCTAACTTATAGTTAATACAATTTTTAAATACACAGTTAGCAGCCAGTATAATTTAATGACCGATTTCAGTAACACCATGCGTTTCGCATTAATGATCGTCTGAATTGGCATGATCTTCAACACGCCCCTTATTGCTTAACTGTTTGGACAGCTAGGCTTCTAGCTGGCTTCTCACACGCGCTTTCTTTCATTTTGACAACTCAACAGTATTCATTGCGTCTTTTAGGCTATCGAGTAGAAGGATTTATGAGCAATGAATGCAAGCAATGTACGGTACGCGTGCATTCATGAAAATTACGCAATAGGAATGTTTCCTAGGTAGAAAAATGATAATTCTATTTAATTAGTCAGTGAGATTATCAAATTACTTTTTGCTATTTTTTGCTTTACCAAATTAATAAAAAATTACAAAAATAAAGCGCATCAAATTTCAGGAGTGAAGACTTGTGACGTCACTATCAGTATAAATAAAGTGTACTAACGGCGTGACGTCACATGGTATTTCAACGCAATTTCGCATTATATCGTAATCACTTTATGATTACGTGTCAAAAGAAAAATACGTGTCCAATATTTTTATTAATCTACCTGAAGGGAAAAAATAATTTCCAGTTAACATCCCTAATTTGAAATCTATGACTGTGCTTTTTTTTAGATACTTACCTATTCATTTAGCATAATATAACATCACACCTGTATTCCCCGAAGGGTTAGACAGAGGTTATATTATATCTGGCCATTAAGGTGTTATTGAACACTGCATATTATATTTATGCCGAGAAAGGGTTTATTTTATTATTTTCACGTTATTTAAGGCCATAGTTATACAATACTGCCATAAGTTATTAGACTTTTTGCATACTAGTTACGTGCCATAGCGCTAAGCCAGACCTACCGACCGGATATTGCATTTTTTTTTGGACAACCTTTTCACAATATTCCCAACCACTGCAACTTATAAAAGCCAGAATTAACAGAGGCGACCAACAAAAAAGCGCCGAGTCAATAAATTTCGTGTTCCGGAGAATCGATTCATTTATCTGAGTGACAATCATTTTTCATTTTGAATCGCTTAGAAATATCCTTCAGTGAATTGAAAAAGATTGTTTGCATGGCTTGATCACGTCTGGCTCTGGCCTTATTCCTATTACTCGAATGTTACAATAACTACGATGATGAAGAGACCTCCTTCTCACAAATAAAGCCAAATTCATAAGAACAGTCGACATCGTTCAGCTTCCCGTTGTTCTGAAAGATGGAGCCGCAGTACTCTCGTCCTAATGCGTTGTTTGGCTCGTTTTCTGACCATTGACTATAGCCAGCTTCTTCTAAAGTTTGATCTGTAAAAGAAAAACCTGTTAAACAATCCTTATGTTTTGAAAAAGTTGGTACTTTAGTAGTTAGTAAATAAATCCATGCAATCCCTTCTGGCTACTATTTATCGACTCCGTTCTCAATCTTGCATGTTCCAAATGCACAAGATCACCTTTTTCCATGATCACCATTCTTCACCGATCTTTGCTTGTAAAATAGGTACCTATAGATAGGTACCAATAAATTTTTGTTTAGTAGTGTCTTCCTATTCCTATTAAAATACCAATTTCTATGGAAGATCTTGCTCAGGCCTTCCAATAATTTAGATAAGAAAATATAAACTCACTTAATATAGTCTTAAACACTGCGGTAGCATTTCCAACCGGCTTCTCAGCTCTGAATCCAGCCAAGAAGAAGTAGTGCGCTCTAGAACCTTCAACCTTCGCTTCTGTATTCGTGAGGTTGAAGATAGCGTCATGTTCAGCATCAGAGTTGACCACCAGTAGATGGGCTTCTTCAGCCTGGCATTCGGAGTAAGCCTGACTCCAGGTGAAGGGTATCCGAGGGATCTTGTAGCAGCTACCAACGGAGGAGTAGTATCTGTAATCTGAAAATTGAAGCGAAACTTTGTTAGGGAAAGGTCAAAGAGGCGTCAAAAATGAAACGTTTATATATACTTATTATAATAAAAAAAAGGAAAATTCGTTGAAGAAAAATATTGTAAGTAAAATTACAGTCGTGTTAAAGTTAAGCTTTATCTTCCGGGCAAAATAGTTGTTATAAGAAAATATTCGTTTTGAAAGCGCATACGAGTACTCTGCTATAAATACAATTTGTTTGTTGCCTACAGAAACGCAATAGATAACGGTAAGGACTGTCGCTCCACCATATATCTTGCTGCATTTCAGTATTCTCTAAGGTTCTCTGGGGAGAGAAGCTAGGGTAGGTTTTGGTGGGAATCGCTGTTGGTGAGAACAGCATTACCTATAAAGTGCCAAAAATACCTTCTGCTGTACTCGTGGTGGAGTACCGTAACAGGCAGAGCCCTAGCCAGTCCGAGTCATCCACGTCCCCGTCGTTCTCCCTGGGACCTGCTGCAACCGCGCTGCCGCGCGCCCGCTACCCCGAGTTGCAGCTGAGCTATCGGATGCAGGGCGAAGGGCGAATATTCTGCGCCGTAAAACAGAATCGACTCTCTAGGCCGGAGACTCGAAAAGAAACCGAGCTGATCCGTAGGCTCTAAAGCGGCAGCCTAGCTAGCGGATTAAGGCACAGTGGGCTAATCACTCGCTTGCCCGACAGTAATAGATTAAAGAAACCGAAACAGTTAGAAACCGGACTGATACCCTACCGACGACTTTTGGCTTTAAAACACTGACACGAATTGCTTTTTGGAATGTGAGAACGCTAAGCGATGACAGCAGACTAGCCCAAGCAGAAGCAGTAATGCTAAATTACAACCTGCCAATACTCGGTCTAAGGGAAATAAGAAGAAACGGCTTCGGTGAGCTGAGAACGTCCAGTGGCTTGACTTTGCTGTATTCTGGTAATGATCTGCGCATGTACGGCGTAGGGCTCCTCCTTTCTAATAAAGCTAAGAATAGCCTCCTGGACTAGAAGCCGATCTCAAACCAAATCATCTACGCCCGATTTTACTCCAGAGCCTGGAAGATCTCCATTGAACAATGCTACGCCCCAACTAATACATCAGCAGAGGATACCAAAACCGATTTCTACAACGCCTTCAACGCCACCATATGGAGCATCAAGAAACAAGATATCGGCCTAGTCATGGGACCTGAATGCAAAGGTTAGGAGCGTTAACACAAACCGCGAGCAGCACATGGGTACGCAGGGGCTTGGAGTTTGTATTGAGAACGGAGACCGATTTGTCGAGTTTTGCCAGAACCACGACCTGACCATTGGAGGAACAGTATTTGTACATGGCGATCACCACAAGTACAGTGGAACTCACCCGATGGAGTCACCAAGAACCAGATTGACCACCTTGCCATTAGCGCCAAATGGCATTCCTCATTGCTCGATGTCCGAAACCACAGGGGCGCCGATATTGATAGTGACCACCATCTGGTAGTTGTCGGGTTGCAGTGGCCCGTGTGGCTAGAGGACCCGGCAAGATAGGAAGAAGGTTCGACGTGGGCAAACTGCGTGACCCGGGCATCCATAAAACGTTCAAACTCGAGCTACGTAATCGTTTTTCGGAACTTGATACCGGTTCGGACTCATTGGACGAGGAGTGGAAACGCATCAAAGTGGCCTATACAAAAAACAGCTCCGTCGTTTTAGGACACAAACCCACTCTTTCTCGCGAAGACTGGATGTCACAGCACACTTGGAGCCTGATCGAAAACAAAAGAAACCTTCATCTTGCCTTGCGAGCCCACCTTAAAATGGAATACCGTCAGAAATGCAGATCTATCGCAGCACCCGCAAAGATGGCAGTGGGCTGATGATATTGCTGATCGTGCTCAACAAGCTGCAAACACCGGTAACCTGAAGGAATTGTATAAAGCTACCAGAAACTTGGCAGGTAACAGTAAATTTAAAAAGAAGCCGCTCAAGTCTAAGGACGGTCAGCTCATATTGACGTCGGAAAAACAGGTCTTACGCTGGCGTAATCACTTTGAGGAGGTCTTCCGTTTGTCAGCAACATCAACACCTGACGCGCTGCAAGTCAGTTCTACACAATCCAGGCATCTCGACATCGACACGGAACCACCGTCAGCTTCGGCAGTTGCAATAGCAGTCCTCTCTTTGAAGACAGGCAAAGCACCAGGACTCGACCTGATAACTGCGGAAATGCTACAAGCTGACTTATCCTTCACCGTCAACGTTCTGACGCCTCTCATTGAGAGGATATGGGCCACCGAAGAACTTCCGGACGAATGGAATAAGGTTCTTTTGATAACTGTACCCAAGAAGGGAGATCTTAGTCAAAGCGATAACTGGAGAGGTATTACGTTGGACTCAATTCTCTCGAAGGTTCTCTGCAAGATAATCCTGGATAGGTTATCGAAGGCCGTAGATCCTCTCCTACGCGAAGAGCTGGCTGGTTTCCGCGCGAACCGCTCGTGTGTGGATCAGATCAATACTCTCCGTATCATTTACATCAGGCATCAGAATGGCAGAGGGATATCTATCTCACCTTTGTCAATTTCGAAAAGGCATTTGATACGCTGAAGTGGTCCAGCATCTGGTCCCGCCTACTGGACATCGGAGTGCCACCTAAAATTTTCCGTCTCTTGGAGAGTATATACTCCTGTAGAGTAACCCACGACGGCCTCATCTCGGATGATATAGCAGTCCACGCAGGTGTCCGCCAAGGCTGTCTCCTTTCACCACTCCTCTTTTTAGTCGTTCTTAACGGAATTTTGCTTCGTATTTTCGACAACAAGCGTCGCGGGATAGAGTAGGGATTATCCAACGTTTTAGAGGACTTGGATTACGCCGATGACCTATGCCTGCTGAGTCATATCCACTCTGATATGCAAGCTAAATTGAAAGATTTAAGTCAGGAAGCGGCAGAAACGGAACTAAAAATAAACACCCGGAAGACCCAAGATATGGTGTGAAGAATACTTCACCGTTGCTGCTTGGCACGGAGGCAGTGGAACACGTCCACAAGCTCACTTACCTCGGGAGCGTCGTGTCAGAAACTGGAGGTAGTGAAGATGACATCGCATCGCTTCAAGGATAGCCAAAGCACGAACTACCTTCGCCCAGCTGAGACCCGTTTGGCAATCGCGGAAACTGACCCGAAGGATTACACTCAAAATCTTCGGGTCAAATGACAAATCCGTGTTGCTTTACGTGTGCGAAACGTGGAAGGTCACAAAAGACATCTCACGCCAGATCCAAGTCGTTGTCAACCGCTGTCTTCGTCGCATACTCGGCATTTACTAGACCGAGACCATCACCAACGTAGAGCTGTTGGAGCAATGCCACGAGAGCCCGATCGACCGCCAGATCAAGCGTCGCAAGTGGGGTTGGATTGGCCACACGCTGCGAAGGGATTTTGATCATATACCGAAGCAAGCGCTGGATTGAAATCCCCAAGGCAAAAGAAAGCGTGGTCGTCCCCGTCAAACCTGGCGTCGCACCGTGTTGGCGGCAGCGATGAGCATCGGTATGACGTGGAGCGAGGTGAAGCGTCAAGCTCAGGACCGATCGCGATGGACGAGTACTGTGGACGCCCTTTGCCCCATCCAGGGGACGTAGGACATTAAGTCAAGTAAGGTTCTCTGTTTCCTTAAGAATACCACAGAGATGCCAAAACTAACCTTGCTACTAAAGGACGACATGACTTATTTTTTAAAGTGGACATCTTTTTACCATATTTTTTAACATTTACCTTTTCCATAAACATGACAGTGCTCGTCATAAGGCGCGTCTTTGGCAGCCACTTTGCAGATAAACGGCAGCTCATGGTAGCAAAACATTGTCTCAAGGTCACCATTTCTAGTCCCCACTTCACATCCTCTGCCATGATAGTCAAGGTCCGTTTCAGTCGAAGGACTCACTGGAATCATTTTAAAGAAGTCATTAAAGAATTGTTATGGATTATATAGGTTGATATAGTTTGCGCACCCAAGTCTGTTACCAAATGTGAGTGCGGTGTCCGCAGAGCATGATCTATTCGCTAGAAAGCTCCAAGTGCCCATAAACCTGCACTTCAAAGGACTTGTTGAACGCCACTATTGCCGCTATAAATGTAGCCACCTACTCTCCTACTCTACCATGATAATATACCGTCAACTATACCCGTGTGAACCAGGCTTAAGAGATAAATCACCATCGATTAGAAAAGAAGACGACTAATAGCAATTTGGGTAGTTTAACAATAATTAGACTGCCTAAAATCCTACTGCAAGCAAAGGCTTCTATAACCATACCCTTCCTTCTTTTACTCTCTACGTACGAATGCATACTTTCATCTGAGTTTAGTCCCCAAATAAGTAGCTCAGATCATTACTTCAACATGTGAAGATATGACATGGCTGCTGGGGTGACGTCACTCCAGCTTACACACACGTTTTTTGCTCGTAGTTTCAACATTTTTGAATTATTGTCGTTCATTTCTTTCCTTCCATGTGCAGCTATTATGCCTTATTTTTTGACTATAGACCAAAACCCTATCCTCAATGGTTTGCCTGTATTGAATGTGGAAGCTGGGGTGACGTCACTCCAGCTAACACATACTAAATGACTCATATTAACGAAGTTTTTGTGGCAGCTAAATTTAGACTCGTAACTTTGATTGCTGCTATTATGCCTTAAATAATGGTACAGATAGAATTATACTACCACTTATGAGGAAGCTGGAGTTTTGCACACTACTTCAAATGCTTTTATCTACGAAATACTCATTAACGACAAGTTTTTATTTATTAGCTATGTTAGGTTCTAAGTATATCAACTAACTACGCTCTAATACCGTCCCAACTAAGCAGAATAATTTTAATTAACGATTGCAGACAAACATACAATATATAAACATGAAAATACAGTCACATACAATATATCTAAGACGCTGTCAATTTTGTAAGTTTGGGTGGAGTAAAGTATCTTCGACACTTTTCAGGGTATCCATTATATACTAATATTGTAAATGCCAAAGTAACTCTGTATTTCCGTCTGTTACCTTTCCGTGCTTAAACCGCTGAACCGATTTAGATGAAATTTTGAATGGAGATAGTTCGAGACCCTGGGCAGAACATAGGATTTTTACCCCGGAAAACGTACTTTAAGGGGAAGGAAATGTGGATTTTTTTATGGTGAACTAATAATTTCTTAATTAAGGCGTACACATCTTTAATATTATTGCGCGTTATAAAAAAATAGGCTATTCGAAGTACTAATGCTACGCATACGAAGACGCGGGCAACAGCTAGTTTAATATAAATTGTATCTAACCGTTACTTATGTTCTTTATAATAACCACCTTACTACTTGGGTATTTTAGAAAAGACTTGATAGGTGCTACTTACAATTAATAATAGGCTGCTCCTCAGCGGATTCATGCTTCTGGCCGTCAGAGTCCACCCAAGCATAGTCCCCTAAATCTGGAAACTGCTTGAACATGGAGTGCAGCTGTATTATATCTTGTTCCGAGCTTGGGACCATGAGCTGAGCGCCTTCAACCTCGCATAGCCGCTTCACACCCCAAAACCTCATTTTCTCGATGTGGAATTTGTAGAAAGCATCAGTTTTCTTATTATATACGTAGTCTTTTCGGTATTGCTTTGTGACTTTCGGTGGGGGCGCCACTGTCGATGCTGAAATGGGCGGTGACAATTAATGAGTTGACTTGTAGATAAAGTAAACCGGTATCCATAAGGCTTGTGAGACTTGGGACTGATCTGTTGAAAAACATCACACTAATATTGTAAAAGCGAAAGTATGTGAGTGTGTATGTTTGTTACTTCTTCACGCCAGCACGACTAAACGGATCTGGATAAAATTTGGCATAGAGATACGATCATAGTCAGGAATACCACAATACCTCGGGCGAAATACCAACTTGCTTTAACATAGCGTAGGTAAAATGCAATAGGTAGACCATCAATGTTTTGTATAAATAGTGAGTGTTACTTCTAGGCAAGCATGCTTCACGATCGACCACATCTTCGCTTAACATCAGGAGAGATAGTGGTCAAACGCGAGTTATTATTTAAAATAAAACATATATGAACTACCTCATTGCACGTTGGTACCTATGCCTAGTGGTCGCAAGCATTACTGCTAAACATGAGATCCTGGGTTCGGTTCCCGAGTGGTAAAGTGTTAGGTGAGTTATTTCCATCTAGATTTCTTATTTACCGGTTGATATCAATAAGCTCGCCCCCTAATGAATGGGACAGCATAAATGGGGATATTGGCTGTACCTATGTACTATAGTGAGTACTGTTTTAGAAGAATGGTTTATCTCCAACACATTAATAGACACGAGGAACTCTGCGGTTAGTCCCGCTATGCTCGACTTGGATAATACCTACAAAAAAAATCCGCTATGCACGAAATCACATTCGCGGGCAGTAATGGAGAAAAGTGTTACAGTGTAAAATTTTATTTAATCATTTAAAAAGTAAATTAAGAAAACCTAGTTTGTAAATTCCCATACTTTCGCGAAAAAAGTTAATAAACGTTCCGATGCATCATGCTAATTCACACTCATCTCGCCGCCACTCAACTCGTCGCGTTTCATTCATTTTAAAAACAAAGTGTCCATCCATTCCATAGAACTGTGAAAAACGAAACGTCTGAGAAAATAAACCAAAAATTATTTCGAACTAAGATTTCGATGTTTTAGTTTAATTTTAATATATTTCATCTTCCTGCTCACTTTAATTGATTTCAAACACTTTTCTTTCCAACTGTACCTTTCATTGCTTACGTAGAATCGAAGAATTTCGTACACAGCGGCACTTTTTAGTAGGTATTTTTCGAGTCGAGCGTAGCGGGACTGACCGCTTCTCTGAACTCAGAACCTTTACTTAAGCCTGTAATAAGTAAACTGCAGATAAGTATTTATTTATTTATTTAATACTTAATGCACACAAACGTACAGAGGCGGATTTAATGCCTTAGACATTTTCGACCAGTCGACAAAGAACAGGCGGCAAAGTTGCACTATTCACCTTAGCGAAGCTGCGAGGACTCCCAATGACGAACACCTGGCACGTATTGGGGTTTACAGCAACGCCAAACTTATCAGACCAGGCTTTTATCGCTGTTTACTCCTCATTTAACTTGCCGATAATGTACGATAGTTCGTCGACACTCCCTTGACAATACAACTGAAGGTCATCTGCATACAGATGATACGCACATTGAAGTTAGGAAGTAATGAGATTAATAAAAATACAAAACAGAAAAGGAAATAGAATGCCGCCTTGAGGAACGCCAGTTTTCAAATCACACGAACGAGATGAAGAATCTCCAACGTGAACCGAACCGAAGGTAAGAGGTGAACCATTTCAGTATTTTGGGGGCGACCATAGATATAATTTTATATTTCTATGGGGGCGACCATCAAATAGGACAGAATGGCCAGCAGGATTTCGTGACTAACGGTATTGAAGGCGTTCGAGAAATCAACCAACACTAGTAGAGTGACTTTGGTATCTTTTAGTCCCGCCCTTATATCGCCAGTCGCCAGTTAGGTGGGCGGACACAGTGCTGTGCCCCCGGGCCCCCTGAACCTGGATTGTAGAGGGGTGATGAGTAAATTACCCTGCACAAAGTTTGAAAATTGTTTGTGGGCACAGGCCTCAAGCACTTTGGATAGGAAGGGAAGGATTGAAATGGGACGGAAGAGTGGGATTGCAAACTTTGAAAATTGGACGAACATGGGCTTATTATAGTTGCTTTGTTACACGACCCATGGCAGGCACAGTGAAGAAATGACGGTTAAGATCATATAAGTCAATAGAATTAGGAAGGTCTTAATGTCGCGGTTTGCCGATGCCAAGTGTTCCTAGGAACTTTCAAATGTCGGTAGTAGACTAAGAAGAAATATTTTCCAGAAAGTGGCGGCGTTTAGCATTGAAAGAAAGAAAGAAAGGAAAGAAAAAACACAACGACGTACAATATTAGAACATGCATTGCGTATCATCTAGTTACATAATGTTCCTTGCAGCCTTGAATAGCGCCCAGTTCTTGTTAGTTCGATCCCTTTTATATTTAAGTATAAAATACTAACAAAATGCAAATCACACAGTCATGACGAACATTACTACGACAGTTTGTGTTTTCTCCGAGACCTTATCATTCGTTATTCTGTAATTTAATTTGTTGCGGCGATAAATTACCAACCTAATTGTTTATTTGGTAATTTTCCTTGTATTGGCCACAATATTAAAATTATAAAAATTGTGTACTAACCCACTTACTCGTAGGTGCATTTATTTATTAAAACTTTATGCATAAGTACAAAGGCGGACTTAAAGCCTTAGGCATTTTCTAACAGTCGATCTTAGGGTGGTGCAGAGATAAAACAAGGCAAGTGCAACTAAATGACAGGTTGAATAGAGGAAAAATACGAAAAAAAAGAAATACCTAATATATATATACTTAGATACATACATACATAAATAAACAATGTTATAGAAAATCTGAAACGAACAAACCAATTTCGCATTTCGTTTGTGCTTTGTGCAGTTTACCTACCCACTCATACAAACACACTCGCGTTTTGTTTATAACACAAAAGAGTTATATAAATATTATGAAATAACGACATATAATAATCATAATATCTAATCAGATATCTAAACAAACTTCGAGTGTTACAAAGGTATCGAATTCAGAACACCGTTTAAACAGAAATATAGTAAAATTAAGTGAATTGCAGATAAAATAGATGAGTGTGTAACTATATCCTAGATAACAAAGTAAAAATTAGCTAGCTAAAGTGCAAAATGTATAGAACCAGTGCTATATGTGAATATTTGAATAAATTAAAAGAATACTTACACAGTATTACACAGAGCACAAAAATCACGTATTTCTTCATACTATCTTGTCAGTCGACTGCTCTCAAGATGCTCTAGGTACAAAATAACAGACCCTGACCACCGATAAGTGCTTTTATTACTATATGCAAGTAATAAAGATAGTGCGAAACAAACATTAATAGTTTATTTACACTTGGTATCAAAACTGTTACTCGGAACTTATAAAATACCAACGCGCTTGTAGATATTAAAAACAAAAATCTTGTGTTTTTATTTTGCGAGGTGATCGTGAATGTCAGGAAAAACCTAGTAAATATTGTTTTGATTGGTATTAACCCGCAGTTGACGAGTTCTTGCCTAAATAATTACAGCCGCACAGGTCAAAGTTCAAGGTTAAGCAACGGTTGCAGATGTTGGTCCGTGGATGGGTGACCGTCCGCGCGTCCTTTAGATATAGAGACTTCTCCGGGCCTAGAAAAATATGTTAAGCCTTTGGTCCCGGCTATAATTTATAAGATCTGTGAACGTCACTAGAGGTATAGTACGACCGATGATCGCGCAGAACATTCTTTTTAACACATTTCCTCGTACAGTGAGCCTTATTACATTGCTCTTAGGGCCATAAACCGAGCTACAAAGTTAAAACAAACAGTTATTAATATCAAATTATTCATAATGCACGATAATTTGATAAAAAATATTAAAATATCTGCATTTTATCACTTAAAATAATAATTTTGAAGTAGACTGACTAACCTTGCATTTGGCGCGAGGAAAAAAGCTTGCGTGCCATTTCCCATAATTTCCTTTTTTAACCGACTTCGCAAAAAGGAGGAGGTTCTCAATTCGACTGTATTTTTTTTTTTTTTATGTTTGTTACCTCAGAACTTTTCATTGGGTGAACCGATTTTGATGATTCTTTTTTTAATTGAAAGCTGGTGCTTGTCGTGTGGTCCCATTTAATTTTCATCAAGATCTGATGAAGAACTTCGGAGAAATACATCAGAACTCTTCAATGAATGACGGCAAATCACTCGGGATAGATCTAATCGCATGTCTGTTTATTGTTTACACCATTTCATAACATAACATCACACTGGTACGCTCTAAAGGGGTACGCAGGTGTGAACAGTTCACCCTGGTATACTTTCATTGCACCGATTTTGTATAAGTTTCATGACTTGGGTTAATCTATTCTAGCTTCACTTTGGGCACTATACGCGTAGGTACCTAGCCTATAGAACTGGTCTATTATGTACCACAACTAAAAAGTGGAAAATAAAAAACTTTTCTACAAAAATTACAACCGACTTCCAAACAAAAACACTACAAAGTAAAAAATAACTTCAATTTCGGAAGTCGGTGTCAAAAAACGAAGAAACGAAAACAGAAACACCGACTTCCGAAATTGAAGTTATTTTTTACTTTGTAGTGTTTTTGTTTGGAAGTCGGTTGTAATTTTTGTAGAAAAGTTTTTTATTTTTTAATCGGTTTGTCGCTGTGAGATAAATTATTTAAAAAAAATCAAGTTTTGTGAAGAAGATTTTTTTAAATGTTTTATAGGCTCGCGCTTGACCAGTATCTCACCTGTTGGTAAGCGATGATGTGGTCGACGGTGAGACACGCTTGCCTAGAAATAACCTATTCACTCTTGACTTAAATACTCCTAGATTGTAGCTGTCGGGGAACACAGAACACGCAGGGAATTCCACTCCTTAGCAATACGCATAATAAAAGTGTTTCCAAAACCTTTTTTGTGCGTATGGGGGGGATGTCCACCATGTAGCGATGGCGTATGGCCGTACGTCTGGTAGTCCGATGATGATACGGGCTAGGTGGAATTAGATCGCGCAATTCCAACGCACACTCCCCGAAATGTAGCCGATAAAAAACTGACAAGCTGGCAACTCGGCGACGGTGTTCAAGGCGGACTGGAGCCTTGACTTGACCAGTGCCTCATTACCGATGAGCTTCTTGGCCCGCTTTTCGATCGACTCCAGTGCGTCGAGCTGGTATTTGGTAGATCCGTCCCAGAGATGAGAACAGTACTCCATGCATGATTGAACTTGCGCTTGATACAATTTGAGGAGCTGTTCCTGAGTGAAGTACCTTCTCACCTTTACAAGAATTCCCAACTTTTTGGCAGCCAACTGAGACTTTTTTCGAGATTCCGATTATTTTTCCAGAACCGGCTTCAACTTTCCGAGATGGTGACAAAGTTGAAGCCGCTTCAAATTGGCTCTTTTTAGCGGAAAATAGACACGGCTGGGTTTTAGCAGCATTAAACCTGACCAGATTGGCATCGCTTCATTCGGAGACTGCCTGCAAGGACAGCCTAGGTTCAAACGCTCCACCATGGCCTCACGGAGAGACCGGATCTGCGGCCCGCTAGCCCTTGCGTTGGACAAGTATCTCTCAGCAACAGTTCTGTCGTCTGCATACCCAAAGGTTTGAGCAGATCGTTAATATGCAGCAAGAATAATGTTGGTGAGAGTACCGACCCCTGAGGGACTCCTTCATTAATAACCAATTGGTCCGATGAGCAGCCATCTATAACCACTTCCTAACACTTTCCTTGTTAAACAATGTATTTTCTAGCAAAAAAATATTTTGATTTGATATTTTGTTTTGATTTCGAATGGACCGATCCCTCAGGAAGTCTGCAATCCAATCAGATAGATCCTATCAAAAGCCTTCGAGATGTCGAGGAAGACGGCAAGCGTTTCCCCGTGGTTCTCGATCGCATGAGTTAGTTGCTCTTCGAGCGAGGTTATTTTGAGTGTGCGTAAGTGACAGATGTATGTGACTTGTATACATCTATATTTTTTTTTACAGTAGAACTATGATAGTTTTGACACGTCAGGGTACGGGGGCAGTTCTTTGATTTGCCTTTGTCGCCGATATTTAGGTACACAAGAAGAAAACGAAAGTATCTACTAAAGAAGTGGCAAGCACCAATGTAACACAAACTGTCTAATCCAATTGTTATAATAATTAAACGATATAAGTACTACATGTTTGGTTTTTCCTCGCAAATGTGTTGAAAAACGTCGTATGAAATTCGTGAGCCCTGCTCATTACACGCTCGGCTGAATTACGCCCTCGCCTACAGCTCGGGCTGCAACCCACAGCCTCGTGTGTAATGAGCTTCTTAGCTCACTTGTATCATAAAATACTATTACGAACCAAATGGCTGTTTTCTTCACGAGTGTACCTACATGCGCGAAAGTTCGCAAAGCCTATGATCAGACGGGCCACGACTCATCGGTCGTATTGTAGACAGAAGACAAAAAAAATCTGACTCCATCCAGTCTTGCCAAGGGGTAGGTATAGTGCATCCTCAGATACACGATGCCTTGCGACGCGGACTTGGGCTACGGGCTTGAGCATGTACGGTACGGTAGTCGCTCCCTGTAAATACTGGTACTCAGCTACATCAAATTACACTGGAAGCCGACACCAATGTATTTGGGCAAAGGCCATGCAGGATGATTGGTATTCACCGCTAGAGTGCCCGAAACGTGGATCCACGCGAGCGTGGACTTTTTGTTTCGGTAATTACGGCATTTATCTAACCGGTTAATCTGTAGAACTATTTCTATGCATAAGGTCTTTTGGTAATTCCATGGTAACACTAGGTCCCAGTCACCTTATACTTAATCGTCGCAGAGGCAACTGCCAAGATAGCGTACATATACTACATATCTTGACAGTAAGAAAGCCAATGGGTTTGATTCCCAAGATCTGTCATTGACTTATTCGCTGCAAGGACCGCTATGAGCTTGGGGTCGTAGGCTCGACCTCAGAGTCCGCCAGTGCTAGGCTCTAATGGATTTTTTAATAGAATATTCTCAGATAAGATGGGTTATGTATGTTTACATTATCTCAGGGAAAATACAAAGTTGTGTGATAACAACATTGCTAGTATGTAAACATCTCGTCGTAATAAAAAAAATATTTAAAAGTATCAAAAAACCCGACTGCTTAAAAAGCGAACTAAAAAGACGGAAACTAGAAGAAAATGTTGAGAATGCTGTGCAGTCGGAGGATACATCTGGTTTTGGTCAGCCAGCGCGCGCATATGTATCCTTCGACTGTACATCATGATTTTCTTCTTGTTTCCGTCATATTAGTTGGCTTTTTAAGCAGTGTGGGTTTTATTTTTATTTTTTTTACAACTTTTTAGTAATTTTTTTTTTAGAATTTGTTCCATTTAAACATATAAGTGTTATATATTTTTGTGATACGATGTGTTTGGTAGAAAAAAAATTTGGGCCTCCACGATATGGCGCCTAAAATCCGCCATTTTTCTATTTTCCAATCTTAATGTAGCCAGTGACACTCGCAGGGTTAAGACGAATCGATTGACGAGAAAATCATCAAAATCGGCCAACGCGTTTGGTCTCTAGAACGCCATATAGGAACAAACATACATACATAGACTAATAAACACATTACCCTCCTTCGGCAGTCGGGTAAAAACTTATGGTTACACTCAGATAGTCGAAGAAAAGCGACGCATCCGTCTAGTAGGTACATAGCATATTGACTCCTCTCCTCCATGTAAAGCTCACATTTCTGTCAATAAAAAAAAGCGCAAATTCGCGATACCAGAATTTGACGCGATCCGTCGACTCGACTTTACGTAGTCAATATACTATGTACATTTTCGTTCACGCTATCGTTACATCGCATCGGATCTGTCTTCTAATACGAGTAGGGTAGTTGACAAAAAATTGCTATATAATCCGTCAGTTAGATTACCTACAAATATTGGACACGAATTCTTTCTTTTGCCAAGTAAACAAAAAGATAAAGACGATACAGTGCGTAGAAATATCGTGTGACGTCACGGTGTGCTACACTTTATTGAACTTTGATGCGCTTTATCTTTGTCAATTTTATTGACGTGACAACGTCTTATAATTCGATGGAGCCGGCTGCAGGCACGAAAAAACATGACTCATGCGGCGTTACCTCGCTCTGAGGCGTTCCATTTAAGGCTTGAAGTGCAAGCGAGAGCGCGGAAAGAGCGACAAAGAGGCACAATCGGCCTCCGCGTTCGGCAGCGTTCGACATCTGTCTCTCTCCTACTTGAGTGAGCGATGCGTCCGCGTGGACAGCTGCTATGCAATAATACATTTACCTACATGTTTTCGTCAAGTATGAAGTGCAGTGAAAAGTGAATGTGGTGTCAATTGTTTATAGCAACGATAAGGATAATGATTCGTTCGATATTAAATATATGTTCAGTGACATATTGTTCAGTGATACATGTAAAAACAATATACATTGAAAAAAAAAAAAAATGACGTAATTGTATTTAGGCGTACAAATTAATGTAACTTAATCAATTCAATTGTGATTTCCATTTACGTCCTTCTCTATATGCATACAAAATATCTATCAAACAAATAAAATTAAAACTTTCATTTAAAAAATGCAACCATTCCATCAGTATTTTCTTATGACGTTGTCACGTTCAATTATCGTCAGTAAACCGACTTTACAGACAACCGATTTTTTATTTTATTTTACTAAGCAAAATATAGGTGGCCAATATTATTTGATAATCTCACTGACGGACTAAATATAATTATTATTTTTGTACTCAGGAAACATCCCTATTTGACCCTTAGGTGAAGTAATGCTTACTTTCAGGGTTGAATTACAGTTCTCTTCACTCTCACTTACCCTCAGTCTTTAAGGAGATTATAACAGAAAAAAAACTGACTGAATAAAAGAAGCAAGAATGTGTGAGGCTTCTGAGCATTAAATTGATTGCGTTCAGGGTTCTTGTAGTAAATAAAAGTCTCGTATATAATTATGCAGTATTTTATTGTTACACAGTGTCGCTGGCCGGTCTCGTCGCTACCCGGCGCGCGATCTACGCACACGCCATCCACCACACTACTAACGACACAACACTTAACATCCATTTACAATTAAGTCAGCCATACAAAACTTTACTAACACAGGAACGTAGAACAACACGACAGAAATTCTGATTAATAGCTATATTTATAGCAGTGAGGAATAACTACAAGTACAAAATTTATCAAATGCAAAAGTGTTTTTACGAGAAAACGAAGATCAAAATTTCCATCGCTCAATTTCAAAGTTCAGTGACAAAGTTACTAATGTGGTGTAATGGCGTATAACGCTACAAAATTATTACAATAGTTTTGGCAGTTCGCAACAATGGTAAAATGCAACTAACTCATTACACGACAGAAACATGTATTATTTATATTTACATTGCGTTTCTGGGTCGCTGTACATGTGAACAAACTAAATCACAATACTAACGTCCCTCGTGACACGTTAACTCAAACCTTCCTATACAGTACAAAATGTTAGAACACAATATCGCAAAGGAAACATTTTCTACTAAGTCTTATAGTGAACGTTGTGTCTTGGGCTTGACATAAAGAGAATCGATACAGCCATTTGATATTAATATCTAAAGTTAACTTAAACACGACTATCAGTGCACAAAGTACCTATTTACATTACGACTTGTAATAATAGTAAATTAATCAAATGTCATAAACATAAAACGAAGAATACAATTATTTTCTCATATTACTTTGTATTTTTTTTTTTACTTTTTTATATATAATGGAAATTATAATACAAAATTAATGTGGGATTACTGAACACAAACTAATAACTGAGGCGATCTAATTGTTAACACGAAACCTATGTGTCTTACCGAATTATCACTAATATTTACATGAAACAAAGGAAGTGAATTCGTCCGCTCGCGCTGGAGCATTCGAGTGTGCAATCACTTAAAATTAAGAGAAAAAGAGCCTTGGCGGACTGGCCGTAGGGTTCAATGTTGAATAAAAACGTGATGTCCTACAACTAAAGATCACTTGTGTGTAAAATGAACAGTCGTGTACTTAAAACTTAAAATAATACGAGATCTCTGAAAGTCTGGAAACGCAATACGTACAATTACATAAAATAAGAAGCGTGTTCGTTTAGGCGCCGCAATACTGTGTCGAGGCGCGACTGACGTCCTCCGTCGCTCGGGGCGAACAGTCAACCAGTACGGGTGGAATACATCATGGTATGAAGTCCGATTCAATTAACATCGAACCCTGTTTATTTAAATCAATTTTGGTTTCGAATTTTAATATTCAATATCAAAAACTTTCCAAATTTAATAATGCGCTACAATATAAAATGAAAAACCCCACTTCCTGCACCACAGACAAAAGAATTAATTATGCAACTACCTTCACTTTACGACAGTTGAATGTTTTTTAGCAGAATATTCGTTTATTCGCCCTTTTTGTCATGAATGTCGCATGTAGTACAATTCCATCCGCACCTAACAACTGAACACCCCAACCTAACAATATTCGTCTACTTATTATATCCCTATTTACATACATTCAAACGTCTTTTCACATCGGAGGACACGTAGTATATAGCAGTAATAATAATTAAGCAAATTTCTATTAAACCAATGATATTAATAATTAGCTAACGAGCACTTGTATATTATATACAGTACATTGCATTGTACAGTTACAAGTGAGGGGTGAGGGTGCGGTCAAAAACTATGCGTTACGGATCACAGTGACAGTTATCTGAGTTAAGGCAAGGTGGGTCCGTCGGGGCTCGATTGTGTGGTACTAGCTGGCACATACTCAGTAGGCTCTCCATCCTTATATCAACACAAACCTACTACTATAATAAACGTGAAAGTTTGTGAGGATCGATGGATGGATGTTTGTTACTCTTTCACGCAAAAACTACTGAACGGATTTTGATGAAACTTTACAGAAATATAGCTTATACATCGGAATAACACAAAGGCTATAATTTATACCATGCGGTCGGAGCCGCGGGCGGCAGCTAGTAGTTAAATAATCAGCAAAGACCATAACGCAGCTTTAGAATAAAAGTGACCTAAATTAAATTACTGTAATTTTTGATTTAGCTATAAACTGACCAAAAAAATCCTAGTCCAAAAATTCTGTGGTGAAAAAGAGCCCGAGTTATGAGTAAGAAAGCGACAGCCTATAAATGGGTCACTTTAATACCTACTCAACACTACCTTTTTTAACAATTTTATTAGTTAGGTCACTGTCATTTTGAGGATGCGGTAAAGTGTTCATGGGACAAGTTGAAGGAATTAACAGGTTATAACAACGGTCGTAGTCGAACCTCAAGGTCATTAGTATATAGGTGAATTCCCGTAACATACATGACACATTTAGCATATTTTGACAAACGTTTTAGCAATATATTGATTACCTGTTTCAGAATGTCTGATCAAGCCATCTAGCAGATCCATAAGATGACTTGAAATTAGCCAGCTGATTTAATTCAAACGGGCAATAAAATATTTTACTGATTAAAATGATTTCATACAGGCCTTTAGAAGTTCAGAGTGTGTGCCAGCTAAAACCAACGCAATACCGAGCGCTCCTCCTTTGTACCATCGAAGTCTCATACAAACCGCTGCTCAACCCCATAACTATATACAATCTTCACCTCTAAACAACGCAAAAATTGTAAATACATAACTATAATATCTGACTACCCTCTATACACAGAAAAGGATACAATTATAATACTAGGTCGTGCAGCGGTCTGTAGGGAGACAAACCTACTTGATTGTGGGCTTGCTATATCGGTTTACATCCCGTACCAAACTAGTCTAAAATTCATACTATGCAATTATTTACAACGTTTTTTTATGTTTTATCTTTTATATAGTTTTGAACTAGTTTTAAGGCTACGACGTTTTGCGACATTCACACAAAGTCTCTCTATGCTAGATTATATGTTAGCAGCGTGATACAGTAGTAAAACTACTTACATTAGAAATTAAATGTAAATATCAATAAATTTTGGATGATAGGGGGAGATGGGCGATTTGAGTCTACGGTAGACTTGGTTCATAAAAATAACACAGCTACTTAGCACTTTAAATTGATTTAAAATGCTAATTCCAAGTCTACTAAACTAATAAATCCGGGGAATTAGAACTTATAGTAGAGTTAGGTTTTGATTTTTTAAATCAACAAAGATGTTTAGGGGCATTAAAATTTTTATTTACCAAGTATTCCGTAGCAACAAATCACCCCAGTCTCTCTTACATGGTTGAAATATAACCTAACATTGTCATATTAATTGACAAAACCAAACACATATTGTCATCTAAAATTTTTTTGAAAAATGGATCCCATTCGCTGTTGTCAAGTTCATAAGACATTGAAGGGTTACATTCCAACCGCGTAATGTATATTATATAAGATTACCAATGCCAATATTAGACAAAACGACGTAACTCACGCACACTAACACATCCCAGTACAATAATGTCAAACCTCTAATATAACTATTAAATGCGTGAAATACACATGTATTTATTACATTTACAAACACTTTGCTATAAAATATCTCACTACTGCAATGATAGTATGTGAATATTACTCAATACATCTGTTTTTATTTACTATTTATAATCATCGCATCGAGTAAATTAGTTGTTTAATATTATCTAGTATCTAAACTACCTACGTAAAAATGTTCAGTCGATGTTACATACAATGGTGTTTACGATTAAGCTAAGTAATTATAATACACATTAAGCCGACTACAGACGATAGTTCGCAAGAGATTCATGTTGGGACACAACTTAAATCTGTTTTTAAGTATGAAACTTTCATCAGTAGACGTCCTAAAAAGGAGATTAATAGAGAACACATATAAATCAATAAATCCGTAGTTACAAAATTAAAATGTCAATACGCGTTATATAATATTGCAACGTTTATTGCTAGCAACGTCAGTACGAAACACAATCAGGCACACATTGACACTACATCACACTTACAATTACATGGAATCGCAGAGATAAATGAAACATAACCTAATTACTACGTGAAGCGTCTCTTTACTGTATATATCGCGCCGAGGAGGTCGTTGACCTCACCTGTCTTTCTTTTCCACTCCTTATCCTTCAATTATCTGCTTGATATTCGCCAAAATCGTTCCTAACTACGTTTTGTCGCGAGTGCGACACGTTTCGTTGTATAAAACATTTTTGCTATCAACATTTTTATCCTTTCCGATTCTTTGCTTGCCCTTATGGATTATATTCACAGTTACCAGCCAACTATACTACACTACACACATTCGCTACACGCTACGTTACAAGTAAACATCAGAAATGAAAAGTTTTTGGTAGTGACGTCGCGAATCCGCTGTTTTGCTTTGCTTACGTCACAAATGCGCGTTTGCGGAGATATTCGAAATGCAATTTTTGGGATTGGGTAGGTGACATTTTTATCTCTTAAAATACAAATATTTTGGTAGTCAATTACTTTCATTTTAGTTTTATTACTTATTTCAAAATGCCAACCATTTTGGAAATCTACCCAATAATAATAAAATCTCCACAAAGTATACATGAAACACGATGCGCGTAATTTTAATGTCATCTAGTTACAGCGATGAGGTATGGTGCGGTATTTATATAATCCAATTTTTTATACATTCAAAGTAAATTCATATAAAAGCAAAACAACACATTTTGGGGAGAGACTCGACTAATATGACGTGTGGACTACCCGCAACTGGATTTGAACTCTAGATGATAAAGAAATAAGAGTGAATATTGATTGTACATACACGAGAATGCTTAAAGAGTAGAATTCAAATTCCAGTTGTGATTAACCCTTAGTGATAAAGCGAATTCGTTTGTAATTTTATAAAGATATTTTACTCGAACTAAAGGCAGCTTTTATCAAAGTGTTAAAGGAAGTTGTTGTTAGTTGGTTTTAAGAATATTCATATATTTAGAAATAGACATCACGTTTTATTATTATTTTATTGATACCTAGTTACCTACTTGAATTATACTAATTACATTTATATTTAAAGCGGATTAGTGAAATGTATATTTTCAAAACCAACTATATATATTTCTGTACCAGTAATACTTCAAAATAAGCAGAATCTAACTCAATGTATAAGGTATTCAAGCAAAAATACATACGAATTCGCCAAACCTCCAGTCCAAAACTGACCTTACACTGTCGTAAAATAAAGTCAAATATCGTTAATCATAGGTAAATCAGGCGTGAAATCGCTTCGACCAACCATCAATCCATTATCGACCTTATCCAACTCTGATACAGCCGACTATCGCACCAACGAGACTGCTACAACACGAGTGTGACCGATATAATCGTCGAGTGAGGCCTTGGCCAGAGTGAAAGCGCGGGGACCACGGCGGGTGAGATTGTGAGTCCACAATGCGTCGCCGCTGCGGGAATCCGATGGATGCGAGACGCACAGGACCGATCAGTGTGGCGACGCTATGTCCAGCAGTGGACGTCTTTCGTGCATCGCGACTTGTAACGAGCAGTAGAGCTTAGACGTGGAACAAAAGACTCACGACACGCTGCTCTCGAGCCACAGTCACTTTAGTATGGACGCGGATGTCAGTCTCACACGTTTCTAAGGTTGAAACGAAACACGATGGCTCATGACGTCGCAAACGGCGGTTGCGTTACGTTTGATAGTTCATACCCGCCTGAGCACTTGCGAAAACTCGGGTTAAACAAAAGGTGATCGCTCGTCACGGTTCCATACTTTTGAAAGTTCGCGCTTGCCTTAGCACCTAGGTTCGTCACTCTGGCCAGGGCTGTGTCGCTTCGGCTATCGGTCGGTCGTGAGGGTGGCGCGCCGCTTGTCCCCTCGGGTCTCGCGTCATTCCCACTGGTGCGGCGAGGGCGGCAGCTCGGACGGGTGCGCCACTGTGGAGCTGCAAGGTTAAGAGTCGGGGGGGTTAGTCATGTGGCGCACGAGTGCGGACCCACACCCACGCCACTTGCTTGTGTGCTGGATTCAGTGTTGGAGAGTTATACCGAGGCAAAGGGTAAAAAAATCTGTGTTTCTTTTGAGCAGCCCGAAGCGCATTTTAGATATTTTTACTAAAGCCTTCTGTATAATCTTATTTAACTAAGAAAAGCGCAAAAAATATAGTCTTTCTTCTGATATTTAAATTGAAAATTTAATTTTGAATGATTTGAACACCACGAAATTAAAAGTTTTACATAAGCAATATTGCATTTATAGCTAAGCTGCAACAGAAAGAAAAACTGGATATTAAAGTATTACACCTTGCAACGTATTAAATGGCATGATTTGATAATCACAGTGCCATGCCTTTATTTCCATAACTGTGGTTCCCAAAATCGAATATTTCATTGCTAATGTGTCTTGCGCTTTTTAAATCTCGCTTCGTTAATCCCATGAATCCAACAAACAAACCAACATGCATTTATCATCTTTGAACAAAATCTATGATAATAAAAGAGAAATTCTTATAGCAAAACTGCATCACAAATCAAACTCTACATTAACTACTGAATAAAAAGTTATGAAAATTCACCACAACCATGTGCTTGGCACAGTGCTCATCTCATACTACGCATGCACTACGAGGCAACCCTAACAGAAAAACAAACTCTCTTCCTAATATCAACCTTATAACCAAGAAATAAAGTTCATATTTGAAAGCCTTTTTTTTCTGCAAGGGCTGTCAAAACCCACTAATCGTACAAAATCAAATTCAACCTCAGTACAGTTTCTTCAAAATCGAAATTAATTGTGTTTTTGTCGATTTTGAAGAAATTATAAGACTCATACTTGGGTTCGGTTTGAACATCACCTTTTATCTAAAAATTAACTATCAAATATTTAAATATTATTCGGCATAAGCATCATAATCTTTATCACTTTGATTGTGCTTGTTTGGACGTATTCCTCATTGGACACCCGTTTTAACGGCATTTGAGGTATTCCACATTCGGCACCCATCAATATTTTTCGCAGGTGCCTGAAGATGATTTATTATTTAAAATATTGATAGGTGCCGAATGTGATATACCTCAGGTGTCATTTATTCAGGTATATATTGAATTTATTTCACAAGCTTTTATTCAACTTTCTTCTTATTTCACCAAATAAGTAAAAAAAACACACATGTTTCGTAAACAGGAACCGAACTCAAGTGCGAAGCCTCCACAAACACATGCACTGCAACCGAACCGTTAGGACGGAGCGAGCACTATCTAACGATCAACCCTTTTGAAACGAGACGACGGTCGAAGGCAACAACGCCTCTTCTGTTTACATTATTTAAAAAAATAACAATGTTATTAATCGTCTAAGCTTTAATTGCGCGACCCAATCCATTGCAAGATTAAGATTTGAATATGTTACCGGATTATTGCAAACTCCGTATGATTGTAATAAATCTTGCGATATTATGAGCTCTCAATATGTTGTGAACAGATAATTTGAAATACAATAAATTCTACCAAAATTCGATACTTAATAATCTATACATGTCTTATTGAGAAGAGTTTACAATCTGCCGCGATTTATTACAATCTAACGGTTTATCTTGCCATATTATGAGCTCTCAATATATTGTGATCAGGGGGGGACCATAAGCTCTTAGAGTAAGGTTATTTTGAGTGTGTGTAAGGGACAGATTTATATGACTTGTATACATCTGTCACTTACGCGATATCAAAATAACCTTACTCTAAGAGCTTATGGTCACCCCCCCGATCATTTCAAATACAATAAATTCCACCATAATTCGATATTTTGTAATCTATACGTGTTTTACTGACAAGACAGAGTTTACAATCTTCCGCGGTTCCTTATAATCTATCACTTTTTTTTTTATAATCTATAGGCTCGCGTTTGACCACTTCTTGTAATTACCCGGTGACATCATCATTGGTCTTGAAGGCCTTATTTATAAAAATCTCTGAGCAGTTTAGCAGATTCTTAATTCAAATTCTCCATTGAAAATTTGAATACAGAAGGTGCTAAACAATCCGTGGACAGTATTAAGATTTTGATGAATAAGTATGTCAGTCACCAGGTCGATATTGCATTCACACGAAGAAAATTGAGAATTAGGTGGAGGGGCGCGCAGTTGTAGCTTAGACGTTTTGTAAAGGAGTGTTGCCCCGAGCGGCGTCTCCGTGCTGACGCCGGGAGTGCGAGACGTCGGCTTAGAGGACAACACATACGCGTGCGGACGCTTACTGGGACGCTTACTCCTCGCCTATGCGGCGCACAGAAATATCACCGGCGATAGCAGTAGATATTTTGCCGCCGTCTTGAAAGGGGAACAAGTTTTTGCTTTCGAACCCGCCCTAGAGCTGTCGCAAAACACACAAAAAAGCAGAATTAAAACTACCGTACGGGAATGAACAGCGGTGCTAGTGAAGCGGGACACACCACCATTTCAAGAGGGTTGATTTTGCTCGAAAACAGCGGCGTATGTACACAGAGGGCGCTCGAAGCGCGGGGAACAAAGGAACGTTATGTAAGAAAAATAAAACGGTAAAACAACCCATGCACAAGTCGGGCTCTAGCAAAATCGACCCGTGTGTGAGTGTTACTGTACACAAAGAGGCACAACTGTTAGCTACTGCGACACTACAGTTGGCGGGAGGGGAGGGCGGAGGGCGGAGGGCGGAGGATGCGACAGTGCGACCACCGGCCGTACGACACACGCGACACTATATATGTACACAGTGCACTAGCACAGTGCACCGACACACGTGCACACACTAACAGACTCGCACCGTGCCACACTCAGTTGTGATGACTGTTTGCTTTCTCTGATTTATTATCGTAAACATCGCCAGTCGTGGAGACAACACTGGAACTATAAAAACTCATTAAAATCTAAAAAAAAAACTATTTTAATAAATAGCTGAAAAGAAGGAAGCAGCATTTTAGAGGTTACAGTGCTAGCTGCAGCGCTAAAACGACGCTTCGGGACGAATTGATTGAACTTAATTTTATTTTCTTAAACAGTGTTGTCTGCACGCGTTTTGGTTACAATTGGCGTGGCCCATATGGGTGCGGGTGGTCGCTAAGGCGTGTTAGGTTACGTATCGCAAAGAAATCACCTAGTGTCGGTTGGTTGCGGTTGATTGCGGTTGGTTGATGTTGCGGCGCCTTACCTTGCGAAGCTCTTGAACGCCGCGGATTGAGGGTTGATGCACAGAGGCACCCGAGACGTCTGCAGCTGTTCCGCTATGAACTTGTGTATCTCCTCTGAAACATTTTTAGGTGGACATCGTTAGGTAATGATAAGGTACAGGTAAGGTACAGAAGAACGGAAGCTGAAATTACAAAGATTAAAACGTGTTTTTGTTTAATAAGAACCCTTTTTGGAAAATTGGAGCTATAGAATTGGATCCAATCGCAATAGTAAATAACTTATCGCAGTTTAACTTTGTACAAAGGCCTCTCCTAGTTAACATAACATTCCACGTGGACATTTCCATATTCAACCAGAATAAATTTGCGATGTGCTTGTGTTTCTTAAGCATTATTTTGGCCTCAGTTTGCGATGAAAAAAAGGTATTCACGGGGGCCATAAAAATGGATCATAAAAAAGAGAAAAGATACATAGTTCGGCTATATAGCTCTACAGTTTTAGGTCGCATGATGTTCCCTGTTACACTTCCATACATTATTGTATGGTACAGTCCAGTTGTTCAGATTGTCACACTTCATTATCTCTGTAGCAGCACTTGCAGTACGGCTACCTCGAGGTCCGGGTGAGCTAGCTATAGCATACCTTTGACCTGGTGCACGGAGGTGAGCTTCCTCTCCCAGCCGTCGTGGAAGGCGTGCGGCGCCGCGGGCTCCAGGTCGGGCGAGTAGTGGCGCGCGGCGGGCGGCGCGCTGTAGCAGCACTTGCACATGCACGAGTGGTAGCGCAGGCGGCCTTCCTCCAGGTACGGGTGAGCCAGTGCGTCCACCACGGAGATGCGCTTGGCCGGGTCAAATACTAGCATCTGCAAATGACAATTAAGAATGTCATTACGGTGAAAAAGCATTTTTGGCATTGGTAACCACCACTTTCTCCCGTTAAAGCTAGTCAGGCGAAAACTTAGTCATCAGTGCAACTTGCAAGAAAAGGTAAGATGACTCGCTTGCATGTTGATTGGTAATTAGGGATGGTACAATAAAAACACAGCTATCTTGTCGAACCACCTCTATTCTCTCTCTATTCTCTGGACAATTCAATTTTAGTGCCCCATATACAGTTACTCTATTATTTTTTGTATAACATGCTCTTTACTCCTTCCACCCCTCTTTACCTCAAGGATCGTTTTCAGTTTATCTGCGATTCCCAAATGAAATCTCTAAGGCCACCGTATTTTTTTTATTGTTGATAGGCTTGCGCTTGACCACTAACTAACTGCCACTAACTTGATTAACTTGCTACTTAAAATACCAATGCATTCCATAATTTTCACGGATAAATTTTCCATTTCCCCTCTAAAAAGCTTATTTTATTCACTGAAAACAGTGAATAAAAAGCACTTTTAATCACTGTTTTGGTGTTTGAATTTAGAACACACCAATATATATTAGAACTCCATCTCAATGCAATACAACCTTCTTGCGCATAAAATACTCGATACAAACTCCTTGTGCAAAGAAAACTCGACATACAAACTCCTTCTGCTTTTCACTTAAATCTTTCTTTTTCTAGTAGTCATGGTATAAATATAGTATGCATTTCTTGAGTAAAACGGATTTATATCGAGGCCCATGAATCACTCGAGTCGCTCAGGATTCTAACACTTAAATCACTCGCTATGCTCGTGATTCAGTTTTTAGAATACTTCACTTGCTCGTGGTTGTGTGATGTGTGAGTGTGATGTCCATTCCAGGTTGCCTGGAAGAGATCGCGGAATGCAATAAGGCCGCGCGTTGGATGTTTTTTATTTTTATTTTGTTTTTTATTTTTAGTTTGGGGCCCACGGTCACTACTATTGTGATATCTAGTCCACTGTGAAAATTGTGAGTCAATAAATAAATAATATTATTATATATTACTACAAGTTTTCACGACAAGTTTTGAACCTGATCGGAACCTTATTCATGATCCCTTTACGTGGTCCCGTAATAAACTAATGGTTTCAAAATCTTTTAACTATTCAAGTTTCTTGAGGGGTCTGAACAATGTTTTCTTCTTCCATTCCGCATTTTAGCCTCCGAATGTGTCCTTAAAATGAGCCTAGACTCAATCCAAGTGGTTGTTTCAAAATGCATCCAGTAGGAGTCGGGTAGTATAGACCCTTCGCCACTGTAAGATCAAGTTACCTGTGCGAGCAGATGCACGGCCTCGTGCGTGGCCTGCACGGACAGCGTGTAGAGCGCGGCCAGCGCAGGCGGCCGCGGCGCGCGCCGCAGCATGTGAGCGCGCGCGCCGGCGCATGCGTGCCGCATGTCCTCAAGTGATGGTGTGCCTAGCAGCTCCGTAATCAACTCCAACTGGAACACGCATACAAAACAAATGAAACTGATTGTAAGTGACATAGCCCGAAGAATTGCCAAACATAAGTGGCAGTGGGAACATTGCTCGCAGAACGAATAGTCGATGGGGCTGAATAGTTCTGGAGTGGCGACCGCGTACCGGAAGGCGCTGCATTGGAAGGCCTCCCAATAGGTTAGCCGATGAGTTAGTTAAGGTGGCGTGAATCCGGTGGATGCGAGACGCACGGGACCGGTCGATGTGTCATGCCGGTTTCTTCACGACGTTTTTCTTCACCGTTTTGAGAGCAGGTGATGAAAAACACAAGGTAAACCGCCAGCTCGAGTTCAAAATCACGACATACAACTCGTAAGTCGGGGCCGTAACCTAGACTGGGCCACCACTGCTCAGTCGGAGCCGTAACCACTGCGCTATCACTGCCCATCATAATAACTTCAGCCGAAAGACGATTACTGCCGGACATAGGCCCCTTCAAACTCACCGGTCACCATATCGACGCGTCCTGGTGATTCTCAAGTGAGTGATCAAGTCTCATAAGCCTCTTGCTGTCTTGGTGTTGAATCATAATACCAAATGTCCCTTTTGTTGTCTATGATTACTTTTAGGGTCAAGTCTGACTACAGTATTTAAGTAGAAGTACCTACCATTCAGGAACCAATGCGCAAATATCAAATGTATGGTTCTAAAGCAGATCCAAAAGAGTAGGTATAACATGAAATGCAAAACACTTGTAAGTAACAGTAGAGCTTTCATAAAAATGTATAACATAGTCCCAGAATTGGTTGAATTGTTTCGTAATTAACACCTTCAATTGTAGGCCGACCGACATTGTATACAAGTTGCCTTGTTGGCAAAAGGAGATCAAATTAAGGAAACCCCATGGTTTTGTAAAAACGTGAATGCTAGCGAAATATCACGTGTTTTTTAAACAAAACTTCTTTACAGGGGGAATTAATTACGGTTTTATTACTTCACTTTTATTTTTGACGACTATTGTGTAGAGTTTTTAAGAGCAAGGTCAACTCAAATGACAGAGTTACGTACGAAATAACAAGTGCGGAGATCAAGTGCTTCTTAAACAAAACTACCATACAGAAACAAATCCGTTTGTTGGGGTTAATATTATTATTTTTCCAACTCAATTTCTTGTCTTCAGTTCATTTAAACTAAATAATTTATAAAATCAAAAAACCCGACTGCGTAAAAGCACAGTCGGAGGATAAAATTAAATATTCGCGAGCTGGCTGACCAAAACGAGATGTATCCTCCGACTGCACAGCATGATTTTCCTGTTTACATCTTTTTAGTTACTTTTTTTTTAATTAGGTACAACTAAACATATAAGTGTTATATTTTTGAAATCACCTCTTTAAATATTTTATTTTGATACTCCACGATGGGTTTGGAAGAAAAAAATAGTTTTGGTCCCACATAATATGTCACCTAAATGCCGCCATTTTTCTATTTTCCAATTTTAATGTAGCCATTGACACTCGCAGGGTTAAGACAAATCGATTGTCGTAAGAATCATCAAAATTTGGCCAACGCGTTTGGTCTCTAGAACGCCACATAGGAACAAACATACATACATAGACTGATAAACACATTACCCTCCTTCGGCAGTCGGGTTTCCTGCCTCAGGATAAGAAGTTCTAATCCCGGCAAAGCGTATGTATCAATCTATTATAAGTTTGTAAGTATACTACGGTTCTATTCAGACAATATTATTCTGATCAACTCACACCTTTTCTGTAACTTCTTTCTGGCCCCCATGGGATAGGACAGTACCTACTAGGGACAGTTTAGTATAACTGTACAGAAGTACATACCTGTTGTACCGGACTCTGCGCCTGGAAGAGGATCCTTCTGCCGAGCAGTTCCCCGAATATACAGCCCACCGACCACACGTCTACTGCAGCCGTGTAGTGGTTCGCTCCCATCAGGATCTCAGGTGCTCTGAAAGTAGTAAAAATTATCAATTAGCACCACTTTCAAATGCATTGCGTTACTGTCAAAGTTAGAATAAAACTGTGACCATATTTGAATCCGAGAAAATATCGAGTTTTGAAACAATAAACTCTATATCACACAAGTTTAAATTTTATTGTAAAACATATTTTTTTAGGTCTTTTTTAATACAAATCATCTTCATCATCATTTCAGCCGGAATACGCCCAAGCTTCGCCACATTGAACGGTCCCGTGCGTCTCACATCCAGCGAATTCCCGCCACCTTGATTCATAAAATACGCAAAGAAATTATCGCAAATTATAAATTCAATTAGTGTATCATGATTTCTAACATCAAACATATCGGTGTGGGCTTTTTTAGTCGTAATTTCTGCCCATCTTAAGAGACATGATTACCGCGGATGGTTCATTTTTAGTGTAGGTAATATAAGTATTTCTTTGATGCTGCCATCTTGATGAAAAAGAATCGCTGTAGCTGAGGAAATGCTGACGTACGTATTTGTCAAGTAAATATTTCAAAGATAAAATATTAAGTTTGAACAAAAAAATCCGGGCAAACATTTACACATAGGTAATTAAAGAACAGTACCTGGGCGACCGAGCTCTGCTTGGGTAAAAATAGAGAAAACACGTATTCTAAAAATGAAACCTACAAATCGCCCCTGCACACTAAATTTCATGAAAATCGTTGGAGCCGTTTCCGAGATTCAGATTAATATATACAAGAATTGCTCGTTGAAAGGTATTAGATATATAGATTAAATAAGCATCTCTAAAACCTTTTTCCTAAGGTATTCAATCCGTTAAAAGCTTTAAGGAAACTTTAATGTGATTTTGAGGTATAATGAACTCAACCCATGGCCACGAGGACTTTTATTGGCAATCTTAGTTCACAGACTACTTGAAGTTGACGCTGTAAAGAAATCCCAAGCGTCAAGGACGTATGTCGCGCGTAAGTTAGTTATGATAATAGGAGATCCCACTGCAAAAATCTTTAGTAATTTGTTTTTTTTACTAAACTTATTTTTTATGAAATTTACATGATAGAAGAATAGATAACAGAAGGGTTGCCTGGCAATATGTAGCCGCAATTAGTTTTTGTATTGATTTTTTTAACTTTGCCTAACACTTGGATTTGTCCTGTATCGCGGGTACGTATGCTACATCAGCCAGTTCTCAGTTAGCCGGAATTTAGGGGTTGCCAAGAGTAAACAAGTTAACAGGCAAACCATGGATTCTGGCTAACTGAGAGCTGGCATCCTTTTCTTTTCCCATTTTTACGTACATCACTTTCTTCCAAATGACATTGAATTCAATTGAAAATCTTTATCTTCTAACAGGAAACATAAATCACCATTTATCTAATTACTATAATTGCGGCTAAATATTTCCAGCCAATCTTGCAGTAATCTATTCTACTAATAAGTATCATTCATGAATGAAAAACAAGTTTAAAAATAAAAAAAATACCTGCCGATTTTTGCAGTGGGATCTTAGGCTATAAGAGGAGCGAGATAAAGAGGACGATTTTACAAGCAACGTTCATTTACCAGGCACAAGCGCATGAATAATAAACTGGTTGTGACACCGAGACGAGTAAACAAAGCTGTCCCGTTTTATATCACTTTATGCGTTTCCAATAAAGCTAAACAATTTCCAATTTAAAATTTAATCCGTCCCCTGAAAACGTGACGAGCAAACTGTGCGTGTATAAGAGATGTCGGATATATACCAATTTACATATATTTCAGTACATTTGGTTTATATTCATTTGCATGCGGTAGGAAACCGCATTCATTTGATAAGCTCAAATTAAATACAAAACATAACACAGGAAAACGGCTCACGGGACCGTTAGCAAACAAGAGCAAAAGAGGGTATTTGTGAAAATATTTTGGGTAGTCTGTAAGCGTATGAAATGTGGGTAGCGACCGTGACTTCTGCATCTAACGTCGACTCATTATGCACGTGAACTATTTTGGCGGAACATTGGCGAAACCGCCGCGCCGCGTACCTACTGACGTTTTCGGCACAACCGCGGTTGCGGCGTCCTACTTTCAAAACTGCGGTCAACGGAGCACAGGTCACTCATTCATTCACTTTTTATTCATTCAACGCCACGAAACGCTTCGCCGCTCGTTTCGAACAGTTCGTGAGAATGGTGCAAGAAAAATCGACGTAAACGATTCGAGAGAACAAATGTCCAACAAATATGGACTTTTGAAAAAAAGGGCTTGTACGAATGATGACACTTAAGTGCGTCCGGCGGACCCTGAACAATCAGTGCCGCTACGAACCAGGCTGGCAAATCTTTTCACCATGGCACGAACTCCTCTCGAACATATTGTTTCGAGATAATATAACACATTAAAACCTTATTGTTCCTGTTGTTAACATAGAAACGCACTATTTAATCTGATATTGGATTTATTTATTGCTTGATTAAACAGACGTGAACAAATAAAGGCTAAACGTTCCGTGAAAGGAAAATCCTTGTTTCTGAGAACAGAAAAACCAAACACAAGGTTTAAATAAAGATAAATGACTGGCGATGTTTATGTGAAAAATATTGTTTCACGAAACGAGAAACAGTAAATCTGTAGTATATTAGATGTGAATGAAATGAACCTACCATCTTGAAAGATTTCTAAAGATACAATGGTAGGTACTAGGTACTCAGGTGAACTTGACAAATAGAAAACATAATTTAAAAATAAACAGAAAAGAAGTACTTAACCCTGAGTACTGTCCTCATTTGACAACACTTCACGGCCAACCCAGTATCGTACTTACTAATGACAGCTCACACAGAGGTATTCAACATTTTAGTAATAATGGAGGGCACACCTACGTCAAACCTACGTTTTAAATAAACTAATAATAATGTTAACAAGTGGTTGGGTGTAAAACCTTCATACTGTTCTACGTTTACAGCTAAATATATAATACTATAAAGTTAACCGCGTCTTGTTGACTCAGTAGTTTGTTATATCTAGTAAAAATTTTGCCAGTGAACATCGTACGGCTTTGATGAAATTAGACACTTATCTTTAGTTGATATTTTTTATCTTCCACGAAACTAATCAGTCAAGTGGTTTGGCCTGGATAGTTTCCGGGAAAAATTGTTGATTAGTGAAAATACTAAAGTTTTTTTGCCTACCCGATAGAAACTAAGAGGACTTTGAGTTGGTCATTCCTAGATGATGAGAATCATCGCATGTGCCTTTCCTTATCACGTGACAAACGATCTAGACTTTATTCACATACTAGCAGTTGCCCGCGACTTCGTCTGCGTAGCATTAGTACTTTGAATAGCCTATTTTTTTAAATCACGCCATAATTTTATAAGTTGAGAAATTATTAGGTCACAATACAAACTTCTACCCCTCTGTCCACCCCCTAAAGGATGATTTCCGGGATAAAAACGTTCTACGTCCTTCCTAGGGTCTCAAACTATCTCCATACAAAATTTCATCTGAATCGGTTCAGCGGTTTAAGCGTAAAAAGGTAACAGACAGACATACATAGTACTTTCGCACTTATAATATTAGTATGGATAACAAACTTTTCCCGCCACTTCGCTCCCGTTGGCTTACTATCCAATGCCAGAGGAACCGTGCGTATTTTATGACACTAAGGGTATATGGTATTGCTTCCAATCAGTACCTACTTAACATTAAATTTTACAATCAAACAAACGATTTGCATTTTTTAATAGTTTGGATTCGAAAATGCAAATTCAGATTAATAGAAGCAGTTACTAGTTAATTTCAATTCTATTGGCTAACAATGTAAACAAAGCGATTATTGTGAAATTGGACGACTGTAAACACTGCTTACCGAGTTCAGTTAATACTGTATTGATAGTTGATACCGATTATTTGATCGTGAATTATTATTGTAAGTGGCTATACCACAGACATAAATCTAACTAGATAACGCAAGTCCCTCAGATGGAGTATGAAAACCAAGCGTGCCACTTTTTCACACACATTTTAAAAACGAATTTACTGTTCAATTAAAGAAAATATTTCCAATTCCTCGGCCAACTTTTTCTATAAAGTTTTTACAGCTCATTATGGCATAATTAAGCATTTTTCTACATTTCGGTGGATTTCCGGTGCCGATAATGCTAAGTGAAAAGCTCAAAGAACGATCATTGATCGTAATTTTACTCCGTTTTTTGAGACGCGAAGTACATCAATAGCGTCATCTAATTAGATTTATATCTGTGGGGTATACGTATTTTGTATTAGGCCATTTACTGAATAACGGTAATTCAGTATAATTATTTCAAATTACAGAAGTAATTGATCGTATGAAGTAGTAAACAGCAGAGAAATTGTGTCATTGGTTAACCTCGCGTCAAATAAATAGTCTAGGTTCTCGTTTACCTGACGTATTCCAAATTGGGCACCCGTTTTAACGGCACCTGAGTTAATGGCACCTGAGGTAAAAATATTGATAGGTGCCGAATGTGATTCCAGTATCAATATTTTAAGCAGGTGCTGTAAGTGGAATGAATTATTAAAAAAAAACCCACATTTGGCACCTACGGATTAGTTGGGCCGTTTATTTTTTAGGACGTCAAAATCAAAAACGCAATTAAAATCCAGTAGAGTGTTTAATAACATGATGAAAATATAGCTTCCTTTTGCTTTTTTAGTTATATGTTTAATATAATAAGAATTTATACCCAAACTACTAGGAGGCCAGAATCATAATATACCTCAGGTGCCATTAACTCAGGTGCCGTTAAAACGGGTGCCCAATCTGGAATTCGTCGTTTACTTGTGTGATCGATGTCAGATCATCGAATGGTCGGAATTGGTTTGTCTTTTAATAAATGAATAATGAAAAGTAACTTTTCATAGTAAAAATATTCGTAAAACAAGCTTTAAATAAACTAAAAAGTACTAAATGTAATATCGCTTGTCAATATACATCCAATGAGTGCTATTTTCTCTGGTTGATTGAGGAGTTGCTATGGCCAACTGCCGGCTCCATCATGAGAGTCTGCCTCAAAACTACGCCAAGTTTCAGTTTATGCGGATGTCAGGAAGTGCTTGAAACACGGATTACTTGTTGCTGGACACGTATGGAAGCAAGATACAAAACATGTAATAAATCTCTGCCACTGACTCTTCGCCATTTGACAATCAAACCAATTAAAAACCATTCTTGCAGTCGGTTAAAGGAAGGTGTTTTTCATACCTGTAATACTGCGTAACGACTTCTTGCGTCATGTTCTTGCTGGCATCTGGCTCTTCAACCCTGGCTAATCCGAAGTCGCAGATCTTTAGCACGCAGTTGCTGTTCACCAGTAAGTTGCCTGGTTTGATGTCTCGGTGGAGGATGCGAGCTGAGTGCAGGTACTTCAGACCTGGGGACAATAGGGATTGAAATGTAATCTGGTGTAATCGATGCAACAGGCTTACAACTGAAATTGACAATCTGTATCTGTATCAGCACATCTACTCAATAGATCTTAGAATAAAAAAATGTGCTGAAAAAGAGTAGTTATGATGGTGAGAAATAACACTATCGGTAGATATCGAAGGTAGGGTCTAAAATTAATTAAAACTTTATAAGCACTAGTAATTTAACATTCGACAACATTTTAGGTATTAAACATGGGATCTTACATTAGCAAACAATGACTAAGATGAAGACGATCAAACACATAATACATTGTATAATGCAAAAGGAAGCTCTCTAAATATTACTAATGCATGCTATTTTAAAGCGTCACCTTTCAAACAAGATCGAAATCAATATATATATATATATTCTAAACTGAACAAGAGCAGGATCTCTATAAAAGTCTTGCTCAGACAACGACACGAAAATAAAATGGAAATTTTACAATTCAAAGAGCATTTTTGCTTAACAACGATTTTCCCATACATGTTCTAAAGAGTGAGAATATATCGTATGCTAATATTAGCAACAGGAATTTCAACCGGGATATTCTGCAAACTGCAACATACTATTTAGAAATAAACATCTAAACCAGAGCATTTTAACTTCATGTCAGTAATGTCGAGTGGAGATACCTAGCCATCTTGTAAACATCATTGAAAATGGATAAGAGCAAATGATCATTGAATTTATTGTCTATTGTATTGACGTCTGACGACCAGTGGACCAGCTCTCAAGGTTTTGAGATCATAACTGCTAAGATCTAAATTTTAGCCGCTTTGAGTTAGTTTTAATCAAAAGCTTTGTTTCTAGGGGATCCGGTTTGTTCTGCTCGGTTTGAGATGTGGCTGGAGTGATCCCCTAAGTGGTTATTTTTAGGCTACCGATCATATTACTAGGTCACGTTTCGCAGTTCGCAATTGTGAGCGGTTTCGTGCGGTTTCCGACAAATGTTACCCTTTATTACACATGGGTTTTGTTGTATGACTAAAGGTTTACGTCAAGTAAATGAGCAGTAACATTCTCTTGTCTGTTGATGCATCAGAATGCTGTCAATTACATATATAATTCACTGAATATCTTACAAACTTTTACCTCCTAAGCATGTCAATTACACCTTTGTAGCAATCATAGGATAGACCAAAGACGTATACAAACTGATTTGATAATAATGATCATAAACCCGTTGTTAGTCCACACAGGTCACGTTCCACGACAGGCAGATATGTCAAGCTGGCCGATTTTCACGTGACACTGTGCGTCGTGCCTATTGACCCAAATCTAACGGGGGCTGGGAACGACAGAAAGAGTTTATAGACAAAAGCTACTGGTGACGTATAGCGGGTTATTATAGACTATAGTTGACGTAAATATTGTATTATTTTAGTACCGATACGTCATTTGGTTGAGGTCTGAAATTGACAGCAGAATCCCAATGGAAAAGCAGAGGGGTGGAGATTAAAATACATGAAATTGGAAGTAATTTTTTACTAGTAGATATAAAATACAAAGTTAATTAAAGTACAGGATGACGATAACGACTGCCGTCGAAAAAGATAATAAATCGAAATGAATGTGGACGACGTATTGCGAATGCAGTTAATAAGTTATATCCGTGAAATGGAGCTACAACGCTACCCTTTTCAAAGTTGGCAGTCAGGTTTTCAAAATGCCATTAACCGCAAGTATTGTATTTGTACATATTTTTGTGAAACCTCAATATTAAAGCGATAATCTTTAAAAACACAGGATTTGGCTTTCCATATTATTTTGATCCAAAGATATAATTTTGTGTTTGCCAACCCGGCCGAATGCCGTTGAGTACCAGTATTTTAACTGGAGCGAATGCCTATTTGAACTTCACAACTTATATTCTGGGTAAGAAGTAAGAAAGAAAGAAAAGACCGGCAAAGTGGAAGTCGGACTCGCGCAGGAAGGGTTCCGTACCATTATCGCAAAAAACGGCAAAAGGATCACGTTTGTTGTATGGGAGAGCCCCACTTAAATATTTATTTTATTCTGTTTTTAGTATTTGTTGTTATAGCGGCAACAGAAATACATCATCTGTGAAAATTTCAACTGTCTAGCTATCACTGTTCATGAGATACAGCCTGGTGACAGACGGACCGCGGAGTCTTAGTAATAGGTTCCTGTTTTTACCCTTTGGATACGGAACCCTTAAAAAGAACCCGATAACCGTTACCCATTGGCGAGGCTTATGTCTGATTTTTCGGCTCCTAAGAACCCGTAACAACAGAACTATATAAACCGTATATGTCAACTTGGATATAGCAACATCCACAAGGCATACAACATGATAGGCTTGCATTAAAGGAGCTTCGCTGAATGGATATGTTTTGGTACCTACGTTTGACAGATCCTGGAAAATCTTTATCACGCACGCTTCGGTCGTGTTATAAGAGCCTTATAGATCTATGTGAAATAAAATGATTTGAATTTGAATTTATCGACACATGAGCTTTTCTCATAAAGCTCATTCACACCTTCACAAGAACTAGGCTATACAAATCAGTTGTATTCATTGTAGAACAGCTACACATCTCATTAGACGCGACATAGCTCGGTCCGCTTAGCGCTGCGTTTTCCCGAACTTGATAAAGAATGGAACTGTTAAAACTTATTCCATGTAAATATAAGGTCCTGCACCAGGAAGGATCTTTGCTAGGCCAGCGCTAAGGCTATCGACGAGGCTGACTGACGTAGTCTAAGAAGAAATTGAATTAAGAACAAAGAATCATCGACACAAAGAAGATGAATTAATTAAGATCGTAATCGTAAGTCAAGACTATTATCATTTATTAGATCTAGAATAAGATCTAGAATAATTTATTTAGAGATAGAATCATTTATTTTGACATACATCATTATTGATATTTCGACATTATTTTGATGATTCAATATCATCATCATCACCATTTGATGCATTATTGATTGGAATACATAGACTTGACATAAGTACTTACATTTTTATTTGACATATATTTGATAATTTTACACAGATCTGACATTCATTCTTGTACATTTGCTTGATATTTTTACTGTTGTAATTTTGTAATTATAGTGTTTGAATTCATTTATTATTCATGATAATTGATTGATATTATAAATAGATTTGACATACATTTCAATTTGACATTTGATTTGTTTTTTGACGTTATTATTATTTATTTGCAGTTTTCTTATTGTTGGCATTTTGTAATTATTGTGATTAAATTTAATTTTGTAATTGTTCATTGATATTAACTTCCAATATATACGCCAAAGAATGTGGTAAACATATCCGAAATTGTTATCCTGCATGCACGTATTGTTTATTCTTGCATATATACACGCGTTTGATCAAATAAATATATCTTTACCTTTGATTAACATGAGCAATATCTCAGTATTATTTTGATCTGATCTAAAGCATTTGTATCGTCTCGGTATAAACCAGAAAATAATCTTACATTTGCAAGGTAAATCGGATTTCCTAGTCTACCGGTATTCGGGGCAGCCTATCTTACGCAATCCCAAAACCCCCAATGAAATTCCCAGAAAATATCGAGAGTTATTTTTATTCAAAGGATCAGAATATTTTACATAGTGTATCGAACTATCGAAGCTTTTCAAATAATTACATAAAAGTTCACTGTAGTAGAATTAAGGAAAGTTTCTGGCAAAAACTCAATGCTATTTTTTTTCAAGGATTCATGATCATGGAATCAGAAACCGGGGAACTATAACATATCTTCACGAGTTACAATCTGTTCCTTAGCTACTCATGTGGTGTTGAAAACTTTGTCCTCACTAGCAACTTAACGAAGCTCTGCGAACAGTATGACAAAGTAAATTACTAATAGAAACAATATCAGTAAACTTAGCAACTTGACAATATTGGGCACTCAATGAATCTTCAACTGAAACACCACGATCAACAAACTATGTAGTACCTCTCTTAAAACTTATCAAATAAGTGCCGAGGTCCGCAACATTCGGACAATTTCTGCAGGACAGCGTCTGACAGTCGGGCATTACGAGGAAGCTAGCGACGCCCCCCAGCGCTGTCTGTGCCAAAACAAATTAACGATACCTCGCCACGTCGCAACGAGTTTAATTTCCCAGCGGGTGTACCGCAGTTTTCACGTACACGCAACTCGGCCGAGTTTTATCATAAAACCACGCAACCTGGACGAAATGAGCTAACTAACTTCGCGAAATACCGTTACTATAATTATAAAAGCGTGGCCCTGAATATCACACCTTATCTCACGAATACCTCCGAGTATTCAACCACGTGATGAAACACTTTGAGCTCATTAGCAATGTATTGACGTAAGAGCTAACGGGGACTAAGAGCTGAATGTTATATTTTATTATTCCACTCAAAGGAATTTTATCGTATGGCGTTTTATCCATTCGTCTAAACATTTCCTTTGCAGAACAAGAGACCATGAAAATAAACTGTCCGTAAACAAGCAAAGCGAAACAGCTAGCAAGTCACAATCTATAATCTACTCACATTTATGCGAGTCAGCCACAAAATTTTCATAATATAGGTACATAATAGCCTCGAGGAGGGCGTAAAAACAGAGAACAAAGCAGCAATAATGTAAGGGGGCGAGAAAAGTAGCGCGTAAATGTTTTTTATTGAGAGGCGAGTCCATTACGGCAGGTCGACGTCCGCACGCGCCCGCGCAGCCGACCGCGACGTGGTCCTGACTCCCGCGACCAGCCGGGGACAATGTCCGCCAACCACCACTGGCCATCGCCATTGCACTTTAATTGTAACCCCGCAATGGCACCCAATCAAAGTTTCCGCCACTCAACATTAATGACTGCTCGTTCGCTACGTTCAATTCTTTCTCTTTCACCGAACCCATAAAGTCCGTGTAAAGGAGACCCTATTAAATATCCAATAAAAGTGTATTTATAGCGTGAAGGAATTCTCGTAAACAAAGAAACACCGACTCTCGAAGAGTCATTGGCTTCGATTTGAGAATCGCGTTATAAGTAAACCGAAAAGCAATGCTCCCGGAGATACAAGCACAATAGTAACTCTTAACAGTAAATCGCTTAACACCGCAATGTTTGTTCACGCGCAGTGACGTCGAACAAACAAGAGTCGAGTTGTGTGCGCGTGAGTCCCGATCTCACGCTCCCGGCTCCGGTGGCGGATGAAGCTTTCTCAATTAACGCCCCAACGCGACGGAACTGGTGCGCACCGTTAGGGAGCCGGCGTCAAACACAAGAGGCTCATCAAAGCGCCGCGGTCGCCATCAATTATGACACCGCCAATTATCAGCCCTCCTCTGTTTATCACAAAAGAATATTGCTAGCTCATATAAATAATACATTCCGATGGAGAACCGCTTAGGTTATCTTTCAGTCAACTATGCTTCCTGGAAGCAAACTATTGAGATAAGTTATTGGAATAAATCACGACATAACCGCATCTCGCGAGATAAAGAAATAGCTTGCGGTCGATAGAAAGGTTTATGTGGTGTAGTTACGGAAGTTCCAGGAAGAGATTACGAACGTAACACTGTCAAGGATCCACCAATACAATTATGTCAGTGTAGCCGTTTGGCTGTCCTCTAGCGAATTATACGGATCACAGAGCTGACACAGTGGGATTTTGGGGAACATGTATTCGGAGATTATACACGTCATGCGCATCCTGCTACAAAACCGTCCTCACACATCACAACGTATTTATTATAAAGCTACATAGAGAAATAAGGACGCATCTAAATGTTTTAATAACATTAATTTCCTAAGTAGTGTGCACACATTCATACATAAAACGGAGCTTATTTCGCAGATGGCGACAAGGCGGCCTGGAGTAAATTCTATTAGAGGGAGCGAACGAGACACCGGCAGGCCTTTCCACTTAGGGGTTTTTCCGTCGACCGGCGTCGTCGCCTTCAGTTCCCTCGTGTTCTATCAATACATTACTTGCTTGTGCCAATTCCTTTATCGTCGCAATTATTTTCGAAAATGTTTCAAAATCTAATTCTGCTCAGACATCAGACTCGGTCCAAACGTGACTTTCTTTGCAAATATAGAAATTCTATACAAGATTTTTCGCAAGCGAGCGTCGAATGGTCAGCGGCGTGATTGAATTTTTAAATTTATTCTTTTGAAAAGTCATTGGAGGTGGCGACAGTACGGAAGTCGGCTATATTTCAGAGCAAATCCTCGGTAGCTTACATATCAGGGGTGTGCGTGGATATTTCCTGAAGGGAAAATCTCGCGTATAAATAATATTCGAGTGTAGACGCAGGTTGTGAGCAGCGCGGCGCATTTCCATAATTCTGCTCGTTACCACCGCGCCGAGGCCACAGCCGCCGGCTTGCGATCTTATCTGTTCTTTTCGTTGGATACGTAAATAAAATTAATTAAACGCCTTTGAGTAGAATTGGTGCGGTTTCTTTAATTTGATATGAGTATGCAATGAAATCTAATTAGATGTCTGTTCTCAATAAAGAACCTTCAAATCTTGTTAAAATTACAGAACACTCCGCTTGCGCACGGATTTCATATAACTCTTGAAATATTTTCATAACTTGGGATATCTTTATTAATCATCGATCATCATCCGCTCGTTTCTGAATAAATAATCCATTGTTGAATGTCTTATTACGAAAACCTTACTCATATAGGTATACTCGAAATAAAAGCAGAGTTACTTAATAATATTTAAAAACTTTGAAAAACGATGACAGATGAGAATCCAAAGTGTAATAATCGAAGTGGTTGTATATAGCAGATATGGGGCTGTGCCGGGCCGTGGCACCACAATCCATACATAATTAATATCGGGCAGGACAACTGGACCGGGCCGGGCTCGCCCCATTAGCATAGCTAGCCGGTGTACTGCGCGCCCTTGCTCAATGGCGCATGTCCGAGACGCGCGAAATATGCACTACTGCTTACTATGCATTTGTTGCATATAAGTCAAACTGCATTCTGCAGAATCCGACATCTATTTGCTGCCATTAGATGGAGTACCATCTGTCTGAGTCACATTTCCTGAATAATTGATGTGAGCTCAACATAAAAACTTTTATTCTTTTATTATGAATTGCAACAAATGTGATGCTTCGGGATAATGTAGAACATAATGTATTTTTATTCACTCAGTCCTCATTACTCGCAGGTTAGACGTGGGTTTCATTAAAACGCTTCTCTTGTTCGTCGGACGCTGAATGAGACAGAAGCGACGAGCAAGTTTAATCTAAAGAGCGCGCAGAATATAAAAAAAACCTATCCGAGTCGCGTGTCACCCCTAATCGCGATGGTTGCATTCACATACACGCACACTGTATATTAGTAACCGTTTCCGTAGAAAATATCACGTGATGCATTTAAATACGCTGATGCAGTATCGATTACGTTTCGCCAAGCTTTATCGTGATTAAAAGAGTTCCATTTAGTATAGGAGTGCGGTTGTCTATGAGATTTCAGTTAGAGCGGAGCCATCAAGGCGGTGCAACTATAAAGTTTTTAATTAAACGCGCCAGCCGAGGCGGTGAGGGCTTAACGACCGCATTTTTCTAGATTCCCTTCGCGCGTTCTACTCCCGGGAAATATCTTGGCACTGCACGAATAATTGCACAAATTAATAATACGAAATCGGGAGACGAGACGAGGGCTGCGAGGCGATTCTTTTCATCTGCGAAAGTGGATTACATTAGCATAGGTACATAGTGAACGATTTTAAAAGTTTGAAGAGAGCTTAATGGTGGCAGAATTAGTCGTCATAAAATGTCTTTTGAGCAGTGCAAAGGTAATCTAATAGTTTTTGTGGCGCCAGCCGTTTGTACGGAGTGCGGGGCTGGAAGTTGGTAGCACTTGAGAGTTTTAATTGATTTACGGCAGGTGGAAGTGGGCGTATTCTCTCTCGGTTGTGAGACTCAGCGGCGCTGTCTCGGCGAGCATGAGCTGGTCTCGGAGGAGCTCACGACTCGAGTTTGTTTTAAAGTCGTATTTATCGGCGCGCACAGTCCGAGCTCGGCCGCAATCAACCGCTTCTGTTTACTAAACTGCTGGGCAAACGGTCCGACTTCATCCGCCTCCGGATTTGTTATAGCATAATTTCTCTCATTTATATAAAGCACTAAACTATAACAAAGTGTTTATTGTTCCGTCAAGTTTCACCTTGCATTAACTGGCATAAATACATCTTATACAGCCATAGCTGATGGTGTGCTAATGGAAAAAGTTGTATACTTTGGACGAGATATCCATTAAGAAGTTTCCATTAAGTATTCGATCATAAAAAGAACTATCGTATAATAAAATTATCCTAGGAAGCGTAGTACACCGGCACGCGTACCAGTGCGAAAGCTAATAAAAATAAAATCGTATTTGCTGGTGCAATGTTCTACACACTTGTGCGGGAACTTTGAAGTTAAAATAAAAGTGCAGCTCGTCAAACATTAATGTCATGGTGCAAAGCCGGTGCGCTCGTGATATTTTTCACATGCTGACATTTTGCGACGACACCGCTAAGCCTCAAAGCGTACAGGACCAAAAAAACATGGCGACAGGTGCTTCTCGTATTCTATATCATAACATCACTCCTCTATTCCCTGAAAGGTTGGGCAGGAGTGCACCGCCACATTTCGCCCAGTTATGTTTAAGTCCCATATGATGTCTATGATGCCCATGGTTGTCTATGTTGTATGATTATTTCTGGAGGAACATTTGTTCCTAAAACACAGGCGCTTGGTCTAGTATAGGAGGCAGCAGTTCGCCCTTGTTTTTGACTCCTTGGTACAACATTTATTATTTTAATAACTGTGTAATGAATTATTTTAAAGTAAATGTACAAAATATTTTCTTTTTTAAATATGTATATATATATATAGTAGAGGGCGAGCATGCTGGTCCTGCTCATAGGGCAATATTTAGTGTAGACAAAATCAAACAAAAGCAATACAATAATAAAATTATTGTATTGCTTTTTTTTCATTATAAGAAATTGGCTCACACACTATTCCGTTGTAGTTGAAGTAGGTAATTTACCTATGTTTGCAATATTTGTAAGTCTTTTTTTTTTTTTTTTTTTTTTTTATTGTATATAGGCTCGCGCTTGACCACTATCTCACCTGATGGTAAGCGATGATGTGGTCGACGGTGAAGCACGCTTGCCTAGAAGTAACCTATTCACTCTTGACTTAAAGACCCCTAGATTGTAGCTATCGGGAAACACAGACTCCGGCAGGGAATTCCACTCCTTAGCTGTACGCATAATAAAAGTGTCCCCAAAACGTTTTGTGCGTATGGGTGGGATGTCCACCATGTACCGATGACGCATCGCCGTGCGTCTGGTTGTCCGATGATGGAACGGGCTGGGCGGAATTAAATCCTGCAATTCCATCGCACACTCCCCGAAATGTAACCGATAAAAAACCGACAAGCTGGCAACTCGGCGACGATGTTCAAGGCTCTGGAGCTTTGATTTGACCAGTGCCTCATTGCCGATAAGTCTCTTGGCCCGCTTTTCGATCAACTCTAGTGCATCAAGCTGGTATTTGGCAGAACCGTCCCAGAGGTGAGAACAGTACTCCATGCACGATCGAACTTGCACTTGATACAAGTTGAGCAGCTGTTCCGGCGTGAAGTACTTTCTCACCTTCGCAAGGATCCCCAACTTTTTGGAAGCCAGCTGAGCCTTTGCCTCAATGTAAGGCCCAAAATTGAGAGTCGATGTCAACGTAACGCCAAGAAGCTCAAGATGGTCCGTTATTGGCACGGTTACATCACGAAAAGTTGGAGCCGGGTGAAATTGGCTCTTTTTAGCGGAAAAAAGACACGCCTGGGTTTTAGTAGCATTAAACTTGACCAGATTGGCATCACCCCATTCGGAGACTGCCTGCAAGGACAAGTTCAAGCGCTCCACCATGGCCTCACGAAGAGACTGGATCTGTGGCCCGGTAGCCCGTGCGTTGGACAAGTATCTCTCAGCAACAGTGCTGTCGTCTGCATACCCAAAGGTGCCGGGTTTAAGCAGATCGTTAATGTGCAACAAGAACAATGTTGCTGAGAGGACCGACCCCTGAGGGACCCCGGCATTAATATCCAGTTGGTCCGACGAGCAGCCATCAATAACTACTCGAATGGACCGATCTCTCAAGAAGTCTGCGATCCAATCACACAGACCACCGGGCAGACCGAATGAAGGAAGCTTACCGATAAGGCTTTCGTGCCAGACCCTATCGAAAGCCTTCGAGATGTCGAGGGAAACGGCAAGCGCTTCCCCGTGCCTCTCGATGGCCTCACTCCATATGTGAATGGCATACGCTAGAAGATCCCCAGTAGACCGATTTCGGCGGAAGCCGTACTGGCGGTCGCTAAGGATATCGTTACCTTCTAGGTATGCCAGGAGCTTAGTGTTTAGTACACGCTCCATACTCTTACAGAGTCTATGAGCACCACGAAGTCTGTGAGCACCACGTTCCTATCCTATTTATCAAATGAATGAATTTACCTGTTAGTGCTTGAAATACTTTATGTCTATACGTAGTATAGTATTTAGTCTGGGTGCATCGTCCACACGTAGATATACGAATTAAAACACTCTATTTTTAAAAGAGTAAGTTTGGAGTCTCTTGTCCTTTCTTCTCCATAACAAGCTACTTTTCCAAATGGACGGTAGAATCAATTATTATTACTGCACAAAGGGCCACAAATCTAGCTAGACTCCGAATTTCCATTGTGGAATTCCTTGTGAATAAATCCAATAACACTTTGCCCATGCACATTAACTAGGCCGTTTGTCTATCGGTGATTTTCTATATTGACAATTGTGATTTCGTAGACTAAACTGACAGCTGCCAACGACCTTATTTTTTTTTTAATGTTGCAAGTGCGGAGCAGTGTTGTGGGTAGGCCCAATCATAAGTGATTCATCAAATCGATGTTACATGACTCCTCAATTAAGTTTTACTAATCGGTGTAAATAAATGTTTTATGAAAATAAACCTCATATTTATTATATCTTACAGTTTCTTTTTTATTTTTTTATTAAAGAATACATTGCCCCACACTAGGAATTTCTTCCCGTCTCGTGGGTGCGTTTACAAACATATGAACTCACAATCACAACACCTAGAGCCGGAACAACACAATCTGTAAGTCATACAAATATTTGTTCCGCGCGGGAATCGATCCCGCGACACGCAGCGCAGCAGTCAATCGCTCAACCACTGCGCCAACCGTGCGCCCCAACAGTATTATGACACAGTTCATAAAATTTTATTGTAATTAATAAAAAAGCAACAATCAACGTCTGCCATAAATGAATAGAAATTAAAAACCTAAGGGCCGCTAGTGTAATAACAAATGTATTTTGTTGCCGTGAAACAGTTCCATTTTCTATCTACTTCGATTTCGATCGCTTCGTATTACTCAGGATACGACACTATTTTTATGTAAAGATAAAGTGGCAAGCTCCCAAAAGTCAGTCTAAGAAATTAAAAAATTAATTAAAGAAGCAGAAATTTATCTAAATTTTATAGTATATATATCGTGATGAATACTAATTAGTGATGGATGTATATTGCTATGGATATTCGCTTGAGGTAATTAATGTTATGAATAATGATAGCTATTTACTGCGTATCATTAGTCTAGCAAGTGCAGCTTTGGTTATTGGATTCCAGTTCCATGTTAGGCAAAAAGTTATTCTAAGATATTTTGTATTCGGCATTGCAACGTGTGATTTATTTATAAGGGTATGCTTCCCCGATAAAGTAAAGTTCAGGAGGGCGAGCACAGCCTACTGTGACAGGCTTGAGTCACACAATTTATCACAGTTTGGGAGCAAAAACCGTGATAAAATGCGTGACTCAAGCCTATCAGAGGCCGTGCTCGCCCGGCTGGGTGATAAAATTATTTGCTAACAATCCTACATTCCTACCCATTTATACTTCTGTATATTTACTCTTAGGGAACGGCAATAAATACACTATACCTCTTTCTCCTATTATCTATTTACAGAAATAACAACAAAACCCCCAAATTTCCAATGAAACGTGAAACGAGATCTTAAAATTACGAAGCCGAAAATATAATATTTAAGTATTAAAGTAACGGGCGGGGTTCGCATATTAATGAGCCATGATACAATGGTCTGAAATATACGGTTTGTGACCACCCCTAGCATGAATCAGGCGAGCCAAATGTTATTGCTGCGTTCCGGCTGTGTCAGTAATGCGACTATCTAGGGTTGTTACACATAACATCACGTTGATAAGAAGAAGGGTTGAGAGCAGAGCTACTGAGAAATTCAAAACGAAAAACCTAATAAAACTGCCCGGGAATCGTCTTCAGTACATCTTGTTCAGTAGTAGCGCTAGTCTGGTTCTAAAGTCACCGCCACATAACAAAGATATAAAAGTCGTTACAACCTGTCTACCAATGTATTTAAATATTTCAAAACGATACAAAAAAAATGTGAAGGCAGTGTCGCTAACACGATCAAACAAACGTATCGTGGTAATGGGTTTCCTAGACCCTTCAACTTGTCAATCAGTAATGAGTTAATATCTCATAAACGCGTGGAACGATTCATGATTAAAACGGATAAAAAATATATTTAAAAACAACAAAAAAAACCTGACTGCTTAAAAAGCGAACTAAAAAGACGTTAACAAGAAGAAAATCATGCTGTGTAGTCGGAGGATACATCTAGTTTTGGTCATCCAGCTCGCGCATATGTATCCTGCGACTGCACTGCTTTTTTTATTTACAACTTTTTAGTTATTCTTTTTTTGAATTAATTACTTTTAAACATATTAGTGTTTTATTTTTGTAATAACCTCGTTAGACCCTTTATTTTGAAACCCCACACGACAGGGTTCGAAAAAAAAAAAATTGGGCCTCCACAATATGGCGCCAAAAATGCGCCATTTTTCTATTTTCCAATTTTAATGTAGCCAGTGACACTCGCAGGGTTAAGACGAATCGATTGACGTAAGAATCATCAACATCGGCCAACGCTTTTGGTCTCTAGAACGCCACATAGGAACAAACATACATACATAGACTGATAAACACATTACCCTCCTTCGGCAGTCGGGTAAAAATAGTTCTATGCCTATACCTTTCATTTGAGACCAAAATTATTTACGTAATTTTATACTGTTTGGTGCTAGTCGGATCAATGACATTTATTTCTTTGTTATCTGGCGCAGACTTTAGGGTTGTTTGAAAGTCGCAAAAGCTTCACCCTTTAATTTTTACTATCGCCGGCTTCCGGTGATACCAAATCCCTCGCTTTGACGTGCCAAGGAGCTGTTCTTTTAAAAAGTTCTCAAAGAAATAATTTGTATTGTTTTTGTTTAGAACATTTTAAAGCTGTCGGAATTTTCCTCGTTAGTAACAAAACGGGTAGGGTTGCCGATGCGATATTGTATCGCAACCCTTTTAAAGGGATCATTTGGACTGTATAAGTGTGCACCCTTTCACCACCATTATTACAAAAGACCATAAAATGAATGTATTCGTTGTTTGTTCGTGATACGTTATGTAAATGTTTCAACACAAAGAGGCTAGATTTTATACGTGAATTAGTTTAAAATGTCTCAGTTTATGATAAAACTGTTCTGTGAATATTTTACGTGGTTAACATCGCAGTTCGATTGCCAATAATCGCCCACGAGGTTTATTATTGTAACAACAAATATCAGAAGTTATAATAAGTTTATACTCGACTCATTTCCATTCGATTCCTATGTCGATTGCAGAGTGTATCTCTTTGTACTATGCACGTGTAATCTACTGTTGAATTATTAACACGTGCACTAATGACACATGCTATGTTTGTAAGTTTATCTAATTGTGTACGTGTTAGCTTCTAACACTCAATTTCGGATTCAAGAATTTGGAGTCGAATACTCATTTGGCCTTTAATCTATAAAGCTCACAAACTTTGACATAATAGTAGATTTTGACACGTTCTTAACACCCAATTTTTCAGAAACCAGCCCTAAGAACCCTTCAACGGTGAAACCTGGATCAGGGATGAAACCAAAAAATACAAATGCCAAATCAGAGGCAGATAAGTACCTACATATCATTATTTCGTATTAAAAATTATAATTGCCTACTAATAATAACGAAATTAAAAGTACCATGTGGGCGCCATTACAATTTACTCAGTAAACATGAAGGGTAAACTACCTACCTAATAAAATATTTGAAGGTTATCCTAATATTTGAACGAAATCGGCTAATAAGCAAAATTCAATCAGACCTACCTATGCTTACAACAATTTCAACTTCAACTGGAAAACTATCGTGTTACCCACGAAAGTTTTCCAGTGAAATTCATCAGAATATCTGCGATATTTGGCAAGCCGTGTGTTTTGCAGTATCCTAGCATAGTAATCTTCGATTAAAATATAATGCTCCCTAGTTAGGTAGATTTTAGAGCTCCTTTTACATCATGTAATCACCACCTCGTTGCTTCGCGGTATATAGTTATGGAAATATTATGGCTGGTAATTCATAAAGTTGAAACAGCAGTAATGTCACCGGATTATTGCAAACACCGTTAGTTTGTAATTAATCTTGCGAAATTGTAAATTCTCGAGATGTTGTGAACAGATAATTTCAAATACAATAAATCCCATCCAAATTAGACGATTTAAAATATACTTGCGATATATTGAGAAGAAAGAGTTTACAATATCACGAGTGAGAGTTTATAATATGGATTTATTACACACTTACGATGCTTGCAATAATCCAGTGACAGAAACATAATGAAATTATTACTTATAAAATGTGACTCACCTCTTAATATCTGGTAGAGGAAGACTTTGATATGGTCGGCGGAGAGATGTTGCGGTGACACGATGATCTTGTGCAGGTCGCTCTGCAGCAGCTCGGTGATCACGTAACTGATATGGACTGGTCAAGGAAATTTTTGTGCGGAGATGTTGAAGGCAAAAATAAGAAATACCAATACAAATATAACCCGAAGTAGATAAACTTAGGTTTAGGTATAAGAAATCAGAACTATTAATATCATTAGCTCTTAAATCACACTACAGCGCAGAGTTTAACTCTAAGAAGATATTGTATTTCAGAATGTAAATGATTAAGATTTTAGCCAAAAACTTAGTTGAAACATGAATCTTTTTCAAGACAAAAAGCAGATTACTCTATCTACCTAAAGACAGGGCTTAAGTAAACGTTTGCGTTCGATATTCCGAAATTCCATGCGAAGACGCGTGACTGGCACTAGGCGTTATTCAACGGTCCAAAAGGGTAGCTTCAGAACGTCCTTCCACCCGCATGCCTGCCGGAGGACCGGTCCGTTGGACAGTCCGGCCGGTGCCGAGCCGTCTCGCCAGTTATCTCGCTTATCTGCAGCACGCCCCTCGTGACCATTATCAAAATTACAGACCGGCCGTGCTACGCTCTGCACACTTGTTGCGGACAAACTACATTACAACTTCAACGTTACGGGTGGAATTTCAACGAATTGTAATTTGGGAACGGACCCACTGTGTATTGAAGCTAAAGTCGAAAATGTTGCTCACATAACGTATGAATTTAAAGTCTAGATTAGATTATGACTCGTATTCCCTGAAGTGACTAAAGTTGAATATAATCCAATTAGCAAAACTGCTGCGTAAGATTATACAAACTCTTACACAAATTGTTTTAGAGTAATATCGGTACATAGCACTGGCTATAAAATTGTGTAAGTGGCAGTTATTTAATCCGTAGCGATGAATATTGTGGTCGTGAAGCACGAAGCGTCTTGAATAACGGCCATAAAGCCTACATTCGACCTTAGAGCTGACGCATTAACGCTGGTGCTGAACATATAGAAACTATCGTGGATATTAACTTATACAATATGTAGGCAGACGATACTCGTGGCATTCTACATTCCGCTACCGTGAACAGTAATTTGAAGTTGATACCTTATACAAAAGAAAAGATGTAAGATTATCTTGGGAACAACTTGATGGATTGGGATGACCTTTTCACGAATTCAGTGATGAATGTAGGTTATATTTAGTTGTAGACAGAAAAACACTTATTCTAACCAAGATTAGAACAAGAACATTTATCATTCAATTCGGCCAAACTGTTGCTGTATTTTTGTTTACAGCTACTTATCTACTGCTATTTCTTTTATGTTCCGATAATCTTGCAGGTATGTATAGCTTATGATTTATTTTAAGATACTTCAACTGACCTTTGGAGTTCACTATCCCTCATTGGTCGTAAGTTCTCCCATATTCTATGCGGTAAACCGCATCCCTCACTTAATCCGTGGGTTTTCGGAATCCAGCCTATGGTTCTACAACCGACTTTCTCTAACTATAAGTATTAAACCATTCTGCTTCTGTCAAAGACCTTTAAAGTCAGTCAACAACAAAGGAATTTACTCCCGTCTTGAAATATAGTTATCGTACCGTTGTGTTCATTGTCAGTTGGCGGTAATCTCTTGTCACTTCGTTAAGTGTTATTGTTGATGGCCTGTCTAGTCAGCACTACTATTCACGTCTATGATCAGTCGTTTGAAGATATTTTTGGCTTGCTTGTAACCTGCTTTGTTTCTGATGCCACTACACACGAAAACTCAACCTCTCGAAATTCCTACAATTGATGTTTAGACTTTTAGTCATTGACATTTTAAAGGACACGCGATAAGATAGGTCAGTATCAAATCGTAAACAGGGACATTATGAAACTTCTTGTTGAGTATATATCTGAAATACCCTCACTCTGTATGTAATGTTATGAGTCACGTGCATGGTATCCGAGCCTTGCTTTTAATATGAGTAAAAATAAAACAAAAAGCAAAGGCAAATGCTCACGTATTTCTATCGATCTCGTAGTAAAGCCAGAGAACCGTGCGCATAATAAAAGCGTGTCAAATGTTTGCAAGGATTGACGGGTACGTGCACACAAATAATTTAACTTGGAAAATTGAAGGTAGGTACTGTATTTTCTACCAGAGTAATTTCTACGTTATTTGTAAAAAGTAAGCCACATGCGAGTGAAGCAAGCTTTTGAGTCAATTAAGGGATCAAAATAGGGGGGATAGGCGACTGTCCACGTTTACCAGTATTATTAACGTCACGCGATCACCAATCACCCTGCCAAGTGCCGCTATTATGGTGTTATCTCCCCTAGGACCGGTCGTTGTAACGGTCGACGAGGGAGGCCTTAAACCCAGCATTGGGCATCTACGTAATCGCATAAATTCGAACAATGTACTAAGCGAGAACAATGAAAACATGTTTCTGTTAAAAAGTTTCGTCGTATTTCATCACAGTTCCAAAGTTTTTAGCACAATGTGTTTCGTTTATATTATTTACATTACAATAAGAACACAAATTATGGTACCTGATGAAGGAATTAATTTGTAAGTTGAACCTTTTACATATAGTTCGAAACTCGTTTTAATATCTTTTAAACTGGTCCAATTTTGGAGGAGGAAATAGGCGAGAGCCAAACCTCGAGTTATGACTTTTTACTTAGCAAATTCAGCCGGATTTCTGCGATCGCACTATCTCTTAAATGCTAGACATAGAATACCTTTTTAATATCGTTAGTGTGAGCTAGAAAAGCGATATACTCGACTACTAGTCCCCTATTACTTGGGGACCTAATGGCAACATTGGCAACCTCAATGAGGTGTGAATAGACGGCAAGTATGTAAGTACTTACCGTACTGGGAAGATTACAGCGTGAAGGTAATATTCGAGTAATAAGACAAATATGGTAGCCATCTGCGAACGGATGTTATTTAATTAGTACGCAGGCATGGACTAATATTACATGTAATATACTTCTTCGTAGTTAATAAAAATATTCTCTGTAGATTTTTTATTTTTATTTTCGTCTTTTTCACTAATTTCACCTACTTATGTATTTTTTAATTTGGGTACTATTAGTTTTCTTTACACGACACTATTCTATGCATAACCAGTTATAAGTGGTTACACCAAAGCTCATTTACCTTCAATCAATATAGTCAGTTAAAAAGACCAACAAAATTCATGAAATTAAGAAATATAAAGCGATATAGTTGGGGAAGGCCTATGTCCAGCAGTGGACGTCTTCCGGTTGATATGATGATGTTGAAACCGAAATACGCGAACTTCATTTCCTAGATTCATTTCCGTCATTTATTAGAAAAAGTTTGAAAATGGCGCCAGTGACTGAAAACTTGAAAGGGGGTGGAACGCATGTTACTAAAAGAGTTATGAACATAAATGAGGATGGATGGAGAGGAAGAGGAAAGCCAAAGAAAAGATGGATGGACTGTATGGGGAGTGATATGAAAGAAAAGGGAGTCAGTGATAGCGTGACGGGGGAGAGGACGGTATGGAAGAAGAAAACGTGTTGCGCCGACCCTAAGTTACATGGGACAAGGGCAGGAAGATGACGATGACCCGAACTTCATTTTCTCCCACACCAAGAGCCAGAGAGAGAGATGTCATTCGAAGGTACTAGTATAATAATGGGTACGATCAAAGAAATGGACCAAAAATATTTGAATGCAATCCCGGTCACGTACCGGGCTGCGGTCGCGTATCTAATCCGTTTCTATTCGATACCCCACCGAATCGAAACTGCGTCTTACCCTATCTATAGGAGAGACTAAAACGTGTGCCTATTATTACTGCGTTTATTATTTTGAGTTGAGGGTATATTGAATTGTTATTACGAAATAATAATACCAGTTTATTAATGCCCCTCTGAAGGGCAAAGGCGTCTTATTATTTTACTTTAAATACGGTTTGACGTAAATAGCATTAGAAACGCCTCAATACTATTGTAAAATAATTGTTTTCAGTACATTAAATTAAATATCCAGAACGAATTGGATACTAGAGCGAGTTGTATGAAAAATAGATTTCAACTGAATATTCTGAAATCACATAATGCTCTAACTACGTAATTCCAAAATCTTCAAATAATTGCTAAACTAATTATGGCAAAATTCATAGATATCAAAAACACTTAAAATACGAGTTCTACGAACAAATCATTATAATAAGACGCATAATAGCGCATCATTTATGTCAAATACTAAGATAATAACTATCGGAAAGTTGTGAGAAAAAAAATAATAGATTCATGAGAACGTAGTATTATTTTAGAAATTGAACTATGAATACGGACATAGAGCTCGGATGGGAGACGGCGGTATTACACAAAATTTCATAATAAAAATTGTCCATGATATTTTTGCCGTGCAGCGAAGACAAAATGAGTAAAATTAATATGTTTTCAATTTTTAACCATGTTTGAATAAATAATACTGGACACGTTAAATATTTCGTAACGTGATTGACTTCCATTCATACTTTTATTGATTTTGTAATCTTTCCTTGACATAGAAAACAGCGTACAATATGCGTAAAAGATTGTAAGATTTGGCATGCGTCGGCCTAGATAAAGTTGGAATCGAATTTACTATTGCCATATTCCCATTGAATTTTAAACACAGTTTTTGGCTATTCAAATATTTATCAAGGAAGTATACTGACTGAGATATCATAGTAAATAATGCTATCTAACTCACAAATGCACAAAGGAATATTCACGATCCTACTGATATTCAAATTCCTTTAAAATTAAAATCACTTGCCCGGCGACTCTTTACGACCTATTCTATTCATAACGGGCCCGAGAAATTCTGAGAGACATTACAACCAATTCTCCAATTTATGGCAAGAATAACTAAAGAATAAGTACTCCAACAAATTACGTATTCGCTTGCCATATCAATTTATTTTCGTGAGATTGTGAGTACAATAAGAATTGGCAACAACGGGAACGCTGGAGGAGCCGGCCCGGCTTGCCCAGGGGCTCACGAACGGTTTCGGGGCTACACCCCTGTGCCGGGACGGTAATTATTTACTGAGGGGCTGAGATTCCACCCCCGCGCCCGCCACCCCGCACATCCCCTTACCGCCCCATCAAACACGACACGCAGGATGCCGTATATGGAAGGATCCACTTTTACGATACGGGCTTTAGTTACGTTTTTCATAGTTCCACGAATTATTGTTGTGTTTTATTTGATTGAATGCGAAGTTAAATTCCAAATAGGAGTGTGACTAATACTGAAATACCGCAACAAGAAACTTTGTCAACTTCAGAAAATAGCGATAGAATGTACTGGCATTTTAAGTGTCAGCGAAAACCTTTCGCGGTCGCGATTTTTATTTGGTTTTTGTTCAAAGATTAGATAGCCGCAAGAAGTTCTGTAGACAGCTCTGTTATCGGATCAAAATAAATGGGTCAGTTTGTCCATTAATTTGTTGAACCTTCTAAAAACAGTTCTTGTTTACTTTCAACTGTATTATATTCCGGAACAACGAATGTAGACGGTATTTAGGGTAGACACACATGAAGCAACAGTGGAATACACTTGTGTTCATAAGGCGGAGAAGCATACATATAAATTGTGGACTGAAAGCCCGGATGTCGTGCAGCTGTGCACCCAAACCCGACAACCGAATACGTTTGTAGACACAAAAAACCCTATACAACACAAACTGGATCCCAAGTAAAAAAAAAAGATATTTATCCGAGCATCGATTAGTCAAACAACTCAGTTATCAGACATCTCTGTTCGCGACTGATAAATCATTATAACCCTAGGCATAACATTGAAAAGGCGTCACTGGAATATTGAAAAATTAATAAGCCGTAAAACGCTTTTGATCTGCTGCAAAATTACGTATTCATTAATTTGTTTTATTAAAATCCGTATGCGGATCCGTGTCACTAGCATCGGTGTTCACAGCATTAAATATTAAACGACACATTAAAATATGATGCAATCGATCTTTTTGATAACTGTGTTCACGATTATGGCCATTTTATGTTCTCTTTGTTTTTAAATTATAATGCGTGCGATTTCAATGATATTATACCACATTAATGCATTTTTGTAATTGTATGAACGTTTTATATCGATCATTCACCAAACTTGATTGCATACGCACGCTGCGCTTATAAAAGTGGTTTCTATCTCTTCTTTATGCGATTGAATTAACACAACTGCTGTTTTTGACGACCAATGTAGACAAAATAAACCCTTAAAAACAAAATGATAAAACAAAGCCGTTTGTTTAGCCAATCTTCAGAGCGGGCTATACGTCGTGGGCGTGAAACGTTCTACATGAAAAATAAATTTCAACATTTTCCGCAGACAAGTTTACCTTCAAACATTTTATGTTCTACAACAAAAACTCGCCTTTGTTTTGTGAAAATCAATAGAATAACTTATGATCGTCCTGCAGACGGTGCAAAAACATTTAAGGTGCATAACGAATCGTTCAGGTAATGTTCAGAAATGGCATTTGTGTGGTAACATTACACCATCGATGGTAATATTCACTAGGACGATACTTAAATGTTTCCTACTGCTTACAGAAGCGTTGAAATGGCCCGCTTATGCTGAATATGTTTCAGACATTGTTTCCTCCGCAGACCGGTAGGACTGAGAACTGAGCCCTACACAATGCACGCGGCGACGCTGCACTTCGGTGTCTCTCTCTTAATTGCCGTGTCTAATTTATGAATATTCTCTTCACATGCATATTATGTAGAACAAACCTAACTGTGTCGCAATTTCAAGCTCGCCATTATGTTTTCTCCTCATCCTTTTTACGGACAGGGAAGGTACAGATGTGACATTGATGGATCATCGACACCGGTTTATTGAACGAAACCGGTTGACACTAGTAGCCCGTCATATTTGCATAGAACGTACTCGAAATATGGAAAACGTTTTGTTCGTGACTAGACTATTTTTTTAAGATAGCAACATGCGAGAACATAGCTGTTAGTCGGAAAACAATTTGGTACATTTCTAAATTGGAGAAGAAACTTATTCAAAAATATTCGGGGACGAAGCGTGAATTTATCGCGAGATATTTCAGCTAAAATTGCACATGTCTGAAGACTGCAATGAGTTGATGACACGGAATGGAGAATATATAATCAGTGGTCAGTGCCCCTCGGAAGAGACGCAAGAAGTAAATCACGGATATTTAAGATGCGTCGAAAGACATCCAGCAATGTCGGTGCAAATGACCATTCCGAAGACAGTACGTGGAAAGGAGACGTTGATATATCGTTCTCAGTAATGTTTGCTGGACAAACGTACTGATCAGAATACATTTTACTCCATATGAAATGATGTGAAAGGCTTCTTTGTCAAGCATGAATGAGTTATGAGCTCTCTCCAAATACAAATGATAAAATTCTTCGGAACTCGAATTCTTAAAACTCTGGCTTAAGTCCACTGTAATATGATTAAAGATGACAACTGTGTTTGGTTGTGTTTGGTAGCTTAAGTTGGATTAATTCACAACTGTAATGAACAATTTACAATACAGAAGTGAAAACAGAACCTGTTAAGTCAATAACAAAGTAACATAGGAATAATAGATAACGTAGCTAAATGAATAAAGATGGTTTTTATTTGGGTTGGTGGAAACAAGAAATTGTAACAAAGAAATACACCCAAAATGGGGTCTGAATACAAAGTCGAGGCAACGAATTTCACGATATTTTAAGCTGAAGGATATTTCCGAGCATCGCGACCAGTAAATATAACAATCCTGTTTTATATTTAGTTTGTACTAACCGGGTAACAAATCAGTAATTCATGACAGCGTGAACTGGAAACGGTTACATAGAATTCAATATTTCTACAAGTTCCGTTGAACACAAGCAAATGTTAGAATGACAACTAAAAACTTGGTGAAATTAAAATTGAGAAACATTGTTCACACATTTTCTATTTTATCTCTATTCTCTAATCTTTCCACCACGAAATCCTATGAGGAAAACCGTGCGCCCGGATCAACGCAAACCCATGTTTCCACAAATCTTCCTTTAGCAAGTTTTGTGTGCACACAAAAATATATAGGAACACGATAAATAAGACAAGTTTGTGGTGTCGTTGAGTATGATTGGTGTCGTGCCTGATATTTGGGTTATTATGGGGGTAATCCAAGCGTCCTCTGTTCCCTGGGAGCGTACTACTTCGGCCACTATACATCAACGTCGCAGGGATCCGGGGACGTTTGCACCGCGTATCATCTGTCAACTGATACGAGTTGATCCCGTATGGGATGCCTACAATGGGTTTATTTGTTTTAAACATAGAGATAGTAACGATAGAGGTTTTGTGCTGTGATAAGACTTGGTTGTTGTTTTCAAAGGCCTTTTTTGGATTTGATATGTCGAAACTTTAGATCGTACTAGCGACGCGCCCCGGCTTCGCACGGGTTGTATAGGCTATTATGTCTAAATGTTTTTTCAGTCGTAAAGTCCTGTCAATCCCGACATCGGTTTGAGACCCGCGCTTAATTTCTTTTCGCGCGCGTTAGTTTTAATTTTGCAATAACTCCTAAGATATTAATTTAAATTATACTAGCTTTTACCCGCGGCTTCGCTCGCAGTGAAGCCATTATTATTATTTTTTAATAAAAAGTATCCTATGTTACTTCTAATACCTCCAAGAATATATGTACAAAGTTTCATGATGATCGGTTCAGTGGTTTTTGCGTGAAAGCGTAACAAACAAACTTACATTCAGATTTATAATATTAAATATGATTATGGTGTTAATGTGCATGAAATACGTATGGTAAATAACGTACTTAAGTTGATAAGGATTAATACTGTATCCGTCTAAATAGCTTTCCAATTACCGCATTGTACGTGACGATTTTTTTAGATATTAGAATAGGTATAGTAAGCTATTATTAAAAGATAAACATTTGACAACTCGGACTTTTCTGTAGACCTATGAAAGTGGAACAATTCCACCATCGTCAAATTCAACCTATTTACACAAAACCTTAATAAATTATACACCTATACCTTCCTCATGAGTCACTCTGTCTATTGGTGAAAACCTCATGAAAATCCGTTCAGTAATTTTTGAGTTTATCGTGAACAAACAGACAGACGCGGCAGGGGACTTAGTTTTATAATTACGTATGATGTAGTGATAGTAATATATACTTTACCCATTTACGTCATAATAGAGTTCAAGATAACATCGATTAGTATGAAAAAAACAAAAAATCTCAATTGTCTAACGACCCCCAAGCAATAAGAGATGTCAAGAATGTAGCCCCGCAAACATACAACGAAATTAGAAAATACCAGGAAAAATAATACCGAAAGCTTATAATTCAGTTTACCGACAAAATCATTACGGCAAAAGGAGGTCACGAAACACGAACTCACAATTAATGTTACACACGAATGTAAAGAAGAAATTCACATTATTTACTTTGCGTCCCCTGCGATTGTTAATCAAAACGGAAAAATATATATAATCATATTTCTGTGTGGTTTAATTTTAAATGAATATTGAAACACGTCGGGTAAGTTTGGGGCAAACACGCCAAGTAGACGTAAAAGCGGGCAAAGGTCGGACGTTGATGAATAGCGGCTTACGGACGGGAAGGCTGGACGGGCCGGACCGACCGACGACGGACGCAGGCCCGGGCGACCGGTCCGGCGCCGCGTCTAGTCACTCGTGTGTTGTTATTTTTGCCCGGACTCTGAAAGAGGTTTTACTAATCCACTGGGATCAGTGATGACACTTCCATGTCCAACTTTTTAAAGAGCTTAAGCTTAAATCGTAAGTAATGGAAGGCAGAAACACGAGGCAATACTTTGACAGCCTGAGGAAAGGAATTCTCGGAACGAATTTCTTCGATTTTGATTGAAAGCTTGGGAACTTATCTGTAAATATTTCGAATACAAGTTTAGATTTTGTCGCTTTTATATTGCGATAAACAAAATCCTTATTCAATACGCCTTTGTAACTCGTTTCCAAATATCTAGCTACAGTAGTCTCTTTACCGAAGGCGGACGAGCGGCGGGCGTCGGATTACACGATACTTTATTAAGAACAAGCCTCCGCGCCTATAAAGTGCTTGCTTCATATGCCGTCGATATTAATTCGACATGTCCTTCACTACCAACTTGTTCAAGCGAGATAAGCACATAAAATCACAAAGTTGGGGAAACTATGGGAACGCAGTGAACGCAAACATTTCGTCTAAACGCTGTCGTAAAAACAAATGTTGATAGTGAAACGAATGCGACTAATCCGGTGTATAATAAAAACTTCAAAGCACGCGATTCCGATGCGACGTGACGTCCGGTGGAACATGTTAACGCGGTAATAACACCATGATTAGTAAACAGCGTGAAGCTTCCCAATTATGTATCTGCATTAGCTTATTAGGCAAAGTTTCTAACAGAATCGTAAATGAAGCACGCCATTACCCGGCGGGAGGCGAACCGATCGCGGGACCCGACGAATTTCCGCCGCAGTTTCTTTATTCCTCTCACAAAGGGATTTGCTGCAGGATGCTAATCGACACAATGGAAATTAACTGGCTAAGAAAAAGGCCCACAATACAAATCTCATTTCCATTTATAAACAAGATAGAACGTATGTGAAAGCTTACTACAAGATACAAGGGTGACCTTAAAACTTTTCAGTGCAAACTTTCGCGAATGGAACAAAATTACGATCGGTTGAATACGACGGTGGATTTCTCCTCCGTCCTTGAATAGGCAAAGTAATTTGGAGGACTGTGAGAAATATGTTTATTTGAGTCTAAATATTTAGAGCATAACGTTCTGGTAAAACTTACTTAGAACGTTTTCCCTAAGAGTTTCTAAGTCGTGACTTTTACGAACAATAAATGCGAAGAGAAAGTGAATTTTGGCTTCATACGCTTATGCAAATTGAGAAAACTGGGATTACAAAAGTAACAGTAATTGTTTTGAATAACAGTTTGATAGTATATTGAATCTGTACAGTAATTAGATGACATATGTCACATACAGTTAACATAGTTGAGGCTGTGAAGCAGTAAATTGGTGGCGTAAGCTGTCGGTGACAAACATGCAGCAAGCATGCAACGCGTCCCGTGTATCTGAGCACACTCGCACATTAAGCGAACTGCGAGCTACACCACGATAATTCCGAGTAACGAAGTCTGCGCCACTGAAATATACCGTCCAACATTTCAAAACTTCCGCAACGATTCCGAAATGCACGAGGCAAAAATATAAAAACTTGCGTTGGTTAACGAACACAGGTGGCAGGTGGAGATTGAATGCGACATGATACTCTTCATTACCGTTACATGAATACATTTGCATTGCGAATGGGACGTCTGTTTTACGTAGAACTACAAAATTGGGAATACATTTAGCCGTGGCAGTGCATTTTTTAATGGATTTACCGCTTTGGGGTAGAAAAAAAGGTTGATTTGGGGAGCCGCAATACGGCAGCGTTTATCTAAAGCCTCGGGCAAGGTTCCAAGACGTCATCGAGACGGGGCCGCACAAGGGGCTACGCCAGCGCTGATCTCGAGCCTGCGAGCCAAGAAGGCTCTCGGTCACCCTGTGCCAAGTACCGCCAGCTTTGCGAACCCTTAGCGGTGTCTGCCACAAATTATTCCAAAACGTAAAAGAATTCGAATACTCTTTACTGACATGGATTGGAAGCTTGGACGTGACGTTAAAAATCATTGCAGCTACTTGGCAGAGTCTTTGCTATCGGTTTTCATACATAATCCAGTCTGTGAAACACCGCAGTAACCTTCAACATTAACAATATCTACGCTACCATTGCAGTCGTAGCATCGCGACGGCTGCAAAGAAATTATTGAGCATGTGAACACGGAGAGAACTAATTCTGAAGCGCGATTAATCATACAAGCGGGCACGTCAGTCGGGGAGCGCTAGTCTCCATGAATCGATGACTGATTAACTGTTTTGGGATTTTGTTTGGATGTAAGAGCGGACATGGTGCGCAATGAGTACGGAAGAGCTCGGGCTCGGGGGGAATGTCGACGTCATACAAAACAGTCCGGAGTTGTTGTTACTGCGGGCGCAAACACGAAACCCCTCTCAGTCCCACGAGATTACGAACGGAGCCGAAAGTAGCAGTTTTAACGTAATACGTATAACTTGATGCCATTACTAAGTCCGTCGGAAAATAAGAAAATAGATGGCAACTATTCAGAAAAACCTACTGTCCAGGACAAATGAGATGTCTAGGATATTAAATGTCCAATAGATAGGATTTTCCGAACAGTTTGATGTTAAAATGAGAATTCATCGTGCGAAAATTCTTGCGAAATCGGTAAATGCCCAGCTTATAATACTCCCAATATTTAATCACAATTGTGATAAAATTAATTACAACGCGCCGCGGGAACATTTTGAGATATGGACACACAGACGAAAACACAAATTGTGTCTTTAGATTGGTTGATAGATTAAGCCTTGGCTTAAGCATCTATAGGTACAGGCTAAGCTGACAGGATAAGTAACAAAAAGTAATGGTAAACAGAAGAGTACAAATTTAATCTAGGGTCTAGCCAGGGCTCGAGTTCCCGGGAGGGCGTTAGCGAAATTGCCAGAATACATTAACGGGAAGGGTCGCCCCCGCCCTATCTCAACAACCTGCAACTTAGCTACGACACAAAATCTCTCTGAATCGCAAATGTTAGTCGCATTACGGGTTTTCATACTTTTTATCGTTCTCATTCGTGTTCAAGTGTAATTAATATACTTCCTATTTTGCGTACACAATAAGAGCGTGTAGGTAGGTATTATGGCTGAGAGGCTATAATAAATCTCATAGTTATATCATTGAAAGACTTAATGAAGTCGTGAAAATATCATAAAGCAGTTATTTACGGCGAGATTCCTTTACCTTAAACGACGGAACAGTAAATAAAACCAAGGTTTAATGTTTCGCGAAGGTCTCCACGTTATGTTATATGCGTAACGTCATTTTTAGCATGCTTTTGTTGGCAGTTTGCATTGTTCTTTGTGTATTCCCGATAAGGTTGTTACAATGTGTATCACTTGTATGTTGAAGTAAAAAATTGACGAATATTTTGTACCACGACAGGTAAAGTAACAGTTGGCGTATCGCAAGGTTAAGTGCAAACCAGTTCGTTTTTCCAATCGTCAGGCGTGAAATTATGTTTAATACTTCTGGTAAACGCTTCAGAAAGCGGTTGAAAGAACCTCAAAATTCAAAGCGTCTATAAAATAAAAATTAAATTGCTCGGAATACTTTTGTAATGGCGTACGCACCGAGGAAGGCTCTAACACCAGGCAACAGATTTTACTGCGCATCCTACAAGTTTTAGTGCCGTTTTTATATGGACGTCAAATTTTTACGATTTTTGTTCAGTGCGCCTAGGCTTCCGAGGCGTCACGGTCCACACTGGCTCATTTTTCTCTGACCTATAACGCCTTTGAGTGCGTCTTTCAAAGGATAAATAAATAGCAGCAACGCTACATAAATAACGCTACCACGATGTACCATAAACATAAAACGTGTTACAGGTTACCGTACCCTTGACGATCCGACCAGCACACGACTCGTGAACCACACAAATACCATTTCGGGGAACTAGCTTTCATTTTATATTGGTACTTTTGGAATGCAAACATCCAGAAACCATTTATTAGATCAGGTACTCTTTCAAAGTCGGTAAGTGCTTAAGTTCTTTTTGTTTACTGAATTTTATTGGGTACATCAAAAGCATCGACATACGGGGTATCTACCTGCATATTAATAAGGTCATACTCATATTTCGATTATGAAATTGTTTGATGAAGTTTCGTGGCATGTTATTTATTTTGATTTGATTCGTTTTTACGCCCTCGGAATGAGTTAAATGAATTTTAAACATTTGATGATTGGAAACAGGAATATTTAGGACGCAAACAAAATATTTTCATTTAAAGAGGAATAACGATAAAACCTTTTATTTTACATTTCCATAAAACTGGTAGTAGACATACGTCATTGTAAACCAAAGGCAATATATCCAGCAATAATGTTTTGTCGAACGTTGAACTGCCCCCGAACCATGCACGGTAGAATCAATTTTTATTTTATGATTTGTTACTTTTAATTCTGACGTTCAAAAGTGCCGCTTTTTGACCCAGTTGAATAAATATATTTGACTTTGACTTTGACCATGACGTGTCAAAACTATCACCAAACGACTGTAAAAAAGGGACAGATGTATACAAGTCAAAATAACCTGTTCTAAGACCTTATGGTAAAAACTGACATGAGACATTCATGAATATGAAGAATCCCCATAATATATACATAAAATAATGGTATTTATACCTAACGTGATAAGCAGATTTATAAAGTGCTACTTAAACCCTTAATTGGTATAAAAGGATTGGAAGTTGATTAAAAGCAGTCATGTACAGCGAAAAGACCATCATCGTGGCCGTGCTGCAGTAAGCATTTCCCTCGAGTTTTTCAATTAGCGCGGGACAATAATCAGCTGACATTCTGTTTATCTTTCACTTTCAAATTAGTCGCAAATGGCAATAATTAGAGATAAGAGCATTATAAATTAATTTAAAGCGGTCTTAAACACGGACATGTGCGAAACTAAAACATATGGTGAGAACATGCACGGCGTAGCTCGTAATCCGAGTGGGGAGGCCCCACGCAGCAAAATTTCGAACAAACTATGGCGCGATATTTTCTCTAGACGACTTGGAATTGGCGTCGTTTGTTTGGGAGTTAAACTTGATGGTTTTACTTCAAATACCGTGATTGAGGAATTGAAAGTCTTAAAACTCAGTATGTTTAAAGATTTACTAGCTTCTGATAATAAATTAAATGAATAGCTGCATAATCACAATAGCTATAAAGACTAAGCTGAAGCTAAAATATATTCATGCTGGTGAAATTACTAGGATTTCCGTGTGCATATGCTTCGCTTCCGAATTTAAAACGATACCAGTATACGATTTGCTGGCAGACATGCAACATAAGAATTTGCAATTTCAAACTGTATAAAGCTCAGAAGCACTACACTGCTATCACAAGTCAAATGATGGCAACATAAGTTCCAAATTACTTTGAGGAATCTAATGTCGTATTGAAAGTTACAAATCGGATGAACACGTGACATTTCTATATATCATAATAGTACTTTATTCAAGTCATAAACTATCTGATAAGAATATATCGAAAAGCAATGAATGATACTGTGAGGGGGGAGCTCAAATAATAAGCAGAAATTAATTTTAACTTGTATTGAATCAACAACGTGCCTGCCCTCAGGCGGCTTTTACAGAAGTCCCCGCTAAACAAAAAACTACACGCGTTCGATATATTTCAAATATTCTGTATTCGATTTCCTTCCAAACTTATAAGTCGCCAGCTTTAGGTGTCAGCGGCCGAACAGGTTGCTTGTCCTATGTGGAAAGCCTCTACAATACCTAGATACAAAATCAAATGAACGCAGTGACATGAATGAAGTCATAAACATAACAGATACAGTATATTCTGCTCATAAAGTATTCAATAAGACACGATGCAAACCAGATGAAGCATAGAATTACATACATAACTTCACTAGTAGTAATAATAATCACTGACTCGACGATATTATTGACTATACGACAGACGACAACTGAGATAGATTCTGGTTATATATTGGGGTGAATAAACAGTAACACGTTAAAGAACGTACGGCTTGCTTCAACAAACTACCAGGACCAGGTCCTAAGCATGCAGTAGAAGCTCTAATGATTTTCTGGACTTTATTGCTAGCACTAGCCTTTCTTTTTATGAGACCGTTCACAAAAGCGCAGACGAAACCGAGTAAGCTGAGAAATATCACCGACACAATGAGCTCAGTGACTGCGGGATGTGAAAAGTAAGCAATCCGAAGTTTATGGTGTTCATTTTTACTGCGGATTGTAAATATTTCAAAATTACCGCCGCAACGCAACTCGATTTACTTACACAAATAACGCACCTGTTTTAAACATAATTTTGCACGTTGCTTTAAAAATCTCGATGTTGTAATGAATATTAAATATTTAAGGGCCCGAGTATGACAGGAACGGTTTGGCAACGGTTTTACGTTACCGTCTTTTGTATGCAAAATAAAAGCTTTGAACCTACAGCCAAAATCCATCGTCCTAAATCGTACGCATATCGGAAACAAGTTCGACTGCGGTCGATCGCAAACGGAACCTGAATAAAATTAAATTAAATCTCTCGTGAATAGAAAACAGTATCGGAGCAGGATCTAATATATTTGCGAGAAGTAAATAAAATTGAATCGATAGTCGTACATTACTAAGCATCCAGATGTCTAAGTAAATCGATCAGCCTCTCGAAGCACAAGTTTGCGAGTGTAGCCAAACATAAATTATATTATCGTACCTGTCTACTAGATATCAAGTCTCCGTTACGCGCCCATCCACTTTGGGAGCAAACAGAATTACTACAACTGACAAGGACATCACAAATATCCATTAGGATCTGTAGGCAGAAGATAAAACGGAACCTTAGTGGATATGTGACCAATTATAGCGGCATTATTACTAATATGGGCAAAGACATGCACCAAACAAAACGGGAAGAGCAAAGGACCAAAAATTCATGCATTACTATGAAATTCAAATTCTGGATGAATTGGGATGCAAAGATAAATAAACAACAAGCAATATAACAATAGAGCAAAGAGGTTTTAAAGAGAACTAAGCTAGAAAGCAGCTCTTAAAATCCGTAATGTGATAAAGCTAGGATGATGAAAACACAGATAAACAAACATTTACTAAATAAAAGAAGGCTCATCCGAGTTAAACAAAAAGATAAAACAATGAACAGATTACCGACTAAGTACTGAATAATAGCTCAGCTTGGCTTGAATACTGTTGATATCTGTGTTATTTAGAATAAAAACTGATCCTCACTTTAGATAAAAACCTAAACTTGCTGAACTAGAAACTCCAGCAATAACGTGCCCTGAAAAGCTTATAAAAGGCTGGCTAATCTGCGTATTATAGGTAAACAGATGATGGCTCTCCATCGATTGGGGAGCAATTAAGCGTGCCGGACGGGCGTTAACGGTGGTACGAGCCCGAATGCGACCGCCATAAACTGTGATCTGGTGATAAATTCTTAAATACTCATATAAATATTACACATGGCTGCGACGAAGTGCAATAAAACGTTAGTGTGGATATTATAGAGGGGATTATAGATATATTCGCATACGGAAAGAGATAATAAATAATAGAAATGTAGTATTGAAATAGGTCTTAACTTTCGATGCGGTCGTGTATAACTGTAAATCTAATTTTGCAGTAAAACGAGAAGTCACATTGTCACATTTTTGTTTCATTCGAATTCAGCAGGAAATATAACAAAATTCAAGCAAAACAAGTCTCGATCTAGTTCAATATATCCTCCGGTCATTGCAACGACCACTCTGATATTAAAGCTCGAACAATAAGCGAGGAAAAGCCAACGAAAACAGAATCCCGTACAGTGTACGGAACTCCCGGGCTTTAATAAGAAGTTATAGTCGACATAATGTTTGTTTAGGAAACATTAACATAGACGTGGAGGAAATAAACTCGTACAATTATTTTAAATGGCTGCAATTTTGAAGGCACTGGGAATACTGAACCTAATAAAAGTTACTGGAATTGTATGGAAAAGTTTATTAATGGAAAACCTTGGCTTATAATTTACAGAAGATATAAACGAGAAATATAATATGGGTGTTTGTGGGGAACTGTTAATACGAGTAGATACGGTTATGGTAGATAAACGACGGGCAGGTAGCAGGAAATAATTGACTAACCAAGTATGCCATAACGATGTTTTGGGTGGTAATTTCATTAATGGGCACAAGGACTTTTTGGTCCTAATGGTTCATAATGGAATCTGAAGAAACGCCTACCTTCGGGATCAAAGACTTTGTCTTTTCAATGTTTTCTTTTGTATCATCATGTTGAGGAAATGACATGGCACAGATCTTGCCAAATTTCTGCACCACGGCTCTATAAATTCTGAACAAAATTATCGTCCCACGCTCGAACATAAATTAGTATAAATCTTCGGATCTTCATTAATTAATACAATTTAAAACAAGACATTAATATTAGATTATTTAGATGTGTTTAACCTGCATGACCTTTTGATATAAATTTACTACTTTTAAAGAATCGCTACTGTCATATGTAATAGGCAAATTAAATAAATTATGAAATAAAACCGGTATAGCTGCATACATAGTAGTTGGCCTTAGAGTTGGATTTACGGTGTAAAGAAAAATTGCAGAAGAGAAGGGCATTAACTATGCTCGGGTTTGGAATTTGTAGCATTTTACAAAAAAGGTAAAACAGTGATTCACTACGAGCCTAGCAACGGATAATGACACTGAGCGTGCTAATACCGAAAATGTTGTTTAAATTGGTCCTATGTGACGAAAAGAACCTACAATGAGCACAGAAACAAATAAAAATTTAATAAAGATAAAACGGAATGCGTGGCAAGCAGAAAAGTGACTCACTCACTCCGAGCAACGAGTAAAGACGCAGTGTGCTTATAACGAAAATGTTGTTAAAATGGATCCAAAGTTACGAAAAGGAGCTACTATGAGCATATAAGTATAGCCTAAAGATCATCGTCACTCACCTGTGTACACCTAACAAACCAATAGTGGACACACTGGACACGAACCCCTTTGCTAAGCGTTCTGATAATTGCATTATGCCATCCCTTCGGCACTATGATCCGTTTAAGCGGTCTGTAGTACTTATACAGAGGCAGCCACGCACCAGCACACGACTCGTGAACCACACAAATACCATTTCGGGGAACTAGCTTTCATTTTATATTGGTACTTTTGGAATGCAAACATCCAGAAACCATTTATTAGATCAGGTACTCTTTCAAAGTCGGTAACGCTGCTTAAGTTCTTTCTGTTTACTGAATTTTTATTGAGTACATCAAAAGGATCAACATACGGGATATCTACCTGCATATTAATAAGGTCATACTCATATTTCGATTATGAAATTGTTTGATGAGGTTTCATGGCATGTTATTTATTTTGATTTGATTCGTTTTTACGCCCTCGAAATGAGTGAAATGAATTTTAAACATTTGATGATTGGAAACAGGAATATTTAGGACGCAAACAAAGAGGAATAACGATAAAAGCTTTTATTTTACAGAAGACATTTCCATAAAACTGGTAGTAGACATACGTCATTGTAAACCAAAGGCAATATATCCAGCAATAATGTTTTGTCGAACGTTGAACTGAACAAAAAGTGACATTCATGAGACATTCATAGCAATGAAGGATCACCATAATATATACATAAAATCACGTTATTTATACCTAACGTGGTAAGCAAATTTATAAAGTGCTACTTAAATCCTTAATTGGTAATAATTGGTGATAATTGCATTATGCCATCCCTTCGGCACTATGATCCGTTTTAGCGGTCTGTAGTACTTATACAGAGGCAGATTTTGATTAACAATGGAAGGCTTCATTCATTCAATTTAGTTTTGAAATGCAATTATTTTCAACGGATGTAATTGTTTAAGGGTGTTAATAAACAGGTTTGATTATATTTTTTATATTTTGGGTTTGATTTGATTTGTCGTTTAGAAACGGCAATAGCGGTCAATTTTCTTTTTTGAGATGAATATCAATGCAGACAATGAAAATAAGACGGTGTTTCGTCACGGATGTGTTTTGCTTAACCGAACGTATAATATGCATTCCAAACATTATTTTTATCAGATTAACTGAAGAATGTTGAAACCTGACTCATTATAGCCCACAGAAGAATAAAAAGAAGAGTTTTTATAATGAGGACCTTTGAGTGCCGAGTTACCGTCGCAGTCAAAGTTCAAGGATTCTTCTAAAATCACAGCGTTATTTATCTACATGTTTTTGGAATATCTTAATTATTGGATATATTTATAGGTTTGGCGATAAAATATATATCGTTGTTCAAACAATAAAAATCTAATCTTAACATTCGCCCGCAATTCGGAACAAAGCAAGGACACACGGTGCGCCGACACATCGACACCGAATCCTTGGAAGTGCTCTGACGTCACGCGTGTCAATGCTTCATCATAAGCACGTTGTGGGAGTGTACGACTGCACGTCTGTAAGTCCGTGTGTGAATCAGTGCAGACTCATGCTCCTACATCAATAAAACAGCACACGTTAAAACGCGCGACAGTTTCTCTCCACAGTAACGAAACGACTCTCAGGTGTCGACAAAGAGGCTTACCTGCGTACAAACGTCTGTATTCGCAAGATAGTTTGTAGAGTGCTCTATATACCTAGCTAGAATCATTTACAGCATACAATATTTACACAATACCATTGTTTCTGTAAATGACAGATGTGAGCTGTTTACCTGTGACCCTGGATTCGTAGTTGCCCTTAAAGCAAGGACAGCTACCGCAAGACCTAGATTTTCAATATGAACTTGACGTTAAAAATAATAAAAACTTGTTCTAAAACCACAAAAAAACGTAAACTAGTTATACGAAATATAAAAAGTAACGAGAATATAAGGCCAAGAACGTCAGAACCGTTCATAAAAGGCCTCGAACAAATAGGATAAAGCCCTTAATTTGAGCATTCATGGAGTACGACGAAACCTTTGAAACGTGCGTCGTGTGACGCGACGTGACCTATTGACTTTCAATCAATTCTCTTTCGTCCATTTATGAGAGCGTGGACTGGCGTGCCTAATAAAGTATAATAGATAACAGACAGACAGACGTCACTTGTGATTATTTCGGTAGATACCCTTGGCCGTGCGATTTCTTTTTACAAAGCGCCACATTTTGTGCGCACAAATAAGTCAAGAGAGAGATGAATATGTGATGTGTGTTACTATCGTAATTTATAGCACACGTCAGTTATAATGAATAGAGATTAAAGTTGAATAAACTGAAAATGAGTGACAAGGTGCGATAAAAGTTTCAGTAACTAACTCAGCAGCGAAACCTCTACGTGAAGTTGGTTTTTATGTCTGAGCTTAATTTTCGTTAAACTTTAGATCTGTGTAATGCACGTCTCTGTAGATTCTGTTCTCACCGTCTAGGTAATTAAGAGAATATATTAGGGCGGTGCAACAACAAAGAGGTTATCAATTGCTAAAGTATCGTCAATTATGTAAATACAGCATCCAAAATTACATTAAACCGCATCCCTATGTTCGTAAATAGGCGATAGCGTGTCTAGATAACAGTAATCTGGACAGCGATCTCACAATACAATAAAGTGGTAGTTAGCAGGGCGATATCGGCGCGAGAGCACGGGCGCCGTGACGCGGCGAGGTTAAATCGGGCCAGACGGCCCACGCAAAACCGCTAATTAGGAAGCGCACGCGCAAGGGCGCTGCACCGCGCAAGCAGCGCAAGCGACGCACACACCCGCTGAAACAAAGACAACCACCGCTGGACAAAAGAAACAACCATCCAAACAAAAGAAACTGCTCATATAACAAAAGAAATGGCCAGAGAACAAAAACAATGGCGTGGCGGAGGAAACGCGAGGAGTATGCCACCTTGTTGTTTTCAGGCACAAAGGGTGTTGTGTGAAATTATGTTTTGTTACGAATTCTGACGTGTCCGACACTGACGAGCGCCAAGAATTGTGTGTTTGCATTCTATTAGCCATAAAAAGAATTTATAGAAGAAACTTCCTTATGAGACGCTATAAATCTAACGGAACGAGTCAAGAAACTTTGACGTTGAAATTATTAAGGACAGGGAAAACGCGTCAATTCTAAACCGAGGAAGTTCAGACTAGAATATATGTTCAATACAAACTGTTACAATAGGGAACATCCGCGCGGAGCAAGAAATACTTTAGTTCGAATCTCCGCCGCTCGGTGCCAATTTTCCTTTTTTCCATTCTTTGTTTTCGGGCTGTTGAGTTTGTATGAAACGACGTTGGAATTCATTACTTGGGAGCCGTCATTTCAACTGTCATGTTTCATTGAGATGTGAATGTTTTAATCTGTCTCCGTCAACACTTGATGTACATGTGTAGATGAGGTGATTACAGGTAGCGTAATGTAAGGCTTCTGAGAACACGCATGCGAGTGACTGACTCAGCAATTGGTTATGTTAAGCCTCGCATTAAAAACCATGCTGGCTGGCGATTATCGTCATTATTTTGCCGTTGCACGCTTTATATTGCTTCTTAGTCATCTCGGACGATCCAGATATTATTATGTAGGCATGCGGATTTCATAAAGACACTGATTGAAATGATATATGGGCATGCGTTACCAGTAAACTAAAACCACTGTAATAACGGTAAGACATCATTGCCCAGTCCCATTATATGTATAGCCTAGTAAAAGCTTGCAAACAAAAGATACACCCTCTATTTCATGAAACTACCGACAATAAGACTACCTTTGTCTGACCCTTTGGCGACTGCGCGTCCCACGTCCTAGTTTCCGAATCCGAAGGAGTCTATCCGAAAGTCAAAGTGAGTAATAATACTGAGCACTAAGAACAAAGAGACGCAGTACATAGATGAGCTGCCACGGAAGCACTTATGTAGTTCTATTTCGGTGATGTGAAAGCTCCCAAATATCGTGGCGCGAATATAAACATCTCATCGAGTACTCCGATGGATCCTCGTTAGTTACTGCACGATTTCGGCACTTCGCCACTATCGGTTCTAAATACCGGGGAAATCAAACTGTTTGCTGGATTTAAAGTTATTTCATCGATAACTCTAGCAGACAGACATGTAGGTATAAAGATTACTTCGGAGTGGATTATCGGCCGATAATCAAATACTACAATGTCTATCAATTTGTATTACCAACTAAGTCATTAACAATCAAGGTAATTCTTTGAATAGACAAGGAAATAAATGTGTTGATGTCACGAAGATTAGTCAATAGTTTTTTTAACAGGATTTTCCGGGGCATTCCTCAATGCGCAACTATATTATTCCTCGAAGCGTAACCATCAGTTGCGCTCACAAATTCAAATTAGAAATATTATAATATGTTTATTCCTTAAATCGCAACCATGATGAAAAATAGAGAGAGGTATGATGGATTTATGAATGATATCGATAGTAGAACAGAAAGAATAGAAAACATTTGTTCGACAAAGACACAACACAACAACAACAATCACAAAGTAACGGAGAAGAATAGTAAAAAAAGTACAAACAAGGTTTAAGAATAATTCGCGAATTATTAATTTTAAATCCACTGTCCTGATTGTTTATTTATGAAAAAGGAGGGTTTTCTGTTTATTTCTGTTACCTTGGTACTTTTCAAAACAACTGTTATAATTCAATTGAATGAACCTGTATATATTTTTTACATCATTGACCAAAAGTTGCTTAAAGTTTTTAAACACTTAGTTCCAGTTAATTTCTGTTTACCTGGTAGCCCGTTTTTATAAATAAACTATTAGTTTCTTTAACAGTTGATTTAAAACTGTCTATCGAATCCATCATACCCCTCACTATTTTTCATCATGGTTGCGCTTTGAGGAATAAACATATAATATTTTAAATTTGAATTTGTGAGCGCAACTGATGGTTGCGCTTCGAGGAATAATTTAGTTACGCTTTGAAGAATACCCCGATTTGCCCGAAGAAGTTGATCAACAGACTATTTATGGAAAGATTTGATTGGAATAAATAATGTTGACTTATTTTTCTGCCTTACAGGTTTTATTTTTTAGGTAGGCAACATGACGATAGTGACTAACTATTTCACAGAATAAATATACTTACCTATTATATTGAATAAATAAATTAAAAATATATTCATTATTCGTATGATATTGTGAAATCCTCAATCTGTCGGTCTTCCTTTAAAAACTGCAGCTTTATTTCCTCCATTAATACCTGCTAGCTAGTGTAACTGGGTTCTAATTTTTTATGCTAAATTCCACCACCGTTTTCTCGTTTGCCTTTTATAATTCGTTTTGCTACCTAACGCTTATTTAATATGGCAGTTGGAACCGTTGAAATACTTTTTGTTACTGAAGGATCCAAATTAACAGCGAGAGAAAATATTTCAAGTATTTCCTGAGATAGTTGTAGATATGAGTCACTGAACACAGTGAGTTAGGGATAAAGCAGACATTATAATTTTTCTCAAGAATGTCAATAAAACCAGTCTTTTGTCCACGTCAAACATTCTCACGTGGTTATGGTTCATCAAGCAAGTTGGTACATTGTTATTCATTTAAACTTGACGATTATATCAAAGAAAAGTTTCTTGTATTACAACTTGTACAGAGTGTTTTTGTTTTACTATTGGCTTGAAACGAGGCAGCCAGGCAGCCAGCGCGGCGAGAGCCATTCGAATTTCAAAAAAACTTGAAGGGGAATAAATCGGTATAGGGTTGCACCGACGAGATATTGTGTTCCCGCCAGCTGACGCACAACGAACCCGAAAAATAATAAACGCTATTATGCCGCTAATTGCACTTTCCGAACACATTTGTCAGTGTTGATTCAAAACACATCTGCCATTCACAAATAGCCAATTAAAATCATATTGAAACATCTATTAATATAATTGCCCGACATTATTCAATAATATACGCCACCGTAAACCGTGAAGCCGCTGAGGAGTTTATTTTCTCTCGGCTCTATGGTTTATTTTGAAATTGGGTAAAATAATGACGTTTAAATATTCATGTTCTAAGCTGTCACAGGCCGTAGCCTACAAGAGTTTCGCTTTAGCTCTACGGCTAGATTTCATGTTTGAATTATTTCAGGTAATTTGAACATGTTAAACGGGACAGCTTAGACAGAGCTCTAACCTCCTAAATTGGGTATTTATCATTAATTGGAAGTCAGGGAAGCAGAACAAATGATTAATAATTTTAAAATTAGAAACTGAAATAGCATTATATTTAATGGAGAAAAATACAACTAACCCGTAAAGATTCCACCGAGCCATAAAAAATCACAATAGAGTAAGCGATATAAAATTTGAAACATAAAACCGACAGTTACTCGGTTGGATATTTATATGGCAGTTGAGAAAGATAAATTGCGGCTGTATCGACCTATGACGAAATTGGTAGTAACGCGAGACCCGCTGAAAATTGACGTCTAACACTTAGGAGATCAAACTCTCCTGTCATTCGATTTGACAGCGTGAAATTGAAGTACTCCCCGGCCGTAAAAAATGTATTATAATTAGTTGCTTTTCGGCGAAGTTTCGAACGTATGTAGCGGCTAAAAGATTGGGAGGGCAGGGTTCTTAATCACTTAGTTGGAAGGAGTTAAAATTAGTCACACGCAATAATAAATAATTGTATCAATACAAGACAGAAAATGAACGTTGAAAAGTTAATGAGACCCAACACCCTGTTAGCATGTCTCACGCCCTTGGCACGTCGTTATCTTCACGCAAATACGAATGTCAAATCATGTCAGTCGTGACAAATTACCGTAAGTACGGCACAAGAAAATCCGCAATAAATAATACGAATTCAAAACTTTCAATTCACCGCCATAAATCTAGGGTGCAGATAGAAATTCAACAAAGATAAAGTATCAAGCCGCTATAGCGCTGACAATTCAACGGTCGAAACTCAATAACGCTACAGCGAAGATAAAATATATAACACTGGACCGTTTGTTCGGCGCTTTAGCAGTTCCGGCGATTCTAAACAGAAATGCAATCGTGGAGGACTCACGTGTCAGGTCATTGCGCTTATGTTCACCGTTAAAACGATCCCGTCATACGATCGTTTACGGCAATACTTATTAAGTAACGCTACGCTATTTATACAGTAAAAAGGATACATTTCCTGGAAGAAATCGAGGCTAGGCGGCTGTAGGATGTCTAACGCCGATAAGACCTGCAAAGATAAAAGCACACATTAGTTGGGCGTCCAGTCCGCGACGTCGCTAATCCCCCATCAGCCCCTCGCTGACAAGTTATTACACAACACTATGGAACGGTTACTTGTTTCAATGCAAATACATGTTTATACGCGGACACAAACGCTCACCAGCCGCGAACAATACACGTTGATCAATAAAACACAGTGAAAATGAATAAATTATGAAGAGAGCGCACACCGCATTATAATTATTTCGTGATAATGTCCAATACCCTATTAACATAATAAAGAGGTCCGAGTCAGGTAAATTTATTGGTATCGAATCGTGTTATTATTGATAAATTGAAAATTTTCTTGGTATAATCACTAAGGGAGTAATTATAAAACGCAGGTGTGAATGTAGCTTCAATTAACATTCATAATGTAAGGCCTAGCAGCGGAAGGTCCTCTAATGAGAAATATAAAAACAAACGCGTCCATAAGGTGGTCCAATTTAGTCGTTGTTAATAAGTCTTCGTGGGAACAACTAGTTGAACAGAAGGCCGTTTTCAAAACAAACAAGTTTATTGAAATACGTAAAGTTGGTCAAGTTTTATATGTCAAAGAAATGGAGCGATCTGGCAATTGTTTATTAAGGACAAAAAGTCTTTGGTAGCAAAATATCGAAATAAAAATTTTGGGCTGGCATCTATAAAGGTTTTGCATATTATTATGTTTATGTTAACGGACACCTCCCGTTTTTATTTATAGAGGAAGTGTGTGGGACTTGCGACACTGGCTCCAGCCTCCAAGAAATCTAATATCAGAATCTAGGCAGCCACACATGCTCGTCTAGATTTAGCTATACTAGTAAGCAACTTTCTATACATTGTACTGGTATCATAATACGGTGAAACTCTCAGAACTACGCCAATAGTTTAAATATCTGAAGACAAAACTTCAAGCGTTCGTGAAATTTGTAAAATACTTGAACGCTACATAAGTTTCAATGTTTACGTGAACGTTGAGAGTTACTTTGTTGATTAAATAGATAGTCGAGCAAATATTTAGAATCGTGATAATAATAATCACAATCTTTATCCTGTTTTGGTACATAATTAAATATAAAGTTATGATTATTTAGTTGGAAATACGTGTATGGTCAAGTGATGAGGAGGCATGAAACGCATGTTGATAAAAAGAGTTATAAATATAAATGTGGATGGAAGGAGAGGGAGGGCACGGCCAAAGAAAAGATGGATGGACTGTGTGTGGATTGATATGAAAGAAAAGGGAGTCAGTGATAGCGTGACGGGACACAGGATGGTATGAAAGAGGCATGGTCGATGGAAAGAGGAAAACTTGTTGCGCGGACCCCAAGTAACATGGGACAAGGGCAATAAGATGATGACTTGGAAATACTAAAGCTATTAAGGCGTATATATTCCCCAATGTTAACGCAGTACTGTGCGCCCGCCCGCTCTTAAGACAGAATATCAATATTGAACCTCCTTTTGGACAGTTTTGTTTGCAAAATATTTTTTGATTTAGGTACAATCCTATTCCAGTTATGAAGAAATTCTAGTCTTCAAGTTTTCTGTGTAAAAATATTTTTAAACGTCGTTTTGGAGGTGTAGCCAAAAGTAGCGAAAAAATATCGTGTTGTATTTTTTTTATAGCTATACTATTAGTCACACGTTAAAACTATGTTTCACAAATCAAGTAAATAAATGTTTATTTTTTTTCAAACCTTCTAACTTAGCCGTTACTAAGGAGTATGCTTTAGAAAGTAACTGTTTTACGGCACTAAAGCGGTGGAGGCCCTTAATCCTATCAGGATCAGAACTATTCAGAACTAAAATAAATTACATAACATCATGCGTTTATTTCCCCAAAGGGTTGACCAGAGGTGCCCATAATACATCCACATTTCGTCAGTATTTATGTTTAAGTCCCACGTATGACGTAATAGGAGGCAGACGCGGATCCAGCCCTCAAAAAAGGTTGCGCTCACAGCCACCCGAAAATCAGTCAAGTGCGAGTCTGAGTATGAACTTGCTCATGATCGATATTGCATTTCTACAAAGGAGATGTAGACAACAAAATCTTCATCATATATTGTGTAAATATATGATGCCCTGATCATGATTTTGTTATTTTATTAAGGCATTGGATATAATTTATTATCAGCCTTTCGATCTCAATAAACTGAGTAAGTGTGACGTCACAAGTCTATTAGGGTTGTGGGCATGCCCATCGTGCCCGCAACGGTGGATCCGCGCTTGATAGGAGGCGACCATATTGCTATCGACCGGGCAAAAATATTTTATTGATAATCTCCTAGAAGAATGGACAAGCCAGCGGTCAATCTAAACCCAGATTTGTGTGCGATGGAAGTGCGTCGCGAAACAAATCACGTAGCTTTAGCGTTTGAAGTCATGTTCAACAAATTCTCACTAACAAGTGCCTAGTTAATCCAGGACAACCAATCAACTTCATTTACACGGATATAGACGTTTGCTCATAAAACGGCAAACTTTTCAAATTTCAATATCGACGTTATGCCGTGGTTTAGTTTATTACTAACGGGTAAATTCCTCTTATTAACCGTCAGAGATGTCATAATTGGAAATAAGTAAATAACCTATATAGAATACTAGAACTAGAACAATAGAGAATGGTCTAAACCATACCCGCATAAAATTGATTTTGTAAAAAGAGACAAAGCGACTGTGTGTGCGGTGCCAATCTCTTTTTTTGCATAATTTTTAAGTCTTTGGGCAGAACTCATCTATAGCGTGGAAAGACAGCTACTGGTCGCACAATCGTTTTATCTCTCTCAGTTTTCTGTTTGTATTCACTTCATACGTGAATCATCACCAGCCTTTTAATGTTCCCTCCTCCTTTTAAGAAAGAGAATGGTCCTTAATCCACCAGGCGGGCTCAGTGCGGATTGGTACGGTTTCATACATGAATAGGGAATGCTTATTGCTCAGTCCTTCTCTATGTCTTCTATAGACATTCTGTAATTGTCTTTCGGTAAATCCGTGTTCTCATTTCTGGGTTTTGTCGTGGCGCCTTTTGGCGCATTTCAATTGGCTAGAAAACCTCTTGTGATATAAGGTTTGAAATAATTCGTTTGATTGGTGTATCCTGCGTCAGGACACAAAACGACACAGAAATTTGCCCGTAGACTAATGCTTACGTTTTCGTGTTTGAAGAAGCAGAGCATCTTGAGCTCTCGGAAGACGCGCTTGGAGGAGACGAGCGACTGGAACACGTTGGGCAGTTTCTTGAGCGCCACCCGCCGGCCATCGCGAGGGTCTGTCACCGCCCTAAAACAAAGACAAAGAACATTTTAATATTCTGTTTCGCAAACTTAGTAACACAGTAGTTTCCAAACGGCACGGAAACGCGTTTGGCTCATAAAGTGATGGATTGGCCTACAATATCTTTAGACCGGGAGAAGTGGAGAGATGGAAGCCGAGGGGCCTTTTCCCTGCAGAGGAACAACATAGGCATACCTATAATAATATAAGTTTTGTAACATTGTAGTCAGTGTTATAATTCATTATACCTGATTACTCTTTGACCTAAAGAGTAAATAATGCAAAAGTAACTTCTAGGTACAGTTAAGGGTCAAAAGTGAAGTCACACTCGACTCTACCAACACAGCAACGGATTTCATTTTGTCATTATTGTTTCAATTTTTCACGGTTAGTAGGTGTAATCTGTAATTTCTATACAACATATTAAATCAATTGTGGTTTGGGCAGTAAGACTGCACTTTTGACCCTTGACTGTACCTAAGCGTGCTCTATCGTCAAACATATCATCGCTTATCATCAGTTGAGATAGTGGTCCAATGAGATCCAATCAATATAAAAAATAGTATTATTCATTAAAAAATCTTTTTTTAACACTATCTTTTTTCGTATTCTTCTCATCATTTGATTTCCATATAGTGGCAGTGCACAAAAAATAACTGGTCCACCATATTAGATTTAGAATGACGTCACTTAGCTAAACATGCATGCAAATTACACGTGTATGCAAAATTTCATCTTAATCGGTGGAGGATAACTGATTTAAAATTCAGTTGCGAGATATGACCCGAACACTTACATTAAAGCAACAAAAAAATATCAAAGTTGAAATTGGCTCTACGACTCATACAGTTAAATCAAAGATTTTAATGAGAATGATTTCTTCAATCAACAAGATCAACTGATGAAGTGGCCATAATATGTGCTTGCTAATTTAGGTTATGAAGATAATTTAAATATATACGTAGTTTCAATTAAATTGAGTACAAGGATGACATAAATATCATGGTCAGTATGATAATGAGCAGTTCTCATTCTCACTAAAGACTTATTACGTTTTGTTCGCAGTTTTTAACCTTTTTCCTGCAAAAACTGGTGTGGACTGAAAATGCTACCACTGCATCTTAATTTGTGGACTTTAGAGTACATAAGTAAAACCTATACAAATGCCAGCAAGAGACTTATAAAATATTAGTAAATTTTATATGTATTTTTATTCCCATCTCGACTCACCTCGCGGTTATGGGAATGCAAGGAAAACATACAATCGAAATTAAACCGTCATTTTATTTATACAACGAAATAATTTAATTCCCTTTGATAACGCTAACTACTGCAATACAAGCTATCGTGCATCAATATTTTTATACGTTTGGTTCAATACAGATATATACAACAATATAATGGCTTCGTTGAAATTGTTTGCAACACGTTGGCCGACACGTCGTTTCGGTAATACTACATCTGTTGATTAATTTACAAAATACAAAGACACGTTCATAAACATTAACATTCCGAAATTGCATTATCTGCCTATTATAGAAGGTCCGGTTTTCAACAATACTTGATTATCATAACAATACAGGTTACTGCAATGGTTTGAATACAGGTTACTTACAATATAAGTTTACCCAGTGGTTCGTGACACGTATTGACATAAGTATTGGAATCCGAAGTTCAAAATTAGCATAACAAAATGCTTGTCCCTCCCTAGAAGGTGCAACTGTCATCCATGTGCCTATAAAGATATTAAATAAAGTGTAGTACTGTATTTGAATTACTCATTCTTTATTTAACCTCTTGATAACGGTGGTTAGATTATTTGCTGCGTTCGAATTAAAGTTTTCTATTTCAATCCAAACAGCGACAGTGTTTTCGATGTAACAGCAAAGACCGTTCGAAAAGCTTTGGAACTCTGAATCCGTATCAAATATAATTACGCTAAAACTTGTTTGGACAAAAACCGCGCTTTGGAAATGCAATGTATTGTGGAGGCTGAGAGACGTACCCTCGCATTACGGAGTCCCGTTAGGTCTGCCCTTGTGATTATTATCGTTCGGAACGCCAGGCCCGATAATATCCGTCGCGAGGGAAATAGGGATGCCGACCGGCTCTGGGAGCAACGACCGAACCCTGGCGAGCTGGGCCCGGGAAACATTTGGAAGATTTCAAATTACGGATGTCACTGATTTATCGCCCGCTGAAATACACCAAATAGATGAGAATACGGAATACAAGCAATCGTTTAGTAGGTTTAATTTGATTCCTTTTGTCCACAACTAACATTTCGGGAGATTTTCGGTATTCTATTGTGGCATTTTTTATTCGCTTAAGTTGTGTGTACCTGACAATGATAAAGTGTACCGTTAAGTACTGTGTAAATTTATTCCGGTTGTTGTTATTTTAAAAGAAACTACTGCGCCGCGTTAATAACCTGTAGTTTGCAATTTATATGCAGCGGACTAATAAATAAACAGTTTAAATCATTCTTAACACTAACACAATAAAATAATTAACCTTCGATTAAGCATCTCATGTCACAAATGATCCCCGAACACAGCTGAACAACATTGTCAAAAATACTTCTCCAAAAATATTTACAAGCTTATTACGTTACGATAAACTCTACAATAAGCAATATTATTTTGAAATGCATACAGGGTGTTTTATTTATTCGGCAAGCTGTACAAGCATTGTAAACAAAGGCAGGAAGTATCCTCATTGAATGAAACAGTGGCCGCGACTGCGCGAGTAACTCACTTTTTATTTATGCCATAACAGTTCTGCAAGTTCAACAACATTTATATAGGAACTTTGACATGCGAAATCGGTGGAGCGAACATTCGTTGGGGGACATAAAGAAGCTCTTTTGTGGGCAATTTTTCGGGCTATTTATTGGCTGTGAAGCCCGATTGGAGCTATGTATTATGTACATTGACATACATTCTACCGATAGACAAGAACATTCATGAGAAAAATTTGTTCAAATGCTGGTGAGTTAAAACTAAAGTTCGCTGCAACGCTAAAATATTTATACTGTCTAATCAAACTATTAAAACATGCAGCGCTAGAACGCTTATAGATTTTAGTTTACTCACGATCAAATTGTCGTAGGCGCCATGAAATTCATGACTCTTACGCGTTTCGTTCAACATAGAGTAAAGTAAGGTGTGCGGATTGCAGTACAGTTAAGCCGAACAGAGTGAGTGTTCGGATCGCCAAATCTAGTGCGTAGTAGGTACATATATATCGATGGATATGTAGGTATATGGAACGGTGTCGGTAGATACTATTTAAGCGACTGACAAGTTACCAGAGGCTACAAGTGATATTCTATCAACGAAAGCGGCGCGATAGCGATTGGTAAAATGTCAAAAATGTATGGGATTACCAAGCGCTATCGAAATGGCACGTGACCAATCCCTTACATTTTGTCATTTCGACCAAGGATGTTGTGAATATCCGCATACACAAATGCGGAGCTTCTGCAGCGATTTGCATATCCGTATCCGCAATAATTATTGCGGATGTTGCTCAGGTTGCGCGACAAGAAACACACGTGCTTATTGACCAATAGGAAGATTTCGTTCGGTGTCAAGGTCCGACGCGTTGTTTATTGTGTAACTGAAACTATTATCACCTATTATCACGTAGATTATAGCAGCAGAGAGCCCAGCCAATGTTGCTACTAGCGAACAATTGTTCAGTTGCGCGGGTTCAATCTTTGAGCCAGACTTGATCCAGAAAAGGCGGCAATATTACTTTTTAAATATAATGCACCAATTATTAACTTGACTTTACTTTTACTTTAATTATTATCTTATTATTTCTCCACCCTTATAATTTCTTATGAAATATCTTATGATCCGCATTCGCATCCGCATCCGTAGATGTGAACCGTCAAATAACCGTATCCGCGGTTGTGTAAAAATCTATATCCGCAACATCCTTGATTTTGACACTCGTCATCGCTGACAGAATAATACTTTGTCTAGAGCCCGAGTTCACCCACCACGGTGATCGTTTTCGTATGTGCCTCATATAGCTGTGACGTCAGAGAAACGACGGGGGTCGTATAAAATCTCTCTCACCTTTACAGCCTCATATGACCATCGTATATTAAAAATATGCGTTCAAATCGTAATTTTATGGTTGACAGCACGACAAAACTCAACAAAGAGCAATTAAATATATGAGATATGGCTCTACAGGTCCTGGACGTGTTCTCTTTTATGGTTTTTGGCGATCATTTCGAACAGTAACAAATAATTTGTTCTTGACAAGCAGTCCCTGGGGCAACGCTCGCACTGTCCCAGTCGCAAAACAAATAATTCAGGCCTGTTTAACCTCCGTGAATTTCAAGTATTTGGAAAAAAATACGGGGAGAATGTAATGGTAAAATTTTAGGGACGAGTGGGTTGTACAAAGGGGTGAAGGGGTGGCAAGTAGATAGGTATTCGTAAACTAAGTAACGTGCGCATTAATTCTGGCGTTAAGTTGGTACAAGATACATTTTGCTTTGAACGTTTTCGGAAGTCTAGACGTTTTTACTACTAAAAATAAACTATTTCAGATTTATGTAGCGGCAGTATAACATATTACAGATTTCTGTGTTTATTGGATTCCGTATATAGAGTACTTTTGTGAATTATATTCGATTTACTTGTAAATGTTACCGCTGCATCAAAATACACAACAAAGTTAATTTTCAAACATCTAAAGGCCGGTTTCTAGATTGATAATTTAAAGTTATGAACGTGGCAAACCCTTCTTTTAATAACAATTTTTGACAGGATTCCAGGCTAAAGTAGAGTTTGACAATTGATCATAATCATCAGCCTTTTAATGTTCCCACTGCTGGGACACAGGCCTCCTCTCTGTAAGAGGGCATGGGCCTTAATCCACCACGCGGACCCAGTTGATCGCGCGGATCAGTGGACAGATGCGGGTTGGTGGATGTCACATGTCTTCGAATTTTTGGTTCTAGGACATGCCGGTTTTTCTGGCACAAGCAACTGAAAGAACACGGGTGGGTTTTAGTAAAAGTCTGACACGCCCTCGATCTTACAACACGTTGGCCCACCACTGTTCTTGTTTTGTTTTTAACCGACTTACCAAAAAGAAGGAGGTTCTATGTTCGACTTCATGTTTGTTTTTTTTTTTCTGTATGTTCACCGATATCTCTGTCAGTTGTGGACCGATTTTGAAAATTCTTTTTTGTTTGAAAGAGTATGTTTTGAAATTGGTCCCATTTTAATTTGGTGAAGATCTGATTAAGAACTTCGAAGATATACGACAGAACTCTTCAATAAATAACGGCAAATCTCTCGGGATTGCTGCAATCGCATATCTGTTTATTGTTTATACCATTTCATAACATAACATCACGCTAGTACGCTTTTAAGGGGTACGCAGATCTCTCATTTCACCGGTAATGTTCAAGTTTCATGATATTCGGGTTATCTATTCTGGCGTTAAGGTAACTTACTAGACAACTTGCCTATTAGGTAAGTAGGTACAACTAAAAAGTGAAAATAAAAACTTTTTTACAAAAAAATCCACCAACTTCCACAAAACTACAAAGTGAAAAATAACTTTATTTTTGGAAGTCGGTGTCCATAACGCAAAAAATATGGTACCTACGAAAGACACCGACTTCCAAAAATAAAGTTATTTTTCACTTCGTAGTTTTGTGGAAGTCGGTGGATTTTTTTGTAAAAAAGTTTTTATTGAGTTTATCAATTACAATACAATTACAAAAATAAATTCTACATCCAGAAATCGGGGATTAGTCTCAGCATGCTTCCATGTCACATCTAGATTTAATGCTAACTAATACTATTATTTAAATAATATAATTTACCAATTCACTAATTTGCAAAACTGAGCACATAATAAAATAACACAAACAGCGCTTAGTTAGCATAAAACTTATTTAGAATTCTTTCCACGAAAAACAGAATTAAGTAAAGTACCAAGACACAACCTTGCTAAAACAGTGCTTGTTTAAAACGAACCCCATTAACTATTTGGGTAAAAGTAATCAAGCAATAAAGGTTCAAGCAGTCTACCTCTAAAAGCTTCATTTACAGGTACTAGTTCACAACAGTAACTCGCTTCTGTTCAACTTTGACAGTAATTGAGCAAGTTGCTATTTAAAAAGTTACAAAAACTACTGCTGCTGCGAGTAAAAACAGATCTATAAAAGGTTATTAATTGCTCCCCCAGATACGGAATGGCGAACGTTAATTCTGGCAACGAACGTTAAGAATATTCTTCATGCGATTTCTATGTAGGGTTACCATTTGGAAAATTGAAAAAAAAAATTGACAAAACAATAAGATTAAAAAAAACGGATATCATAAATACAAAATTAAATAATGAATTCGGTAATCCCGTCGCCAAATGTTGTGGTAAGTATACCAACTTTTTACAGCTATTACAAACCAAATGGCTTCAACATGCAAACGATGATGCAGTAATGCACGCTTACGGACATTTTTAACAGATCATTTTGAACAGGGATACAACATTAATGAAACAAGCTTCGCTCGCGTAAAAACTGTTTGATCATCTCAAGGGAATACAAAATATCCTATGTCCTTCCCAGGCTCTGAAAATATCTGCATACCAAATTTCATCTAAACCGGTTAAGTACATCCAGACTTTACCTCTTTATAATATTAGTATACATAAACGGGCGGTAAAGCAAGCATCTGTCCGGATTTTTCATCCAGACGAAATCCGGACAGAACGCCAAATGTTCGGCCATATCCGGGCAAACCGGTCGGACGGTAACCCTAGTTATATAGCGGGTCTTTAATAGGTAAAGGTGTTAATAAAAACTTGACATTTATAACGGTTGAAAGTCTTGCATGTCTCTGTCATGTTGTTGGCAGTGAAAAGAGACGTCGATAGAGTTATCAAAAGTTAATTATAGACAATACCCGTTTCGTGTTCTTGTGCTGTCAAACAAAGAATAGAACAAGCGGTATTCTTTTAATGAAAAATTATGAAGACAATGACATATCACACATTCTAATCAAAAACCTACGTGCTGGTAATGCTGGTTTACATAATAAAGAGTATTCTATTTATCTAGCTTTCTCCAATTTTGTGACTTTGTATATTTATTTTCTTATTATTGTATGGCTCCCACTGGAACGCCTTGCAGCAATTACACCAATGGGAGCGCAAATTATTTCAGAATCTGCTGTATGCCTAATTGCCTTTTACTTACTTACTTACTGTACACAAAAACATAAAGACACAAATACAATAGGACAGCTTATGTACAAAGGCGAGCGTAACCCATAATTGGGTTCTCTTAAAACAAACCTCAGTTGCATTTTTGCATATGAGGAAAGTACATCCAAGTGCAAAACAAAATTTTATATGAGCAAAGTGCTCCTAATTTATTCCAACATTTTCAAATGTTATTGAACGACGCGCAACACTAGAAGATGAAGAAGGCTATTTATAACTTATCACATAATTCATACTTTCGTTTTATGGCATTTAGTAAGCATAACGACATTCTTTCTTTCGTTTTCATTAATTAAAACTCTTATTATATATATGTTTCATTAATTAAACATTAATTAAAATTACAGTTTTATCAGACATTATTTACCGAGTTAATGACTCTCATAAACAACCAGTTATAATGACCGTGGTCACAGTCATATTAGTTCTAACAACGGAATCCATTTCTGACATTTGTAACATATCGTCCGAACGGATTCGGAATAGGGCCTAAGTTAGACGATTACGTTGCGGTCGCCCGGTCATTCCGGAATCGCATTACTCACTGCCCCTCAAATATAAGACTGAGAATTTCCCTTCTGTTATAGAGCAACTACTCGTTATGTAGACATAGAGGTCTGTATTATGGTGCTACATGTGTTGGATCATTCGGTACCCTTCATGATGGTTGAGCTGAGTGGTGCCGATCCATGCGTCATGTTCGTGAACAGGCGTCATGAGTTGGGATTGGTGATAACTTAGCCGCCTCGGCCTGTTATTGTATTTTTTAAATTGTTTGTTACTCTAGACGATTTTACGTGCACGTCTTTTTACATCGTTCTCACATATATCTTTGTTATTTTACCGACTTCCCAAAAAAGAGGAGGTTCTATGTCCGACATTGTTTTTTTTTTTTGATCACCGATATCTCCATCAATTGTAGACTGATTTTGAAAATCCTTTTTTGTTTGAAAGAATATGTTCCGCAATTGGTCCCATTTTAATATGGTGAAGATCTGATGAAGAACTTCGAAGATATACAACAGAAATCTTCAATAAGTAACGATAAATCTCTCGGGATTGCTACAATCGCATGTCTGTTTATTGTTTATACCATTTCATAAAATAACATCACGCCAGTACGCTCTAAAGGGGTACGCATATCTCTCATTTCACCGATTATGTTCAAAATTCATGACATTCGGGTTATCTATTCTGGCGTTATAGGTAACTTACTAAACAACTTGCCTATTAGGTAGGTACAACTAAAAAGTGATAAATAAAAAATAAACTTTTTACAAAAAATACTACCGACTTCCAAATGTAAAAGTGATAATGACTTTATTTTTGGAAGTCGGTGTCCATAACGCAATAAATTGGTATCAACGAAATACATCCGACTTCCAAAAATAAAGTTATTATCACTTTGTAGTTTTTGTATTTGGAAGTCGGTAGAATTTTTTTGTAAAAAGTATTTTATTTTTATTTTCAACAAGAATTATGTAACCAAATACTTGTAATAAAAATACAAAAGAGTGTCCGTGGAGTTTTTAAATTATTTGATTTTTATTAGGCGACCTAACACATTGTCGTAGCTTACTACTGATGGTATTTATTTATTTATTTATTTATTTAAACTTCATGTACAATGGTGATACATAGGCGGACTTAATGCAGCACAGCATTCTCTACCAGTCAACCTTTGGGTTAAAAAGGACACAACAGTGGTAGTGGTACAAAATAAAAAAATGAAAAAGAACAATTATTAAAATCTGATATTAATAAACTATCTAACTAATAAAATACATAAATATTTTCTAAAACAATAGACTAATAAATATTATAATAAATACCATATAATTATTTTAAATGAAACAGATGATGATGGTTTTGATGATTTTCGTGTAAAAATTGGAAGATTTCTCAATAGTAGCCAGGAGTCTGGATATGCGTCCGGTTGATGGATATAGGCTCGTGGTTACATGGTATTCAAACATAACTTAACGCCCACCATCAGGTGAAATAGTGGTCAAGCGCGGGCCTATACATATTTTTTTTTTTAAACTGGCGATACGTAGGTGCACCCACTTCCCAACACTTCGGAGAATACAGACACACACACATGGAACACTTTTCTGTTTTGCTCGAAATTCACGGTGATATCTCAACCAATTAATCAATTAAACAGCCTATCAAACTACAGTACACCCAAGTCATTTAGAATCGAATCTTGTTCTAGTAAATAACACCTAAATGAACAGGAAACAATTAACTATCTCAACAACCTTGATAGAATCAACTGCGAAACTTTTTACAGTAGCTGAAAGTTAAGAGCAAAAAGTTCCCTCCTTCGTTCAAGAAGAAATTAAAAATAAACAAGTCGACCGCTTCTTTCATCCCTTGCAAATTTGATGTATGTGCTAAGTAATGTAGTTACGTGTTGTCGCTAGTCTAGTCGACTCGTAAAGCCCATATCCTTATATAGAGCAAAGCCACGCACAAGTCCGGCTCGAAGAACCATAGCTTTCATGTTATCGTTCTGGAATATATGTTCGTATTGAATCCCTATTGAGATAAACGCGGGATCTCAACCTAAGAAGTCGTAAATATGGATTTAATCTATGGGTGCATCGATTCTTACGGTCTACCCCATAACTACTGAAAATAAAACCGATCAGAAAATTTTCATGACTATGACTAGTCAAATGTTCCGAAATAAATTATTTGTAAGCATTCTCCTTTGCCTAAATTCAAGCATTTTTCACAAACTTTTTTGCGACCAATAAGTTCCATCTCATACGAAATTCTGCTGGACCTACTGCATTTCCTACTCTGCGGTTTAGCATTCGATCGTGTGTGTAACTAGATTAAGGGCCAAGTAAACAAGCTCTATATAATTGTGCATGGCCCCTGTGCTTTGGTTAATTAGCAAACTCGGACAGTTACCCAGCTATAATCCAATAACGTGAGACTAATGGTCTGAACTGTAGTGTTAAGGACTAAGTCCTCGTTCACACAGGGGTCCGTCTTACAGATCCGCTTTCTCGTATACGTTTTTATACGGCGCTGACGTATGTATTTGTACGAGCAAATTCACACACATGACAGTATTCCAGATCCAGTATAAAATACCGATCCGACGAAATACACAGCTGTCCGTTTTACAGGTGCGCTAATCCACTTTATCGAGCGAGCTCACACACACAATAGTATTAAAATACTGATCCGTTTAATCGGATCGAAGTCACGCCGGGCGTACCATTACCCCCACCCAGTAGCCGTAGTAGTAGACAGGTCCATTAATACGGTACCGTAAATGTGGTGTGAACATTACCCCCAGAAGCGACAGATCCGTTAAAACGGTACGGTAAATGCGGTGTGAACATCACTTCCAGTAGCGACGGATCCGTTAAAACGATACTGGAAATACGGATGTTCTGTGTGAACGAGCCCTAATTATTCATGAGATTGAAGATATGTTATGGATACCAAAGCATAAATAGAATCAGCCTTTCATGTTCAGACTGCTGGGACACAAGCCTCCTCTAAGTGAGAGGATATGGAATATTATCTACCACGCTGGCCCAGTGTGGGTTGGTAGATGTCACATCTCTTCGAATTTTTATTTCTAGGACATGCTCGTTTCCTCTCGATGATTACCTTCATCGTTTTGAGAGCAATGTTGAATAAATAAATTATAGATACTAAGTAATGTGCCTACCTGGGTTCGACCCCACGACCTTCGAATCGTAAATCGAGTTCATAACCTCTGGGTCACCACTGCTCCCCCCTAATGTCATGGATACTTATTTTTAGATATTCACAGAATTCAGGCTAAAAATAGGAATTCTGAGGGTGAATATATCTCAGAAATACAGAAAGGTAATAATTTTCCCGGTAGTCGAATAACTTAATGATAATGTCGGTTTTGGTAAATTCAGTATGGAGTACAAATCTTCACTGGATACTTAAAATTACAGTTCTGAAATCCAAGAGGAAAGGGTTATGGGCCTGAAACTGATAAGCAGCGTATTGGCAACTGGCCAATACCGGCAATGCGATGAAATAAACTTTTTAAACCTATTAAATTATTATGCCAAGCATTTTTAAAGTTATGCCATAGAGTAAAATATCTACTTTTGTTAATAAGTCCAGCAGTCTACTTGCGTAATTTTATTGAAAGATCAAAGCACGCGCACACACTTTGATTTTGACACCATCGTCATCAGCCTTTTAATGTGCCCACTGCTGGGACACATAAGTGGGCACATTAAAAGGCCTTCTTTTTGTGAGATAGGGAATGAGCCTTAATCCACCACGCGGGCCCAGTGAGTGTTGTTGGATATTACATGTCTTCGAATTTTTGGTTTTAGGACCGGTTTCCTAACGATGTTTTCCTTTACCGTTTTTGAGCAGTGATGAAATAATTTTACACAAAGAAAAGCGCCTTCATGGGTTCGAAGACACGATCTGAGACACGAAATCGGGGCTATTACCACTGCTCTTCATTCATTTTGACAATTTAACAGAATTTATTACTTTGAATTCATTGCGTTTTTTACGCTGTCGAGTAGACAGATTTTTAAACATATTTATGAAGCAATTAATGAAAGGAAAGCACAGTTCTTTGAAGTTTTGCAATAACTTAGAATGCAATAAGACATTGGGTTATGATATGATGCTCTTGTACTCAAGTTAAGTATGCTTATGATATTATTATTAATGTATTACGTTAAAGTATGATTAAGTTTCCTAAGAATTATTGTTTTACTAGCTTTTACCCGCGGCTTCGCTCGCAGTTAAGCCATTAAAAATATATTTTTTAATAAAAAGTATCCTATGTTAATACCTACTTTTAATACCTCCAAGAATATATGTACAAAGTTTCATGATGATCGGTTCAGCAGTTTTTGCGTGAAAGCGTAACAAACAAACTTATATTCACATTTATAATATTAGTATGATTATGCTGAGAGCATAAAATAATTTCATCAGTTTTTAGTATGAATTTATCTCTTTACTGTTACATTAATGTATTCAGTGCAAAACTCAAGTGTTACTCCAAAATACAGTTTTTAATATTATTTCATAATTCACATCACAAACGCCGAATTTTAATTTAGAGTATTTTTTTTTCACTAAACAACCAAATCCATTTTGGATACATTATTTTCATGTTTACGTCATAGCATCTAGCTTATTTCCATATTTAAAACGTGTGTTGTTCATGTAAGGCAATATTGTAAGTCCTGTGCGTGTAATCAATCAATTACAAAATCAGACAATGAATAAACAAAAAAACCTTTTAAAGAAGAAGGCAGTAAAATAATACCTGATTGAGTAAATGAATCGTAAGTAAAAACAAAAATTATAGTTTTAAGGAAAACTCTTGAAATATCTGAATAAGTAAATCAAAGGTATCTAAGTAAAAACAAAAATTTAAGTTTTTTGGCAAACTCCTTAAAAATAAACCGACTTCTCAAGAATAACACTAAAAGTATCTTTCTTTTCGGAAGTCGGTGTCATTGGTAAATCTTGTTTTTATCATTTTTCAACACTGAATTCCGAAACGACAGTTATTTTTGCACTTTCTAGTGTTTTTCACTAAAAGATGAGCAATTTCTATTGAAAATTACCTTAAGGATTGACAAATACCCATAAGAACTTAATTTACACATTCGTGCTGTTTGTCGCTAAGGAGTTCGATTGTATGTTCCATATCTTGAAAACTGCTGAACCGATTTTGATCACGATCCGATGAATAGTTTCGTAGAAATGCGTGGACAAACATACGTACCAACAAACACACACTTATGAAATTTGGTGCACATGTTCAGAAGCCCATAAAGAGTAACATAAGTAAATATTATGCAATTCCAACATTCCTTCTTTTTGAAGTAGGTAAAAATGTCTTGAAACGGTAACCGCCAGACACAATACTCTAAGTTCGAATTTCACACATAAAACTCATAGCTTGTTCCCCCCTTCCTTGTTCAAACGAAAAGCTCCGGAATGGCTAGTTAACATGAATATTTCTCTAACGAGCACCACACAATGCTCGTATTCCTTTTGAAAAAGCAACTAAATGGTGCATTTCTGTTCTATACCAGTATTCTAATAAAGGCGGCGACATCTGGGGGTGTGGGCGGTAGGGTTGCCAGACATACTCTAATATGGAGTATTGTACTCTATTTCGCTTAGGCGTACTTTTTATAATCTAGAAAAACAGTAGATTACGCCATAATACTCAAAACTCAGCTTTTGAATTGCGGAAATTGAATGAATTCCTGTCATTTCACTGAGTTTTTTTTTGTATTATTGGTCATAATTGCAAAGCGATAGGAAACGAAAAACGGCATCATTGGAATTGATGGCTAGCAATCGCACAATTATTTTCATAACACAATATGCTTATTTTCGCTCAAATTGTTTTGTATAAAAATAACAATAAAATTGCTCTTTTTTGAAAATTTGTACTCTTTTTTTACCCTCTCAAATATCAACATCAAATATACTCTACTTCTTCTAAATAAAAGTAGGTTACCCTAGTAGGAAGGTCCTATGTTGCTTATGTTATAGCGGTAATTACAAAACGGGCGGACATCTTATCAATAATATATTGTGTGTGGCGTGCAAGTGCTTCGCCTTTTGTGAACTGCTATTTGAGAACTGATTGAAACTATTGCTATTTGAGAGTGCTGCAAGAACACTGTATCGTTTCATTTAGTTATAGTCCTATGGTGCGAGGATATTATCTTAGTGCCCTTTAAATATGATATTTTTCAACCATATAATTTCTAGTTCCGGTAAGTACAACTTTCTCATGTTGAAATTAGCATGATTATTGTTTTTAATGTCGGAATAAAGCTTACTTGAGTCCCTCTACTATTTACATCGTTATGTAAATTGACGCAGCTACAAGAGTGTCACGTTTGGCCTGTACATACATCTTGGAACCTGCCATATTTTAACACAAGTGTATGGCATCAAATTATCTCTACCTTCACAATACAGCATGTTTTGTTTACGCATCGTCAAGTACCCGAAACGCTTCTTCAAACATAGCAAATGTAGGGGTTTATATTCAGAGCCACGAAGTACCTGGTGGCAAACAAAAAGAATGGCCATACAGCCATGGAAGTACACTGTGATAACACGGCGCGCCACAGTTTAACGAAATCCGTGGGACAATGAGTGGAGGCGCCTGTGGTAGACAAACATATTTACGTTTAGCTTACGTTAGGCCATGAAATTTAGGCTGTGTAATATGTGCTTACGAGTAAATTATGTTTAAGTTTGGGGAGATACAGAATCTATTGCTTATTTAAATTGGATCAGCTACGTCAGGATCTAACGGTAGCCAACAGGTTCTGGAATGTTATTTTCGATTTGAGTTTTAGTTTTAATGGACTTTGCTAGTCATGAACTGTTGTAGAATAAAACGAAAGTTTTATTAGAAATCCGAAATAGGACAGGACAAAGCCATCCCTACTCACTACTCAGCTGGTGTTCAACATCAAAACCTAAGGGAATTGATGTGTAAAACCTTTTTATCGGCTGACTACGCAATAGTTACTACTAGAAATATTTTTTTGATCATGGCCGCCTTTTCCACGTGCAGAATTACTAAAGAAAAGAAAGTTATAACGCTTAACGGAAAGATTATTATGAAATTCGGTCTTGGATATTCTATTGTCCTTTAGTTCAACATTTATTTACTGGTATCAATTCACATCTTGGGTATGCGTCAACACTCTTGTTGACACCATCGAGACTTTTTATTGTCACCATATTATTGAAACACAATAGTTTATGAACATCTTAAACATGGAACAAAATCTATTTAATGTCCAAAAGATATAGTAAAGTGTTGCGATTGTAGCAGAGTAATTAAGATAACCAAATTATATTATCAACACACATTTTGAAATATCACAGGCCAAATAATGAGTAACAATGACCAAATGAGCATTACTCGGAAACGAAAACGGCAGAATTACAAATGCAAACGCATTAATTTAATTACGAAACTCAAACAATGAAAATGGCACAAGATCAAAAATCTCACAAACTACCGTAATGTAACAAAGATAGTGCTGATTGTTCCTAATTTGAATTTCATTGTTATTCCCTTTACAAACTACATAACGTGTGCTAAGTATGGTAACATTGCTACCTTAAAAGTATGTGGCCTGTGTCAACATTGTTACAATTTCCATAGCGTATCTGTTTATGTTCCAATACCCATAACTGATAAAATTACATCACAACTGTATGTTCAACATTTATTAAAGAAGGATGACAACTGAACTCATTTCGAAGACAGATTTAAAGTTAACAGTTCTTTTATCTGTGGTTATATTCTGTTTGTTATCTGCCCTTCAAAAGAGTCGAGAAAAGTGAAAAGTATGGGCCTGATAACGCACGAAATTATAAAGTTATTTCAAAAAGATAAGGCGGGCCTTAACAGGGATTTGATAATGGAGTCTGGTTTTAAAAACGAGGGAACAAAGTTTTACATAACTACTTTCTGGCCTCTGGCTCTAGAGATAATATTTTCCCTAAATTCATTACTTTACTGTGTACTTAGTTTTCGCTTTCCCAGCTTTTCCTGGCTATTATAATGGGACTTTGAATAATACCCTCAAGTAGTTTTGTTTAAAAACTGGTTAGCAGACGTGTCTTCTGGTTTTTTGAATCGCGTGCGGTTCCTGATGAACGCACGAGCAGTTCTTTTCAACACGGCCCTGGCAATAAGCCAGAAACAAGGGTTAGAGGATAAACTAAGGATGCTTTGTGACATTGTGTCGTCACATAGGACAGGTCGGATCGGTCTTATGGATAGGTCGGAAACATCTTGTACTACGGAAACGACTACGCAAGTCTAAAGTAACTCTTTGTTTCTATCTTCTTTGTAAGAGCTGGCACCTCTTCACACCTCCTTTCTCATAATCCATACGAAAAGCCAAACAAAAACTGCCATGTATAATAATTTACACTTTCCCTCGAAATTCGAGCTCGGGCGCCGAGCGCTAAATTCTCATACACATTCGGCGTCGAGGTTCGTTCACGTAACTACGTACATAAATACAATACCGTGTGCTGTGTAAGTACTGATATCGTCTGAACGCGTTCATTCATTTTTCTGGCGAGTAAGAATCCACGGACGGCGGCGTGCGATAAGCCACCGAGCCACGATTCCTATAGCAACGCGGCAACGCCATTTCATTGGAATACAGTTTTGATGAAGACGAATTGAATATCACGGCGGAATTCGCTCCATTCATTTGAGACGGAGGATTCGCAGACTCCGGAACTCATCTCATATTTGAGATGCAGCTGTGAATTTTAGTCTTGATCGACCTCGGCGACCTTACTTTTGAATTGTAGCTTGTGTTTACTTCCTGGATCGAAAAATTAATCATGATTAATCTAACATGACGTGTGAGGTATCGATTAATCTTTATTTAAATGTTATATTTTAATTTGAAATTACGCTTGTACAGAATTTGAAATGGCGTGCTTCGGGGCGTAGGCGTCATGGCGCCAAAACTTTCGTTTCCGCCCTGTAACTCGTCGCCTAGCTCGCCTCCCTCCTACATCCCCCATTTAATGTCACGCGTTTAATAAATACGCCCTTTTTTGTGCCTACTGTTTACAACATAATTTACAATTTTCTAACACGTTTCCTCTGAAATTCAAATCAATGTCGTCGAATGTTATCTGGAATTCAAAGCAATTTGTTGAAGGATCAATAAACGAACGTTAAAGGATCCAGTGTACGGAATTTCGAAAACGTAACCGTAAATAAGGCACAACTTTATAGTGTAATATTCTGAAACTTCCACAGATATTGCCTAAGTTCATGATACCTTCAATATCATTATCATCAACTTTAGGCCCCGCAGTTCGATGTACTAATGAAATCCGTACGAAAGGACCATTTTCTATATTTTTCTCCATAACTCTAAAAGATTTATGATTCAACTTAATCAAATCATCAATTTCCTTTGCGTAATAACGTCAAACGATCGTCACATCTTTCTGCGTACCTAAATCGAGGATCTAAGGACACTTTCAAGTGTTTCAAGTTAGAACTAACAGACGGACATTACCCAAAACCGTATTAGAGTCTTCAGAGACCCGCATTAAATAAAACTCGTTATCGAGATGGGTGTTAGGGACGTTAGAAGAACGTGCGATATGAACGGAACCCGTCTAAAATGTAGCGGCTATTTTCCAGGTCGTATAAATCCACTAGGATTTGCTTCCCATACCTTATGGATACATAGAGTTATCTATTTTACTATCCGTATTATCATTCTACTTTCAGATTATGTATTTTATGAAGTAAAACTATAAAGGTGATGGATATAGTTTGCAGAGTCAGCAAGTTGAAGAGGTTTGTCGTCTGGCAAAAGACCGATAGTCCTTGGAGCTAACGAAAGCTACTAAAAAAGGCAAGTTGAGCTCTGGGTACAGTATCTATATGCTTAATCAGCGTATAATGTTCCCATTGCTGGTACCTAGTATCTACACTGAACTCCTTGTGAGCGGGCGATGACTGTATGAGTGGAATATCAATAGGAGGTTGGATGACATGTCTTTTATCTAAATGTGCACGTTAGGTTTGGTATGACCTCGTAAGTTAACCTCTCATCAGGTGAGATAGTGGTCAAGCGCGAGACTATAGAATATAAAAAAAATCCGTCCCTTGCAAGTTACCTTGTTTAAGGCGATATATACGCAACTAATGTTAACGCAGTACTGGCCGTGAGCCCGCTCGATGCCAAAATATGAATATTGAACCTCCTTTTGACAGTTTTGTTTGCAAAATATTATTTGATTTACATATATGCTATTTCAGTTATGAAGAAATTCCAGCCATATTTTTTTCTGTGTAAAAACATTTTTAAACATCCAAGTCGTTTTGGAGGAGTATCCAAAAGTTGCGAAAAATATCGTGTTGTTTATTATTTTTTAAAGCAAAACTATTCGTTACACTTATTTTTTAAACCTTGTTACAAAAATAATGTACATGAGTCAATAATAGATATGTATTTTTTTTAAACCTTTTAACCTAGCCGTTACTAAGGAGTATGCTTTAGAAAGTAACCGTTTTACGGCACTAAAGCGGTGGAAGGCCCTTAAGTGACGTAGAAATCACCTTACTACTGCGGTAACCTTAGAAGAGTACAGGTTATATTACTGTCAGAAATCGCGGCAAAGCAATACAATGTACATCGAAAGTTGTGCAGCAATAATTCACAATGAAGTTCTTAAAAGCCCAGGCAGAATCTCAACATTCCATTGAAATAAAACCAGCTTTTTCTTATTCCATCGATAGGATTTTTGCGTCTATTGTAAAGGAGAAATGGTTTGAGAATCGACAATAAGAAGGTACGTCTTTTATCTCTGGGTATTTGTGCATAAAGATGGAAGCATAAATAAAGGCTAAATAAGGATGGTACGAGCATCTTTCATTCAATAAGATGCAAACGATGTGCCGTATTTTTGTATAGAGAGATCGAAAATCTGTTACCCTATTTTGAACCCCCGACGCAAAAGCGACGGCGTGTTATATGTTTGACGTGTGTGTGTCTGTCTGTGGCATCGTAGCTCCCGAACGGATAAACCGATTTTGATTTTTTTGTTTGAAAAGCGTAATATTTGTTGATTTGTTGATTGAAGCGTGTCTACTACTAGGTATATTAAATGTGGTTTAAAAAGCATGTAATAAATATTAAATTTAAAATTTAAAAAAAAACCCGACACAAAACCTCTAAAAAGCAAAAAATAAGCATCGTACTCGCGTCGGGGAACCGCTAAGTAAATAAAATAACTGCTGTAAACGTCGGCGGTTTCCCGACGCGAGTACGAGGCTTATTTTTTGCGTCGGGGGATTTTAAATTTTAAATTTAATTTTTTGTATTATGTAGATACGGAATAATTTTAAAACCACTTAGTACTGCGGTTATTATACTTGTCAACTATACCGGTAAATAGTTGGCCGCACTCAATAAATTGGTTTAGTTCAAATTGCAAATTGATCGATCGAAAATACGAACAAGATCGGTTCCGTGCGTAAAACTTGAAGTGCTCCTTAAAAGTAAAACAGCTACTGGTGCTTGTAATAAAGTAAAGAGGTTAATAATGACACACAGAATAGGGAGGAGCCAATTTCTCGTGGGTGGTTTGACAATCAGGTTGCAATATTTATAGCCTCAGTACTGAACAAATATAGCCATGCGGTACCCACATAAAATACTGGGCACACGCGAGCCGTCGCTTATCTCACGACACATTTTGCTGTTAGCCCCAAAAATGTTCAATAAATGATAAACTTGTTTAAAAGAGCAAAATATTAATTAAATTTAAATATCCATCACGTTACCCTTGTAATTAAATAAGCATTCGTTTCTTAAGGAAAACTTGTGATATTTATGTCAAAAGTTCAATGCCAGATACCATAAATGCTGTACAACGAAGTTATACACATACAAAAAGTTTGCCACTTACAAAGTGCAAACTGCAATCGAACACTCGCACTCGCGTAAACGAACAAAATTAAAAAGTCATCAATCGAATGTGCTGAAAAGCGAGGCAAAATAGACCGGTTATAAAAAAATTAAATAAAAAAAATGTTTGTAAAAGGGAAATGCCGCAAAATACAACCGAAAAGCGGTTTGAAAGCGAACTGGACTAGGAAAAAAAACAACAAAAACAAAATGTTGTATCGAGTGGGAGCCGGCAGGAAGTCCGCGCGGGGAAGTGTGTCAATGTCAGCGTATCGGGGGCTTTTTACTCGGTCTCGGTGAATTATTGTACAGCGAGCCCTGGCCAATGTCGGCGTAAAGCACTGTCAAGTATGTGGGCGACATGGGTCTTACTCACGTAACGCCTGTGACCTCAAAAAACTGGCCAAGTGCGTGTCGGACTTCGCACATTTAGGGTTCCGTACCAAACTTTGACAACTTTCATTACAACCAACTCAACTCTTATTACAACCAACTTGCGAAATACGCAGTTGGTTGTAATAAGAACAATGAGAGAATTCCATATTTGTAAGTAAAATATACGTAATTATAAAAGTTACTACCAAATTTCAGGTTCCTAGGTAGATGGGAAGTTAAAAAAATGGTCGGGACAAAATTTTTGAACAAAGTAGCTTGCTAGGTGGCTTCTCATTCCGTTATTTTCCAATTTTTCTAAAAACAAAAAAATAAACACAGTGTTTATCTACTCAACGAGCTCTAATCAACGATACTCTATGGGGTAGGTCGTTTTTCTTTTGCGCCTCCCTTTAGCTGGATGAAAGGCCCCTTAAACACAATTAAAAATATGTTTTGAAAATTTGTAAGGCTTCGGCTCAACAAGAAGCTTATACTGTTAAAAATTTGAAGTCTAGCTCAAATCATTTGGCTGTAAAATCTGTGTGACAGACGATGGACAGACAGAAACGTGAGTGACAGCAATAGGGCTCCATTTGGACCATTCCGGTACGGAACCTTAAAAAGGCTCATGAAGTCAAGCTCCAAAGGCGCAAAATCTTATGTAAAGAAACGATATTGTATTTCGAAATAACCGCAGTAATTCTTTGACCTTATATCAATTGGTTTAAGGTAGGCTTAAATGTCGGCACGGACCCACATGTTTTGGAGAAAATTGGAAATAAACAAGTAACTTATAAAGTGTAGAAGTTGCGGTAGGGTCCGGAGAGGATTTACATAAGACTCTACGGTTCTAAAAAAAGATGTTTGTAGAAAAAAAACTGAACAACGATGAGGTAGGCATTAGAGCCGGTCGACACGGCGCGTTGCGTCAGCGTTGCGTCGAGGTAGCGCTGTCGCTGCGTCGTTTGCTCGCTGCTGACGCAACGCGCCGTGTGGACCAGCTCTTACGCGAAAAAATTGGGACGCACACCAAGGCCCTTCGCTGGGCTTGTTCTATTTCGGTGTATAGTTATCTACGGTGTAAGTGTATGACTAACACACATACCAGTTTATATTTATCGTGGCACTCGAACCTGGCACCGCCCGGAAGTCGTTAGTACATCGGTGCTTGACCTATTATGCAGGAATAATTGCTGGAATACAATGCCTACCAATTTCGGTTGAGGTTGATAAATACTTCGGCCCTTTCATGCGAGACTGTATTGATTGGTTTTAATTACGAAATAAATTGTAAGCAAATTATCATAAATACAAAAACCACACCGATTAACCTGACTGCTTAAAAATAATTAACTTAAAAGAGAAAAACAAATATTAGGTGTAATTTATACATAAAATATTATGAGGTGCTGCCAGCGCGGTGACAAACGAAGTTTTGGTAGGTTTTTAGACGGTTCAAACAAAAATTATAGAAAAATGGGCGACATATTTAAAATTATATAGCCTATGTCACTCACACAATTGGGACGAATCCAACGACACCACATAATGTCATAATCCGTCAAGCCGTTTGGGTTGTAGAGCGTGTCATGGAAATGGACATACATACGCTCGCAAAAACATTACCCTCCCGTTGTAAGTTTACTCAATCGGGTATTAAGGATACAGTGAGAGTCGTTTTAGTTATGATCTTAAAGCTTTATTCCTTTGCCTTTTTGTTCTCTTTATAAATGTGGTTGTTATTTTGCAAAACCATTTAATTAATAGGCCTTGTTGCTGGCAGTTTTTTATGAGACATTGATAATTTTTGAAAATTGATTTTGTTATAGTCAATGTCACTTCATATACTGACATGTAAGAAAAGAAAATTGAATACAAAAGATTTCTAAGACAATTTCAGTGTTTTTATCTGAAACAACTGGTCCCTTGAGCCGGATTAAAAACAGTGCACGACTAAATGGATCTACCGCGAAGAAGTGAAAGATTAATAAAGAAAAATAAACCTGTTCCCGAACTTAAACAAGTAAGCCCAAATCCTACCATGACCCCGTCATCGCTAAAGTCCGCACGATCGAATAATTCTAGTGCATCACAGCGGCGCATTCTTGAAGCTCGCGCCGCAAAAGAATTAGCGGAAATTGATCTGCGGAAGCTAGAGGTAGAGCGAACCCTCGTCGAGGCCAGACTCGCCGAGGAGACGGCCCTGTTGGAAGAGGATGCGGCGAGCCGCGTCTCCGCTGTATCAGAGGCTGTGAAATCGGTTCAGGTTCAGAAGTGGGTGGATGAGAATTGCAACGCTGAATGTGAGGTAAAGGCAGATAATAAACAGGAGCGAGGTCACCAAGACTACCGCACCGCTGTTAACGACTACCGCAGCGGTCACGACAACGACATCGCAAACCTTACGCGTGCTATCACAGAAGCGGTAAATAAGACGACGACTACTAATTACACTCCCACCACCGATAAATTACTAGGCCGTATGTCGGCAAAGGATCTACCAACCTTCACGGGCGACCCGATTGAATGGCTGAGGTTCAAGAAAATATACCAATCTACGACTAGAATCGGCCAATATTCAGATGAGGAAAACGTAGCACGATTACAACGTTGTCTCCATGGTCCAGCCTGGGAAGCGGTAGCCGCCAGACTCATCACCGTCACCTCTGCCGACGAGATTATCAAGACCTTGGAAATGCGATTTGGTAGACCTGACCTCGTGCTACACCGACTTATAAGCGAGGTCAGGAAGATACCCAAGCTGACCGGGGTACGCACGGACCTAGTATCACTAGCAACGAAAGTGGACAATTGCGTCGCGGCTATAGAATCCATGGATCATATCGGATACCTATACAGTCCAGACCTGATGACAATGATTATCGACAAATTGACGGAGCCAATATTCTTCCGCTGGTTAGATTACAGCAAGGGTCTCACCACTCGTGAACCACAGCTGCCAGCATTGGCCAAGTACCTGATGGAAGAAGCTCATGAAATCTGCTTAAGAGGAGCCTTGGAGTCAGCACAGACTAAGACCACCGGCACCAAGCGTTCAATATTATTGACAAATGTGGGGGAGGAAGAAAGCCACCCCGAACCTGACAAGGAATCAACAAACGTTGTGGTGCCTAAGACAACATGCAAAACACCCACAGAGAAGGAATGCGCGTTTTGCTCAGATAAGGGCCATGGGATTACAATTTGCCCCAAGTTCGCAGATGAAGATATCAATCAACGATGGGATTGGACATGTAAGCGCCGATTATGCTTTAGATGTCTCAAGTCCACTCACCGCCGCGAACGATGCAAATCCAAGGTCAGATGTAAAACGTGCAACAAAGGTCACCACTCGCTTCTACACAGACTTGACTGGGACAAGCCCGAGACTACAGCAAATACATGGTCTGTAAAAAATAAGGTCTTTCTGAAGGTGCTGCCGGTTGAGATTGAAGGTCCATCAGGAAGTGTTACGACCTATGCACTACTTGACGAAGGATCGACAGTAAGTCTGATCGAAAGCGATATCGCCGAAAAGATCGGAGCTTCTGGTCCTGAAAAAGAATTGAAGATTCATGGTGTAGTAGGCCTAACAAGCAGCGCATCAAGTCAGATGGTAACGTTGACGATACGAACTCCCTGGGGTCTTCACCAGCTAGATCGAGTACGAACGGTTAAAGCGCTAAATCTGCCCTACCATACAATCCCTAAAGAACAGATCGAGAGCTTGGACCACCTGAAAGACCTTCCCCTCTATGCATTTGAAGGTCAACCAGCTATGCTGATCGGCCAGGACCAATGGCCCCTAATCGTGAGCAGAGAACTAAGGGAAGGCGGTAAAGGTGAACCTGTCGCGTCGTTGACAAAACTTGGATGGGTGCTCCATGGTGTTTGTTCTTCCATAGCATCCAATATTATGCCTGAGTTTGCGCTACATGGACGCCTAGACGAAGACGATCGGTTGGACGAACTAGTGAGAAACTACTTTCACTTGGACAGCCTTGGTGTCAAGTGCCTTGACAGGCCCAGATTATCCCCAGATGAGAAGAGAGCCATTCACATCCTAGACACGAAGTCCCGAAAGATAGGGAAGAGATGGGAAACCGGTTTGTTATGGCGGAGCGACGACGTACAGCTGCCTGATAACCGCCGAAATGCTGAACATCGACTACGAAGCACGGAGAGAATGATGGACGCTGATCCTATAGCCGCCGCTGATTACGAAAAGCAAGTGGTCAACTTCATTGAGAAAGGTTATGCAAAAGAAGCTCAAGAAAAACCTACTGGTCGTGTGTGGTATTTGCCGCATTTTGGTGTCCGCAATCCAAACAAACCTGGCAAGCTACGACTTGTATTTGACGCCAAAGCTACAACTAACGGTATTTCTTTGAATACAGAGCTACTTACTGGACCTGACTTGTTGAACAACCTGCTAGGAGTATTGCTGAGATTCCGAGAACGAGCTGTCGCTGTAACAGCGGATATAAGAGAGATGTTCCTCCAGGTGAAGATAAACGCAGACGATCAGAACGCCCAGTGCTTCCTATGGCGAGGAATGGAGCGAAAGCAACCACCGCGCATTTACAAGATGACTTCGATGACTTTCGGAGCCACGTCATCGCCCTGTACCGCAACGTACATCATTCGCCGCAATGCTGATGAATACGCTTCTTCTCACCCAAGAGCCGTCGAAGCCATCAAGAAACGACATTATGTAGATGATTATCTTGACAGCCTTGATGATGAGGAGGAGATGAAGCGACTTGTGGAAGATATAGTGATGATACACAAGACGGGCGGTTTTGACATTCGAGGATGGGCATCAAACCGGCCAAATGTTCTACCCAAAGAAGCAAAAACAGAACCTGTCATGTTACTCGGACGAGACGATGAAGTCCAAAGAACCTTGGGCTTGAACTGGAGACCATCTTTAGACACCTTGGGTTTTGATCTCAGCATGAAGAAGATTGACAAGGACATTGCCAATGGTGTTAGAATCCCTACTAAGCGTCAGATGCTGCAAGTGGTGATGTCAGTCTTCGATCCGCTTGGAATATTGAGTCCCTTCCTGATTAGAGGGAGAATAATGCTGCAGGAGTTGTGGCGGACCAAGACAAAGTGGGACGAACAGATAAATGACGATCTCGCTCAAGTATGGATCAAATGGCTTCAAGACATGAAGAAATGTCGGTTATTTTCAATGCCACGACACTACGGGTTCTCTGCAATGGACAAGTTTCAATTAATAATCTTTGTTGACGCATCTGAGCAGGCTTATGCAGCGGTAGCCTACCTGCGCCGTGATACACAAATTGCCTTTGTCGCTGGAAAAAGCCGCGTGGCCCCATTAAAAGCAGGCACGACGATACCACGCCTGGAACTACAAGCTGCGTTGCTTGGAGCACGCTTGGGAGAGACAATCAAGCAAGAACAAAGCGTGACAATCTCTCAATGCATCTATTGGACTGATTCTTTGACTGTGTGGCGATGGATACGGAACAATCCACGAAAGATTAACGTTTTCGTTTCTAACAGATTATCCGAAATAGACGAACTCACAAAACCTGAAGAGTGGAGATGGCTGCCTGGAAACATGAATGTCGCCGATGAAGCCACTAGAGCTAATGTAGTCCTCGACATGGACAAGTCAAGATGGGTGTCGGGACCTGACTTTCTTCACCTCTCAGAAGATGCATGGCCTAAGTTCAAGCCGGCCGAAAACGAGGAGGAGATAGAGCCACCTACAACTATTTTGACCGTCTCGGAAGCTATAGTGCTTATTGACCATACTCGTTTTTCGAATTGGCGCCGATTAACAAGAAGTTTTGCATACGTTTTGCTTTTTATAGATAGATGTCAAAGACTTGACACTAGAATGTCACCGGTGTATGAACGTCGTTCTCAAACTCATATTATCCGACAAACACAATGTGAGTTATTTTATGATGAAATCGCTGCTATTAAGAATGGCAATACGATAAAACCGCAAAGTAAGTTAAGAAAACTTAATCCGAGACTGGACGACGACGGTGTGCTGCGAGTTCAGAGTCGCTTGATAGCTGGCAGAGAGTTGTCGCTTGAGTTAAAAAAGCCGATTATACTCGACGCAAGACACAATGTGACTAAGCTTATTATCGAATACAAGCACCGACTATTAGGACATTTCGGTACAGCGACCCTGGTAAATGAGCTTCGACAAGATTACTACATATTCCGTTTACGGGCGGCAGTGCGATCATTAATTGCTAACTGTGTTATCTGTAAAGCGCGGCGTGCGCGTTGCGAGCAACCAATGATGGCAGGATTACCGACTATGCGCCTCGAACACCACTGCAGACCATTCACGTACTGCGGTGTCGACATGTTCGGTCCAATGACAGTGACCATCGGGCGACGACAAGAAAAACGATGGGGAGTTATCTTCACTTGCATGAATACCAGAGCCGTGCACATTGAAATAGCATCGTCATTAAATACTGATTCGACTCTTATGGCGATTAGAAGGATGGCAGCGCGACGTGGATACCCCAAACGACTCCACTCAGATAATGGCACTAATTTTCGATCTGCAAACAAGGAGCTACTGAAGATTGATGAAGAAGTGATTAACAGGACTGCGGACTTGGGCATTGAGTGGACCTTTAACCCCCCAGATGCACCACACATGGGAGGTGTATGGGAGAGGCTCATTCGATCAGTAAAGACGGCCCTCTCAGCGATCCTTCATTCAAGAGCGCCCAAGGAGGAGGTCCTTATCACTCTCATGGCTGAAGCTGAAAACGTCGTAAATAGCCGGCCTCTTACAGACGTGTCTCTCGACCCAGACGAGGAGGAGGCACTGACACCCAACCATTTTCTGCTTGGATCATCAAACGGGCTGGGTAGACCAGGAAGCTTCACAGATGCAGACTTAAACCTAAGAAGGCAATGGAGGATAAGCCAAAGACTGGCGGACCATTTCTGGTCTCGATGGATGCGCGAATATTTGCCCAGCCTACAGACACGCACGAGATGGACGCACGATGATGGGTGTGGGGTAGGGCTTAATGACTTAGTCTTAATTGCAGATTCTTCATCTCCTCGAAATGTGTGGCCTAGAGGTCGAGTCGTCGCCACGCTGCCAGGCCGGGACAGCCGTGTCCGCATGGTGGATGTGGCTACCCGCGGCGGTGCTGTGCTACGGCGCCCGGTCAATAAGTTGGTGGTGTTAATGAAAGCAGTGGGGCCAGCTGCCACCGTGTGAGCTCGACGGTCAGGGTCGAGCGAGGAGGAGTATGTTGCTGGCAGTTTTTTATGAGACATTGATAATTTTTGAAAATTGATTTTGTTATAGTCAATGTCACTTCATATACTGACATGTAAGAAAAGAAAATTGAATACAAAAGATTTCTAAGACAATTTCAGTGTTTTTATCTGAAACAGGCCTCGTAAAGCAAGACAATAAATAATTAACTGTAAACTTCTGCAGTTTCTCGTTTCTAAATTCTAATCGCTTAGTTTCCCAGTTTATTATCTCAGACTAAACATAAACGGATGAAAAATACGTTCTCATCTTTGGGCGTTACCTCTATCCGTATGTCAGCTCAAATGGGTGTGGGACTCAAACGCACACCCTCGTTTCACCTCTACGTGGGGCTTCACGATTCGATTCCATCCGACCGACATTACGCACGTAGCTAGGCTATAGCTCCCTCTATATTTCTTCGTTTTATCCCTTATCCTCGGAAGGTATAGTCTCTGGAAGCCGATAAGTAGTGAGAACTGAGTTACAGTAATATCTGAAGCGAACTAGTTTGTTACTGTTACCCTAGTCAGGAGGGTATCATGTCTATGAGTTTGGCAGTCTTGTGACTGTTCAGAAGTGAATGTTCGTCTTTTCCATCGTATCGTCTAAACTACTCAACATATTTGGACAAGTGAGATGCCGTTAGATTTTAATTAGCTCGCATTAGCTGTATGATGTCTCGTCAAATCTAGGCAGATAAAAATACGAAATACCCAAGATCATAAAAAAATATTCACAATTGATCGAGCCCTAATTTTTTTTTCGCATAGTCTTCAAAAGACGCACAGAACAATTACTTCCGCAGAAGGGTAAATAGAGATTATTTACAGCATAGTAACGCCAAGTTTCCAACACGTGTAATTGTGATTGAATTCAAGGCTCAATGGGGAATGTATCTGGTTACGATACAAAGTTGTTTGATAGATCGGCACGTGTAAGTCTTGTAAGATGCGAGAGCGTCTACGTCTAGACATGATTTTCTTGTTCGAGCAGTAATTACTAACGATACCGTTGGTACGAATAGTCAGAAGCCAGAATATCTATTAACAGTCATGCCAAGGGGTATTATCCTGTTTCCCAGTTACCGGATTGTGGAGGTCAGATAAGTGGTCATCATCAACATCATATCACCCGAAAGACGTCCACTGCAGGACATAGGCTTACCCCAAAAGTCGCCACATTGATCGGTCCCGTGCGTCCCGCATCCAGCGGATCTCCGCAACCTTCACCAGGTCATCGGCACCTGGTGGTGAGGCCTTACAACGCAGAGTCTTCCGGTACGCGGTTGCCACTCCAGAACTTTTCTGCCCCATCGGCCATCCGTTCTGCGAGCAATGTGCCCTGCCCACTGCCACTTGGCAATTCTTCGGGCTATGTCGGTAACCCTGGTTCTCCTGCGGATCTCTACATGTCTGATTCGATCACGCAAAGACACTCCAAGCATGGCCCTCTCCATTGCCCTTTGGGTGACTGTAAGCTTTCTGATGAGGCCCATTGTGAGCTACCACGTCTCAGAGCTATAGGTCATAACTGGCAACACACACTGGTGATAAGTGTTCATTTCATGTAAAATACTGGTACTCAGCAGCATTCAATTATATTGAAAGTCGACCCGAAGGTGGATGGAAAAAGGTTAGACAATTGACCTTGGATCTTCTTTTCTTTTATTAATCCGACAGTTTTAATCAAAGTCAATCAATATTCTAAAGAATATTAATGTTCGAGCTAGCGTGTTAAATTTTAACCTTACGATACCGCAGACAAAGAGCCAACGAAACTGCGAACAAAATTTAAAAACCCGCTTCGATAAAAAAATTCTACGAGAAACGTTTCCGCTGAGTACGGAGGGTGGCAAAAAGTAATCGACTAATCGCTACCCTTGTACTCCCCAGAAACCGCCTGTCTGTTGGTAACGGCTAATCTTGAGAGCCGAAAGTTTCATGCCAACGTATAAGACGCTTAAGTGACGGTACAGGGTAGAGGATCCTTCGATACCACGGAATATGGGGCATGCATAAGTAACGTGCTCATAATACCATCGCTTATGTAGTCTTGCAGTTATGTAATATTGGTATGAGAGTATAGAAATGTAGCACTTAGTATTCCTCTGCTAAATGGAACTCTGTAATAAGAAAACGTTGGTAACGTATGCTACAATGTCATATGAAATGCATGAAATTTTTGTTAATAATGTCAAGCAGACTACATGGAATACAGGCAAGAATTTAAATAATATTCATTCTCACTGTAATCAAAATATCTTATGCTAGAAATGGCTTCACCACAGCGAGCGACATATAGCATATCTAGATAGGGTAAGTATATAAGTATCTATGTTTCAGTCGGTACACCCCGAGCGGAAGGCCGTTGTCGCTTAGCACTCATAAATCTCTTCATATATTATGTAAATATTAACAGAAGCCGCTGTAATTATAAAACAGGAGCTGTCAACTGTTTAATGTTAACAAACATTAGGATTTAATCCACGTGCCAGCCTTCCAGCTTGTTGTCGTATGAAATGCCGTGAAGCTAATGCAGATACAAATTAGGAAGCCGGGATAGCAATTAAAAGTCCGACGATGGATTAAAAACGTTATCTCGCTGAAGTTTATACTTTTCAGATTTTTTCCGCTAACCAAATGTGTGAAATGATTTGTAGCAGAAGCGGAACTTTTTGTTTTTTATTGGCTCGCGTTTGACCAATATCTCGCCTGATGTTAAGTGATGATGTGGTCGAAGGTGAAGCACGCTTGCCTAGAAGTAACCTATTCACTCTTGACTTGAAGACCCCTAGGTTGTAGCTAATAGGGAACAAAGACGCTGGCAGGGAATTCCACCCCTTAGCTGTAAGCACAATGAAAGTACTTTCAAAATGCTTTGTGCGCATGGGTGGGATATCAAACATGTACCGATGGCGCATTGCCGTACGTCTTGTAGACCGATGATGGAAAGGGCTAGGCGGAATCAAACTACGTATTCATTTTTGTTTAGCCTATGTTTCCCAGGCCATAATAACGAATCAATTGACACCTTATTCGTCAAAATCGGATGAATAGTTTAGACGTCACGGAGGAACATACGTAGATACAAACATACATACATATATAGACTGCTAAAATCATAACCCTTCCTTTTGGCTACGCCGTAGTCCGATAAAAACGCTCAAAGAGAACTAAGACGCACGCGTGGACCAATGTTTTTAAGGTACGACGAATTAGTATGATTCATGTTCAATAAAGAATTTGTTCTTATTGCCAAGTAGCTTATTGCTTTCAGACCTTCACGGTAGCAAATTCGCTTATCCTCAAACAATGAAAGTATTGTCTAAATATTGTCAGTTTTTGGAATCAATAACAGCACAGCAACTAGCCAATTAGGTACATTCAGAATATTGATTTTTGATGTTATTTGACGTTATCGAAAACCGCAACATTAATTAAGCATTCCAAAAACAGGACAAACCAGTTTTCACAATATTTTTCCCCAATCCATCAAGCAATATTGTTGATTGTAGACCAAGGGCCTTACTATAACGTGTCAATGCCATCATGCTTCAGTTGTGAAAAAAGTTAATTCAAAAATCTAAAAACCCGACTGCTTAACCCGGGTTTTAGATTTTATGAATTATTTTTTTATTTACAATTTTTTAGCCATTTTTTTAATTAGGTACATTTAAACATATAAGTGTTATATATTTTTGAAATCAACTCTTAAAACCCTTTATTTTGATATCCCACAATATGGCGCCCTAAATCCGCCATTTTTTAAGAAGAATCGATTGACGTAAGAATCATCAAAATCGGCCAACGCGTTTGGTCTCTAGAACGTATGGTCGATGCTAGAACGCCAAATAGGAACACATAGACTGATAAACCCCTTTTATCTCCTTCGGCAGTCGGGTAAAAAGGGATCTTCGCCCTGTATACCTTCGCCTGTCTTAACTCACCGGAACCATGATTGTTTTGAAACGGCGTAGTAAGGCTCCAGAACGCGTGCGTAGATTTTCCGCGGAATTTCACCGAAACACGTCAGCTTCAGTATATAAACATACCAAAGACAAGACATACCCTCAGTAAATACAATAAGAACTGCGTTATATCATCCGAGGGATAGATCCGTTAATGGAGCACGTTTCTGAATACGTACTAAACAAAAGAACCTGATCTTTTGTGTTCACTGTGAAACTGGCCTTCCGTATTCGCCTCGAGTTTCATTTCACGCTATACTGAAGTATTTGACGCTGATAAATAAAATTTTCTGCGTTATCTAGGTATTACGGGAGTGTTTGAGCCGTTTATCTTTTCAAACAAGATCTAAACTTAAATAAATGGGCCACTTACTGGTGTTGATAAGGTAGACTTAATCATTGTATATTGGCAAGTTTAAACTGTGCAATTACACTAGACGTGAAGACGTAGATATTTTCATGAATATTCTATTATTTCTCACTTAATGATACATAAGGACTAATATGCATCCGTATAAAATTACCAGCTTAATTCATAACATTAGACCATCAACAAAATCACGTTTGTTGTATTGTAGCCCCACTTAGATATTTATTTTATTCTGTTTTAAGTATTTGTTGTTATAGCGGCAACAGAAATACATCATCTGTGAAAATTTGATATAGTATGAGATATAGCCTGGTGATAGACAGACAGACGGACTGTGGAGTCTTAGTAATAGGGTCCCGTTTTTACTATTTGCGTACGAAGCCCTAAAAATGTTAAAAACAAACATTTTGTTACGCAATCACTCCTTAACAGCTGAACGGGTTTGGATGAATTCTAGCACATGGTTTAGTTAGTTACTTAGGCCGTGGTCTACATTCGCTGCGATCATTTCCGACATTCACGCGGGCGAACCCGTTAGCAAAACCTAATTCCAGAATATATACTAACCATCAACACAGAACCCACACGTATAAGATTTACTTCCATGTTCACCTTCTATTTAATACTGGTATCATGTAATATGTTTATGAACCCTCACGGTCCAGGAGACAAACCAGAAACTTGATATGACGAGTGTGGTTACAACCGCCTTGCTAGGTAAGGACGACTTCTACACATGTATGTAGGTAGATAGGTAACATAGGTGGGTTAAGTACAGTAAGTTCTTGAGGGTCGAACCTTTAGCTTGTTAACTTATTAATTCTTTGATAACTTTCACGGATGGGAGTTTTTGATAAAGTTCTTCCGAAAATCTCAGGTTGTATGACCTGATGTATGAAAGTAGGTGAAGCAAAAGGAGTATTATAAGGATCATAGAGGGATCATCGAGATAGAAAAAGATAGGTTTTCGACGAGAAACCTATAGGGTATTTCCGGTTGACCTAGAATTGTCAATTTTGGTTAAAAGCAAGGTCTTTCAGCACAAGTAAAGGGAAAATTCAGAAAAATAAATGTTGAAAATTAAGGTAAATTTTGGTACTTACAAGTTTTCGCGAAAATCTAAATTTGCTTAATCTTTTTATCGTGTTGACTCAGGAACTTGATTTTATACACCTAATAGGGACTATAGACCTTAGTATTTGGTTTAAATTTCGATTTTATAGGTCCACCCGTTCCTGAGAAAATCGGTGGTGAGTGACACACGGACAGGCGGACAAGAAAATGATCTTATAAAGGTTCCTTTTTTATCTTTTGAGGTACGGAACCCTAAAAGAAACACATCTTTTGATTACCCGGCCCAATTAGTGATGGGCATTATTCGGAGAGCCCGGTCAATTTAATTATTTCGATAGTTTTTAGCATATTGCCTACTTGGGTATTTTTCAAATTCTCTGGACATTATGAATAATGCCGTATTAATTACTTGGTCCATAAACATATGCAATCTTCAAGGATATTCGAATTTCAAAAAGAAACGTCTTTTGGTAGTCAAGCGGTTAAGATTTAAATTAATTTCTTACAATACTGAACTATATTCTTTGGTTTACCTCATAAGTTGTTTTTATTGTACAAAATATCAGCAGAGATAAATAACCTAGGTAGATTGACATTCAGTAGCAATATTAAATACAAGGCAGTTAATTATACACATTATTAATATACCCATACACATCGCGGCCAGCGTACTGTACTGGAAATACTTAATTAATTTAATTATGTTTAATTCGCAACAGCGATTGGCGCATGGCGTTAAAATAAACATGTAGAAGTGTGAAGTTATAACCGAAACGCAATCAGATTGATTGAGGTAGTTGATTGCACACCGAAAACATAATTGCAAATAAAAATACGGTCGACAAACTGATGCTATTATTCCAACATATGTAGATACCAAATCCTAGTCTTAATACACACGATATTATATTATTCAAAACGATAGACAACAAGAGTGCACAGAGCAATGAACGATTCAATCGCGATTTTATTATGATTGACAAAGCTGTGGGCAAGACCAAGACGTCTGCGTCATAATGACGCCGGCGCCCGCGCACGCCCGATCGACGTCACGCGCCAGCTGATCGCGCGTCGCACCTACTCGACCAGAGTAAACAAATCATAGTAAAGCTCCCACGCTCGGCTCGCAAAGTCGCAACTACATCAACATCAATACGACACAGACTAGGCTGAATAGGTCGCATTAATATTTATTTGCGACTGAATTAATTCTGATCAAGTTACCAATTATGTGGAAAGCCGGCAAACTTCTCAGCTCTCATGACATATTACACTATCAATCAATTGTCACCCACTTGGACATTTAATAACCGACGACGTCGACGTAACTTGTTGCCTCGACGCAGTCGTTCGTTTAACTTGTCTTACATTTAATTCGCGTGTGGTTATTATCTAAGCGATAGGTTCTCAAACCGGTCACGGTCATTATATTCGGCTGGTAACAAAAAATATCGTCATTATAGTGATTACCAACGGGGTCAACAGCTACCGGGCGTCGACACTTTGCGTTCACCGACTAACTTATTGTTAGATATTTAGGTTAACCAGCTGGTTTGCATATGGCGGATAGATGGTTTAGATAAAACGTCTGCCAAACAACACAATAGAGAACCTAAACATTTCGTAGAGCGTGGGTGATATACTTAGACACAATACACATTTCAAAATATTCACCGAGCAAAAATGTTAACAGAAAATCTTTAAGGTCATCGGTTCATTAATCTCTTGAAACGATAGACTTAATTAAAATCTTGATGTACTAAAAGAATTAATTAAAACCATGTAATGGTGTTTGGCAGCGTGTAATTAGAAGCTGAAACATGAAGCAAAGGTATGTATTTAAAAATAATACAGTAGGTAATTTAATAGCGTCCGAATTCAAAATCTGTTCACAAATTGGAACTGTTGCCAGGGTCGTTGATTGAATTAACATTTTAGTATTAAACATTTAGCTAACTAATGGCATTTGCATGTCGACGAGCGTGGTACAAGGTAAAAAGCGAGCGTTGTTACTGCGTCGAACCATCACGGAGCGTGGTAACGATACTGGCGGTCCTCATCGAACCGCGGCCTACCGTGATTCCCTCGAGCGGACGTTGCATTTGCATACAAACCGATTACATGCTATTACGTAGGTACCTACCTTACCTTAAAATTAACAAGGGTAAATAGTACCATTGTATAAACTTGACTACAATAAAACTCTGTCTCTAAAGATGGCACTTCAAGACACAAATTACATTACTTCTACAGAAAGAAATCCGATATCTAATTAACTAATATAATTTATTACAAGGGGCGGCTCCGTACAATGTAAGGCAATTTGTGCGTAAAAAGCCAGTCACCATTCGCGAACAAATTAGTTTAATTATGGTACCGGAGTACAATGAATAACGGAGCTATAAAACAGTAGATAAGCGAGTTTGCCCAAACATGAAACATCGAGAATTGAAAAATAAACAGAGCAAATAGTCGGACGAGGACGAAGCGCACCTGCCGTTCTGGTCACCACACCCGCACACCTGCGACTACCGACCTGCACACTGTCGCTATAGAAAAAATACTCCATCAGTTGCATGCTCAACCAACTGGAAGTCACTGATATAATTACAAGGAAAAAGGCGTGAAGAATGTTGTAGCATGAAATATTTAGCATTAAAAATTTCACACTATTCTGTAGCCGTAACGGTTAATAAATTGGTAAACGCCTATCCGGGGAATGTTGCCGTCGTATTTCATAATCCAAATCATATTTCAGCGGAGGCGTAGTGGCGACCGAAGAAGGCGAGGCGACACGCTCCTAAGAAATATTGCTGGCTCGGCGTGAGGCGGCAAGGCGGCGAGGCTGTGAGCTACGCACAACATATCTGCCATCTCAAAGCGAGGCTAGGCCTTGTGCGGTTTATCGCCGCCCGACTCGACGCCGTTTGGGAAATTGCGTACACAGCAAACAAAGAATTGCACATCGAGATAAGGAATCGGAGCGTATCGCGCTTACGAACGCCCCTCGACTCCGTTCGCCACGCCTGAATGTAATAATCTAACAAATGAACACCGTTATTCGATACTCTTCATCAAAGGACGGAAAGTATCATCGTTATTACAATGTTACAAACAAACATGACATTAATACAAAAACATAAGGCAGGCGTAAATTATAACGTGTAATCGAACGGCTGCCACCATTCGGGTGCGTTAGATAACACACGTGCGTGACAGTGGACTCCACCGAGAGATTTCTCTACACACTCGCGATACGGCCGAATCCAATCAGCCTATCAATATATAAAACATCGAGTAATGGAAACTACAGACAGAACATTATCGGTTTCCCGAGACCTTGGTGCGGTGTAAGTAATGCGGAAGGAAGCTCGATTTAAGTTTGATAATCCGCAAGCCGCTGCCCGTCAGAGATAGGGCAGTTTTCGACGGCATCGGACGTTTCAAAGGGAGCTTAGGCCTAGTTGGCACAAAAGAATAGCCGATTTTGGGGGGCGACTAGCAAGCTTAAAATTTTAATGGGCAGCAATGTGGAGCATGCGCGCGCTGACCACGGTCATCCGATAACCACGCCGTCGGATCCAATGAGTACTTAACTAATATTTCATGTATTATATTATATATTTCTGTTTTTACACACGCAAACGTGCCCGAGCTGCCATTGTGTGTAAATACAAGCACGTCGACCTAAACAGATTAATTCCAAACGTGCTGTACTTTATGTCAATCGATACCCACGCATATAAGTATTTAAATGATTTATAAAACAGAAAATTGTAAAGAAAGGATAAAAGTTTCAGTGGCCACGCAGTGTGAGCAGTCGTCTGTATTTCCCAAGGGTAGACATCCTCAAATAAAATATCAGGAGCCGAACGCAGCGTCTTTCAAAGCAAGCCCCTCCTTCGGAAATATCACTGTGTGAGGAATTTTAGGAGCTTTGAGTGACATGACTGCCTTCGCTCGATGGCTTTTAGGGTGACGCTCTGTAGGTACTAAGTTTGCGGTAAATGTGGTAGAGGCTTTTACTGTTCCCCGTTGAAAATAAAACGACATTGGAATCATAGTAGATAAAATTGATATTAATTTTGTTACAAAAACAAGGTCTATAACTGCATATTCTTTGTTCTTTGAGAAACTACCTATTTCACTCATTGACAAAATTGAATGCAAATTGTGTTCAACTTTGTACAAGGAACAATTTATTTCATTACTTAATCCGTTTTCAACTTCCACATTGATCTTCAAGATACTTCCTTGATCCTGCTGCGAACTAAATGGAAGACGGAAGTCGATATAAAAATAACATTTCGGAAAGTTATAACAGGGGAGATATTGAAAGTGGACGAGAAAATACAGCCCGCCTATAAAGTTCACGTTTTCTACTTTAACGGCTGCGTAACGTCGGGCCGTGATCTCGTGTTTATGGGTAGAACACCAATAGAAAGAAGTGTGGGGAACTGTGCAACTACGTATAAGTTTGTGGTGCACGTATTCAGCCACCGCGCGTCTCGACTCACAAAGCGGAGTCAAGTTACCAACAGAAGAACACGTCGCGGTCGTCGAGCTCGCTGGGGAGCGCGGGGCAGGGTGTGGTGGTGTGGAGAGAGGGGGGCAGGAGGGGAACACTCAGCGACGTGACATTTTCGCAAACAAGCCACGAGGAGCGAGGCAGGGGCGCCGTGAAATTTGCAACCTCGGCGCCAGCCGCCATCCAACCGGCCGCGACGCAACGCCAAGCTAATGGGGGAAATCGATGAATAAATTCGGCGATCCGGGTCTCACTACACTCGCTGTCCGAAAGTAGATTATCGTTAAAATGTGCACATAAACGAGAATTTCCATTTCCATGTAAAACGATGAGGAACGCCATTACAGCAGGATTAGCCGCAACCGAAATAAGGGTTGGGGCGACAGCATTCGATCGGGCGGTGTGCTCGTGACAACATTTTAAATCTGTTTTTCTAAACTTTATTTAGACATAATTATGGAAAATAGGAGCAGTGGCAATAATAAGTTAGAAGTTAATGGCTCAGGACTGTTAACATGGACGATGTTTGATAATTAATAATCAGTTGGTGTAATAAGCTTATCTTAAGATGTCAAAACATGCATTTACGCACATGGAATCTGTGTACAATTTTAAATGAGTGCCTTATTTGTTTTTGTTTATATAGGAATCTGTTTCTGCATACGAACTTATGTAAATGGAATACAAAACAATGATAGGCACTTAGGGACGGAAGGTTATGACCTAGCATTAAGTAAAGTAAGAAGTACATTTGCAGACTCTAGGAATGATATTCAAAGTTAACATAATGTCCATTCAAAAAGAGAACTATTTACACAAGGTTTTAAAAACCAGATTCCCTTGAATGGTAAAAAACAAATTTAACCCCAGCTCATCTTAATAGCTTAATCGCTAGTCCGTGCAAAGGACAAAAATACAGCATGCGGATAAAAGGACCAATGAAACAATGGAATTTTTTCCTCCAACGCAAAATGTCCGCTTTTTATCGTGAATGGCTTACGCGGCAAGGTACCAGGGCGATATAAAAACAGAGTGATGTAATTAAGAGAAAAGATTAAGGGGCAAACCCACCGGACACGCTTTAATTATTACAAGGGACTTTTATAAATACTGAATTCTTTTATAAATTTTTCGTTGTTGGTACTAAGAGCTCACAAATCAAAGAGTTTTTTTGTTATGTTGAATTAGTGCTGACAATTACATTATTAACTCAACCGATATCTTGAAAGCGATGTTTCTCAGATGTTTAATTGTTTTATATCACATCAGAGACGGCTACGGAGTGTTATAATGCAAATTACTTGAGGCTTATAAATCTTAATGAACATCAGCATAAAAGTAGTCGTGACGAGTTTATTTGATTTTATTAGCACTCAATGTCACTTCATTCGGTTGAGTATGTAAAGATAAAAATACATTTGGTACAGTCTGACAGATCTCAGATGGAACCATTCCGAAACCTTTCCTTGAATTAAATGATCCATTAGTAATGCTAGTTTATCATGAATTTTCCGTTATGTCCCGAGTCCCGAATACTAGACCCTCCATTTATTTTCCGTGTGGGCGTTGAAAATATGGATTATGTTAATATGACAGGAAGTACCATATTTACGTGCCTTACTTAATTAGATACTTCTCATTGAATTCTCTACCTACTCGTAATGCCAAGCGCCCGATTTATATATTAAGAATTTGAGGTTGAGTATTTGTCAACCTGTCAAACTTGAGGATCAAAATAGTGTTTGACACGTTATAACTACAAATACTCAATTTTCAGAAAGTGGCCCTTAGTCCTTAAAAAACAGATTTCACTACTTTTGTTGTCCTCGTAGACGAAGTACTGATGGTTATTCAAATATACAAATTTAAAGGGTTTGTACTCGTAGACGTTGTACTGATAGTTATTCAAATATACAAATTTAAAGGGTAGTATAGGTGTGTATGGAAACCGAAAACAGTATGACCAAAAAACCTATCGCAAAGAAGTACTCAATCACGATGTTTTGCAAAACATTAGGCAATAAGATCTAATTAATAAGATCGAGATACGAAACGTAACCGAACACTGAGCACATCTGTTCGACTGCCTGACGATATCATTTAGTTATTAGACTCCAATGGTTGTGCAGAATATAAGCGTTTTAATTATGGAAACTGACAATTTCGCAATGACAAAATATGGAATACGGTCCGCCTCTCGAGACAGAAGTTATAATTATCATTTATTAACGGCCTGTGTTCCGTGAATTAGTTACTTGTTTGAACAAAAAAGGTAATAACAGCTTTGCTCGCATATTTCTCTTCTCAACTTTATTCAAAATTCATCTTCAGTCACAGACTTATCTACCGGCTATTATTATTTCGGTGTTCAGGTAGTTTTATTTCAAGTTCATCAAGTATTGTATGCATGTTGCAAATTAGTACCGTTTCGCAAACTACATAACGGCTCGGCGCCAATAAAACTCAGCAAAAAAATTATGAGCGAATACTTCTTGCAGTCTTTACGTTCCTGGAGGTCATCGGAACTCGCCACAACGCCAGAACACTACCGATTCTTAATTGTTCCAATATCCGCGAACAAAAAATTACTTTTTTTATTCAACTTTTTACAAGGCAGGTAAAACGATTATAAAATTAGACAAAGAAACTAAAGGCTAACTAAATGGCTGCATCTTAAAAACACTACCAAAGAAATATAACCCTGACTGATCATTGGAATTTAATCGCTTCGGATACTTTGCGGTTTCCTCAAACCTCAAATCTCTCGGCATATCAAAATAGCAGGTTAGGTGGAAAATCGAAACCCTGTCACTTGGAAAATCGCACGAATTTAAAATTTTCCGTTATATGCACGGCAAAAACGCAGCAGTGCGGAGGCGGATCGGAAGTTACGGGTTCCGTACACGTTATTTGATCAAATTTGAGATTCCTACAGCAATGCACAAGTCTAACTCTTCATTCACATCAAAAAAACTTGCTATGACTGAATGAAAGGAAATGGCGGCAACAGAATGTAACGTTCCCCGTAGACAAGGAACAATAGGCAATATCAGAAATATTCAATTGATTCAAGTAACAGAACAAGTCACCAGTCAACCAGTGTAACCTATCCGCACTTACAATGACGCACGCGTGGTATCGTAGAATGTGTCACTTAACATTCAAACTTGGTAATAAATGGATATATTCAGCCAAAACAATACCGAGCATTTGAATGTATTTCGAACCCAGAAACTCCAAAACTTCAGTATACAAACCCTACTGCATAATAAAGGAGTTGTTTACTTCTATAGATCTGGCCCTTTTGGTTGGCTTTCTTGAAAACAAACCTACTTCCAAAAAAAACTTCCTTTTCCTAAGTTGGTGTCTTTGGTACCTATTGTTTTCCGTGTTTCGACACCGACTTCGCAAAAGAAAGTTATTTTTCGCTTTGCAGTTTTTTTTTGGAAGTCGGTTTGTTTTTTGCTAAAAAGGTTTTTTATTTATCTCTTTTTAGTTTTGTTAGGTACCTCCAATTGACATAAAAATCATATATAGCCAATGTACATCTCATGACGATTAAAATAAGCCCACACACGAATAGGATACATTGTTTATTTAGGAGATCCAGTGACTACCTGCCGGCTTCATCTTCAGATCAATTCGATGGTACCATTTTCATCAGTACTATGTATTTTTAAGTATTTGCTTCATCATAGTCGTTTACATATTTAGTATTAAGGAGTTCCATTGGCCATCTGTGGTCTTCTTCACCAGTTCCACTTCACCAACTGATACTTTCTGAGTGCAATTGTTTGCATTGTTGATGAAAATACCAAAATCGCTATATTTATGCCTATAATATTTGAGGAGTTCCCTCGATTTCTCCAAGATCCCATCATCAGATCCTGACTATGGGACCAACTGGGAAGTATACCCTTTCAAACAAAAGAAGAGTTTTCCAAATCGATCCAGGCGTCTTTGTGCAATCGGAGAAAATACATTTAAAAAAAACTGTTTCCGACGAATTGATAACCTCCTCCTTGTTTTGAAGTCGGTTAAAAATGGGCTGGTGGTCTATTTATGAGTCAGGTTAACGCGCGCTTTATAGTTTCGGCGTGAGAATGAGTCACCAAACACTACAGTCGGCGTTCGTGCCTCGAGCGACATGGCACCAAATGGGGATTGCATTTCATGATAGGCAACTTAATGGGAACAAAATCGATAACATGTCTGCCAAAACTATTGTCCCGCACACGAAAAGTCCCATTAAAAATTTTCGTTAAATCCTCCGCAAATTGAGTTGCTTGTACAATGCGTTTGCAAAACGATCGCAATGCCAATATTTGACGATATGATATTTCCTCGGCACGCAAACCTGTACTTAAATAACACATTTCACTGGGGAAACAGTCGGTACCGCTACATGTCTACTTCATCTTTATTTGCTGATCATTGTTTCAAAATGAGTCTTATCTTATGTGATTAAGTCATAGATTTGTTTGATAAGACGGATCAAAGTAAATGGAGCTCGGCCAAGAGGTATCGAAGGTAATTTAGGCAAATTCGCAAATCCCGATTGTGGTGTGGGTGGCCGTAAGCCTCCGTGTGAACAGCAAGCCAGATATATTCTGTGGACTGTGAGTTATTTAGCATCGCGAAATAACTTTTACTTAATATTAGCAGCGACGACCGGTTGTGAAATACAGGCGCCTGAGAGATTAACAGATTTAAAATTGATATTGAAAAAGACCCGAACGGATGTAGAACAGTAGCCGAAATTGATAGTACAGTTAGTTCAAAACTAGAGCTGGTATATCAATCGGAAGTTGTTATTTTGCCATTGCTGAATATTCCGCGCATGTAAAACAATAAAACAAACAAGACATTCCCAAATGAATTCCAAAACCCTTATTAATTTCGAAATATGCAAGATAATTCAAGTTGATAACTGCCATTGCCTTGGCAATAACAGATAATCAAGAAGGTACGTAGCACTAAATTAAAACCATTAACGAGAATATAAACATAAAGTAGATAACATAAATGGTATTACCATTAGACCTGCACAATAACACACATGATCGTAAGAATTTATACTGAACGCGGCACTAAATTTCAAGTTAATGCAAAAAGAATGTAAACTAAGGTCTACGAGTTGGGATCCGAAAGAGTATCGATACCTAGTATATTTTATACTCGATTCTTGTCCAGTGATATTCGAATAATATCAAAACATTATGCATTATACTCGTTACTTTTAATGTTGTGACGTCAATTCAGTTCAGAAGGTTGTTTCTTGATAGCGTGTTGAGAAAATGTTTATTATTCATTGGAACTGATTAGTTAATGAGGTGTGGGAGGTAGACACATTGGTCTAGTGATTGGATAAACCTACCGTACTATTCCTAAACCATTGCAACTTCTGAAAGCCAGAATCAACAGTGGCGACCACCAGATAAGCGCCGAGGCAATGAAGCTCGACGAAGTCCCGGAGAATGAATTTAAATGCAAGATATTTAGAAGATCCCGCAACGAAATTAATCAGAAAAGAATTACGGAGGCGAGAGTGGACTAGTTATATCTCCTCCTGCGATCCTCATTTTAGGATTGCCGTTGCCCCAAATTACTTTGGATCAAAGCAACAACCTGTTACTAAGTTAAATACTCGATCCCTAAGTATCGATATCTTTCCACCCCGTAGCTCGTAGGGTAATCCTGAACCAGTAAATTAAAGCCCGTTAACACGGCAGCGGTTTGTTATTTTTGTTGGACTGTTAATTGCATGATGCGTTTTTGTTTGGCCAAGCGGATGTTTGTTTGAGCACACTGATCACACAAGTTGACGCATCGATTTCGCAAAAGTGGATTCAAAATTCGAACTCGAGAGAAAAAGCAAGCGGATTCAATATTCGATCTGGTGAGAATGCAAGAGGACCAGAGTCAATGTAAACTGATCAGGAAATAGACAGTTCAGGAAAATCTGATCGGTGTTGCTACGTTGCACATTGCAGTGTATACTGGCTTTTGTCTTGCCTTTATGAGCTGTTTTCGATGTAGGGTACGGTTCTCTGAGAAGGTTTTACCACTGGTTTGTTAGCAGCGTCAACGTCTGGCTTTTGTTTTAGTTAGCTGTTAGGGGTATTTTAGCGCAAATTGTTAAGCTTTACAGTTTTATATTATAGAGCTGTATGCTAGACGATAACTATCCATAGGTTATGGTTTATGAAGATCCATTAGATATCGATAAGTATGACTCATAAAACCGACTAAAGGCAGTGCCCTTTCAGCACTTTATAGCTATGTGAAAGCAACAATTAAATTCCAAATTAATATACAGTATCGTAATAAAAGGTGGGCAAAATTACAAGCAGTAAATCAACCTAAGAAATCGGCGATCAAACGTTATTCCTTGTAATGAAAACATTAACATTTATATTTTAATAATTCAGCAGAATTATGAAGATTAAGAGTCGAGCGCATAATATACGTGCGTTCCGTTCAACCGACAGGATGTAAGTAATAATAACGAACCATAGAGTATAGAGCCGAGCGGTGGCACTGTGGCAGATGGGCAGGTGTTCGCGTGCCAGCTGTCACGGCCATTTTCTCTTCCCTCACCACACCACCTGTGCCCCTCGAGGGAAACCGGCCAGTATTTTATGTGTACAACAATGTATTGCACGAGAAAAAGTGACGAAGAACAGTGAGAGATTCTAATAGATTCATTTGAATCAATTACATAGGAGAATTTCGAACGGAGAATAATCTTAGACTTGTTAACCAATTAATAAATTTTCTACTGGTACGTGCCGTTCTACAATATCCAATGAATCATTGGAACGAGGCATAGATATTAATGGTTTAGTGTTGTGGATTGATTAATAAGTTGGTAATTAAACTCACGAATGCGCGACAATATGCATGAAATGTGATCCAGAATGCGATCTTACCTGAAACAAAGTAACAAAACATTAGATGAATAATTACAGTGGCGACTTTTAACAGACACATTTTTCATTGAACACGAAGGAAGAACCCGTTTTGCGGTACTTCATAAACACTTAAAACTAATTAGGTACTAAGAGTCTTGTTAAACCAGTAACGAACGTCTCCGAAATAAAATAGGATGACAGGTGAAGTCTTGCAAATTTGTAACACAGTGTAAAAAATGGCGTTCAAGAAAGTGTCAGTCAAACAGATAAAATGTTTGAAATTGAAAAGTGAACATGCTGTTTTTTGTTAGTCTGCTGCATTCTGCAATCGGTAGCCTTGTATACTCAATTAGCATAGTACAAGAATAAATATTGTCTAGTTTCAGTTAGCAGGTAAGTATTTATTTTTCACGAGAATAGTACTCAAGGTAGATAGCAATAATTCTTGTTGCTCGAGCTCGCCCTCGTGATATTTTATCCATTCGTACCAATGGAGCATACACATACTTATACAAACAATAAGTCCAAGTTTCCTCACAATGTTTTCCTTCACTGTTGTCAGCGATGTCCAAGATAAAAAGAAAGTACATAATTATGAACTGAAAAAGTCACATTAGTATTTACCCGGATTTGAACCCACGACCTGCAGCCGAACTGCGCAAGTGAATTCGGCAAGGAGATTGGTTTGACCGCTATCAAGTCGAGCAATCACATGCGAAGAATGACGCGATGTGGATTTCCGTCTATGTGATTGGTCGATTGATAGCGGTCAATCCCTTTGCGTTGCCGTATTTACTTATGCAATAAGGCTGCTGAAGCACGAGAGGCGAGGTCTTACCCCGAGTTTCTCAGCTCAAAATTATCGCAGAATTAATGTGACAAATTGTCAAGCACGCGTTACCTGTTGTGATTTGTTGAATGAATTTTCAACAGCCAATCATAAGAGATAACGCGTGCTTGACAATTTGTCACATTAATTCTGCGATAATTTTGAGCTGAGAAACTCGGGGTTAGCCACTAGGCTACTACGACATACAAATAGTAATAACAGCCGCACGGATCTGTCTTCAAATTTAAGAGAAAATGCGATCGCAGACATCCGACTGAATTTTCTAAGTAAAAAGACTTAATTCGATGTTTGGTTCTCGCCTATTTCCTCCTCCAATATTAGACAAATTTAAAAGATATTCCATTGTGCCCAAAGTTATGCTTGAATAGATTACCCGAATAACATAACTTGTAAATAACCGGTGAAATGAAAGTGTACCAGGTTGAACTGTACACATCTGCGTACCCCGTTAGACCTTACTGGCGTGATGTGATGTTATGAAATGGCGTAAACAATAAACAGACATGCGATTGCAGCAATCCCGTGAGATTTGCCATTGTTTATTGAAGAGTTCTGTTGTATATCTCCGAAGTTCTTCATCAGATCTTCACCAAATTTAAATGGGACAATTTCGGCAAAATACTCTTTCAAACAAAAGAATCAAGAATTTTCAAAATAGGTCCACAATTGATGAAGAAATCGGGGAACATGCACAAAAAAATCCTCCTTGTTGGAAAGTCGGTTAAAAAGGCTAGGCAGCTTGAGTAATTTTTGTTGCTAAGTATAATAAAGACTATCTAATATCTAATACCTTGATAAATATTGTGAAGGAGGTTATGATGGCCGTCTATAAATTCATCTACCCTTTCTTTCTTGAAATTCTTAGTTATTGCATGAACCATTGTGTAACTTGTTACTAATAGCTCTACAGGGAAATAAATATTTTACATGTATTTGAAAAATACATGGGTAAAAATTCCTTTTACCTATGTTTATTAAATGTCAAAAAGGACAAAGGGTTAGGGATATTCTTTTGTTGTATTTTGAAATCCCCTGCGACAAGAGAGACAAAGTACAGGTAAAAATCCATAGGGTTGTATATTATATCCTACATTCACCGAAGTGTGTTGAGGTCAGCTTTAACCAAGTGCGAGTCTGACTCGCGCACGAAGGGTTCCGTGCCATTTTCGCAAAACCGGCAAAAAATCACGTTTGTTGTATGGGAGGCCTCCTTAAATATTTATTTTATTCCGTTTTTAGTATTTGTTGTTGCGGCAACAGGATAAAATACATCAACTGTGAAAATTTCAACTGTCTAGCAATCACGGTTCATGAGGTACAGCCCGGTGACAGACAGACAAGCGTGCCATTTTCGCAAAACCGGCAAAAAAACACGTTTGTTGTATGGGAGGCCTCCTTAAATATGTATTTTATTCCGTTTTTAGTATTTGTTGTTGCGGCAACAGGATAAAATACATCATCTGTGAAAATTTCAACTGTCTAGCAATCACGGTTCATGAGGTACAGCCCGGTGACAGACAGACAAGCGGACAGCGGAGTCTTAGTAATAGGGTCCCGCTTTTACCCTTTGGGTACGGAACCCTAGAAAGGAGTAAGAGCTAAGAGGTTTTGTTGAATCCTTCCATTTGTAAAATGCATCTTCACAAACCTAACTTGCAAACTCATCAATCATTCAGTTAGTTTGCCGTTGTAACTTCCAAATCACATATGTCGATTTTATTTCATAGTGATGTTCTCCTGAAGGCCAAAGAAAAGATGCATGGACTCCCACGAACCACCCATGGCCCCACCGACATCTTGTAATATGGGCCGAATCTCAAGGAGACGGCTGCAGACATAGCCCGCCACATAGGCGCGCTATCACCGCAGTCGCTTGACTCCTTTACAAATCTCGTCCTGTCCCCTTTGTGCCTTCCTCCCCATTCTAAGGCCGCCACTAGCGTCGTACCCCGCTCATGGGTATGAACGATACAGTACGCCTTCGCTGCCCGTCGTATACCTAGCCCTCAACTAGATGGGCTGTGTGATATGAAAGAAAAGTGAGTCTGTGATAGTGGGACAGGACGGTATGGAAGAAGAAAACGTGTTGCGCCGACCCCAAGTAACTTGGAATAAGGGCAGGAAGATGATGATGTTCTTCTCTCGAGAAAGGTTTTATCGCAAGCGGAGCCACGAACACAGCTAGTTATGCAAATGGCAGCCGAAAATTCAAACCAAATAAGTGTGCCAATCAATACCAGGTACGTATACCAGTAAAACTCGGTAGCCGATCGTATTGGTTCGTTAATAAGGTAATTACGAGGTGGTTACAATATCGGTCGGGACTCCGGGCGGGGGGTTCATCGCACCCGAGCGGAAACGAGCTGGGGGCTCTAGGGACGGTAACCCTTCCGTTGTGAACAAATAAAAACTTCCTCTTTAACAGATATAGATACATAACTAAGGTACAGTTTTTGATCCGTAGTTATAACCAATGGGTAAAACGCGTTTATTTCTCAATTGTTTATGGTCAAATAATTAAATCTCCAACTTACTTGACCTGTGTAAGGCTATCAACTGAAGAAAAATGGTGTTTTACCGAAATTTGCAATGGATGCAAATTTCGGTAAAACACCATTTTTCTTTTCAGGTTAATTTACCTACGGCGGGGTCCCATCGAGAGCTAGCTGTTTAACTTTAAAACTAGTGAATATTACCAACCATTTCATTCTAGCCTTCTAATTGCATTGTAGATCTTCTTGAACTACATAGTACTACCTACTAGCATCATTAGCTTTCAATGGCGTCCGCGCTCTTCCTGTATACGAATGAATCAAAGTTACACTACGGGCCGAAAGTTTTCGTAAAAAGTCTTTTGTCGAGAGAAACGGTGGCTACAAGTGTAACTTGGTTTACCTGTGCAAGTGAAATTATTTGATTGCCAATAAAAAGTCAAGAAATTCAGTTTAAATAAAATGAAACCGACATAACTGGCAAATATGAAAGTAGGTAGGTACATTCCATTATTAAATATTGTTTGAAAGTCGTAAATATCACAGATAAGATACCGTCAACTAAATGAATGGAACCGAATACGAGGTTTGATAAGAGATTTAATTTGTCTGTCAAGCAGTGATTGCAAGTTGTATTCAATTCGGTTTGATTGCGAACTAAGTGCACTAGGGATGGAATAGACTGCCTGCAGTTGGTGTGAGTCGGTCCTATTAGTCGTTTTCAAGTTTTTTTTTTTTAAGTGGTATAACAAAATGGCTATGGGTGGAAAACGAGCCTATCATGTAATTGATCAATTCCGTTTTCTACTTGATAGCAGTGGTAGCCCAGTGGTAACGGCCCGGACTTACCGTGTCGACTTTGTGTAAATTATTTCATCACCACTGCTCTCAGCATGATGAAAGAAAACATCGTGAGGAAACCGGCATGTCTTAGAACCAAAAAATCCGAAGACGTGTCATCCACCAACCCGCACTTGGCTCGCATGGTATTCACCAAGGCCCATTCCCTCTCACAGAGAGGAGGCCTGTAGGCACAACGGACCAAATGGAAGTCTAAGTTAGGAAAAGGATGTCCATCTATCCTATCCTTGAGTGGAAAACAGGCTTATCGTATCAAAACTGGTCAATATTACAAGCTTTTATTTAACTTGCAATGTACCTATGTAATCCAATACGCGGGCCCAGTGGGTGTTGGTGGATGTCACATGTCTTCGAATTTTTCGTTCTAGGGGTCACACAGAGATGAAGCTTGTGTCCCAGCAGTGGGAACATTAATAGGCCCAAGATGGCGGTCTAGTTATTGTTTGTGCACTGCCATTATATTGGTATGAAATGAAAGGGTTTACTGAGAAGAATACGAAAAAAGACTGTTTAAAAAAAATAGAATGTTTTTGTCTATTTATTGCAAGCACAGAAAATAGACTCAATGTTTAAAGCTATCAGCGATGGCGATTGTTGAAATGCCAAAATTTAAGGTATTGATCAAGTAACATTATGATAACGCTTGACAGGGTTGATATGACTTAAATCACTTGATTTAAATCAGTGATTTAAATCGCGATCATGATTTAAAAAAAAATGATTTAAATCAATACTTTTTTACTGCGACCAAATCAGCCAGAAGTGTCAAGGGACTTCCCCCGTCCTTATTAATTTAAAGTCTATTTCATTTTCCTTGTTCATATTTGATAAATATAACAAAAATTTGTGTAATTAAAAAAAAATGGATTTGAGAAGAACTTTTTGATAATTTCATAATATTTTTTTAAAGTTATATACTTATGTTTTTTGTAAATTTTATTATTTTTTATAAAAAAAAATATTTTGTTGTGTTTTTTTTAAAATAAATAACTGACTTCCAAATTAAAAAAGTATAGATTGTAAAAAATAAACAAAAAAATCCGATTTAAGTCAAATAAATCCGATATATTTTTGTATTTTTTTTTAATTCTTGGTTTTTATCAAACCTGTCGCTTGGCAATCCCATATATTCTTGACATTTTACTAACTGCTATCACGATGCTCTCATTGACACAGTGTCACTTTTCTAAGGCCTCAGGAATAATCTCTCTCAATAATTTCTACAAAAACACGATCACGATTTATATTTTCCTCGCAAGCAATACAATATTGTTGAAACAACAAAACAGTTTAAAAATAGAACGCGAACAGAGTAATGAAAATAATCTATATTAGTCGTTAAAACATAACAAGAAAAACCACAACAGTTAAACTCACTCGTAAAATATATTGTTATTAACAAGCTACAAACTAAGCGGATCGTTTTTAAGTTACATGTAGCACTAATAATACACACTATAAATATAATCAGGCTGCAAAAACAGTTAACACTTCATACATTAAGTTGAACTTAGTGCTGTACGGTAACCGTTTTCAGAGAGGTAATTAAAATATTTTAGGATAAAGCATAAGAGCAGTGTTGGCCCAGAGGTAACAGCCGCAAGTTCGTCGTGGGATCAAACCCAGAAAAGCGCTTCACTTTGTGTAAATTATTTCATCATTGACCCAAAGCCATACAAATTGTCAAAAAATATTTTAAATGTTATTGAGGGGGGCTCCCATCTATCTGGATGGATCTATCTACATCTAAATGATGACGTGCAAAAAAAGTCGAATATCGTTGTTTAGAGTTCGTTGAGAAGATAAATTCCACAGACATAAATCTAACTAGATGACGCGATTGTATTTACTTCGCGTGCCAAAAAACGGAGTAAAGTTACGATCAATGATCGTAATCTGAGCTTTTCATTTAGGATAATCGGCACCGGAAATCCACCGAAATCTAGAAAAATGCCTTTTCATGCCATTCTGAACTGTAAAGAATGTATAAAAAAAGTTGGCCGAGGCATTGGAAATGTTTTCTTTAATTGGTAAGTCAACTTGTTTTTAAATTGTTTGTGAAAAAGTGGCACGCTTGGTTTTCATACAGATAGAGAGACTTGCATCTATTTAGATTTATGTTTGGGACAAATACTGTATTTTTTGTTTTGAATTGTATTGGAAAACAAAGGAATGAGAAGCCACCAAAGTCAGCTTATTTTTACAAAACTTTGTTCCGAAGAATTTTTTAACTTCCTATTGATTGACCTATGAACTTGAAATTCGGTAATAGTTTTTACTACGTATATTTTACTAACAAATACCAATAAATTGATAAATCAGATTTTTTCATGACATTCCCTCATTTTTCGTATTACATTACAACCAACTTAATTTTCATGTTTGGTACGGAACCATAAATGTGCGAAGTCCTACACGCACTTGGCCGGTGTACGGTGTACCTAATAAAAATATTGTTACTTTGCCCTACTTAGCTATGTCCCACTGTGGTGTTCTGCTCTACAGACCCACGTCTTAAGTCTATTTACATTTTAATAAATACTTTACAAAACATACCTTCATATCTTCATACAAAACACACCTCATATATTTGTATATCGTATCAAATCATGACTCATTTTTATGTATTCTTTATACTGTTAGCACCTGAAAATCATACTTTTAGTTATCTCTGATTGTTTTAATGTTCCCTAACTTATTTATATCGCTAATTTGTAAAATCTTGTATTTTTTTATACTCTGACATGTTTATCTGAATTGACCATGTCTCTCCAATTTATTTTTCTTAAGCCATAGACATATTTTACCTTTTTCTTATTTTTAACTTTTCTTATTTTTATCTTTTATTTTAATAGCGTAGCTTACGTCTAGCTCATCTGAGCTAAACGTAACGTTACACCACACAGCAAAGCAAGTTAAAAAAAAATATATCATTTACCTTTTAACACGTAAACATGCAATTTATAATTTAGTATAGGCCTAGGAAAGTAATCGACAACAATTAAGAAATTACTGGCATTGGTTTTAATAAATTACGTATATTTTTAGTTGCACCTTTTATACTGAAAGTCTGATCAGTAGGAAAAAAGTTCCTAGGTATTACTTAGTTATAATTTGTTGACAATATGGATCAAGTCTGATCAGTAGTTAACAAGTTCCTAGTAGGTATTTGTTATAATTGGTTGACAAGAAGGACCAAATACACTGTTCTTCAAAATTTAGTACCATACTTTTGAATTTGTAATTTCTTCTGAACTATAGACGTCAGTTTTGAAATAAAAAAACGTTTTATAGAAAATTTCATCAACTTCCTTTGAAGCTATAGTTTCTTTAAGTTTAAAACGTTACTAATGTACTATAATTAAAAAGTTGATGAAATTTTCTATAAAACGGTTTTTTATTTCAAAACTCTCAAGTTCTATAGTTTAGGAGAAATAACAATTTTAAAAGCGTGGTACCATAGATATAATAAACAAGTCACACGTCGCGCGGACACCGATACGCCCCTTTGCCACTTCTCCTGTATTTTATATTTCTATGCGTGGTACTAAGTTTTAAAGGCCAGTTGATTATTTAATCTGTTTAAATCATTATTACATACAAATCATAAATGAAGGTCAATATTTTGTCATTAGCTTAGTACCACTATCGAATAGCAGATGGCGTTGTTCCGTGACGACTCCTTTTGTAGATCGCGGTCTTAAGATTTTTCTGTATTTTATGACCTCAGCGATACTTTAGGTAATAAATTGTCTTACTCTGGACACCCTTGTTTTATTTCTATGCGAGATATTTTTGGAACGTTCGCGTTGTACAGTAATATAAACTCACATAGATTTGACAACATTAATTTGAATAATTTTCAGTAACAGAACCCGAAAGTACTTAAAATTATTATATTGATAATTATCTCAATTCATCATCATCATTTGACAATATTAATTTTCAGTAACAGAACCTGAAAATACCTAAAATTATTTTATTGAGAATTATCTCAATTCATCAACATCATTTGATCATATTAATTTGAATAATTTTCATTAACAGAACATGAAAGTACCTAACCTTCACGAAAAATAGAAAAACAGTTTAACAACTGGCACGCTATCAGTATTCAGTAGCTATATAAAGAACAAAATAAATAATAAGAATCATATCGCACACTATCTTTTCATGAGTTATTGATAAAAAGTTTCTCACGACATATTATTCACCTTTACAAGTTGATAACAGACGAATGGGTGTACCATAAAGTATTAATATTAAATAAATAATAATAATGCTGCAGAAACATGCCTAGGATGAAATATATGTGGGTATTTTAATGGTCGTTTTCCTGCATATTTATCGAATGCTCATTTATTTTAGGAAATTGTTTAAGTGATTACTTTTTAGGCTTATTCATTAATTTAACTAAAATGCACCAAACTTCACAATTCTTTAAAACTGTAAAGGACCTCCATTATCATTTTATTGCTCTTTTCTTAATTTATTTGGGATCTTCTCACTTGTCTTCTTTCATTCTTCTCTATTTTTCGTCATCTATTATAAGTTATCACTACTTATCACCCCCTTTCCAGCCTTAGCTATTTAGCCTCACCATCACAAAATGATGAATGATGATGGGAGGGAGATAAAATGATCTGATCAGCCCCATAAGCCGAAAAATGCAGCTTCGACTAGTACTAGTATTTTCATAAAATAATTTCACCTCGTTAATATCCTATTGCAGAATGAAATCCTTTTTCTTATCCTGGAAACAGCTCTGTCTGAGTTCATCAACAGCATTTTAATAATCCTAATGCTGGGGCACAGGGCTCCTCTCTGTGAGAGAGGGAATGGGCTTTAATCCACCACGCGGGCCCAGTGCGGGTTGGTGGATGTCACATGTCTACGAATTCATGGTTCTTGGACTTGCTCATTTCTTCTCGATGTTTTCCTTCACCGTTTTTTAGAGCATGGGTGATGAAATCATTTTGAATAGAATATACTTTATTGTACACCAAAAAATACACATCTCTTTATTTAGCCTAGATTGCTACTTTAATAGACCTTATCTTGAATTACCCTCAAAGACTCAATGGATTTCCTCTCCGAGTCATTTATGGGTTTTCTCTCGGTTTTATAGTCTCATCTTGCCAGTCCAGTTAACTAAAGCGCTCCTGCATAAGACAACTGACATTTAAGCGTATCGCGAAACCACATAATTTCTTTGTCAGTCCATTTTAGGATATCCGCGATGACCAGTTATCTCTCGCATTAATTGTTACTTAAACTTTCACAAATACTTTAACCAATTACATTTTAAAACAACGTTATCAATTTGGTAATAATTTGTTGAGTTAGCTCTACAGTTTTCGTGTAATAACAATGATAATAATTCTTTATTGGAGGCGGGTGTTGGTAGCGCCCGCGGCTGGTTGTAAGCGGTAAAACAGTAATTTAAAGTCTATTGAGAGATCTGATTAGTGCTGCTGTTATTATGTACCTAAAGTGTTATTGTGATTAAATTCATGTGTTTGAGATAGTCCTTCTTGTGGAGTCTCCATGGTCTGGGGCCGAAGCTATCAATCATCTCATCCCCTGGGTCCCGCCCACTCTGCGCGCTCGCCCGGCCATGGCGATATTTTCACAAGATCCCTCCTGTCCCTAGCTATACCCCTAGTACACCCGCCTATTTGCTATCTCGCGCAGCTGGCCGCTACGTTTAATTCGTCGGATACAGACCAAATTGGAGCTCACCAGGGAGCAATAAATAATACGAGAGAAAGTTATAATTCATACCATTGTTTCATTATGTAATCCGATTAGGTACCCTACCTATTCTTAATTCTCATAATTAATTGCTCTGAAGGTCGGCATCGCCTTCAAAGTTCAACAAAGCAATGCCTCGATTCAAATACATTACAAAGAAACTCTTTTTGAATTGCAAACTATTCTCGGATCACTTAGTGGTTTCTGTAAAGTTGCTCGTGTTAACGGAGTAAAGTTTTATTTTTTCGAGAGTGGGTTAATAACGTGTATTAAAATGAAATGATCCGTTTAGTGCGGCTCAATAAGTAGCAGTGCGGCAGGTAAGCATGTAATGGGTACAATTAAGTGTATAATGGTGGCGGACGATTAACCCAGAGACCTTTGTGAGCGGTATCGCGATCAGCTGAGCGGTGCTCTCGGCTACTTGGCACCGCTGCAGCACGACGCCCCGACCTACATCGTACGAATGCGATTCGGAAAGACCGCCTACCGCCTCGCGGTCTAACCGAGCCGCACGCCAGTCGCCACATACCATTAGATTCAAACTCAATAGCGTTACGTAAAAACTCTCATATATCACAGCAACACTAAAACTGTCGACGTTATCGTCTGCTGGAATATTAAAATGTTGATTGAACGTTAAATCATCAGTCCTGCTTTCGCAAATTCTTGATGTTCAGCAAATTACAATTCAAGGACAGTTACAAGGTTAGAGAGCAGTTTTTGTATCCATCTATCGGAACATTGGACAGTTATAGGTGACAAAGCGAATTTCGTGTAAATAGATTTTCACAGAGCGATTTGCTGCGAGCAAATTTTGCACTGCGAAATGGAAGTGATTCTGATTTCTATTCAAATGTTATTGCTGCCGGAACGTTTGATGCAAGACGCACAGGACCGGCCGATGTGGCGTCACTTGAGCAGGCCTGTTCAACAGCGGATATCATTCGGCGAGATGATGATGATGATGAAACATTGGTTGCTAAGCAGGAGTAACAAAGAGTTGATTGGTAAAGGAGCCACGATGCAAAACACGCGGTTTCATGTATAACATTGTAGTCAGGCAGGCGACCGTGCCAGCTGGGCAAGCGGCAGTTAACCTACATCGATTGCCAGCACCCATGGCGGAAGTGATCGTGGACCGAGTCACCGTGTGCCTATTGATTAGCATAGATTTCAATTAGTTAAACTGAATACAGAAAATATACTCCAACTAGCTGTGCCCGTGGCTTCACATACGTCAATTGTGTAGGTTCTGCCAGTGTCTTTACCCACATGGAAGTCGGAAATTATTACAACGGCAAATACTCTCGGGATTAAAAGAATAATTAAAAGTATAATTTGTTCTCCGGTTGATAGAGTAAGGTCTAATCTATATCAAAATTCGTTCAGAGGTTTAGGCGTGAAAACTAAAGCAACAGACAGACAGAGTTACTTTTTAACCGACTTCCCAAAAAGGAAAATATATAAACTATCGAATTGAGAACCTACTGTTCTCAATTCGGAAGTTTGTATATTTTTTTTATGTTTGTTCGGGCATAGCTCCGTGATACATAAACGGAATTACAAAATTAATTGTTTGTTCGAAATAAGTTTATACCGAAATGGCTACATTTAAACTTGGTAAACTCTTCAATAAATGACAGCGAATCTCTCGGGATTGCTGCAATCGCATGTCTGTTTATTGTTTACACCATTTCATCACGCCAGTATGCTCTAAACAAGTGTACAGATGTGTACACTTCACCCTGGTACACTCTCATTCCACCGGTTATGTTCAAGTTACTAGTTATTCTACGTAATCTATTTTGCATCACTGTGTGCATTATAGGTACCTTACTACAGAACTTGACCCATTATGTACCACTTAAAAGTGAAAAATAATAAACTTTTTTAGAAAAAAATACAACCGACTTCCAAATAAAAACACAACAAAATGAAAAATAACTTCAATTTCGGAAGGCGGTGTCAAAAAACGAAGAAACGAAAACAGAAATACCGACTGCCGAAATTAGTTATTTTTCACTTTGTAGCGTTTTTATTTGGAAGTCAGTTGTATTTTCTTGTAAAAAAAAATAACTTTATAATATTAATAGAAGTACCTGTGGATTAATTTAAATTGACGGAATTAAGTGTGCCTAGGAGGTAATTAAAGTCAGTGACGCACATTTGATCAAGTAAATAAGATTAATTAATATCAAAATTTCATCGTAAAACGTCGTATTTTATCATTATCAGGCAGTTAGTATAGACAGCGCAAAATTTGCATCTTCCTTTAAAACAGTAAGCGTATTTTGTGTGCAATGCAATAGCATCCGCACTTGTACATCCTACAGCATTGGTACCATTTGGCAGATGAATCACCGCAATATTTATTGTATGCAAAATACGGCCCCTGTACGTCTCTTTGGGTAAACTTCCTTAGATACACAGTACACACCACATATGAGAAATAAAAAGACATAACTAAAACTAAACTCATTTCAGGCATTTGAAAAACACTTAACAGTTGAACTGCCTAGTTCACTCTAGTCAGTAGGTAGTTCACTGATTATTAATCCTAGTTTTATTAATGTACTAGCTGAACTTCGTTCCGCCTAACAAAGGTGAACGGCAGATTTTGTATCGCATATTATTTTTTGTTGTTCGGTTATAGAATTTGGTATATAAATGAAGGCAACTAAGCCATTTATTTTCATGTAAGTTTACTATTTTTAGAACTACGGATTAATGAATAATATCAATAAAAGATTTTAATATAAAAACGTAATAAAATCGTGCACTCAACGCAGTTATGTTTTTAGATGTTGCGTTACATAAAATAACACAAAATTGAAATGATAATTAATTATTTAGAAATAGAAATAACATTAAATATAACCAAACTCATCATTATCAAACTGTCGCAGTCTGCTGGTGGATATAGGTATTTAGTAATACCCTGAGTAGGTACGATCCTCATCTCAATCTTTACCTACTTATTGGTAAGGAAAATACTACAAAGATAGCAACAAACAATTTACTTTACACATTACCTATGTAACAATCTGCAACATTTATCTATATGTAACAATTTACATTGGTACACAAGTATATAACCTTAAAAAACAAAACTGGTTATAACTTTTACGTTCCAAGTTCTAAAAATCTAACAATTAAAAAAAGGATTATTTATCGTATTAACTACCTATTAAAACAAAAAATATCCCAAAACACGAAATTTTATTTGCGGTACGAAATTCCCATACAAGCCTGCCGTTCGCCTTTCTAAAATAAACGTAGCCTAAGTTACTCCTTATTACATCAGCTACCTGAAAATAAAAGTCACGTCAAAATCGGTCCAGCCATTTCAGAGATTAGCCGGAACAAACAGACAGACAGACAAAAATTGTAAAAAATGTTATTTTGGTGTATGTACCGTATATATATTCATATACATGTAGTAAAAAACGGTTACTTCAATATTAAAAACAGACACTCCAATTTTATTTATATGTATAGATGTATAGATAATTTGTTTAATAAATTTGATTCGATTTGAAAACATTCCTAATTTTAATTTGTTCAAAAGAATTGCAACTTTGTTGACATTTGATGTTAACAAATGGTTTTGTTTACACGATCGGAAAAAATACGAAATTCAATTAAAACTAACTTTATTTGATTTATTAACCCAATCAAACTGAATGAAAATCTTTCTATTCAACTCGAAACTCATTTTTTAATTAGAATTGATTATAAAAAATATACCGAATATACCATATGAAATTAAGAAATTCGTGTTGATTTTGAAAATAATCAGGAATAGACAACGTTTTATGTTCAAAAAACCAATTAATCACTTAACCAAATACTTTTCCAATAAACTACCTTGCATAATGATCCATAATAAGTTTATTACAATTATGTTCTCACGAATGACTAATGTTTAGATTATTCGAGCCCAATTTCAACAGGCCAGCATTTAGGTGGGTAGTTACGAAATATATCTGAAGTTAGCTCGATCAGTTATTATTGTGGATGATGGTGATTCACTCCGAATATATTTTAATTGTTTGCCGGACCGGTTGCAGGTATGCATCTCGTACGTAAGATATTTCGTGCAACTCACATTTATATTAAAGACGAATGTTTACACTAAATGTGATTCAGATATGAAATTAATGAACTATGGTTCTGTTAATATGTGCACCCATTTTACGAATATAAAAGGAATTGCTTCTAATATGTTAGCCATGCGGGCAATGATTCAGATTTAGAGGAATTTCTCGATGTAGCCATTTTAGGCCTCCTGGAATCGTGTTTGGTAAGATTGACTTTAGGTGTCACAAAGAAAATGGTTATTAGGAAAATGTTCCCTGACTTATAAAAATAAAACTAATTAATATTTGACAGTTTTTTTTTAAACAAAGCAAACACCTTCAATATTTATTACAATTTTTCTTTCAGAGACGACAGGAAGAAGGAAGGAACGAAATTCATTAATAAAAAGATTCTAAAATCAAACTCTGAAAAACTGGATGTTATCGTTGCAAAAGATACAATTCTTCATCCGAACTGTCATAAAGTTTAGTCGCTCACGCCAAAGAGTATCAAACGTATTTTATCGGGGTTTTCGTCCTTTCAAGAGAATTAACATAAAGAAAAGTGAATTTACAAACATGAGGTATTTTTTATAACTTGGTCCTTTTTTTAAATTTGGTAGAACAAAAGATGAGAAAAATGGTGAAATTGTTAAGACAAGATAAAGCTAAAAATTAACACATAACATCACGCCTGTCTTGCCCGGGGGACTAGGCAGAGATGCACCTAATAATACGCCTACATAACGCCATTTATTTTCAACCGACTTTCCAAAAAGGAGGAGGTTCTATGATCGACTTTAAGTCTTTTTTTTTGTGTGTGTGTGTTTTTGAAAAAAAATATTGTAAGAATTTGTTCCCAAACTCGTACCATTTAAGTTTGGCGAAGATTTGATGAAGAACTTCGGAGATATGCAACATAAATCTTAAATAAATGACAGCAAATCTCTCGGGATTGCTGCAATAGCATTGTGTTTATTATTTATACTATTTCATAACATAACATTATGCCAGTACGCTCTAAAGGGGTACGCAGATGTGTACAGTTCATCACACACTACATGTGTACACTCTCATTTCAGCGGTTTTGTTCAAGTTTAATCAATGATATTCGGTTAATCTATTCTGGCATTATAGGTACCTTACTAAACAACTTGTCTATAAGTAAATTAACAAAAAAATACAACCGACTTCTAAATAAATACTTTTTTAGCATTAAAAACAGCAGAATTCCAAATAAAAACACTACAAAGTTTACGATAACTTCTTTTTCGGAAGTCGGTGTTCCTGTTTTCTTTCACTTTTTGACTTTCGTTTTTTTACACCGACTTCCGAAAAAGAAGTTATTTTAAAATTGGTAGTGTTTCTATTTGGAATTCTGCTGTTATTAATGGTAAAAGTTTTTAAGTACCATGTTATAAATTAAAAGAGCTTGTTAATTCAATATTCTTAATGAGACATAAGTTACATAACACCTCACATCCATAAACCCATAATCACTCTATACCAAATGTTTCACACATAGCCACCTTCGCCTCGTATGAATTATTAACTACGGAAGATTAACTTTATGTTCTATAAATATTAAAAGCAAGTGCACACACGTTCCGGTACATAAATCCCTTTAATTATTACAGACAAAGTAATTAAGTAATAAACAAACATAGTATGTACAAAAATCTCCAGGTACTAGGACTACATAATTGCGTGGTAATACCGATTATTGAAATAGATAATCGATTCGAATTTGGAATCGATTGCGGGCGATGCGAGTTACATCCTAAGATTCAGAGGCCTTAGTGCGAGTTTTTACTCCCGCTCAATCGCGTTAACATAAACGTCAATTTCTAATGAAACTGAATAAGCGCCGTCTGGGGACGCTAAGGAGAAACCTCTTTTTTTAATACATTTTGACATAAGGAATCGTTTACGTTATCACGTTAAAAAACTCGGAATAAGCATACAGTTGAGAATCGAGGAAATCGAAACGATTATTTATTTTCGAATAGCTAAAAAGTTATAAAGGTCTTCATTTAATTAATACAAAGGCAGGTGAATCACCGAAACCTTATAGTAAGTACTTAAATACCTACGTATAGCTTATGCATCTATCCTGCGAACTTCAGTCGACCGTACATTTAAACATTTTATTATTCAGCGATCTATTTAAATAACGCCTATTTGAGCAAGAAAATGTTTTTCGAGAAAAAAGAATCCAAATGATTAAAATATAAAAGAAATGCACGTAGCTTATAATTGAAAAAGTAAGTAATATTTACTGAGCTTAATTAAACATGTAATGTGCCTTGAATTTTCTTCGAGAAAAATATTTTTCAAATCGGGCAACTTAAAAGGGCATGTCATCAAATTATTGTAACGTTTGACAAAACATCTGTCCTTGCTTCCATTCTTACTTAAAGGTCGCGAAAACTTGAAGGGCGCAGTTACCGATGAATGAGCAGGGCCATAAAGACCCGGGCGGGAGGCGAAGGAGCGCGGGGGGCCTACGCTCACACCCCACTTCTCAGATCAACAACCCCGAAACCTTAATCAAGATAAGCTGAGCGGACGCCGAGAAAGGTTTTAAGAGAACAATTTTAATTAGCAAATGTACACGAGCAAATGATGCTCCAGTTTATGTTGTCACTGCCGTTAACGACGCCGTCAAGGACCGTGACAGTAAATCTCGCTTCCGCTCTCGAAACATAAAATTCATCCGCCGACTCAGCCGTACGTCTACCTATATTAATTACGAGACCATCGCCCGAATAAAACACAACCGGACGCGCCGGTTCGTCATCATTTTGAGTTAATTTATTCTAATGTGCCTTTTTCGCAGCATGGCGCATGGGCTGGGCGGGACGGGCGAGGCATAGTGTGAGCGCAGCTTTATTTCACAGACTGGATTCATCGTATCGCTTTACCTGATGCGGTTTCCGGCGGGCATTCCAATCACTCTTCGGGATCGCCGAACCTCGAAATGGGATCGCATCATAGATTTTATATTTGGAATCCCATAAACGAAAATGAAAAATATAAAAAAGCAACATGAACTGCATTTTCTACAAAAAGTTTATTTGCCTAAATAAAAAGTGGTAAGTTCATTACAGAAACTAATGAACACAAAAGGCGAACAGTGCAGTAAAGCATAATTTCTTCACAGTCTTAGTGCACTATGCTGGTGTAAAGGGCCGTTAAATCGTCAGAGAGGCCGGTGAGAAGCAATTTACGAGCGAGCACGAAAGTTATTAAACATACCTAGCCTTTGAAGATCCGATGGGCGAGTTTTATAGTATCTGTAAGGCGTTTTTCGGAAATTACAAAATGTATGTATAAGCGTTCCCCTTGGGATAAGACTTACGGCATTATCGTCTTCCAGAAGCTTTTGTCAGCACACAAGTTTGTATGTTAAGTTGTAAAGTACTTAACTCGTATCTTGTTCGCGGAGCTGAATGTCGCCGGTCCCTAGCGTCATACATAAATTAAGTGAGTTTACTTTGCAATATGGTTCAAGGAAAGAATAATAACTCTAGATAAAAATGAAACAGACAAAAATATACTCTCTGGATAGCGGCAAGCGTGACTCGTGGGACACGATCACTCGACAGGAGAGATATATCGATTCCCTCCGTACTTATAATATAGGGGAGGCCAAAGGGACCGTGAGCGGATAAATAGCTGCTTGACTTCTGAATTTCGAGCCCTCCATAGTATACTTTGTGTATCTAAATCTGCCAAAGGAAGCCCGAAAAATATAACACTTATTTTATTCGTCAGATATAAATTTGAGTTTCAACAAAGCACGTCTCACCAGCACATTATTATTACCTCCAGCCACCACCACTACAATACTTCAGGAGGTCTCCTTTGTGCCAGGACGATACGCGATCGGAATGCGCCTTTGTCAAAGGACCATCCTACGGTGTCGAAATTCGGGTTCGGGTTTTGTCTACGTATGATTTTTAGCCGTGTACCTGTAACAAACCAGTTTGTGGGCCGTCCGTTCGGAGAAGCTCTCGACATAGGTAGTTACTCGCTTATCTCAGTCCCTTCACAATTACCTCTGTTCGTGTCGGCCACACTAAAATTACGAAGATTAACTAATCACATCAAATTAAAATACATGAAAGCGTTCACACCTCCGCCCCGACGCGCGACGTTCCGGTATCGACTAATATCGATGAGTAAGCAATTTTAGGAATTATTTGTTGCACGCAACACTTATTGAAAATGAAACTCGGCGTCTGGGCGCTCTGGCGTGACGGAACTCACTTAGACCATAAATACTATGAACCGAAACCACAATGTTATCGATAAATGGATACTGTACAACACGTAGTGTGGGAAAATGTAAGTGGAAATGGTTTCCCAGCAGCCAGCCACTTCAGAGCAGAACTATAAATTCGTTGAATAGCAATTGTTTTGTCGAGTTCAGGGTCCCGAAAAAAATCAATAAAGCCCCTTGACGATTATGATAGGGTAAGTGTGGTGCTCGAGAGCTGTGCTGTGACGTTGGTAGCAATGGGGGCTTAATTTTTATTATTAAATGAAAACGAGCTCTGGTAGGCGGGTCTTTGTACGGAGTTGGCCTGGGGCCGGGCATCGATCGCGTGGCTGCGGTGAACGCACCCCAAACCCGGAGCGGCGCACCCGGCGAGCCCGCGAGCAGCCAGCGTAGGGGCACGCTATTCACATCGCAAAAACCCTCGCCCGACTAATGATAAAGTATCTCCACTTTACCAACGAAACATAGTTGTGCCGCGCTCTCTCGAAACCTTTCGAGACGTTTTTGTTTAAAATATTTCACAGGCTTTACCACGTTCGTCATAATTTAAGAACGAAGTTTTCGAGTGCTTTAGAGCAAGCATGCGTGTATAGTTAATGGTCGTGCGACAGACAAAGTCCCTGTCCCTGTGGAACTAATGACCACTTAAAACGAGAAAATTACGCCACGCCGTCGACCGCATAGACCGGGCAAGTCACGAAGTGCCCGTTCAGTGATGATAAAAGGAAAAAAAAATATATCTTGAATTTTAAATTCGTAACGCATTAGGCGGCGATATAAAAATGAAATGTTTCGAGCATATTCGAGCTGGGCAGTGTGTGATCGGATCTTTTTTCTATGGAAGACGTTATCTTGGTAGTGTTTCGTTTCGTTCCTAGACGGTGGAGTGTCCGGGAGCACAAAAACTCGCGTCGGGCTTAATATCCAGCTGCGTTGGTCCCGAGTGCGGTGACCTCCGCCGCATCTGCCGCTTCGCTGCCTGGCTTCACTTCACACGTATCAAACACAAATCTACCGCGCTCATTGCTCCGTATTGTACTGTATAATATTTTATTAATATCAGAACTAACCTCTTGTTTCTACATGTAAACAAACAAGGAAAACCGTCACGTTTTCAGCTGCTGTGAAGTGTACAGGGAAACGTGTGTGTTGTGGTCTCGTGAAGTCAATATTTAACTTATCAAAGCGATTAACACAGTATTTAATCCCTCTATTGACTATGCTACAAACATGATTCAATCAAGATTAAGTAAAAATAAAATCTTTTAAAAGACACCCATCGCGGAGCTGTCCCTAATCATTCGAGCTATGAAAATTTAATTTTCTAATATATTTTTAGGGTAGAAGTACCAAGAATGCGGCTCAATGAATCTGCTCATCTATTATTGTTATGAATGGTTTGTCAGCTGGTGCTTTTTTTGTAACCAAAAACTGGACAAGGTGTCTTACGACTGCTAGGGTCTTTCCTTCTTCGTGTGAAGATTTGGCCACCTCTGGTGTCAGAGTTAATTAAGCCGCCTCTGGGAACCTCACAGGACCTAAGGTCCTCAGGTGCCCCAGGGCCCTAAGACTACCTATAATAATTCTAGTACCTATAATTATTAAGAATACCTATAATCAACAAAAACGGCTCATCCCGAAGCTCTTGAGCGTAGTCCAGCTTCATCATCATCATATGTCGCCACATTGGCCGGTCCCGTGCACCTCGTATCCAGCGGATCCCCGAGCCTAATTCCAACCAATCAAACGCAGTGACCAGTGTAATCCCTTCTTTACTATTGGTAAGTATTAATAATTCGTCAGTCAGTGCTTCCTTAGTGACCAAAAAACTTGATCAAATAACCTGCTGTTTGGTTCACAATTTTTCACATATAGGGTATATAGGTTTTGAAGTTATACAACTGCAAATGGTCCCTAAGTGACATCTAAGCAAAACCGACTCATCCCGACGCTCATAAGCGCAGTCGTGCCCTGTTTCAATCAATCGAACGGAGTGGCTAGTGCAGTCCCTTCTCTTCTCTACTATTATTGTTATAAATGGTTCGTCAGCCGGTGCTTCCTTTGTAGCCATGAAGGGACGTGACGCCATTGATATTAAAAAAAATACTTTCAATAGAAGCATAACGAATACTTATCGTTTGGGTTCGAGGGTGAAAGATGAATCAAAGATAGATCTTAATTATAATATTATGAAGAGGTAAAATATTATGTTTGTTTGTATTAGGTAATCTCTGGGAGAACTGATCCGATTGCGAAAATTCTTATACTGATAAAAACGTACACAATCGATGTCATCGGTCACTTTTTATACCAAAATAAAATTATACATTTTTTTTAGGCTTGGTTCGTATTTTCTCAGCAAACCCTTTTATTTGATACCCATATCATGGCAGTGCACAAAAATTAACTAGTCCACCATCTTGGGCAGTCCGCCATATTGGATTAAGAATGACGTTACTTAGCTAACCATGCATTGTCATCCAAACTAAACATGAATAAGAATATCTATCTTAATCGGTGGACGTTAACTGCTTTAAAATTCAGTTGCAAGATTTGACCCGGACACACTTACATACATACATACTATGCATTGCAAGTTAAATAAAAGCTTGTTAAAAAGATCGAAGCCGCGGGCACAAATAGTTTCGTTAGTATATTTTCGAGAAAGACGAAACAGATAGAGATTGTGATGTAGTGTGTAAGTATACTACATTCTGCTTGTGTGAGTGCATATAAGTGTCTCAATGCACCAAATATAATCAGTGTTTACTCAGAGTTGCAATGTTTCATTCCCTTAAAGTCCCATTGAGACACTTATATGCACTCACACAAGCAGAATATAGTATACTTACACACTACATCACAAGACATAACTGTTCTGTGGATGGAAACAAGAAATGAAAGTTATTAAGATGTAAATCTAGACTCAGATAATATCTGACTGAACACTAAAGTTCATCTGATCTAGTTTGTTAAGTACTTAATAGTTACACCGAAGTGATTGAGTAACTATTAAGTTATTGTTACTGGGTAAGACATTATTGTTTTGCAAGGCTGCTTTATCGTTATAATCGAACAGTAATTATTGTTTGCCAATCACAGACATAAATCTAACTAGATGACGCGATTGTATGTACTTTGCGTGCCAAAAAACGGAATAAAGTTACGACAAATAATCGTAATCTGAGTTTTTCATTTAGTATTATCGGCACCGGATATCCACCGAAATCTAGAAAAATGCCTTTTTATGCAATATTGAGCTATAAAGAATGTATAGAAAAAGTTGGCCAAAGCATTGGAAATGTTTTCTTTCATTGGTAAGCAAAATAGTTTTTTAATTGCTTGTGAAAAAGTAGCACGCTTGGTTTTCATACAGATGGAGGCACTTGCGTTATCTATTTAGATTTATATCTGTGTTGCCAATACACATAATAATCGATGAGAAACTTATTACAATAAAATGTATCACAAAGCAAGTTCCATGTCTATGGGACCAGCTTCTTTGAAAACATGCCACATGGTTTCATCTGTTAATTGGGCAAGAAATTAGAACTTTGTTGTCAGGAATAACTTTCAAAATTAGTTTTAGATGTCAGTGAGCGTCGTAAAATGGCCGTTAATTTGGTCATAAAAGGCGTTCGCAGCCGCGTTCATGGTCTATGACTCCACATTCTAGTGTGGGTTACATCGTGTAGAACTTGATTATGAGAATTTTCATTGTGTGAGAGACTCGCCGCTGCGACACGGAAACTTTACACCCAGTAACTAGATAGCGAAGTACACAGATCTGGAATTGATCACCAGAGCCGGTTACAATTCTTTAGCCAGACCAGAATAGGATCCCGTTTGACCAGCTATTCAACACGTCTTCGTTTTTATACACCCTGGATTTTATTGTACTTTCTACAGGACACTTTTATAACTATTCGTAGAACGAAACAAATCATTAATTAACACCTGCACGACTATTAAATTCGAGTTAGGGAGGGTTATATTTCTAACGCTTTGAACAATAAAAAGTCATAAAAAAGCATACAGTAATTATTTCAATCACGTACACGTTTTTTAAAAAAAATGACTTAATGCAACCGAGATTTAATACGACGATTAAAAAAAATATTTTAAAAAGTATGCGACCTGTATTCTCATCGATGTAAACGCGATTGAATGGCGTATTTTTTAATCTGTCCCGCACCTGTAACTGTTTCGACTTTCATCGCTTTAAAAAATGATTTTGTATTTTCGCAAAATATGAAATCGGATTTCGAGTTATGAGTTGGCGCATTGTGAAACCAATTAATTTTGATTCGATCGTTAACAAATGTAATGCAATCGAAACTTTTTAGATATCACTTACTTTTTTGATCCATCTACACTCATTCACTACAATATTGACCAATGGATGCTTACCTGAAACAATAAAAAAAAAACAGATTTGTATTAAAGAACCCAACGACTAAATATTATGCCAACATATTCAATCCTAAAGGTAACTCATAATTTTTATAGTACAGCACAACATCCTAGGTCTTAAAACCCCTTACCAATAAAAGCTAGCTTAGACGCGACAGGACACAAAATCTATGGAGCCGCGCCTCAGTCAGGGACCGTAAGACGCGACATTAATTTGGAGTCACGGAGCGGGTGCGAATGCAATCACAGGCGGGAAGCTCATTCCGCCTGCATCTCCGGCAGTGCCTGCATCGGGAGCAGTTAAATTAAGGATTCCGAACGTACCGGGGCGACGACGCATTGGAACGCGCCTGCCATGTCATCGCGCGAATTTACAACGCGAGACGTATTATGGGCGTTACATCCGTTTCAGAACTGGCTGGCAGTGTGATACTGTCACTCTTTAAATTGTCTGAATGGCTTCAGTGAGTTCTGCAAGCTCCATAGCTCATGTTGAATAATAATATGCTCGACTGCTGCAGAATTTATTTTGGGTGATGTTGCACATTTTAAGAACAAATGGCTAAGACGTGCTATTTTGGTACGCTTAGCATTTTTTTTTATAAATCACCAACAAATCAAATGTGTACTATGTACCATTTGGAAGTGGTTTAGGAAAAACGAAAGTTTCGTTGCTTTGTCCAAGCATTGAACATAGATACATCGAGATGTCCTAAAGATTCCAAGATGCCAAGTTTAAAATCACTTGTAGAACTTGACTAATTGCATTAACTATAGAAAGCAGTTGCCGTTAAATCCGGATAAAGTCGCTTTTAAAGTCGGTGCAAGAGAGGAAAAGAGATCAGTGTCGCGCGTGGAATATTCAATCAACGACGGAGCTTCTCTGTGGGGAATTAGAATGAGACCTATTCCGCAAGAAACCCACAACGAACTCCGTATACGCCTACACGAAGACACGATGCAAATACATTTAGAATACAATAATACAGGCTGAATATAATCCGGTACTTAATCGAGTGAAACGTACTGGCATTCGAAGTTCGAAACTTCGAACATTGCAATTTTGGAACGGATTTCTTTTTTTTGTGAGAAATTCAAATTCGGAATCCGTAATAACATGCATTAAGCTAAACTGAACGTATGTCAATGACCTAATGAGTACAATTTGGTGGGAAGCATGAGTGATGTCATAGTATTTAAGTATTAACACCGCAATGACCAACTGTATCCGTCTAACGGTCTTCAAGTTATGAGGGCAACATATTAACAATACACACTTAAACATTACGTTAGAAGCTCAGCGTGGATATTAAAGTTATTAAATTTTATGGTGCTTAAGTGTAATGGAAATCCATAGTTTTACGTTCCAAGGAAAATGGTTTCCGGTTATCTTTGAAGCAAGCCTTTAAACAATTTGTAATAAATACTCGTACCTCATTCATCCATTCTTTCCTATAAATTGAACTAAACATTAATTTAATTGGAATTGTTTTAAAACAATTTTAAAATGACTAGTCACCCGGTATAATTATAACGAGCAAAACCGCACAATTTATTTTGTTAATTACGTATAAACGCTAGAAATGTTAAATCCTTTGTTACCAGAAAATATGGCATAACAATACTTCGATTGACACAAAACCATTATGAATTCCTCATTTGCCCGCTCGCGTACTAACAAATGGGAAATTTCACAATTACCGAAGACAAAAACTACGAACAATGAGCAGTCAGATACAGTTATCGTTGATATTAACATCGGACAGTCGTCGACAATGCCTGGCCCCGCAGGAAGGCCGTGTTTTGCAATCGGCCAGGTAGGCAATTTGACATTGTGTAAACGTTTTCACATGGGGGCCGAAAACGGAAACTTGGGTCACGCTCCTTGCATACAAAACTCGATAGAACAGACCTCAGCTAAAGAATATGATTAAAACTGCGGGCTCCGCTCTCCAGGGCTGCAACATTACCAACTAAGTTAATTTAGAAACACAAATGAGCAGCAAGCCTTGTTTAATTCATAGCCTTCTAACTTTTTAATTCAAAAACATGTTTTCGAATATTAATGTTTGAATACAGAATGATAAGATCCCATTAAAGTGAGTAGACAAAGAAGTGACAAAATGTGTCCTTTGATTACCGAGGTATGCCGTAAGTACACGTGGAGTCCTGTAAAACCGACTGAACAAACCATGAACTTAATATAGAACAAACAGAATTAACGAGCTGATACCTCATTAGCAGTCGCTTAGAATTATATAACACTAACACACAATGGAAATAGTTTCGTCGTAGTTGCGTAAGGAGGGATCTGACTTTATTTGAGGTCAGGTCAACACCATGCGATCCAGTTATTAAAGATAAACTTATAACATGGTAAACCTTAGAAGTTCACCCCGGGATATTTTTGTAAGCCAATGATGCAATAGTTCAACACCATATATCAGTTATTGAAAGACACGACATAACAAACCTTACAAGTGGTGCAGGAGTAAACGACCTTGTTAATTTAATTGTAGCATCTCTAAATAGACGGTAGTGAGTTGTCAGTTTAAATTCCAGGGCAACAGGACATGGCAGGCAGTGTTCAAACGTTCATAAATTCGATTAGGAAGTGATTGATGTACTGGTAGTAGGGGCTGGGACGCCGTGTGCGGTCCCCGTGCGTCACACACGCACAAAGAAACGGGAGGAAACTAGCGACGTGCGTGAACCACATGTGTGATCGATATCACGCAGCTGAAAATTCAAATTTCATGTTGGTTTTTTTGCAGTTTTGCGTCAAATGCTTGTCTCCTTTTACACACATGTCACTTATGTGAAACATTAAACACGGAAATCTGCGATAAATTATCGGCATGTGGAAAAAAGCTATGTCGAAAATTGGGTTTAAAATAGATAAAAATGTTGCGTTTGCCTCGTAATAGAAATTTAATATACAACCATAACGATCCAAAATAGAAGAAAATATCTTATTCAAAGTTCCCAAAGGCGTCTAAAGTACTTGGTAGTAGGTGCGGCAGTTTCCAAAGCCCCGGGGTGAGACTGGATACAATAAAATATCCAGTAGGCTCCCATCCCAACGCTCGCGTCTAACTTCCACCTCCATGGGAGGCAGGCGGGTAATTTGCAACCCGTGAACGAAATGAAACGTAATGACGGTTTAATTGTTGACGATATTTTCCAAATTTCCCCTTTCTGAAATATCTGGCTTACTCCGCCTAAACACCCGGGGGTTATGAAACTATTGTTAGTAAAATCGATCCTGAAACATTAATTATGCTAAATTGTTACTAGTTTCACACTATTCTTAGTACGGAATAGGCAGAAGTCCAATTTCTTGACATTTAAGTCACGGCATTTGAGTTTTAACTGCGATGACAAAAGGCACTAATGATTTAATTACGTTAATTGTGCATTCTTTCAGATAAGACTGAATAGCCATTTAAGAACTACGCACGATGATTTTGAATTGGAAAATAAATTATTATTTTAGTTTGAATGTCGATTATATCGGCTGTTTCATAGGAAACTGAATGGTAACATAAATATTGAAGTCGATAACCCACACATCAAAAATATTTATAATTTCGTAGTAAATCTAAATGAGAGCGAGGAATAAAATATTTTTAGGGCTAATGGCGATAGTGATCAAACATTAGGCATTTTATGGTGCAATAAAGCAGTAACTAGGGCAGAACCCATGATACGTTCCATCGACAGTTCCAGCTAAAACCGGCCTGTCGAATAGCATGAACTGCGCTCTTGCTCGCTAATTGAACCCGCGATAAAAATAAAGTCGCCCTGTATCGTCGGGGAAATAATAATATCAGCGTGTGCTATTTCCGATGCAAACCCGAGTCCCGAATGTCAATGGCACGTAAACGGCGTACGTACTGCCGAATGTTCAGAATCTCTGATAAACACCGCGAGGTTGAGTGACCTGCGTGAACCGCGGGACCACGGGGAAGCCGTGTCCAGTAAACTGTTGCCAATTAATCTCGCTGCAACGACTATCATTAGACACCGTGCGATACGCAGTACCAACGTTTTGACGTGTAGCCAAATGATTGGCACTGTCGTTCCGCTTTTCCAGTCCCGGTTTTCCTTAAACGTATTCTAGATTATTTTCACTCCTAAAATTACCCGCAATATTACCGTACGATTATACTGCCAAGCAGATAGGATTTTAAAAAGCACGTATATCTACTGCTGGCTCGGAATAATACTGCAATTTGTTGAGGTATAAAACTGACAGTACAATTACAGAACAAATACAAAACAGTCGGCTTTGTCAGCCATTCCCGTTATAGATTGAAACTTATACAAAGAAGCGTAAACTTGTGAAATAGCTCAACATTACAGGCAATACGACTACATTTAGCTTTCGATTGTTGTTTTGTCCTGTTTTGTAGTAAATGAACCCGTCATTTACTTGATCACCGATGATATCTGAAGCTACTGATTTCGGTTGACGACAATGATTTATTTAAACACACAGCGATCTAATTTGGTGGTAGACAATGCTATCAAATATGGCGTCGAGTGCGTGAGAAAAATACATAGATATAAACAGATAGTGAGGGACGAGACACGTGCCTGTTGTCAAGTTTCGAGTAGACACCAATAGAAACACCATCGCTTGTTTTATAAATAAAGAAGTAATGGCCACCCCTCCTTTGTTCCTTAAGGATCTGAGGCGAGTATTTGTACACCCATAGTTGACTAAGTATCCTATCCTTGTTGCTATGTCAGTAGATGAGTCGATAGAATCAGAATTAATGAAAAGGACATCAATTCTGTAAATAAAAGAACGAGTGTCCTGACTTTGAAATTAGATGCCGTGATTTGGCAATTCACGGATATATTTTTCATTTACTGTCCTCTTCCTCAACAATAGTAACATTGGCTGCGGTTCAACATCCATTGCTTCATTTATATTATGACGATCATAATGTTCATACTAATAAACCAATGGTTGTTGATATGTGGCCAAATCTAGCCCTTAGCAGGAGCTGCACGCGAAATTCAGTTTAATGACTTTCAACATTTCTCTGAAACGCCCTTTTATTGGCAAATAAACCTAAATACTGAAATGGTAACATGTGCCAGCATATTCAATAGTAAAGATTTTTAATGGGTTTCTTTTTATTGAAGCAGTATTTTACTCCATGAGCCGACGTCGAATGTTCGAAACAGACTTATCAAAAACGCGTTGTAGTATAGATACCTAGATGTGTAGGTACGTAGATGGAAACAAACTTGTTATGCGAACACACAGCGTGAATCGTGACGTCATTGCGTACCACGCGCTCTGGATTAGGGGAACAGATAAGGAAAACTGGATATCATAAAGTTGGAATTTGTACGTTGTAACGGCAAATGGAATAAACAGGAGCGCCGTGAAGGTATCTCGCTATTCAAATGAAAAACAAGGATATCTTGCCCTGAACTTGGACCTCCCTATAGAAATATTCCCGTAATTACCAAGCTTGGTAAATGGAATGCTAATTTTCGCATGTTTAAAAAAGCAAAGGAGGATGTCTGACATCCTTTTGACACAATTCCTGTACTCGCTTTTCATGCCACCCACGGCATAGAATTCACTGAATAGCCACGAGGGCATGGCCTTTCCATTGCACAAAATATTTTACATCGACAACAAGGATAGTGTGTGGATCTTTGCAACTAGAAATAACGTGATGATAAGGCGTAATATAAATGTGCGAGATACGACAGTTATTGATCGTAAACCAGTACCCCTTAATCTATTTGGGACACAGATATTTTATATTTATTTTATATAACCTGCCGTGACCTGACAGCGAGGCTTCAATATCTTTCAGAATATACGAATATCTTTATCAGTGCCAGCTTAAAAACTTAATCCGATATCAGTCAATCCCAGCTCCTTTTCAGCTTCCTTCCAGAAAACGGAACGAAACAGTTTATTTATGCCTATATTGCTTCATAGTAATAAGGATTTTCACGGCTTCACCAAGCAATTCTTAATAACTGTACATCCCGATAATCTTACCCATTTCATTGCCACATCCTTCTTTGAATAAAAACGAGTTCGTAATCCGTAACGCTAGACAAAAGAAGCAATAACTTTAGAAATCTTTTGCTGCTGAACACAATGGAATCCATTTTTGCTAATCTCGTAACAACACGCTTGGCAAGGAGATCTGATAAACTACGGAGTGTATGTTTATCAGCACATAAGTTCCTATAATCTAAAGGAATTAGCATCACGTGTGAGTATAGTACACAATGGATCCATAATCGAAATTAGTGCAAGTATATCGTTTATACTTGCACTAATTTCGATTATGGATACTCAAGCAGGTACTAAGGGCGGCTGGATGTCAGACATCCTTTTGACACAATTCCTGTACTCGCTTTTCATGCCACCCACGGCATAGAATTCACTGAATAGCCACGAGGGCATGGCCTTTCCATTGCACAAAATATTTTACATCGACAACAAGGATAGTGTGTGGATCTTTGCAACTAGAAATAACGTGATGATAAGGCGTAATATAAATGTGCGAGATACGACAGTTATTGATCGTAAACCAGTACCCCTTAATCTATTTGGGACACAGATATTTTATATTTATTTTATATAACCTGCCGTGACCTGACAGCGAGGCTTCAATATCTTTCAGAATATACGAATATCTTTATCAGTGCCAGCTTAAAAACTTAATCCGATATCAGTCAATCCCAGCTCCTTTCTCACGACACCAATTATCGCTCGGCGGTGATGGAGCAAAAAACCTCAGTGGTTAATGGCTGACTTGCAACTAAGTGGTATCTCAGGTCACACAACGCGGGGAGTCTCGAAAGCTTCAATGTGCGACTTTGAACAATAATCGAAGACAGACGAATTCCAAAAATTATGTCCTCGATGTCCGACAATGAATAGCAAGTAATTGAATGACAAACGGCATCGCAAAGTCAAGTTTAAATATCGATGAACTTGCGTTTCAACGAGAAGTTGTTAATCGAACTCCAAAACTGCACGATGGAAAGTCGTCTCCATTGCTTCAAGATCTCCAAGAAGTTTCGAACTTGTTTGATATTTTTTCACCCATGAACCATGCAAATTTCTGGTGCATCTAAGCTGAAAATCTTACAAAAGAATTATGTCACGTCACTTAATACACGCATGCATGGTAGCCGACAGGCGGATTAAAGTTCCCCGTGACCGGGTTAGAGTGTAAGCAGGCCAGTTCGCTGCCGGTACTCGTAGCGAAGCCGCCGTTATCTTGTCTAGTTCACACTTCTGTATATTACACAACATGAAGTTGCCATCGATGTATCGAACGTCCAGAACAATGCCAGGAATCATCTTTTTCGCTCTTTTCAAGAGTTATCAAACATCCTTGAGCCGCCCTTAGTACCTGCTTGAGTATCTGTTGGCGCATCACATATGCGCGGGCGTCCGAGAGGCAGGCGCGGGGTGTCGGGGGACCGAACCCACGACGCGACGGCCGGCTGCGCGCCCGCCGCTCCACTCAGCTCACAGACACCAGCCATTACGGGCATTTCTTTGTACCTATTTCTATCTGAGTTGATAGCGTAATAACAGTAATATACCTATTTTAATACAGTCCACTCTTTTATTATAAAGTCCCGATTGAGCCTATTCATTGGTCCTTCGATTGCTCAAAAATAAACACCGGTTTTGCTGTAATTAACGCCGTCAACAACATCGGTCGTCGTGTTCACCTGTGCGGACTTGGACCGTTCGCGAGCACCACGCGGTACGACCACGAAGAAAAGAACAAAGAAGTCGTTCCCGAGGCAGCCTGCATAGTCAACGTGGGAGCTGACGTCATTCTTTGGGAGTATAATACTGTATTTGAGTGAGTCCGTTCCAATTAGTTATTTTTCTGCTTTCATCTTCTTGCCGAAAAACGTTGTTCATCTTCCTATCTTTCAGTGTTCATACAGTGTCTCAACATTAGTGCTTTCATAGTGTTTCCTACGCACTGCTTGTAAAATTACGCATATTTTGTATCGAAAACGCTCGGTAATTAGCTACTTCGCACCGCGATAACACGTGTTGAGTTGTTGACCTTGAAATTTTTTCTCGATCCCTTTCACTAACGCACAGCTGTTTGTGGTTGTCTTATCTATTGAGTACATTAGCATCAGTGCGTCCAGCTGTTATTTAACTTTACAATGGCAGATAACTTAAAAACATTGATAAAAAAACGTAGTTCAATTAAATCAAAGCTTACTATTTACAGTAACTATTTAAATTTAGTAAAAAGTAGTTCCGCAATATCAGAGTTGCAACGTTTAGATTTAGAGGAGCGTTTTAATAGATTTGAAACCTTACATACCGAATTTGACGCCTTACAGACACACATCGAAGTGATATCCGACGACAACGAGGCAGCATTGACTGAACGTGAGGACTTTGACCGCCAGTTTTTCAACTTGGTGGCACTCACGCGCAGCCTGCTCGGTGTCTCGACCAACGGTGCTGCGTCGGAGGCGGGCTTCAAAGATGCTGACTCAGGTGCACATGTTTCATTTAGGAATTCTTTTGTTCGTTTGCCTAAAATAGATTTGCCACATTTCGATGGGAACTACCAATGCTGGCTTGAGTTTAGGGACACTTTTGGGTCATTGATTCACGACAATTCTAGCATAAGTGATATCAACAAGTTTCACTATTTGCGAGCTTCACTCCAGGGGAATGCAGCTTTAATTATAAAAAACATTGACTTTAAAGCTGACCATTATAATTTAGCGTGGGACCTGTTGTGCGAACGTTACAATAACAACCGACTTTTAGTGAAAAATCATTTACAAGCTTTATTTGACGTTGAACCTCTTACAAAAGAATCAAGTGTTTACATTAGAAACCTTGTTGATGTTATTAATAAAAATATTAGGGCACTAACTTCATTAAAAAGGCCCACTCAATATTGGGATGATATTATTATTTATTTTATGATTAAAAAATTAGATTTAACAACAAGTCGTGACTGGGAAGAGCATAGAAACAATACTTTTAAAGATGATCCTACTTTAACACAATTTTGTTCTTTTTTAAGCAGAAAAGCGGACTGGTTAGAATCAGTGGAGACAAATCTTAGTTCTTCCGAAACGAATGCTATAATTGCCTTAAATAATAGTCATTCAAATAAAACCGATTCTAAGCATACAACAAATAAAAAAATTGAAAATATAAATAAAAACAGTAAATGTCCACTTTGCTCCCAAGCACATACGTTATTTAAATGTGAATCTTTTAGAAACTTGTCAATAGAAAATCGTATACAAAAGGCAACTCAATTTAATGTTTGCATTAATTGCTTACGCTTTGGACATAATTCTACAAAATGTAGATTTTCACATTGCAAATATTGCAAAACAAAGCACAATACGCTTTTGCATTTGGAAAGTAACGAGCCCAAACTTGCTTCCAATCCAATGCCTTCTATCACGCCTTTTGCACTGTCTTCTGCTTCTCCTTCTTCAAATGTTGTGCTTTCAGCCAATTCCATGCAGCTTGCTACTTCTGCGCATGTTTTACTGTCCACAGCTATGGTGAACGTGACTGGCGTGACGGGTAAGAAGTACACTGCGCGCCTACTGCTGGACAATGGCAGTTCGGCGAACTTTGTTACGCAGAGCTTATCAGAGAAGCTGGGTTTGTTACGACGCGGTACGAGCACCAAGGTAACGGGTATTAATAACCACATATCCACCAGTACACAGTCTTGTCACCTCTCAATAGAGTCTTTATGCTGTGCCTTTAATGTAGATATCGAGTGTCACATTTTGCCTGAAATCACAAAATTTCTACCGTCTTCATTCATACACATCAATCACGTCCCTATTCCTTCAGGTATTAAACTAGCAGACCCGAACTTTAATGTTCCGTCGGTCGTAGACATCCTGGTAGGGGCTGAAGTTTTCTGGAATGTCTTAGGCAGCAAAACAATTGACTTAGGGAAAAACCTACCTAAATTATGCGAGACCAAGTTAGGATGGTTAGTTTCAGGTAGTATTTCGCGCCACTCATGTTTTTCCGTCAATCATTTTTGCCATCATTCCAATGTCACTCCCGACCTAACTCAATTTTGGGAGCTTGACCATATTGCTTCAAAACATTCACTCTCGCTTGAGGAGAGAATGTGTGAGCAGTCTTTTGCTCAAACCACCGTCCGTAATGATGGTGGGGGATTCGTAGTATCAATGCCTTTAAGAGGGGATCCTAGTACATTAGGTCATTCATTTACCAATGCTAGAAATCGTTTTCTTTCCCTTGAACGGCGATTTAAACGCGATCCATCATTTTATAAAAAATACAATGAGTTCATGAGAGAATATGAGCGCCTTGGTCATATGACGTTAGACTCAGACTGTACTCCTTCACCAGAAAACTCCATGAAAAATTATTACATTCCACATCATGGAGTTATTCGCAGTTCTAGCACCACTACACAGCTACGCGTAGTATTCGACGCATCAGCTCCTACCAGTTCGGGGGCGTCGCTTAACGACATCCAGATGGTCGGTCCCGTAGTACAAGACGATCTGTTTTCCATTTTAACACGTTTTCGTCAGCATAAGTACGTGGTCTCAGGTGACGTGGAAAAAATGTACAGAGCCATAGAGTTAAATCCAGTCCAACGACCTCTTCAAAAAATAGTTTACAGATTTGAACCTTCAGAACCTCTTAGAACCTACACTTTAAATACGGTTACCTATGGTACCGCTTCTGCGCCCTATTTAGCCACTAAGTGTCTTGTAAGTCTGGCTGATGACATTGAGGACAGTCGTGCCAAATGCGCTATACGACGAGATTTTTACGTCGACGACTATCTTAGTGGAGGGGATACGATAGCTGAAACGGTAGATATTTCAAAAAAGGTACATTCTGTTCTATCATCTGCAAAATTCAATTTAAGAAAATGGCGATCAAACAATCCAAAAATTCTAAAAGAAATTACACATAGCAACGAGTTACATAACACTTTAAATTTTTCTGAGCATACTCCAAACTCTCAATCTAAGACTTTAGGTCTTAACTGGATTTGTGACTCTGATTCACTCACTTATGCTATAAATATCACCTCCACTACTAAAGTCACAAAACGTCATGTCCTTTCCGTTATCAGTCAAATCTTTGACCCATTAGGCCTCGTAGGTCCATGCGTCGTCGAAGCAAAGCTGATTATGCAGCGTCTATGGCAAGACAAGTATGACTGGGATGACGAAGTATCGCACGAAGTCAAAAATCTTTGGTATACATTTGAAGGCACAATAACAGCATTAAATAAATTAAATATTCCTCGTTGGGTTTTGCGTGAAGACTCTATTACGCATGAAGTACACGTCTTTACCGACGCGTCCGAGAGGGCGTACGGCGCTTGTGTGTACATTCGGTCTTGTAATGGCAGTGGGTCCATAGGCGTACAACTTCTAGTCTCTAGAAATCGTGTAGCGCCGATCAAACCAACGACGATACCGAGGCTTGAACTTTGTGGAGCTTTGTTGGGTGCAAGGCTGTGTACTAAGGTTCAGGAATCGCTTACCATGCCCATTCATAAATGTAGATTCTGGTGCGACTCAACCATAGTCCTGGGTTGGCTCTCTACTCCTTCTAATCAATTAAAACCTTTTGTCAGAAACAGAGTCAATGAAATACAGGAAAGTACTTGTGGTCATACCTGGAGCTACGTACCGTCGAAGGACAACCCGGCGGATCTTGTTTCCCGTGGTCTCAGTGCCGACGTTATCATGCACACACCTCTGTGGTGGTCTGGACCCTCATTTTTACAGCATAGTGAAAATGAGTGGCCTAGCATGCCAAACAACGGGAAAGATAGTCTGCCGGAAGTAGTGACTCATTACATTGGTAGTAATAGTGACAATCATATTTCGTTACGTAGTGATCATTTAGACGTAACTATTCATTCATCAATCATTTCTAATTTATTAGTAAAGTATTCTAGTTTATTAAAAATACAAAATATAATTACATATATACAACGCTTTGTTTACAACATAAAAAATAAAAATAAATTGCATGGTAATTTTTCAACAACAGAACTAGAAAACTCATTAAATATAATTATACATTATTCACAGCTTGAAATGTTTCCAGAAGAGTATAATTTGTTAAAGTCTGGACAAAAATTACCGCGCAAAAGTAGATTGCTTCCACTGACACCGTTCATTGACAATCATAACCTCATTCGCGTGGGCGGAAGGCTCGATAACTCCCCCTACGATTTTAGCGTGAAACATCCTATTGTTTTATGCAGTAAGCATATACTTACAAAACTTATATTTCAAATGCAACATTTAAAACTTGTACATGCAGGTCCACAGTTGTTATTGTCACATATACGGCAAACATATTGGCCTCTAGGCGGCAGAAACTTGTCTAGATTTGTCGTGAATAAATGTCTTAAATGTTTTCGACATAAGGCTCAGAACGTTCAGCCTATAATGGGTCAACTACCTAGCTCAAGAACAAATCTTGAGTTTCCTTTCTTAAATAGTTATGTTGACTACGCCGGGCCAGTATTGGTGGCCAATCGTAAAGGCCGAGGATGCAAACTTACAAAGTCCTATATGTGCATCTTTGTTTGCTCGGCAGTAAAAGCCGTACATTTGGAGCTCGTCACCGACCTCACCACTGAGGCCTACATGGCCGCTCTAAATCGGTTCGTGGCGCGTCGTGGCAAGCCTCGAAGCATCACGTCCGATAACGGGACTAACTTTGTAGGCGCATCAAATGAGATGTACAGGTTCTTGCAATCATCAAATGTTGCATCTGAAATGGCGCAGCAGGGTATTGAATTTATTTTCACGCCCGCATACAGCCCTCATTTCAATTCATTGGCTGAAGCTGCTGTAAAATCATGTAAGCATCATTTAAAACGATTACTGCATCTTACTCATTTCACCTTCGAAGAGATGGCTACCTGTCTCACTCATATAGAGGCGGTTCTTAACTCACGCCCTCTTACTCCTCTTTCTTCAGACCCTAACGATTTTTCGGCACTTACTCCCTTTCACTTCCTAATTGGACGGCCATTCTTATCAGTACCACATCCTCAGGTGACTGAAGCCAACATCACGCGACTGGATCGCTGGAAGAGAATTCAGCACATCAGACAGCATTTCTGGCGACGGTTTCATAACGAGTACACTTCTCTGCTGCAGGCCAAATCCAAGTGGTTTCATTCCAGAGGTGAAGTGAAGCCGGGGTCCTTAGTCCTGATAAAGGACAAAACAACGCCGCCTCTGCTCTGGTCCCTGGGCCGGGTCACGAAGACCTATCCTGGCGTAGACGGAGTCACGAGAGTGGCCGAACTGAAGACGAAGCGGGGCACCATTCGTCGTGCTTTCAACTGCATCTGCCCCCTTCCAATCGACAATTGAAGACTTCCCTTCAACCCGGGGAATATGTTGGCGCATCACATATGCGCGGGCGTCCGAGAGGCAGGCGCGGGGTGTCGGGGGACCGAACCCACGACGCGACGGCCGGCTGCGCGCCCGCCGCTCCACTCAGCTCACAGACACCAGCCATTACGGGCATTTCTTTGTACCTATTTCTATCTGAGTTGATAGCGTAATAACAGTAATATACCTATTTTAATACAGTCCACTCTTTTATTATAAAGTCCCGATTGAGCCTATTCAGTATCCATAATCGAAATTAGTGCAAGTATAAACGATATACTTGCACTAATTTCGATTATGGATCCATTGTGTACTAAACTCACACGTGATGCTAATTCCTTTAGATTATAGGAACTTATGTGCTGATAAACATACACTCCGTAGTTTATCAGATCTCCTTGCCAAGCGTGTTTTTACGAGATTAGCAAAAATGGATTCCATTGTGTTCAGCAGCAAAAGATTTCTAAAGTTATTGCTTCTTTTGTCTAGCGTTACGGATTACGAACTCGTTTTTATACGAAGAAGGATGTGGCAATGAAATGGGTAAGATTGTCGGGATGTATAGTTATTAAGAATTACTTGGTAAAGCCGTGAAAACCCTTATTACTATGAAGCAAGGCATAAATAAACTGTTTCGTTCCGTTTTCTTTTTAGGAAATTCTAGTATTATAATAGGTTGAAGATTACGAGCAAAACAATGGGTATCGTGAGCGTATGATCGAATTAAGCCGAGTGAAACTCGACGACGGTATTCAACGTAAATCAACACAAACAAAAACTGTCGTATTAGTCTCGATTCGGCACAATATCCGTTCGCTTCTGTCATGCTTTCTGACCTAGGTAACTGCGCGCAAGTACATTCAAATAACGCAAATTTATTTGAGAGGACGAGTTTCTAAACTACTTTTTTGTATAGTTCGCCAACTTTTAATACTTCAAGAATAAATACTTGAACTTCCTAAAGCCTCGAGGTCTGACTAAGGCAGGTAATCGAATAGTTATTCATGCGATCAGTAGCAGGTAAAGAACCCTTGTGAAATCGTCAATAAGAAATCTTTTGATGCTGAAAACGTGAAAAGATTCCCTTTTTTACAGGATAATAATAACTAAGATGCATTTGAGCGGAATGAAAATAATCTCGATTATTAATACTTGCTTTTATTCGTAAGCTACGGAGAGAATTGGTATTCACCATCCAAAAGCGCACTTTAAATCAAGTGTTCCACAAAATGCGTTCAAAACTCCATTCGAAAGCGAGTTCGCCATAAAGGCGGATGGATCAAGTTTTTCAACTGGCTCAGTGCAAATAGCTACGGTCACAGGGTGGAGACCGAAGGCGCGACCCGAGGCGCGGCGGACCCACGTAGCCCGATCAATCAGCCCGCACGCTTTGTGGTAATTAATTTACTATAGGCCGTGCCCACCCTAGCTATGTCTCCTCCCGACCCATAAGTTCATCACCTTGAATTGCCGGTTGTCCCCAATTGGCATGCAGGTAGTACGGGCACCGAATATCAAGTCGTTATCGTCTGATATTGCTTTGGTCCATATTAAATTACATGTGAACGTGTATGCATATGCAAGGACGCAATGCTCTCTGTTTTCTCTTTGTGTATAGATAGTTAGATACCGATGTGTATTCTCTCGAGATGACTGATTTCTATGAGTTTGCAAACATGATTTGTGTAGCAACATAAGTAGGTATGTCTGTTTACAATTTAACACATTCGTAAATTATGTTTCACACTTCAGCCATCTTGACATCGAAGTCGCCACAGCTGCACAAGTATGTAGATAGTTGGCATTTTAGTTTTAGGTTCTCGACATAATTTTACCGATTTCAGGTCAACAGAACATTAAACATCTTGTAGTGTGTTGATCGTTTGCGAATTCCTTTTATTGCAGCTTTCTACTGTGTATGCTGTTATTCTTAGGCACAAGTTGCTATGACAGCGCGCTATCGTGATTGTCTTGTCACCGCCGAGCAATGACGAAACGGACTAGTTACATGCGAAGATGAGCATAACGAGAGTAAAACTGCATTGTTTTACAAACTCATATTATAATATGAAGCTGGCGTATTTCAAGTAGATGAACACAAAGATATCTAAGTACAGAGGCCAGGACCAGAATAAATTAAAACACTCAGAAAGGAGAGAAAATAACTAAAATGTTAATGTTAAGGAGTCCCTATTTGCATTCAGCGGGCGAGTACAAGGAAGGAGGGATAGGAGCAGAGAAGAGCCGGGTTTTAGGGCTCTCGACCGGCGATCGACGCGGGCTCGGAATAATCAGGCGTGCCTCCCCTCGACGCGGTCGTTCACACACAATCGACGCGGCAAGCGCCATGAGGGACCTAGCTACGCACGACGAGTCGACACAAAGCATCCACCCATACCTAACAACCGCTACCCCCGATGCACGAACGTTGCACTACTTCAGGGCGCTCCCAAAGTTCCCAACTCAACTCGTATCTACTCCCATCGACTTATAGGCGAATGTCGCTTACATGAGGGAACCACGCATTCTCTACCTCCGTTTCAATACCAGATGTCGGCGCCATTATTTGAAAAGCTAGCTAAAGGTGTGAGCAATAAAGCACAGTTTCATTTGAGGCGTGACTTCGGGCGTCAGACTCAATGTGCATTCGATTGCGGGCAACATGAATATTGAAAACCGCTCTTATGTCGTTCACGCTGAATCGAATGCCCGGCGAGGCCGGCACAAACTCCACGTGTTTACAGAAGGCAACTGGTGCAGATTAGACTCGTGAACTGCCTAACTTCAGTGCAATGTAAACTTTAGGAAAACTTTCAAACTTGTTTAGTTCGACAACTGATGTAAATAAAGACTCCGAAAGATTTGTTGTAGTCATAAAGCGGTCCTGCTCGTTAAAAATGGAAGATTTGAAATGGAATGGTAGCTTTCTAGGTTTAACGGTTGCATCGTGTTCAGAAGTAGTAAAACGAACGTTGGTCGTAGAGACTTGTAATAATTGCTTAGTGCGCTTTACTTATCGAAGAGGCGAGTAGCACTTAGGTAGAGACTACACGATAGTGGAGGATAACGGTATAGTCTTTGTTTCTTTAAATTGCTTCGAGACTAACTGTGTATGGGTGCAGATGCCGTTTGTTCGTAGTTACGAACGTGAGAATATGCCCTTTACGGTGCCAGAAATTATAACCACTTGAAGCTTTTGTAGCCAAAAACAATGTTAGCGAGCATTTGGCAACACTTAAGTTCTACATTCCCGTATGTTACATTCACTCTTGAGATTTACGGGAATGTCGTATAAAACTTTTGAGTGTGGCAGAGCTGTAATTCGTAAAATCACAGTCGATAAGAACGACAATGTAAGAATCTCAGTTTGTGAAATATGGAGTACACATCCCAGCTGCCACAATGTGATCGTTAGTTCTATGGTGCATATTATTATAGTTCTTAGTGTGGAAACCAGGTTCTCGATTATTTCAAGCCACAAAATATATTGAAGAAGACACTGCATTGATGTCCGACCGAAACTGGTTTTTACGACCGAAACCGAATTTCGGCAACAGTCTCAGTTTCGGCCGAAACCGAAACTTCTTTACAAGGATCATGTTTTGAGGTAAAAATAAAGAAAACGTTATAATAATCAGTCAGTCTTTATTTTTAATCTTTATAAATTGACTGGTACAACAAGCCAGTCACGACATAATTAAACACGAGGACGTGGCAAAATGTCTCCGCCACTTACTCGCTTGGATGGAATTTAACGCGACGAACATGACCGATCATAGCGCGAGAACTCCCGAATGCAGTTTCGGTTTCGGTCGTAGTTTCGGCAGATTTGCCGCCGAAACCGAAACTAAACCGAAACTCGTTTTCTTGCCGAAACTCGACCGAAACCGAACTTTCGGTTGGACACTACACTGCAGTCTTTTTCGCCATAAAACAGCCATACACTAGTCAGCAACTAGAGACAATAAGCACTTCAGTTTTTTTTATGTCGAATAGGTAGGTACAATCATCGGCACGGTTCTTGAGCGCTGAGCTTCACGTGCGCAAAAGTGAATTATTGGGTCCCTCTGGTGGTATGAAGTGAGGCGCGGGGGCGGTGAAAGTGCAGTGATTGGCCCGTAGCGTATCGCGTCATAGCCGTCAGTCGTGATTCGTTCTTTACTCTTGTTGCATGTACCTCACGACGACGAGTACAATTCCGGCCATTTTAATTGCTACACATTTTTAAACTGCATCATTTTAAATTATCTGGTAAGTTAGAACTCAAATATGTTATGTGATTTTTTTATCAATTAGACCTTTGTTATAATAATAAAAGGTGATATTTATCGAAAATATAGCAGAAAAAAAAATTATGTCAGTTTGTAATTATAGCAAAACTATTATTTTTCATTACTAACTATACTACTATACTTACAAACTATATTGTTTTTCATTTCATTAATGAGCAAATGAAATTAGAGGTCAAAAATGTTAACAAAAAAAAGTATGTAGGTACGTTGTAGATTTTTTAGTAATTTTTGACAAACTATAAGAACTAAGTTATAATTTTAAACTAGAAATACTTTTGTTAGTTACCTTTTTTTTATCACAATTTCCATTTCTCAATTTAATAAATCATTATTTAATCTTATAAGTAAGAAATTACGTAGACCGTAACTTAGAAAAAATAAATAATAAACGGGTGTGCGTTTTATTTGTCATAAGTGTACGATGCGCAAAGCGATCCCCACTCTTCCGCCGAGCGCTCAAGAACCGTGCCGGTATCTGTAGATATATTAATGAGAAAAAAACCGCCAAATGCATTCATGATAGAACAAAGAAAGGATTAATTTTATCCTGCAAATATAAGTTAGTGTGTGTTTCTTCAATGGCACACGAAAACAAAGCTATTTTAGCAGTTGTATCTTTAGAAGAGCAAAAAAAAACTATAACTGTTTTTGCAATGAGATCCAACAATACCAGGCAATGTTCATGGGCATTGCATTTTTTTCTACCCTCAGTTTCACGTTTGTTTTTTTTGGACTTTAATACATCATTATTTATTGCAAGAAATATAGACCATTCTGTTTTAATGACACAATACCAAAAGTTTGGAAGTACAGTGGCTTTTTAACATCCAGAACAAAACAATATGGGTTCTATTTTTGAAAATTCAGCTTCCGGGCATGCAGCAATTTTTGGGTTCTTTAGACCCCAAGAACCCAAAAATCCAAATACCTATAATGTAAAATTACACTTTGGCTAATTACTTTGGAAAACTACATAATACAAAAAAAAACTGAAAAGCAAATTAGGTAAATTGTTTAGGTTAATTTTGATTAGTGATATTGATTTTAATTGATGATTGTTCCCAAAAGTAGTTTGTTTATTTGGTGTAGTTGCTTCTATGTCTCTAATGTGGGTATTATGTAATAACAAAATACCACATGACTGCAATAATGAACATATTCTATTATCTATCTATGGTTCATCTTTTTAAAGTAATGGTTCATACCATTTAGTGGATCCCAAAATTAAAGCTATTGACAATTACATTTCAGAAAAAAAAACCCTATCTTAAAAAAACTGCTTTTTACTTGGAGTCTGGTAAAATTATTTTAAAGTAAGACAGGTATCTACAAATTAAATTAAGATTAGAAAAGTTAAGTTCATAATCAAATCAGTACTTATCTACTATTTGTTAATTTGTTCAGTAACAATAATCTTTTGTAAGCATAGTTGCAGCTGGTACTTAGTAGCTACCAGATTTGGATGAACATACAAATATTCAGAACAGGAGTTTTGGTACAGTGTGTCGTACAATGACAACTTGAAGTACTAAGTACCTACTCAGATTTCTGGATCTATAGTGTATTGAACTAGGACACTATAAAAAGGAGTATTGAGTTAACATTGTAAAGCATACACAATAGCCAAAGATCAACTATCACAATGCGATAAGACTAAACGAAAAAAAAACAGACGAATGGAATGAAAAATTCCGCCACACTGACCAGGATGGGTTCAAATTACGAACGCCTCAAACATTGTTCAAAGTGCAATCACAGAATAGTAGTACATTCCCCGCGAATTCACGCATGTTTAAATGTTTGCAGCGCGAACAGAATTGATAGACACTGAAGTGTTAGTTATGAATATGACGCGGGCAATTTGAAAATATAAACAACAACAAAATTGACTCACCATACAACACCGAAGGCGCCGTAGCCGATCGGGCGGTCGGGCTGCACGTCGGTCGGGATGGCCGGCGTCTGGTAGTAGGGCGCCGCTGCCGCCAGGATGGCGCCCTGGGGCGCGCTCTGCGTACCGCCCTGCATCAGCGACATGGACACACTCATGGAGACGCGAGAGTGCCGCGCGGGGCCGCTTACAGCCGCCATCCAACCGCTCAGCGGCGAGCCGTCACCGCAGACTCATCACACGCCGAACCTCACGACCTCAACACAGCGCCCGATCACCAGACCTTTGCTCCCAGTAGACACACGACAATATCACCGGTTACTTCTTTATTATTCATGCTCGATTGACTATGCGGGAATCACTAAACAACACAAGAAACGACAAAACACCTGTAGATTACACCAGTTATTTCACGATTGAGCGGGGAGTTTTAGTCGTGGTTACGAGTTACCGTGGAGTTCGCTTCTTCCTGGACAAAGGATGAGACCGAGATATTTTAGTCCGCGCCGCGCACAGACGTCCACACGTCACAAAAATCGAGCGAAACTGGTTGAAGGAAAGGGGCGCGGGGAGCCGCGAGGACGCGGTCTAAAACGAGACAGAAAATAACAATGGCGACGACGCGCGGCGAACAGCTGTGCTCGAGAACCAACCTGAATTCCGTAAGATAAACGTTTATTTTGCCTTTTAATGGAAGAATAGAAAATTAATAAAAAAAAAAAAAAAAAAAACAGAACTTTTGAAAATATTTTATGAACATTTTAAAATGTAAAACTTTAAACTTAGCATTTCGTATTTTCGTTTACTTTTCTAATGGCGCCAGTGCTGTTGACATTGACAAGAGAGGCCAGTGTCAGAGCAGTGTTGTTGGTTTAATTTTTTTAAGTTTCACGGTACAAACAAAACTTTTCACAAATAAATCATATTATTAACTTTTTTGTTTATATATCCTTACAAAAACAATTGTCCTTTTTATTTTGGGTCAACTGTCTGTGCTGTTATTATTATGAAAATATTATAAAACTTGGTTCTTTTTTCTAGCGTCTGTCTACCACGGATGGAATGGGATGGGGATGATGGGATCCGGTTCTTGTGTTCTTGAAGGCGGAACTACATTTACATGGCGTGACGTGTCGTGGCGCCTTCCGACGCAGTTGATTGGCTACAAAACTACGTAGCGTTATGATGTAGGCTGGAACAGAGTCGTTTGATTGGTAGATCCCGCGCCACGCCACGCCACGACACGTAAATGTGGTTCCGTCTTAAGTGTGGTGCCGACTTTATTCTCATTCTATAATAAGTCTATGATCTTTATGATGTGGAATTGTGAATGCAGGTAGTTCTGGTGATGGTGTTCTCTGGGTTTATTATCTTTTAAACCCACCATATAACTTTGTTTCTTTGGCAAAATAAAATTGTTAAATAAATTAAAAATCATCATCATCATCATCTTCCTGCACTTATCCCATGTTATTACTTGGGGTCGACGAATCACGTTTGAAGTAAATTACGACATACTACGAGTACAATAAATTGTTATAATGATTTAATTTATCTATGCAAGTACTTACTTATTATTTCATCATCATTTCAGCCGATGGTCGTCCTCAGCTGAACATAGACTTTCCCCAAGTGTCGCCACATTTAGTTTATTATTAATTAGCTGTTGACCGCGACTTCGTCGGCGAGGCATTGGTACTTCGAAAAGCCTATATAATATCGCGCAAAAATATTGATGTGCGTTTCGAAGGCGCGGCCACGGCGATATTTAAAAAAAAAACTATGCCAAGATTTTGTAAAAGTTGATTCCCAAAACCATAAATTTGTCAAAGATACGGTTAAAAAGTTTTAAGGGTTTGAACGTGGCCGCGCCAATGAAACGTGGCGAACCGCGCGGCCACGGAGATCTTTAAAACTAAGCGTTGCAGAAATCTGAAATAAAGGTAAACAACAGATTAAATTTGTAAAAATATAGAAAAAAATCCTAGGTTTATATTTAAGGAGCTGTTAGACTAAAACCCCATCACTGTAACGGTGAAAAACACTATATCGCTGAAAAAGCATCACAGATGTCTTGTTTTTTTTTATCCGTGATTTGAATTTGTCAAAATATGTAAAAATACACATAAAATCCTAGGTTTTTATTTCGGGTTTTGGAATTAAAAAATAGCCTATGACACTCAGGAATAATGTAGCTTTCTATTGGTGAAAGATTTTTTTAATCGGTCCAGTAGTTTCGGCGCCTATTCAGTACAAACAAACAAATATTTCCTCTTTATATTATTAGTATAGATACACGGACTGTAATAGACGAAAACTAGGTTAGGTTAGGTTAAAACGGGCTGGTTTCCGGTCCGCAACTCCACGACCAAGCGCGTATTTTGCGAATACGAAAAAGTAAAAAACTTAAACTAAATCTAAACTAACTAATACTAACTAGAAGAAAACTAACTGAACTTTAGAATTCAACGATGTAACAACGATACTAACCTGCACATGCATTATGAACCTATGTGTTAAGTACTTATTGTTTTTGGAAAATGATATAACCTAATTGGTTTTGTTACAAAACTTTTTTCTAGCATTATCAATAACACTGCTCTGGGAAGCGATGGGGAATGGGACAAAGAGAGGGTTTCTAGCAGACAAACTCTCTGGTTTCTCAAAGAGCTTGATTTTGCCTCTCGTAACGCTCAAAGGGTCTGCTTGATCGGATTTTGGCAAAAGAATTTTGTACGACTGGTCCTGTGCTGCTCGCAACCAGCGGATTGCCGCGGCCTATAGTAGGTATTTGGAAGTTTGTTCGTTTTTGAGTAGTACCGTACCGAAAAGCAACCTGGTTTCGACCCCATATTACGTTATCGGGGTATTTGCTACACACGTGCAAACTCGGGACACGCAGCGCAGCTAAATACAGCGTGTCCCGAAACTAAACGTCAAGCAACTACGGGAGTTGGGTTAGGTTGTACCAGTTCTGGCAAAAATAAGATTATTAATCTGGCTACCTGGAGTTTCAGGACACGCTGTATATGGAAGTCTATTAATTCAATTTGTTCTACACGGCTCCAATGGTTTGTCTGCTTAGGGGACGACGCTCGAACACTCAAGATTCGAGTCAAAATAAGAAGTAAATGAAACTTCTCAATAATAAATATCAATTATTTTATCACAGAGAATCACATTGTGTTATACAACATATTTACGTGGCTAGTACAAAATATCCCTTACAATGATCCTTGTCTATGCATATATTAGTAAATACTTAAAAGTTTTCAAATAAAATCGGAACACTGCTACAAAATACTATCTTTGTTCAACAGCTAAATTACCAAGTGCAGAAAAGATGAGTTCGAATTGAAATTTTATTTGAATATCATCTTTAATATTGCATGTGTTCAATAAAAAACACTTTTCTGCATGATATTTCTTGTATACAATGTTGATAAATATGTTTGAAAGTAATTGCACTAAATTAACAACGAAATATAAATTTTATACAATAAAATATTTTGTTTTATAGACTACAGACAAATAATTACAACACATAGGGACACAAAATCTATGTTAATATTGCAAAGTGTAACTATTGGAGACCTTAATTATAAAATATGATATAAAACATTATAGTGCAATACAGTGTAGATTACATTGACACAAAATAAAGGTCCGTGTTCATAGTAAACAAAAGTTGCGCAACTATATGTAACCATTTTCGGAAATTATCCCCAAAAAAGTACTACTATACTATCGGGATGAGAAAAGTATACTGTGTCAAAATCCAGGACTTAATCTACCCGTGAGTCAAGAAGTTTTATGCAAATTCGTTCAGCTATTGTGGCGTGATTGATCAACATAAATCCAGATTTCTACATTTGTTATTTTAGTAAAATAATTTTGCTGGAAACGACTGCTGGCAACACAGATTGTTGCCAGTGTAATGTTGCTCAAGTTTTATTTACCATGATAACGAGGCCTAAATGTCACATCTAGATTCCTAAAGAATATTGTACAGTCCCTTCTTAAATATGCTTAGGTACCCATAGAGAAATTGAAACTTATATTTTTCAAAACTAAGTAAAATTAAAAACAATAGAAGAGGTTGCAGATTTTATGTGCATACAAATTATTACATATGACTGTACCTTATTAAGTTTCTGATGTGTCTTAGTTGTTGTATTATCTCAATAACTTAGTTTCGACTGCATTATTTCGTATGTACTAAACAGGAGTCACCAAAGGCCGGACCGCGATCCGGATCCGGACTGCCGACCTATTTTGTGTGGACCTTAAGATAACAGTACAATGTAATTTAATTGTGTAACTTGAGTACAAAATTTTATAATTTATCCCGGGCTTCGTCTTCATTGCCTTCGATTCGACAACGGACGAATCATCGCATCAAAATCTTCATTGTTGTGTCTATATTTACATTTTTAAATTTATAATTTCAATTTTAACAAAGGCCGGAGGTAGTAGGGGTTAAGTTGGCTTTAAACCTTAAAGACCGCGGTCATATTATTAAAAAAAACTTTTTTACAAAAATTACAACTTCGTTTGGAAGTCGGTTGTAATTTTTGTAAAAAAGTTTTTACGATTCACTTTTTAGTTGTGGTACATAATGGACCAGTTCTATAGGCTAGGTACCTACGCGTATAGTGCCCAAAAATAAACAGTCGAATTGATAACCTTCTCCTTTTTTGCGAAGTCGGTTAAAAAACGGACCCGAAGTGAAAGTAATTGGTGAAATGGTGACTCCTGTACTAAAACAACAAAAACTAACCTCTTAAAATGTTATCCAGACTAATGAATTATGATTTCATAGTGACAATATAACGCCAAAGGTATGTTCTGTACATAAATAGGTAAATAAAATAAAATTCAATATTAGTACAATTCTAATACGTTATTGTCTATATTACACCTATTTATACATTGGACTGGATTATTTAGAATTCACTTTAGATACCGATTTATAACGTGAATTATACACGCTATGAATTAACGACGAGATCTAGGTTACAGACGTACATTCGTTCTACATACAATGTTATAAATAATTCGTATCAGTAAGGTAGGCTTCGAATTAACTCGTATAGATCTTTGTTTAGGCCTAATCTGCATTACAGATCAATATAGGACCCGAAACAATATGGGGGTGACCATAAGCTCTTAGAGTAAGGTTATTTTGATATCGTGTAAGTGACAGATGTATACAAGTCATATAAATCTGTCCCTAACACACACTCAAAATAACCTTACTCTAAAGAGCTTATGGTCACCTCTTGGCCTAACCACTTGTCGATTCGATTTTATCTATGAAATATTACAAAAACTAGCATCTGCCAGCGGCTTCGCCCGTGTCAAAAGTGTATTCTTATCCCAAGGGAACATTATACCGGGATGAAAATTAGCCTATGTGCTATTCCAGACTATAAGCATCTTTGTGCCAAATTTCATTCAGATCCGTTCAGCCGTTCTGACGTGATTGAGTAACAAACATACATCCATCCAAACTTTTACATTTATAATATTAGTAAGATTACATTCAATAAATGGTAGTAAAATTAAGTTACTGGCCTATAAAGGTAAAGAAATTATATTAAAACGGTGCAGCAGTCACACACAATTTTCGAAAAAGCTTAACCTATGAATATGCAACATAATTTCACACTTTACAATTTACAAACTCCAAATTTTCTTAGTCTTTTCAATCAATGTACTCCGTTTTTGCATTTGTGTTGTCTCTTAGGCAAATGTTTTTTGAGATCGTCGTCGAAGTATTAGAATCAGATGTTTAAGAGCAGCTAAAGAAGAATCAGTTCTGCTGCCTGATGATTACGACATTTTATTATTTATATTATTTACTCTAAAGAATTTATTAATGTCAATTTAAAGTTCACTGTACTCAATCTATTTTGCCCACAGCGAGTGGTGCTTTCTTTGGTCAATTTTATTTATTTGTGAATAAACTGTAAATTTGTTACAGTACCTGGCCGAAAATATGGATCAGAGAAGCTTTCGAAAAAGTTTAGAGGGATACTATATACTGGGTGAGTTTACCAAGTGAGCGTGTATGGCCAAATCCGAAATTATGAGGTATATCGAAAAACACTCAATGGAATAACGAGGCCGATTTTGATGAAAACTAAAACTGCATCATTGAGTTTTTTTTTAAACATTTTTTCTAGCCAGGTATCAAACCTGCTGATTTGAAAAAAGACACATTTTGTATTATGACACCATCGGTATTGTCGCTAAGGGTCATGGGTATCAAATTCTAGGAAGTAATGACATACGGCAAACTTAAGGAAAGCTCAATTTTAACTACTTGTCTTAATTTTCCTTAGTTAAGTACCATTCTATTAACCTCCAACATACACCTTAAGTGATGAAATAATTACCATTATTTTCAACAAATAGCCGAATTCCACAACTCAAGCATTGTACTACATTCAGGATTAAAATAATTTTGACTCCATTTAGAATATTCTTCATCGATTTTTTCATGTCATCAATTGCATGATACGAATCTTCGTAGATTTCCAACAAAAATCAGTATTTAATTAAAAATTATATCTTTTCTCAAGTTTGCCGTATGACATTACTTCCTACAAACTTATCATGCATATATTTTTTTTTATAAAATCAACTAGGAATATTGAGATTTAAAAAATCCAATGATGCAGTTTCAGTTCTTATCAAAATCAGGTTCGTGATTCCTTTGAGTGTTTTTCGCTATTCCTCATAGTTTCGGATTTGGCTATCCACGCTCACCTAAAAAAACTTATTCTGTATAGTCTTGTCTCTGTCATCGATGTAACAGACTCTAAAGCTCGATTTCTTAGATCTAATCCTGGGTACCATAAGCGGGTTATTCTTGTGAATTTGAGCGCACATTTTAGTAGATACGAAATAACGTAAGTCTCACCATGGCCCGCAGGCTGATTATATTCGTTACTAAAACTTGCAAATTCGATTAAAAACGTTAAAACAGTGCAGTGCATCCACATTGAAAACACATTGTGACGAAAGATTTAAAATGTTTTTATAATTGCCACAAACCCGTGCAAATTTATTAAGAACGCATGAGTATTTAATATTTTGTTCCTGTTAAGAAAAGTTGCCATATTGGCTTATAGAAGAAGACCAGCTTCTTTATTTTTTGGTGAATAAAAGGAAATGCACATCTATGCATTCTCACTGGCCTCATTTAAGGACAAGTCTTTGTGAATTTTCTCCCTACATCGCATTCTCGTACCCTGCAATTTGACTTAGTCAATGACTATTGTTATTAAACCTGTGCAGAGACCTAGATAAACCGTCTTAAAAGAGTTCTAAGATTTATTAATGAACCACACTTTTTTATCTGAGACTATTTTCATATTTCAGACGTCCTATTCACGATTTTACTTGTTCAAAATCTAGTCACAATATATCAGCAACAAATATGTCAAAAAATTGTTAAAAAAGTACTTTGACAAATTGCGACTGCAATTAGTATATGGCTATTCTGTAAGATTACGGAATTTGACTTCAGACAGTTTTGCCTAGGTATGCACACGGCCTAAGTACTAGTTCACACAGACGCACGTTTTTCAGGTCCGCTTTATCGTATACGTTTTTATTCGGCGCTGACGTACGTAGTTGTTGAGCGAGTTCACACACATGACGGTATTTCGAATCCAGTAAAAAATACCGAGCCGCCAAAATATACAGCAGTCCGTTTCATCGTATACATACGCCATTGACGAATAAAGATTCGGCAATGGCGTAGGTAGTTATATGAGCGAGTGCACGCACACAACAGTATTAAAATACTGATCCGTTTTATCGGAGGTCCATCCTTGTAGAAAGTTGGTTGATGTGAACATTACCCCAATAAAGCGACGGATCCCTTAAAGCGGTACTGTAAATGCGGTGTGAACATCACCTCCAGTAGTGACGGATCCGTTAAAAACGATCCTAGAAATACGATGTTCTGTGTGAACGTACCGTAAGGATACAATCATTTCAAATTTGGAACATCCAATTCTCCAGACTTGGCCACATTCTTCGAAATTTAAAATATTGATATCCAATAGTTTCCTTAATCTCGTTTAGGAAAGTTCGAAGCCAGTGTTGCTGTTGACGGCGTACCGCAGTTTATCGCGTAAAGTGCTTCGTTTCTGGTAATTTGGCAGCTTGAGAAGGTTGAAACAGGTGGATGATGTTGGAAGACGGTTCAGGGGATCCTTCTTGCGGATTGTGAAGAACCCTCGGATTACGCTGCCTGTTGAAAGAGAATATTTGTTTAAGACAGTCTGTCAATTTAATACGACTTTAATACGACAATTTAAGACGGACTGTCAATGATGTTTGATTGTTTCAGCTAATACATTGTTTGTTGGTCTAGTAGTGACATGAAGGATTGCTGAGCGTAGGGTTTCAGGCTCGAGTCAGTGGTCATCTGAATGGTATTCGTATTTCTCCATCAAAAACTTTTCAGTCACATGCCGGAGTCAGAATTTAAGTCTGGTAAATGGCAGCAGCCACAGGAAACAGTGCCTTCAGGAACTCTACTGGGAACGCCCCTTCAGTCATGAAGGAAGGAAGGAGGCGACTGAAAACAAAGAGAATGGTAATAGGTTCACGGTTTTACCATAACTGACGAAGCAAAAATCTTACCTATTGTATCCCCAGTGTCTTCATCGTCCCCTACTTCTACGCATCGGATTGAGAACGGCGGTTTTAGATGAGCGAACCCAAGGACTGGCGGCTTCGAGCATGACGTCACAAACTGGAATCAGAAACAGGCACCGTTTGAATATTGCATGATTCTAATCGGCTATTCTTAACTGAAACTGGAATTCAATGGCGTGGTCTGAATCTGAAGAACACCTTAGCGTCGTAACACAATTAAATGTGCGTAGGTGTATGCTGACCGTCAAGTAGATACAGTCGGCTTTAAGAAAAAATACTGAAACACTCTTCCTTTCCTACTTATTAATGGTCCATAATTGATTCTATTTATTGATTCCATAATGTAATGGATGCAATAAGGATTACCATCTCAGGACCAATTTTATGTTTACTTTCAAAAAGCGCCTGGTTTTTTGGGGAAAAGGACCGGGAGTAAGAAATTTTTACATCATTAAAACCACCCTGGTGATCACTATCAGCACGTAGAATATGAGCTCTCAAATGATCACCCCGCACCCCCCTCTGTAACAACGCTTGTTAGGGATGTCCCTGGGGATACCGAATAAGCGCCTCCCCTGAGCAACCTGTGCACGGCAGCACGTGATCTGTGCCACGGTCATTCCTGGAATCACTTGGTGGGCCGACAGAATCCCCAATCAGAGCTCCCGCGACGCCGGAGTATCGCATGCTTATGATGCAGGCGGCGTTACAGCGTTTTAGGCATCAAGGCGGTTGCCTCCCTTTTGAAGACTTTGTATATTAAAATAGTTAAAAGTAGCCATCGATGTTTTGTTTTGAGATTTTTGCAAAAGATGGCGTTTTTCCAACTTGTCCTAAACTATATATCCATAGTAAGAACCATTTTGTAAGACAATTAATATTTATTATAGTCTTAATTTAAAAGATATTATTTATTATTGACGTATGTTTAAAGATATTATTTATTATTGACGTAATTTAAAATATTTTCTTCTTAGTATAATATTTAAATCACTTTTTTGTGAAGCTTGTTTACAAACAACCCGAGGTCACACAAGACCCGAATGAAACTAACCAGAATTAACTAGATACCTCGCTGGAACAGGAATCGTATCGCACTAGGGCCTACTCAACTTGCACGGGTTAAAAAATAAGAGATAACGCGATGCGTGTGCCGCTTACCACCCGAGTTTACGCGACGCATAGTAGGTACAGTTTGATTCAAACTTAATGGCGGCTCGAAACACTTCGCTACGCACTAGCAATTTCATGCGACAGCGGGGGTGAGGGGTAGGGTTCTGTGCAGCGAATAGCGTTTTTAAAACATGATTTAGTTTGAACCAACGATCCATAAGTAAATAGGAGTCGCGCATGTGCGCATGACTGGAGCATTTTTTTCCTTGGAGACTGACTGACGGCTTTACTAATAGAGTTCGATTCAAACTTAATGGTGGCTCGGAACACTCTGCGAGTCGCTGCGCAGTTGTGCAGAAGCAATTTCAGTGACAGCGGGGTTTAGTAGAGAGGGTACTGCCCAGTGAGTAACGATTTTTACAGCCGCTATTAAGTTTGAATCGACGTCCCGTTAGTAAATAGGAATCGTGCATCATAAAGTAATTTTTGGCCTTGTGATAAAGTAATTACACGGCTCCAGTACTCATACAGTCCGATTCAACCTTAATAGCGGCTTGGAACACTCGTATGAGTCGCTGAGCACCCCTAACCACCGCTGGCACAATTATTTTTTTAATATGCAGTGTCTGTTGTGAGTTGCAATTAAGTTTGATTCTAGATAATATCAAATTTATTTAAGTTGCCTATGCTACGTACCTAACTAACGTATTAAAATTAATATTTTTGTAATAAAAACATCCTGTTCTTTATTTAGCTAAGAACTTACTTAAAATAAAAAAAGTATAACTCTTAAAATGATATAAAGTAGGTACCTACTTCATGTCATTCCGTTGCCGCGGAAGCGAGCTATCTACCTACATTTAATTCTACAAGGAATTCTAAGGTTTTGATTGATTTGGAATATTCATGAATATTGTGAAATTCGCTATACAATGCGACCACTTAGAATCAAGAAGTTACCGCGGTCTCAGCGGAGTCTGTCCCGATCATACCTATTGTTATTACTACGAATACGAAGTAAGCGTTCAAGGACAACTGGCAAATAACGTCACTGAGCACATGTTGCGATTCCTCGCTCAGTCAACTTGCCATATTTATCGATTAGTATCTAGGAAAACTACTAGATGGCGCTAGAAAACTACGGTCTCGGGAAACCTACACTCTATTAATGAGTCACTGGTGCTGCCGCCTGTTGAAAATATGGACAAAGAAAAATTGCCCGACCAATAGCCCGACTTAAGGTGTCATTTCTTTGTATGTGATTGAGTATCTGTAGTGTAGTATTATATTATCTGTGCCTTGAGGAACATGCAGCGGTCGTGCTCGGAGAAGTCTCGCTGCAGCACGTCCCACAGCCAACACACCACGCGGTGCGAGTCGATGAACCCGCCGTAGTACTGATTGTGTCATATTACTGTGTGCGTCACCTTGAGTAAAATGCCGCACTAGTGATCGGAGAAGTTCCACTGCAGCACGTCCCAGAACCAGCACACCATGCGGTGCGAGTCGTGGAACCCACCATAGTACTGAGTGTGTCACATTACTGTGTGCGTCCCATTTAGTGCGTCACCTTGAGGAACATGCCGCGCTCGTTCTCGGAGAAGTCCCGCTGCAGCACGTCCCACAGCCAGCACACCACGCGGTGCGAGTCGTCGAACCCACCATAGTACTGAGTGTGCAACATTACTATGTGCGTCACATTTAATGCGTCACCTTGAGAAACATGCCGCGCTCGTTCTCGGTGAAGTCCCGCTGCAGCACGTCCCACAGCCAGCACACCACACGGTGCGAGTCGTGGAACCCACCATAGTACTGAGTGTGCAACATTACTATGTGCGTCACATTTAATGCGTCACCTTGAGAAACATGCAGCGGTCGTGCTCGGAGAAGTCTCGCTGCAGCACGTCCCACAGCCAACACACCACGCGGTGCGAGTCGTTGAACCCGCCGTAGTACTGATTGTGTCATATTACTGTGTGCGTCACCTTGAGTAAAATGCCGCGCTAGTGATCGGAGATGTCCCACTGCAGCACACCACGCGGTGCGAGTCGTTGAACCCGCCGTAGTACTGATTGTGTCATATTACTGTGTGCGTCACCTTGAGTAAAATGCCGCGCTAGTGATCGGAGATGTCCCACTGCAGCACGTCTCACAGCCAGCACACCACGCGGTGCGAGTCGTTGAACCCGCCGTAGTACTGATTGTGTCATATTACTGTGTGCGTCACCTTGAGTAAAATGCCGCGCTAGTGATCGGAGATGTCCCACTGCAGCACACCACGCGGTGCGAGTCGTTGAACCCGCCGTAGTACTGATTGTGTCATATTACTGTGTGCGTCACCTTGAGTAAAATGCCGCGCTAGTGATCGGAGATGTCCCACTGCAGCACGTCTCACAGCCAGCACACCACGCGGTGCGAGTCGTTGAACCCGCCGTAGTACTGATTGTGTCATATTACTGTGTGCGTCACCTTGAGTAAAATGCCGCGCTAGTGATCGGAGATGTCCCACTGCAGCACGTCTCACAGCCAGCACACCACGCGGTGCGAGTCGTTGAACCCGCCGTAGTACTGATTGTGTCATATTACTGTGTGCGTCACCTTGAGTAAAATGCCGCGCTAGTGATCGGAGATGTCCCACTGCAGCACGTCTCACAGCCAGCACACCACGCGGTGCGAGTCGTTGAACCCGCCGTAGTACTGATTGTGTCATATTACTGTGTGCGTCACCTTGAGTAAAATGCCGCGCTAGTGATCGGAGATGTCCCACTGCAGCACACCACGCGGTGCGAGTCGTTGAACCCGCCGTAGTACTGATTGTGTCATATTACTGTGTGCGTCACCTTGAGTAAAATGCCGCGCTAGTGATCGGAGATGTCCCACTGCAGCACGTCTCACAGCCAGCACACCACGCGGTGCGAGTCGTTGAACCCGCCGTAGTACTGATTGTGTCATATTACTGTGTGCGTCACCTTGAGTAAAATGCCGCGCTAGTGATCGGAGATGTCCCACTGCAGCACGTCTCACAGCCAGCACACCACGCGGTGCGAGTCGTTGAACCCGCCGTAGTACTGATTGTGTCATATTACTGTGTGCGTCACCTTGAGTAAAATGCCGCGCTAGTGATCGGAGATGTCTCACTGCAGCACGTCTCACAGCCAGCACACCACGCGGTGCGAGTCGTTGAACCCGCCGTAGTACTGATTGTGTCATATTACTGTGTGCGTCACCTTGAGGCCGCGCTAGTGATCGGAGATGTCCCACTGCAGCACGTCTCACAGCCAGCACACCACGCGGTGCGAGTCGTTGAACCCGCCGTAGTACTGATTGTGTCATATTACTGTGTGCGTCACCTTGAGTAAAATGCCGCGCTAGTGATCGGAGATGTCCCACTACAGCACGTCTCACAGCCAGCACACCACGCGGTGCGAGTCGTTGAACCCGCCGTAGTACTGATTGTGTCATATTAATGTGTGCGTCACCTTGAGTAAAATGCCGCGCTAGTGATCGGAGATGTCCCACTGCAGCACGTCTCACAGCCAGCACACCACGCGGTGCGAGTTGTTGAACCCGCCGTAGTACTGATTGTGTCATATTACTGTGTGCGTCACCTTGAGTAAAATGCCGCGCTAGTGATCGGAGATGTCCCACTGCAGCACGTCTCACAGCCAGTACACCACGCGGTGCGAGTCGTTGAACCCGCCGTAGTATTGATTGTGTCATATTACTGTGTGCGTCACCTTGAGTAAAATGCCGCGCGAATGATCGGAGAAGTTCCACTGCAGCACGTCCCAGAACCAGCACACCATGCGGTGCGAGTCGTGGAACCCACCATAGTACTGAGTGTGTCACATTACTGTGTGCGTCCCATTTAGTGCGTCACCTTGAGGAACATGCCGCGCTCGTTCTCGGTGAAGTCCCGCTGCAGCACGTCCCACAGCCAGCACACCACACGGTGCGAGTCGTGGAAACCACCGTAGTACTGAGTGTGACGGCGTAGGTCGCGTAAATCTAGCGGCACGTTGTCGCCGCTTATTAGACGTTGGAGCTGTGAAAGAAATATACATAATTAAAACTACTCCGACAAACTAAAGCATCGGCCAAATCAACACAATCAAATGTACAGTACAACGTTGCGGGATTATAACCGCGCGCAGTGAGGTGCCCGTAAAGTCTATGTATATGCGTCCATGTAAAGGTGATGCGATGACGTACCCGTCCAGCTAAGCGTTCGGCGTAACGTCTTGTATTCTTTGATTTCCTCCTTTATGGTGGGCATTTTGAGGTATTCATGTATCTCGTCGCTGCGAGTAAATCAGGGTGCGTTTACAATTGACCGCAAAATTGCATTTTGTGCTCTTTGCAGGTATATTATATTGCTGTCGCTGGCAACCCCTCAAAGTTGTTCATATAGGTTTGATTACTGCATTGTACAACAGTAATTATTTTCCAAGGAACGAATCGATTTCCGTTTCATCAACCAGTACAAGTTTTTGAATTTCAGGTTGACTTCTTTAGGTTTGCACTTTATGTGAGTCTTCCAAGTAAGGCGGCGATCTAGGTGGTACTTAGTGCACTTACAAAGTGGCAAGATGTCAGTGACTGGTTCGACTGGAGGGCGAATTCCTCTTCTCAGGCTGAACGTAATGTGAAGTGACTTTACATGGATGCGTAGATGTAATGTGGTACTGTAGCGTTACGCGTCGCTCAGGTGGGCTGAGCCACACATAAGCCACGTTAATACAAATAAAAAAACAATTATAAACTAAAAATTATGTATGAAATCAAGGTCCGGCTTCGCACGACGTGGGCAGCCAACCGGGGAATAGGTCGGGCAGGCAGGTCGTAGTGTAGGCAGTAGTGTAGTATAGGCAGGCAGCACAACTGTCAGGAACTCTTCGTGGGCAGCCAACCAGGGAACAGGTCGGGCAGGGAGGTAGCAGTGTAGGTAGCTGGTAGGTTAGGCAGGCAGCACAACTGTCAGGAACTCCTCGTGGGCAGCCAACCAGGGAACAGGTCGGGCAGGTAGGCAGTAGTGTAGTATAACACGCACAATAAAGTTGGAGCACCTTGAATTTTAGAGCTTAGCGATTAGGCGACTCTTCGGTTTCAGACCAGATTGAAGACTCCCGAGCCCTCGGCCTTTTCCGTCTTTTATATCCACCGCCTGTCCTTTTTCTTCTTTATTAGAATTTAAGTTAGTGACATCTTGTTGTCATACAAAAATGCAACTTGCCAGTATTCAAAACAGCCAGTAATATTCAATCCAAAACCTCTTCGATGAATTCTGAGAGCGTGTAAATTAATTTATAAAATACAATATTTGAGCTAACATATTGATAAAAAGAATTTAAATTATATAAATCAAAAGTAATCTTCATAGGCTAAGCTAGTGAGAAACTCTATGACAGAAAATTTAAAAGGAAAAGTATTGACAGCTTGACAACATGACGTAGGTGTCATAACATTGAAAAATATGATAATTATTTATTTTATTTTAGATATTTTATAAGAAAACGAATCGTTTTAGACCGATCCGCAGAATAGTAATGCACAAACCAACAAAACGTATAATAGATGCGATGCGTTGTAAAATGTTTTGGCATGGAATAATATGAATACAGTGTGAGTAAGTAAGTATTATGAGACCTAAGTGTGAATTAGGTGAGAACTCCAGCTCACTCAGTGAAATAACTAAAATATGTGGTTTAGAATAGCGAAATACCACAGTACGTCTAGGTGCGCGTTCACCTTAACAGTCGCTACATGGACGCCGACGGTGTTGTTGTGATATTACAACCCTGAAAACCATTGGCGTCGCAATTCGGGCAGGCAGCGTTATCAAAACAGGGCGTAGCGTAGGTTTCTAATAAAACCCAAATGGTTTACTGCTGTGCAAATTACTAAGTCAAGCATGAGTACACAGACGAAAGACTGGGTCAGTATGATTTTTTTTTGAGAATAGTTTGCAGTGATCAACACCGATACCGTGGCTGCAAGAGTATGTGCGGAAAGAGAACCGTCGTGGCGTAAAATGGAACTAACATTATGATTTTTATAAAACACTATAATAATATTACAAAAACACACACTGAAAACATTATAATAATATTTCGTTTCAAAAACCAAGATGTTACAGTCGCACTATAATGACGTAACAGTGTTGTCACCATAACAAACACGGTAATTAAACACAGCTGCGCCCTCAAATCTTATGACGGTTCTCTTTCCACACAGATTCTATTGTGGCACAATGTCTGAACAAAATACTAGGAGATCTTGTTTGTGATTGTAAATGACACTAACCTCTGGCGTCGAAAACAGCGACAACCATTCTGGATTGATGATAGTTCTGAACCCTTTGATAAAGGCGTTAGTTTGGTCTTTGATCTGAGTGTGCATTCTGAAGTGGGCCATCAAGTGGATGTAGTTTATTCTGAAACATCCAAAACACAATGAAAAGGTCCTCAATAATATGGACTCACAAAATAATCTAAAGGTCTCATGGCAATGGTAGATTTGAACTTACTGTCCCCTATTAAGACATCTGGGAACATTATGTAAAGGAGGTCAACATTAATTTTATAGCCTTCTAGGGACCTCTGGTCAGATCAATAGATAGTTACATAAAATACAATTATTCATTAAAAAATATTTTTTTAATACAAGCTTTTTTCGTATTCTTCTCAGCAAACAATTGCATTTGATAACCATATCACGCCAGAGCACAAAAAATAGCTAGTTCGCCATCTTGGGCCGTCCGCCATCTGGTCCGTAAAACTAATTAACTAACATATTTATTTAATTATGCAGTCAATATTCTTCAAATATTGCTAAGTAACTTACTTGTTTTCATTAGTAACTGGTACAGCCTTTCCACCTGGGACAAGCTCATGGGTTACTATTTCTCCTAATCTCTCTTCATCCACAGAAAACGTTAGCTCTAGCGAAGATATATCGCCCTGAAAAATAAAATATAGTGAAGAGGGATCAATAGAGATGACAAAGTTGTGAATTCAAAAAACCTGGATACGATTCGCATAAACAGGGAAGATTGACGTGAAAGGATGCCATTCCCTCCAGCACGGGGTCCCAGCGCTAACAAACAAAATTTGGTTCAAATAAATAACACTAAATGGCGCGATATGCATCGATTTCTTATTGATTTGTGTGTAAAATTAACATTTTCGAGAATTGATCATAAATATTGGATGTCAACTCAGCATAAAATTATGGAATATTGCGCTCTTAATTCACATTTCAAAGATTATTTAAACGGACCATTTAGATTGATACCAATAGATGGCGCGATTTTAAATTTCCGAGGCATGCCACTAGATTTTTTGTATATTTATTGTGACACATTTTGGTACAATGAAACTGTAAAAACGTGCAAAAAGATACTATAAAACAAATCATCACTGTATTAATAGAAAAATATATTCACAATCCAAGTAAACCTTTTTACTTGGAAGTCTCTGCTGACACCATCTATTGCCGTGGAACGGAACCGAACGCAATCGAAGTATTTATAAAAATAATAAGTTTAGTCAGACGAAAAATGCTAGTTACGTCGGCACGGTTTCTTTGTATGGGATGAGGCTTCTGTATGCTAGTATAATATTTAGTGTCCGACCGAAATTGGATTTTACGACCGAAACCGAATTTCCGCAACAGTCTCATTTTCGGCCGAAACCTAAAATTCCTTACTAGATGATGTTTTGAAAGAAAAAAAAAACAGGGACGTAGGTAAGTATCTAACTGTACTTGCCACTTGAATACCTTGGTAATAAGAATTAAAACTGAATTTTGAAACTCTTAATCCATAATAATATCAACACTAATGAACTATAAGTAAGTACCAAGTAACTTACTAATGTTTGTTTAGGTATAGCATTAGCGAGAGACTTAAATCAACCGAAAAAATATTAAGATAGTTACGTTAAACTTGCTCTACTGTAATCTATTTGTTAGTTTGTTATAATGAATTATTTTTTGATGTTTACTACCTACTCTTATGCTATCTCACGTAATAAAACTTACCGAATTCAAAATAATACACACGAAAACTCACAACAAACAAATCGATCTGCAAACACAAGTCAGTCACGACATGATTAGGCACTTGGACGCGGCAAAATATCTTCGTCGTTTATTCGCTTGGATGGAATTTAACACGCCGTAAATTACCGATCACAGCGCGAGAACTCCCGAATGCAGTTTAGGTTTCCGTCGTAGTTTCGGCATGTTTGCCGCCGAAACCGAAACTAAATTGAAATTCGAATTTTGGCGAAATTTGACCGAAACCGAAACTTTCGGTCGGACACTAATTATATTATTTGTGCCTCCAGCCTTTGATTGGATCAATAAGCAATGTCTGAGTAAACGAAAAGATAAGTAGAGCTCAAAAACACACAATTGACCCGTGCTCCGTGCGGGTCCTCATTTTGTCACATTATTTACGTAAGACTTATTTAAACGTACCTGAAAATGTTTGATATACGTTAGACTCCTGTAGAGATCGCGGTCGAGAGATGGCAGCTCGTCAATCCAACTGTATAGAGCCTGCTGAGTTTGTCCCAGCACTTGACTGAGGAAGAACGACGCGAATGGTACGTCCACTACAATGCCCTGTATGAACAAATAAGGTTGGTTAATCATTTTGATAAGGTAAGACTGCAGTCCCCAGAGGCCTTTTGGCGAACCGATGAACTGGTGAAGCAGTCGATGTGGCGACGCCAGGAAATGCCCTCTTTCCAGCAGTGGACGTCTTACGGCTGAAATAATGATGATGATGTTTGTCGAAGGACCGTGTTCCGTTGAATCGACGAGCCCAGCGGACTGCAGTGAGTACGGCAAAGCAAAGGGTTTGACCGCATGAAAGAGTATGACAAATTTTCTCTAAAAATATTGGACGCTTTCATTGGTGAAGACACTCTTTTCGGAATAGGCCAATAATTTTTGGCAATACCTAATTACTTAAAGAGTATATGTCATACTCTTTCATAGGGTCAAACCCTTTGCCTTAACAAATTCACTTACGCAAAGGAAACAACGTTTTAAGATTGAAGAAGCGTAAGACGCCCCGCAGATAGATGGATCAACGACTTCAAGGCGGTAACCGAGACAGATCAAATGCGGGAGACGTAATTTTAGCTCGGTTTTTGTAGCGCTAGGAGAGGCCAAAATTCGGCAGTTAACTATAAAAGACTGAGCTGATAGACTGACCTCATAGACCGCCTTCCCCAGCATGCGTCCAATAAACTCGAACAGCTGCAGGTGGTTCTCTTGCAGACAAGACGTGGGTGATGGGTACAAGCGTTCTTCACTCGTCACACGGAAGAGGTTCAGTGACGGATCGAACACTCGCTTTATTGTCTCTTCCAAGAATTCTGCAACACAAATATAATAAGCCAGGCTTGATTTTCTTGAAGAAATTTCTTGTCAAGCAAGTTCTTATTTATTTAGTGCTGTACAAAAGAAGTTGGAAATTTGACAAAAATAATCCTAATTTGGGCGTCTACACAAAATTTACCAGCTGATGAAGGTGAAAATTGTTGCAGTCATCCATAAAAGACAGAAGTTACAGCTGTTGTATACCACATTGACATTTTTAAAGATAATATAATATCGACCTGAGACGCTTAAGTTCGAGATATAACTTGAAGAATTAAGATAGAGGAGAATGGATCTGGAAAGTTGACCACCAGGCGTTGTTGTAGAAGACAGGTATACTCATTTGCTTCCAAGCTCTAACACAAAGTCAATATTAGGGGAAGAAGATAAAAGGCACCTTTGAACACGCCATCCTGGTCGATGCCGGCTTCGTCCAGCCCCTGCTCGTTGATGAAGCGCACGCGCACGCAGCCCTTGAGCGCGCGCGACGGTAGCGCGGCTAGCTGGCGGTACCCGTCCTCTACGAGGCGAGCTCGGCGCACTGTCACTAGGGTTGAACGGCCGCCACATGCTCGCTCTGTCAGGCCTAGGACCACCTGACCAGAACAAAATTCATGATAAATATCATAAGTATGCGTCACAATCCAGTCTCCGTCTTTAAATGTCAAAATCTGAATTGCTTACCTTTTCGTCAGCAACGGCGCGTCGGAATAATCTGACGCGTTCACCATGCGCTATCATGTGAGGCGTTTTTTGTACAAGTACCTGGAAAAATAAACACAAAATAAGGACACATTGAAATCAATACTTAATATTATATATGCGACAGTAACTCTGTCTGTCTGTCTGTTACATTTTCACGCCTAAACCACTGAACCGATTTAGATGAAATTATACTCCATTTGTTTAGGTAGTTAACTAAATGTAAACAATCTTAACATGTCTTTTATCTAAAAAAATGTCTAAAAATTGAATCTAAAAATGTTTACAATTAGGTATTTACTTAAACCGATGTTAGGTAAGTAACTAAATTTAAATAATATTTGTTGGTCTTTTATACGATTTATTTTATATAAAAAGACATATCAAGATTGTTTACCTTTAGTTAACTACCTAAACAAATGGAGTATAGGTACGGAGATAGTTTGAGATCCTGGGAAGGACATATAATAGTTTTTATCCCGGCAATCATCCTTACGAGGCTGGAAAGGGGATGGAAGTTTGTAAGGAGAACTAATAATTTCTCAAGTAAGGCGGCCCACACACCTACAATATTATGGCGCGATATAAAAAAATTGGCTATTTGAAGTACTCATCCTGCGCAGACGAAGTCGCGGGCAACAGCTAGTGGATTATTATTCTTGAAACTAACTAACAAGAGAGTTCAACAATAATGTCAATTATAGACTTCTCTAATTAAGACAAGAACGTTTTCGTCAGTGAATCAGTGACAGTATAAAAACTATATACGAGTAGCTGTAATTACTTTCTTGATGACTTTTCTCATCGGCTTTTATATCAACACAAGTCTTGGATCTTAGCGTTGTAGTTTCGAACGGAAGCCTTTAAGAATGGAGTTGAACAGGCGCTGCGCCTCTAGAAGCAGGTAGGAATCGAGTTGTATGGTCCCTTCGCCCCTGCCAGCTTTAAAAATTATGACTTACTTGCTGGGGCTTCTTGCCCTTCTCGAGGTCGGCCATAAACTGTCCCTCGCGAATCTCCCTGACTAGCCAGTGGTTGGCCGGCGTGTAGGAGCGGCGACAGTCTCGCCGGTACAGCACCAGTAGGAGAGTGTGGAGAGAGCTGAATAGCTCGTTGCTTTGGATTGTTTTGAGATCTAGAAATAGTGTTTAAAGTTTAGACTAACGGATCAATAGGTGACAGAAATTTTCTAATATATTTCACGAGGAGTATAGCAGGTCATTCGTGCGGGTTCAGAAATGCGGCATTACTCCTGCGGGATCCGGCAGGTTTGCGGGTACGAAAAAAAATTTCCTAATAAAATTTGTAATGAGTTTAGTGAAAATACTAAAAATAATTGTCTTTATTTCATTTTTTTTTTAAATAACAACTTAAAAATAATTTAAAAAAAACAATCCCGCAGGCTTGTGGGACCGCGTTTTTTATTGCGGGATTGGCTTCCCTACACAAACAATAAAAAAAAAAAACAAATTACCCTCGTTTTCCTAAATTCCTGTCTTTTTCGAGTCACTTTAGATGGAGATGCATTTATATCCCAAATAGAAATTTCTTCACCCGTCGAAAATGGCTACTGACTGATGTATTTCAGTAAGGATGTGGATAGAATTAGTTACTTACCAAATAACTGTCCCATAATGGACTTATAGACGAACATGTTGAGAAACTGCGACATGTTTATAAAGTCTTGTAGCTTGAATGGATTCTGTTGCTCGTACATCTCCATATCGTCCAAGATTCTACAAAATAGAAACCTTGGCTTTATGAATAAGGTTTAATGAAGGAAAAAAGCCGGCCAATTGCGAGTCTGACTCGCCCACAGAGGGTTCCGTGTAAACAGCTACATTAACCAAAATAAATAGGTAACATAACTTTCATATACAATGAAAGCACTGACCATTGCTCTAACAAAGGGACAAAATTAACATTGCCGTTCGAAAACTGTTGTCCCCATACATCAATATACAAAATGTTTACTTGTCCAAGTACATTTTATAAGTTGGTCAACTATTACTCGTAAACTTGTGCAGCCTACTTAGCTGTGATAGTTTTCCTTTTAATTTCGTTATATATACTACTGCCGTGAATATTTTCACATATCCGAAAGCAACCATTGGACACTTGGTTCTAACAAAAATTTGCCATTTAAAGCTAATTTTACTCAAACGGATCCCGGAATCAAAAAATGGATTTCACAGAGCCGTAATATTTTAAAGGCCTATCCAACGATACCCCAGATGGCCTATACAACATGGGATAGACGAAAAAAAACATCCCCACTTTACGAGTACAGGAGGTATCAGATTTTTTTTTTTCATGGTTTTATTTTACCACTTTGTCGGCGTGTTTACTACTACTTTTGGCTATCTAGTATTAAGAGTTAAGAGTTATTAAGAGAGCTAAGCTGCGGACGGACGGACGCATAGACGGACATGACGAAACTATAGTGGTTCCTTGTTGACTACGGAATCCTAAAATTAATTATTTTTGCGAAAAAAAATCATACATATTTGTTTTCAAAATACTTCTTATTGCTTTGCCAGCGTATCGAAAACTCTCTTTCTGGTGGCCCAAATAACGACCACAGCATTTTTTTTGGACGGTTCTATTTAACAGTTGTGAAAATCTTTTTGGAAGACAAAAATAATAAAATATAATACTTACGTAACATAATGCGTCATGCAGTCGGCAAAAAGTATCAACATCTGGAACTCCGGCGCAGACGTCTTCGTGTTTACAGCTAAGAGATCAAGGAACGACTTCAACCCGCAATTTGGTCCCAACGTGCAAAGGAATTGCCATAACGAGTATAATATTTCATCTTGATTACATAACCCTGGAAAGAGACAAGTATATATTTTCAGCGCGCAAAATTTCCTTATACAATAGCATATAATATTTTGAGTCAGAGATGTTTAAATCATCATAATCATTAGCCTATTAATGTTCCCACTGCTGGAACACAGACCTCTCTGTGAGAGGGAATGGGCCGTAATCCACCACGCGGGCCCAGTGCGGGTTAGCGGAAGTCACATGTCTTCGAATTTCTGGTACCCTCACGATGTTTTCTTTCACCGTTTTTGAGAGCAGTGGTGATGAAATAATTAACACAAAAGTAAAGCATCTGCCTGGGTTCGAACCCACGACCTACAACTTGTAAGTCGCGGCCCATACCACTTGGCCAACACTGCTCTCATGTTTAAATAGGCACCTATAAATACACTACTCCGTACCGTACCGCGAACGCCGCATTCCGCGGCACGTCGCTGGACTTCTTGGTAAACCGCCGGAATGCTACGCGTATCTAAGCGGCTAGTGTGCGCTGGCCCGTGCAAAATCCTCTGCCATTCCGTTCCGGTGTGCGTAGACCTTAGCCAGTAGGGTCGCCATGTATTCAAAAGAATATCTATTTAGGTACTGTTTCTATGAGCCCTATGTTTAAAAGAGTAAATTAAACAAACCTGTAAGTATATCAAGTTTGACTTGCGTCATAGTCTGTAGCGCCGTGTGGTACATGGAGCATATGAGCGCCGCTTTGGTACAGTCTGGAGACCCTAACTTCCTGTAGTGTTTGTTCGCGTTGGATCTGAAATAACATTTCGATTCTTAGTTTATTCTTAAGAATCTATATTTATAAAGTCACATAATGTACACTTACTCATGTTATGCACGGGCTTTTCATGAAAATCACGAGTCAAACCAAAAAATGACACATGACCTTACAGCCAAATGCTGATTATGACGTAAGAATCTCAAGAATATCCATCAGCAGTATGTTTGATAAAATGCTTAAAAAAGACTCACTCACCTGTTAGTCCTAGCTTCAATAGCCCTCCTAATAATAGCAGCAGGGTTATTGCTCTGCACCGGCGTGGAAGGCTGCGAGGGTCCCGCACCCTCCTCCCCGGTCACCCCAGCATCTATCATCTCTTTCAAAGGATTCGCCAAAACCTTCTTCAACATTGGAGCACCCCATAGTAAAGACAACTGGTTCCGAAGGTTGCCCATCGCTGGAGGCAGGTATGAGTCGAAGCTTTGAGAGAACCAGCCGAGGATTGGGTGCCAGTTGCTGAGGTTACCCTTCTTGCAGACCACGTATTGTTGGCAGGAGTCGAGGAAACGGGTTACCACGAGCTGTGGATTTTTTTTAAAACACATTATTATATAAAAATTATAATAAGTAATTATTTATTAACTAATAATTATTTATTAATTATAATTAATTTACAAAATAGGTTTTCTTCAGAATAGTCTACTTAACGACCCTTTCCTTGAAAAACACTGGGGGGTAGTCCATAAACTACGTGACGATCTTCTCTTCGCAGTTTCCTTCCATCTGGCAAAACCATGAAGACATTGGTGTCGACTTTCGCATGTCTTCAACAGCGTGGTCTATGTTCAACCCCAAAGGAGTGTTAGTAATACAGTCAGTACCCTGTATTGTACGGCCCTCTCTTTCTTTTATTTCTAAGAGGGTACGGTAACGCAGCGCAAAAAACCAAACTTGTTAGTTAGTTAATAAGCTTAGGTCAAAATCTCACTAAAGAATTTTAAAACCACCGATTGAGCTGAAATTTTGCATACGGGTTTGGTTTGGTTGACAATACATGTTCAGCTAAGTAACATCATTGTAAATCCAATATGGCGCCACCACAAAGATGGCGGACCAATTCCTTTTTTTGCACACCCATGGTATTGGTATCAAATGAGTTTGCTGAAAGAAATACGAAAAACCTACATTTTAAAAAGGTTTTTTGAATGAAATTAATTCTTACCACAAACGTTGGGTAATAGGATTCACTTTGTGCGAACTCCCGCTCGGAGTGAGCGAGTTGAATCAGGTTGGCTAGCAGGCACAGCGCGTAGTTTCCTTCTAGCGTGTTGAACACGATGCGCATATTCTGGTCGGTGCTCAGGAACTCGAGGCATTTGTCGAACATCGAGTAGGAGCGGAATGAGGACATCGACTGTGGAGAAGGTATGGCTTGAATTAAAGATAAAATTGGTAAAACAAAAAAAAATTGTGCGTATCAAGATATGAAGAATAAGATATTTAATTCGCAGCACATGCCAATATGATTAGACACAACGCCAACCCAGTAAAAAAAACATGTATGCAGTTCATACGCGGTAGAAGCGAATCCTTCAAAAAATCTCCTTTCTTGAAGGATTCGCCAAAACCACTGTGTAATGTATTCTATCTCATTCTCTCGCACGTTAAATCCTATAGATGTATGTGTTTGTCTCACAAAACACATTTTGTCTATTTTTTACGTCGCATTTTCGGAGTTTCAAATTACAATAGGGGAAGTTTTAACACAAATTGGATAAAAGATGAGTTCTAGCAGTAAAAGTGAAATATTAATAACAGAAAGTCTAAAATTGAACGCAGAAACTGTTATTTACCATTTAACTAGTAAACAAATCGAGAGAAAAGTATTAAATTACGGCCTTCCTCAGTTGATCCACCGTTTCAACTTTTGTCGCCGCGCCCTTCTACTTCAAAACAGCGTGAAATGTCACCATTGACACGCAACATGATCATCAACCAGAGTCTGAAGTTATTACCAATACCCAAAAGATAAATAAGTCAACGAAATTTTCTGTTCCCAACAAAACATTTACGTTATATTTACAAAATTGCGAAAACGTATCTAATCTATAAAATATAAATTTGTAATTTGACTATGTAAATATAAATATTCGTCACTACTAAAAGTATTTCTTATTTATTTTACTCATAGAGAGGGATGATTATTTAACCTCGAGCGACGTACTGACTCTACTCGTTACGCTTAGGATTCTAATCTAGAATCCTTCGCTTCGCTCTGGATTCAAAAAATCGTTCTCGTCCTCAATACATTATTTTGGTCCCTTATGACACAAACTACTATTTCGTCGTTCCATATTAACCCTCAGTTTCCCAGCTCGAAATTATCGCAGAATTAATGTGACAAATAGTCAAGCACTCGTTATCTGCTGTGATTGGTTGAATGAATTTTCAACAGCCAATAACAGCAGATAACGCGTGATAATTTGACGTGTAGATAATTTGTCTCATTAATTTTGCGATAATTTTGAGCTGGGAAACTGAGGGTAAGTACAACATAAAAGTAACAAATCGAACTGTCAGAACTTCAAAGGAAAATCAAAGCAAATTTTGAGAATTTTAGGTGCCTTCCTGTTCTTCACCTGTTTTTTAGCGGATTACCGATGCTAGTGGCGCTACTTTGGGCAATTCGAAACTTCCGCTATCAGGTTTCTGACCGGCAAATATTTTTATCATGTCATGAAAAGTTTGTGCCGAAACTATTTAGAAAGAAGTATACAGACATACCTCAGGCGATATCTGCTGCATATGGTAGACTAACGTGGGCACCGACAGGATCTGTATGATGTACATGGTGAGCAATTTCTCGGAGAACTGCGCCGACACCAGCGGTCGCAGCGATAGCGTCACTATGGCGGTCAGCGATATGTTCTTCAGGTAGATCTTCTCGCGACATAGTCCACGGAGTAGGAGGGACTATAATGAAAAGATAATAAGAGAAGCGATAAAATTATGAAAAAAGAAGATGAAAATGATGATGGGAGATAATATGATCTGATCAGCATCATAAGCCGAAAAATGCAGCTTCGACTAAGTATTTTCATAAAATAATTTCGCCTCGTAAATATCCTATTGCAGAATGAAATCCTTTTCTTAACCTGGAAACAGCTCTGAAATATTGTTCCATGAGTTCATCATCAGCCTTTTAATGTTCCCACTGCTGGGACATAGGCCTCCTCTCTGTTATAGGGAATGGGCCGTAATCCACCACGCGGGCCCAGTGCGGGTTGGTTGATGTCACATGTCTTTGAATTTTTAGTTCTAGGAGATGCCGGTTTCCTCAAGATGTTCTGCTTCACCGTTTTGAGAGCAGTGGTGATGAAATAATTTACATAAAGTAAAGCGCGTGCCTGGGTTCGAAACCACGACCTACAACTTCTAAGTCGCGGCCGTTACCACTGGGCCACCACTGCTCTCTACCTCCGATGTGTTAATCCTAAGCAATGTAAATATTTGTATGTAGGTGCTAGGTACGTCTGGTATCCTGTCTGGGTCGCGGATAAATTTGAAAGTGAGTTACCGCGGCCCTGACACAAGCAACTGAAGGAACAGGGGTGGGGTGGGAAAGTCTGACATGCCCTCCAACTTCACCCAGAGCCGGAGAAAACATTGGATGATTTTTCATAAAAAAAAGAAAAAAAAAGTTATTTCTGGTATAGCGGTATAAGAAGTTATAAGGATAATTTGAAGGGTGAATTATTAGTCGAACTATTTTTCAAACCTAATTTGTTTCAAATACTATTTAATTTAAACCATACGCAACACTAATGTACATATAAACTAATTACAGAAAACATTCATAGATAAGACGCAACCTTACTCCTGATTACACAACCAATTACTTGTAAAACTATTAATTAGTAACGAAATAGCTTCTTCATTAAGAAACAAATTATATAAAGTGATTACTTTGACGACTAATATCGTAAATAATCATAATACCCTTGTGACTTGCCACTTACACATGCTGCATACCTATAAAATAGGAACAATATGACTTGCAACAATATGATTTATTCATAACAGTGGCTGATAAAACTTGCGCGATTTATTTTGCAACTTTGTGTATGTACTATGATTTATAGCATACGGCATTAGTTAGCATGCTATCAGAGTTTAAATTGACGAGAAGGAATCGTCAATTGACACGAAATGAACGAGACAAGCATTTGCTTCGTTTTAATTGATTTGATACTGTATAACGAGACTCGCCTACGCAAAATTAATGATATGGTGTAACATAAATTTCTTGTAAATGTTAGTAATTAATAAGTAGATATTAATAAACAATAATAGTATATGACATGGCATGACATAAAAATAGAAAAACATAGACATAAGTAGGTACATTAAACCAAATAAACTATTGGAAATACAACTGAAAAGTTATTATGGAAAATATTAAGCGCAATTCCTCTCTCCTAGATATTGACTGTATCTAGAACGTTGCTGTGCCCGACAGGGTCCATAATTGTTTCTGAAACCTATAATTACCACCTGTATGTACATTATAGATGCAATAAATTGTATTTTAATTTGAATTTGAATTCCCTGCCGGAGTCTGTATTTCTTCTAGGTAAGCGTGCTATATCGTCGACCACATCATCGCTTACCATCAGGTGAGATAATGGTCAAGCGCGAGCCTACCAATAATAAAAAAAAATATCACAGGGACTGCACTACCAGCATAACTATATCCTAATAATACTTCAACGTTAGGTTCACTTGAAAACCAGGCATCTCCTAGTTGTCTGGCATTTTGCTGAATTGGATATATTTGGCGCAGCCGCGGGGCACACTATGTAATTGTTTTATAATTAAGTTCCCCTTTATTTGTACCTACATTGTGTATATTAGTGTGTGCCAAATTAACTAGTTTTATTTCTTTTCTTTTGTCCAGAATATGGTGTGCCAGTGTACCAAGTTTCATCCAAATCTGTTCAGCTGGTGTGGTGTGCTTGATGAACAAACGTTTATACTTTCATATTTATAGTATTCGTAGGATATAGTGGTTTTATTATTCCTTGAAGAGCAAGACCAACCTAGCTTGTGTGTATTTGCATAAGAAATCATTTTTTCTTGTTTGCTTGAATTATCTAACCAAAAAATTTAAATCAACGGGTGCTAATTACTTAAACCATATCTAGAATAACATTTTAAAACAACAGCTAGCAAATATGCCTAGCTGGAGTTCCATGTATTTACTCATAAAATTGAAAGCAGCAAAGAACAAACTGTGTCATGCAAATTATCCAATTAGTATAAGTGACACTGTGCCATCAGGGGATTAAAGTTAATCAAGCATACAGCATTCTTGGAAATAGGTTAAACCATAGCCATCAACATTATTTGGTGTTTGTAGGCTTGTCTATTATTGTTAATCCAAAATGTTGCCCTGGACAATTCACTGATTACATGGAAAAGGCAGTTAACATGAAATACAGAGTTCCATATTTGATACCAATTAATCAATGGGTGTTGATTAAATTTGTTTATATTAAATCTATTTTCTAGATAGAAAATGTATAGCTATACCCATTTTAATAGCAACAACACTAATATAATCTAAATTAATCTTTTTGCGAACTAAATGCAAAAACAAAACAGTTTCGCAAAAAAATTAACCGACTTCAAAAATAAAACACTAATTAAAAACTGCAAAATAATTCTCGTTTCAGAAGTGGGAATTTGTCTTTCGTTCCTCATGTTTTTATCGTTTTGCGATACCGACTTTCGAAACGAAAGTTATTTTGCACATTTTAGTGTTTTGTTTTTGAAGTCGGTTCATTTTTACCGACTTTAAAAAAAGAGGTAATCAATTCGACACGTTTGTAATTAATATTGTGGGAATTGCACAATATTCACATAAATGTTATTGTGTATGGACTTCTAAACACGTGTGCCAAATTTCATAAGTGTATATGTGTGTTTGTTTGTATGTATGTTTGTCCACACATTTCTCCGAAACTACTTATCGGATAGTGAAAAGTTGATCAAAATCAGTTCAGTCAAACGCGAGAAAATTGCAGACAAACATACAAACTTACAAGTCCTTTTGAAGTCGGTTAAAAATATTTGGAACTGTTTCTACAAATAATTATTTGAAAACAGAAATTTTCCAAATTTATAAAACAAAATAAAGATCTTGTTTTGTAGGTAGCATATTATTTACGATAAAGTGCGTTTCACCACTATCCCACCTGATCTTAAGCGATGATGAGCATATTACATATTGTTTACTTACCTTCAAAGTCAAATAATATCCCTTATGAAACAGTGAGCCCATGACATTTGCACACAACTGGGTCATCCCTCCTCTTAGTTTTTCAAAGTTCTTCAATCGTGTGAGCGCCCATGTGTTGTTGGCGGTGAACGCTATCAAAGTATGCAGGTGGATCAAGATGCTCTGCATGTCTATTGGAGACTCTGGCTTTAACTCCTCGAGATAAAGGCAGCATTTGTACAGGAGTTCCTTTATGTGAGCTATCCAGCGGAGACTGGAAAGAAAGTTGAGATGTTACAAGAATAGCCAACATTCAACTTAGCTTCAGTAAAAACAATTTATGTTTGAGCCGTTTGGGGTTGAAACATTTGTACGACCTACAGATAGTTGTCCCGGCTCTGGGTGTTGTGTATATGAGTTTATATGTTTGTAAACGCACCCACGATACAGGAAGAAATTCCTAGTATGGGGAAAAGCTAAAAAATAAATAAATACATTATGTTCATGGATGGGGTCAGAGTGCGCATCGTGTTTTTCGAGAAATAGCACAAAGCTCGTCGACTCTTCTTGTGACAAGAGGGCTGGCCCTTTCTACGGCCTGAGAATCAGCATTGCCATCCACGTGACAATGCTGCCAGCGTTCTGGGCATGTTTCCCATTGACATTGATGTGGACAAATTTTTTGATGCACAATGAGCTCTTTTCTGTCTCACTTTTGTATTTGTATATAGGTTTGTATTTATTTTAGAATATTCAATTGTATGTATGTTAATAAATTAAGGCTATATATATAAAAAAATAAATTTTCATTTCTTCTGTTAATATGATTTCATAGGTGAGAATTCATTCTTATAAATAAGTAGGTATTCAGAAAATGTGGTTTTACGCGGGCAATTGTGGACTCCCCAAAGTAGGAATGATAGGCATTCTTAGCCATGATCTTTTGTATATTTAAAATCCACGTGATTCATATGTTGCATAAAAATACAGTCATCATTAATAAAGAACAATTGGCAAGTAAACATTATATTATCCTTATTAACATCTTACACACACATTCAAAATGAGTGCTAAAATAAATTGTATTAACATGTTTTGTTAAACAAGCCAATTTTAACTAATTGCATCATAGAGTACTTTATTATTAATAAGCAAAAAGATTAATGAAAAACTGTAACCCAACTAAGGCTTTATACCCGGGCTATAATAACAAATTGATTGACATCAAATTCATCATAATTGGAACAATGAATGAATAGTTTAGGCGCTACAGAGGAACTTATTATGAGGACAGCAGTGGTAGCCCAGTGGTAACGGCCGCAACTTACAACTTGCAGGCAGGTGCTTTACTTTGTGTAAATTATTTCATCACCACTGCTCTCAAAATGGTGAAGGAAAACATCACAAGGAAACTGGTACTTATGTTCTTAAACTGAAAAATCAAAGACATATGACATCCACCAATGCGCACTGGAACCGCGTGGTGGATTACGGCCCATTCCCTCTCACAAAGAGGAGGCCTGTGTTCCAGCTTTGGGAACATTAATAGGCTGATGATGATGATGATGATGATGATGAGGAACATACATAAATACAAACATACAGACTGCTAAAATCATAACCCTTCCTTTTGGCTATGCCGTAGTTGGGCAAAAATAATTATTTATACTTATTCCTTTTGATGGATTTCAAAATTCTGATTTACCAACGAACCAAGATTAAATTTATTTGTACTCATTTACTTGGGCACTTTTCTCAATACCTACATGATTTTAACCTCCAATATACCCCTGATGGGCTAAAGAGTCTCTACTTGATTCCTAGTATTTTTATGTTCATATAACCTCGTCCTAGGACATTCAGCAATAGGTCAATGATGTTTGGTGATCTTGCATGCTAAGGAGTCACTACTCCACAAGTTCCATACTAGGACTCATTCAAGCTGCTCTTGTTCACAAGGTCTTGGTATCAGGAAGATTTCCAAAATACAAAAATAAAATATTGATAGACAAACATACCTGTATTCTTTATTCAAGAAGACACCAACATAAGACATTTTAACTGATTCTGAGTGCAAGCTCTGCACAATGTACTTGCACAGTTTCTCAAACCGTTTCCGATCTCTCTGCTGTTTGAAGACTAGAAATAGTCTACATGTTGCTTTGTAGACTTCTAAAGCAGGAATCAGTTCTATGGACTGTGGTGGCTCTTCCTGTGGAGTTGCTGGCTCTGGTAGGAGCTGGTCAAAATCATTTCTAGAAAAATTGAATATATTGTCAATATGCTATGCATGTGCAGAATTTGGGATAAAAAAAAAAAATGAAAAACCAATTTTAAGGACTTTTCGAGAATGAGAGAAATTCACATTTTGTTGTTAAAATTATCTGTTTTGTTACCAGATTTTCCCACGAAATTATGAAGCGATATTCTTCTGAATTAGTCGTTACTTCCATCAGAATAAATAGAGAATATAATGAAAATAATAACTCACAGAATACGTTTGAGGAATCTCTGTCTTGCGAGCCATCCTCGTATGACTGCCTGGACGGTAACAGCGGACTGTTCCCGCTTCTTCTCAAGCGCACGCTCCTCGCGGGCCGCCTTCGTCTGCTCCAGGAACGAGTCCTTAGTCGTCAGAGACTTGGAGAACATCTTCACCCAACTCTAACGTTCACAACACAAATAATTCGCTTTGTTTCCCTTTTCGGACTACCTGTCAGGACATAAAGCTGAACAAACGCATCGTTCAAAGCAAAGCTATCGCATGGTAAGCATTGATATTAACTATAAAGCACTATAAACTAACTTTTTAAATCATATTTGCAAATAATTATTTGAATTTAATAGATTTACAGTTTATTTTAGAGAAGCCCTTCGCATAGAAATTTGTTATTTTGACATTTTATTTTGGTGTTCCCATTTTCCTCTGAGATTTTGCCAGTACTTGTCTGTTGTTGTGCAATCACTAGAACTATTTCATTATACAAAATGATTTTAAATTTAGGTAGAGATTATTCCTTTACGTTGATATTCTTAATTTTAATTGCTAGATTTAATGAATTTAACTACAAGATAAAATAAAAGTTGCTTGGAAATGTTGGATATTTGTTACTAGCAACATTGTTGCAGTTTAGTGTGGCCAGCTACTGTGTGATGTTTTCCCTTGTTTAAGTTAGCCTATTTTTTTCATGAACCAGTATTTGTTTCCGATTGTCCATGCTTAGAAAAAGGCTAAGAGTGTTAATAAGAAAACTATCGAAAAGAAGATTATTTGAAAATGATGAGCATGTTCAAGCAGCATAATTTTAAATTTGCAGTGAAAATTAATAGTGCTTCTAAGATTCAAGTTTTGTATAAATCTCCCTCTTTAAACGGAAGTTGTATTCTGTTGACAATAATTTGTAAAACACTTTAAATTTTTTGGAGCAAAAGTGTTGTGAATGATGCCAACAAATTAACTGCAAAAAAAATACTTTGATAAACGATAACAAAGAAATTAGCGATGAATACGCTGTGAATCTGTGATAAAATTTATCACAAAAAATCTCAGCTTTGCTCAGCTGATATTTTTAATACACAATCCTCCATGTGGTATCAGCTATTCCATACCTTTACCGCACCTTTACTATACATACAGGCTGAGTTTTTCAAGTGGGCGCGGATGGGCAAATTCGAAACTATGAGAAATAACTGAAAACACCCAAGGGGGTAACGGGCCCGATTTTTATGAAGACTAAAACAGCATCCTTGATTTTTTGAAAAATCAATATTCCCACCCAGGAACCGAACCTGTTAAATTCGAAAAAAATGCTGTGTAATAATCTCATAAGGTAAACTTAAGAGAATATCTTATTTTTAGGGTCCAAACGGGCAGGCGCTGATCCAGCCCACAAAAAAGGATGTGGTCACTCACCCAAAAATCGGCGAAGTGGGAGTCGGATTATGAACTCGCTCATAATCGATATAGTGTGTTCCTACAAAGGAGATGTTTACAAATTATATGATGCCGTGACCAAGATTTTGTACAATGTAAAGTTCCACGTGGGCAAAGCCGTAGGGCGAACACTAGTAAATTAACAGGAAAAAATTAAAAATTTCTTAAACCCCGTCAATTTGGTTTTCATTTCATACTTTTTAAACTACATAATTTATCTAGTAGTAAACACGCTTCGATCAACAATCTATCGAACACGCAACTAAGACACGATACTCGTATCTTGAGAAAATACCCCGATTCAAACAGTAAAACGCTCTTAATTTTTGGACAGCTGAACCGATTTTCATCAAACATATCTAAGAACACTCTCGATAATGCCACCTTTCAAATTTGTGTGTGAGTGTGTTTATGTAATTGTGTATGTATGTATCTGTCTGTGGCATCATAACTCCTAAACAGATGAACCGATTTTGATGATTTTTTTACAACTTCAAAGGATATTAAATTATTTATTTTTTATTATTGTATATAGGCTTGCGCTTGACCACTATCTCTCATTATGGTAAGCGATGATTGTGGTTGACGGTGAAACACGCTTGCCAAGAAGTAACCTATTCACTCCTGAATTGAAGACCCTGGCCTAGGTTATAGCTATCGGGAAGCACAGACTCCGGCAGGGAATTCCACTCCTTAGCAGTACGCATAATGGAAATATTTCCAAAAAGTTTAGTGCGTATGGGTGGGATGTCAATGAGGGTATTCTGAAATCATGTACACTAGGTGGCATCACTGAGACGTGAGGTCCAAGCTGCTGTCAAATGCTTATGTTTTTTGACATTAGTCAAATTGACGTCAAGCAAGTTGATGTCATAAGTTAAATTTTCCAAGTAAAAGACCTCTCACCAATGTGGCGCCAACTAGTGGCGTGAATTTTCTTAAAAACCCTCATTTTACAGATGGTGCATCGCCGTACCTCTTGTAGTTCAATGATGAAACGGGCTAGACGGTATTAGTTCATGCAATTCCATCGAACACTCCCCGAATAAGCAACCGGTAAAAAACTGACAAGCTGGCAACTTGGCAACGATGTTCAAGGCTCTGGTGCTTTGACTCGATCACTGCCTCATTGCCGATGAGCCTCTTGGCCAGTTTTTCGATCAACTCTAATAATACCTGGCTCATTCAACTAATACCTGGCTGATCCATCCCATAGGTGAGAACAGTACTCCATGCATGATCGAACTTGCGCTTGGTTCAACTTGAGCAATTGTTCTGGCTTGAAGTACTGTCTCACATTCGCGAGGATCCCCAGTTTTTTGGCAGCCAGCTAAGCCTTTGCTCTTATATATGGGCCAAGAGTCGATGTCAAAGTTACGCCAAGAAACTCAAGATGGTCCGTTAGCGGCACGGTTACACAGAAAGGTGGAGCCGGGTGAAATTGGCTCTTTTTATCGGAAAAAAAAAGATTCGTTTGTGTTTTAGCGGCATTAAACCTGCCCAGCTTGGCATCGCCCCATTCGGAGACTGCCTCCAGAAACTGGTTCTAACGGTCCACCATGGTTTCACAAAGAGACCCGCAGCCTAATTGTGTAAGTTAATTCGGCAATGCAAAGCGTTTTCATAAATCAACCAATCACATGCGAGATGAAAGACGCGATGTAGATTTCCGTCTCATGAATGCAGATCTCCTCAACAAACTTGACCGTCTTCTAAATTACTGCATTCGATTTGTTTTCAATTTACGTAAATATGATCATGTCTCTGCGCATCGTTCGCTTCTAAAGTGGTTTCCCATACGCCAGCGTAGAGAGCAAAGGGCATTAACTACATTGTACTCATTTCTTGACTCTCCAAATTCCCCTAGTTATCTGGCCCCTTACTTTCAATACATCTGCGACAACCACAATAAAAATCTACGATCATCAAATAACCGCCTTCTTCAATGTCCTACTCACCGCACTGACTTCATTCACTGTTCTTTCTTCATTCAGTCTATTTCTCTGTGGAATACTCTCCCCCAGGAAATCAGGATGGCAACTAGCCGATTGACCTTCAAAGCCAAAGTTCGAGAACACATTCGTAAGAAGTTGGCAGTAGTATCGTCACAGCGCTAATTTATTTTAATTTTTTTTTCACCCTTGTCTATTTTAAATAATTGTTAAGTGGTACCTGTATTTAATTTATTTGTTTTAGTATTTATTGTATAATTGAATTGTATTTATTTAAAGCTTATATTTAGACCTTATATTCAACTCATTTTACTTTCATAATTGCACCTACCACTATTTGTTTCTCCACCACCCAAAGGTTGACTGGTAGAAAATGCCTAAGGCATTAAGTCCGCCTCTGTACGTTTATGTGCTTAAAGTATTAAATAAATAAATAAATTGGTCGATTGATGGCGGTCAAACCCTTTGCCTTGCCGAATTCACTTACACAATTAGGCTGTGGATCTCAGGCAATCAAGGCAGGCAATTAAATGCTAGTATACATTTTACATTAAATAAATTTATCTAGGTGCTTACTTAAATTACAAATCCATGCTTACGTTTCTTTTTCGCAAAAAAGTTGATAATTTCATCGATATCAAGGTACAAATCTTTGTAAGAGAGCTAGCCCGGATAATCTATCATGTAGCATTGAGGCACGCAACCAAGATTTTACTCTGCGAAGAGTAGAAAACGATCTCTCTGCAGTAGCTAGCCTGATCCCACACGCTTATTACGTATGAAACAGCAATTAGCAATAATTGCGCAGAGATTGTACAATCATCGCGGGATTATCGCTTTACGTCATAAAATCGGGATACTTATTTTTGCGAAATAATTGCTCTTATATCGCGAATCCACATTGTGTTTGAGCGATAGCCACACCATAATCATTTTACGACAGCACTGCTTACAATAAAAATCTGCTAACGAAAATGTGCATTTATTGCAAGGTGATCGCGATCATTTCGTATTACGTTTGGTTTTTGACAGCAGAGCGAGAGCCATCGGCGAGCAAATGTGGCTGTCAAATTGCGATAACTTTTTCCTTGTTGTTGGTCGATTGCCAATCGCTCGCTAATGGCTGAGTAGGTACAGAATTTTTGAGTTTTTGGCGGCATTTTTTCGTAATACCCCTTGTTATGCACAGTTTCATAAACTACTATTTTGCTTTGGAAAGCGTTTTTTTTTATTATTAATGTACAAACATAAAATACATAAAGACAACACATTGTACATCACAAAGAAACTGCTTATTTCATAAGAATTTTCTACCAGTAGAACCGCGAATAGGAAAAAAAAAAGAAATGTAGACAATATTTAAAGAAATGAAAGAGTGTGTGAAAACAGCCGCTTTATTGCGTTATGAATTCGGCAAGGTAAAGGGCAAAGAGTATGATGAAAGACGCGATGTGGATTTCCGTTTATGTGATTGGTCGATTGTTTATATTCTTTGCCCTTTGCCTTGCCGAATTCATAACGCAATAAGGCTATAGGAAGAGTTAAGACAAGTGAACAACTGTAACTAAGATATAGAAACATGGGCACCTACACAAATAGATGGAAATATATTTCCTTATATACAATTTCAAAATATATATATTTCTGTCACCTCTGACCTAGACTAGAGTCAAGAGCAAACCAATCCTAAATAAAAAAAAAAAAAATATAGACACTTAACGTATCTATACTTATATATAATATTATAAAGCTGAAAAGTTTGTTTGTTTGAACGCGCTAATCTCAGGAACTACTGGCCAGAATTGAAAGATTCTTTTTCTGTTGGATTTCCCATTTATCGATGAAGGCTATATAACTTCACGCTACGACCAATAGGAGCGGACCATAAATGAAAAATGTAGCAAAAACGGGAATTTCTTTTTCCTTTTTGAGAGTTTCCGTTGCGTACGCTGCGTAAACGGCTTAGATGGGTAGGTAGGTAGCCAGTTGACAGGAGCGAAGCCGCGTGGGACAGCTAGTAGATTTATAAAGAGAGGAAATGTAATGCTATTTTAAACGTTTTTTGAATAATGAGATAGTATTTAAATCTCTGATACTAGGCTAGAGTGAGTTCCAATCGTACAACATGAGCAGAAAAGGTATAGGAGTAAAAGCTGGTTTTATGTGGTTGGGATTTAAGGAGAGGGCTGAGATATGATATAGTGCATCTCTATAGGGTGAGCGTAAGAGAATCGCTAGACGGATAAGACGGGTTATCAAAATGTTGAAAAGGAGGCATTAAATCTGAGTGTTCCTGCGAAGACGAGCCTGAGACCCACTTGAGTTCTTTGCGATGATGAGAAACGTTACAGGTAAAGCAAAGATTTCATTTGGCTAGACTTCTATTGCAGTTGGCAGTGGGTATATTTTTGAGCGAAGATTTCAGCAGACGTATCTTTTCGTTAGTTATTTTGTTAACAGAATCGGCACAGTTGAATAAGAATTGTCTGTTGATTATCATCATGAGGTGGCAATAATTATCTGTTAAAAATCTCATTAACTAATTTTTGTGTTGTTAAAAGATTCTTACATACTATTATTTCCTAGAATGTTCTCTACACCCTTCTTTTTTGGTGGTAAATCATCCGATGACTACCCCCGCTCTGGGTGAAGTGGTAGGGCGTGTCAGACTTTTACTGACTAGACCCCTCTCACCAAATCACCTTTACCACTCAATGCGCAATGTCCACCGAACCAACTCCCATCAAATTAGTCGCCTAATGACATAAAACATAACCCCTTCATCTATAGGTAGTGAAACTGTCGGAATCAATCGGTGTCCAATAATTTCTCACATTTACTTAGATAATTAGGTACCTAACTATCGCCTTAGTCACCTCATTCTTGATAACTCATTATCTAAGTTTTGCAGCTTAGTGCTTAACGTCCGGTGATTAGCAGTGAGTAATACGGGCTTTTGTCGAAGGTGATAAGGACAATGCTTGCTCAATCTGATAAATGATTAGAGGTTGGCATTTGGCCTGTAGGAGCTATGCAAGCTTTGTACTTCGGAATGATAAGGATGGTGAATCAGGAAGTAAAAGTGTCGTCATAGAGGAAGCTTGACTTTGGTATGGGTTTGAAATGACGAAGTTGTCAAGTGTAAAGTCCGCAGGTAGGTTTAAGATTAAATCCATTAGGTTTGAAGGTGCCTATAATATCTTCCTACTCATTTCCAGCGTCTAGATACCCATTTTTACACGACTGCCGAAGGAGGGTAATGTGTTTATCAGTATATGTTTGTATGTATGTTTGTGCCTTTGTGGCGTTCTAGAGACCAAACGCGTTGGCCGATTTTGATAATTTCTTACGTCGATTTCGATTTGTCTCGACCTTGCGAGTGTCACTGGCTACATTAAAATTGGAAAATAGAAATTGGCGGCTTTTGGGCGCCAAATTGTGGGGCTCATTTTTTTTCTACCAAACACATCGTGTGGGTATCAAAATAAAGGGTTTTAAGAGGTAATTACAAAATTATGTAACATATATTTAAAAGTACTTAATTCGAAAAAAAAGTTATAAATAAAAAAGTTAATTCAAAAAATCAAAAAACCCGACTGCGAACTAAAAAGACGTGAACAAGAAGAAAATCATGATGTGCAGTCGGAGGACACATCCGCAGCCGAATTGCGCAAGTGAATTCGGCAAGGCGAAGGGTTTGACCGCTATCAAACAACCAATTACATGCGAGATGAATGACTAGTTTTGGTCAGCCAGCTCGCATGTAGTATTTTAGTTCGATCCCAAGGAGTCGGGTTTTTTAAATTTTTTAATTAACATTTTTTTTAGGTTCTATACTGCTATAGGTGTTCAGTGAATACTGCTGTGTGGAGTTCCTATACACCCTTTGAAACGCACTCTATTGAACCCACTCTCTACTTTGCCTAAGGAATATTATCCATAAGTAAAGTAGATAGTATGTAGGTCATCTATTTTTAGTTCTTCAGTGCTTACATTCTGAGTTGTTGTTGTTGTGATCGTCTCATTAAATCCAAAACTAGTCTCGCATGTCCGGTTTTCAGCCACCTACTCAGATAAGCTCTTAATATCTATTGAATTGACCAAGAACGGATTAATACGACATATTAGCTGAGTGTTTAAACATGCAATATTGGACCAAAGAGGGCAATGCACCTAATGAATTTTATATTTTATTATTAAAATATAGATCCCGGTTAAAATACTCAGAAACATAATTGCGTATCTGTTTTGAAAGCACGAAGTTTCATTTTCAAAGTCAAATAAATTTATTTCGACTATGCCATTAAGCAGCACTTTCGAACGTTAACAATTAAAATTAACAAGTAATAAAAATTGATTCTACCGTGCATTCGGAAAAGTAGATTGTTATGGAGAAGAACGCACAAGAAACTCCATAAAAATGGGTCCGCCTTTGTGAAAAAGTGAATTTCACGAGATCAATTCTATATAATATTGTAAAAGCTTATTTTTTTTAAAAGAGTAAGTACTCTTTTTAAAAAAATAAGCTTTTACAATATTATAGTACATATATTAATAAATTCATATACGTGAGGACGATGCACCTAGCACAACTATACTACATATAAGAATTACAAAGCACTAACAGGTAAATTCCTTCACTTGAAAAATAGGAACATGGTTCTCACATACTTACAAATATTGGAAACATAGATTTTGATAACTCAACAGTATTCATTGAATATTTTACGTTGTCGTGTAAACGGATTTTTGAACATATGAAGCAATGAATGCAAGGAAAACATACCGTGCGCTATTCTTTGAACTTACACAATAAGGGCGATGTTAGGTAAGTATAGGTACAGCCAGACGCTTCTATAATTTTCAGAAGCAGGATATTTTAGCCGAGATCTTGGTCGAGCAAAGAAAGGCATAATGTAAAGATTCATGAGAAGTGAAAACGCGAAAAGGGCGTCAGTTAAGATCGTAACTTTATCTTGATCACATCTGCATTCAACGATTCTGGATGGTTCTTTTGTTTAGATACACATTATTATCAATTGGTGGGGTTCGCATTTCAATATTCTATATCTCATAAACTGCATCACAAGTAGGTACCTACTCCTACTCCAAAAATGATAAGGCAGAAGTAGAGGGCGTGTCTATTGCCATTAACTGCCACAAATCTGGACCAATTCCGGGCCGCTACTGATAAAGACTCAATTACAGATGGAAAAACCCAATAACACTTAGCTAGACTCGGGCATCTAATCCAGGATCTCTTTCGCAGCAATCGCGATTGAGACCACAAGACCATCGAGGTATGGCGTACCTATTTTTATCTGCACCCGACTGCCGAAAGAGGGTAGTGTGTTTATCAGGCTATTACGTATGTATGTTCGTTCCTATGTGGCGAACTCAGCTCCCGTCATCTGCTTCATGTTAGGTTACTTTAGATTCTGCAGACAGAAATAGGAGCCCATAAGAATCAATGTCAAAATTAAAATAATTTAATAAAACACATCTTTTAATCACCTTGCCCAATGAGTGATGGGCAATATTCAGAAAGCCCGGTCAACCTAATTGGCAACTTGCCTTTAGAAAGGTACCTATAATGCCAGAATATATTACCCGAATACCATGAAACTTGAACATAACCGGTGAAATGAGAGTGTACGAAGGTGAACTGTACACAACTGCGTACCCCTTTAGAGCGTACTGGCGTGATGTTATGTTATGAAATGGTATAAACAATAAACAGACATGCGATTGCAGCACAGCATTTACCGTTATTTACTGACGAGTTCTGTTGTATATATCCGATGTTCTTCATCACATCTTCAACAAATTAAAATGGGACCAGTTTTCAAAATCGCAAACAAAAAAGAATTTTCAAAATCGGTGCACAATTGACGGAGATATCGGTGAAAATACACAAAACAAAAATACTAGCATGAAGTCGAACATAGAACCTCCTCCTTTTTGGAAAGTCGGTTAAAAATAGGTCAGCGGTTCGCTCTTTAATAACCCCCTGACCTACAGGTAGGCAGATATCTATGTCATTTTCTCTTTCAATAAACACTTTATTTTCTTCGTGTTTTTCCATACAATAGGTAAGCAGTTTTAAGGTAAGTACCATCGCGAGCAAAGCTACTTATGTACATTATTTATTACTTAATGCTGCTCATAGGACGACTAAAGTAATATTGCCCTAGGCATTGTCTACCAGTGTACCAATGGTGATGGAGAAATGGCATGGCGGCAGGTGCATTTTGTACCAATTTACTTTAAGGACTAAGGTAAAGATATTAATGGTGAATGGTTTATCAACTACAGACCATTCTGAAATTATTATTTACTTGCTTCTGCCCGCGGCTTCGTGTGTTTTCATTATCCCAAGGGAACGTTCTATCGGGGTAGAAAGTATTATACGTCCTCCAGCAGTCTTATTGCGCAAGTTAATTCGGCAAGGCACAGGGTTCAATCGATCAATCACATGCGAGATGAAAGAAGCGATGTGGATTTCCGACTCCGTCTATGATTGGTCGACCTATGACATTTTTTATTTCTATTGGTGACCTACGAGTACGTTGCTTTCTATCATTTTTTTTTTTAAATGACAACAGTTCTTAAAATCTAAAAGCCCGTACGTTACCGGCTAAGCAATCCGAAACGAATCACGAAAGTCAATAAATAAAACGGTTCGGTCACGGCACGTTGACTTTCTCCGTGTTTTTGCGGCTCTTTCTTTTTGCAAGCCGCTGATAAAGGAAACAAAGGCATCGATTAGCCGCCTGTCTCCGCTCACAAGCTGTTAATGTCAACTATTGAGAATGGGTTGTTTATGAGGGTTTTTGTAAGCGTTTTTTTTGCTTGCCGAATTACGTGTTTTTAATGTGATGATGTTTTTGCTGTACTTGAAAAAGGGCTATATTTTTACTAGAGAATGATTATACGTATATTTTATATATGATTTTAAAACACAAAAATTGCACCTGCCATATTTTATCTCTGTACCACCCTAAGGTCGACTGGTAGAAAATGCCTAAGGCATTAAGTCCGCCTTTGTGTGGACTGGTAGAAAATGCCTAAGGCATTAAGTCGGCGGTGTGTGCATAAAGTTTAATAAATAAATAAAAATTGTTTCTACCTAAACCATCCAACCGATTTTAGACTTAAGCCGCTTTCATTAGAAGACAATTATGCGAAGATGGTTTTAGACAACAAAAAAAAATGGAATAAACAAAATTTCGTTTTTATTCTACAAATAAACAAAACATATTTCTTTTTTAGCATAGTAGCACACACCGCCGGGTATACGCTAGTATCTAGTAGACACGAATGCATTTTCTCTTAAGGCTTGGGCATATATTTCGATAGATTATGATTCCTACATGTAGTACCTACCGAACATAAATCCAAAAAATAAAAAAAAACAAATCTGGACATAGAGTCGACGAAATTTTTTAGTAAGTTCGTGGACATTTTACCTTAGTTGATTTCAATACGGTCGCTCGTTACTTTACTTAGGCATTTACTGAAACAGTCTGAAAAAGGTAAACTCTTCACGCAAGAATTTTCAGACTTCATGTAAAACTCCTTAGCTTACATAACACTTAATATATATACTTATATTTTTCTTTCTGACGTTTAATCATAAGTATCCATGTGGTACCAGCAGCACTCGTAGACAGAGGTATGTCCAATAAATTATTTTGAATTTGAATGTTTGGCTGATTTTTACTTAACATCGATATTTTTTTTTGATTTTTGTGTCATATCTCATAGCCATTCTCACAATGGAAGGTAGCTACACCTGTCGGCCCCTGCCCTGCGCCAACATGGCTTGCTAATTATACTACCTTAAAATATTATACACCGTTTTGTTAATAAATGGATCCGTCATACTTTTTGAAGGATGAAAACGTTTTTAAGTAAGAAGGGTCACATCAAGGACGTCTTATAAAAAATCTTTTTATATATATATATATCATTTTGTAAGTTTTTAATTTTTAGGTTTTCTTTACCTATCTTTTGTTATTTATGTCTTTCGGTTTTAATTTTAATTTAATTTACTGTTAGTTTTAATGACATTTATTTCCTGCTATTTATTTTTAATTGTTTGAATATATATTATTGTCATATTGTGCTAAAAGGATGATTTGCTACTAGGTAATTTTGATTATATGACGTTCTGCTCATAGGTTGATTTGCGAATAGGACGTTTCGATACGGAGTCTTAATTGTTTACCTCGACTCTTTTTAGTAGTTTGTTTTTTATGTTATCAATAGGCTCTCGCTTGACCACTATCTCACCTGATGGTAAGCGATGATGTGGTCGACGGTGGAGCACGCTTGCCTAGAAGTAACTTATTCACTCTTGACTTAAAGACCCCTAGATTGTAGCTATCGGGAAACACAAACTCCGGCAGAGAATTCCACTCCTTAGCTGTAAGCATAATGAAAGTGTGCCCAAAACGTAGTTCTTACCTCACACACACTAAAACACAAATCAAAATATCAAATTTATGAAAAACAAAGGTACCTCCAAATATCTCAAAGCGGAAATTAAACCCACGTCCCCGAGCAAATCTGCTCAGGCACGCTCGCTTTGCCTCTGCGCTATCCACGGCCTTCATATTACACATACCTTATTGTAAAAAGTCCCATTAGGAAGTTATATAATGGCCCAACGAAAATATGGTTTAGGACAGGTTTAGAAGAATGTAATCTGTATTTTACAGTCCGATAAAAATAGCCTTGAAATACCAAATTTTGTTTGGTATTGACAATGATAAAAATATCTGTACTGCTTTGTACCAAGAAAATTAGTTTAAAATTTAAATAATTTAATGAAGAGGAAGAGGTATAATAACTGTTTGTAATAGGTAATTTGTGGAAGTACCTATTGCTCCAGTTACGAAATATTATTATTTTCGTCGGTAGTACCTACTGTTGGTAGAATGCTGAGTGTCTAGGCTACTTCCTTTTATCCCGAAAGAAATAACAGTTGCTGTGGGATGGAATATTACACAGTAGTGAAACTGCGGCGAAAAAGTTTTTTTTTTCTAAAAAACCAACGATTTTTCTGCCTGTATCGTGGGTGCGGTTACGAACATATAAACTCACATACACAACAGCCAGAGCCGGAACAACTATCTGTAGGCCATACAAATATTTGTTCCGTGCGGGAATCGAACCCGCGACACACAGCACAGCAGTCAATCGCTCAACCAATGCCGTGCGCCCAAATATATAAAAAAAAAACAATCAATCATTCAATGAACTGTTAATATTTTTTTGTTATTACTGAGCAAGCAAATTGTAGAAAAAAAAATGAGTATACTCGTATATTACCTCTTCACTTTTTATTTTTTATCATTTTTTCAGGACTGACAGTAGGTCATTATAGTTTTCTTAGTGATGAATATCTCTTCCGACCCAGTTTTTACCTGTACCCAACGGTTTGCTAATGCCCGTATTATTAGTTGCCACGATTAGTGGAAACTGTCATTTTAACAATAGGTAACCGTTGAAACGGCTTCATTACTCAATTAATAACGTTGCATATTAATGAGTTTACAAGTAACTACCTACGAGTAACTACAGCAGAACATTAAAAGTGAAACGATTAAAATAGGTATTTACCTTAAAGAATGTCGGTTTAATTAAAACAGTTCCATTTTTAAATACACAAAAAATGGCGGCGATAAATGACAGCTGTATATTAGTTGAAGGGCTATTTGTCGACACGTGCTTATCATGTACTGAAGGGGGGATAAGATACAAAATTTTTATTTTTTGTTTTTTGATAACTACATACTTAGGTTAGGCACTTTCATAATGTAACGATAGATGCACTTGTTTTCAAATTCTGTATGGCACGGGATCTTTTTTGAACCCACCTCTTTCTATTCACTCCTTCCAGGGCCGGATCTAGGGAGGGGAGGCGAGCCGTACAAATGCCCAGAGCGGCATAAATGAGGGACTGCCAAACTGAACTAACAGCCCTTTTCATTCCATCAGAAAACCTATCGTATTCATGGTGTGGTGCTCAAATTTTCAAGCTCGCTTCGCTATCGAATGTTATTGGTTCTTGTTGTAAACACACCGATAAATAACTTAATATTCATAATGTTGCGAAAATTATTACGTGAAATTTTTGAGCTCACTTCCTTTTCCCTTCGCTCGAGACCTCTTAGAGGGCGCTGTCAAGTAAACATTGCAATTAGTTGTGCTCCTACCAAAATTAAATTTAAAAATATAAAATCAAGTTTTTCGCTGTGTACAGTGTATAATTATCAAGCCTGACTTGCAATATAATAGTGACAGAGTTATGAGCGAGTTTTGGTGAGAGACTACTGAAAAAACGTACTTTAAAATTAAGTGAACATCTGAACAGTGAATTTCAAAACCGTGACATTTTGTTACTCAAGACCTTTAGTGAGTTGCATGACGTGTTCCCTGTGCATATAATCCTAGTTGACGTACATCAGCACTCGTAGTTAGGAATATAATTAACTGCGAGTGATTTTCTTTGAACATTGACCGTCAAAAAATCGTTTTTTTTCATCACAACATTTGAAAAGTATTGCGTACAACACCATCTAGCGCATATCCTTCAAACAACGAAACAATTTGTGTTACCAGATATCTAATAGTGTTGTCAGACTATTAAATTTGCTGTAATAATTATTTTATTATTGATGAAACTGACATCTATTGTCTATTCTACGAACTAACGCTCTGAGGATATAGGATCACTAATTTTGTTAGATAAGTAATTGGACAGTTGGCCTTGCGGTATATGTGTCGGCCTGCAACTGAAGTGTCGAGCGTTCGAATCCTGCCAAGTGAAATACTTTTGGGATTTATTTTGATTGCATTTCAATATTCTATTGATACCAACAAACAACATGAATTTCTTGGAAAATATTACTTTCCGACGAACACGCACTCAATCGGAATCTAATGTTGACAATAGCCATGATGCAACTTCGCAAACTTTGGACTGTACCACAAATTCCTTGCCAGATATGTCTGAAGATGAAGATGAAGAAAAAATTAACATATTACAGAAAGAGATAGAAAGTCTAAAGACCAGATTACAAAGCGCGCACGAAGAAATAGATCAATTGTCTCTAGAGAATATAAACTTGAAGCAATCTAATGCTGAATTGCTGGAAATTAATAAAACGTATAAAGTCATTTGTAACACTCCAGTCAGAAACAAAAACAAAATCAAAACTCCAAGGAAGAACACAACAACGAAACAAATCAAAACAAAACAGGCTCTAACTTCAGAAAATATTCATATCATACAAAGCACACCACAAATTGATGTTGATATCGGAAGTACACAAAATTGTAATAACAAAATGAGTACTAATACAACATCCCCTCCCTTGAAACGTAACATTTGTGTCATAAGCAGTGAATTCTCAAATAGAATATATACCATGAGTGAAGGCACTCATCTACGTAATTATAATATGTGTCATTATCGTACGCCTAAATGTGGTATTGAGCATATTTTAAGAAATATTGAAAACAAGATTCGTAATTTTACTTATTCAGATTATTGTATTATTGTTATTGGTGAGGAGGATTTCAAAAAAACAAATAAATATATAGAACTAGTGACATTAATTCGTGAAAAACTATTACAATTGAATCACACTAATTTTATTATATGTTTACCTACTTTTAAATACATGGATAATTATGTTCAAATATTATGTTTAATAGCCGAATTGATACTTTTAATAATTTAATTTATATGGACGTCCAGACATACAGCTATGCGTTTATCTTAGACTCGAATCTAAATCTTCCTTACACGCTTGATACTTACAACCACTGGAATGGTAATCTCAATAATAAAGGCTTTAATATCGTGATATCTGACTTGCAAGACCTCATCCTAGACCTAGATAACGTAAACACCGTAAAATCCATGGTTGATTGTTCCCAGAAGGAACAATTTGAAATGGCACAAAACTCGTCTCAGTTTTTTCTATAACTATTATCTTAATATTCTGCATCAAAACATTGCAGGACTTATGAATAAAGCGGATTCGCTTATTGTAAAATTAGAAGAGCTTCATAGTAAAAGAATTAGTATAGACGTAATCTGTATAACGGAGCATTTTATTGAGACAGGCTACGAGAATATATTACATATACCTAATTTCTGCCCAGCAGCTTTCTTCACTAGAAATGTTAAACGCGGTGGAACTTGCATTTTTGTTAAAGCAGGACTGCAGTATCGAGAATTATTAGATATTGCAAAACAATCAGTGACAGGCGTTTTTGAATGTTGTGGTATAGAATTAATATCTTATGGTATTATCATTATATGTATTTATAGAATACCTAAACATAATTACAACATATTTTACGAGAGACTGGACCATGTTTTGCGAAAATATTGCTCTTTCCGAAATAAAAATATTATCTTAGCTGGAGACTTTAATATAGATGTGTTAAAAAGGAATAAAATTACATTCGAATTCGAACACTTTCTTTTGCAATTTAACCTACAATTAGAACTTCATAAACCGACTAGATTGAGTAGTAATTCCTGTATAGATAATTTTGCTCACACCTACCGAAAAAAATGTAAAGCTGAAATAATGGACTTGGTACTTTCAGATCATACGTCTCAATTACTCCAGGTCCCTATTAAAAAAACTTGTATACTAAAATATTGGAAATCCAAAAAACAGGATATCTCAGTAGGCAACTTAGAAAATTTCAAAAGTCATCTAAAGTGCTTATCTTTTTCAGAAGTTTACAAAGCCAAAGATGCTAATGAATCCTATGAACATTTTATGGATGATTTTTCATTATTGTACAAATTATGCTTTCCAAATAAAATTATGACTGTGCATACTAAAAAAAAGAATAGGTGGATATCTCGTGGGATAAAAATCTGTAGTCAGAAGCAAAGGCAATTGCTTTGGGCATATAGATTCAATCCTAATACAAAAAATAGACTTGCGTTTAAAAAATACTCTTCAACATATAGAAAAATAATACATTTAACTCAAAAAGCCCAAAATAACCACTACATTAATACGTCAAAAAATAAGTCTAAAGCTGCTTGGCAAGTCATTAAAAAAGCCAAATTCAACTTACCACAAGAACCTATACTGTCTATAAACAAAGATAATTTAACTCACACAGATCCTATGAAAATTGCAAACGAATTTAATAACTACTTTGTGGAAGTAATTGAAAATAATATTAAAACTAAAGGAACGTTAACCGATGGTTACGTTATGGAACATTCGAATTCGCAATCACTATTTATGCTACCTGTTTCGGATACTGATATAATCAAAATAATTAGCAGCCTAAAAAATACTAGTACTGTGGGATTTGATGGCATATCAACTAAAGTTGTAAAATACGTGAAGGAAATTATAGCACCTCTACTATCACACATAATTAATCTTTGTATTTCTGATGGTTTATTCCCAAAGAGCCTAAAAACAGTCATCATTAAACCACTCTATAAAAAAAATGATAAAAGTGATGTTCGAAATTATAGACCTATTGCAAAAATACCAGTATTCTCAAAAATTATTGAGAAGGTAATTTATAATTCTATATATTCATATTTCGAAAAATTCAAACTTTTTTGCAATGAACAAAAAGGCTTCAGAAAGAATGCAAATATTAATATGGCTCTCTTTGATCTGCTATCTAGTGTAATGACATCTGTAGATAAAGGTAATCCTGTGTGTGCTATATTGACTGATATGACAAAGGCGTTCGATTTCGTAGATCATAAGATTTTGCTGCAAAAATTACATGGGTATGGCATAAGAGGAAACATCTTGAAACTCCTAGAATCATATTTGAGTGACCGAACTCAATGTACAGAAGTCACGAGAATTTGTCCTATTAGTAAATTGGAGATAAAATATGTATCTAAACCAAGGCTTATAAAATATGGTGTACCCCAGGGTAGCGTACTGGGGCCACCCCTTTTCATAATATACATTAATGATCTCCCAAAAACTATAGATCATAAAATGGTACTGTTTGCAGATGACAGCACGACTATTGTAGAATATAATAATCCTAATAATTACCAAAATGACATAAATAATTCTCTGTGTGACATTATTAATTGGCTTGACAAAAATAATCTTGTAATTAATTTAAATAAAACAAATGTTATGCATTTCCACCAGCGCCGTAAGAATCCACTAGTTAATGTTGCCTATAATGACTGTATAATAGAAGAAGTTACAAATGCAAAATTCTTGGGTATAACTATAGATAATAAACTAACCTGGAAACCTCACTTAGAGGAAATCTGCAAGCGTGTGAGTAAATCTGCATATCTATTATTCCAATTATCCAAGAAAGTGAATACCGACACACTTTTAACAGCCTATCATGGATTGGTCGCTTCTATTTTGAGATATGGTGTTGTTTTTTGGGGACAGTCAACTAATAGAGAACTTGTATTCAGGATGCAAAAAAGGTGTATACGATCAATGTGTGGTCTAAGAACAACGGATAGTTGCGTTCCTTACTTTAGAAAATTAAAAATACTGACTTTTCCATCTTTGTATGTATTGGAAACTGCATTATTTGTAAAAACAAATCAACAATTATTTAAAAAATTTGCAGCAGTTAAGAGAACCCCAATTCGTGCCCAATATGAGAATCTGTTATGTCAATACAAGTGTAAAACTGCTCTATTGAAAAAGAGTTTCTTTGGTATTGCTCCAGATATCTATAATAAAATACCTGATATTATTAAATGTATGCCTCTAAGCAAATTTAAAAAGTCCCTTCAGGGGATATTACTAGAGAAGTGCTATTACAGTGTTGATGAATTTTTAAACGATGTTTCGCTTTTGTAAAATTCTGTGTTTTTGTTTTTTCTGCTTGTCTTAACTACTCAAACTAAAAACCACTCAAATAAATTAAAATTTTGACATAGTGATTTTTAATTGAATTAAAATTGTGACATAGTGATTTTTTATTTTTAATTGAATTAAAATTTTGACATTGTAATTTCAGTTTATATTAAATTTTGACATAGTAATTTTTTATTGAATTAAAATTTTTGACATTGTAATTTCAATCTAATTTTTTTTTGATAGTGTGTGTATTTTTTTTTTTTTTTTTATTCTTTGCTCTGTTTGTAACTAATTTTGTACGCCATAAATGGCAAAACATGTAGCCAACTCATATTAATATAAGACCTTTATACTGTACTCATGTTTTACAAAATAAAAATATCTTATCTTATCTTATCTTATCTCGAAGTTGTCTAAAAAGCGGCTTTATCCACTCCGACGTTTAAAAACCGCATTTTTTCCAGTATATAATATCCTGAATCATTTACCTCCTTATAAGACGTTATTTCAAAGGGCGCCAAGGGCGGCAAATATTGTCTTTGCCCGGAGCGACGAAATTGCTAGATCAGGTCCTGGTCCTTCTACAAATTCTGGTCTTGTGAGATGTCTGCAGGTGCGACCATATTTTAACGACAATTTCTGTCCATGTATATGAACAACTTTCTCCGAGGAAGTCATATATAGGTATAGAATGACTCCCTTTCCGCACTAGACTCACATTTGGTCCGTTGTGCGTGCAGGCCTCCTCTCTGTGAGAGTGAATGGGTCGTAATCCACCACGCGGGCCCAGTGTGGGTTGATGGATGTCACATGTCTTCGAATTGTTGGTTCTTAGACATGCCGGTTGCTCACGATATTTTCCTTCACCGTTTTGAGAGCAGTTGTGATGATATAATTTACATAAAGTAAAGCGCCTGCCGGGGTTCGAACCCACGGCCTACAACTTGTAAGTCGCGACAGATACCACTGGGCCACCACTGCTTTAATCATCTCACTGAAGTCGTAGGTAATTCTCTTTTTAACCGACTTTCCAAAAAGGAGGAGGTTCTATGTTCGACTTCTTGTTTGTTTTTTCTTTTTTTTGTGGTTGTTCACCGATATCTCAAAATTGAAAATTCTATTTTTGTTTGATAGAGTGTATGCCGAAATTGGTCCCATTTTAATTCTGTGAAGATCTGATAAAGAAATTCGGAGATATACAACAGAACTCTTCAATAAATAACGGCAAATCTCTCGGAATTGCTGCAATCGCATGTCTGTTTATTGTTTATACCATTTCATAACGTAACATCACGCCAGTACGCTCTCAAGGGGTACTCAGATCTGTACAGTTCACCTTGGTACACTCTCATTTCTAAAAACTTTTTTACAAAAAAATACATTGGAAGTCGGTAGTATTTTTTTGTAGAAAATCTTTTTTATTAGTTAAAACTAAAACCCATTGCAGTCACTAATGGGCAAACTAAAAATATTAGTTTATTATTATTTATTAAGGTTAGGAAATCTTACTGTATGACTCGCTTTATCAGTAAACCAGTTATCAGTTTTAAAAGCAACTGTTAGTCATAGCCTAAAAAATTAGATTTTGAAAGAAATTAGTCTTTGTGTTATCTACAATCTTGCTGCAAAAGAACTTCCATTGACAACCTAAAAAAAGATAACATTCTTCAAAGAAACTGATGGCTCACCCAACAACACTTCGACGGGCTGCAATGCTTTAAGAAGAAATATTAATTAATTTAATTACAAATAAGTAGGTACAGGTGACATGGTTTAAAAGTTTAATACCTGTTGCCTGTTCCTAGATCTAGCCCGTTGTACCTGCCTAGGTAATTACCTATATATTTACATACCTACAAGACACTAAATGGTACCACGTTTTGGAATTTCGTTCATCATTTAGTGCGAGGAATGCAATAACAAGATAAATTAAGATAAAAGTATTGAATTCCACCTACAGGAAAAAATGGAGGGCTCCCTTATTTAAAGTTGGTTATAAGAGGTAAACAACTCAAACAAAATAACAATATCTATTTTTTTTTTGGGAAATTATCCAATGACTTCTCCCCACAGACATAAATCTAAATAGATAGCGCAAGTTCCTCCATCTGTATGAAAACCAAGCGTGCCACGTTTTCACAAACAATTAAAAAACAAATTTGATTACCAATGAAAGAAAACATTTCCAATGCTTTGGCCAACTTTTTCTATACATTCTTTATAGCTCAATATTGCATAAAAAGGCATTTTTCTAGGTTTCGGTGGATATCCGGTGCCAATAATGCTAAATGAAAAACTCAGATTACGATTATTTGTCGTAACTTTAGTCCGTTTTTTGGCACGCGAAGTAAGTACATACAATCGTGTCATCTAGTTAGATTTACGTATGTCTGAGCTTCTCCCGCTCTGAGTGAAGCGGGATCGTGTCAGATTCTTACTGGCATTTACTAACAATATCTGGGCGTTGATAATTAAAAGTTTTCATGGTGTAATTAATATTTTATTAATGCTTATTCAATTAGCTAAGTAACAACTTGGCAGGTATAGGCGTCATGCCTGGCGCAAATAAATTCTATATCTTTCTACCTAGCTGGTTAATTACGATCAACAAACTAAGTAGGTACCTACTTATTTATTTATTGTATACATTATTGTACACCACAAAAACATACAGGACAAATATAAAAAAAAAACAAGTGTACAATGGGCGTTCTAATCGCACTAGGCAATCTCTCAAGAGGAGATGAATTTACTTAAATACCTATTACAGATTATCTAACTGTACCTGGGCGACCAAGCTCTGCGTTGCGGCGTTTCTATCTTTTAAAAATTATAATATTTTGGTAAAATAGTAAACGACGTTTTCTAAAAATGAAACCTAGCTAGATCGATTTATCGCCCCCGAAAATCTCTGCATACTAAATTTCATGAAAATCTTAGGAGCTGTTTCCGAGATTCATATTATATATATAGACTAGCACTTCGCCCGCGACTTCGTTCGCGTTATTTCGTTTATCCTATAAATGATTCTTATGTGCAGTTAGTGAAGCCGACTAAAAATAAGCGATCAAGCAATGGGGTATCGTAGATATACAGAGTTTATTGATTTGGGACGATTCGTTGATTTGACTTAAATAATAATAAATTTTAGGTTACCGCCACAAAGTTAAATCCTCCCCTAAAACTTAATAACCCCATTTTGCCCCGTTGAAGGTAGAGTTTTGAACAACCCAAATATGTTATTCACTCTTTTTTATTTTTCGTAGTTCGTAAGATTCTGCAGTAAGATTCCTCAAAAAAACTTTAACACCCCTTAACCCTATCTGGGGGGTAGTTTTAAAAACGTTTTATGTAAATTTTAATTATTTACTTTAAATTTAGGAATTAGATTTTTATACAAACAAATTCTGCCTCTTTTCACCCTCTTTCCAGGTCTATTCCTGCTTGGTGCTCCCCTAGAACCCTACGTCAAAAACGAAAACCTGTCCAGGAAGATTTCTAGCTTAACCATAAGCTTTTCGAAAAACTTTTATTGCTTACTTAGGTTGGTATTTAAGTCAACTTTCAAATTTATTAACCCAAGAAATAAGATTCTCCAAAAACACTTTATTACCCCCTAAATCGTCATTTGGGGACTGTTTCAAAACTCACAACAACTGATAACAAACAATTAAATGATAACTTAATTATTTATTGAAGTTGGTATTTATGTCAAGTTTCATGTTTATTAACCTAAGAAATAAGATATTTCAAAAAAAAAAATAGCAAACCCTAAACAATATTTCGGGGGTAGTTTCAAAAAACTAATAATGAAAACCTGAATTGTTTATTGAGGTTGGTATTTATGTCAAGTTTCAAATTTAGTGACCCAATGCATCAGATTCTTACATACAAACTTCAACACCCCCTAAATCATCATTTGGAGATAGTTTCGAAAATCTAATATTGACAACCTTTATCATTTACTTAGATTACTATTTGTACGAAGTACCAAAAATTTTGGCCGAAGGAATTAGATTTTTCATACAAACTTCCAACCCCTTTTTTACCCCCTTAGGGGTGGAATTTCCAAAAATCCTTTCTTATCGGATGCCTACGTCATAGAAAGAACACACCCTCTGAGTTTCAGGTCTCTGCGATCAGCGGTTTAGGCTGTGCGTTGATCCGTCAGTCAGTCATTCAGGACAAAGCATTTTATATGTATAGATACATATATATATACAAGAATTAAAATGATAATATATTAAATTAATATAATAATTTAAATTCGAAGACATGTGACGTCCACCAACCCGCACTGGGCCCGCGTGGTAGATTACGGCCCATACCCTCTATGAGAGTGGGCCTATGTCCCAGCAGAACATTAAAAGGCTGATGATGATGATATATACAAGAATTGCTCGTTTAAAGGCATTAGATTATATTAGATAACATGACATAACATCAAGCCTACATTCCCCGAAGGGGTAGGCAGAGATACACCTTAGCACACCCACATTTCACCAGATACCTATTGCCATTAAACGAGCACAAATTCGGACTTAGGACTTTTGAAAAATTGCCAACAACACATTCCCCGATCCGGACATCGAACCCGTTTCAGGAGCTCATGTCCAGTAGTAGCGCTTGTGACGTCTAGACTAACGTTAGTTATCACAGATACATTCAAATTCAATGTATTGCACCCATAATGTGTATGTGTATATGTAGTACATACAAGTAATAAGTATAAGTTACAGAAACATTTATAATCTAAATATTATTATATTTAAACAATTATTATTTAGATATTATTAAGCGTATTTCACCGTCGACCACATCATCGCTTACCATCAGGTGAGATAGTGGCCTAGAGAATATAAAAAAAATATGGCCCTTGCGAGCACAGCAACATCTGGATACAGTCAATGTCTACGAGAGAGGAGTAGCGCTTAATATATTCCTTATTAGCGTTTTATTTATTCCTTATTTGGTTTAATGTACTGATGTGTATGTCTTTTTATTTTTGTATTACAATTAGTATATTTGATATACATAGCTTATATCAAAAAAAAAAACTAAAATGTCCATATAATATTTATAATTGAAATACAATATATAAATAATTTAAAGGCACAGGATTAAAAACAAATAGTTTTATTTCGGCATACCATAGGTATGATTTTAAAAAATCTTAGTTTTTACCTAAATCATTTCTGAAAACAATATTTTCAATTTGTATTGTTTTTGAAAAGATTTTTCTTAGTTATATCCCACCTAAAACCCATCAGTTTTATTTTAATCAGTTATGTATAATGCCACCTACCTATTACAATCATTAGGTATCGACAGTTTCTCACGAAATTTATACGGGACCACCTGGAGAGTGGCGCCTCGTGGGCACCCTCAAACCGCGGCCAACACACAGATAAATATCGAGAAAACAACCTTTATTGAAGGCGGTTTACTATAAACTAACTTAGGTTATTATAACTGAGTCATAACATAACATAAGATCACGCCTTTGTTCCCCAATGGGTTCGGCAGAGAACATACCTATAGTGACTAAACTCACATTCCATCCGTTATGTTTAAGATACAGGAACTATGTCATATTTTGGTTGCAGAAACTGAAATCGAGATTCGGTTTTTATTTTTTTTTTTTTTTTTTTATTTGTTATAGGCTCGCGCTTGACCACTATCTCACCTGATGGAAAACGTTTAAAATCTGTCCTTATGAAAATTGTAGAAATATATAAGTATGCAGTATTGAATAAGAACAGGTGTATCTTCAAGTTTCATAACTTCAATAATAAAATCAAGTAGACCAAATAGGCATTATGTAAATCCCACTCAATATAATATAAAACATCTCACACGCATGTATTGAAGTCAGATCCATTGAGAGCAACAATAGGCCTTCATCGATACCTGCGCCTACGCATCGAATTCGAATGTCAATCGTAACAATCGAGCACGATTACCTGACAGATAAAGGCGGGCGGAAAGCTCGAGGAAAGCGCTGCAAGGCAATTCGACCCGCAAAGGCTTTGACGGCCGCCGCCATTAGTCCGTACTCAACCAATCAGGAGATAGGGGCGGGGTAATGCGCACGCGCCGCCCGTCGGGCTAAACCGATTCAGTGTAAACGCAGCTGTCGCTCCGTTGCCACGCATATTCGTCCTCGTTTCCCTATTCCGTTTGTTTTTAATTATGAACTTTTTGTGAGACTCGTGTATTTGTGTTGAACTTTGTAAGGAGGTTTTATATATTTTTAGACACTTATTAGATGATGTTCTTGTGAAGTGACTCGCAGTGACTGTTCTTCGGTGTTTGTTGTTGTAATTGCAAGATGATGATGGATCAGGCTCACTTCGGAGAGTATTTGCTGAGGCAGCAAATGTTGCACGCTGCGTCTCTCAGTAGTTTGCGTAAGTTACATTTTTCTACTTTTTTTTTGGTGTCTCTATGAGATAAAATAACTGTTTTGGGTGTTAATCCCTCAAGTCCTTCTTAGGTAGAAAATGGGCAAACCTCATCAATGGGTGAAACACCTGGGTATGCGCATGGGCAACTTTTCCAGAGATATCTAAGTAATAAATCAACAAGATTATAGTAACCATATCACATTTATAGCACAGGTCACCATGTCGTCACACTCGTCACATTCTGAGGTCTTCGGAACTCGTTTCTCTAAATTATAATCGGCCAAGTTTGCCATCAGCGTAAATAATATCATAACCATCGTATAATTTTGATCATACTGTGCGATAAACGGATTGAACCTGTATTGAAATGTTGTGTTTGAAAGTTGTTCTTATTTATAAGATTTGGAAGAGAAGAAACTATTTTGATGACATTACCTAAATAAATCATGTTTACATTTTTAAACTGAAGGAAAGAACAAAAAATTTTTGAACCAACTGTAGTCCACTTAGTTTTTCAGAGAGCTTTGGTTTATTTTTATGTGCTGATCAGAAAACTTTAGTATTTATGAAACCGCGTATTCTATGTTACTTAAAAGCTTCACTTTTCTAACCTACAGTAAATTAAGCTTCCAGTTTACAACTTAATCTAATATTATTATTAGGAGCCTACGTCTTCCCACTGCAGGGCAAAAGCATAAAATTAATTAACCCTTTTTATACCTTGCATTGAACTTATCACTTCATTATAATTAATTTAAAAATATATTTATAATCTCTAAAACAGCCGTAAAAAGTTGCTATAATGAGGTATGAACTAATTAACAAAACGCTAGAATATGCTAATTGATCGCCAATTAAAACAAAGTGTCAGCCGTTAACACACAAAATTAAAATTATCATATAAAGTTATGTACAAATTCTATTGGTTTATTTACAAAAAGGCAATAAAATTGATGAAATATTAAGCGTTATTATGATTGATAGATTGACGAATAATGTCAAGATGTCCTCGATTAATGGTGTTTAAAATTTTAATGTTTGTATTTGAGACCTAACAGTATTTTATGAAACATCATCAGCAACCGCCATAGCGGTTTATTTATAGCCTTTTTACAACTATTTCGCGGTTTCCACTCTAATTATATAAAGCTGAAGCTGAACTAGTATTGCCTAATTCTTCTTCAACCCAGATACTCAGTAAACACGTTAACTTTTGGTAACCTTTTGAACCCCCGACGGAAAAAGAAGGTGTTATATGTTTGAAGTGTGTATCTGTGTTTGTGTATTTGTGGCATCATTGCTCCTAAACGGATGGACCGATCTTGATTTTGTTTTGGTTTGAAAGTTGACATTATCGGAAGTGTTCTTAGCTATGTTTGATGAAAATCAGTTGAGCTATTCAAAAGTTGTCTATGGGTGCTTTACTGTTTAAATCGGGGTATTTTCGAAAGATATCGTGTCATAATTACGTGTTCGATAGATTGTTGATCAAAGCGTGTCTACTACTAGATAAATTATGTAGTTTAAAAAGTATGAAATAATAAAAAAATGTCAGGGGTTTTGGCAATTTTTAATTTTTACTTGTAGCTAACTTTCTTCGTTGGTTACTTAGTATGTGTGGCTCAAATCATGAAACTGAATTTAAAATAGTTATCTAAAATTGGTTGACTTAAAATGTTGCATACGCGTTTGGTTTGAATGACAATGCACGGTAATCTGAAAGGCTTAAATAAAAACTTTTTTTATTTGGAAAATCTATTATCTCAGTAGCAGATACTACTTACTTACATTTAAGGTGCAGAATATATTCTACAGACAAAAAAAACCATTGTCCCTACGGAAAAAAAACAGGCGCGTGCATTTTTTTATTTAGGTTTACCTTCATTACAATGAACAACGAGAAACTTAACCACATAATCACATTTTTTAATTACTAGGTACTAGAAAACAATTTTGCAATAAAAGAAAGAATAAACCTTATCTTTGATTAGTACAGAAACTCGATGAGAAAATCAAATACGCCTAACTCGTGGTGGTCTAACCGTGCTAGAGAATTGGGGTCTGTTTCAATGGTCCACGCTAAACAAATTATTTGATTAACGCCACACAATAACAAAACGTTTGGTTAACAGCTTTGTTTCGAGCTGCCGGAAACAATGGACACTTTGAAGGAAAATAAATAAAAAGTTTATCCGATAAAATCAGTGTGTAAATTATTTTGTCAAAATGCAGTTTTAACATCAGGAATCTGTTAAAAAAAAGTTTTTTTTTTCTGTTATTAAAATATTATGATAATTTAATTAAATATTTCCTGTGCCCGTTTTACATTTTGGAACTCAAAACATTGAATGAGATGGAATAGGTAGACAGAAACATAATATTGGAATTAAATAAAAAGTAACATAAAATATTATGAGCATAAACAAAAAATGGCATGGGAAAATATAACTTTTTATTGATACCATTATTTAATAACATTACACAACAAATAGAACGCACCGTAATATGTTTATTAAATTGAATAAAAAACAAAATAAAAATATATGAAGCAAGAATGTTAATGTGTTTTGAAGCGCGTTGAAGTCTTTTCTATGGAAGCGATAATCGGATGGCGCAGCCGCGTAGACCCGAACTTTCTTTTTAAGTTTAGAAATTACAAAAACAATGATGATAAAAAAAAAATGTTATATGTATTTAGTATAATAATTGATAAGCGAGTCACTTTAGCATAGAAATGCTATAGTGATCTTTTCTAGCTTGTATAATGTCCAGTTAAGTAGATCTACTGAAAAACACCAGTTTCAAATACTAAAGTGGTTTTTTTTCCGGAATCACTTATACCTGGTTGCATTAAATTAGCATGAACGCCAAACCAAGATTCCTGCATATCCTGAAAACTCCTCACCACAATTTTCATGATCAAGAAGTCATTTCACCGTTTTCAAACCTTCAATACCTCTTTCTAACAGCAAAAATACCTGCACACAGTACAAAGGAAATCCATTACATACATACAAACATATACATAGGTGCCGAAGTCCACGTGACACCGACCACTCTGTAACACACATAATGGCCCTCTCTCACCGTGCAGGCATGTACTCATTCATAATGTTTTTACCCCATTGTCTGAGCCATGGATTAAATGACGACCGTTTTTCAGTCTGTAACCTATAGGGTGATGGGTGTAGTTCATGTCTGTGGAAAATGTAGTTTATTATTGCAATAAATATTACGTAATGGCTTAAAGGGTTGTTTTATGCGTTTGAATTGTAATTTATTCAAAATGGTCTAGACGCCGAGAAGTAAATTTTTACTGCACCCTTAGTTGTAGCTGTTCTTTTAATATTTTAAGAATGTTTTCCATTTGTAGTAATGTCAATAGAATAAGCCAATATAATAGCTTTTTAGTCAATGAATATTTATTTATTTCTAATTAATAACGTGCAAACAAATATACAACTAAATGTATCGTGCATATTTATCATCCTTATTCCGACTAGTTTTATAAGTAGCGGTTTAAAGAAAATAAATTATTTAGATCCTTAAAGGATGGGTACATACGAGTAGCAGCGTTGCCAGACGTCCCGATTTTGGCGGGACGACCCGATTTTTATGTGTCGGTTGGGATGTCCCGCGCGGGACCGGCTCAGTCCCGCTTTTCGGCGATATTTAAACTAGTGTCTTTCATATTAAGTATCCCAATATCAAACTGCTTTCCTGAACATGTTTTCCCCAGATTTATTTAAAATGGTCGGGTGCGAGAAATAAATGCTCCAGGAAACTTTAAAAAAAGTTAAATCGTCACAGAAATATCTTGAATAAGTAATTCTTATAAATAATTATTCTATTATTGTAACCCTCACTCCCCAGACTATTGTTTGAAACACCACATTTTTCCAATTTATAAAACTTTTTTTTTTATTCAAAAGACGAAGAAGACTCAACTACCTAACGATAGGGCAAATATGATTCAAAATATCATATTTTTATGAAAATAAATTTTCAATGGCAATTTTTAGAATCTATTGGCATGTAAACGTAATTTAAAACTCAAATACAAAGCTTAATATTAAAAAACTTCTGATTATTATACGTTTTTTTTCTATGTCCCGCTTTCGACGAAAGATTCGCTTTTTTCACTCAAAAGTTTCAACGTTCCGACCTGCCAAAAAAATGTCTGGCAACGCTGGTACTTACATAGTCCATGTGCAAGTTAACATTAAAAGCAATGATTTACTGAAACAAAAAAAAAACGGGTGTTACCATAACCTCTTAGAGTAAGGTTATTTTGAGTGTGAGCAAGGGACAGATGTATAAGACTTGTATACATCTGTCCCTTATTCCCAGCCGCACCATGGTTTTGACACGACATGGTACGGGGGCTGAACTCCTTGCACTTTTGTAACTTAGTTTTTAATGGTCAAACCATATTTTGTGCTTGTACTGAGAAAATGATTTCTTCTTTGCTTATTTGACTTCTTCTTCCAATAGATATTCTTTTTGAATGTAGGTATGGCTTCGAGTAAAATTTCTACCTACTTATGTCTACGTTACACAAGTAGGTACCCAGTAAACCTACTTTGTGTCCCCTACAAAGGCTGCAACGTAATTCTGCCTATTAAGGTGGAAAGGGCGTCCATAATTATTTTACTGAAATAATTTACATTCCTATAAATGACGAGTTCATGCTAATCGACCGGTTCGTCACAATAGGTTTTCTACTTAAATATTACGATATTTTAAGGTGTATAATCGTTTGACATATCCAATATGTCACACATTACCCAGAACATAGAGATGCACCTGCTGTAGAATTACAAATGGTATTCGAACCTATGCCTTAAGTTTTACGGTTCAAAATTAAATGTTTTACTTTACATAGGCAGCAGTACCAGGTACATATGTAAACGTTGGGCTCCCTTCAATAAGGCATTTAATCAAGTTGTTCAATGCCACCTGTCTTTGTCTTACCTACCCTTGGTGTTAAGTCGTTGACTAGCTTATCTGAAGACAGTCTATTTAACATAACACTAGGGGACAACTTGATAAGTGTTGTAAAGATACATAATTATAATTGCTTAAAAATACATATTTAGCTAATAGCAAAATAATTTTGATGTCGACAATAAATGCGAAAATAATTAGTGTATTGTACAGTTCTTCTGTGACTAAATATTTAAAAAAATGTGTCGTTATGTTTTCCGTAGATATACAATTTGATAAAGAAAACATTAACACAGATGTTTATGAAGAAACTTTCAAGAGAGTGTTTCCAAATATTTGCTTATTATTATTATGTTACTTCAAATTAATTCACGAAGGACGAAAATCACCAACATATTCCCTACAATAACAATTTCATTGAACCTCAATCCATTCAGCACGAGTCGAGATCATCGTTCCTCAACTCGAAAATAATTGCTTGTTAAGCCAGAGTTGCTGTCATTTTGGCCCATCAATGTCGCCTCATCAAATTGTACCGGAGCCTCGTATGTTAGCTTTTTGTTCACTAAGGATATTTGTTCGTATTTTTATTGACTTTGATGCACTGGTTTTTGTTTGTGATATGCAAGTATTGGAATTGTTTTATAAGGTCTTGAATTGCTATTTCGATTTTAAATGACATTTGGCATTTTGATGTTCACAAAATCTCATTTTTAAACGACTTTCCAAAAAGGAAGAGGTTTCAAAATCGGATGTTTATATAAATATACATATTTTTTTATATATGTCATATATAAACAGATTTTCAAAATTGTTTATTCGTTTGAAATAAGTTTTATCGCGAAATGGTCCCATTTAAATTTGGTAAAGATCTGATGAAGAACTTCGGCGATATACAACAGAACTCTTCAATAAATGACGGCAAATCTCTCGGGATTGCTGCAATCGTATGTCTGTTTATTGTCTACCATCACGCCAGTATGCTCTAAACGGGTACGCAGATTTGTACAGTTCACCCTGGTACACTTTCATTCCCCATGTTCAAGTTACATGTTTGTTACATATTTGAGTAATCTATTCTGGCATCACTGAGGGCATTATAGGTACTACCTTACTATAGAACTTGTCCGAAAAATGAAAAATTAAAAAGTTTTTAACAAAAAAATAAAACCGACTTCTAAAACAAAACACTACCAATCGAAAAATAACTTATTTTCCGTAGTCGGTGTCCAAAAAAACGAGAAACTGTAGATACTAAAGACACCAACTTCGGAAAAAAAGTTATTTTTCGATTTGTAGTGGTTTGTTTTAGAACACGGATTTTTATTTTTTTAAGCTTTTTCTCATCCACCGGGTTATTTATTTACAGCAAGCCAACACTACATATATAACACTTCTAGACTAAAAAACTTAATACAAACATTTTTTTTGTTTTTACTTTTTTGTCTTATGTGGAAAGATTACGGTGAAAAAAAAATATTTTTCACCGTACTATCAACCTGATCTATGATATATCTACACATCACTATCCCACTGTCCTTATCTAAATTTTATTAGGGTTGTATTCTTCTTCCAATATCTTGCCGTCATGTCAATGTCATCACCTATATAACTAACAAATTTTTCTCTCAGTCCATCTGTCGTTTATTTTTCTTCCCTTATAAACATTCACATTCATACTCCTACCCACCTGTGTACCTACGCATACACTCAGAACATCTTTGCAACGTTCATTTACAGTCAACATTAACGGGAAAATCTAACATGATTTCCAGTTGCCATTACCACTGTGGACAAACTGGAAAGCACTTCATACACGGTGGGCTTAACAAGTTAACATTCATTAGAATTATATTATTTATTTATACTTAGACATATAAATAAATATTGCATTCAAATATCTCCATAAACTTCGATATTTAAGCCTCACAGCGCCGACACAAGAAACGCATTCAATAACTTTCCATCGGGCCTTTGATCCGCGCATCGAACGGCGCCATCGCCAAACTTCACTCATAAAAAAACAATATTAAACATCATCAAATGTAAAGAGGAACTTACACCATCATACCAACTATAACTACACTTGAATTTGAACTTTGTGAAGTTAATAATAAGATTTACAATCAAATGTAAGGCTTCGAGATCGTATCTGGTCGTTTGAGCATTTTCGTCATATTACCTCGTTAGTGGTGTTTCCATAGAATACGAGCGTGTCCGGGTGAACTAACGAGTGTTTATTAATTAATGAAGTCGTGAATGATTGCAGTGTCACGGACAGCATAGCTCAACATAGCTATGTTTATTGAATGTCATTTTAACGATGGTTTCAGATAGATGTGCAATGTTTTGTCTTAATTTGTCGGTTTAAGACAGTGCTTAATTGAGTAATTAATATTATTTCATCAGTATTGCTTATGAAGTGCTTTTAATACAGATTTTTTTTCAATATTCAGAACATCACATTCCGATTATAACTTGTAAGCTACACAGAAAAATAAATTAGATTGCAATAGTCAAACAACTAAGAGAATAGTTTTTTTTTACACTTGAAACCTTTCCCTACAATTTACATAAAATAATAATTTGGCTTTGATAGTTTTAGTATATTATTCTCGATATTAAAAGTACAACTACCAGCTCATTGTAAAGTTAATCCGTTCCTTAAACGCCTCACGAAAAACCAAAGACTACCCTTAATAGTTCAACATCGCTTACAATCAGAAATGTTTTAATAGGTTAGTTGACAAAAAAATCTATTTAGTCCGTCAGTTAGATAAACTAATATTATGGACACGTATTTTTATCTTTTGTCACGTAAACACAAAATTTCGACGATACTGTGCGTTGAAATATCGTGTGACGTCACGGTGTGCTACACTTTATACTGACAAAGTGACGCCACAAGCCCCTACTCCTGAACTTTGATGCGCTTTATCATTGGTCAGTTTTTATTTATTTGATGAAGAAATAAATACGGGTGTAATCTTAGAATAAACTCTAAGGATGCAATATTATTTGGTAATCTCACTGACAGACTAAATCGAATGTTGGCAATAAAGAGAGAGGAACAATAATCTTGGATGCTATATCATAACTTCATAACCCTACATATTGTTCCATACAAGCATTAGTTAAACTTCTTGTATTGGTCCTTTTGATTTTAAAGTTGGTCCTTTAGTCAAAGTTGCTTGAATGTATGATGGTTTCATGGCCCGAAAAAATATCGCCAATCCCATCCATCCATCCTCATCCCAAAAGCTCTTCACACGCTTATATTTTGCGTGTATTGTAATCGTTAGCACTTATCCAGAGCAACCATAACTTGAACACACTTTCCTGTACCCGTGTCTGCAGTAAAAATCATTATATACTACACATACCTATCACATATCGTAAGTTTTGCAAGGTACATCAAAAGAACCGCCCACGCCGATCATAAATTACAATTTAAGTTTTATGAATGAATATTTTTCGCAGTATTATACTCGGGATGAAGCCTTGATTACTCGAAATGTCGTTTACCGTGTCATCGATTTATAATTAAAGATGGACGGATATAATTTTGACGGTATTAATACAGAAATATTGTAAAAGGAAATGGTTTTTGGATCAGGTCGTTTTGATATGTTCGAAATGACCTCGGATGTCATATATTTTTAACAGTTATTACTGGCAGTCAAGGAAAATCATAAGACAACAAAATTTGGTCCTAAAGACATCAATCTAGTCTAAATTAAATATTTCGAACATGTAATTATGTTGTCTGTCTGTTTGCTGCGTTAAAAATGGAATTGTTGCTTGTCATAAAACACTGAAATCCCTCTCCATAATCATAGGGAGAAAATACTTATAAAGAAACAATAAAAATGTCGATATTTTTGTACAATAATTGACTCATGGATAAAAGTTGTATAATGTAGCACAAGGTTAAGTATATATGCATATTTTCATGGTTTTTATTATTTGTATCTCAACAGCCTTCCCCATCAAAAAATGATATTTCCTGCATGCATTATCATTTTGTCATACAAATTATTATTAAATGTATGAACATTTTTATCTTGTATCTTAATTAGCAAAAGATAATGTACAATTATCTTTTACAAAACTATAATGTGTAGTTACATTTTGTTACTGTTTGGATATTAATTATCTCTGTGACAGAAATTAAACAGTGTCGGTTCCCAGTCTTATAATGAAAATATATTTAAATATTTACAAAAAGCTAATAAAGAATGAATAATAACAATCCGCAATGCTAAAAATACAGAATTTTACTGTTAGTTATTTCTTAGAACAGAAAAATATTCTTTAGAGCTTGGCTGACATATCTGAGCAACTTGGAATTTACCACAGACATAAATCTAACTAGATAACGCAAGTCCCTCATCAAACCAAGCGTGGCACGCTTGGTTTTCATACAGATGGAGGGACTATTCACAAACAAAAAAAAAACTTATCAATGAAAAAAAACATTTCCAATGCCTCGGCCAACTTTTCTATACATTTTTTACAGCTCAATATGGCATAAAAAATACATTTTTCTAAATTTCGGCGGATTTCCGGTGCCAATAATGCTAAATGAAAAGCTCATTACGATCATTGATCGTAACTTTACTCCGTTTGGCACGCGAAGTACATATAATCGCTTCATCTAGTTAGATTTATGTCTGTGGAATTTACCTAATATTTAACAAAACCTTGTAAAATCCAAAATCTACTAACCGCTTATATAATCTCTAAATATGTCAAAAATAAACGTCTTTAAATTTATTATGTATCTAATTTTATTTATATTTATATATAAGTGGAGGTGTCCGCGGTATACTGGTGACTAGTCGACTCGACTAGTTAGCATAAATGCAAATATTTTTTTATAACTTATTCAGTTCTTTACTTGTTAATTTATCTATACGCTTTATGCAACTAATTTAGCTTTTAACTTTGCTTATCTAAAAATCTACTTATGACATTATTGTTGAAATAAGTTTGCAGATACAGTGTTTCGTAAATTATGAGTATTTTATTTGACACATCTTTGTGTCTCTGAAATTGGCGCTGCAACCAGTGCGCAAGAAACAGTTTGTCATCGAATAAACTGCATAGAGTAAGCGAGATAGGACGATGCGACAAACATAAGTGAGTGAAAGAGACAGTTATACAATGCTCTCTTCACCTTCAACATTGTCACAAAAATAGCTACTGCGCAGGGTCTTGCAGCCAATTCAGAGACACAAACATCCGTTGTGAGTATCTTAAGTTGATATGAGTATCTTAAGTTGATATGAGTTGTTTTAAACTGAACTGCAATGTTAAACTAGAAAATCTTTGCTCAGCGGTTTTTTTAAATTATGTTATGATTTTATGTGCTAAGTTTATATTGCTAAATAATTAAAGTTTATATTGTTATTGTAATTGTTTAGCTCTTAACTAATCACTAGCTTGATAACGATATTTTAATAAAACTTATGTCGAAAGGCTGTGGTAATTAATACCTCTGTGTAACCGTAACTTGATACAGGTATGATCTTTGATGTGAAGCTATTTTCTTTTAAATATTTATTTACTTCAATAAAACATTTTTACAGCTTAAAGTGTCATCTACTCCTTCGTAGCAAACTGCTACGAAAAATGCTACGAACTTGGGTATTTTTAACAATCGCCTTTTTAGAATACTCGTAGGTACCTACATTCCAAAGTTTATGTTAAGATGATCCCACTCTGCTGTTAAAAATGTTTACAAATATTAGTAAACATTTTCTCAACGAACATTTAATCACAATATATATGATTTTTTTATCATGTAAGGTAATGTTGGTAAACACAAAATTCTTAGTTAAGAAATTGTAACAAGTGCTTACAGCCAGTAAGAGCGCTTTTTCTTTTGTAAACATTTCCCATCAGTATAGGAGCACTCAAAACATCTAACAATTCGTAACAGAATGTAACAATTCCTAAAAAAAAAATATAAATATATTAGTGTTAGAAAATTGTTGTAAACATTTTTAAAAGCAGTGTGGGAGCACCATTATTGCATTTCATACTTACGATTTATTTTACAATGATATCTGAAAGCAATTTTTATGCCTACCAGAATAAAAAAATAAGTGTCATGTTCTGAACAACAGCAAATATTAGTAAACATTTTAGACAAATTTTAACGAAAAAGGTTTTACATATTTGCCATCCAAATAAAAATAAATATACAGTTTTTTATTCCTAACAAAATTCTTTGTAGAAGGTGTGTATATTACCTTAACATATAGGTACATAACGACATCCGTGTTTTCCTTGCAGAACACCGCGTGGGCGCAGATGCCGAGCCGCCGGCTTGCGAGGCGCGCCTGCTCAACGGCGACCTCTGGCGACGCTTCCACGACATTGGCACAGAAATGATCATCACCAAGGGAGGACGGTAAGTCAAATACATTTGCTTTATTATAGAACCGAGTAACGCTTTATTTGAAACATCGTTAAATTCGTAGCATAGCTTTAATGAAAAATTGTGACAGCCAAAACGTAGTTCTACAAATTGTAGGAAAAGCCATGTTTGTCTTTTATGAAAAGCGTGGAATGCGTTGAAACAGAAGAAGTTTTCAGATATGATCAAATAGGTATTTCGTTTGTAAAAAAGAATTACAACTTGCAACGCCTCATACACATTGCAAGACGTCAAGCTGGAAAACAGAAACCTTATGCCTTTATTTTCACTATAGCAAAGGACCGAAAAAAATACATCCATTCGATTTTAAAGGTGATAAAAATGACAGTTTAGGGCAAATCTAATGTTCTCTATACATAATAATTATGAAGTAGGTGTATAGTTTTATCTCATTAAGGCGGTTTACGTGACTTTTATGACGTCGAAATATGAGTCATTTTGTTACAATTCAACCGCCTTCGTGAGATGGTTGTTCTATTCATGGTTGCACCCAGTGAACTGGAAAATATGACTCACGCACTTTTTTCAACCGGATCGAAAGACCAAACATAATAATGTAGAACGTGCTTAAGGGCTTTCGCATCAGGTAGCAATACCTACCTTATTATGCATTGTTAAAGTGGTGATTCAAATGCCAGGAGGAAATTACTGATTAGATAATCTGAACTAAGGTTAAGAAAGTAGATTCGTATCAGTTTACGAAAATACTTTGACTGTTAGAAGGCTACAATTATATTATAAGTAAGTGCTATAAGCTTAGGAAAAAGCCAGTGTTTTTTTTTGAAGTAAATCATTAAATTTTTCACATATGACTGCAATATTTTTTTCTTAGCACATCGACGTCACGATTAAGCTCAATTGAAACAACGCCAGGTTATGTAGTACTAAAATTAAAGACAAATTTAAAAGTAATAATTCGTCTGGTTTATATGCCAAACGTGAAACTCCACTTAACTATGTGAAAGGGGCTCAGAAATCATTTTACGCCACACGTATTGCCGCGGGCGAAAACTGATTATTAAAACATAAATTCTTCGAAATTAAGTGAATTGTATGGTGGCCATTGTTACCTGGTGGGTCTGTAATAGTTTCTGTTACCTTGTAGCAATACATCTAATTAAATAATTCATATTATCATCTTATCTCCGAAGTAATGTAGCAAAAGTTTTTGTTCGTTCAATTACTCCGTATGACAAATATGTCAACACAAATACTCAGGAATTTTATAGTTCCTAGCATTTTAATTTCCACAAAACATCGCGCAGTTCTTGAAATTTGTTTGTCAATTAATTGGCGCATAATGGTGTTTATAATTGTTTTAGATGTAAAAATATTTATTATAGATATTTAATTGAGAGATATTTCATAATTTGCACCTGTCTCGGCTATTATCGGCATTTCGCGTGAAGTGCCTAATAGAGACGCGCGCGCCGCCCTCCGCCCGCCCTGCGCATGCGCCGGTGATGCTACGCGACAACGCGACCTCGTCGCCTGCGACATTTACAATTCATTGAAAAAAACTTACGCCTAACTATCGACTCAATTAAACGATGCAGCTGTCGGAATCCAAGAATCCAATACACAAAAACATATTACTCGTAATAAATTACAAAATAATAACAAAAACTTAACGAAAACCCATTAGGACTGCTGAATCTGACGCGAGGCTTGTTAACGGATAATTTGGGAGACGGGGCCGGACCTCCGTCATAGACAAAACAAACAGCTGCCCCGGCAATTTGTGCATTTCTCTAAATGGCCGAGCACAAATTACACCTTATTATAAGCTTGTTTGCTTTACGACGGTACCCCTACAATTATATTTTTTTCGTGATCGATAATGTGGGTGCGAGCAGTGAAGAAATTACACAGTCGTCGCGATCTCGGCGCCTCCGCCCTTCCTGCGAGCGAAGCCGCGACCCACCACGAGGCTCAGCCGCGCCCGCGCTCATTACCTCGCGGCCTGCGCTCATCCGCTCGAGCACCGGAACATTACACGTAATAGTTACAACTGTCTATGTTCTCACAATCAGCCGCAGATTGACTTGTTAGATATTAATAATATTTTTGGATACGTAATTGTTTCACGGTAAAGAGCGGAGGCCGACCACCAGAGCCGCGCGCCGCCAAAAGAAAGTTCGATCAATAATGAGCATCACGTCCGTTCGAATTCTGGCGGAATTAAAAATGAAAATATTCCGTAATTAATGGCGTGTAATTAGCGTTCGAGGACCGCATCGCGTCGACGACCACTCTCTTATTAAAGTGACCGGTAAAAACTAGACGCTGTTTGCAAACGAATAGCTGTCGTGCGCGATGGCTGTCGCGGCGCGCCTGCGCTCTGTCCCGGTTTTTGCCGCGCGGTAATTAGCTGGGTTCATCTGTGCTCCTGTCATCTCCTACACGTTTTTTTGGCGCGGCCGCCGGCGCAGACCACCGCGCCGCTAACATTCCGATAATTTACCGCTTTATCCAGCGGTTGGTGAATCTCGTTAGCTTAGCTGGCCACGGCCGCGCCCGTCTAGAGGTCACTCTTGTTTGTTTTGTACAACGATCCCGCGTGAGAGAGGCCGGGGGCGCGCCGGCGCCGACCCTGGGCCTGGCGCCAAGCCCGTCCAAATGGGTCAAAAATATTTCATGCATTTCTCGTATTGAGCACTAGTCTCGTAGAGAGTGCGTGCGCGCAGTAATTGAGTTATTCTATGAGGGACCATCGCATCGCGCTGGGAACTAGCAACATTGGAGAGTGTAACTTGATGCTTTTAGTTGTTGTTCAAACAGTGTTAAAAGCTGTTCTTTCAGTTCTTTATCTGGTTTGGTTCGCGGAGTGGGGCTGGGTTAGGCGAGCTAATTGGTTGCGCAAACAGTGGATTTGGGCGGTTCGTTTGTGCAAGCGGGGCAGGCGGCGTGTGTAGTCGGAGTTAACACCTGCTGGTGAGTGGCGGCCATGCCACAGCTTTATGTGTTAACTTGGGATCTGTACGAACAGCCATCTCAATTTTACCACCTGTGCTGTGGAACTGTAAATTGATTGGTATATAGGAAGGCTCAGCGGCAGTATGTACTTCGGTGTTTGTTTTTACACAGGTTTATCCCGTGTTCTCATGTATCTTCATTAGGCCTAATGGCATCAAGACTTTCCCAAAATATTTGAGTTTCATTCTCAACATTTGTTTTAATTTTTTGCGGTAAGAGAACCCTTTTTAAATACATAATTAAAATGAAATCAGCATTTAAAAACAATAATGCTCGTGTCGTCAGTGTAAGCTGGTGTAGGCTCACATGCAGCCGGTCGCGCGCTCACACAATAACAACCCGGCTAGATGTGCCGTCGGCGACACGTCCCATCTGTTCCACTGCATGTTCAGAGATAATACTTAACCCTCAATAATCGGCGTACAAACAAACATTGGTTAGAATAGAGTAGGTTATTTATTTTTTCTCAAAACCGAAATATGACAAATGGGCGAGTCGGCTCTCGGCCGGGCCGCCGGCGGCCGGCGCGCATCGCTCGCGTGTCGTCGCGCGGACCTCCCGCCATTTTAAAAACAAACACACAACACAAAAACTCGTTATTTATTCTTGTGTTATTCGTCGGGAAGGGCGCGCCCGAATTCGCTTGAAAAAATCATAAGTTATAATTAAAAACGTCTGCTCACTCTCGAGTCCCGGGTACTAGCGCAACATGAGCGCAACGCTCGCCCGTCAGAACTCGGAGCCCATCGTTAGGGACTCACATAGCTCACAGTTAATTCGTGAACGTGAATTACGCCAGTAATTGACGTGTACCGCCGACTTTTACGAGATAAAAGTCTAATCACATCTCGGATCTACGTCCAGAAATCATATCTAACAAACGAGCGTAAGCTCATTCCGTCGCTTGTTTTAACAGAAATACCGATTAATTGATTCGATCTGTGTCGTAATTAAAATGGGTGATTAGGTTGCGCGGGGAGCGGCGCCGGCGCCTCAAAGCGTCGCCGGCAACATTCCTTTTGTTTTACCACGGGTCGTTTGTCGCCTGCGCGGCGCTGCGCCTGCGCACCCGCGCGGGCGCCGACCGCCTGCGGCGCGCCGGCCGCCCGCCGCGCGCCCCGCCCCCTCCACGCACCACTAATAATCAGATTATGACAGTCGCCGTGTTCCGAGCTCTCCTCGCCACTCGTCACTCCTCCAGCCCTCGCCACGACCTGACGTTAGAACTCTCCTAACTGCTTGAGCCTCGACGTGCCAGATTGAAAGATATCGCGACTGCTAGCGCTGCAACGGAGCTGACATAATGCTCTTTGTTTTAGACTCGACAGCTGCGGGAGGTTACTGAATGACGGTGAGATATTAATGAAGGTCCGATCAGTTAGCTCGAAAATTAGTTAAACCTTTGCCCCTACCTGCAGGTTCTGTTGACATATATTCTGCTTATTAATTAAGCTCACATCTCTGTTCTGCGTGTGCCCTGTTTGTGGCTTCTGACAAATTTCATGGCTAGTAGATATTAACATGGCTATACCTAGATGTAACATCATCAACGCCATCTGCTAAGACCTTTTCCCCAAAAAAGGCAGTCGTAAGACTGTTCTAAATCAACAATCATTTATTAACAGCCAAACAAAAACTATAATTTGAACCAACTTAGTAATTTTGTTAGAGTGACCAGGTGTCGATTAAAAGTTCCTAAACGTCAAAACGATAACAGTTCTAAAGTGAAATGCAATTACGGTAAACATTAGAACCCTTTAAGTCATAGAACGACTTGTTTGTACAATTGTAAGTTGATAGAAAACGTTTACAGTAATGAAGGCTTAGAATAGATGAACCCTTTAGACAAAATTGTCGCTGTAAAAACGTACTGTCATTGTATGTAATGGGTAATTCCGGATAGAAGGACCAGGAATCTGAAGCACGCGCCGAAGAGTCGCGCCGCCTTCCAGCGATCATATCGCAATATCTCCTGGGAACAACCACACACCATTCCTGACATTTTAAAAACGAGATATCCATCGTCGGCATCAGGTGTGTGTTCGTGGCAAGTTTTCCTGTTGAACCATCGTTGTATCTCGCGCATTGAGAGAGATCCATCATCGTCCCCTGGGCCTAAAGTTGAGCGATCAACAAAATGGCACAGTCATCGCCGGCTCCCGCGCCTTCTTGTCCGCCACGACCTAAAACAATCGACGATCGAGGTAAAAAACAAACACGAAAACGATAATTCGAATTTAGAATATAAAAAATATGCGTCCGGGCATCACCGGCACCGGGCATCATCGTGGATCGTGGAGGCGCATGCGTCGTTTTTTGCCGGACGACAGACAGCGGCTCTGATGATAATTTCTCATTAGGTTATAACATTTTTGTCGGTTGAAACGTCGTAAATTCCACGAATAATTTAGGGAAGAAAGTGGTCGTGTTGAAGATGTTTTGTTTTTATGGCGCCAACGAGCAGCTCGGGTTAGATCGGTATCTCTCGATACAAGCGTTTAACCCATGTTACTCGGAACTCGGGAATTATTCTCACGGAGTCGGCCTGGCTTCGCTACCCAACAAATTGTAATGTGAGCGAATGAGACAACTCGCATTCTTGTAGATGACTTCTTTGATGCAGAAAAAAGTAATCATGTGTTCCGATACGCCATTACTTTTTTGTGGGTTTATTGAGCATGTTCTTTTGATCTAAAACAAACAGTTGTTTTCGTCTCCTTGATCTGATACAAGGGTTGTTTGTTCTTACTATCAATAGACACCGGGTTACGTTGTTAGAGATGACATCTGACATTGGAGGACATGAAAGCATTCAGTGTGTTACGTGCTTGGTGCTACGTGTCCATAATGCGCCTCCCAGAACCCGTGGTGATTATGGCCGGACAGTTGTTGAGGGTGCGTCGTTTATCATAACTGGGTCGTAAAAACATGGGCACGTACAATGGTAGCGGTCAGAAAAAAATGTGATGTAAATGAATTTGTTAAATTTCACGCAAGATTTGTCGTTAACGAGCCGTGTGATCTGTTTATTAGAATGTTTGATTTGTGTTTGATTACAGTAATGCGTGTTTGTGAGCTATTGGTCGGGCAGATATTTCAATGCGTGTCCAACGCATTCATTGAAGAATTCGTAATTTATGTATCTCAGAATCTCTCATTTAGCAATTAAATCTTAAGGATAAGGAGCTATCTAGGCTCCTTTTGTATAGAAAGCTAGTCTCTAAATGCTGTACCGTGCTGCAATGACGTGCGACGTTGTGAAATTCCCGAGACTGGGAATGAGAGGACAGAGGACGGCGGAGGCCGGGCGGGAGGGATGCTCGCCACCCGCGCACTCGTGCGCCGATAGCATCGCGCGCCGCCCGGCCGCGCCCGCGCATCGCGACATCACGCGCCGATGTGTATCGCGCACGGCGACCGCTACCGAAACCTCAGATAAGCGCAATGGGCGACTCTGGGTGCAGACGAACGCACGATTTTCGAATAAATGTGTCGCTCCGGCGTCTAAGTGCACGCTGTGAGAACATGACTGATTTGGACACGAATGTTGACGAGAATACGTAATGGCGTCGAGATGCTCACAGATAGTTTTGTAAGAACCATAAAACTAGAATGCTCGTTACGTCATCTTCCCTAATAACAGCACGATCATGGAAATGAGTAACTGCATCTCCGAAATCTGGTCCTCGTGGCTTAATTCCTTCTGCTACAAACCTTCTATTACGAACCAGTCACATTACAATCCTGAATATCTATCTAACTGCAGCATCATTGATATCAATCATAGAGTTCGCAGAAAAATGCCAATGCATGATACCGTACCTACATGAGAATTGAAAGATGCGATGCAATTAAAGACAAGCGAGATTAAAGTCCGCACATATTAGTTGAGACGTGACGATGAGGCGACATCAAAACACATTTCTGTGAAATATGTAACAAGGGTTCAATGTCAATAGTGTGCTGGGGGGACTGATGTCGCAACGCCCACTAATTGCGTTGATGACGCGGCCGCGGCGCGTTTGATCCCGACACATTACGCCAGCCTTGGCGCGATTCCCGGTACCTACATGGGCTAAATGTCATGTGGATCTTGTGGGAGCGATTAGCGACATTGACGCAAAAGGACCTATCGTGCGACATTAGACTTGACTTGTTGCAGCGGACCAAGTATGGAACCGGAGCGGGCGTAATGATGGTCCTGCTTCTCGATATAGCAAGCTGCGCGTATTTTTAAGATAATCTATGCATGATTAAATACATTGAGTTGAGAGACAGTATTTCTTTAGAAGGTACAGTTATGACAATAACGAAAACTCTTTGCCACGATTTTGGTCGATCATTAATCAAAACGAAATAATAGCACGGGGTGACGTCACGCTCAATCAAGAGCGTCTAGAAGATAATGGCGTAGATTCGCGAACAGTTATAAAAATAATGGCTTGGACTAATACGCGAGCCGTTCCCTGCTTGTACCATCCATACAGAATTAATATCAATTAACACACGCGGGCTTAATTGTGAATCGGGCAGCTCGCGTGCGGCGGTGCCTTTGTCGGCGCTAGTGATCCGCTCCCCCCCTCCCCCACTCTGCGCCTCTGTGCGTGTGCGCAGCTTTAATTCGCAGCCTAACCCTTTCGCTTCTTCGAAAATCCTAAAATACTGGCGCCATTCTGTGTGATTTCCGTTAAAGGATAATGAACTCTATTACTAGTAAGTACGGTTGTGATTATGGATTGTGGTGGTGCTAGGGAGCGCGGCACCACGGTCGACGGGCGCAGATCCTGTGCTTGATTGATCGGTGCTCGTTTGACTGCTACTACCGTGTTCGCTTATTGTACTTGTGGTTAATGGCTCTTGTTATTCTTGTTAACTACTGCAAATTAGTTGCAACGCATAGGGGCTTGATGTGTGATCCAAGAACCATTAAACCGGACAACTAATGTAGCAGCCTATAGGATATTTACTTTCAGTAATCAATGTGCAAAGAGGTCTCTTTGGTAAGCGGCTTTCTTCTGAACGCAGTGAATACAGTAATATATTTCAATAATTGACATCCAGTATCTTCGCTAAACGGCAACCGAAGCAAATTAACAACACAAACTGATGGTAGTTTTACGAGCTTTCATGGCAGGGGTTTGTTACAACAAGAACAAATAAAAAAATATGACAAATATTAAAATTCAACGGCTACTATCAACAGATCGCTATTATCTTAGATAAAATCACCGCGTTTGTGGCGATCATCAATTCTTTGCTTATATCACAACTTTGACAGGATTATAATTAGAAACTGTCTGTTCTTTTGGGTTGTCCTTTTTAATGTCGCTAGTCGGGTCCCATACTGCGCTCGCATTTCATTAACTCAAAATGTTAAAAAATTGGGAGTTCTCATAAAACGGTGTGATTTATGCCGGCTCGGGAGCTAACGAGCGATCGCCACTGGACTGGGGGCGCACACCACGACCCACGCGACTCCAAAGGAACTTGAATTGCATTCCGCGTACATAAGGACCAGTTTTGAAACAGATCCGCCGACTCGGCACAAGAATTGTTGATCGGACAATTAAGCCCCACGTGTAATGCAATTTAATGATTCTCATTAGTACTTAAATTGGTTTTGTTTCAGTTTGATGACTAGCTCACTTTGTTATACGAATCTGAATTAGCACTCGATTTTGGTAAGGAAAAAAGCTTTGGACAGTAACGACTCGTTCATCAATGCCACGTACCGTCGTCGAAGTTATTCATACAGTTTTTTGGGTCGGTATTATATCTCTAATTAATTTTTAATTGTCGGCGAATTCTTTAATCGTTTATTCGGCATGAATTACCGAACTGTGCATTGGCGAAACGTAATCTTAACGATCTGTTGTGTTGAGTTCGGCGTCAGGCTCATAATAGGCTCTAGATGCGGCGGTAGATAAGCTTTGTGCGGGACTTGTGCATGCGCGCGCGGCGGTCCACCGCGTTGTCGCTCGTCGGGCCCCGGCTCTCTGGTACCCACTGTCAACTAAATTACTGCGCGTTTGTCGGTCCTTCCATTCGCAATTTACGAGCAACAAGCTTTGTGCCACGCGTGAATGCCGCGGCGCCGGCGCCCAAAAAGGTGCTGAATTAATTCCGTACTTTCACCGCAACGACATCCATATTCATTTGAAATTTGAGCTTTTTTACGTAAGCCTCATACTACGAGGTGTTTATACAACGATCGTGTTCAAATGTGGTGTTCGTAAGTTCTATTTTATTAATTTATGCTAAAAAAAAACATGGATTTCTTTTAAGAGTTCGATTAATACCACTGTAAATTATATGGCCTGTCAAGTTTTGGAATTTGAGACCGACAATCTGTAGCAAGATTTTATGTTTACATACCAAATACATTTATTTTTCTATGTGTAGTTATTTACGACATTGTTACTTATGATTTTGTAAACCCAAGATTAAAATAAAACCGCCAGATATCAAGTGGGTACTATTAAAGTATTGAAGCTTACATGACTTTGTTTGATAAAGTTCCAAAGCAGTTTTGCAGAAAATTGATACTGCATCATTATCAATGTATAAATAAACACACTGAGATAAAACAGCCAGCGAATTCACTTACTTATGCGGTAATAAAACCAATCGTCGACTGGCGTAAGATCGGATATTAATTGAGGCGGTACCCTTTACAGATACGTTTACAATCTGCGAACGGAGCACTAAAGCGAACTGGGTGCAATTGAAACTATGTTGGACGGCAACTCATTGGCTAAAAGGGTGCCGATGAGGTGATTAAACATTTCCAATTTCCGCAAGAGCGGCGCGCTCGTTCTGGGCGGCTGTAAATTTGGCGACGAAATGCACATAAACACGGTGAGATGCGCATAAACATGTCGCGCAGGTGCGCCTGCGCCGCGGGCGTGCTTTGTGCGCACCGCCCCGCCCCGCCGCCTACACGCGCCGCGCACTGTGCGGATCCTAGCACCAATTGAAATATTGCTAGCTCAACCATTACTACACAACATACCAAATAATACGAATCATGATCAAGCACTTGGCGCAATAATTGATGATGTAAGCTTCCTTGCATTGTGCGCAAACTGATTCATTCAACTTCATTATTTCTGCTACAAATGTCAAGATTGTATAATTTTCAAATTAGATATTGATTTAACACGAAATCGATAACAGTTATACGGCAAGCAGTCAAGGAAGCTAATCAATTTTGTTATAAAACAAGGGTAGTTGAGCAAGGTAGCCGGTGCAATATTTTTTTGCCGCCACCTGCAGTCGCCGGCAAAAACTAGTCAATAAAATAAATCTTTTTTTGAAAGCGATCGATATGATTGAAGGTGCTGTCGCTGATTTTAAACAAAGGACGACAGATAGAGGTAGCCATCAATATGCTAATACGTCGTTACATCTCCCGAGATGATTCCGAGGCTTTTTTGTGGTCGTGCCCAAATTGGTTTATTTGTTTTGTTATCAATGTATTTCTTTATAAGTGTAGTTTGTTTGGTTTGCGGAGGGCGAGCTCTTGTAGCATATGGGAGTGGCGGGAATATGTTTTTTGTGATGACATTGAAAATATTTGTGAATTTGAGAGCAAACAACAGAGTTCTGAATATGTCGACAGGATACTTTCCGGTCTGAATCTATTGTGCGTTAGCTGCTACATCCTGACCGCCCCTAATGTGTTATCGTTGTGCGTTATTGCTGATTCATGAAGTTTGGTTCTGTCTCAACTGCCCACTTAAGTGGGATAACAATGAGCGTGCGGTGCGCATGCGCGTGGCCATCAATTGGTTACGCAAGAGTGTCGACTAGAGTCGTGTATGTTCGAACACACACACCGCTCATTACGACGATGCTCGATTGCGTCGTACGACTCGCACGCTGCCGTTTACGCGTTTATAATCACGCAGTAAAAGGTTTTTAGCAGTCGTAGTACCTACATTATCTGAGCGCACGTCAACCGCCTATCGCGATAACGAACCATTAAGATAATTTACATATAATTATGTAAGAACGTGAATTACATTTACAGGTTTCAAAAATATTACGCACAGACATTTAAAAAAATAGAGTCTAGATCGTTTTATTCATTCTCAGAAGATTATGTTGTAAAAAACAACCTTGTGCACTAAGCAGTTGACCATTTAACTATAATTTAGTTGCAGATTGTAGATAATCGTGTTTTGATGATTTAGGAGCAGGATAAAGAACGCTAAATACAAATATTTGTGTACATATGTAGAGGGCGAGCGCGTCGGAGCTCGGAGCGAGATTCACACGGACCGCTCTCACAGTCAGAGTGAACAATTTGACACTTCCAGGTGTATGATTTTTTATGTGTCCAGACAATGGCGGAGGTGTTTACCCAGGCCCACATCTGGGCACACGAAAAAACCGGCCGGACTTCTCATAAGAGCGTTAATAAGCGCGGGTTAGGCGCTGGATACACAACACAAGTATTGTACACTCCACGGTTGTTTATCATTCGAGTTACTCCGAAGTGAAGCGCAGATGTCTCGAACAACGTGTCTTCTGTGCGTTAACGACTGTCTACCACAACTTAACATTGAACTTGACGATAAAAAGCTAATGAAATTAGCAGTTAAGATAACTAGCAGACGAGAAGGGTAGGTTAGTATCGCTGTCGACGACGTAAAACAGTGCTCAGTGACATTAAAGTTTACACACATCTGTCAGCTGACGTGTGAGCTAGTAAACTTATCTTCAAGAACGTTCAGTTATATGGTATGATAGGTCGTTACATTAGTTACGTGGTGGCCCGTCACAGCAGCGTGTGAGCCGCGCGAAACAATCCGCAACGAATCGGCCGCCTCCAACGTTTCGAGTGCGGATGCTAGGGCGGATATGACAGTTTCTTTGGCCGCTGTTAGCGCCTCCGTGCGGCAATTGGCAAGTTGTTACCGATTTACGACCCACTCTTAAGTTTATTCAACGCGATTCTGGTGGTCCCATTGTGTTCCCTAAGTCCCTTCCCACCGCCGCTGTAACCGCGGCTTAGCGCTCTCGAGAGGCCTTTTATGGTTGCCCCGTTTTTATAGTATCTTTATTTCATTTGCATTCTCGTTTAAACTGTATCGTAAACAAAATTCCATAACATAAAACACTTAAAATAAAAGGCACGTCAGGAATCCTGATTTAATTCGTCATCACGGCTATCAAACGTTAAATGGTCCGGAACCCGCTATAGTAGCTTGTATCGCTTAGTTGTGGAAATTACGATTTAGATAGTGCGTTCAGGCGGCAAATTTTTCATGATATTTTGCGCGTGGATCGTCACCTCTTTGTCGGCGTGCGGAGCTTTCAAACGGCTCGATAAGTGGACGGCGGCTGATAAGACGCATCTTACGAACGAACGGTAGCCGAGTGAAGGGATTTGTCAACGTACGGTCAACACGCGACGTCGATACCCAACAATATTGTGAGCACATATTTGTGTTTGGTCTTTCTTGTCTCTTGTCTCGCCATGTTTGACGACATAAGGACTGATGTAAACATGGGACGAATGGTTTACACATGACCTGCCGTAGCAACAGTTGTTTGAAAAATAACAGCTAATCTATCGAGTTAAACATTTTTTAATGACAATAATAATTCACGTCTGTTAACGAAAGTAATAAATTAGCGAACATTGTTGCCTATTAATCAAGTGGTAAGAATGTAATCGTGGAGGAGATCTTAATACCGCGTGATGAGCGAGCGCATCAGAACTGGATGATTTACAGATATTTCATGTGGCGGTGACGTTTGGACGCGGTGTGGGCAGATGCGTTGGTGGACGAACCACTTACAATATCCGATACACATTATATGTAAAATTTACGTTGTTTCAAACTTATTATAACTATAATATCAAACATGTTTATATTTCAATGGGTAGATCGTTTCTTAAAGCGGAAACGGCCATTAAATACCGTTTAGTGTCCATGAAGTTTGCTTTTTCAATGTTAATCATTGAAAAATAAAAATAACATTATACCCGGAAGACATAACATAACAATTACATAAATGTAAGGAAATATTTAAATTACACTTAAAAAAAAAGCCTTGTTTTTGTTTTATAGCGATTTTCACTTCGGAAACTACTTAGCACTTTTCCTTACAATAAGTAATTTATTTATTCGCTGATTTTTCCTAACTACTTAATCGAATCTCTATTGTTGCAGTTTTCAATATTATTACTATATTTCCATACATTCTTTAGTAAGATCTCGGTTTTATAGAAGACTAGCTGTCCCACGCGGCTTCGCTCCCGTCAACTGGCTAGTACTATTACCTACCCATCTACCCTACCTACCATACCTTGCTGACACTACATACATGTTTGTTGCATAACTTTAACCGCTTACGCATCGCACGCAAAGGAAGCCCTCAAAAAGGAATATTTTTATTCCCGTTTTTGTAACATTTTTCATTTATGCTCCGCTTCTATTGGTTGTAGCGTGATGTTATATAACCTATAACCTTCCTCGATAAATGGACTATCCAACACAAAAAGAATCTCCTGAGATTAGCGCGTTCAAACAAATAAACAATCTCTTTAGCTTTATAATATTAGTATAGATTTCAATCAATATCCCTTACAAAGCGGTCGTCCTGTCTGTCTGTCGGTACTAGGGCGCTATTCACGTAAGGCGGTAGCGGCGATCGTAAACTTTAAATGGAGGCTAATTTATTTTGTTGTTAATTGAGCTTCTGTCGGCGCGTTATCTGCGGCTGCATTAGTGGCCGGCGGCGCGGGCGCAGCCTCCGAGACCCTGATAACAGCGCTGTTATGACTGATGGCGGGCCTATGTGATACGCGAATAAAGCCTTATTTGTTTTGTGTCTGGATCGTAATGGACGGTAACATTTTCGTTAGTGGTGTAATGTAAAAAGTTAAAAAAAGTGTACACTAATGATTTTTTGCCTTTTATGGGTGGTGTTGCTTTTACGAGTAGCAATGGAAGTATGTCAGCAACTTAAACTGTTCTTTTTGAGGACATCAAAGTTTAATCAACTGATAGCGATTGTATCACAAATATCCATAGGCAGCTAGGGGAGCACTGTTTAAACTTACATAAAATCAAGCTAGGCTGGTACGCTGAACATTAAAATGTTTCTATTGTTACACTGTAATGCAACTAAAAAGCCTCACTCTCCCAACTTAATTTACACTTCCCTCCAAATTAACCAGTTATTATTCCGAACACATCTGTCAAGATTAGCCACCGCCGCGGTAGGCAATAGTTCCACCATGGACATAATTACATCAAGGTATAAATCGAAGGACCCACGGCGATCTCCGATAAAGATGGCGCCACGAGTATCAGGCTTTATGACACTCTTTATGGTCGAAACAAACGGGTGCCAAAAGCCCTCGTTGGTAACACATTTACCCCTATCACATTTTTATAAACCTGATAAGGCTTGGAATGCGTATGAGTGCTACCGGTGACCGTCACACATTGACTTTAGTTTTTTATCACCTTTTCAATGAGTTGATGAAATTTTTTAAAGGTAAACTAGAAAATGTGTCGCTTTTCAATAATTAATTTGTCTAGTCTGTTTAATTGGTTATTACGAAAACTTTAATTACGCTACCGAAGTGACATATTGGATGGCTTAGCTATTGGCTTAACATATGATTGTGACAGAGAGATCTAACAGTTAGGTCCAGTTTTTTTATCGGTAGTTAACTCAAACTATGATTATATATGCTAACGGTGGGGTTCAAAATTTCGGTAAAACTCGTTTATTCATCGATTATCAGTCTAACAAATGGTCAATTAATTAATTCTTATACTTATTTGACCATTTGTGATGTCAACAATTGACGAATAAAGGCGTTTATCGAAATTTGAAACCATTGGTTACAATATTTATCTATTGGTCGAGACGAGGACACACACGGGTGAAAACTTCGCTTGGCCATTATTGTAGAAATGTCTCAGAGCTGCAATGTCTTTAACTTATGGTTACTTACAATCAATAGATAAACTGGTGAATGTGGGTGTATTAGACATTAGTACGAAAGATAATGAAATAGCCATGTATTTTACTACTGTCGTGGTTTGTTTGTACTCACCACCCCAACTAACGATGTTCGTTCGAAATTGTATTCTTATAGACCGCTATTTATTACAATTTAAACTCCAAACATAATAATGTGAGATAGTAGTCAAGCGCGAGCCGATCTACAAGAAATTATGATTTAATTTTACTGATATATATGATTTACACATAATAACAACTTTATATTATGCTATCATGATTGAACACCCTTAAAGCAATAGCCAAATCTTCGACTTTGGAAAAACCAAAGACACTCAATCATACACATATTTCTAATTCTTATTTCTTCTTTCCAGACGCATGTTCCCCTCCCTCCGCATCTCTCTTGGCGGCCTGGACCCTCGCGAGGAGTACTGCGTCCTTCTGGAAATGGCGTTGGTAGGACGGAGGCGCTGGCGTTGGGCAGGTGGCGCCTGGGCGGCTGCAGGAGGCGCGGAGCCCCAGTCCCCGAGGCGACTGATGCTGCACCCTGACTCCCCGGCACCTGGGCATCACTGGACAGCTAACCCTGTGTCGTTCAGCAAATTGAAGCTGACGAATAATACTATGGATGCGCAGGGACATGTAAGTGTTTGCTTTATTTACGTTTATTTACATAGTAATTTCCCTAGTCGTTGCTTTAACAGTATATTGTTAGCGAAGTCTATATTAAACAGTGGACGTCTTTTTCCTGAAATAATAAAGCTATCTAATCTTAATGCTGGCTGGGTAACTGGGCTGATATTAGAGGATGTTTATTTCAATTTAGACTTTAAGATTCCGAGATTTCTGTGAACAAATAAGTAATTTAAAAAGTATATTGTAAGATTGTTATATTTTTGTCGGATGTAGATGTTTCTTAGTAAGTAGTACCTCTTTACTCTGCCTTTGTATTTTCTCAAACTGCATTTTATAACGCAAGACTATCACCAGCAATTATGAAGTTTTGTAAAGTAAATCCAACAGCATAAATGGGTATGAACAAGACTGCGCCCACAACTCCGTCATATGAGGTTTACTGCCCATAACAAAAACAGTTTATTAGATATTAATCCTCTCTAATCGTGGGAAATCGATGCTAGACTGATCAATTATGTATTGTCTTACGAAAGAACATGACTTTCCTACGTAATTGCTTTGCAAAAGTGCTTCGCAGATGTCGGTAATTTGTCAAAGAAACCGCGGTAAATATTGCAATGTTCGTGTACCTGCAATATAATTCAAATCGGTTGGTTCACTGCTTCAACGGAGCGGTAAAGTAAACGCATTATATTGTGGAGCAATACCTACGACTTGTGAAATATTCATGTTCCTCGTAAACTATATATTGTACAAGTAATAGTCATCAATTGCGAAGTTAGCGTGGTATTCTTCGCTATGAGATTTTTTATCTTGACTTCATTCGGAACGTTCCTTCATTGTGTGTGGTTTCAAAATAATAGGAGAACTTTTACACTGGAAACCGTTTGACCATCGTAAATATAAGAACCGTGTAGTACCGTTGACATCACGTAGCAGAGTTCGCAGCATAGACCCCGCGTAACACCGTAAACGTCGCGTAGCAGCGTAGTAACCGCGTAGCTGCGTAGCGTCCGCCTAGAAACGTCCTAGACGCTGCAGACGTCGCGGATATGAAACACTTAAAATACATGCGGCCTAATTTGAATAAAGAACGTGCTAATCAGTATTTAAACTAACTACTAAAAAATATTAAATAAGGTAAATAAGGCTGATAGTTTGTAAAAATCAACACCCAATGCTTAGGCTTCGCTATAGGCCATTTTTTCCTTAATGTTACACATTAAAAAACCTCCCTTCGTGAGAAATTCATAGCTATTACCAGTTATCTATTTTTACTTAAACAGGCACACTGGCCTAAAACGTTTACCAATTTTGTTACCCAAAATAGCACATTTTTGACATGGCTTAAACCGATAACAAATGATGGCTACAATGTGACACAGACTGCAATTTGTCAGTAGCACCGTGACACGCCGTTATTGAGATATGACGTCACGAGACACTAGTCGCCCCTAAAGATAAGGGAAGCGATGATTTGCAACATTGGCATCCAGGAATGTATGGCATAATTACTCAAAGATAGTATTGTTTTGAAATATTTTTGTATCATTAGCAGATATGCATGTGGTTAGCCCCTACTTATATCCAACCTCATTTTATGAGGGTAGATAAGTTTTGACGCTGGCAAAAGATGATTTTAATTTCTTTATCATTATTCATTTATTCATCTCGTGTTATATCAATAAAATTATAAAAAAATAATGTTATAATGATCACGGCCACCTCAAAGAAAATCTATTTCACGAAGCAATTGAAAGCATTAATTGAAAGTCCATAAACAAAAAATTGTTGAAACTAATAAAAGAATGACGCAAACGGCAAACATTGGTTCTATTGTAACAAAAAGTTTCAATATCGGTACAGTTAGTACACAGCCTTCGTCGAACATTCCCGCCGCGCTCGTGACTCTGCCTCATATATCGCCTTTTTAAAAGGAAACGCCTCTCGCGCAACCACGCCAACCACTTCCCATAAAAAGCTCAATAAAAACTGAATTCAACCTTATGTTTGTTGCTATAAGATTCGAATGCAAACAACCCGTTTTGCGATGACGTAAAAAAGATAGTTCTTCGCGATTTCTCGTTCGAATTTCGATCTTAAGATGGTGGTGTAAAGCTGAGTGTAGAATATCGAGTGTTAGTTCATACGCACCGCGGGGGCCCGCGCACAAAGACGTCTATAAGCATTTCGTCACTTGAACAAATACGCTGAAAGGCATTGTATGATGTCTTTGTAGCGGCAACTAACTGTATTCTTTTATCCGGGCGGTGTGTTTAGACAGAGCGGTTGACGCCTCGATTAATGACGACTGTGATGCTTTACCCTAGGTTCTACAATTTTATACAATGTTTACGCTGGCTGTTTGTAGAAACTGCCTCGGGGTGACAGTTTACGACTGCTCTTGATGCTTGTTTGACTGTTTAAGTTATACAACCGTAATTCCAGAGCGATAAGATTTTTTACAATGTTTACAAAGATGTTCAGAAATGAACTAGTTTTTCAGCTAAAAAACGTAATGGGAATATACGAATCACAAAAAAGCGAAAACCTTTGATAAAACATTAATTTCTATTAACCTGACCTACCTACATAAAGGTTGGTTGTCTATCAAAACAAACATCGTTCATGGCTATCAGTCACAAAGCATCATAACACACATTATTATGACGGGTAGGACAGCAAAAACTGTAGGCGGGTACGCATCAGTGCGCGCGTACGCTTGGCTAGGGAACCCGGGACCCGGGAGGCTCCTGGGAGAGCGACGCGGCATCTTTGTGCACCTATCCTAACAATACACCAGCTACCGAGAGAAGGAGCGAATCAATTCGCTTGGAAGATATCCCCGTGTACTGTGCACTTGAGGACTTACCACATGCGATAAAAGAACCCACCATTATACATTGTGTCCACACCCTTTGTTGGCAATTTTTTAGCGAAAACTTCAGAAGCTCGCCGTGTGAAAGAGTACGCGCTCACAACGGATTATCATTCAAAAAGTACATTAAAGTGAAGGGATTAGATGCCTAGCTATTTGTAAACGAGCTAATTACGAAACTCGTTAAAGGCTAGGGATTATATAGAGATTATTCTCACGCAATCAGGAGTAGTTTCATATTGATTCTTAGAAACAGAACCAGACGTTGAAAATTGGGGGTAATAATGTGATTAAATTGGTAGATATTTTATGGCCGCATTAAAGTCAAGATTCGTAGATATCGCGTTAGACGGCTATTTCTCATGTAAGATCGAATGATATATAAGATAATATAAAGCGGCTGATAACGGGCTTGATGTAGCGTTAGGAAACGCATAGGGAAATCATTGAACCAAAATTAATATTGTTGGATTGATCTTTTGAAAAAACGCTGTACCTACAAAGGCGGACTTAATGCTTTAAATATTTCCTACCATCTTAGGGTCGTTCAGAGGCAGTACTGTATGAATGTATGTAAAAGTTATAGGCACTGTATGTACTTACCTACATCATATCTTTATATGGATACTTCTATCGAGCCGTCGGTTGATAAAGGACTCGTAATTCACACAACAGACATCACTTTTTCATCTTTAAGATTATTGTTTATACAGCAAAAAAATTAATGGCAACAAAAGTTACAGCAAAAACTGGTGAATGTCAAGATTTTGTGACGCATTAAGTTTATCAGTACAAGCGATCGGGTTAGCGAAGCGGAAGGACGGGGTTTCCAACCCGTGCCTGCGGAAACCAACCCCTTATCTGAGGTGACAAACGATTTTGTCCTAATTAGTGATAGACACGTGTTTCTTAGAGATTGGAGATAAAAGATGTGTGTTGAGATTACATGTGTGTGATTGACTGAAAAATATTGATGGTCGGTGTAGGTAGTTAAGTCCTTTGCTTGGTTGAAGACATGCAAGTTGTTCAAAGAGACCATGCAGTCATTTAGTGAGATGGTCCATTTCTCGATTATTTCATGTTTTCTTTACTTATCTAAGTTTTTCTGTATCTTTCGCATAATGACAGACTTAAATACCTAGAATAAATTATTAATAATTGTCTGTTTCAGGCGATAGTGGCTCCTAGATAAATATGGTATAAAAAGACATGTGTTAAAAATTAGGCTTCAATAAAAAGCTTTTTACAAAAAATACTACCGACTTCCAAATAAAAAAAAAACTACAAAGTGAAAAATAACTTTATTTTTGGAAGACGGTATCTTTCATAGGTACCAATTTATTGCGTTATGGACACCGACTTCCAAAAAAAAATATGCTTCTATTTCAATTTCTGTGTTCGCCAAATTCATATAGTTAATATAACTTAATTATTTATATAATTCTAAATGCTCGTAAATAAAAAGTTTTTTAAAGAATTTGAAGTATAGGCAATACTAAATAAGTAACATAAACAATGCTTTCAATACACAGAATAATTTATCGTTCTCCAAAATGATATCTTACTTCGAATTCAGTAATTTATAGATAGTATTTATTTATCCACATTATTGCCCCCGGCATGATTTAAAATGTTTATTCGTGAATCAATAACGTTCCCCGCGCCGCCCATGGCACGTAATCACTGGCTAACTCCATCGAATCTCTGTCTATAACTGTGTGTGGTTTATAATACGCCATTTTGGATACAAACTGTATTTTATTAGAACTAGTTTTTATTTATGGCCAGTGTTATATGCTCGAAGGTGGTCTTATGGTTGTAGGTAAACACGAATTTTGTAGGCTACTTAAACTATCAATGACTTTTAAAATTGATACCAATAATCATGACTTGATTTATTAATAGTTACGTATGATCGAAGATGGTCTCAAGATTGTAGGATTCTGTAATTTTCTATTCAAACTCTGTATCATTTTCTCACCGAAATACTCGTAAATATTCCAATAAACTATACATATTTATATTAGTAAATAAAAATCTAATCATGCTAGCAAATTTGTATTCTTTTCGAAACTATAAATAACGTGGTCGGACATATTTGTTTACACTCTCGATAGTACAGCTCCTTCTCACAAACTTAGAAGAGTGTAAATCCTTACTAATATTATAAATGTGAATGTAAGTTTGTTTGTTACGCTTTCACGCAAAAACTACTGAACCGATCATCGTGAAACTTTGTACATATATTCTTGGAGGTATTAGAAGTAACACTACAGCACTTTTTAATAAATAAATAAATAATGGCTTCACTGCGAGCGAAGCCGCTGATAAAAGCTAGTGCTCTATAATTTTATCACTGTTAATCAACGCCCTATCAATTAACCCGATCACAATCCTCCTACGTACGTCGCAAAAAACCTCCGAACTTCAACAGACGACCAGACAATCTGAAGGCTGTATCAATTTGATTGAACACTCCTCGCATGATGGACGAGCTACCGAACGCGGCTAACTTTGTATTGTCTATCTGTCAATCTGCTCGCCATCACGCCACATTGGGACTTTGTGGGAATATTTCTTATATCATTTCTCGTCATATCACCTATCCATATTATTTAAAGCAGTTCCGGGACGGAGAATGGACAGCTAAAACTGTTGAAGGCAGAAACTTGAAAAGCATGTGTTTTTAAGGCAATGTTACATATGCAGTTTTAAGGGAGTGTAGAGAGTACTCTGCAATAGGATTTTTCGAACTCTGATGTATTCCGTGTAGGTATCATAGAGTTTATTGGTTCATGGATTGCAACTTTTTTAAATGGCTCATATTTGCAGTGGCATTTTATTTCCATTTATTGCTGAAAATCACGAATGTTGATAGAATAGGCTGATTTCTTGCAATTGTATAAGTGGTCGACTTGCTCTTTATTCTCTAAAAATATAACAGAGATACAACAATATGAGTTAAATAAAAATTAGCATTGTACTTTTACATCTGCCTACATTGTTACATCAACCAAACCAACTAACAATGTCTCTTAAAGGTAACAAACAAAACCGAAAACCGCAACTTTTTACCATCATTACACTTTTACTTGAATCATCTTTTAACAGTTAAGATTAACCTTTCAAAAAGACCAGAGACAATAGAGTGCAAACCCTTCTACGTTTGAAGTGGTTGCACGGCGCCCGCACATACCCATGCAGGTAGCGTTATTCGCGTCAAGTGGCAGATAAGGCACTTTACACAAGAGCGACCGACGACTGAACGACGCGACAGTCTTGTCGCCAGACATTGGCAGACCTTAGCATGTTTGTTCTAAGGGATGAAGATTAGATTTGATGTTTTAGCGAGTTGTACTCTAAGGAGTTTGTAAGGTTGGGACAGTTTTTTCATGGAGTTTTGAGAAAAATAACCAGCGACTGGTTTCCCTTGTGCGATTGGAATTTACAAACCATTTTCGAAAACTTATTTAAATTTTGATGAAAATCGAATGAAAATCAACTGCGCAGTAAAAGAAAATTTTAATTCTGAAATGAGTGCTTAAAAGCTGCTCAAGAAATAAAAGATGGTTACTTTTATAGCTCTTGGCTTTGAAGCAATAGTGTAACGCAATCGGCCTATAATTTTTATAGACAAAAACCTTCTTATTTTAGGCTGTAATAAAGACGCGGAACCCTGTGTGTGTTGGCTGGTGCACCTAACTCTGCTCCCTATATAACCCTTTGGAATGTCATTGTGGCATTTTAACGCATCAACTAATACCCGCCTTTTTTTCCAGATGGTCCTGACGTCCATGCACAAGTACCGTCCACGAGTGCTGGTTGTCCGAGCCCGAGATGCTGCCGCTCTTGCCTGGGGTGCGCCCCATGCTTCCTTCTCCTTCCCTGAGACGGAGTTCATTGCTGTCACTGCTTATCAGGTTTGTAAAAGATCTACCTTATTATGATTCATGTTTGGTACCTGAAAGCCTGTTTGAATTCAACACGGATTATTTTATACATAATGTAGTTCCATCATCAGCCTTTTAATGATCCCACTGCTGGGATACAGGCCCCCTCTCTATAACAGGGAATGGACCGTGATCCACCACGCGGGCCCAGTGCGGGTTGGTAGATGTCACATGTCTTCGAAGTCTTTGTTTGGGTCTTGGTTATAAGCCGGTTTCCTCACGCTGTTTTCCTTCACCGTTTGTATGTAGTGCCATTTATTAGAAACTATGAATGAAATGATGTAAATTCTAATTTATATTTCTACTAGCTTCAGCCCGCGGTATCGCCCGCGTGAGAAGTGTTTTATTTTCTCAACACAAAAATTATCCGATGCCCTGCCCAGGGACTCAAACTCTCTCAGTACCAAATATCATCTAAGTAAATTGGTTCAGCGGTTTAAGTGTAAAAATGCGTAACTTTCGCATTTATAATATTATTAGTATGGATAAACTATTTGGTGGTCTTGCATTAATAAAACATGGGCTTTGATTAAGGTTTTCAAAGATGCAGACATCAAAATTGTGTAAACAAATCATCCAAATTTTATTTAGCTATTCGTGATATATTTTTTGTCGTAGCGGTCGTAGCTCGTAGCAATCTACGAGCTAAAACCACCACGATCGAGCTGCGACAAAAACAAGTCTAGTTTACAATTAAACGGTACTATCACTAAGAAATCAAGGGAATACCTCATATGATACGATCGCACCTCTTAATTCCCAGAATTCGTACTACGATTCTACGAACCCTTGCATTCGCAGTTCGCACATACGGACTGACGTCGGCATTTTTTTTCGCTACACCAGGCGCCAAAGCTTTTACCAAAATCGAACATAAGTTGGTGCCAGTTACATCCACAAAAAATAAGATTGCGACGAGCGGGCATTGTGTATAAGGACTCTTAACGAAACAATACCGACTAATTTAGAGTTTTTGTTCGAGCGGCGCTTGTGAAGCATTGTGCGACGTTCGGTAAATCTCAAAAGTGTATCAGGTTCACTACAGTTACTTTCTGAAGAAGCTGAACAGTGAACTCAAGCGGTAAATACGGTACCGAATGATCATAGCTTTATGGAAAACAATAGAATAATGAGGTGAGACGTGCAGTTAGAATTGCCAATTGTAATTAAAGTCACACGATTCGGATTAAGTACCTTCGTTGGGTTGCCAGACAGAATGCGTTGCGTGACTAACTAAACCAATACATATTTGAAAGAACATCTCCCTGCATCTGCCCCGGGCAATAAAGTTGCGGTACACTTTAATTCCATTTATTAAATCTGGCCCAAGGCTTTTATATGCGTACCGAGCCACAGCCCCCCGTTGTTTGTTATCCCAAACTAACTACTGGCTTTCGCGTCCAGCGCAGCGTGCCATCCCTTGCATAATCCCCGCTCGTAATTAAGCAGCGGCTTTCTTTGCTCCGCGGCGTCCTTCATGTTGACTGCAACGAGGCGCGAAAGTTTTCTCGCGTCCATTTCATCGGAAGCTTTGAAGGATTATCCAACAATTGTCCGGCTAACGGGACCCTCAGTCCGACAATGCTCGGCGGCGTATCATTGCGCATTATCCCTCGGCAGGCGACCGCTCGACGGCTCAACCATTGTTGCGAATTATCAACGAATTAGAAATCGTCTTTGCAAATGCCGCCCCTTTATTCAAGAGCGTAACTAGGTGGCACACCAGTTCAATTACAACAATACAATGCCCTAATATTGTGAATTCAATAACGCACCGTCACCGTTCCAGCGTGTCATCGCTTGTTTGCTGGTCCACCCGATAAATTATGGTCCTATCTGCTAGATAAATAAACCAAATTTACTCAGTCCCTAATTACACAGTTCTAAAAAACTGGCGACAGTCGCCAATATGTGAAATAGTCACGCAAAAAGTAAGAGCGACGGCAGGTTTGTGTGGTGACGTCACGGGCGACAGGGCGGGCCAGGGGCGGCGCCTGGCTGCTGAGAGCAGCACGTTTTGCTAACCGACCGACTTAAAAAGTGCACTTTGCTCTACTAATAACAGGCTTTTAGCACTCTCCGGAGCCTCACCGGGTGACGGTTATCTGGAGGTGCAGCGTGCAGGGCTCCCCGCCGGCGCCGCCTTATCACGCTGAGTAAACAGTCGTCACAAGTGACTTCACGTATCTCGAACTCACTATTTGCGTTCAGGATTTCGCTAGATAATTCCGACTTTCGATTGCAAACACATTTTAGGACTAGACGCGAAAAAAAATCCTGTGGCATTTCGTACGTCCTATTGAATTAGGAAATGTTGCTGATGCTAAATATTGTGTTCTAAAGCTGTCATTCTCTTTTACTATCCGTAGGTGCTAGTATCAGATTTCTTGTAACGGTAGTATTTAGTGTTTTTGCCGCGTGTAAGGCGCCTAGTGGAGTAGATCGCGCGTAACAGCCACGCGACGGGCGGGCGACGTCGCGGCGACACGGCGACACGCGAGCATGCCATGCTAATTGGCTTGTCGCCAAGTCCACGCCACATGTGCGACAATTATCCCTTACAAGCTATTAGCGACGCCGGGATGTATGCGGAAACGGATGTTTAAATTGCATTCTCCAAATGAGATAAGGAGATTTCCGTGTGACGCGTCAACCACAAAATTTTGATAGGGATAGATAACTGTGAGAACGTCGGATTAACGCTATATAATTTGGATGATATGATCAATCAAGGTCTCTAACAACTACCTTCTTTTTAATTAGACATCCATAGATTTTCTTTTGCTCTACATTTATTTTAACGCACTATTTTCCTTTGCCTACAGAATGACCGCATAACAAAGTTGAAGATCGACAACAACCCCTTTGCCAAAGGCTTCCGAGCGTGTGGCCAGTCCAAATGTAAACGGAAGAACCCTGACTCCGGCAGCGAGGGCAACCCGGAACCTAGCGCAGAACCTAGCGAGGCTAAGAGAGCTTGTTCTGATGCTGCTTCATCATGTTCAGAGGAGGGAAGTTTGAGATCCTCTTCGCCTAGGTCACCTCCTTTAGTGGAATCTCCCGCTCCTCTAGTAACGCCGCCAGAGAACATCACTCCTCCGCCGCCTGCCTTCTACCCTCCAGAGCTACCATACCTAGGGCCACTACACATGCCCATGCACCTAGGGCTCTGGCCCGGCAGCCACCTTCCCGGCGGGTTCTCATGGGGCCCCGCGCTGCCCCCTCCTCCTCCCGCGGTGCCTTCGCCCCCCGTCGCGCCGGCGCCCTGTAGACGGGTAAAAAGCTTCACGATCAGCGCCCTGCTTGGAGAAGGCTGATGTTCATGTTTATACATTTCTTCTGGATATAAATGACTTAGAATGTTAAGTGCTGACAAATATTATTTGTCCCTTCACGGATGGATGTTACTTTCACTGAAAAAAATATTAGGAGTTGCGAACTTTTTTCTTACTAGCTACAAAACTAGTTTTGTGTAAATTTAAGCAAACTTTAGCTATTAGAAAATAAATTTTAATAAAATAATACTTAACTATAGTGAGAATCAAAGAAGTCGGCTTGACAGCTATAAAAACTACTTATTAATAATTAAACTTGATGCTTACGAATGATACTCATTATTATAGTGTATGGGTAACATAGTAATTAATTGGGATTATTAATTTTTTATTTTTTATTTTCTTTCCTAGTTATCGTGGCATGTAAAATGAGAAACGTCATCGGACTTCTGAGATTGTCAGGATTATAGTTGAAGCAAATAAAAAAAAAAAATCGAAAGTCCCAATTATTTTTTTCAGTGATTCCTCTATGTAACTTTGAGCCGTGTAGATTGTCTATAGAGTACTTAAATTAATTTAAGATAATTATGATAAATTTTAACGCGACAGGGATATTCGCAATACCTACTTACCATAATTTAATGTAAATACTCATAATTTCGACATAGTTTTATATTTTAATGTTAATAAATAATTAATAAAAGCTCTACTTTATACCTACCTCGTTAAAATAAGTAATAAATATTGTATTGTGATAGCAGTGCCTTAAGTTTGTATAAATGCTTAAATAAATAATTTAATTAGTCATAATTATAATATCCGTAGGTTACAATAAGCGTACCTAAAATATGTAAAAACTATGTACACGTATCAGATATATCTTAACTGTGTATCAAAATTATTTGTTAATTCTAGATATTACGATATTTTATGATTAAAATATCTTTACGTAAACTTTACAATGTACATATTATTGTAAATAATATCAGTCAACAGTTAAGTAATTACAATATATTTTTTTATTTGATTTAATACAGAATTTTATTTGGTTTACCCTCTTCTCATTAGCACAAAAGTAATTAATAGAGATATAATAATAATAGACCTCCTGATCGATTTCGGCGACAGCGGCCAATATCAACGGAGACTATAGCCAACGGCGCGGGCGATCTTAAAGTGCAAAAGATTTTTTTATGGGTATCATTTAAGCTATCGCCAATTTAATTAGTTTCGTGTTTCTTAAATAATAGAGTTTCCCCGCAAAATAGTAGATTTGTCACCAAAATGTAGTCAGCAAACAATATAAAATTAATTCCACAATACATCTCCTAAAATCATGGAGATATAGGGTCTAGTACCAAATAAATGTTTTTGTATGTATTATAATAGGTTTGTCCCAATAAGTATTCAAGCAAACTAATTTAAAGAGATCACCAATAAATCATATATTATGTCAATAGAAAATTTCATAAAGTTAGATTAGTGTCGCAACAGAGTCGACGGAGCCTCGCTGCGCGGGGCTCCTGTTTCTGAATGCAGGGTCTAAAGTAACCTAACACGAAGGAGATGACGGGAGCTGAGTTCGCTCGCTTTGCTCGCTCACTTCAGCTCCCGTCATCTCCTTCGAACCTAACCTGTCCGAGACGGGGTGCCCTAAGCTCCCGAGCTCGCTTCGCTCGCTCTTAAACCGATTCATTGACCATTGTCATTGTCATTTTAATGTTGACATTTTCATTAAAATTATAAATTGATGTATTAAATTGGTAACGAATACTAAAATTTTAATAACTGAACGAAATAAAATGTAACAAATAAAAAGGAGTCGCAGTCAGGGATCGATAATCGATTTATTTGGTGACAGATCTACCATTCTGAGCATAAAGCTATTATTTTAGTAATAAAACTATTATTATAAGAACGACGTTTATATATTTATCTAATTCACTAAAATTTTATTAGTAATCCATCTCTTATTATACACATATGTATATTAACATTAATTTGATAATTCATACCTGGGAACACTTTTTGTTTATCTGAGAACGAAAATATTTCGTGGCGATAGATCTATTTATTAGGTGATACAACTTGATGACAAATATAAATTTTGGTGACAAGAAATATAGTTCCCTTTTTTTATTCCTTAACATAAAAATAATTATTTATTAGTTTATCCTCGCACTGGAACGCCTTGCAGCAATTACACCAATGGAGCACAATCTTATAATAAACTTACTATTAGAGTCCAGGTTTCGTCACGATGTTTTCCTTCACCGGTGTCAGCAATGTCCAAGATAAACTTGGAAAGTACATATGAATTGAAAAATTCACATTGGTACTTGCCCGGATTCGAACCCACGACCCACAAGAGGCGAGGTCTTAGCCACTGGGCCACCACGACATAACAGAAGCAGAATAGCATTGTACTTCAACTTTGCGATCTCAATACCAAAACTTGTTACGCACGGGTGGGTATAGGACTGCTTTGTTGACGAAAAGTATTTTTGGTATGGCACCGGTTATTTTTAACCACATTCCTAATTCCATAAAAGAGGAATCAGCAACAACTTTCAAAAAGAAACTAACTATACTTCTATTAAATAAATGTTACTATTCCGTGTCGGATTTTCTAGCTGATAAATTTTGGTTGTTGTTGTTGTGTATCAATGTTTTGTAAGTTTGATGATAAATTGTATCAATTTTTGCATGCCAAAATGGTAGAATGTACAAGGATTCATAATATTATTGTAACCACCTTATTGTAAATACCTACATTCTGAGCAAATAAATTATATTCTATTCAAAAACGAGTAACAGTTACACTAACATTAATAACAACACTTTTACAGGTTAGGAACACCTTTTTAAGTAGATATATAATTATAATGTAGTACAAACTTATTACAACATGAGGCATTTATTAATCAAATCTTTAATATTTATCATCGTCATCTTCCTGCTCTTGTCCCATGTTACTTGGGGTCGGCGCAACACGTTTTCTTCTTCCATACCATCCTGTCCCTCCTGTCACCCTATCACTAAATAACTCCCTTTTCTTTCATATCACTCCTTACACAGTCCATCCATCTTTTCTTTGGCAGTCCTCTCCCTCTCCATCCATACTTTTAATATTATTTTATAAAATGTGGGGGTAGCAGCAAATACTGTTATAGTGCAGAAGTGGGTGCGCAAACACAGGTGTACTGCCTCTTCCATCACTCTCACAGTCCGATGGGATGGCTATCTAACACGACGGGTGAGAGATCAGGAGCAAGACCAACGGCTGATCGTGCTCTCCGAGGACGGGGGTGTCACACCGCCATCTTCCAAACTCCGGACTGTCTTAGAGATCTTGCCTGACCTGGGAATCTGTTTGATGCTAGACCAAGTGACCATTAGACACATAAGGACCAAACACAAATTCAACAGCTTTTCGCCTTTTACCATACCTAAGGTGGAAATGTAGACAGGGGAACTTTGAATCAATAATCCTTCTAATATTATGAACGTGAAAGTTTGTGAGTATGGATGGATGAATGGATGTTTATCACACTTTGTTCTGTTTTTGGTACACAGATATTTTATAATCTAGATTAATATACAAACATAACATACTATTTATCTAAGTTGTAGTTCCTTTAGTATAGGTAATATCAGCTTTTACGCGGGCAGCTGCTAGCAAAATCTGTTTTTCAACTGGCAATTTTTCAGGAACTCTTTACAAACTTAAATAATTATACAGTCCTACAAAAACCAAAAGACTAAAAATGAAAAATTACACTAATTTTTCAAGATTTTTTACCGAAAGCAAAGAAAAAGTAATCCTTATTCCTATACAGATATCGAAGAGAGAAAAAAATATAACGTCAAGATTTTAAGATATTTCAGATATCTGGGGCCCTACCACAATCTCTTAGAACAAGGTTATTTCCAGTATGCGTAAGGGACAGACGTATCTGATTTGTATAAATCTGTCCCTTACGCAAAGTGGAAACAACCTTGTTCTAAGAGATTATGGTACGGGCGCTGATTTTTGAAATTACGGCATACAAAAGTTTGAAAATCGCACAAAATAACTTATCCGCTGGATGCGAGACGCACGGCACCGGTCAATGTAGCCACAGTATAAATATAGAAACAGTATGGAAACTACCTACAAACGCTCGAAACGGCACACTCGCACAAAAATGCGCACCGACGACGAGACCCCTAAGCAGCATTCGAGCGTTTGTAAGTAGTTTCCATACTGTTTGTATATTTTTACTGTGATGTGGCGACGCTTGGGGGAGGCCTATGTCCAGCACTGGACGTCTTTCGGCTGATGTGATGATGATGATGATTGATTTGGGTCAGCTTTTCGTAATGTTGTCGCAAATATAATGTTCTAACATGCTTTTGTTCTAAAAAAAAACCCTGCTGTAATTCTCCATAAGACTTTAAATCTCGGTGGAAGCGTTCTCGTCGCTTACAATAAAACATCCATCTGTCATATAAGTTGTCATGGTCACTAACACTAACATGAATTTTCATTGACATGTTAACTCTCCCTTTGAGCTAATTCTTTAATCAATTTAAAACAAATTTAAATAAAGCACTGTTTTATTGCTATGCAAGAAATTTTCATCTATAGCTTTGAAAAAATACCAGGCATCTTTTTCACGGCTGTAAAAAGGACGACTTAACTTTGAGTGTCACATACAGTCAACATTTAGTCGTCCTATTTATTTGACGACCTACTATATTCTTTCCTTTAGTTTGGTGTCAGAGATATTGTTATAACCTAAATCTTTCTCAGACAAAATAGCAGTCTGTGGCGCGATTCTTGTGGAGGATCTCTGAATCTCTCTCCTTTTTTTATTGTCAATAGGCTCACGCTTGACCACTATCTCACCTGATGGTAAGCGATACAACAATGGGACACCAATTTTCAGGTATTTTTGTATGTCCAGCAGCCAGGCTTTTTTTAGATACTTCTACAATTTTCATTTACTATTCCAGAAGTTATCATTTTTTATCGGCATTTGCAACTATTGGATGTACACCCGTATTCAAATTCAAATTTGATTTATTGCATCATTACAAGCATTACAGAAACAATTATGGACCCTGTCGAGCACAGCAACATTCTAAATACAGTCAGTCAGCGCTTAGTATTTTGCTTAAAGGCCTACATCCGCTTTAGTTCCGTAAAACGGTAAATTTCTAAAACATACTCCTTAGTAACGGCTAGGTTAAAAGATTAAAATATATATATATATATATATGTATTTATTATTATTTCATGTACATTATTTTTCAAACATGGTTTTTTCGTATAACAAATAGATTTGCTTTAAAAAAATAATTAGCAAAACGATATTTTTCGCAGCTTTTGGATACTCCTTCAAAACGACTTAGATGTTTAAAAATATTTTTACAGAAAAATTGATGGCTGGAATTTCTTCATAACTGACATAGCATATGTAAATCAAATAATATTTGCAAACAAAACCGTTTAAAAGGAGGTTCAATATTGATATTTTGGCATCGAGCGGGCGCCAGTACTGCGTTTACATTGGGGCGTATATATCGCCTTAATAATTAAAATTTCAGTTATCCATAACGCGTACGGTTTGTTTTAGCGCTTTTGTGATTAGTGTCACCGTTTTTGTGTGGATAATTTGCCAACAACATAGCAAAAGCTGTTTGTTTTTTTTTAAACACTACATGGGTATATTCGAAAAAAAATTTAAGCAAGTGAAATAAGCAACATTTAGCTTAGACACAATAATTAACAACGAATTACAACTAGACACCAAGGACAAGACTTACTTGAATTTTCTTGCGATTTATTAAAGTACTACGTGATTAAAATATGTAACATAGCTACCTAAATTTTAGCCGGGGCTATAGGTACATAAATAAAAATCATTATAAATTATCTTTATTTTTTTTGTAAAATTAGTGTAGTTTTCCTTCCAAATACGGCCTGTTTTTCCCTCATGTTTTTGCAAATAAAACTCTACTTATCTAGAAATTTTGGAAGCGACTCGATTCAGATTGGCGATCCTAATAGTGCCAAACGTGTCTGTTAATTAGGTATTGGATGAAAAAGAGGGGATGCCCGTATTACCTGGGGGGCCCGCTTTTTCCTAATTAGGGTTCCGTACCCGTAAGGTGAAAACTGGAACCTTCCTAATACTAAGCCTCCACTGTCTTCCACATGGCTTTATTTACTTTTAGAAATGTTAAAGGTAGGTTGGTTGTACAAATTTTGTTATCTAAATAAACTATTTTTTTATTTTTTTTTATTTTCTTTATTCCTGAAATTTTTACATTTTATCTCTGTGTTCTGTGGCCGCTTTTTTTTGTAGTTTACAATTCCATACAAGAAAGGAGTTTTAGTGTTAATTTTCGCTTTGCTCTATTGTAAAAGCAATAAAAAAACGCTTCCAACCTTGCATCTTACTTCTTACTATAATAATTAATATAAATGTGTGTATTTGTGTATCTGTTTGTAGCATCATAGCTCTTAAACGGATGAACCAATTTTGATTTCCTTGGTGACTTTATAGAGAGTGTTTTACTATGTTTGATGCAAATCGGTTCAGCCGTTCATAAGTTATTGGCGATTCACTGTTTGAATCGGGCTGCTCCCGCAAGATCGTGTCATAATAACATGTTCAATAGATTGTCGATCGAAGCGTGTCTACTAAAAGATAAATAATATAAATTCGCCCGACATAATTTTATTGCAATAAAAGTATCTCGGCAGAATATATTTTTAAATTTTACTTGTTATTAAATGTAAAACTAAAGTATAACAGCAAACTTAAATTAAATGGTTTACCTAATCAGAGTTTTTGTAATTGTTGTTTAATTCATTTTCACAATTTTATTCCCTATTTTTTAATATTTTTTGTTAGCTTAGTTATTTTTTTTTTATGCATGCATGCTGTGGTCTTCTGTAAGTGAAGGAGTAGGTACAACTTCTAGAAACCCGTATACCGAATACGTGACATACAAAGTATAGGTATATCTTTTGTTGGAGATCCTAAATATATGAATAAATAAAACCGGTCAAGTGCGAGTCGGACTTGTGAACCAAAGTTTCGCAAAGCTGTATATATCCAAACTTATGTCATACTTTACTCTTCTCTTTCTAACCTAGAATCATGAAATTTTGTAAGAATTTATTTTTCGGGATTCGACGGGACCTTTGGCTTAAGAGCCCGAATCGTACTTGACTGCTTTTTGGGCTCGCATCACATGTTTATCGCAAGCCGTTACATAGTTTTATGTAGGAAATTATCTTAAAGATATCTTTCCACACACTTACCTAGATCGTCTGAAGTCTGAAACCAATATTTAAGTAAATAAGAATCACATAAAAATAACATAAAAATCTTTGATTGATTCCTTACATGTAGGTACACTCTCGCGCGAGAGCCCGCGAGGATGATGTAGTACATTGCTCTCAGTACTGGGTTCAATCACGAATTATTTTGTTTAAAAATTCAATGTACAGCGTTAACTCAGAATCGAACTTCTGCCGTCCCTCACACCACTACTGCTGAAACTCGACGGGTCGATGACCCACTCCGCTGAGGAGAAAGCAAATTTGTTTACCTCTCTTTTTGCGGCATATTCGCGTCTGAATCCTGGTGGCGCGCGGCCCTCTCCTTCTCCTGATGGTTGCGAGACGAGTATGTCGGACATTCGCATCCACTAAAAGGACGTACGTAGGGTGCTGCGCAACCTCGATGTGAATAAGGCTAGCGGTCCCGACGATATACCAGCAATTGTTCTCAGAACATGTGCGCGTGAATTGTCTCCGGTCTTGACCGATAACGGAGCATCTTGAGCTTCTTGGCGTAACGTTGGCATCGACATTCAAAGTTGGGAATCCTTGCGAAGGTGAGACGGAACTTTACACCAGAACAGCTGCTTAAGTTGTATCAAGCACAAGTTTGATCTTGCATTGAATACTGTTCTCATCTCTGGGACGGATCTGCCAAGTACCAGCTTGATGCACTGCCAACAGCTGCTTAAGTTGTATTAAGCACAAGTTTGATCTTGCATGGAATACTGTTCTCATCTCTGGGACGGATCTGCCAAGTACCAGCTTGATGCACTAGAGTCGATCGAAAAACGGGCCAATAGGCTTATTGGTAATGACGCACTGGTTGTGTCAAAGCTCCAGAGCCTTGAACATCGTCACCGAGTTGCCAGCTTGTCGGTTTTTAATCGTTTACATGGGAGTGTGCGATGGAATTGCATGATCTAATTCCGCCTAGCCCGTTTCATCATCGGACTACAAGACGTACGGCGATTCGCAATCCGTACATGGTGGACATCCCACACATACGTACTAAACGTTTTGGAAATACTTTCATTATACGAACAGCTAAGGAGTGGAATGCCCTGCGGAAGTCTGTTTCTCGACAGCTACAACCTCGGGGTTTTTAAGTCAAGAGTGAATAGGTTTCTTCTAGGCAAGCGTGTTACACCGTTGACCACATCATCGCTTACCATCAGGTGAGATAGTGGTCAAGCGTGAGCCTATCAATAATAAAAAAATTACAACCGACTTCCAAACAAAAACACTACAAAGTGAAAAATAACTTCAATTTCGGATGTCGGATGTTCCTGTTTTCGTTTCTTCGTTTTTTGACACCGACTTGCGAACGACACCGTTTCAGAGTGAAAATAAAAATCAAAATAATCTTTATTGTTTGTATCTATCTACCTTCAATAAAGAATTGCATGGTATCTCTACGTATTTACGGAAAATTCTTCATTCCTAGATTAGAGCTCATGGCTATAATAAAAGGTGCATGCGATGATCTTTCAGCAGCGCCTGCTGAGGTAGGTCCGTAGATATAAATGATCATTGATCATTCATTACATAATATACGTACCAACATCTCTCCGTGCCACAAAAAAAAACTTTTTAACAAAAACTAAATCAACTTCCAAACAAAACACTACAAAGCGAAAAATAAATTTATTTTCGGAACCGTCTTTAGTACCTACAATTTTTTTTTCGTTTTTTACACCGACTTCCGAAAAAAAAATTATTTAAAGCTTTGTAGTGTTTTGTTTTGAAAGTCTAAGGACCATTTTAATAAATAAGTTGCTCCCGGTAACGTACTGTTACTGTTACATCCGGTTGGACCAGAAACCAACCCTGCAAAATAGTTCGATTGATTCATTTAATGTCGCGCATTTCACCATACCTACACTAGATAGTTAAAACGGCCATGCGTGTGTCGGACGGACTCACTCATGTACTTTTTTTAGATACCTACCAGATTTCTGATCTTTCCGAAACTACAACGAGTTTTGTTGTGGATATTGTTCTGAAGGTCCAAACATTAGTCCAAACCATGTATTTTTTGTTATTTAGACTATAGTAGATATTTATCTTATAGGTACAGAGGTCATTTTTTGCACATATTCTCAAAAAGTGTAAAGTTGTATCTCTATGCCAAATTTGAAATCGAAGGAAAACTTTAGCCTCAGACAAACAAGTGGGCTCCCATATTATTATTTTACTCTTTGCAAGTGCGTAATCTTTTAGGGGCTCCGTTTTTCCTTGTAACGTTTAATAACACAGCCCCGCCAGGCGCCATCTGTCAGATAGCAGATTCGTCCGAGTAGTTTGTCTTGCCATGAGTACAATAGCGCCATCTATGGGATTATGGAAGAAGTATTTTACTCTTAGCCTCATATATAATCATCTTTGCTTGGCCTAACGAACGAAGCGAATAAACGGTCCAAAGTTTCAGTCTTAGGTAGGAAAAATATTTATTTAGATACCTGCTAGTTTATTTCTAACCAATCAGTCATATTTCCAATGACTGCGCTATAATAATTTATTATTGTAGTACAAACAGTACAGTACTGTTATGTTATAAGACTTAACTCACAATACTTGTTTATGTTAAGTCATAATCATAAACAAGTACTGTGGGTATAACCTCTTGCGTATAATACTGATGAAAAAAACCAGCCAAATGCGAGTTGAATTCGCGCACGAAAGGGTTCCGTATCATTATCGCAAAAAACGGCAAAAATATCACGTTTGCTGTATAGGAGCCCCACTTAAGTATTTAATTTATTCTGTTTTTAGTATCATCTGTTTAAATTTCCACTGTTTAGCTATCACGGTTCGTGACATACAGCCTGGTGACAGACAGATGGACAGTGGAGTCTTAGTAATAAGGTTTTTACCCTTTGGTTACAGAACCCTAAAAAACTAGGTGATATCCTAATTGAAATAAAACAAAGTTTACAATTTATAATTTTGATATATTTTACTTTAAAGGAAGGAAATACACACAGAAGAGGGAATAACACAATCACATTATGTACAACAAATGCTTCTAACAATGTTTTACCAGTAACCATCTCATATTAATATGCCACCAGCAAAATTAAATAATAATAATAATTTGTGATTGTTTAGAAAAATATTGCACTCCAATTGTAGAAGAATATTTTTGTGTCCGAGATAAAACATGTACCTACATTACAAGAAAATACATCCAGATATTAAAAGTGGTATTAATTTATTCTTATTTTCTTAAGACTTATGTTGTTTCACTTCTATCCAGCAACAAGGTTTTGAAGCTCGGAACTTAATTCATTGGCATCAATGTTGACTTTAACGTTGGAAGTAGGTGCAGGTGCACTGGACTCTCTGTTGCAAGCCTTCTTGTGCACAAACCAGTGCAGACGCTGACACTCCCGGTCACAGTACTGCACAGACTTGCACTTGGAGCACTTCTTAGCTGGCTTCTCCTCCCCACAAGTGCTGCAGTATGGGATGGCATCAACAAACCCTCGCTGACCATTGATAGTGCAGTTGATCACTGACAGTGCAGGGGGAGGATCCTTACTGGTCAAGGAGGACACCATCTGGTGGAAGGTTGTGCATTCTCTGAAAGGGAACTCCCTCACACAATCTTTCAAGAATGTATCCATCAAGTCCAGAGAAACGCCATCTTTGCCAGGCTTCAACAATTTCTTGGAGAATACTTCCACCACATCATGTTTCTTATCATCTTTGTCAGTATTTGTTTTCTTATCTCTAATGTTGTGTATTTCTCTAAGAACATAAGCTAGGTAGTGGTATTTAAATGCCATCACTTCGTTAGTATCACCACCTCGTGTCATTTCCTTCTTGCACAACAGCTCTAGTGTTTTAATAACTTTCTCAGCATTGTCAAGTAAGGTAGGTATGTGTTGAAGATTAAGTGCCAGGCGCACAGGGTGGATGTTGACACCCAGGACGAACTTGTGGAGAGGGTCGACTAAGGCTGCAGGTAAGTATGGTTCTGTTTGTTGACCTTGTGTGACACTGAAGTAGGCTATTTCGCTGCGAGGCACGTAGTTGTTAATGGTCGCGACGGTGTGGTGGTTACCAACGAACGCCGCCATCTGCGAGGCCGTGCGCCCAACTGAGTTCGTGGCGATCGACTTTGCTCCGGCGTCCAGGAGCAGCTTGCACACCTCGGAGCTGCCTGATAGGGCACCGAAGTGCAGAGCCGTGTAGTTGTACTCATGCTTGCCGGAGTTCACGTCGGCACCCTGGAAAAAGCAACGTGAAAAACCAACGTGAAAAACCAATAAGACAATCGAAAACCAAACACCCATACATGCCAAAAATGTCAATGAAAGTTACGTACCCTATCGAGTAGCAATTGAACCATATCCTTGTTGCCTTTATAGGCGGCGTGTTGCAGCGCAGTCATACCATTTTCGTCAAAGAAATCGACGGTCCCTTTGTGTTGGGCCAAAATATCCTTGAATTCTGTCAAGTCATTTTGAGCTATGGCATCAAAAATTGTTTTTACAGCACCAGGTTTTTCTTCACTTTTCGCCTCCATATCGATTTTTCTGAAAACTTTAAATTCTATCGAACGCAAAGATGCTACCAGAAGCAAACAACCTATAAAGTCGACTGTCAAGTGTCAATGTCAAAGTCAGTCGAAGCTCGAAGTCACTGACAGTTCTAGAGCTGTACCACGTTCGGTTGTAAGAGTCGGAGTGTTCCAATCCATATTAGTAATAGTCGATTTAATAATTTTATCAATTGATTATACTATTTATTGTTCTAATTTCGCATTATAAATATGTGAAATTGAAACTGCTTATATGACTTTCAGATTTTAAAAACTATCTCTATAATGTTATTGTCCACACTTACCGCTGGGGCTACGCTAGTGATTTAAATGAGGCAAGTGGTCTGTGGACGAGTCGGTGATCTCTATGTCTACTATGCGAAATTCTGCGAGATGTGAATGAAAGAACGTCAAACAAGCGCAAGTTAAAAAAAAATAGAAGATTAAAGAAACAATAAATATAAATTCACTTGCCTAAGCCTGAACCTTTTTAAGTCATACGAATGACGAACAGTAAGACATACGAACGAATAACTGATGAGAATAAGAGTCGTACTAGGCAGTGCTGCGCTCAAAAACGTTCTCGATGGAATCATGCTTAGCATATAAGAAAGATAAGAAAGTAGGCTCCGTGGTATAGGGTGGGAATCGTCCAATGTCTTGGAAGACTTGGACTGTGCCGATGGTCTATGACTGCTGAGTCATACACACGCCGACATGCAAGCGGAATTGAACGACCTGCGGCAGGAGGCGCCGAAAACTGGGCAGAAAATTATTATCCGACAGACCCAGGAGATACGTACAGGGGTGAAAATTCTACACCAATGCTAATCAGCACAAAGGTAGTGGAACGCGTCCACCAATTTACAGACCTCGGTAGCATCGTGTCAGAGACTAGAGGAATTGAAGAGGACATCACTTTAAGGATCGCCAAAGCACAAGCTACCTTCGCGCAGCTAAGACCTATTTGGCAATCGCGGCAACTAACCCGAAAGGTTCAATTCAAATCCGTGCTGCTCTGCGGGTGCGAAACGTGGAAGATAACAAAGGACATTTCACGCCAAATCCTGCATGGTCTTCGTCAACCGATGCCTTTGTTGTATCCTATCTCTAACATAGGGCTGTTGGAGAGATCCCACAAGAGCCCAATCGACAACCAGATCAAGCGTCGTAAATGGAGATGGATTGGTTCCACGCTCCGGAGGGATTCCGATCACATTCCTAAACAGGCCATTGATTGGAATCCTGAAGGAAAAAGGAAGCGTAGCCGTCCCTGTCAAACCTGGCGACGCACCGTATTGTCTGAAGTGACGAGAATTGGAATAACATGGAACGAGGCGAAGCGGGAAGCTCAAGACCGGTCGCGATGTATGACTACTGTGGACGCCCTCTGTCTGCCCCAGTTAGAGGACATAGGACCTTCAGTCAAGTCATGCGCATCTTTATACGAGGTTTCTTCCAGGAAACTGCAATATTGGTTAAAATTAATCCCACCTAAACAAATTATTGTATCCTAGCTGTACCCGCCGCTTCGCTCCCATCAGCTGCCTAGATCTACCGTACCCTACTTATCTAGAGTCTACCTACCTACACTACTTACCTTGCTACCTACCAATTTTTTCATGATATATTTTATTTTTCTCTTTCTTGTTGCGGTACAAATCTATAATGCTCTGTTATGCCAGAATAGATTACCCGAATAACATGAAACTTGAACACAACCGGTGAAATTAGTGTATTAGGGTGAACTTATGCGTATCCCTTTAGAGCGTACCAGCATGATGTTATGTTATGAAATGGTGTTAACAATAAACAGACATGCGATTACAGCAATCCCAAGAGATTTTGAAGAGTTCTGTTGTATATCTCCAAAGGTCTTCATCAGATCTTGATTAAATGGGACCATATGAGAAGCAACAACCTTCCAATAAGAAAAGAAGCATCATTATCGGTTCACTTAGTAAAAAGTTCTGAGGTAACAAATATAAAAAATACAGTCAAATTGAGAACCTCCTTGGTTTTGAAGTCGGTTTAAAAGTATTTCAGTCAAAAGAAAATGCATTCTTATCGACTTCACATTAGTGATCAGAAAATACAGTAACAGTAACAGTAGAAATAATAAAAGTTTGCGGTATGATTATGTGAAATAAAAGTCGAATTCAGTAAGTATAAATTTATTCTAACAATCAATAGTCATAATGGCTGGTATGGCTATTGATATAACATCAACAACTATAAATACGTATTACATCTTTGTTACATCACTAACATACAGATTATTTTAAACTAAAAATGCTAAACAGTGAATGTATTGTACCTCAGATACTACACAAGAGGTTATAAAAAGTGAAAGTTTAATGATTTGACTAAATGTTCCTAAACGTTAATAATATCAATCATAATTTGAAAGATCAATAACTGTTATTTACTAACACCAAGATTATGAAAGAGATCAATTTCTACACTACACATCAAGTAAGCTGAAGTGTAGCGCCTGTGGAGCATATCACATTCCTAAAATAATGGAAGATCCATTGATATCAACCTTTTACTTCAAAATCGTTATACAATTCATCAGTCCGCATTGCCCATGACGGAGTGACGAATAGTAATAATTTCTAACCAAAGAGACAATAAAACATCTGAAACACATAAAAAAAATGGAGCACCTATACATTGAATATAACCACAACATTTAGAGATAAAATTGAAGATAAACATGATGATTAAATATTAATAAATTAGTTTTTTTTTGCATAAATAGTTATAGTCTACATCCTAAGCAAATTATGTGGGTACATGAACTTTAAGTTCCAATATATTTATTAATTTAGATGCTACATTTGATTATACTACTGTTTTATTGTTTCTATTATCTACACAGCATTTCATTGTTCTTAATCCTATTTTAATGGCTAGTTTTTATTAATATCCATAAGTTATATTTGAGATTTTAATTAGCTACTTTGATAGGTACTTATTTTGCGCTAAAATATATTGCGCTAAAACGACAAACTGTCTACCACTATATACTCAAAATGATCTAAAATCTATTATTTTTTTATTAATTTAATAAACAGCCACATATTTCGCTTACAGCTATAAATATTTAATACTAAAATCCTACATTATTAATGCTACAATACACGTTTTGTTGTTTTGAATTTACACATTTATAATTTTAATATTTTTAATTATAGTGGGAAGGTGACAATAACAAATTTTGATGTTTTAAGCTCATATACAAGTTTAGTCGATTATTAAGTTTGGTCACTGTTCGCAATACTAAAGCGTGTTAAGGTTGCCAGTTTATATAATAAAATTTCAACCATTCCTTTTTTTTTCCTTTGCCAATATTAAAATAAATAACAAATTGAGGAGTTATACAACAAAGAACCATGATTATATTAATATTTTAGATTGTAAAACTAACATTGAGTTCTCAAAGCGTTCAAGAAGCATTTTTTTTTATAATAATAATACTTGTTCCAGCGTCAACCTTAATGCTTGATGGGTATATATCTAAACTACAGCTAAAACATCGACGGTTTGCTGAATTGTCGGTTAATATTACAGGCGTCTTTAACTTACGCGCGGCAACTTAATTCTAACTCTTATTTATTCTAAGAACGTTTAAAACTGTCTTAAATCTACATGAAAATATTTTAAACTTTTATATATTACATACCATACTTTTAATTATATACCTACGAAAAACATATTAGAAATGTTGATGTGGAATAAGTGAATATGTACTTAGCTACCTGCCTGCCTTCTGCATCTTATTAAACTGAGTAGGTAACTTTTTTGCTCAGTGACCTGCTATATTTATAAATCAAATAATAATACTACATTATATCTTATGAAATAGAAGAAAGCTTTTATAGACGTTGAGTATTATATTCTTTATTCTTATACAATAAACCCTTCACTACTTACCCTTTCAACTCCGCCTTCAATGCTTACCACGTACGCAGCAATCTTACAACGAACATTTATTTCCAAAAAGTCTTACATCACAAACGTTCAAAGCTTGAAAAAAGAACGACCATAAATCATAGACTCGGGAGAGCCTACACGGAGTAACAAACACATGGAGTGCTAATGGTTGTCGTCTGGCAGTCCTACGACGCCAACAGGTTTTGTTCTAAAGCCGCGTCCAGATCTCACGAGACATTCGTTGATTCGAATTTTAAAAATACCCGAAGGCTTATGTTGCAAACTCTAACAAAGTCCCGCAATGTCTGTACGCGGCTTAACTAATCCGTTTCCCACGACATCAGAAGTGAACTCTAGGGTGAAACAGCACTCCTTGTTTCTTCCTTATTAGACGTACAGTATCCGACCGTTGATGGCACACGGAGATTGAGAAGAAGTCCGGCTTTGTAGAGCGCCGTCAGTGTCACTCAATCGTCTACATACTCGTATATGTGAGTTTACTCAAAAGCTTTATGTATCTTCTCAACGGACGTGTGCTGTACGTTCAGACGTAGTAGACGTCGAAGGAGAGCTGAGCTCAGACGAGCGCGGGTGGTGGTGCGCCGTGAGGAGGGGTGTGCGGGGAGGCTGCGGGCGGGGGGGACGTCGGTGTCACCACTGCTGATGCTAGGCGTACACCACCGCTCTCGGAGACCACCATTCCGTTGTGCACGGTGCCGTTGCCTTCTGTGTCCGCGTATGGTGTAGTCAGGAGGCGTAGACGCTGTAAAGAGGTTCGTGGCAAACGATGTTAGGTAAAGTAGAGAATCTTGTTAAAGGAAACAAAAAGCAGGTCATCTAAGTAGTTATAGGCACAGCCGTATATAAAGGTATGGAGCAACTAAGTGGAGGCCACATTTATTTTCACAGTGTTCAATTCCCCCAGGGTGCCGCACCTTTAAATCCAACCCTGGCAGAGGCCGAAATCCATTTGCTAAAAGTATTGCTTATGCCATAAACAGCTAAAGGTGGAGAAATAGCTCAAACATCGGACAAGATCAGAATATTTGGGAAACAGTTCTTCACAAACATTGACATAAATGAGCAATTTGAAGATCATACCTCAACAAAAGTCCCCTTCGCGGTGAGCAGCTTATAAATGGCCACAGTTGGAATGCACATGACACTGGACCCAGCTATAGCCCAGCCCAGCACATTGGCCCATGCCGGGTAGATGTAGTTCTCATATCTCAGTGGTTCGTAGTCCAGGAGTCCGTAAACGATGATGAAGAGGAGGAAGGCAGGGGCCACGAAGCGCCAGCAGACGCGCCAGTATAGACCGGGTCGAAAACCTATCATGTCGCGGATGTCCTCACAGAAACGTTCCGTACCTGACAAAATAAAAAAACAATGAAGGATCAAGGTTTAGTACTCCATCGACTGTTTAATCGTTATAGTTGGTAAAATCATCTGAATTTAATTTATGAGACCGTCGTCAATTTTGAAGTCATCAAAATCAGACTTTTTAATGTTCCCACTGCTGGAACACAGGCCTCCTCTCTGTGAGAGGGAATGGGCCGTTAATGCCGTAATCCACAACGCGGGCCCAATGCGTGTTGGTGGATGTTACTTGTATTCGAATTTTTGGTTCTAAGACATGTCGGTTTCCTCACGATTTATTTATTTACTTTAACATAACACGGCCGAAGGCCAATTACATTAGTTAAAGACATTTTTATAAAAAAAAACATTCAAAATCAAAATAATAAAACAAGCAACAATGATAATATCTATAATTACACGGCAGTCATACGCTCATCTCACAATACCCCAGACATACAGACAAAATCTTCTTCCATTCGTCCGCGAACACATCACAATCGTGCTTAGCATCCAAGAGAGCGTTGAGTGCAGCTTTATTTCTTTTTTCTATCTTTCTTTTCCTCCTACAACGTCTATAATTGACTGGGCCAAAAAGATGGGATAGTTCGTCGTGTAGTTCAGGAGCATCAGTTTTTCCGTGAAAGATTTTTCACATATTTATGATTTGATCATTTTTCCTTCTGACTTTAAGAGAATTGTAGCCTAAACAGCCTAAGAGGAAGTTAGAAGGGTATAAGAATGGATAATATCCATATAGACCCTTATACAGATACCTCAGAAAAGCTTTCGGAACCTTTTCCAAAATTAGTGTGTATTTCTTTTCATGAGGGTTTCAGACACATGCACTAGACTCCAGCTTCTTTCACCGTTTTGAGAGCAGTGGTGATGAAATAATTTAAACAAAGTAAAGCGCCTGCCTGGGTTTGACCCCACGATATACAACTTATAAGACGCGGCCGATACCACTGGGCCACCACTGCACACAATTTTGAAGGAACTACTTATTATTATTCATTTCAGGTTTTAAGGATTTTTGAAAGAAAGAAAATCTTTTATTGGGCACAAAGTCAAAGGCACACAATAAGTTTGCTGGACAAACGAACCAAAAATAAAATTAAAATAAGGAAAATTCTTTTGGTTAAAAAAAATAAAGACCGTTTTCCTAGAATCTTGCCCGAGATGCAGTGGTTTGTGGACTATTCAACAGGCAGTTAGGCAATTAATTAGGCACTACTGCAGTGCTAATGCGGTCAGAAGTTTAAAACAATATTTTTTAAGTTCAGAATATCAATAAATCTTCATAATGTTAATGTAGTTAATGCAGTGCTTGTAGTCACAAAAAAATATATAGGACGTAAAAAAACCACCAGTTTAAAGAACTCAAAATCAACTCACCATATATCCAAGACACAGCAATAGCCTCAAAGAACACGGCGATTAGAATAGAGTACCCCGCAGCGTATCGGTCAAGCAGTTGGAAGAAGTAGAAGCCTCCCTTGGTGCAGGAAGCCAGGCCCACGAAGAAGTACAGAGTGAAGAGACAGGCCACGAAGATTTCTCGGTGACGACCGATTGGGGGGAATTCGTCGCTGAGAGCTGTTATTATTGCCTCGGACCCGCCGAACTGAATGCAAATGGAAGTATATATGATAATAATATAAGTAAGTTAGGAAGAATATTAATTTAAAAGACACGGTTGGTACACCTGGCTGCTGGCATTCGTGAAATTCGGTCATTCTGCTTGAGGCAAATTCAAATATTATGGGATTTGGCATTTTGCGTCAATTTAGCACTACACGATCAATAATTTCAAGATCACGGATTGAACTGATGTCAAATAGAAAAACCATACCGTCTAATGGTCACGTAAGGTTTATCCAATTTCAAAACATAAGTTTAATTAACTGAAAAACCTGTTCAAGAACTCCAGAAACGCATTTAAGCAAAATTTATATTAATAGAAGCAAATAACCACTTACAGAGCTATCCAACCCAAGAGTAAGCAGCATCATGAAGAATATCAGCGCCCAGAAGGTAGACCCTGGCATGGTTGCTATAGCCGCGGGATACACCACGAAGACAAGCCCTGGTCCTTCGGTAGCCACGTCCTGCACATCTCTGCCTGACGCGTGGGCCATGTATCCTAACACGCTGAAGATCACGAAGCCAGCTATGAAGGAGGTCGCTGAGTTGATCACGCTTGTTAGGATGGCGTCTCTGAGAGATGAAAATGAATTGCGTACAGAACAACCAAAATTATTAATTTTAATTGTATTATTAAATAATTACTTTAGAAGCAAACATAACTTAATAAGCCAGTTACAAGAAAGCACTGAGTAATTAACGTAGGTTTGGAGGACAAAAGCTTAAGGTTGCCCTAGTCGACGACACGAACTATTTTGTGCGCGAGGTTAAAATGCATGCTGCCTCATCCGACAACACGTGCGAAATAGATAGATGCTGTGATGAGCAGTAAGAAGCTAGTTCGCGTACGAATTAGCACTTTTGCAAATTTGTATCGAAATGGATGATGATTTAGGACGAAAAAGAGCGAGCGAAATTTTATAAACAGACCTTTGGGAGTCTAGATCTCATGAAAAAACGACTAAATGTATATTTTCAAAATAAAATATTTGCATTGTTGAATTACTAATTATTATTATATTATTATTATTTCCGCCCAAAGATGCGTAATTAGTGTTGAAATATGGAACTTTCGACGCTCATAACTTTCAAACAGTTTGTTTTTTTTACTTTTTTGTTTCCATACAGGTCTAGTTAATAATGGGGCAAATTGATATCATTTTTTATTTTGTACGTACATCGTCAAACGGTGGAGTTATCGCCAGACTACGTTTGTATGGAAGAATGATCTTAAGGTTACACTAGTCGATCATTAGTTACATTAAATAAAAAAAGTATTCTAAATTAATTAAAAGACGTGCACGTATAAGCGTCTAGAGTAAAACAAACAATTCAAAAATAGAATAAGTATCTAATTAAAATTAAAATACCCACTTGTAAACGTTGTTGTGATACTTATTGTAAGACGCGTAAGCCAACAGTACTCCAAATCCAGGGCCCAATGAGAAGAACACCTGAGTTGCTGCGTCCACCCATACCTTGTAACCGAAAAAAAAACAAAATCAAACCATAATTTACTTCAGATTATGCCTAAGGATTTAATGGTTATTGGATAACTAACCTGAGGTTGTGTAATAGCTTCAAAGTTAGGGCTGAGGTAATACTGAATACCGGTAGCGGAGCCAGGAAGGGTGACACCACGAACCAAAAGGATAAGGAGAACTGCGTAGGGGAAGAGAGCTGTGAACCAAACCACCTGCAAGACAAGAAAGTATTAGTAATTCCAAATAATATCGGTAAACATTAGCTATGCCTAAATCGTAATATAGAGTAAGATCGTACCTTTCCAGAAGTGCTGATACCTTTCCACAGAGAGAAGTAGCAGATGATGTAGACTGCTAACAGACATAGAGCCATATCCCATTTTATGGCACCTAGGTCATGAAGACCTTCGCTTCCTTGCAGTTCCAAGATGGCCCGGCTAAAAACATGTTATCGATTTAAAATTACTGCAGAAAGGGCTGACCGCTGAAAGGCTGAATGTTTTGTTCTTGAAACTTACTTGAAGTATTCAGAAGCAGCTGATGTGAATGGAGTTGTTTGGGGAGGAGGAAACAATCCTGAAGAGCTGTTGTTGCGTATGCGAGTTTTGTTGGAAGCTTCCCAGATTGCTTCGAACTGCGAGGAAGTTAAAAATTCTCAATTAATTCAATATTCTGATGACATCAGCTAGAAAGCTTCGCTACAAGAAAAGTCCTAATATTTGTTACCAATATTACACTGCAAGATTATTCTGCCGTAAAATTACGATTACAAAGCCAATAGGATTAAGCATCTACTAAGAAAAAAAGTATACATATGTAAGTATCTCCCTACTAGACTAGAAAGTTGGATTGGAACAATAAATCTTTAAAGCCTAAGTGTTAGACTTAGGGAAGATATTTTGCTATTAAAAAACTCACAGGTCTACAAGCCGGGGTGTTCCACTCGTTGTCACAGTTGGTCCAGGGCAGCATGGTGGTGAAGGAGGCGAAGAAGAACCGCAGCGCCCACGCGATGATCACGTTGTAATAGAAATCCACGTAAAATGCTATCAGAACTACCGCGTACCCGATACCTATACGGATAGAGCCTGAGGTTAAGCAAAGAAGTGCATCTGGACTGAAATCGTTGCGGAAGATGAAGAAGAAAGAACCCTAATGTCGGAGTAGACGTCATCGTCATCAAAGCCAATAATTTGTGATATCTAATTGTCTGCAGATAGTCGTCCAAGTAAGCAGTGGTGGGCCAGTGGTAACGGCCGCGATTTATACTCCTTGCTTTTAACTTCTTGGCCGCCCTGAAGTTGGTTTACCGGATGTGCGAGGCACGAAACGGTGCTGTTTTTGTATGAGATTTACAACTGTGCAGTAATTGTAGCTAACTTCAGGGTCGCCAAGAAGTTTGGCGAGAACTATATAAGTTGTAGGTCGTGGGTTCGAACCCGGGCAGGTGCTTTATTTTGTGTAAATTATTTCATCACCACTGCTCTCAAAACGGTGAAGAAAAACATCGTGAGGAAATCGGCAAGTCTTAGAACCAAAAATTCGAAGACATGTGACATCCACCAACATGCACTGGACCCGCATGGTGGATTACGGCCCATGCCCTCTCATAGAGAGGTGGCCTGCACGCACAACGGACCAAATGCAAGTCTAAGTGCGGAAAAGGGGTCCATCTATCCTATCCTATCCTAGTCGTCCAAGTTAAGTTTATAGTACTTTTTCGTGTAGGTATATTATTAAGGAGACTCTTGAATCACTCATTATAGGAAATTCCAAAGAAAGTACCCTAATTTATGTGCCTCTCAATGGTGGCCTACATTTTCTCTATTTCTAAAGAGCATTTTAGAGACCCTGAGTACGTAATTACCCAAGTCGTAAATAAACTCCTGAAGAAAACCATTTCACCTAAACAATGATCTCGCGCGAACGTTCCCAATTCATTTCGTCAAAAAATACTTTCACTCAAGCGGATTTCCAGCACCTTTCCGGACCATTACCAATTTTATTTCTCTTCAAAAATCATATCGCGGCGGGAGCCACTCAGGGCGCGAGACGTGACAATCGCATGAAATGAAATCAACGGGCATAAGCCGGGCTCGCAAATCTACCGGAGCCTTTTGAGACCGTATGGGACGAGCACTTAAGGGGAGCCCCGGGAATGGTGTCAATTATGGGTGTTAAGTGCGGGGGGTGACGTCCGACTAGACCGCGATCTTGTAAATGACGTGTCCCATGTTTTGCATAAAAGTCTTGAAGTCGGGTGAGTTGTTTATTGGAGCGTGTGATTTTTTGGTCCTTGAGTCCGCGAGTCGTGAGGGTAGTGTAAAGAATGATGGAAAGTTTCTTCTTTGTAACGATTTCAGTACTTATGTATTTATTTACGCCATGCAATAGCTTTAAAGTTGTTCGCATAAAAGTTAGCTCTCTCTGCTGAGCGCTAGGGAACTTTAGATGATGCAGTTATAACCAATTTACACTACCGCTATCGGGTGCAGTAAAAATCCGATCGGAACTTTATCCAGCTTTTTGACACAGAAAATGCAGACTACTTTTGAACTTTATTTATCGAAGCTGGAACAATATCCCTTATTCCTAACAGTGAAGTAAAGTCTTAGGTATGTACCTTAATTTTTTACCCCCGGTTTCTGTGTTAATAATTTGAAGTTGAGTATTACTTCAAACTTTACTTTAGCCTGAAAACTTGTCAAACTTTGGCATGTAAGTAAAGTTTGAAACTTTTTTTAACTCCAAAATCTCAATTCTAAAATGGTCCTTAATTGACAGCATAAGCAGGCACAAGAAATTTGAGACCTCATTTAAATAATTGTTTTCATGATCTGAGTCTATCTCCGTCATTCTTTAAAAACCAAACACTTATGAAGACAACCCATATCTAACCACAAAAGCAGTCGGCAAGTTACTTAAGTGGTGGGCACTATAACTCTTGATCGCAAAATGCGGCTTCTACCATACCGATGACATTAGCCGACGGGACGTGACCGGGCCGCAATAAATCTGGCGTATGACTCGCACGTGACCCTATAAAACTGAGCCAAGTAAAGAGAAATCGTGCCAATTTAAAATTAAACCCACTTGGACGAAGGTTCTTGAATGATGTAAAGATTCCTTCGTATTTATTTTCAAAGCGTAATAAAATGAAATTCCGAGAAATAAAGTAACTAATCAGTAGAAAATAACTTCACATTATCGACATTGACCATTTTCAAATGACTTAAGGCATAGCATGTTGTTTAACATTTGAAATTTCCACCATTGATATGTTAAGAATTATGCAATTTGGTATGTTTAAACAATGTGAATAGTCATTGGCTTTTTTTTATTTACGACTTAACAAATTTCTAACCCTCCAATATTTGGTATTAACATCGCAAAAGCGGCACTGGGGACCAAATATTTCTCGACCGCCAGAAGTCAGAAGCAAAGGACCAAAATATTTCAGTTAAGGTTCCGAAAAATTCACCACAATTCACATTTTTATAATACAGAACCAATATAGCCGAAAGTACAAAATAATTCGGTAGCTGAAATGACACTTACCCTTAAAGAGTGGAACCAATCTTCCCCAGCAGGTGATGGCGCCCTTCCGGTGGAACTGGCCCAGGGCCAGCTCCATGTAGAACAGCGGGATCCCACCCACCACCAGCATGATGCAGTACGGCACCAGAAAAGCGCCTGGGTAACAGGAACAAACGTTAACAATAGGCGCTAAAATACCTGTTCCTCTTATTACAGGGATAGATATTATGTGAGTGATCATCATCATCATAACAGCCGAAAGACGTCCACTGCTGGACTTAGGCCTTCGTCAAGCGTCATACACTGATCGGTCTTGATATAATGACATATATTTATCAAAAACACATCTAAATCAATATTTGTAACCGATATATATTTAATAAACGCAAGTTTTCAGTTTTCATTACACAATTCTTATCAAGAAGAGAAAAGCGCCCAAAAACTCACAAGTATTTAGTAGATAATGCGTACGTTTAACGTTTACTGAGCTAAAAGTTTTTAAGGCTTCCTCGATAAGACTTCACAAAGAAATTATCCATTAACTGGAACGCGCTATCCATTGGCAATAGAAAGGCTGAAAGCAAATTCTCTTTTAAAAGAAAAGTTCGTGACCTCTATTTGGGTCAGACTAAATAGATCTCATGTAGAGACAGAAGTTTAGTCATAATAATTATTAGTAGGTTTCTCGTTTTTTTATTGGTATTTATTAGTTTATTTTATTTGTATATGTGTATTATTAATATATATGTAAGTATATACATTTTCGTGTAAAAGTTGTTATTTTATATATTTTTTGTACCCGTTCACAACGTTGTCCTTTGTAACCCAAAGGTTGACTGGTAGAGAATGCCTTGTAGCATTAAGTCCGCCTATGTACCACTATTGTAAATGAAGTTTAAATAGATAAGTCGGAAGCACTTCAGATGCCAGTTTTCAGGTCCAGATAAATTTGCAAATTCCTCAAAAGCACTTTTTTATAATAAGCCATGACATAAACGATTCCTATAAAACCTCCTCTTGTTTCACCATTCTCAACTAATTTTCCAGTAATAACGTACATTTTTCAGTCGATTTCCCCCGAAGAGTTCCATCACAATCTCAGATCTATACTCGCAATAATTTCATATCGGCCCCGAGAGAGAGGGCGACGCAAATTGTCCTGTAATTGGCCTTTTAAGGCTCTCGCATTTGCTTCCAATAGGTACGCTTTTATGAAACTTGAGATGTTCAGCGTTCGAGCTCATTTATGTAGATTAATTATATACCTAGGTATGAGTTGGTAATACAATAAATTCGATTTTATAAGCAGAACGCTGAAACTTTTCTAATAATATTATCACTGCTTTACCTTCCATCAGCCAGATTCAAACTATACAAGAACAGAAGGAAATCACACAGTATACAAGGTTAAGCGAGGGATATACCTACTTTAACCCCCTTATTAACACACGAGGGTAAAAAAAGAGATACGAAAAAGAATAAAAAAAAGAAAGAGGGAGAAAAGAAAGAAATTGTTTTATTTATATTTCTTTTCTCTATTTGGTTTTTCATTTAGTTGCACCTGCCATATTTTATCTCTGCACCACCCTAAGGTCGACTGGTAGGAAGTGCCTAAGGCATTAAGTCCGCCTATGAACTTGTGCATAAAGTTTTAATAAATAAATAAATAGATATTATTAGGGTCACAACAGCTTATATAAGTTGCCAGGTTCAACTTTTCATCTTTCGATAAACATTTTACTGATCTATCAAAAAATGAGACGACCAGATTTATCCAAATTCTGATCTTTAATCAACCATCTCCAAAAGTTTTATAAAGCCACTTTTTCCAGTCGTATTTCCTCGTATAATGAGTTAGTATTTTTTTTATTCGTCTATTTTATTCAGCATCACTATCGATAGAAAAATAAAGCTAATTCAAAAAAATAAAAAATCCCGACTGCTTAAGCAGCGAACTAAAAAGACGTAAACAAGAAGAAAATCATGCTGTAAAGTCGGCGGACACCGCGTGATTTTCTTCTTGATTGCGTCTTTTTAGTTCGCTTCTTAAGCGGTAGGGTTTTTTGATTTTTATAATTATCTTTTTTTATTTAAGTATATCTTTTTAGTTAAAATTTTTATTTCGAAATAGGTCCATTTAAACATATAAGTGTTATATATTTTTAAAATCACCTCTTAAAATCCTTTATATTATTTTGATACACCACGTGATGGGGTACGAACAAAAAAAAAATGGCTCCCACAATATGGCGCCCAAAAGCCGCCATTTTTCTATTTTCCAATTTTAATGTAGCCAGTGACACTCGCAAGATTAAGACGAATCGATTGAAGTAAGAATCAAGATCGGCCAACGCGTTTGGTCTCTAGAACGCCACATAGGAACAAACATACACACATACATAGACTGATAAACACATTACCCTCCTTTGGCAGTCGGGTAATAACCAATTATATACTCCTACTCTCTTATACTCCGTTAGGGTTCCTCGAAACAGTGACTACTCATAAAACGGGGTCAGTAAAAGGATGAAGTAAAGTGTCTCGTGCACGTGTGTCGACACACGACAAGTTCCAAGTAAACAGTAATGAATGAATGACGAACACAATTGCTAAATGAAGAACTTCCGTACGCTATAATTGGGTAAGTATAATGTCTACAGAACCCACACGAACATTACACAACAGGGCACAGATTTAGCTAAAATCAAAACCACTTCTAAAACAAAACACTACAAAGCGAAAAATAACTCTCTTTTCCGAAGTCGATGTCTTTGGTACCCATTGTTTTCCGTTTTTCGACACCGACTTCGGAAAAGAAAGTTATTTTTCGCTTTGTAGTGTTTTGTTTTGGAAGTTGGTTTGTTTTTTTTTGTTAAAAAGTTTTTTATTTACCTCTTTTTAGTTTAAGTAGATACCTCCAAATACCATGAAAATCATTTATAGCCAAAGTAAGTCTCATGACGAATCCAATAAGCACAAACACGACTAGGATCCATTGTTTTATTTCGGAGTTCCAGTGCCTACCTTACGACTTCATCATCAGGTCAGTTCGATGTTACCATTTTCAACATTAACATTTATTTATAAGTATTTGCTTTATCATAGCCGTTTAGCTATTCGATTTTCCATCCCATAAAACAATAGGGTAACGTGTCCACGTCACCAATCTGGTAAGTTACAAAATCTTTCCGGTGCCGTTAACTTTTGCCGCAACTTCGTTGTAAAGAACTTCATATGAGCCAAGACAATTCTAGGCCGGAGAAAAAGTACATACCTACCAAAGTACATTTACAAGGCAATGCGTCTTAAAACCTCTTTGAGAGGGAGGTAAGGGAGAAATATGGCAAGGATTTACTTTATTGCCGGATGCAACAGGTCGCGGATAAGAGGGGAATGGAGGACATTCCGACCAAGTTTCTGTAAGCGACGACGCCGGGAAGTGACTTCGGAGAATCTTCGTGTCTCTTAAGTGAGGGGATAATGGGGCTATATGGAATAGTGCGGCTTTTCGCCATGATAGGGTGATTTAATTTTAACTGTTGCAGCTTTTGTAAAAGATTTTACTTTGTGCAGCAAGTTTTGAAGCTGATGTTGTCCCTTTTAAATTCCTACACGGTATCAAGAACCTAGGTAGGTATTGTAAAAAAAAATACAATAATCAAAACCTATTTTAATGAAGCTGCAAAAGGACGACTTTATTGAGTCGCTTAAGTATAATTTGTAACAATGACGAGTTTTCAATAAAAATCATAAAATCCTCCGTAGTCGGGTAAAAACCATTGAAACAGTAAAACCACCACGCCGCCGCTTACATACTTTGTAGAAAAACTTAATTAATTTCGCCTTAAGTACTGGGCTCGTTTTACCTTTAAAATCGCCCCAATAAATAAAAAATACCTAATAGACTCACGACTATTTAATTTAGAGCTACATTTTCTTCGAGTCGGATACAGATGTTAGAATGGTAATCGAATCGCCTTAGTTCCGAGAGCCCGGGAGGTCCCCGTGGACCGGAGGCCCGGCGGATGATTGGGTATTACGAGATTACCGCCGATAGGGCTCCATTAAATCATCCACACCGGCTGGAATTGTTCCCAATTGAAATGTTTATGGAATTTTGATTTATAGGCTGCTGTATTTTAATTGTAATTAACAGTGTCGAGTAGCGATCCACTGCAATGGATACTGGTGAGAACTAGAAATGTTATTTTATTTCCTTAATTTTCTCGCGAATTCGAATCATTTAGAATGTATTAATTTTAGATACTTTAGCGTGAAACTGCAATTTTACGGGCATACTTTTTTATGTACCTATGTAATATATAATATATTATGTAAGTAGTTTAGATTGAAACAGAATTGGCTAAACTGTCGTCTTCTCGTAAGCGTATTATAGATTGACCAAAACCAACTATACTTATAGTTACAAAATATTGTGTATATAGAAATAAATCAAAAATTTTATAAATATTATCAATCAATTCAAGATCTATAAGATCAGGTGAATATGAACCGATAGACGAAGTTATCATCATATGAGTTATAACTCTCTGCCAAAACAAACGTCTGCGTTCCGTACCACCAGCCTTCAAAGCAAGCTTCACCCATCAGCCTTCAAAGCAAAGTATACAGGATCTTCAAAGCAAGAGTATACAGGATCTTTTTATGTGTTCGCTTGTAGTATCGCAGACCTCATCCTTTCGCTGTCCATAATCAAATCAAATTTCGTAATCGTCTTCAAGAACTAGCTCACAACCTACGCAAATGCAACCCCGCAAAACAAAGCAATCAAATCAACACAGTTACCAAAACTGTCACTTCTCGAAATAATTACACTTCATCATAGTGTAGGTATAGAGGCACAGTCTACGTTAGATGACGGATGGCGAGGGTCATATGATGAAGTGGCGCTCCAATCAATTAGTGCGGAACCACCGCTATGACCGAACACGGCGATAAATCAGGGCCATTCAGAAGGGTTAGTAATGTTGGTTGAGGCTATCGGAATGTTGTAGATAGCTAAATAATAATATACTATTATTATTGTATTATTTTTACCCTTATATTGTATAGATCTACTTACCTATGCACTGTTCAACAAATGCTAAGCGGATTCTAAATTAATATTCTTTAGAGAAAATTCGAATTTAGAATCAGACTACGCAGTTGCTAAACACATCAAAGATTTTTATAAATATGGCCTTTATGCTTAAGATGTGGTAACCGTATCCAACCCCAAATAAATTGAGAAAAAGGCAAGAGAATCTTGATATACCTACAGTATGATTTCCTCAATTAAAAAGGTCATAGGCATATCATGTATAATAGTCACAGTGGATCTATGTGTCACTGAGGTTGGCTGCAAGACCCTGTTGAAGTTGAAAGTTGATGTTGAAGTAGAAGAATCATTGTATAACTACCTCTTTCACTCGCTTACGTTGGTCGCATCGTCCTATCTCGCTTACTGTATGCAGTATAATCGATGACAAACTGTTTCTTGCGCAATAGTTCGCAGAGCCAACTTCAGAGATATAAAGATCTGCTGTGACAACTATAACGTAGTAGGTACAACTTCCACCTTTATCCTGGCAAAATTGTGTTGAATGAATACTTATTTTAGATCAAACTCAATTAGGAACTGTCGAATCAAGAGCTACTTGAATTTAATCATTATTAACCGACTTCCCAAAAAGGTTTAGAGGTTCTATGTTCGACTATGTTTTTTTTTGCACTTTTTCACCGATTTTTCCGTCAATCGTGGACCGATTTTGAAAATTATTTTTAAGTTTGAAAGAATAAATTCCCAAATTGGTCCCATTTAAACTTGGTGAAGATTGGATGAAGAACTTCAGACATATACAACAAAACTCTTCAACAAATGACAGCAAATCTCTCGGGATTGCTGCAATAGCATGTCTGTTTAATGTACCAATTCATAATATAACATCACGCTAGTACGCTCTTAATCCTTTAACGCAGATGTGTACAGTTCACCTTAATATACTCTCATTTCACCGGTTATGTTCAAGTTTCATGATATTCGGTTAATCTATTCTGACATTATTAGGTACCTTATTATAGAACTTGCCTATTAGGTACCACAACTAAAAGGTGAAAAATAAAAAAAACATTTTTACATTAAAAAAAAAAAAAACTGACTTCCAAATAAAAACACTACTAATTGAAAAATAACTTCTTTTTCGGAAGTCGGTGTCAAAAAACGAAGAAATGAAAACAGGAACTGTTGCATTTTTTATAAAATATTTTTTTTCCTTTACAGATTTCACTACATGGGAATTTAAATAGAGATGCAACTACTTGCAGTAGGATCAAAGTATAGGTATTAATTCAGTTTCTGCACCAGCGTAATTACAAAGAAGCGACAAGCCAGTAGCCATTAACAGCATCTCATTGGCTCTAAATAAATTTCCTCTCAGCGCGAACGGCTCAAAGACAAGATCACATTTGAACAGTTCACGAGAATTGACATTTAATTAGATCACGGGCAGACGCGGCCCGATCGGCCTTTGCGTTGCGAGAGATGACCCTCCTCTCCATTATCTTATTACCCTCTCCTATTATTGCGTTACTAATTTTCCTGCACATCGAGGAGCTAACGAAGTTTTCTGAAGCAAAGGGCGCGTTTTGATTGTCAATTACTGACTCTTGGACGCCAAAGGATGCGACGGACGATCAAAGTAGCAGCAACGGATGCAATTAAGTATGTGGCTCAAACTTTGTTAGGAGCGCACAAGTATTTTCAATATGTTCTTTAGTGTTCGGTTTTGTAATAAGGTCAGCGTGTCTTTCATTTAGGGTTTTGCGAACGAGGTGTTTTAGCAGTTGGGTGAGTAAGAGGGACGTTTATTTTATAGAATCATCATCAGATTTAACATCATAACTTTTTCCTGCCTTGTCATCTGCCTTGTTTTTGAGCCGGGGACCTAACTAAAATAGCAGCAGGAAAACGTTGCAAAAAGTCATAGCTAACTGCATTAACAGATTTTGAAAGAAATCTACATGCAACAAGAATATGAGCTATTTACACAAAAAGCTCCGAAGGCAAAAACTTTTCCCACATATTTTGTAAGAAATTAATGTTGATAAATTAATTTCAATTCAAAATCCGAACTGAATTCTAAAAAAAGTTCGTGTAGCATGTATGACTACTTTGAATGCACCTCATTTTACTATTTATGCTCCATTGCTCTGCATCATGAACATGTTGGTGAAGTATGAAGAACAATCAAATTATTATAGAAGATTCCGGAGCATGCCGTTGAAATACCATGCAAACAAATCTCATTTAGTCGCTTCCGGGGCTTTGACTGTCCATTCTCTTGCTCGAGGCAGTTCATTTCCGTTTTATAGCAAAGACGCGTGGAGTCTGACGATGCTTGCCATATCGGGGCTTGTCACTTCCAATGGTTTGTTTAAACTTCAGGGAAATGGACAACGCAGCCCATCTTCATTTGTATATCGATGTGCTACGCTCAAGTGTGGCTCAAGAAGTTCGTACCAAAGTGACGAAAGTGAAAAAGACAAGCCGAGCATCACGTTTGCAGATTATACTTGTTAGGTACATAGTTTTCGGACTGCACACAAGTATGTGTCTTCAACCTCAGCTTCGTAAACCAAGCGAAAACTATTTTTTTTTAATTTTGCGAGTCGCTTTAGACAATCAATAAGTAAGAATCAGTGACAATACTGTCTAATATAATCGACGTTTTCGCTTTGCATAGTGCGAGTTAATTCCAAGTGTTCCGACTATACAGTGTTGAGTGTATAACGCTATTACATGCATACTTCACCGCACAGTGGGCGAATGTGAAGCTTCAATTAGCAAGCCGCAGGTGTAAGCGTAGTGCAGGCCACTCGAGGCGCTGCATGAGGCGAGGCGAGGCACTAGCCGCACAAGGCGTACGATTGTTAACCGCCTATTATGCCTCGAGTGTGCTACATCCGGTGTTAGCGCGCAATCACACAGTAAGTAGTCTTGAATGAATTCACGAATCATGTTCTCGTAAGGAATGGTATGAAATATTTTCTAGTGTTGATCCCCATGTGATTCTTTTTAAGAAATTTGATTGAGGAAATACCTAGCTAGATTATATCCCTTCTCAATACATGGTGTTTGAACTTTTGACTGAAGAAAGTAACGATGAACTGAATTCTGTTTAAAATATATTAACTGCGATTCTTTTTTCACAGTACCAAAGAAAAGTTTGTAGTTTTTCTACCGCAATTATAAGTTCGCAGGTTCTTTTCCTAACTTCCAGTAAAGTTCAAACCAAACTGAAACCCAACACCAACTGTGCTGTCTGAGCATTTATGATGTGACGGAACTCGTCGGCGAGACGCGAGGCGCACAATTAGCGACGCAAGAGGCACTTAGTGCTATTCGAGGCACAACCGCGCCACTCTAGACCTTAGACTGCCATAGATAATATGCTCTCTAGACACCGACACCACGTTCTAGACCGTCTAGAATGGATCATTAGGTTAATTGAGTATGGAGATCAAAATATGGATTTCGATGATACTCGTAATATTGTATTGACTTTGATTGGATTTCTTGTTGAAGGTCACTTAAGAAAAATGGTTGCAAATGGTTTTCACAGTTCACTACTTGCTATTCCACCTCACAGATTAATTTTACCCCAAACCAAAGAGGAAAAAAAACACAGAATGTTATCGGCAAGTAATGTTTCAAAATCTCTCTATTTAATTGACTCTTCAGATGCCATCGATAGCGTTGGACGATAAACTTTATGAATTCAAAATAAAAGTAGATGCTGCATCGAGGTTTGATGTTAGAGAACTCATTAATATGTTTAGCTCGCCTGTAACTAGAATAAGGCGATTCACATTCTGCCCCGCCATACGCTTCGGGGTACGTGGCGACGAAGTCACGACGCTGCTCGTGAAAGCGTTTTCTCTATGTTGCACTTTTTTTTTAATAATTGTTATAGGCTCGAATTTGACCACTACCTCGCCTGATGATAAGGGATGATGTGGTCGAAGGTGAAGCACGCTTGCCTAGAAGTAACCTATTCACTCTTGACTTGACCTAGGTTGTAGCTATCAGGAAACAAAAACGCCGGCAGGGAATTCCACTCCTTAGCTGTACGCACAATGAAAGTATTAACACGCGCGCACTACGCGTGTTTTCAATACAAAGAGAGATACTTTTAAGCAACGTAAGAAGATGCACTCCCGCGCTACTCTGCGTAATGAGATGCTGTGTGCCAATCGCCTAAGTAGGGCAGAGGAGCACGTGGCTCAATAATAAAAGCGGCACGGATCGATCTTTCAAGTCAAGCAAGGCTTTTTAAGGTTGGTCTAAGGATGCCTGCCCAACCATTACATACCGAGTCGTCTTGGTGTCTCAGAAAGTACGTTAAGCTGTTGATAACTGCCATTTATAGATCTTTGATAGTCGTTACGGGTAGTCAGAAGCTCAAAAGTCTGATATCCGTCTCACCAAGGAATACATCACACGATATCTTGTTACCCATTTACTGAGATTTGGAGTGGAGGACAAATAGGCAGTCGCTCTACGTAAAATATTTACTAGCTATTCAGTTGTATCCGGTTAGATTGTGGAAGCCGACCCCAACTTGTTGGAAAAATGCTAGGTAGATTGGGTTTGTCTTTGATTCCTAAACCGAGATGAGATGGTATGATACTGGCTTCTAGAATATTTGTATGTGTTACTGATTGTCATCAGTGTATTTTTCTTAAGTCAGCCAGTACATGGATCAGGAAGCTATTGGTAAAAAAATACAATATCTTATGAGCCATCCGTTAGGCTCGTTTGCCATAAAACATTTAAAAAAACTTTTTCAATCTTAGCGGTATTGCTGCCCGTCCCGAACAATTTCTATTAAAAAACGAGGTTACAAAATTACTCACCGCCGCCATTCTTGTAGCAGAGGTAAGGGAAGCGCCACACGTTGGCGAGGTCGACGGCGAACCCGATGACCGACAGCAGGAAGTCCACCTTCTTGCCCCATGTCTCGCGCTCGCCGACGCCCGGCGTAGGTGTCTTCAGCGCCATCCTACTGCCCGACCACAGGAACCCGCCACACCCTGAGCAAAAAGTAATAATTTAAGGCTTGTTCTTACTGACACTACTAGAAAGTAACCAATCATCTACTTCTTTGTGTTACTTCCCCATTCGGTAAAGTATAGTCTAAAGTCTCAAAGAAACTAATTAAATGACAATAACTGTTCGTTAATGATAACACATTGATTGACGGTACAACGAGCAACAAAACAGTTTGATTTCAACGACTTTCATCTCTATTAGTCACATCAGTATGATAGTTCCTTCCAACGAGTTAGATAACTTAGATAACTGGTTAAGATGTTACGATTTTTCGTAGCTTAGCTACAACTTGCCAAGGTACAACGATATTCGTATCTTATCTACAACTTGCCAAAGTGCTACGATATTTTTGTAGCTTATCTACAAATTGCCAAAGATACTACGATATTTTGTAGCTTATTTACAACTTTCCAAATGTATTACGACATTTTCGTAGCTTAGCTACAACTTGCCAAGGTGCTACGATATTTTTGTAGCTTATCTACAAATTGCCAATATGCTACGATATATTTTAGCTTATCTACAACTTAACAAATGTACTACGACAAAGGTGCTACAATATTTTCAAGCTTATCTACAACTTGCCAAGATTTTCTTATAAATATTAGTTTATCCTCGCACTGGAATGCCTTGCAACAGTTCGGTAAAGTATTTTTCAGGTATATTTTAATATAGATTTAGTTATTTTAAGCAACTGATTTGAATATTTCGTTTCCAAGCTGTAGTTAGTTATTTTTTATATTTTTTCAAAGTTTTGTTCGTGCTGACGTCATAAAGTAGTCTGAATGGCACAGAACTTGACGCAACACATTGACGCTTGACACGTACAAAACAACGACACACTTGCACGAAAGACTTAACTAGGAGTAGGTTACCAGCGCGAGGTTAAATTGACAATATTGTATGAAGAACTGTCAATTTAACCTCGTGTTGGCGACTAGCTCTGGGTTGTTTTTTTTCGTGCTAGTAGGCCTTAATCTCTTGCCTTTCAGTGCCTCTTGAATTGAAATAATTAATTTCAATTCAAGAAGCACTGAAAGTTTCATTATAGGATACTTTATGACGTCATTTAGAGGTCAAGTAAAAGTCAAGTGGTTTACGTATTATTGTGAAAATACATACGATCTTAAAATTTTAAGCCCTAAAAATAGAAAAATAAGGCTTACAAACCTAAAACCTAGAAATGGTTTTGGAATTGGCATGGGTTAATTTTTACTTAACATATCGAATTACATCAATGGAGCAAACAGATATAATAAACTCACTATAAGTCCAGGTTTCCTCAGGATGTTTTCCGTTACCGATGTCCAAGATAAACTTAGAAAGTACGTATGAATTAATCCATACAAATCCAGGCAAGTACATTGGTACTTGCCTGGATTCGAACCCAGGACCTCAAGCACGAGAGGCGAGGTCTTAGCCACTGGGCCACCACGACATGATGGTGCTACGCAAGATTACAAGATGCTACGATATTCTTAGTTTAGCTACAACTTTTAAAAATGCTGTGATTTTCTTTGCTTAGCTACAAGTTTTTAAGTTGTTTACGATTTTCATAGATTAGCTACAACTTGTCAAAGTGCTATGATTTGCGTAGCTTAACTACAGCTTGGCAAGGTACTGGTATTTTATAATAAAATAAAAACAAAATACTCATTATAACGATCAAGGATTTTTATCCGTAAACTTACATAGGTAGTTTTATTTGACGTTGATGTATATTATCTTATAGGAACGTCCTCACTGAGAGCATTCACGTAATGAGCATTCGACGTCGAATATTCGAGTGGTGTGGACGTTGAGCCGAGCGTTACAAAGCTTACACGCAGACGCGAACTTCGGCCGGTGTGGACGTCGCAACGATTTTCGCGGAAACGGCTCGCGTTCGAATGTTCACACAAATAAAACGCTCGAAAGCGAGTACTCAGATCACTGTTTTTTTCTGTTCCGTGACTCAGATAATGAAATCAATGAGTGTTTATTTAGGAATATTACTGGCCACTTAGCAAGGAACGGTTCCTTGATCTTAAGTGTTTGTAACCTTTTTGGTCAATCGTATAATTGAATGAATTACATTTAACAAGATCGTATTCGAATACTCCAAGCTCGCAAGGGGATGTTCGACTCAAACGTTCATAGTTTTGCTCGCAAGTGATTGCTGGGCTCTTTGGGAAGCATTTGTTGCTCGTCTACGATTGCTCGTTTACAAATACTCACGAAAGAATGCTCCGAGTGAGGACGCTCCTTATTAATAAATGTCGGCTTCGGGACCATACATTGTGGTAATTTTTTTGGAGCCTTTTTTTGTAGTTTTAAGTTAGTGAAGCTTTTCTTCCAATAACATGAAACTTAAACAAAACCGGTGCAATGAGAGTATACCAAGTTGAACTGTTCACATCTGCGTACCCCTTTAAAGCGTACCGGTGTGATGTTATGAAATGGTGTAAACAATAAACAGACATGCGATTGGATCCATCGCGAGTGATTTGCCGTCATTTATTGAAGAGTTCTGATGTATTTCTCCGAAGTTCTTCATCAGATCTTGATGAAAATTAAATGGGGCCACATAACAAGCACCAATTTCAATTAAAAAAAGAATCATCAAAATCGGTTCACCCAATAAAAAGTTCTGAGGTAACAAACATAAAATAAAAAAAAATACAGTCGAATTGATAACCTCCTCCCTTTTGCGAAGTTGGTTAAAAAAACGAAACAACTTGAAATTGTTTTTACATCGTGCAAGTCCTTAAATTAAATCGACCTAACACCAATTCTTCTAAAAACAATCCATGCAACGAAAAACAGATACTCCTATCCTAATTTAAATTCGTAAACAACGCACCACCCAAACTACACCACTTGACCTTTTATCCGAGTGTTAATTAACTGGAAGCAGAAATATCGTCGAGTCGTGGTCCTCCATTACGACACGACATAATGAAGTGACAATGTTATGACGCGCCGCGTGACAGAGGGCGTACACTTCACGCGTGCTGACCGCTGACCACGCGGCTTTAACGCAGGGTTGGCGCAGCAAATAAAATTATTTTAAGCATTTTAATTTATACTTACTGTCTTTGCAATAAATTACGAGATTAAACATTGGATACATCGGCGTTTATTTAAGTTTCTACCGTGGAAACCGAGTTTGAAGTTTTATTGAAACTAAGTGCATTGTATGTTCATGATCTTAGGTAACTTTTATCAACCATAAATGATTTAGTTAAATGGAAAAGAATTGATTTGACGAAACGACAGATTACAAGAAGTATGAGATTATTTCTCTTACTACTGCAACCAGCTTAGTTACTAATAGGAAGTTTTACATTTCTTGGTACCCAGAACTAACACTTCTGAAGTCCAGATCTACGAATCTAACACAATATTTTAACTATCGCCGTGAATCATAAAACGTTCCATCGGAACTATCTGACAAGTAAACGCCTAAGTCCACTTTCCTGCCTGCATACATTCGTAGAATTACTGCTGTGTCAACCCTAATGCAAGCTCTCTATCCGGTGCGCCCAAGTGGCTGTCACGTCCAGCTAGCGGTCCGATTAACCGATGGTCGATTTAGCCACGAAAAATCGTATGTCATCGCTACAGCGCACCACTAGTCGACAAATTGAATTTCGAACACGATGGACATTTATTACGCAGAATATTGAAGTACAGAAATGCGCTGCATTTTCAAAGAAGAAAACGGAAATCCGTTTTTATCTGTGCTTTGCATGGAGGTAGCTCTGCGGTTAATAGTGGGTTATTATTTTCAAATTTAAAATAAGGACACCAAAATTGTATTGGTTAACTAATGCTGTAGGGAGAGTGGCCAACGCTATACCGACACTACTCCTCCCCTGCGGCCCCACCGCATCCGCCATCAGACGGTGGCGACCCCGTCCAGGCCGCGGAAGGTAGGGAGAGCAGCGCAACCCAATACCGGCACTCCAACCCTCAGCCGCGATATCGTATGAGTTTGGGGTGCCCCATACGACATCGCGGCCCGCCTCAGTTGCTATGTCGCCCAGGCAGCACCACAACCTACATGTTGGCCGCTACGACGTCGGCTTATCGGCAAAAGCCCTGACGAGCGCTCCCTCCTCGGGTTTCTCTTCGCTTCACCGTGGGTTACTGAGCGCCCCCGCCTCGACAATGCGGGAAGACTGGGAACTCTGACCGCCCTTTCATTCTCCCCAGGGATGTGCCCGATGTAACAGGCGTTGCGCAGAGGGGGTCCCGGGGTGATCTTTTAAGAGGTCACGGCGCCCATTTTTTGGAGTGGTTTTAGTGAGTTAAAAAGCCCAGACTCTCTGGTCTTTCTCCAGAAAGTCCAGGCGCCTTTTGAAGGTTTCACAACAGTAAAGAGCAAAAAAATAAGATGGGGCAGAGGGCGTCCATAGATGTCCACCATCGCGATCGGTCTTGAGCTTCACACTTCACCACGCTCCACGCCATTCTGATGCTCGCTACTTTTGCCAAAACGGTGCGACGCCAGGTTTGACTGGGACGGCCGCACTTTCTTTTCCAAAATATTTAAAGATATAGAAATGAAAAGAGAGATATAGAAATGTAAAGTGAAAAGAGATGTAAATGGAGCTGGAGTCCTGTTCCGGGTCACTCCGCGGGCCAGTCCGGCCCGCCAGCCTTACCGGCCCGGACCATAGCCTGACCGTGCACATTCTATAGCTAGCTATTGTTTAAAAAACAGTCACGGAAAAATACCGCCAGTGCGGTTGATGTGATATAGGAACATCATAAAATTACGTTGATCAAAAGCGCAAGCAGTTAACCGTAGTGCGGCTTAGCGCTATCTCACTAATCACGGCTTGGCTCTATATAAAAAATGAAAGGAAAAATGGAGCTGGAGTCCGGGTTTGGGTCGCTCCGCGGGCCGGCTGGTTAGGCTGTGGCGGTCGGTTGGTGGACCAGACCGGGCCATTGCCTGACCGCGCACATTTTGTAGCTAGCGTTGTGATTAAACTGAAAGGAAAATGGAGCTGGGTTCCGGCTCCGGGTTGCTCCGTAGGCCGGTCAGGCTGTGGCCCTGACCGGTCCACCGGGAAAAATACCGGTACTCCATGGGGCCGCTTCGACCCTGGTCAAAGGTGTAGGTGGGGCTTGAATTTTCACATCTATCCTGGGATAGGTAAGTTATTGATAGAAAGCTGACGACTGACGAAACACAAAGTTTAATTCTTAAGCTTTTCTGCATAACTTTATCGAGTTATGCAGAAAAGTTTAGGAATTAAAAGAAGAAGCGAATGAGGCGAGCTTAAAAATTTAATTGTGCGCCCAAGCTACGCTTTTGACCATTTTATCAAGAAAATGGAGTAAAATTAAAATACCCAGCGAAGCAAACTGCAACATTTTAGCAACAGGCCTAGGTTAGGTTTTTTTTCTAGGTTAGTATCATGATTAACCCCCTCGAAGACTGTGCGGCCCGGCCAATTTTAGGGCGAAGAACAAAGAAAATCAGAACGGTGTTCTCGCGGACGAAAGTACATGCCAACAAACCTCATTTAAAGGCTTCTATTTGTTTACAAAAATCCTCCGGGCTGAATATCGGCCACTGATGGACGCAATCTCACGGAGATTAGCCGAATACGCAGGACATATTTTTAAAGTCGTGGTGTAATAAAAAATTAGAGCCTCCATCGATATGACCATTAATTTTGCGCTATCCTACAGTTTCGCGGTGATCATCGGTCCGTTTATACGCATCAAAGCTTTTTGACGTTTTTTAAAGTAGGTATTATGGATTTTTTATGGAGCTTATCAAAAACAGCATAACAGTATAGGGATATTTATTAACGCAACACCAATTCAGTACGTGGAAGACTATCTTATCTCGGACATGCCATATAATTTAAGGATTGTAGCGAAAAGGAAATAAATACGAGAATAAAAAAAGGAATATATACTGGGACATGAAATAAATTTTCAAATATTCTTTTCCATCGAGGCTGAAACCTGAAGCTGTGGGTACCTACATAATAACTTGACTCACTTACGAGTGTCAAACTTGGTCCTTAACAAAAAGACAATAAATTAAAATAAGAACGTGTCAGAGAGGACTGGAACGCAGTTTTATGAACACAAAACTAAGAGACCGAGTGAAAACCTCGTTGATCAGGAAAACAATAAGATCAACCCACGACGACGACGGACGTGATTAAGCAGGTACTCAAATATAAATGGAGATGGGCAGGACACATCCAAAGGCTGGAACCACAACGATAGGCCCAGATCATAACAAACTGGATCTCCAGATCTGTTGAAAGGATAAGAGGCAGGCCTTTTAAATGGTGAAAAGATGACATCGTCAAAACTGCTGGAAAACTTTGTTCCAGGACAGCTAGACTTCAGGAGGCTTTTACCGAATCAAGCGGCCTTTGCACTGAGACAATTCAAATAGTAACACACAATATTTTCATTATATTAAGTTAGAAAGAAAGAAAATAAAAAAATTGTGACCCGCACAGGAGACACGAGATAAGCAAAACACAACCTATAATAAAAATAAAAATAAATAACCCCGTGCGAGACCAAAAAGGTTCCTATCCTAGCATGTGCAACGATATTAAAAAGAAAATATCGCTGCGCTGATATTCTGACAAGGTTTTTATTCACTTTTTACTAACATACTAACATAAACTGACGTTGTCTAAAAATGAAACAATTTCTAACCTATGTAAGGCATTAATAAAAGCAACGTATAGTAAAAGTAAAGTAAGCATTTTTATTTTATGTCGTTTTGTGACGAATAAACGCTTTTTCTTTCTTTCTTTTCTTTCCTTATCATCATAAAATGCCAATTGGTAATACATATTAGTCTGCTGCAGAGAGAAAATTCGAAGCTGCACTCATTTAAGTGATAATATTAACTTAATAATTATCTAAGAAGAATGTCTTAATCTTTACCCAGTTAAAATAGTTCGTGATATAACTTAATAAATAAGCTGATACCAAATACCAAATATTGCGATTTTTTTCCAATGTATGTTTAAAATATTAAAAAGCTATGACTTTTTATTCACTTGGATATAAATTAATTATATTAATGCAAAAACACCGGCATATAATACTTTACAAGTTAAAGTAAGCATAAAGAATGATTTACGAAGTTAAACTTATGAAGATAAAAAGTTTTGGTGAAAGTCCGTCAGCTCATATCTTTAACTGAAAATATAATCTACCCCCATTCATCTTAATTATGGGTATTTTAGGAGAACCGATCTTATTTAATTTTCTTTCAAAGCTACGAAAATAAACTTTTTTGCGCGATAGGAAACTTTCGTCAAGTTCGCTCTGAGAGAACGTTCTGCACACGGATTTAAAACCGCTTACTTAGATAATTTAGAAAATATAAAGACAAACGAAAAAGAAACAAAGAACTTACGAGATAAAAAATTGAGGAAAAAATATATCCGCATAACTTTTTACGAGAACCATGCTTCAAAAGGACCAAACCATCAAAATATTTTGCCTCTTTTGTCCTACATAAAATCATAAAAAAATATTATAAGTTCCTATCTATAAAAAATAAAATAAAATATATAAAAAATAAAATAAAGCGTGTTACTCACTTGCGTGTCGGCGGTCGCATTGCCGGCGCCATGTCCGCGCGGCGCCGTGCCTATGGCAGAGTGACGGGATCTCGGCGAGATCAACGAGTACTGGGCGTATTCCGGGAACAAGCCACGCCCAGGACCTCTGCTCAGTAAAGAACAGGATTTATCGAGCCTGAAATTAGGGCAGAGAAGTTTATTATTGGAAGCTTGGAGTCGAGATTTTTTTAAGGAAATTAAAATTTTTTTTTAATTATTCGGTGCCGCATCTCGTGAGCAGCAGTCGTTTAACAGGAAAGTGTTAGCCTCGTCCAGTTACATTGGAAGTCGACCCTAACATACTTAGTAGAAAAAGGCGAGGTAGATAGACCTCGTATCCAGCGTTATTTATCAGTATTTTGTTTGTGGTAAACGAGACAAGTCTTTGTTAAACACGATTGTCTCTTCGTCAACCATCATCGCAAAGGCATCATTAGGTCCATTCCTTGGTGTTGTACTAAATTATTAAGTCTGCAAGAGAACTATACACGAAGGAAATCATCCTGAAGACCCATCAGAAATTAGTAGTAGCCCCATTTGTTCTCAGACATTTTCATTTTTTATTAATTTCTAATTAGGTACTACTTATGTGCGTCCCTGAAATCAGCAGCTAATCGGATAGGCCTTTGATAGAACATAATACTTAATTATTAGCTATACTTTCTTTATTTCTATTTAATACAAGTAATCAATTAGACGAGGGCGGGCGGGCCGCCCTACTTAGAGAAAGGCGGGGCTTGTGTCGCCATGCCCCGCCAGATTGCCGCCCACCCGTTTCAATCAGGACTTGTCGCTTCACATGAACACTTCTAAGATCCCACTTAAAAATGATTTGTCAATATGTATGAGGTATGTGTGTGATTCTGTTACTCATATGATTTTTTTTAGTGCTGATTTTACCCAAAGTCTCTTTTATGCGTGTCTTTTGCATGAAAAGTACTTACTGCACTGAGCATTCGAAACGGTGAAGAAAAACATCATGGCAAAACCGGTAGACATAGAGGTAGCTGGCAGGGTATGGAAGAAATCGATTTGGGCAGATTTAGATAGTAGACAAATTTAGGGAAAGCTCATAATTTTTTCGTTAAATTTGCATATTTTATTTATATCATTTTGCATCAAGTCGCACCCGATCAAATTAAAATGAACGTTAAGCGTACTTTATTTAGAAATCTGAAAGTGGGCTCTTTTCTGAAACTTTTAGATATATTTTTGGTGTTCTCTCAACAAGCTACTCGTACTAAGCGATCTCTCGTACTTTTCACCCTGGATATGCATGCTCAAAATCCGTGCCAATTTCTCTCTGTACAACGTCCCTAAGTTCAAGACATGTGACATCCAAAAACACGCACTAGGCCCGATATTTTTTTTTATTTAACGATAGGATCGCGTTTAACCACTATCTTACCTGATGGCAAGGGATGACGTGGTCAACAGTGAAGTACCTTGAAGACCCCAAGGTTGTAGCTTTCAGGAAACAAAGACTGGCAGGGCATTCCACTCCTTAGCTGTGCCGTGTGCGCGCAATAAAAGTATCCGCAGCATATGGGTGAGATGTCCACCATCGTACCGATGGCGCATTGTCGTGCGTCTTGTAATCCGATGATGGAAAGGGCTAGGCGGATTCAAATTGTACTGTTGCATCGCACACTCCCCGAAATACAACCGAAAAAAACCGATAGGTTGGCAACACGGCATCGATGTTCGAGGCTCTGGAGCTTTGACTCGACGAGTGCATCTTTGCGATAAGCCTTATGACTCGTTCTTCAATCGACTCAAGTGCATCACGCTGGTATTTGGCACATGAGAGGTGAGAGCAGTACTCCATGCATGACCGAACTTGCGCAATATACAAGTTGAGTAACCGTTCAGGCGTGAAGTACCCTCTTACATTTGCAAGGATCCCCATTTTTTTTGCAGCCAGCTGAGCCTTTGCCTCAATGAATGGACCGAAATTTAGGATCGATGTCAACGCAACACCAAGAAATTCGAGATGGTCCGTTAAAGGTACGGTTACACCACGGAAAGATGGAGCCGGGTGGAATAGCCTGATTTTAGCGAAAAAAGACACGCCTGGGTCTAAGCAGCACTGAAACTGGTCAAGAACGAGTATATTTACAACAAAAAAAAACTATTCAGGTTGACATCGTCCCATTTGGAGACAGCCTTCAAGGACATGTCAAGCGCTCAACCATGGCCTCCCAGAGATACCGTATCTGAGGCCCAGTAGCCCGTGCGGCGGACACGTATCACTCGCCAACAGTGCTGTCGTCTGCATAGCCAAACGTTCGGGGTTTTAGAAAAATATTAATGTGCAGCAAGAACATGCTTGCATGCATGCATGCTTTCAGAGCACCGACCCCTGAATGATTCCGATGTTGATATCTAACTGACTGGGCGAGCAAATTTCCGTGCGTTCAAGCGTTTTTGCCATAACTATAATTGGAATCAAATATAACAGCTCACAATGTTAGGACCCATTAATATTAATGCTTATTTTTATCCGTGGTGCTAGGCAACTGGGCTTATCCCAGTTGTAAACGACCCTTTGTGCCTATTGGTCTTGTTTGTTCTGTCTCCTGCTTGATATAGAGGGAAGTGGAATTTTGAATTTTTCCTACTCCTCCATTACTCTTTTCTGATTAATTTCGTTGCGGGATCCAAGACAGTTAAATTCATTCTCCGGGACTTCGTCGAGCTTCATTGCCTCGGCGCTTTTCTGGTGGTCGTCACTGTTGATTCTGGCTTTCAGGGTTGCAGTGGTTTGGGAATAGTGCGGTGGGATAGTCCTAAAAAAAAAAAATCATGGGCGAGCAGCCATCGATAACCACTCTGATGGAACGATCCTTCTGGAAGTCTGCAGTCCAATAGAAAATAAACTAATCTGGCAACCTCACTTAAAGATTCCAATTATCCAAGAATGAAAATTCTGTCACATTTTCAACAGCCTATCATGGAATGGTCGCTTCTATTTTTAACCGACTTACCAAAAATGAGGACGTTCTATGTTCGACTTCTTCTTTGTTTTTTTTTGTTTATGTTAATATAATATATTATGATGTTGTTTTTCATTCAACTAACGTTCATATTTTACTCATCATCATCATCATCATCATCCGTGTCTCTCGATGGCCTCACTCCAGATGTGAATAGCATACGCTAGAAGATCCCCAGTGGACCGATATTGAAGGTATCTCAGGAATTCACGATGTCGTTAGGTTTTAAGTATGCCAGGAGCTGACTGTTGAGAACATGTTCCATACTCTTACAGAGGATGGACGTTACAGAGATGGGTCTGTATCTGTAGTTGGCCGGTTCAGCTCGACTGCCCTTCTTGGGCACGGGCTGTACGATATCGTTAGCTTGATTTCAAGCTTTCGGCATTTTTCCAATCTCAATCGAAAGGCAATATCAAGATTGTGTCAAGATCGGTGATTCAATTCAGGCGCACAAGTTTTAAGTACAATTGCTGGTATCCCGTCGTAGCCACTAGTTTTGTTCACGTCCTTAGAATCGTGCGCCGGTGATAGGGGTACACCCCAGAGGAGGGTCCGGACAGGCATGTCGGGTTCGCGGTGAGTGCTAACGCATGCCCATGTTCCCGCGCCATAAGCGGCACAGGAGGACACCGTGGAGTTTTAGTGGGTTCGAGTCCCACATAACTGCGCTATCTCCTTGTGGTAGCGCAGTATCCTTAAGGATTTCTACACGTTAAAAGAAATGGTAGCCAGAGCATCAAATATCAATTAAATATACGATGAAGATTGGACGGTAACAATGATGTAATAATAATCCCATCGAAAACATAAAAATATGAAAAAGAGCTTGGTGGCTCGACAGAAACATAAATGTGAAAAATGCGCCAAGTTCGACAAAGAAGAGTTGAGATCTAGAAGGGTGACAAGTTTCATAGCCTTTCCTTTTCCGTACAAAGCTACAATGTACACTTTCTTTGACTTGTTTGCTGGGAGATGGATCGATGTGTGTCGTGAATGTTTAAGTTTTTGTGAGAAGATGGATGAAAGTTAGATTAGTGAATAATTTAGATTTGTAATTTTTTTCTTCTGTATATTTTTTCTGTTATTCTTTCCTGTTTTGTATTTTTATTTCCTTCAATGTTTTTTGTAAGATCGTGTTGTTGTTTTTTTTTTTAATTAGTTTTTATTTGTAATAGATATATAATAAATATATTTAATAGATATATTTAATTTTGCCTAATTCCCGTATGTTTCGTTTTTGTTTTTTTATTTTTATTTTCATTGTATAACGCCTTAGGTCTGACCTGTAAAGTTATACATGTATGCTTAAATAAATAAATAAATTTCGCCTATGTTAATTTATTATTTTATTAGATACTAGCTGTGCCCGCGGCTTCGCTCCCGTCAACTGCCTATCTACCCTGCCTACCCTACCTATCCTACCCTACCCTACCTATACTACCCTACCCTATTTACCCTACCCTATCTACCATACCCTAACTACCCTACCCTACCCTACATACCCTACTCTACTTATCCTACCTACCCTACCCTACCCTACCTACCCTACCCTACCTATCCTACCCTACCTACCCTACCCTACCCTACCTACCCTACCCTACCCTACCCTACCTACCCTACCCTACCTACCCTACCCTACCTACCCTACCCCACCTGCCCTACCCTACCTACCCTACCCTACCTACCCTACCCTACCTACCCTACCCTATCTACCCCACCCTATAAAAAAAAAAGAAAAAAAAGGATGAAAAGTATCCTATGTCCGTCTCCTGGTTCTAAGCTACCTCCCCACCAATTTTCAGCCAAATCGGTTCAGCCGTTCTTGAGTTATAAATGGTGTAACTAACACGACTTTCTTTTATATATATAGATTGCATTTTGTACTTATCATTTTGAAAATATTTTTGACCGTAAGCATCTTTATGTAATTTCAGGCTTCCTTACTGTTCATCGCTCACTGATGTGTGTCTAGATTAATCTACCCATTGCTGAAAATACAACCAATAAGCTAAATTGAAAAAAAATTGCATCCAAGTATGAGGCAGACCTGCGTGCCGAGTAAGTAGCCGTAGAACTTTTGATTGATTGAGCCGTAGGGTTTTCGTTTAGGTTTCCCTGTTAATTATGAGTGAGGCAGTTTATATCTCAAAATATAAATTGATTAAAAGAGTCATTACTACTATTAAAACTAGAAAGTTTATTTAATATTTTAGTAAAAAAGTTAGCACTGTTGTGTTTAAAAAAATAAAGAGTTATTGATTAGAATATAATTATTTAAAAAATATGGCACAGGTTTTACAAATTACTAACTGAAAAATAGTTTTGTCGACTGAGCTCTGTCCAATATTGCCCGATAAGTGTGCGTGCAAAATGGCTTTTTGATCACATCCATCCCCCTGTCTGTGGCACACCGCCGCTTACATACTTTGTGGTAGTGTGCCTATCTGCAAACGCAAAACCAGAAATCGCCCAAGACATAGACGTTTGGAATAAGAAAAAAAAAGAATGGAGAGGCCTTACCCGAGCAGTGTGAACTAAAAAAATTAAACCATTAAAATATTAATATATAATTTATTAATCAATCACGTTTCAATGGCTGTACAGATAATAAAATTTCGAATTATTCATGATCGGTTAGTACATTACCATTATTTGATTTTCTTCGAGCTATGTGTTAAAGCGGACGGCCACGGATGCGAGTTAATGCTTCACTAGATGTAGCACACTTCACTATTGGCTACGGCGTAGTACAATGCGTGGTGAAACTCTACGAGATGTAGCACACTTAGCTAACGGTTACGGCGTAGTGCCATGCTTGGTGAAACTGTACGAAATGCAGAACACTTCGCTATCAGCTACAGCGTAGTACAAACTCTACGAGATGAAGCACAATTCGCTATCGGTTACGGGCGGCGTAGTACGATGAATGATGAAACTCTACGAGTTGTAGCACACGTTGCTTTCGGCTACGGAGTAGTACAATACGTGGTGAAACTCTACGAGAGGTAGTACACGACGCTTTTGGCTACGGCGTAATACAATACGTAGTTAATCTTTACGAGATTTAGATCACGACGCTATCAGCTACGGCGTATTACAATGGGAGGTCAAACTCTACGATATGTAGACGTATACGACATATGTACGACATATGGAGTGAGGCCATCATGAGACACGGGGAAAAACCTGCCTTCTCCCTCGACATCTCGAAGGCTTTCGGTAGGGTCTGGCACGAAAGCCTAATTGGTAAGCTTCCTTCATTCGGTCTGCCTGGTGGTCTGCGTGATTGGATTGCAGACTTCCTGAGATATAGGTCCATTCGAGTAGTTATCGATGGCTGCTCGTCGGATCAGTTGGATATTAATGCCAGGGTAATTCCGCCCAGCCCGTTCCATCATCAGAATACCAGACGTACGGCGATGCGTCATCGGTACAGGGTGAATATCCCACTCATACGCATAAAACGTTTTGGGGACACCTTTATTATGCGTACAGCTAAGGTGTGGAATTCCCTGCCAGAGTCTGTGTTTCACGATAGCTACAATGTAGGGGTCTTTAAGTCAAGAGTGAATAGGTTTTTTCTAGGCAAGCGTACTTCACCATCGACCACATCGACGCTTACCATTAAGTGAGATAGTGGTCAAGCGCGAGCCTTTAGGCTATAAAAAGCAGGTAGCACACTTCACTATCAGCTACGGCGTAATACAATTCCAGGTCAAACTCTACGAAATGTAGCACAAGTTGCTATCGGCTACGGTGTATTACAATTTACAATGCGTGTTGAAACTCTACGAAATGTAGCACACTTCACTATTGGCTACGGCGTAGTACAATGCGTGATGAAACTCTACGAGATGTAGTACACGTTGTTATTAGCTACGGCGTAGTACAAACGCTACGAGATGAAGCACACTTCGCTATCGGCTACGGCATAGTACGATGAGTATTAAAACTCTACGAGATGTAGCACACATCGTTATCGACTACGGCGGGCATTCATAATATGATTAATAATACACACTTATTATTAGCTATGTTAGTAACAAACGTGATATCCAATTTTCCGAGTCGTAGAGGATTCTGTTGTCAGCTTTCGTGTCATAAGCAGTGGAAGTCGACTAATTAAAATGAAACGTCCGTATACAACCTTAGTTTATTGTTTACCATAAGCCTTTTAAAGGATTATTCTAGTGACTCCTTCATAATGATGAGTTTTAGAAAAGGGTAAACAAAAACCAAGCTCCTGTAGAAAAGAAACGGTGGAACCTCACTTGCTGAAATCAATGCAGTAGGTTTTCGCGTCCCAGAAAATTGTTGAGAAGTTTTTAAATCAATCTGTGCGTGGTGTGAGTTCCAACTCTTGACATCTTTATAAATTAAAGATTTCTTATATTTTATGAATCGTATTTACTCAGGATTTTTTCGTACAGACTTCGTAAAGTCCGTGTGTGTGTCTGTAGACTGTGTTATGTAAAAAATTTCGGCACCAATCAGCGCAACACACGATGTTAACAACTTATGTTGTGCCTACATTATTACTGTACTTGTTATCATAACATGCCATTCATTTGTGTGCTATTGTTAGATTTTTTCATTGAATACGTTTCAGACAATATTATTTATTACGTAAGTTATAAAATAAACTAAAGCCTTTTCCAAAGAGGTAAAATTCAATGTAATAAATCAAACTTTGCCGTTAATAAACTTTAAATTGTTGATAACAGGTTGATAAGGTAATGAATAAGGAACGGGTTAGATGTAATGACAACTTTAAATGCATATTAGGAACTTAGGTATTTCAGATGAGAAAGATAATGAAGATTACTTAGTGATATTTACATCATCAACTGCCTAGCCTTTTTCCCAAATATGTTGGGGTCGGCTTCCAGTCTTACCGGATTCAGCTGAGTACCAGTGTTTTACATGGAGCGACTCCACAACCCAGTAACTGAGTAACACGGTAACCCTTGGCAAGACTCGTGTCAGATCTCAAGCTTCTGACTACCCGTAACGACTTTCAAAGATCTTTTAAATGACAGCCGGGACCAACGGCTTAACGTGATTTCCGAGGCACAGAGGAAACTCGTTATGATGATATTTACAATCATCAAAATAAATCATTAAATCAACGCAGCAGTAACATGATAAATGTCGACGTTCGAATCATATGTAGGTACAGTATCCACAAACTATATTTTTTCAGCGGCTTTAGCGCGAATTACCCTAAAGGAACGTATTACCGAGATAAGACAGGTCATGCACACGATTATGTATTCCAATAAATTTCATCCAAATCAACATTATATAGAACGCGGGACGTAGATCAACATTATATAGTGTACGCATGTTTCCTTGATCTCTCCAAGGCATTCGATCTTGTCTCATACGATGTGCTCTGGAGAAAGATGGGAGACAGGGGTGTACCCGCGGAAATATGTGGACTATTTCAGTATTGATATGGTAATCAGAGCAACCATGTGAAATGGGATGATACAGTCTCTGAGCAGTATAGGTTGGAGTGCGGGGTGAGGCAGGGGGATCTGACGTCTCCAAGGCTCTTTAACCTGTACGTGGATTAACCTCATAGTCGCTCTCAGCAGCATGCGTGTCGGATGCAGTATTGATGGGGTTAGAATCAACAACATCAGCGGGTGCAATCAGAGAGCTGCTTAAGACTTGTGAAGCCTACGCTGCCGCACATGGTTTAAAATATAATGTGAAGAAATGCGAATACATGGTCTTTGAGGTCGGTGGCAAACGCCGTGGAGAAGGACCAGAGTTGCTCGTGAACGGGTCACCAATTAATAGGGTGTCCACTTTTAAATACCTGGGGCATTTTCTTGCCGCAGATCTCAGGGACGATGTGGACATTGAGAGGGAGCGTAGGGCTCTAGCAGTCCGGAGCAATATGTTGTCCCGTAGATTTGCGCAGTGTACGGACCTAGTAAAAGTAACACTTTTCAAGGCTTTTTGCCAAAGTCTGTACACGGGCATTCTGTGGATCAATTATACTAAAAGATCGCTGGATGGCCTGCGCATCCAATATAGCAATGCTTTCAGGATGTTGTTGAGACTGCCCCGTTACTGAAGCGCGTCGGAGATGTTTGCGTAAGCCCGTACAGACGGTTTCTACGCGATTATACGTAAAAAAACAGCGTCGCTACTGAGGAGAGTGAGGGACAGTCAAAACGTCATCCTGAAAACTGTAGCTGAGAGCCCGGCTCTCCGATTGTGCAGCAGTTTGTGCGGAGGTTGATTGTTACTAACACTAGGTAATAAGTTTTACTATGCTACTAACAATAGGTAATAAGTTTTTATATGTCTCTAACACTAGGTAATAAGTTTTTATATGTTACTAACACCCTATGGATATTTGCGTCCGAAATAAAGATACTTATTCTATTCTGTTCACAAAATTTTAACAAACATACAGACTTTAACATTTACGCATAATATTATAAGAAAGTGCCACTTACCCAATGAGTATTCAAATGAATCGCCTTTCCGCCTAAAATAAATCTGAATGCTCTAGTTAAATTGTGCAATATGCATCTGCATCATACCGTCACTTATACCACGTTCCACGGAAAACATTTTCTGGACTGAAAAGTTTCAACTGAAGCCGGATACGTATTTTATTTACGAACATATACTACAAATAATTAAAATTACGTTGTATACTAAAATCTAGCTTTTCGTCACGTTTTAATTAATTTTGTTTAGTTCGCGCCAAAACTATCCTTCTTTCTTCTCGTAACTTGGCTATTTGAAAATAGAACTTGTTATCTAGACCACAAAGTACGTACGGCGCGCCGCTTTTAATAATTTTATTTTACAATAAGTTCTTAGAGGAACCCTGCAACCTCCATGTAGACTCAAAGTACGTCAGCAGTGGATATGGATCTTCCGACCGGTTTTGGTGTCTGGTGGGGTTGCTGTCGGGCCGTTGTAGGTATAAATGTGATAAATTTTAGATATCGCGATGTAGAACTTAAGAAAAAATAAACTTTGACCACACGACCTGCTCTCCGTACTGTCAGTTGTGGATGTTTACGAAGGGTCGTACGAGTAGCCGTGGTCGAGGCCGTTTACATAGCATAAAACTTTGCGGGTAGCTCTCCGTCCGACAAGCGCTGCAAACTGCGGCAGGACAGTTTGCCCCCACCCACTCATTATTTACCGCCAAGCGAGCATCTCCCCACAGCGTCTAATCTGCCGTGATCTACCTGGAAGTCCCTGAACCACCTTAGAACCTAAGTAGGATGTTGTAACTCCAACCTCCCAAAATAGGGCTAGGTACCTCTACAGAACAGCAGCAAGATGTACATGTGGTTCAGAGTCGCAAACCATGCCACTCCTCATGTCCTGTCATGGCTTGTACTTGCACATGGCGTGCAACCATGCACTGTTACCGAAGACGCTCCGTGGAAATGGCTCAGTTTTGGCCCAAATAAATTTGTACGACTGTCATGCCTGCGACACGAAGAAAAAGAAGAGCAGGATCCCGCGGACATGGCCCGCAGTCATACCTGTAGGTAATTCCATCTAGTGAATGTCGCTTTCAACTTGTTTAGCAGGAAGACCACTGACAAATATTATTATCATAATCTACTATCGAAATCAAATTGAAAATTGGGAATTCTAATTTCTGCTATCCAATTAAGAATATTGCAGATGGCAACATTAACAATTATAAAGCTGTCAACTCTGATGTCTCTCGTCGTTGATTGGATGTTGCCACCCAATCATCTTGCGGGAATCAACTGCCAATCACAAAGCTACAAGCACTCGCAAAAAGATGTCGTCGCAAGTGTAATTAAAAGTGTTCGACACTTCAACATTTTCGTATCATATATCAAAGCAAACGCAGTTAAATTCACTTTTATAAACAATAGTGATATAGCTTATTATCTTTTCCATTCTACTAAGTAGATAGTGTTGCAGGTACGCCCAAGAATTTTGTATTACTTTCTCTTCTCGTATCAGACCCATGACAGCTAATCCTTGACCAGTGTTTTTTGTATTTGTAAATAAAAACAAAGATGTGGATGATTATTACCCAGTGGTTACTGCTTACGTCGTTAAGGAGGAAAAGTGTTATGTTGACGTAATCACCTTGGGTATTTATTGTTTGCTAGTCAGCTGAATATTGAGACGATCATCACGTCGGGAATAAATTGGGCGGAAGAGAGTTTATTTTTTCGAGAGCGATTTCTAAGTGCTAATTTTTTGCTTAGATATGGCTGATGAGATTGATCCTTGCGAGTGCCTGTGGAATCATGAGCTGGCAATGCGTCGGCTGATCTCTCTGGTGAGTTATATGCCCTTGGAAGCTGTGTGATGAGGTGTAATTTAAATGGGTGGACCGCCTTGTATCTAACATCCACGTATACATTACGATCGTAATCGTAATATTTCCATTCAACATATTGTTTCGTTCTATGTTTACCAACATCGTTTTTTTATTGCATTGTTGGTAAATATTGTTAGATGTTTTGACCTAAATTGAAATAGTAGTGCCTGAAGATACCACCTACATTATATTTTTCGTACCAACTTTAATCAACCGAATTTCAATTACAGTTATGTAAAGGCAGGAATTTTAATTACTTAATTAATTAACAATAATGATACTGTTTCCATGGCCGCCTAGAATATAAATAATTGGTAACCATTAGGTTCATAATGTCTTTAAATTACTTCTTAATAACACATTGTGTTTACTACAGTTACTACATTGTTTAATAATGTAAATCTAGTGGCTATTGTTATCAAACAAGCACATGAAAGTTTATTCAAAACAATAATGTTCAGTTTTTATTGTAAATATTTATGGTGAAATACAAAACAAACTCTTTCAGTGTTTAATACAGTACAGTGCACACATTGTGCAGACTTTATTTCTTCAATAGACTTATAGTTCTCCCCAAACTTCTTGGTCGCCCTGAAGTTGGTTTATTGCATGTGCGAGGCAAGAAACGGTGCTGTTTTTGTATGAGATTTACTACTGCACAGCCATTGTAGCCAACTTCAGGGCGGCCAAGAAGTTTGGCGAGAACTATACTTGGCATTCACATCCAAACTATTATTATAAACATTTAATAAAAATTAAATTGGGCATCATTTAAAAGTAGTAGTTAATCTTTGAGAAGTACTGAACTGATTTCGAAAATTGTTTCATTGATTGAAGTCTGTGGTTCCTGTGGTGACCACAGTAGTGAGTCCGCAGGAATAAGTTCAAAGTCTTAACTATATGACACATTTGATCATTTACATAAATAATACAATTTATTTACATGAGGAAGTTTGGTTTTCCTTAACTTGTATCGGGAACATTCATAAATTAATATAAAACTCTGATTTATAATCAGCCTCAAATTCGAATACCTACCTATATTAAAACCAATTGTAGAAATAAAAAAGTGTTGTTCCAAGATTTAAGGAAAAATGATAACTTCATCAATAAAATAAATGTACCTTAATATTCATAATATTAAATGAGGCAACTTGTGTATTGGCCATTTGTTCATAATGAAACAAACATCATTCCTAAAGTTTATATTATATAGATGTAACAGCTATAAAACAATTCAGAATCAGAGTTGCCATCCACTATGCGCATAATGAAAAAAAGTAATATAATGAGGTTATAAAATTGCTTTTGTTCCAATTATTCAATTGTATTCTAGCCTATTCTTGTATTTTAAGAGGTTTGCTAAAATGAAACTCTAAATAAGTTTGTGGCGTTAATTAAATACTTAAATATTTTGTTATGCTTCACTGCAAATTTGGGCACAATATCAAGATTTTAGAGAGCTTGTTATGTTAGGGAATTGTACTCAAGAATGTGTTGCAGTTAATTTTCAATGTAGGTATTAGTTTCGACCTCATACTATGCAAGTATGAAGGCTTAAAGAAGTTTTTAATACACAATACAATACTTATATAATATGTTCCTGCCACCTGACTGGACTGAATCACAAGTACGTACCTATATCAAACTAGCTTCTGCCAATGGCTTCGCCCGCGTGAATGTCGAAAATTGTCCCAAGGGAACATATTCCCGGGATTAAAAGTATCCTGTGTGCTATTCCTGACTATAATCTATCTCTGTGCCAAATTTCATCCAGATCCATTCAGCCATTCCGGCGTGATTGAGTAACAAACATACACACATCCATCCAATCCTTTGCATTAAAAATACTAGCTTCTGCCAGAGGCTTCGCCCGCGTGGAAAGTGCTTTCTTACCCCAAGGGAACATTCTATCGGGATAAAAAGTATATTTTGTGTTATTCCTTGACCACAATCTACCTCTGTGGTAAATTTCATCCAGATCACATCCAAACTTTTGCATTATACATAACAGTACATAATTATCTTGAAAAACATAATTCTTGATATGTGGGTGTACGTTAGGTGCACTTCTGCCTAGTCGTTCGGGGAACTGGTATGATGTTGTGTTATGTTATCTCATCAGCATCATATCAGCCGAAAGACGTCCACTGCTGGACATAGGCCTCCCCCAAGCGTCGCCACATTGACCGGTCCCGTGCGTCTTGTATCCAGCGGATCCCCGCAACCTTCACCAGGTCATCGGTCCACCTGGTGGGACGCCTACCAACACAACGTCTTCCAGTTCACGGTCGCCACTCCAGCACTTTTCTGCCCCAACGGCCATCCGTTCTGCGAGCAATGTGCCCTGCTCACTGCCATTTAAGTTTGGCAATTCTTCGGGCTATGTCGGTAACCCTGGTTCTCTTGCATATTATCTATTTGGGTTATATTCAAATTTAAAGAAAGTCATAACATTTTAAGGCGTTTGCGTTCGAGCAGTTAGCATGTAAATATGTTAGGTAACAAAGTGCTAACTAGGTCCCTTATCGCCACTTGTAATCTACCAATGGTTTCATGGTTGTAATTGGAAACGATGTATAGTCGCTCTATGCTATTTTCTCTATGTTTTGTACGCTCTGATAACAAGTAAAATTTTTAAAAACCCCCGACTCATTTTTATTTCATGCTACATAATGTTTCTAGTAGTAGACACGCTTCGATCGACAATCTATTGAACACGTAATTATGACACGAACTCTTGCGAAAACACCCCGATTCAAAACGTAAAAAGCCCATAACTATTGAACGGCTGAACCGATTTTCATCAAACATAGATAAGAACACTCTCGATAAACAAAAAAAGGCCTAAATCTAAATCAGTTCATCCGTTTAGGAGCTATGAAGTCACAAACAAATAGGTACACAATGTCAAACTTATAACACTCATCTTTTTCCGTTGGGGGTTAAAAATCGGCGTTGTTTTAGGGCTAGAATCTTCCGTTTGCAGCCTTACCAGGTTCCCAATCTAAGGATAGACCAAAAATGTTGCAGTGTCTAATATTAGGAACTGCAACATTTTTTAGGTTATTTTTATTTTTAGGATTGGCTGATCAAATTTTGTTTCTTTCCAAAACTATCCAATTTTGTCTGCAGGACAAAGGCTCTTACACATACCCCTTATGAGGTATCATGTCTACGATTTCAATATTATCCAAAAATAGGATTTATATTTTGTGTATTTTTCCATCCGTGTCATTTACTTTATATGTACAGACAACAACAGATCAGGTTCCTTCACTTGCACATTTGTATGCACCTCTTTGCAATGTAATATGGGTTTATTTCAAGAACAGAAATATCGTTATATCTCGTGAACCCCGAAAAATAAATACAAAATGTTTTCTAATAATGAATATAACTACAATATACAACCAAATTCATCAAGTTACAACCATTTTTTCAAAGGGGCCTAAGTTCCCTTATATAATGGGCATTCTCTTTTAAGCACTGAGGATACCAATATCTTAAACTTAATGATACTTTATTCAGAAACGACAGTCTTTTTTTACGCATTACTAATCGGTCAGGTTCCGGTTCATAACTTGTTACGTAAAGCGACAAAAACTTTCGGCAACAATCTTCTGCAGCGCAGCGTTTTAGTAAATTGTTAAAGTGCGGTAATAGACCATCAGGTTATAAGACCAATTCTTTTACCCAGACATTTGAAGTCATGATCACAGGACATACACTCTAATGCCTGAATTATCTTCGTCCAGACTCCAGACGCTTGTAGGGACTTATTTCAAGGACAGGGCCGAGTCACAGTACTGTTAGATATCATTACCGTGGCTCGGGGGTCTTTGCGATGCGCATGTTTGTGTGAGTGTGCCGCTTCGAGCGACTGTGACTTCGGGGATTACAGGCGTGATTTTATAGTTTTATAACTATGCACGTTGACGAGTTCAGAACTTCGTATTGAGAACGGTATTATCTGGTAATGTTTTGATAATGCGTCCGATAAGATTGTGTTGCAACTTGTAACGTGTACTTGTCCTAATTATGCGCACGCACTGATGTTAGAAATACCCACCTAATTGCGCTTTTAATGTATTCAATCATATGACATGTATTGAAAGAAAGAAGAAAGAAAAAGTTTTTAATTGTCACAAAACGACATACAATATAAATATATGCTTATGCTAAACCCTTAACCACTGCTGTACATTGTGTCGATTCATGCAGGAATTCTCGATCCATTTTATAACCAGCGATCATGATTTCTTTTTAGGGTTCCGTACCCAAAGGGTAAAAACAGGACCCTATAACTAAGACTCCGCGGTCCGTCTGTCTGTCTGTCATCAGGCTGTATCTCATGAACCGAGATGACTAGACAGTTGAAATTTTCACAGATGATGTATTTCTGTTGCCGCTATAACAACAAATACTAAAAACAGTATAACATAAATATTTAAGTGGGGCTCCCATACAACCAACGTGATTTTTTGCCGTTTTTTGCGATAATAGTACAGAATCCGTCGTGCGTGAGTCCGACTCGCACTTGGCTGGTTATTTTTCTGCTTTTTACTATCTTTGGCAACCATCTTTAACTTATGCACTATGAATTTGTAACATTCCATGGTCGCTAGATTTATATTGTGCAATATCATATTAATATGATATTCTTTTATTAGGTGAATACTGATTTGCTAAAAACTTTCTTCGCACAGCTATCACACGCGGAACGTGTTAGCGTCCAATTTAATTTATTACAATTTAGCAGTCGTACGTATTTGTAAACAACACAGGTAGACAGTTGCAATGAGCAAACAAAAAATTCATGCGACTATAATCCAAAGCGAACTTGGATGATGCCTAACATTGATAAGACAAATAGACTGGTCTCTTTTGGCAAAGCTGGTTCTGACATAATAAACTGAAGGCGAGGTCTCATTGAGAGCTAGTAGTAATTTTGTAGTTCAAGAAGGGCTACAAACTGGATAATTAGATCTACAAGATTAGGTAGTGGCACTGCTTTAAGCGCTGTCCACATATTTCCGAGTTCCCGTCCCTGACTGAACACTTACATACGATTTTTATGAACGATCCGGGTCCCCCTGATACGGAGATGTGTGAACAAGTTCATACAAATCGTATGTAACGGATTCCTGCTGTGTTCCGTCAGGGAGGGGAACCCGGCAATGTGTGGATAGCGCTTTAAAAGTGAACACTTACAAAACTATAGTCCGACCGCTTAACTGAGACCGTTCCTTATGTAGCAAAAGAGATGTTGACACCCATTAGCGAACTATAGTCTAACAGGTCACTACACCCGCGGCGACACTAAGGCTCCGCCTGTGTAGGTTGCATGAAGTTTAATAAATAATTACGGTGGCTGGTACAGTAGCTGCGCGGTACGGCAGGGGGTGTACCCCCTTCCGTACCGCGCAGCTACTTCAGAATGGAATTAGTTAAGGCGCAGATACCACTCAGTAGCTAATTTTAAAATGAGAATCACGTCTAAACGCTTAGTCGTATTTTTTGGAAAAATATATTATGTTACATTAGACCATTTTCTTAATAATTTGATCGAAGAAAATTTTGAGTTTTATTCGTATAACACAGTATAATTAATTTGTAAAGTTATGTATAACACGGACAAAAACACGACAATTGCACCAAAACCGCCGGGCATATTTTAATGAAATTGACATCATCTCAAAGACAATTTAATCATCTACATTTTGATCTAAAGTTTTTTTTTTTAATAATAGAAATATAACAAAAAACTACTGGATTTTGGGTCGCTCGGGCACGGTATTGATATCTAAGAGTATTCTGACTCGGCCCTGTCCTTGAAATAAGTGCCTACAAGCGCGCATCACGTAAACACGCGTTAGGGCTGCCCGCCTCTACATACTTGAGTTTCTCTCTAGTTTTGTAATTGTAAATATCTTAAGATCTAATAATATAAATAAATACTTATTTTAAATCTTACTAGGTAGGCAGGTACCTACCATTTATTACTCTCATAGGTAATCATTTCATAATCATATTTCTTAGAATTCAATAATATATGCAAGTTAGATAGCCTAGCCTAGGAAACTACCTACTGGTTCTTTTTAACGGGAACGCAGGTAGTTCACTCTTGTGTCACTTTATCACCCTATTTATTTATTAATCCAGGTATTTTTCTCGGTGGAAAAAGCGAAATACCTACCCATAAAAAAAATATACAAATAGTACTAGTAGGTTAGGTATATTTTTTTATAGTCTTGCCTTTCGGAGGTTCCAGGTAATTTTTTTTTTTTATCTCTTGGTGCGTTATAAAAGAATACAAGCAACCAAAAACAGCCAAATATAGTCTATAAATTGCTCTCTGTCTGTATTTATTTCAATTAAAATATTCACAAATCGCACGCTTACTGCTTACCATCGCACCGTTCGTGACTGTTTGCGACTCTAGTGTATCGAGTGTTGGCTGAACCCGAGACGCTTAGGTATGACTCGTGTTCCGACCATTTGTATGAAGATAGAATACTGTTAGATATCTTTACTCGTTCCGGGTGTGAAACGAGTGCGCGTTTTGTTCTCTCAAGGTCGTTGGCGACTGACGTCGTCATCAGTGGTCGGTCTACAGTCACGGTAAAGAATCTTTACCGTGTTACAGTAGTGTAAGTGTAGAAACAAAAATCGGCTAAACGAGTGTTTTTTTTCTGGCAGCGGTCTTTAAGGAAACCGTGAATCTTATTGTCAGTTGTGTCTTTTTACATAAAAGGAAATCAATATTATAGTATTTTTAGATGTATGATAATAGATTTACTCACGCGAATTTGTCTTAATAATGCGACAGGCATTGTTTCTATACGCTATACACATAATTTCAATTTTGCATACATTGTAGATACTATGGCGGACAACGAGAGCAATTTTCAAAATATTTAAGGCGATATATACGTCCCAATGTTAACGCAGTACTGGCCGTGCGCCCGCTCGGAGCCAAATATCAATGTTGAAACTCCTTTTTAACAATTTTGTTTGCAAAATATTATTTGATTTACATATGCTATTTCCGTTATGAAGAAATGCCAGCCATCAATTTTTCTGTGTAAAAATATTTTTAAACATCCAAGTGGTTTTGGAGGAGTATCCAAATTTGCGAAAAAATATCGTGTTGTTAATTATTTTTTTAAAGCAAAAATTATTAGTTACACGAAAAAACCTAGTTTCAAAAATAATGTACATGAATCAAACATAAATATATATTTTATTCAAACCTTTTAACCTAGCCGTTACTAAGGAGTATGCTTTAGAAAGTAAAGCGGTGGAAGGCCCTTAATGAAGTCCCAAAAAAGGCCGACATTCTTCAGTTAGTAACATGCAGTTTGTATTCGTTCGAATGCATCCTTGAATTGTAAAATCACGTAAACACATTTAAGGCCTTATTCTTGTTTTATTTATAAAAATCTCGACGGCGTTTGGCAACTATTCTAAATTTAAATTGTATATAGAAAGTTTGAATTTAGCTAAGTACCGTCGACATTTTTATAAATAAGGGTGTTAATATTTACTGTTATCGTTCCTAACTGTTAACATTCATTCCATTCCATGTTCAGTTCATGTACCAACAAACCAAATGAACTGTAAAATATTCCATGACATCAACAAATATCAACCTCCGTATAAGAGCTTATTTACAAACAAACGAAGGAAATGGATTTCGCCGTTATTCTAAAATAATTAAACGTTCACGTAATGAGTGCTTATACATAAATTTTAATTATCTGTTATCAGGTTGTTGCTATTTTTATTAGTTTTTTTGTGAAGTAATGCGCTATTAATACGCGCACTCTAAGCTAAGGAAAAACATTTAAAGAAAATTTTCGTGTTACGTGTTATGTTGTTTTTGCATTGAGATCAATTTAATTTTGAAAATAAGGCAAATCAAAACTTAATTTTCTTAATTTATCTATTAGTAGAGACGCTTCGGTCGATTATCTATCGAACACGTAATTATGACATGATATCTTGCGAAAATACCCCAATTCAAACAGTAAAACGTCCATAACTTTTGAACGGCTGAACCTATTTCCATCAAACAATAAAAATCTAAATCAAAATCGGTTAATCCGTTTAGGAGCTATGATGCCACAGACAGATACACAAACAAACAGATACAAACGTCAAAACATAGCACCCCTCTTTTTCCGTCAGGGGTTAAAAAAACAAAAAGATGCTCTCATTTCTGCTTGATCGATCCGATATAGATATTGAACGAGGCATAGTCATAAAAAACACTGCACGAGGGCTGTGGCCACAGCGGGAATGTAGATATCTATAAGTAGGTGATTCACAAATATTAAATAACGTTGGTACCTACATAGATGGATAAAATATAAAAAATATTGAATTGTTACGATGCAAGCTCACGGATCCTCTGTGAAAACTATACGATATTCATGTTTAGGAATTGGCTGTGTTGTAATCTCGATTTCGGCCTTTTACTAGGTACGTAAAATGCCAAAATTGAGATTATCACAGAACAGTTCGGACTTTTACTGGGAAAAGTTGGTTTGCTGAGAAATCTCAGGACTCTTTTATTTTATCATTGATAAGCTCGCATTTGTCCATTATGTCACATAAGCGATGATATGGACTTTATATAGATATATTTATTGTGTGAGCAACTCTTTTTCACAAAACATTTACTTTGTACCCAGCTCCGTCAAGGGCAGGCATACTGCACAGACAGCGAATGCCTGGAGGAGATACCCGGCCTCCCACAGCCAGAGTCCTCTGCCAACAGCTTCATGGTGATGTTCCTCATGATGGCGCTCGCGCTCGCCATGTACGCCATGCGCCCGCGTCGGAACCAGATACAAGACGCTGCGAAGCCTGCGCGCAATTCTCAGGTAAGGGTTGTATGGTTTGACGTTTTCTTGGTAGGTATTGAAGGGGTTCCTTGCTTGAAAGCCTGTTTACTACAATCTCAGCTCTAGGTTTACAAGGTGGAAAGTGGAAGACGGCCCCTAAATATTGATTGAAAAGTACCTTAAATATTGAAGTGACCAATTTTTACTCAAAGAAAACGATTTATCCTAAAGCAAGACTTTGAAAAAACAAAAAGGATGAAGTGCTACAAAACAATTGGTAGCATCAATATCAATACATGAATATATTTTTTCTCTATGGCTTCAACTTTTCACCCTGTACACATACGCTATTTAAATGCTGTTGCCATAATACTTGCCGTGGTTTTGTATGGTCAAACATGAAACAAAAACATTTGATGTATTTACTCACGCTCGCGTTGAGTTATCAACATTATATGCCACTCATGTTTATATACTTAAATTAAGTAGGTATTAACCCCTGCATAAATGTCGATCGATAAAGTCACCTCAGACAAAACTGTCTGATGAAATCGAATGATATCGACAACCTTTTGACTTTTTATTTCACCTGGAGGTGAGTAATTTATATGTGCTCCAGGCTTAAGCAAGGTTAACTTAAAAATAACATTGCTTTAAGAGCTCATAGTAGGGCAGTCGTATGTGCGAGCATCATTAACTAAAAACATACATCGTATATTCAAAAACATCTACTTACCACTTTACCTACCAACATTTTTTGACGTTAATTAAAAACGGGCAAAGTGCGTGCCGGACGACACACATTTAGGGTTCCGTACCAAACCGCAAAATCAAGTTGGTTGTTAAGTTAGGGAATTTCCAATAAAATATCTGATTTATCAATAGATTGGTATTTGTTAGTAAAATATACGTAATAATAAACATTATCACCAATTTTCAAGTTTATAGGTCAATAGGACGTTAAAAAATTCTTCGGAACAATTATTTATTTTAAATCTGACTTTGGTGGGTTCTTATCCTTTGTTTTCCAATATCATTTTGAAATAAAAATACAGTGTTTATCTACTCGACGAGCTCTAAACAACGATACCCTACTCGATGTGGTAGGCCAAATTATTTTTTGCACGCCCCCCTTTTTCTTTTGGAGTCCCCCTTAAAAAACATTTTAAAATATTTTTTGGCAATTTGTGTGGCTTTGGGTCAACAAGGTGCTTATACTGTGAAAATTTGAAGACTGTAGCTCCAACCGTTTGGCTATAAAACCTGTGTGACAGACGACGGGTAGGCAGACACGTGAGTGACAGCAATAGGTCTCCGTTTGAACCCTTCGGGCACGGAGCCCTAAAACCAAATCATGGTCAGCCAAATTTACTGTATTATAAAGTATCTACTGTAGCAAGCGAATCGTCCATCGCTTTAATAAACCCCGACCAGGCCATTCGTGATGGACCTTGAATGTACCGTACGCGGCCATTGTTGTATTAAATAAAAACCGTACAGTATCGAGACGCAATGGCTAAAATTGCCGACATCGCAGAACCTATTATGTATTTACAAATCGGTTGTTGGTACATAGCATTTGATCTGGGTCATGTCGCCTAAATATTACACAGTTAATCGCTACTGCCATTATACTGCATTCACTCAAAAAATATCCGAACAGCGAAAACCATTAATGGAAACAAAGCAAATAATGGCTATTGTTTTTTCCTGTTTATCCAACTTACAAAACGTATGAATTCGCGCTAAAAATGTATTTCCTTTGCAGTAGGTAACCAACCAGCTCATTTGCAAAATGAAGATTAAGTTAGGTATGTTTTAATAAAATGCCAGAAAAATTAACTATGTATTAAACAAACGAGAAGTTAATTGATACAAGTTCTTGAAATTAAACCTGATTGTAATGGAATGCCCTTGATTTTTTCTAGATTAACTGCATTTTCGAACGCTAGCCATGGGCCTGACACAGTTCGATTCAATATTTTTAAGATAAATATTGGACGCAGTGGGTCAGTGTATCCGCGTTAAACTTATCAGCATTGTCCAGGCTCTATTATCCTGTCAGCTGTCCCAGTCATGTGACTGGTAGAGAGACGGACAGAGATCTGTCCACCCTCTCTTTCTTTCTTATTTGCAACTATTTCATTGATTTTCCTCTATCCTCCCATAAAATAATAATAATATATGTCTGTATGTATCTAAGTATATATTTATATTAAATTATTTTATTTATATTTCTTTGTCATACGAGCTCATACAAAAACAATTTATATATTTATCCAGAACCGGCTAGGTGATTTTGGTGCCAGTAAATGTCTTATGTATCTCGTCTGCCGACATTATCTTCCGCTGTGAAGTAAATCAGATATCAGAGCACGGCAAAAACCGGTCCATAGCAAAAACGCGGGTTTTTGCGCTTGCTCACATTTTGATTACTTGTCCTGTCTAGGAATACCACAGGCATTTACGTTTGTTTAAAAAAATATTGTTATAAATAAGATACCAACCACCGTTTATTAGTAAGTTACCAATATCACTTGTTTAAGTTTCTTGTAACAATTAAATAATTTACCTACCTATATTCACGAAATCCTAACTAATATTATAAATGGGAAAGTAACTCTTATTTGTCGTTATGTATGTATGGAGATAGTTTTAGAACCTGGGAAGGAGACAGGATAGTTCGTATCCCGGTAGTGCGTTTCCTTGGGATGTTATAAAACAACTCTTACGCGTGAAAAAGCCAGTAAATAATAAGTTTTGACATTGTGTTGATTCAGAAATGTAATCTCATTATTAATCAGTATTTAAAAAAACCAGCGGCAGTGAAATAACGATTATAAAATGGTTTCAACCAGGAACTAAACATACGTAGACGATAAGCGACCGATGTGATTGTTTTGGCTCGATCGTTTCAAAACGCAAATATATCTACGGCCATGCGTGTCTGAACTCTGACCTGTGAAACTTGATTATTCCACTTCTTATAAAGTTTAAAAGTAGTTTTTTTTGTAGTGGCTACAGGTTAGTCCACTCTGTCGCGCAAAAACTAGACTGCGTCGCTGATAGTTTGGTTCATAAGCTCAAAATATATAAAAAAGGTGCTTCTGCGTGTCACTCCTGTCAATTGAAAACGAGCGCTGGGTATCTGACGCCCAGCAAATGCCGAGTTGGTTATTCTTTCGGTACGCTCACTGCTCTGTGCATTGTCTTTGTACTTCTTTTATTACTGGTCTTTTACTCTGGGTTTGTTGCTGTTGTGTTGCGCCAAATAAATGTAATTCTATTCAATTTCGCGACTCCGGCAGAAGTAAAAACTCCATTTATTTTGATGTTTCTTTACTATATTATTTGTCCCCAGGATCACGACGGCGCGCCTCCAACGCCTCCAAGAATATAGGAGGGAGTCTATCGTCAAGGGGTCACGCTAACAATGAATTCCAGTAATTGTATTATATAGTAAAATGTACCGCACCAAATTGTGGACAGCAAGAACGTCATCACAACTAAGTGTAGATGTATAAGATCTTGTATAGGTATTATGTACTGATAAGGTTATTGAAAACGATTGGAAAGTTTCGATAAAGAATAACAATTTAGTTTCGCTGTTACTGCCTTGCCTTTGAAATTTAAATTTAGAATAGAAGGCGTCACAATAATTAGGTATTCTTATGAACTTGGAATTAACGACGGTTTCAGGAATCAATTGGTCCGTACCTCCTTAATTTATTTAACTTTTTGTATATTTATTTTTCTTTATTTAACATTTGGTGCTATATTTGTTCGTATACTTGTGTAAGCCTGTAATATTATGTGTTATAAAACAGATGTTTCATTGTTTTATTCACATATTCTGTAAAATAACAACTAATTATTTTCAATATGCACATAATATACTTGTGTGTCTTTATTAGGGCGTGAGAATATAGCACGGGATGTGTTACTAGTTTTCTAGTAATTTTATACAGAGCGATTGTACTTGTAGTAGAAGTTAAAAAGATCATGTTTCCAAGAATTATACGGGTACTTGCACCGTAGTTCCAAGCCGTTATATTTGGTCAGGGAAAATTATAATCGGTCTGTATACAATTACTTATCTTAAATTATTCACTACTTAGCAACAGAGTAAGTGCAATAACTAAAAATCTCAAACGATAGTCAAGATCTGAGTTTTATAAGTATTAATGTGGTCAAAAAGACGCTGAAAGTACCTGACGCGATGAAAGTCATATTATGGCATAAAATTGTTATCAAGAAAAAAAAATTTTGTTGCAGTTACATAGTTCGAGCTGCAATTCGTTGCCCGCTATTGTTTTTTGGATTATATAATAACCTATAGCGCAGGTTTACTGGGAAAAAATCCAAATGATTGCGATTATAAAAGTTCATTTTATGACATCGTAATAACTTACTTATATGGGGAAATTAGATTTCTCCTCAATCGTGATAAAACCTACTAAGTTTTTAATAACTTTGCCTCTGATGCAAATAATTGCAATTTTCTTATTATTTTTGCTTGAGTTATACTTAGTATAGAAGTGAGACGAGAAAAAAAAAATAATAATTTACACTCAATCATAATATGAACATACACAAGGAGATTCTTTTTTCCACATAAGATTGTTATTTTTAATTTTCGAGTCGAACTAATACATAATATTCCACTAGTTTTATTGAAATCACCTGGGTTGGGTATTATTTTCAACCATATTTCATTTCTGAATGTCAACTATATACAATTAATTCATATTATGTTTTTTTTTTTTGTCAAAACCGATCGAGATTATATTTATCAAAACAAATAAATATAACTGTGAAAACATTATCGTTTTATTTCCTACAACGAAACCCAATTTTCTTTTGGCGGGATTTTCTGAATAGACTAGTATAATAAACAGAACAAGTAGATAATTACAATCCTTCATAATGGTATTTTCCTTTATTTGAGTTAACAATAAGGCTCCGCGCAAAAAGCCACCGACTACAGCCACCAGTGGCTGCCGCGCTCCACGTCCTTTGGTACCGCGCAAACAAAGGTGGTCGCTTCAATTTGTTACTCTCCTGCTGTGAGTGTGAGTTGCGCGTGGTCGCCATCGGAGGCGTGTCGCGGCCGCGATTGGCCACCACTCGCTAAGCGTGTGCGGCGAGTCCATACATTATTTAAACTGAATACTGCACATTTTATGAAAAATCTTATAAACCGTTTGTCGCTAGCGACCAGTGGCCGCCACTGATGACTCGTTAGCACGGAGCCTAATGGAAAGACGGTGAAATATCTAAAATACAACTCAAAAGCCAGCCACCACCACCGCCTGTCTCGAGTGGTATAACCTGAAGAATTTAAAAATAATTATAAGATAGTGGTCAAGCGCGAGCCTATAATAAATAAATAAGAAATGTACAACTAATTAGTAAAAAATGTAAAACAATTTATAATTAGTCTTGCGAGTTTATAATTATCATATTGTGAACAGATCACTTCAAATACAATAAATCCTATCCAAATTGGATAATTTCAAATACACTCGTGGCCTATTGAGAAGAAAGAGTTTACAACGCGATTTAGGTGTTTGCAATGGTGACATCACATATTAAAAAGGCGAAAGTTTGTGAGTGAGTGTGTGTATTTGTATGTTTGTTACTTCTTTACGGTCAAACGGCTGGACGGATCTGGATGAAATTTGGCACAGAGATAGATTATAATCAGGAATAGAACATAGGATACTTCATACCTCTAATATGTTTCCTCGGGATAATTTTCGACTTCCAAGCGAGCGAAGCTGCTGGCAAGGCCAGTATTATATACCACAGAAATAAACTGTGAATAAAGTATGCAACCATATAACAGACTGTATGTATTCAGGTTATAGAACAAAAATGAACACTGCCAAATGCAATCTCTCAATTTGATTGTATTGTGAAAAGGGCCTAGCTAAAACTTGTTTCAAATTTAATTATACTTACATCGGATTATGCTAACGGGCATCAGCGACTGGGTAACTTAAAACGACTATGTATACTCTGGCCAAAATAGACAAAAAAAAATTAGGTACACTATTAAAAATGAAATGTGAAAATACCCCAACAATACCCGCGTGCAAAAACTAAAAATAATTCGTAGGAAAAAGTACAAGGTCAGTTTTCATGATCTTCAAGTTTTGTCTGATCTATTTTTACGATAACAAGGTAATTGTTATCGTCAAAATCTTATACGAGAAAAATTCAAATACAAAATATATTCACGAATTTTGTATTTTTTTTTCTCCCTTAGTATCGATGAGGATTTTTCACATTAGCGGCCCTCACACGTTGACTTCGGAGCGAACGAAATAGCACGCGCCACTCCGAAGATATCTAAGATATCTCCGAAGGTATCTAAGATATCTACCAATTTTCTGAAATGTCTATTTTGAGCAGACTAGTAAATAAAACATACTTATAAAATATTACTTCTCATCCAAAAATGGAGTTATCCTATTGAGTAGTATAAAAATACTTCATCTCAATTTACAAAATTATTCTGTAACAACAATTCCGTACATACACCTTGCATTATAAAACATAGAACAGTTCTGCCCCATGCGGGGGTTTAAGGGTATCATGATTCCTGTATCCTATCCACTTCGCCTTTAACTTTTTTGAGTAATGCACTTATTTTCTTGTACTTTCCTGTTGAATTGGGTAGATTTTCGAAATTGATAACGTCACAGATGTCTTTTGCGAATTTGTCGTCTGAGGGTAGTTTGAGATATGAGGAAGCGATGTTCATTACTGGTGTACCAAATAGCGATCCCTTTACGTGTCCAGGTTTTGATTCTGGGGTGCAGACGACATTAGATACGCCGTCTTTTGTCATATCCTGGCTGTCATTAGCTTCTGGATTGGTTGATAGAGATGGCTCTGCATCTTCGACGTCCATTTTGGATGGTTGTGGTTCAGTTGTTGGCTCTGCTATTGATTCACTAGGAGAGTCATGACTAGTGACGTCAGTCTGAGGTGCCTCTTGCGTCATTACCGTATCATTTACGTCAGTATTTGTATTTTGGTTACTTTCAGCGTTAGTTTTAGGACTTTCTTCTTTACAGTCATCTGCCACACTCTGTTTTTCTTCAACATTAGTTGTGTCCATGATTACATCAGTATCTTCACTAGTCTTGTCCTCTATATTCTCCTCTGTGCTGTCCAGTATACTTATAATGGATGTGTTTGGCGTGCAGTCACCTTCCAGTGCACTTAATAAAAGTCGTTTCTTTTCCTCTAAATCGTCTATGGTAGGACTGCCGCGTCCACTGCTTTGGGATTGGTTCTGTGAAATATAAATCACAGATTTCAAGTACCTAGGCGGATAGCATGTCAGCAGGTGCATAAAAAAATAAATAATCATTGAAGTAAAATTAAATAACAATATATATATTTATACATTTATTATAGCTAAAATAAACATACATATATATTTACTTTAATAAATACCTTTATATATTATATACATATATAAATTAATAGATAGGTGATTGAGACGACACTGCTAATGGTGTAGAAAAAATGTCGCAATTTTCTCTTAAATGCATATTGACTGGTGGCCGTCCTTATATCGAGAGGTAGCGCATTCCAGAGAAGAATGGACTGAACATGAAAGGAAGAATGAATAAAATCAGGAGTATGAGAAACACAAAGCAGGAGAAGATTGTTAGACGAACGCAGATTCCTAGCGTGTGAAGTACACAGATATTGAAAGTGATGAGATGAGATAAGAAGGAGGGGTGGGAGAGTTGAGTAGAGAGAAAAGCGTGATCAAAGCGCGTAAATTTCGCCTCTGCCGAATGGGCATCCATTTGAGCTGAGATCTACAGCTCGACACATGGTCATATTTCCTCAGGATGAATATGAACCGGATGCAGTTGTAGAGGAGCCAATCAAGCTTATCAAGGAATAACGCGTTCAGGTCAAAGTAGCACACGTCACCATAGTCGATTACAGATTATTATTGATGATTGATTTAACTATTGGTTGAATGGATGTTGTGTGTCTGTTGGTGATGAGTATGACCCCCCAACCAATAACAATATTAAACCAAAGTAATCTGTGCTCCAAATTTGAACATTTTGATCCACAAAAGTCGGCTGAAAGTCTAACTTAACCAAAATAATAAACAGTAGAAGAAAAGAAAAAGAAATTACAAGATCTTGTAGCGGTATTTAAGCCACCACCATACGAACTACAAAAAGACTTGACGTCACAAAAATCTTAAGCGCGATTTCAACCTAATATACAACGGCTCGACTACAATCAATGACAGTTGGTACCAGACACGGTAGACACAACATCCCTGGTCGGAGGATGCCCCTTTTAAGTGGAGGTTGTGTGACTTTACACCCTTGTTTCACAGACCATTATAGCACGGGGTCCCAGCGCTCAATGCTAGATGGCGCGATGTGCATAGATTTGCTATTGAATTGTGTGTAAAATTAACATTTTCCAGAATTGATAATAAAAATTGTATGTTCTTTTTTAATCAACTCTCCTAAGCAGAAAAATATGGAATCTCTCTTAATTTACATTTCAAAGGTTATTTGAACGGATCATTTAAAATTGATGATGGCGCAGTTTTAAATTTCTGAGGCATGCCAATTTTTCAAATTTGTATTATACACATTTTGTTACAATGAAACTGTAAAAACGTGCAAAAAAATACTATAAAACAAATCGTCACTGTATTTAAAGAAAAAATTGTCACGAACCGAGAAAACCCTTTTACTTGCAAGTCGCTGCTAACACCACCATCTATATCCGTGGAACGGAACCGAACGCGATCGATGTTCTTAGAAAAATAATTAGCTTAATCAGACGAAAAACACTAGTTACGTCGGCACGGTTTCTTTGTATGGGATGAAGCATCTGTATGCTAGTATTATATTATCTGTGACTATAGTATAACTTACATCATCCTCGTCAATAGTGATAAGATCGGCGACAGGGATGGGTATGTCCCCGACCTTGATGACCTCGATGACTTCGAGGTCATCGCCCGAGCTCTCCAGCTTGTCGTCGGCGGGCGCCTGGGGCGGCAACTTGTCCGCGGGAGGCAGGGGCGGCGACTTGCCCGCGGGGGGCGGGGGCGGAGGCATCTCCGCGGGGGGCGGCGGCTGTGATGGCGGGGGTGGTGGCGGCGGGGGGGCCTCGTCCGGTAGAGGTGGATTCGACGGGAATTCTGCTACTTCTGTAATCATAAGAAGGGTTTATAGTACACCAAGCGCCAGTTACATAATCCAATATACATTTAATCCTAAGTGCAATAAGAAGCGTGCTTATTGCCCATGCTCTGTTACTTAGGCATTCCTATTGGAAAAGTCCAACAGCCCTGTCTGACTTTGAGTATTGATACTCTGTCTCAGCATCTCATCAGAGTCACTATCGCAGCATAAGGACTGGATGATGGGATTAGTAGTTGTGATAATAAGCTTAGATTAAAGAGATAGTCTATCATTTCTACGGTCCTATTAAGGACCTACATCCGCTTAAGTGCCGTAAAACGGTAACTTTCTAAAGCATACTCCTTAGTAACGGCTAGGTTAAAAAGTTTGAAATAAATATATACTTATTATTGTTTCAAGTGCATTATTTTTTAAACATGATTTTTTTGTAAAACAAATAGTTTTGGTTTAAAAAAATAATTAGCAACACGACATTTTTCGCGACTTTTGGATACTCAAAACGACTTGGATGTTTAAAAATATTTTTAAACAAAAAAATTGATAATTCTCAAAAAGCATATGTAAATCAAATAATATTTTGCAAACAAAACTGTTTAAAAGGACGTTGAACATTCACATATTGGCTCCGAGCGGGAGCTCGGCCAGTACTGCGTTAACATTGGGGCGTATATATCGCCTTAATTAAATATGTATATATACACCGCCCTAGCCAAGTTACAAACGTTTCGTATCGAATCTCTTTCTAAATACAACTTTACGTTCAGATGTGTCATTCCCATACATTGATTCGTTTTCTGTCAGCGTTATCGATTGTAAATTGTCATCTTGGCTACTGGGGCTGATTGCTAAGGAAAAATAAAACATGTTTGCATGATTTTTATTGTCAACCGCAAGTATGTGTAAAAGTATTCAACTTCCAAAAAAGGAGGAGGTTATCAATTCACATGTTTATATGTATATATATATGTTTTACGTATGTTCGGGCATATCTCCATCATATATAGATGGATTTGCAAAATCGCTTTTTCATGAATTTTTTTTTTATTTTTTTGTTAAAAAGTATTTTTTTGTAGTTGACTCTTGTAGAGTTTTCTATAGGTACTTCCTAAGAGTAAAGAACTTACGATCCTGACAAGTCAGGCCTCCCATTCTCATGAAATCCTTTCAGCATATAATTAAATTTAACAATGAGGGCAAATAATGATTAATTGTATCTCACCGTCTCCACTATCAAGCTCCATCTCTGCCTGTCCCTCGAGCGTGTTGTTAGCGGAGGCCGAAGGGAAGAACGTGAGCTTCTTGCGCTTGTAGGCCTTCATAGCGTTCGGCGCCAGGAACTGCAGCATCGACATCTTACTGTCCTGTTCCGCCATCGGTGGTAGACCGAAATCTTCGGATTCCTACAAGATTGAACATAAGGATGAGTACAGTACTGCGACGTAAATGTTAGTAGGTTGCATGAGAGATGGACCTGTTATCAAATATTGTTGGCTGAATGGAGTGCAGTGTCATGCGTATTTGTGATGATATTGAACGCCTCAAAAGTAGTATAGTCTTCAAAAACATTCCAAAAAATTAATTTAGACTTTAAAACATGCATGTAAGATTATATTTGTTCTGATGTTTGTTAAGCAGCGAAGAAAGATCATAAAATTTGAATAGCTTTTTGTACTTAACTTTGTGAATGCAACTTTGAAAATTGCATTTAAGGTTGAATTTAATGTATATTTATTTCAACTAGAATTCTTAGAATTCCGTAAACACATTTGGCGACAGTTTTAAAGAGAAGTTTGTATGGGATTGTGTAACTAGTGTATTATTGATCGAAGGTGCGAGTGCACGATGCGTTACAGTGGCGACAATATTACTGGGGATAATAAAGCTTGGCGATTCTCACTAGCTAGTCGCCTCGAGAATGTCGTTACATTCTCGCCTCTAGAAAGACATGCAACTTTCCTTGTGTAAAGAAGTCTTAGAAATAGTTGAGAACCCCTCAAATCAAAGTCAAATATACTTATTCAACTAGGCCAAAATGCGGCACTTTTGAACGTCAAAGAATTAAAATTTACAAGTAAAAAAAATTGATTCTACCGTGCATTCGGAAAAGCAGCTTGTTATGGAGAAGAACGCACAAGAAACTTCATAAAAATAGGTCCGCCTTTGTGAAAAAGTGAATTTTACGAGAATTGAGCTCATATATTGAGGTACAGACTATAGAGGTACGCCTATATGGGCGGCAACAGATCATCTCCACATACATCGAAAAATCAAAATGGAACGAAAAATCAGGACTTTGTCATACCTAGTTCTTGCCAAACTTTTTGGCCTCCCCGAAGTTGCGCAAAGCAAGGCGCGGCCGTGCATTTACAACCAGCCAACCATTTTAGCCAACTTCAGGGCGGCCAAGAAGTTTAGCGGAAACTTTACTCTATTAATCACATAGCGAAATCTTACATCTTTATAACGCGAACTGGCGGGAACATTGAACCCAGGGAAGTCAAGAATCTTTTTGATGTCGAACTTGTCTTTGGAGCCAGGTTCACACACCTCGCCCTCTTCTTCCCCATGCTCTAGAATGGCAGTACCCTATAAAGAAAGAAATGATAAAATATTATAACGCAAGCATCCATCATCATCATATCAGCCGAAAGACAACCACTGCTGGACATAGGCCTCCCCCAGGCGTCGCCACATTGACCGGTCCCGTGCGTCCCGCATCCAGCGGATCCCCGCAACCTTCACCAGGTCATCGGTCCACCTGGTGGGAGGCCTTCCAACGCGAACTCTATCCATCATAATCTATACTATAATATTATAAAGAGGTTAAGTTTTTGAGGTTTTAGGGGATAACCTCTGGATCTACTAAAGCGATTTAAATAAAATTTGACATGGAGATAGTTTGAGACCCTGGAAAGGACATAGGATAGGTTGTATTCCCTTGGGATGATAAAAACACTTTTTACGCTGGAGAAGCTGAAGCCAGTAATATTATACATGCAAAAGTAACTAATTCTGTTGCCTTTCATGCTTTAACCAATTTATGTTTGGTATGGCGGTAGTTTGAGACCCTGGGAAGGACAGGATAGCTTTTATCCCGGAAATCATCCTTAAATTAATGTGGAAGTTTGTATGAACCGTGGATGTAAACCAATAATTTCTCAAGCAAGGCGGCCCACACACTTACAATATTATTGCACAATATTCAGGATTGCGAAGTACTCATGCTGGGCAGACCAAGTCACAGGCAGAAACTAGTAAAGTATAACTAGTAAAGTATCCTGAATATTCTCAGTTGGATTTAAAGTATCTTGTAGATTTATAGACTAAGAAGATTCAGAAATGCTGTTTATATTGATTAAACATTTTTGTACTGCATTTACAATGGTAAAATTTATTTACCGTTGAATCAAACATAGTGATGCCAGAATGAGAAATCCTGGCTTCTTCGAGCCAACCAGGCGGGTATCCTAGTAGCCGCATGCGGTAGATATGCATGGGCAACTCATTCCTCTTCAGTCCTAGAGCATGGCGCAACTGCCCAGATATTCTACCAGGTATTAGATGCCCATATTTCTGTTCATCTTCTACATGGTAACGTCTGTAAAGGAGATACATAAACATTTAGTGAAAATAATTGTTTTGTTTTGTGATTACTGTCGAATCTAGCAGGCTAAAAGAGTTTCTAACAATAAAATCATATTTATCTTCTCAGGTCTTCTTCAGTTAAAATTCATGACCACATTAATATAAACTACTCTTTGTAATTTTCTTACATAATTATTTACACACAAACACTGTATTTTTTTTTTCATAGTTACTTTCTAATTAAAGTATTGAAAAGCCTTATTTGGAGAAGTTTATCAATGTTAACATACCCAACTCTATTAGAATTCATGGCTTTTCTTTTCTCAGCTATTCTAGCATGGTCTCTTGGCAATGTGCATTCCCGGAGTTGATGAGCACCGTCACAGTTGAAGCAGCACGGCCCTCTCCTTAATGGCTGAGGGGCTGCTTCCTTAGGAGGCGCATCTGTTATTACTGTCGATGATGCCTGAAAATAATAAGTTGCCTTTTAAGTAGGAGTAATAGTTGAGAGAATTCATCATTAGCCTATTAATGTGCCCACTGCTGGGACACAGGCCTCCTCTCTATGAGAGGGAATGACCTGTAATCTACCACAAGGGCCCAGTGCAGTTTGGTGGATGTCACATGTCTTCGAATGTTTGGTTCTAGGACATGCCGGTTTCCTCACAATGCTTTCCTTTACCGTTGAGAGCAGTGGTGATGAAATAATGTACACAAAGTAAAGTGCCTGCCTGGGCTCCAACCCACAACTTACTCCTTGTAAGTCGCGGCCGATTGGGTTGAGACAATTTTATGTTCTGAATTATTTTGCATTAAGTAAAATAACATTTTCATAAATATTTGCACTACACACTACACAGTGCACAATAATGTTTGTTTCAGAAGTTGGTGTCGCAAAATGAAAAATTGGTACCAAAGACACCAAATTGCAAAACTTTATTTTGCAATTTGGTGTCTTTGGTACCAATTTGCACCAAATTGCAAAATAAAGTAAATTTTATAACGTTCGCTTTGGAAGCTGGTCTATTTTTTGTGAAAAGTTTTTTTGTTGGGTGAATGTAGTAAAATGTATAAAACTTCATGAAACAAAAACATTGCTATCCTGTGTTATCTATGTATTAAGTTTGTAGTGTTTTAAGATATTCTGATTCAGCTCATTATCTGTAGAAATACATTGTGCAATTTTCTTGTGAAAAGTGTAGTGGCAACTGGCAATTTAATAAACATAAGTTTAGATGATTGTACTAGCTAAAATTAAATATTTGCACATCATATTTAATGTTAGAATATAAAGGGGCTGTCCTAGATTTAAGATCATACTTTGTAAACCTACATTCTGATAAATGAATGAATTTGATTTGATTTAATAAAAGATATATGTATTATTTTATTAGAAGAAGAAATTATTTTTCTAGGTAAGGTTAAAACGGGCTGGTATCCGCAACTCCACAACCAAGCACGTACTTTGTGTATGGTATAGTTTTAATAGATTTTTTAACATATGTATTGATTTATTTTGTGATGAAAAAATATGCCCTTACAAAATAATAAAATGGCTAATCTTACCTGACTATATCTTGGTACAATAATCGGTTGGTCAGCATATGGGTCAGTGTCCACAAAGAACAAATTACTTTCTTCTTTCTCCACAATATTTTCACATAATTCAGGTTCAATTAAATCTTCAGGCCAGATGTCAAGTTCTATGTCTGTCTCAGACTCTGACCCTAGACTGTTACCTTCATGGAGCTTGATCAAGTTTATCATAAATGCTTTCACCTGATCCTTATAATTTCTAGCCATTTTACTATCCTTGAATCGTACTGTTACTAAAGGTGTCCTATTTTCGCAGCCCTCCACACCAAGGTCGCTATTACCGGGCGAATCTACAACTATATCCTCATTCAGTATAGTGGTTTTAGCACAATCGTTACCAATTTTCTTGATATTATCAACCTCATCAATGGACTCTTGAGAACTGGTACCTTTTGGATGACTTTCAATAGATACATCGCTCGGCGTTTTCCCTCCATTATGTATCGTCTGTGGAACCGTGTTATCACTGATGTCCTCGATTGACTTATCTACATCAATTACTTCTACATTATTTTCTATACTACTTTCTTTGTCAGTTGAGGTAGCTTTTGTACTGTTTACCGTCTCCAAACGATTTATTTTGGGTTCCTTAACCTCGTCGTCACTGCTGAGTACAATGTCCTCATTGTCCAATTCATAAATGATATCATTTACAGCGGCTTTCCTTTTGGCCATTATATAAAGAATAAGTCATTAAAATGTTGTTTTACGCACAAGTAAAGTTGATAAATTATCTTTTCGTATAATGGGAGGGAGTATTATAAGCAAAATTATCTACACAACAGCAATATTTTGACATTGACAAACAAAATTACAAAATGGTTATTTTGACCCACAGACTACATATACTTTACTCAAATCATTTAGTCTAGAGTAGAGAGTAGATATTTTATATATTTATGCCACGTAATTTTGACCTAAGATTCTAAGCAGGGTGGGTTTACACTTTAAAAAGAGACATATCAGTAACCTGTAGTCTTAGGCTTAGCACGGACTGCGAGTTTTATACGCGCGAATTTTTGCCGACCATGCTGCGACTTATGGAATTGCATGAAGCTGCACGCATAATGGAAAAAATATCGCGCGGAAATAATACCGCAAGAAATCTGTGTTTTGCCACAGAATCCACCGCACCGCGGTGCGAATTTAATTCACGCGAATATTTTGAGCTCTATGAACAGGTGGAGACAAAAATCACGCGGAATTGTATCCCTATCCGCATTCCGCAGTGCGTGATAATTAAATTCAGTACCGCACCGCATTGCGTGCATGTGTCGCACAATGTGCAGGAAAAATCGCGAGCATAAAAACCTCAGTGCGTGTTAGTTAAAATTTTATTGTGATTTCGTGTGTTTATTTTATCTATCTATCTAATTATTTATCTATCTATCCTGGAGCAATAATTTATTCATTTATTCATTCAAATTTATAGTCAGTCAGAGAAGCGAGAATCTAAGCGAAATTGAATACAAATATTGCAAAAGACTTGAATTCAAACTCTGAAATAAGATTTAGAAAGATAAAAAAAATAATATAAAAACATTATTTTGTTAGGTTAAGATTGAGTTCAGAGAAGTTTCGTAAAAGATTAAAATGTCTCTTATATTTCGAAAGCTAGCACGAAACAATCCAAGAAACATAATTACAGATGCTCAAATACTCGTTATATCATGCCGCAAATTGAGCCAAGTACCATCCATTTACGGTAAGTTCATTCACGTAACCGTGAATCTAATATATTAATAGAGTTCGAAAACTCCAGTTTTAATCAATTTCTCTAATTATTGTTGTTTTCTAGATGGGGAAGATCCAGCTCCAAAGTTCTTCTCATCAAATGTTCAAATTTTATTGAAACGGTTGACTCGGCCGGACTATAATAAAGTATTTCGCAAAAGAACCAACCATGGGCTATCCATCCTCAAGACACCAACTTACAAGTTCTTAACAAATGAGGAACTGGAAGAAGAAGTTGCTAAAGCCAATGAAAAGGCTGATAGATTGCTACAGATGCCTCCTGTTGTAAAGGTAAGAAAGGAAAGGAATGATTTATTCTTATAATATTTCTTCAACGCCAGGGCTGTCTCATAATCTGGTAACTTAGACCTGTCATACTGTATGGATCAAAATGCTGGGTTGTGAAAAAGATGTAAGTATGAAAAGAGATTGCATGTAGCAGAGATGAAAATGTTGAGATGGATGTGCGAGTGATGAGAATAGATAAGGTGAGAAATGAGTATATTAGAGGAAGTTTGAAATTGGCAGAAAAGTTAAAAGGAAACCATTTGTCCTGGACTCATGTGATGAGGAGGGATGAAACACATGTTACTAAAAGTGTTATGGAATATAAATGTGGAAGGATGGAGAGGGATGAAACACATGTTACTAAAAGTGTTATGGAATATAAATGTGGAAGGATGGAGAGGGAGGGGAAGGCCAAAGAAAAGATGATGGTGGGCAGGACAGTATGGACGAAGAAAACATCTTGCACCAACCCAAGTAACATAGAGATAAGGGAAGGAAGAAGATGTAGAATCTGGTAACTAATGTGCGATTCATTACACCCCATAATTAGTTAGCACAGACACAAACTGTTATTAATTAATAAACAAATATTACTATCCCGCAGCTAACTGCATTATTTTATAAAATTAATTTCTCAGAGGTATTGCTCATTACTTACAGATCCAACAACACATTGAAGATGTTCTGTCCAAAGACCCAGCTCTAGTTGGCTATGATACAGCAAAGTACATATTTACTGACATTACATTTGGTGTGGCTAATGAACACAGATTAATTGTTGAACGGTAAGATTTTTTCTATTTTATTTTTTATTCATATCAAAAACAAAAATTAGTTGGACATATTTGTCCTGTGTTGTGTTATGCAATAATTAATTTTAAAAATTTAACAATCTAAATCCAAGTTATGGAAAGTTCAATTCTATAATATTGTCCTTGTCCATGTAGTATCCTTAATTATTATAACCTATATGAACATTGTTTAATTTTCTTTTACAGAGATCCGGATGGCTGTCTTCGTAGCTGTGATCATGATGTCAGAAAAAGATTGAACCAGGTATCTTATACCTTTAAACAAGCATTCTTGTATATATCAATGTATATTGTAAGCCTGGTAACTGTTTTACAGATCAACCGTGCCTATAGTAATTTTATAGGGTACATTTTACTAGGGATAGACCCAATTAAACAAATACATCGTTACACATTACAAGGTTTATTGTAATAAACAATCGCACACATACATATACCTAAATTGTGGCGAGCCATTTAACATCTAGATCTTTTCAAATCTTACTATTAGTGTTTACTATAACACACCCGGTCTCTGTAACAAAATATGTTAGGGGAACACCAGAGATGTGACAGCAAATACAACAAGAATAATTAGAGAGTAATTGTGATGAATAAATAAATAAATAACAAGCTCAGAGTCGCTTGTGAGAGTTCGTGAGATGAATGCTTAATATGAGGCATCTGTATGTTTAGTATTATATTATCTGTGGTATAGTCCGGTCGGGTAGTTCCTTGTGGTGCAGTGTAGTAGGGAATGTAAGTTGGCAAGGTTTTAGTGTAGTGGGGATAAGTTCGCGCATATTGTGCTAACTGACCAACCACCGCATAGAGCGAACGGAACGTGGACGCGACGCGATTGGACAGTCAATCCATGTGTCAACTGACAAATCAATCGCGCGCTCGTAACGTTCGACGCGCCCCGCGCCCCGCTTCAATACCAAAGAGACCTTTTTTTTTTAGCGTGGAGAAATGCTCATGCATACTGCGCTACCACGGGGAGATAGCGCAGTTATATGGGACTCCAACCCACTAAAACTCCATGGTGCCCTCCTGTGCCACTTATGGCGGGAACACGGGCACGCGTTAGTACTCACCGCGAAACTACCAAAGAGAACTAGAAAAATCTTGAGATACAGCCTGGTGACAGACAGACAGACAGACGGACCGCGGAGTCTTAGTAATAGAGCCCCGTTTTTACCCTTTGGGTACGGAATCCTAAAAACGACTTCAGCACATCTAACGACCCTTGCCAACTTACGTGCCGGGTATTATATAGTACAAATAATTTCAATGCAGAATTAAGTACAGGTCCCGTCACGTAAAAAAAACGCTGGCCTTGAATCTACGCACTGAGCGATTTATCGATCAAACTGGTGGTATGAGAGGGGCGCGACGGGGAATGCTCCACCAGTATTTCTGTGCGCGCACGCTATTGGTTCGTCAGTTGACACATGCTTCCCGCGCTGCGATCACGCTTTGTTCGCTCTTCAAGATCTCGATCGCGTACACAACTTTCTTTGCATGACGATGGTTTTAATAATGAAGGAAAGAAAAATGATTTATAGTATTTATTGTTTTATGAAGAATGAAGCTGAAAAAGGAGCAGTTGATAATTTATGATGTAAAGATCGAAATAAAAAATAATGATCAAGTAAACATTATCTAATTTAAATGCAGCCTCTTACAAAGTACTAAGTAGCTAGTAAGGTACCTATTATCTATCATTCTACAATAAACAATTACACTTTTATTATAAAACAATAGCCTAGTACTGTAGAACGCGACTGTACCCATGCGCAGACACATCCCCACCCCTGTCGCTCAGCGTTCTTTTTACGTGACGGGACCTATACTTTATTGTTTTGTTTTGATTTCCGTGTGAAATATATAGAGCTGTTAAAACAGCAGCTTAAGGAGCTTTCCTACCATTTTAAAAATAAATTACATTATGTTAAAAGAGTATTAACAACTCTATATACTTCCAAGTTGATTGAGAGCATCCGGCGAGCGTCCGCACTAAGCGCAAAGGGCAACTAATAGAAATCCCACGACTGACAAAACACGAATTTTGCCGAGGGACATTAAGAAAATAGTGGTGCTGTACTCAGGCTTACACAAAAATTAAACTGATCTGGTTTATCCAATCCCAAAGCATACTAAAAGTTCTTACCTTACCCTTCATCAATTTCAGGTGTACTTCCCACTCCCCGGTCGTAAACTAAGAGAGCCAGTGATGTTCAGTGACCCGGAGAAGTTCAACAGTTTACTGGACCAAGAGCAGTACGAGTTTGTGCTGGATCGTGCGTGTGTGCAGTATGAACCTGATGAGGTATCATACCAGAAGGTGACCAGTATGACGTACCAGCATCTCGATAGCAAGAGCAAGTATGAGCTTTTGAGGTGAGGAAATATTTCTATTCTGAATGCATATTTTCGAACATAAGATTCTAACACAGAACAATTTCCTAATACTTAGTGCATATCTACTTATAATGCAAACAAACACAACGCCGTTTTGTCAGAATGATGGTCAACTTTATATACTTACTTAAGTTTTTGGGTCAAATTTTGCAAATTATAATGTACTAGCTGTGCCCGCAGCTTCGCGTCCCTCAACTGCCTACCCTACCCTGCCTTACCCACCCTACTTTACCTACCTATTCTATCCTAACTACCTACATTTATTTCTTTCTTAATTTTTCTTTCCTAAGAAACTTCTCTTAACAATGACAAACACAACAAAAAAAGAAGGAATTATTGAAATCGGTCCAGCCGTTCACCCGTGATGACTTGACTGAGGGAAATAGGAATTATTTTTTATATGTATAGATGTATGTGTAAACGCCTCATGGAGGTGGGCAGAGGCATAGACTTGATAGCTCTTCCCTGTCCAATGAATCATATATGATTCACATGGTTGTTTAAATATTTTGTCTGCTATGTGGACAGAGAACCTGTTAATGTCTAGTTGATGACTGAAAATATTGATGTCAACCAGCCGTCCTGGTGGCTCACAATGATACTGGCCATCAGTTTAGTAAAAAAACAAACATAGAAGAAACCTGTGCTGTTAATTATTTATTTACTTGAGACTACTTATACAGTTTGCAACACATATATACAAGTTATAGGTAGAAGAACACTTGATCACAAAATTTATTTAAAAATAATCTCTTACATACATTCCTGATGCATCTTACTTTGCAGATCAACCCGCCACTTCGGTCCACTGGTATTCTACTTGACTTGGCACCAGAATATGGACAAGTTAATGCTGGAGTTACTTCAGAGCGGCGCCGTGAGGGAGGCAGTACTTCTAACTGCTCTGAGGCAGGATATTCGTGGCGATGTGGCGAACGGTGACGTAGCTCGGACTATCGTACAACAAGTAATTGTATTTTCAAAATACGTTTAATGTTAAGCCCTGCCATACTTTGAAAGCTGAAAATCAAATTAATCCTATGTTGTCTGCTATTATTAACCTAAAATGAAAATTATTACACGGTCAAAATAAAGCTGAGCACGCATTGCGATTTTTATTCGTGCGAATTTTTGTCCGCCTACTGAATCATACTAACACGCGCTGCGGAAAAATATCTTCGCAATTTTTGTCTGTTTCTACCAGTTCATAGAGCTCAAAATATTCGCGCGAATTTAAACAGCACTGCGGTGCGGTGGATTCTGCGGCAAAACACGGATTTCTTGCGGTATTATTACCGCGCGATTTTTTTAACGCAAAGCTTCAAACATTTCCGCATGTGTCGCAGAATGTGCGGAAAAAAATCGCGCGAATAAAAACCGCATTGCGCGTTAAGCCTAACTGGGCACTTAGAGCTGTCAATGTCACTTACGTTTGTGTCTCGATATTGGTGCACGAGGCGAACGCAGGGCGCCGCGCGGGTATGCGGGTGTTGGGGCGTTTGACATTTCGATTGCCCAGTTATTTTGAGCGAGTAGTAAAAGACTGAAAGAAATAAATGCTACGAATAAATGCTAAGATGACAACAGCAAATCAATCGTATAGTATTGGGCAGTTTTCACGATCTTAACCTTCAAGCTTCCAAAAACATACTCTCCATATTCCTTATCTCCGCACTGGGTTTCTATCTAATTCTTACACTGTCTCTATTATAAAACTCTATAACGTGCTTCCCCTTGACATCAAAAAAGCTGAGAGTAAATTTTCATTTAAGCGTAGAATCCTGAACTATGTCCTCTCATACATAGCTTAGTCTTCGTCATAGTTATTATATTTTAAACTCACAGTCTCTATAATATTTATTAATCTATTGTTTTAGAAATTATTTATGTATTTTATTAGTTAAGTAGTTTATTAATATCAGAGTTCATTTTTTTATTTTGTACATCTACCACTGTTATGTCCTTTAAAACCCAAAAGTTGACTGGTAGAGAATGCCTTGATGCATTAAGTCCACCTATACATCACCATTGTACATGAAGTTTAAATAAATAAATAAATCGTTTGACACGAGGTTGACAGTGTGTTTGTAACGATTTTACACTTTACCCAGCTGAAAATTAAGCTAATTATGCAATGTCCTCTTGTATACTTGCCTCTCTCTCTCTGTGTGGGTATCCTAATCAACATATCGTTTTTTTATTACAGATACTACCCACACCAGTGCAGCTGACGAAACCCGAGACCCTCACTGAAGAAGACATCCAGTTAGACAGCAAATGCGTAGAATGTATAGAGAAGTACATTGTCAGCAACTCGTCGATGAAAAGCCAGCAAGAGCTAGCTTTGCAAGGCTTCAGGGAGAATTACCAACAACTCATTGAGCTCAGCAAGGGCTTGCAGAAGGCTCACGGCAAACAGTAAAGCATTTATGTAGTGAAATAATGTATGTAATTAAATGAATAGTTAAGTTTGATTTTGAATTTAATTGCTAATATTTGTTTTTAGGGTTCCACACCCAACGGGTAAAAACGGGACCCTATTACTAAGAATCCACTGTCCGTCTGTCTGACTGTCACCAGGTTGTATCTCATGAACCGTGATAACTAGACAGTTGAAATTTTCACAGATGATGTATTTCTGTTGCCGCTATAACAACAAATACTAAAAATAGAATAACAAGAATATTTAAGTGGGGCTCCAATACAACAAACGTGATTTTTTGCCGATTTGCGATAATGGTATGACAATGACGCGAGTCCGACTCGCACTTGGCCGGTTTTTTTATCATAAAGATAACATCCTATAAGGTATGAGTGGCTAAAATGGTGATAACGATTTCATTGAAGTGATATATATAATCAATGACGGTCACTGTCCCGGCCCGCTCGATGTGGCCTGTGCGGCCTTAGTGTGAGTTTTTACTCACGCTCAAACGCGTTAACGTAAACGTCAATTTGTATTGAAACTATATAAGCACCGTCTGGTGATAGTAAGGAGAAACCTCTTTTATTATATAGGTACATTTTGACATAAGCTATCGTTTACGTTGTCACGAGTGAGTACGTCCAAAAACTCGGAATAAGCCAAGGTCTTTGGAAAAAGCACACTGGTGGTCTAGTTTATGAGTTCACGTAGGTTGATTGTTTACGTTCGATAGACCTCCTTGATTGACGAAAACTTACCTGTGGTAAAAAAAATGTTCCACGCAATCAGTGACAATCACACTACTGTCGATTTAGGCAAAGTATTTTATTAATTTATTTTAATTTTACTTTTAAGTTTTAAACTACAATGCCATTTTATCATCACCCACGAAACTTTACACCTCTTTCGATAGTAGCCGACAAGAAGGCTAGAAAAAATGGTCTTCGCCATGCTATCTTTACGTCGAGGTTCGACAGATATGTTGGAGACTGGAAATGCGATTTGAAAGACGGTATGGCGCGGCTTTCAGGTTCTTGTCTCTTACAGAAACCCCAGCCCATAAAAGTTTATTACTGTCCACGCATATCAGGGTCAGAGTTTTCGAGGTCGAAGTGTCACACAACATATGTAACTACATATGTTGTGTGACACTTCGACCTCGGCTATAGCGGATAGCTTCCGGGCTAAACACTAGAGGCAAGAAAGCTCAGACACAGAAATGTGTGGACTAGATCACTAGACGTTCTGTGTGAGTTAGTTGATAATTGCGTAAGTAGTTGTCAGTTTTTATAAATATTGGAACAAACGTTGTTCCACCTCATGTGATCACGAGCTCATGGGAAGGGGCATTTTGCCCGTTGTTCCGACCCTTTTGTTACGCCACTGGTTTTGACTTTTAATAACCCAACTGCTTAATAGACAAACCTGTCGGCAGATACTGAAGCTAGTGCGTGTTTGTGTTGCCTCATTGCATAATTTATGTAGGTAATCTTAAAGCAACTTAGTCTATTCAAATTTATGTAATCTGTATGTATGTGTTGAATGATAACAAAGCACGACTATGCAACGAAATGTTCACAGGCAAAGGAAGCTTTCTTACTATCGGCGGGAAGCTATACGAAGGTGATTGGTTAAAGGGTTATAGGTGAGTGACTAGTAGTTAATTATCCATCTGTAATACTGGTTGGTCATAATAATTGTGCACCTGGCGCTGTCACGTGACTCTGGCGTTCGACTCTCGCTATTGGCGCATAGGTAGGCAGGAGTGGGTTGCAACTAAAATCCAGCGAGGTGCAAAGTTATTTTGACCGTGTAGATGATTGAAACGCTTAAATGTGTAATTGATTAGGCGATTCGCACACTGCACCGCATTATGCAGCGTAGTGCGCGTTCTTATGTTGCTTGAAAATATCTCTCTTTGCATTGAAAACATGCGTAGTGCAACACACAAACGCGCGCGCGCGCGCGTATTGCGCGTAGTGTACACAGAAAACGCATTCACGCGCAGTATCGTGACTTCGTTGCCACGCACCCCGCAGCGTATATAGGGGCAGTGTGTGAATCGCCTTAGTTCTTCATATCCAACCTGGAGAAGGTAGGATATGAACCTGGGGAGGATTTAAGAGAATCTCGGAAATCTGTTATCTGACGGAGAAGACGATAAGGATCACCAAAAAGACCACAGTGTTATTGCGTAATGAATTCGGTAAGGCAAAGGGCAAAGAGAAACAATCGACTAATGACATGAGCGGAAATCCACATCGCGTCTTTCATCTCGCATGTGTTTGGTCAATTATTTATACACTTTGCCTTGCCGAATTTATTACGCAATAAGGCTACAGCGAAGCAGCGATCTCTTGCTGCCAGAAGCAATCATGATCTTGCCAAAAGTACCTACGTACTTTTATGGCAACCCATCATTGGTGGATAAACTTTTCCCTTGGAGATTCCCTCAAAGTCGATCACAGGCCTCTACCCAGCAGGGTAGTAGTAGTAGTAGGGCCTTGAGGCCTATGGGTTCCTAGTGATTAATCCAACTGTTTCTATCTATCAACCATCAGACACGGCTTTGGTATCCTTAGTAAGCGTCAGGAAAATGGCACGTTTAAACTCATTTACCGTGGCGACTGGGTTCGAGGCAAACAAGAAGGCCCTGGCTGGATGTACTATGATAACGGAGATGTTTACCTAGGGTTCTTTAAGAGGGGCAAGAAATGTGGTTATGGCAATATGTGGTACGCGAACAATACGTTCTACGGTGGCTATTGGAAGAACGATGTGAAGGATGGACTGGGCTTGTTCCTGCTTGGTGAGTTTTGTTTATCGTATTAAAAGTAGTTTTGAAATTTCCTTAGAAGTATTATAAAAGCGTGAAAAAAAATCCTGGACACAGGCGAAACATTTCGTTGCGTTGTCGCTGCGGCAGCGCAAAAGTAATTCCACATACTGCGCGCAGTTTAGCTCTTGAATATATTTAGGCCTTTTTATGTCGTTGATACGATAGCCTGTTTTTTTAGATACCTATAATTAGGCAATTATAGGTATCTAATAGTAATAGTAATAGTCATTATGAAGGAGGTTTTTCCTGTAGTATAATATTATCTGGTTTTTCACTATATCGGCTTAAAGCCACGTGTCCCGAAGGTCTACGCAAACTCTGCAGGCCGGAAGTACCGACCACATGCGACCTACAGATGTGCCAGCTTTATAAACGCAACCATACCTACCTTGTTTATAATTGCCTTCTTTTGTTCTATCAACAGAACATTTTATAAAGTTCCCACGATAAGAACGATAGGTACACATTGGGTACACACATTGTTCTTGATACAGTCAACAAAAAAGTTACAGCTATGTAGGCAAACAACAATGTGAGCATTTTTGCACTATGCAGGGAATAGTACTTTTTTAGACGTAGGTACGGTGCCAAAGTCTTGACTTGAAGCCGGATGATCAAGTTGAATAGCGTGTGATTGGAGAGGCCTTCGTCAAGAGTTCTAGACTAAGACACTTGTCCTACCGCCAATGATTAGCTATCGACTATTTTCTCGCTGAAGAAACGATCAAAATATACATATCCCGTGTCAATAAGGCACTTATCCCACCGCCGACGATCAGCGATTAGCAAGTAAAGCTAGGAAGTAAAAACGAATTGACGAGCAGCGAGTGTCTAGTTCCGATAGTTTTGTCGCTCGTCTATAAGCGAGGCGAGTGTTCTTGTGCGACGGGCGATTACTCGCACCACTCGCTCGGGGCGGCAATACTGTAGTTAGAAATGACCACTTGTTGGTGTCTCGGGGTGAGCTCTGACCGCCAAGCGAGCATCGCTGATCGAGTATAACTTTGATAGCTCTTGTCGCTGCGACAAACTTGTCTTGACAGTGTACTCGCCGGCAGTGTGAACAGCCGGCGATCAACTATTACTATATGTGTCTCTTTTATTGACACGGGATCTTATATCTTTTGTACATTTCTTCAGCGATAAAATAGTCGATAGCTAATCGCTTCCTCGTCGGTGCAGTGAGACAAGTGCTTAAATAAAAGAGACACATATTAATAGTTGATCACTGGCTGTTCACACTGCCGGCGAGTACTCTCACCACAAGTTTGTCGCAGCGACGAGAGCTATCCAAGATAATACTCGCTCAACGATACACGCAACCAACCAACGCGTGCAGTGGACTGGCCACCCAAGCCAGTGGTGCGAGTAATCGCCCGTCGCACATAAACACTCGCTCATAGCCGAACGGTAATACTATCGGAGCTACAGACTCGCTTCTCGCTTCTACCCGACTCGTTTCTAGGTTCTAGCTCTACTCGCTGCTCGCTGATCGTCGGCGGTGGGACCGTGTACCTAAGGCGCCTGCCTCACCGGGTCAGTGCATTTTTGTTTCTGTACCGAATCTGTACAGATTGTGCTGTATGTGCATGCGCTCGGAAAATAATCTGTACAGGAACGAGTCAGTCAGGAAGGCGCCCGACCAAACCTGCTGCACTATTCACTGCAGCTGCTCAGTACACATAACATAAGTTTAAAAAAATATAAGCAGAAAATTATAGGTAGGTATGGTTTGCAAATAAGCACTTAATTCGCAAAATTCGTTTTTCTTTCGTCGCGTACCTACACACTTATAATACAGTTTATTTTGGATATCCTTAATAATGACATTATCTTGCCGCAAACAGCAAACGGGTGCAGATACGAAGGCCATTGGGAGAAGGGCATCAAAAGCGGCATCGGCCGATACTACCACATGAATACTGGCCAGCTTCAAGAGGGTTGCTGGGTAGAAGATATCTGCGTCAAGTCTAAGATGTCAGACATGATTATAAGACAGGCCTGCGAGATACCCACACCGTATCCTATACCACCGGTTAGTTATCCAGATACATCTCAAATCAAATACACAAACTTGCTCAATTTAGGCTAAGTAACTTAAGAAGTAGTAGACCATCACCTAGACGCACCGCAGGGGCCACACGCGCCGCAGACATCGCATTTTCTCATGGTTTCGTACAATCCGCACTGTACGCGCTGAACGCCCCGCACGCATCGTATCCACTTCTGTGCATCTTAAACTCGTCACAATCTAAGAAGTCCGTTGACGTTTCTCATTTTACATGCCGCGATACGTAAGAAATTGAAAAATCAAATTCATAATTCAAGATCTACTTGAACTCTGCGACAGCTGTCAGTATCAATACAGTAACAATAGCGCTTGACAGGAACAATAACGTAACAATAACATAAACGTCAGTTTGACATATGTCGCAGAGATCAACCTATCTTATATGAAGTATACCTAGAATGAGCGCCGGGAGGCTGGTGCAAGGCGGTGCACTTGCACCTTGCACACTTGCCTTCAATAAAATATTCACAAGCAACTTAGAGAACCAAGAATATCCGAGACGAGATACTTTTTCGAGCTCGCCTCGCTCCCTCTTGCATCCTTCTTCAGTTCTCAAGCTTTTCTGTATAAGTCGAAAAAGTTAGTTCTATACTCTGGCCAAGGTACAATATTTACTAACAAAGTACTGACAACTCAATCAGGACAGCGGGGGTGAACATTTCAGGTCCGCTCTAATCTGATCTTCTAGTTCTATGACCTTGGATATTTTATGTTCTCAAACTATCTTCCATCTGTAAACGTACAATACAATAAACAAGATATCCGTGTAGTTCGGGATGCGAAATTTTTGGGGTTATTGTTGGATGACCAATTAACTTGGAAACCACAAGCCGAAGAAGTATGTAAAAAACTGAACACTACAGCATTACCTACTTTGGAATTTAGCAAAAAAAGTTGACATAAAAACCGCTTTAGTAGCATACCACGGTTTGATCGCCTCGGTTTTGAGATTTGTAATATTTTTTCGGGGTAATTGTAGCCTAAGAGATAAGGTGTTTAAAGCCCAAAAACTTTGTTTACGAGCGATGTGTGGTCTTACGCCCATAGATAGTTGCAATCCTATGTTTACGTCTCTGAAAATTCTTCCTTTTCCATCATATATTATGGAAATGTCAATTTTTGTAAAAACAAATGCACACTTGTACACTAAGTTCTTGGACACCAGGAAAGGCCTTGTGATAAGCCAATATAAAAATCTTTTATCTACACTCATAACGTAATGTTTCAACTTTGAATTAAAAAAATATTGTATAAACACGTACTCGTGGATATGTAAAAATGAAAAAAAAAACCATTCAGTGCAACATTTTCCTTCGATTTTCACACAACTGCATCATAAAATAACTTCTTATTATTATAGCACACTTTCTTTTTAGGGTTCCGAACCCAAAGGGTAAAAACGGGACCCTATTACTAAAACACCGCGGTCCGTCTGTCTGTCCGTCGGTCACCAGGCTGTATCTCATGAACCGTGATAGCTAGACAGATGAAATTTTCACAGATGAATGTATTTCTGTTGCCACTATATTTAACAACAAATACTAAAAACAGAATAAAATAAATATTTAAGTGGGGCCTCCATACAACAAACGTGATTTTTTGCCGTATTTTGCGATTATGGTAAGGAACCCTTCCTGCGCGAGTCCGACTCGCACTAGGCCGGTTTTTTAATTAACCGACTTACCAAAAGAGGAGGAGGAGGTTCTATGTTCGACTTCATATATGTTTTTTTTTTCTTTTTTTTTTATGTGTGTTCACCGATATCTCCGTCAATTGTGAACCGACTTTGAAAATTCTTTTTTTGTATGAAAGAGTATGTTTCGAAATTGGTCCCATTTTAATTTGGTGAAGATCTGATGAAGAACTTCGAAGATATATAACAGAACTCTTCAATAAATAACGGGTAATCTCTCGGGATTGCTGCAATCGCATGTCTGTTTATTGATTATACCATTTTATAACATAACATCACGCCAGTACGCTCTTGAGAGGAACGCAGATCTCTCATTTCACCCTTTATGTTCAAGTTTCATGATATTCGGCTAATCTATTCTGGCGTTAAGGTAACTTACTAAACAACTTGCCTATTAGGTAGGCGCAACTAAAAAGTGAAAAATAAAAAACTTTTTTACAAAAAAATACTAGGTACTGACTTCCAAATAAGAAAACTACAAAGTGAAAAATAACTTTACTTTTGGAAGTCGGAGTTCGTAACGCAAAAAAATGATACCTACGAAAGACACCGACTTCCAAAAGTAAAGTTATTTTTCACTTTGTAGTTTTCTTATTTGGAAGTCGGTAGTATTTTTTTGTAAAAAAAGTTTTTTATTTATTGGCGCTTATGGGCTCATTGACTTAATGTAGAAAAATAGTGTCATTGTCTATGTAGGCGCGCGCTGCGCTATGAGAATCTAAATTGCCCGCCATGCCACATATTTTTTCGTTTCCACTTTTGTTTTATTTCAACTGTATGAGTGAAGATAAAATAGTGTATGCAAATTGCAATGCAACGGCATATAATTTATGTATTAAAACACTCGCGTGTTATTATTATCACATTCAGCTTCGCTTCATATGATAAACCCACGCTCGTGTTTTAATAATCTCTAATATATGACCATTGCATAAACTACCTACTTTTTTTTTTTTTTAAAGTGTCAGTTGTTTGGGGCCGATCATATTTAATAAATTACCTGATCATATAAAAACAAACACGATTCTTATTTTCAAAAAAAAGCTCTATGGATTTTTTAGTGGAGAAGTGTTATTATTCGATTGATGACTTTTTAAATGACCGAAGTCCTTGACATTTTGTTAATAAATTATTATATTTCAACTATTTTGAATTTTTGTACTGATGATGATTTCATTGACATTTCAACTCACAGTGTTTTATAGACCCAAAAAAAGTGACATCGGCTTTTTATTGGCTATTTCTACTTAATAGTTTATTACAAATGCACGAGTAGAAGTCCCATGTGCCAAATCAGAAAAATTGATTAAAAAAAAGGGTATAATTTAGACGGTCATCAAAAATATTTTTAAGACTCTAAGCTTAGGCACCAAATAAAATAATTGGTTCCCAAAATGGATCAACGGTCACCAAATTCTATCCAACTCAAAGATTAATATACCGGGTGTATTCGTGTTTTTAACGAATTAGTCCAAGAGCGAGCGAAGCGAGCTCAGGAGCTTAGGGCACCCCGACACGGACAGGTTAGGTTCGAACGAGATGACGGGAGCTGAAGTGAGCGAGCAAAGCGAGCGAACTCGGCTCCCGTCATCTCGTTCGTGTTAGGTTACTTTAGACCCTGCGGACGGAAATAGGAGCCCCGCGCAGCGGGGCTCCGTCGACTTTAAAGACGTCCATATATTTTTTTGGCAGTCAATAATACGAAAAAATGGATTTATTTCATAATATTTTAGGAAACGTTATTTGGTGACCATTTATCCATTTTGGTAACCGTTTAGAATTTTTTTGGTAGTAAAATAGGTACTTTTTTGGGCGGTGTTTAAACACAAGCCTAAAAAAAATACGCAAAATTTTCGTGACCTTTAAGATCAAAAGAACAAAAAAAAATCTATCAAATCCACATTCACGGATGTCCTCCAGTGGGCAGTGAGGTCTGTCAAACCGGGAGAAAATCCATACGCAATGTGTCCATGGTGCCTACCAGGATCCCTGAGGTGAAGACCGATTACTCCAATTAGCAAATAAACTTTATTATCTTCGCGGTTAGTGTGTTTATAAATTATGCAAACAGTCGCCAAGCAATTAGGTATTTTGTGACGTCAGGGAGCAGATAATTCTACTGAACCAGACTGAATTCCTCTTATTGTCAGGGTCATTTAATAAAAAATATAGGTACTTAAACAAACATTTTTGTAACACCCATAAAGCTAGTCTAGTCCGTAGGCAGATGCGCGTAAAATTGGGTTTCCCAATTCTTGTCAGGATTTAAGGATACTTACTCCAGTCAAATCTTGTCCAACTGCAAGTATTGATAAATTAAAATTACTCATATATCTACCTGCCTAATTAATATTCCACCTTCATTCGGCAAAGAATATGTAGGAATATGGAACCGCGAGAACGGCTGTTGTCATAACAATACGCCTTGAGTAGGTATTGTTATCAAAAGACAATGAGTGATTGCAAATTATGTAGTGCCGGTTATAGACAGGTGTTAAAAGCAACTGCTCACTTGGAAGCTATCACCTAATAAATTTTAATTTATGATTTTTATGCCCAGTCAACAAGGTAGGTTGTTCACTAATCCTACAGATATGAAGGTTATAGGTACGGTCGGCGACAAAAGTAGCTTACCTCGCTTTTTTTAAAAGGCTATTTTGACATTTCAATAGGTATGGCATTTAAATCGACACAAGATGATTAAATAATAGGTAATCTGCTTTGAACTCACAAAATCGCAGTTAAAAAGTTTGTTAGGTTTGGAGGTCGTGGATCCACCTCCAAAGCTAACAAACTTTTCGTTTAGACACACAAGCGAAGAAATTTTTTGAACGTAGATCCACATCTCAAACACACGAAGAATAAGCATTTCATACCCATAATAGCGAAGAGTTAGAGAGAGATATTTAAAAAAACAAAAAAGGCAACTTTTTAAGCCAAATATTTGGCTCATACCAATAAATTATTAACATGTAGAAAACTGAAGTATTGGTCGATTTTTGTTGCTGAGTGCACCTTCCCTAGACGACCAATCAGAAACTCTAAGAGCAGGTAATCCACCCAATGACTTTGAACACAATGTGCCGCAAAAACTCGGATAACAAAATCAAAAAAATATCACGAAAATAAAAACGCGAGTCATCGAACTTCTGCAGCTTTAATAATATTTTTGCCTCATAATTAAATTGTCTATCTAAGAGGTGAGCAATGTGTGGTCAATACGGCTCATTTTAGCTTGACAGATTGCGTGGCAAGATGTATCGATGACCTAATAATAAAGGGACAAGAGAGGACTAAACGAACATCTGGCACGAAAAGGAGGCTTAGGTATCACGCTTGTATTCCGTAAAGGGTTACGCAGAAGTGTATACATAGTACACCCATATATCGTTAGTTGATTTAGGAGATAGTATTACCGTATACACTCTGCAATCTTAAGAAAAAGGGTTATGGAAAAAAGAAGTTCATAACAAAGGCTGGTTTAACATTATAAGCGGGATATTTGCAACAGCACCGAAATATCGGAAAATATCCCGCTTATAATGTTAGTGACCATGACAGTTTAAAAACTTATAAAGACTGGTTTAGCTTGGTTATTCCAACGCACTATAATTTTGACTATGGCGGAACGTATACCTCTACCACACCTTATTCGAACAAAGGCGTGATGTTGATGATCCCATAATTTAATTCTTCGTTTCGCTCTTGACTGAGCAGTCGTGTTCACGATGAATGTTGTCCAATCGCTGTTTTTACAAGCTTTTATTTAACTTGCTATGTATGTGTGTTCGGGTCAAATCTTGCAACTGAATTTTAAAGCAGTTGTCCTCCGCCGATTAAGATGAAATTTTGCATACACGTTTAGTTTGAATGACAATGCATGATTAGCTAAGTGAAGTCATTCTAAATGCAATATGGTGGACGGCCCAAGATGGCGGACAAGTTATTTTTTGTGCACTGCCATGTTAAGGGTATCAAATGAAAGGGTTTGCTCAGAAAAAATACGAAAAAAGCTTGTTTTAAAAATTCCTTTTTTAATTAATTACTTATTCTTGTCACTTGATTCAAGATTCCATAATTTTATAAAGGTGACTATGTAGGTAAAAGAATCATAAATTAACGACTTAATTTCCTTGTTCTTAAACAAATTGATGATATCATCGGAGCGTAGCGGAATCAAGTTCTGGTTTAAAACTTGATTTTTTAATGTAACTCTTTTAGGACGAGGTTTCTACGGTAAAGGTCAGGAAAGCGTTTTATAGGCTAATAAGGCTAGATATAAAAATGAAATAATGCCGTTTTTACGAGACTCGTTCAAAATCGGTTCCGATATTCTCCTTTGGGATGACTCAACTCCTTTGGGTAATCCCAAAGGAGAATCTCGGAGTTTTTAGATTATGATGAACAGTTTGAAACTTTACCACATTACATTCACTTGGCCATATCCCAATGTAATTGATATCGTTTCAAGACTTCTTCCATGTCTGTATTAATTGTCAACCCTATATATACTAAAGCCATTTTGAAGATACAATCAATGATTAGAAAGTAAAACAGTATTTATTCAAGACTCAGTAGCCGTGGTTTTGACTCCCCACGGTGAAGCGAAGAGGAACCCGAGGAAGGGCCGCTCGTCAGGGCTTTTGCCGTTAATCCGACGACGTAGCGGCCAACAGGTAGGTTGCGGTGCCGCTTGGGCGACATCGCAACTGAGGCGGGACGCGATGTGGTATGGTAGACATCGCGGCTGAGGGTTGGAGGTCGCGACGGAAGAGGATTGCCAGTATTACGGTGCGCCGCTCTTCCTATTCTCCGCGGCCTGCACGGGGTTGCTACCGTCTGATGGCGGCCGCGGTGGGGCTGCAGGGGAGGAGAAGTGTCGGTACAGCGTTGGCCGGTCTCCCTATTCCCTGTGGTCAAAAAGTGGTAGGTGACGGGGCCACTGTCCTGACCCGTCACAGGGGGACCAAGGATGCCATACACGGGGTCGTCCGACTATGCCCTGTACCGGTTTGGTCCCTGGGTTGGTCACGGCGTGCACAACGTGTTCTGGTGCGCCGCTGATGGGGAGTGATCTCTGGAAGAGGGTCCGGTGACGGACAGCCGCGGCGAGTTCCCGTCTTCTCGCCATAAGCGGCACAGGCGGATACCGAGGAGTTGGGGGTTGTAGTCCCACATAACTGCGCTATCTCCCCGTGGTAGCGCAGTAGGTATGCATGAGCATTTATAAAAGCGCAAAAAATAAAGGGCGCAAGCGGGCCTACGATAATATGGGCCCAGTAGTTGGCATGTTCATAGCGGCATCAGTGGCGTGAATCGAGTCCTCTAAAATGAAGTTGAATGGGCAATTGGAGCACTCTTAACAAGTGAGGAACCAATTAGTGTATAACTTATATCATTATTTTCTTTTCCAGAACCATTTGAAGTCCCCAAGAGAACTTCTGGAGGAAAGCGAGTTGTGGATGATGTCGAAAGTAGGAGATATAGACAAAAAACTCAAATTTTGCTTCGACCAAATGTAATAAGTGTTTCACAAGTCCATTAAAAATAACAACATTGTAAATTATCCTTACAAAATTCTACAGGTTACCTTTAGATGAATATTTTATATACTTAATACTAAAATTATATATTAACAGATTTATTAATGTCATTCATTATTATATCACAGTACTTATTGGATTAAGTAATAAATACAGTCAATATCATATTATTGCCCTACGTTATCGGCCTATAATTAATATAATATACTGTATACAACTGGTTTCTAATCAAAATAAGGAACACTGGTATCGAGTTTACCGATTCAGTACTAATGACTTGAAGAATTCTCATGACACCGACTTCTTTTTGGCGTTCTATGGACGAATGTATTACTTTAAAAAACAGTTACTAACACGTTATGACGGCTACCACATGCCTAATATTGGTGGCTACCACATGCCCAATATTGGTCAAATTTTGCCAACTTAACTACTAAATGGTCTCGTTTAGCACCAAACTTCTATCCTGAATCAGACAACGAAGGATGATTAATATCTCCTCATTACTTGAATTTATTCAGTTTGAAACAGTTACTATTAAGTTTTTATCATCAAGCATTGTTTTGTAATAATGTAACAATTACATTGCACGGCTTTTGATACATAATTACAGAACTATTACAACGTTAACCGGTAGTTTTATCGCAATTTTTAGTTGAGCACGTTTAATGTTTAATGTCTTATTAAACGTGAGACTTGGCCTAACGTTTTCCAGTTAAAATTACAAAATAGTGCTGTTTGTCTACTGATTAAGTAATTATGGTAATCTAACTCGTCAAGTCGAATTGAAATTCTCACGAATCCGACAAACAGTTTTTGCGGGTAGTTAAAAAATGCTTTGGATAAAGGCCCACTTTGTGGGCTTCCCAGTTTCCGGTTATTTTATAACCATAATTTTATTCAGAATTCGCCTCGTGGATGCACCTGCGGTTGTAACACAACTCCTGTGACATTTACGGTACATTAGCCCCTTCGATGTGATGCGAAGCCTCGGAGCGATCACGTTTGTCTCAAATGTGTAGTCATGCATAAAAATAAGTACCTACATAGACTGCGAGGAAAATGACAAGTTAAATGATATAGCAATGAATCGGTTAACATCTCAAGCATATACACGTACATTTTAGATTTTTAATTTACCTAATATTTTTTTCTATTTAGTGAACGATTGAAATTTTACGATCAACGCAAAATAAACAAGCGAGTATACATGCTTGAACTACAAAAAAATTGTAACATTTAAGTAGGTGTTTATAAGTATGTGGCAAATAATATATAATTTATTGAGTACCCGGATAACTTTAGTCAAAATATATGACCATATACAACCCTTATTCTTATACAGTTAAGGAATTTAAAGATAAATAGCACGACTTAATAGTTCTCTGGATATATCCTGAAATTGACTACAAATAGGTTTCTACATTAATTTCAACCATTCTACGACAAAATTATAGCAACACGTTTCATTGTTAATTCATTGTATGTATTCAAAATAATAAATTATTAGAAACATTATTTAAAAGTTGTGCTGTAAGAAAATTATTGAAAAAGAATAACAGAAAATTAAAAAATATGAGTAAAGGTCTACCCACAAATCGAGGTCAAGGATTTCTGGGTTCTAGGCTCTACAGACCGACAGGCTTCCAGAGCATGATTTGACTTACAAAAATATGAACCCCTTTGATCCAGAGCCCGATTTCTGATCCAATACTCTATGGGTAGAGTTTAGGGCGGTGAGTGCACGAGCAAAGCTGTAGCAGGCTTGGAAAGATGTCTGCCTGCAACAACCTAACCATTAAGTCAGTAGTCTGCCTAAAAAGATACATCATAAACGTCAAAGCTCAAAATATGATGACGGAAAACCCATAATCGATCAAGGCGAAACCTGCGCCATATCAACTATAGTACTATACTTCATAAACGATAGCTTGATCTCTGCGACAGCTGTCAGTATCAATAGCGCTTGACAGGCTAACAATAACGTAAACGTCAGTTTGACATATGTCGCAGAGATCAAGCTATCTTTTATGAAGTATAATCAACACTGTACTAAATACACGGAACTAAATACAATGATTACATCTAAGGGATGCAAGACAGAGCTTGAGACATTACAGAGGCTCGTTCAGTTGGTAGATGCTCTCATTTAAAGCAAAGTTGATGATTAAATGGTTGCAATGATAATTACTTGAGGACATAAGACAGTATCTGTAGGTATCCCGAGGATTCAATGAATCCCATTTATAAGTACGGTATTAATTACTCATTGTATAATCGATTAGCGTTCGTTTCGCATTCATTGAACGACATGATTCATGGGTTTTCATCGAGCTTTGTCCTTTATTTAACGCCCAAATTACGTAAAATGTTACATGATTGTATTTACAGAGATTCGTTATAATTAAAACTAGTTTTCTATACGTCTGATTTTCTACTACCTGTATTTAAATGAGATTTTATGTGACAAAAGACAAAATTAAAATATATGAGATATTATAATACCTATACTCGAAATCATTTTAAACTGCTGCCAAAGTAAACATAAACGTGTGACCTTTGGAACATGTGATTTTAATCGACTGTTGTTCGGTCATACGAGAAGAAGATGAATCGCGGTAACAGCGGCGGTAATTGAGGATTTCTCGCTTCCAAGTATCAAAATGAGCACGGAGGAATTGTCTTGCCACTATTCCCATACATACAGGGAGACCCGTGACCGACTTTTCTTCCAAATACATTAATCAGCCTCCAAGTTACAAGACACGTTGATACCGCAAAACATAATTATATAAAAAAACAAGGCTACAGGGCTAAAACATGAGAGCAATTACGTTACAGCAAAAACACTGGACATTCTCATTAGTGAAATGAAATTTTGCTACATCATCGCAAATTTTCTTTAAGCCCTGTAGCAAATCTGAGCAACAATAGATCTCTTAAGAGTGTAATTTCCTGTGTAACCTGTAAGTTGGCACTCAATAAGTACAATCTTAACAATCTAAGTACATTAACTTACCTAAATAATCAATGGTGTACACTCACAAACAAAAGGCAATAATAACACTCCAAAAAGGACATAGGACACACACGTTGACAATCACACGATGCGGCTTTGGTCGAGCAACGTTAAATTATTCATACGAGAATCGTGGTCGCCCATCTCGATCTGTTCTTTGAGCGCTTCAAGTTCCTTGATGCCAGTGGCTGTGACTTCATATTTGTGCCTCGCTAAGGACATATAGAAATGGATAGCGAATGCTAGGAACACAATCATGACTGGAATGAGTACGACGCAAGCTGACCAAGCCGCGGTCGCACTCAGATCGTAGAACTTCACCCAGCAGAGTATAGCTATCTCTATGAGGAACAGTATCAGACCTAGGAGAGTGGAGAAGGCCCACGCTATTTCTATATACCAGTGTAGTCGTTCGTGCGGTGATTCGTGGACGAGTGATATGCTGTGAAGGTTCCCGACGGCTTCGATGTTCGGCAGGATACATGTACTTATCATGAGCGCTAGCATGTGTACAGCTACCAAGAGCGTTGTGCAGACGGTGAAAGCTATTAGCATTTCAGGAGGCACTTTAGTGCTTTCAGGCGGATTCAGTTGCACCTCTACCATCGCTACCTGTTGACAACGATCACCCGTTAGATTCGATATCGATATGAACCGTTTCTTATCTTGATTTTCTATGGAAATATTGTAACTGGCTAGTCTTTGATCGTTTACGCGATAAGACTATTCTTTTAATTTGATAACCTTAATCGATAAATTAATTAATAAAGTTATTAGTGTTTATCCCCATTTTAAATAGGCTGCGACTATTTCGAAGGTTGAACCTACATTAATCCAGCACATTTATAACGTTATCGTAGTAAATACACTAGTTATATTAATGATTGTGCGTGAGTCGGCAGTTTATATACAAGTTACTAGCGAAACGGGTTTTTAGGTTTAATATGAGATTATGTCTGCGGTTTCACTTACATTGTAGAAAAACTACTACATGTTTTAAGATAAAGTATCCTGCATGTAAATTCAACCTTGTATGGTATGCAAAACATTAAAATCCGTTGAGACGAAACGTCATATCCACAAATGAAAAACAGGAACAACAAACAGTTTGTAAGCTTGCAGAGGGAATAATATAATTTAGAAATACTCATCCGATTACTTAATTTCCAACTGACTCAATAATATAGGGTGTCTCAGAATGTTTATCGTTATTTATACAAAAAAAAATATATAGAATTAGTTCAAACTCGTTTTCTTTGCTGTTGAAGTAAAAGCAGGTATTGAAGTTTGTTTATGAAAAACAATAGTTAGTAAATGCGCATCCTGCACTTCCTGATACTCATTTAACCTGGAAATAAAAATTTCAATCACTCGCTGTGGATCCATCACTCTTGGAATAGCTTTTATTTCGTTTGCGAGTCTTTGCTTGCTTTAAAACATTCAGGTTGGGTGGCGATGGATATTTTTTTATTTTGGGACAATTCCACCCACAGACATAAATCTAACTAGATGACGCGATTGTACGTACCTACTTCGCGTGCCAAAAAACGGACTAAAGTTACGACAAATGATCGTAATCTGAGATTTTCATTTAGCATTATAGGCATACACACGAAATCTAGAAAAATGCCTTTTTATGCCATAGGGAGCAGTAAAGAATGTATAGCAAAAGTTGGCCGGGGCATTGAAAATGTTTTTTTTTATTGGTAAGTAAATTTGTTTTTACATTATGAAAAAGTGGCATGCTTGGTTTTCATACAGATGGAGGGACTTGCGTTATCTATTTAAATGTATGTCTGAGATCCCACCGCACTAGACCCAAACCAATGCAACTCCTGAAAGCCAGAATCAACAGTGGCGACCACCGGAAGCGCCGAGGCAATGAAGCTCGACGAAGTCCCGGCGAATGAATTTAATTGTAAACTTTACTTTTTACGTTGCCCTATTGGAAAACATCAGCAGGTGTTAAATCTGGCTGCCATATAAATTCATGGAATTATCGGCCCTAACTTTTATGAGCTTGCGTGTGATTGAAGATTTTAGTTACAGGCTAAATGAGTGTCAGGAAGTGGAGGGTGCGCATTTACAAACTATTGTTTTTATATAAAAAATAAAATGGAACTGCTCGTTAATTTAACAGCAAATAAAATGAGTTTAAACTAATTCTAGCGATTTTCTTAAATATCATAAACGAAAAACACGAGAGAGACACTGTTTATTTTTATTCTAGGATAGGAAGACAGTATTCTCTGGTATCGAGCATCTCCATGCAGCTAATTTATAACCATTAATAACTACCATTAATTAGTAGCCTGCTAGAAAAACAAAGAAGATAGACCTCAAGTGAATGGGACTTATCCCCACGTCTTGTGCCTCCTATATCGTTATGTATATTGAAGTATAGTAATAATATTTTAACTTTCTACAAGTAAAATATTTTTTTTAATTGAATTAGTACTTCCTGAGATTATCCATTACAAACAAACTTACAATTTTCATCATCATCAAAATTAGCCTTTTAATGCTCCCATTGCTGAGATAAGAGCCTCCTCTCCGTGAGAGGGAATGAGCCGTAATCCACCATGCGGGCCCAGAGCGGGTTGGTGGATGTCACATGTTTTCGAATTTTTGGTTCTAGGATGATTCCAATTTCCATACGATGATTTCCTTCACCGTTTTCAGAGCAGTGCTGATGAAATAATTTAAACAAAGTAAAGCACCTGCTTGGGTTCCTCTTTATATTAGTTAGGCACTTAAGATTGACATACCATAGCGAATCCGGAGAGTAGTGCTGAAGTCTTGCTGGAGGCTTTGAGCTTTGCTCGGCTGAGCTGCAGCTTCCTCCATGATAAGTATGCAGGAGTGTGGAGCGCATCCGCCGACTGGATCGGACTTTCGCCCGACATCACGCACTTGTGCTGCTGCCGATATCATAACACATTAATATTTAAAACTCCACTAAATAACCCGACACCTTGTTACAATGACATTGTAAGACACACAGAGCAAGGAGTCGCTTCGGCGGACGCTGATAGAGGCGACATCGGCACTGTCAAAACTTTCCATAATACTCGGCCAAAATAACTGTGCACTTGGCTCTGTCTAGTCACTCTGACGTTCATCTTTCGCTATTGGCGCACGAGGGGAACGCGGGGCGCCGCGCGGGTAAGTGGGAATGGGGTCGAGGTGGACAGTTATTTTGACCGTGTTGTACAAACCAAGCAAGCCACCGTTTACTTTCATTATAAGACAAATGACGTATAAAAACTGGCAGTTCTGAAGGCGAATCGTGGCAGAAGTCGAGCGCAACGAGATTTACGTGATTGATTGGTAGAAAATGCCTAAGGCATTAAGTCCGCCTCTGTATGTTTATGTGCTTAAAGTATTACATAAATAAATTTATTACACTTGTATTTATAATTCGAGATGGCCAAATCAAGTTTTAACTATGTTTTTGTTTGCCCTAAAAAGGTTTCAATGGAATTTGAACGTTGTCGTCTCTATGATATAGAGATTTTGTTCCAAAATTATATACATACTTATTTTAGGTATTTCGAGTTTGCCGACGAGGCGATTCCGTGCTCTATGGTAAAACTGAAGTATAAACTATGAACCGCGAAACAGCTTTTTAATGGGAAATTCATGATTTAGTTATGGACACCTCGTGGGGACATGGAATGGTATTCACATGTAGAGAATAATATATGAAAATTATTATGTTATTTAAAACGACCATACCCATTGATAAAAGCTGGTGATTTCCGCGGAAAATGCCCGAAATGTGGGTGTTTATCGGTTTATAAAATATTACATGAATAAAAAAGAACAACAATAAAATTGCACAACAAAAAATAAAATACAGTACATAAATATTTTTAAGACAATTTTAGAAAAACAAGTAATAAGAGATTATTTACAAATAAATACATAAAACAAAAACGACAAATACTAGGTATAAGAGTAATTTTGTGTGATTTGCACTAACAATGGTTTAATTAAGACATAAAACCACCATGACAAAAACCATAGCAGTAAATCTCACCTGTTATTATAAACAAATTAAATTATTAAATTGACATAAGTTTTCAGAAAAAGAGTCTTGGGCCCACGTTTTACACAGAAGAGACAAGGTCCACATTATTCCAGTGCGAAAAAGAGAGCTATATAGGGCGTATAGCGCTATCCCATTTTTGCGTACGGCCTCGGGTGTCACTTTTATCGCCAACAGCACAGATCCAAAGACCAAAAGTCCCATAGTGTGATGTGAAACTCCGATGACCACTTAACTAACGCTAATGATTGATAGCCTGAAGATTAACCAATGAATACCTTCCCACTATTTTAATATTAGACCTATAAAATGCAGGCACCGTATTTTAGAAAGCAACTAAATAATTATCTACCTAGCAACACACGCAATCCCTATGGGCCAGGCGTTGGCGCACTTTTGGCGAAATGCGGTTTGCCGCCAAAAAAAGTTAACCTTACCTTTGTTGAAATAAATTATCTTATTTGTCTGCTCCGCCTTTGATGCTCAAACAGGCTATTTGTATTTTAAACTTTATTTCAATTACAGCAAAATTGATATGTCTTTGGCCGTAAATACCGCGTTTAGCCAATTTTGCGGCGGCCCAAATTCTCTACTATGCTATGAAAAATTACTCTGTCATAAATAGGAAGTAAATTAATGACCGCCGGCAATGGCCAGAAAAAAATGGTCTATAAAAGAGCATTTATGTGTCCTCCACAAGCCTTTATTTCAAGCAAATTATTAGGAATGTCAGATGTATTAAAACAACTGTACATTGCATACTATTAAGTCTATTATGTGTAATTCAATTAGGATTTTAAAATTCTATTAAATGTTATTTAGAAAGCAGTTCCACCAAGCCCTAATTACAGCCAAGATGTCATCCATATATCACATACGTCAATTATAAATTGAATAGATTCATAGTTTAACAGTAAAGATTAATAATAACATTGAAACAATATGCGAATGTGGCAACTCTTGCAATTGTTAAATGTAGAACATTAACAGCCATATTTATTTAAAAAAAGTGAATTGCCTAGCAACTGATTAGCAGGTTCTTAAATCAAATTCTCTATGGAAAATTTGAATTAAGAATCTGCAATTCTGTAGCCAAACACAGAGATTTTCATAAGTACCTAAGGCCTGAAGAATCCACAAAAAGTGTAACATAAAAATCTGTACAGGCCAATACATGTCATTATATCAACTGATTACATATTATAGTATGTTTATGTTATGATAACGCTTTGTATGGCAATGAGATAAAAAGGCTGTACTCCAGCCAATCTCTTTCTGCCCTTGAAATTAATGCATATTATAATTTATAACATTATCTGGAGAACTTTCAGTGTGCCCACAATGTATTTTTCCTTACTTTTCTTATTTTATGAACAAACATGGTATGAACATCGTAAGTTTGCACATCAATCAAAATGTTTGAGTATGTCTAAATCTTTGTGAGATGCACAAAAATTTATGAATAATATCAAAGACTTTTTGAATTACTAATAACTAATTTTATAACACTCTTAAAAATGGCCCATACTTGTTTACCAAATGAGAAAAGTTTAGTATTTTAAGCTGTACTGTCAATCTGATGGATTTGCCATGGCTGAATGCTGAACCAGACAAGGGATTTATCTAAGAATTAACTAAGTTTGACATCAAAACGCTAAGACAAAGAATGTTACTTCTTACTAACATTATAAACTAGCGTCTGCCAGCGACTTCGCCCGCGTGAATGTCGAAAATTATCCCAAGGGAACATATTCCCGGGATAAAAAGTATCCTATTGCTATTCCAGACTATAATCTATCTCTGTGCCAAATTTCATCCAGATCCGTCTAGCTGTTTAACCGTGAAGAAGTAACAAACATATAAACACACACACACAAACACATACATACACAGACAAACTCACACACACTCAAAAACTTTCGCCTTTATAATATTAGTGTGATGTGATGATGTGAAAATTTGGATGGATGTATGTTTGTTACTCCATCGTGCCAGAACGGCTGAATGTATCTGGATGAAATTTCGCACAGAGATAGATTATAGTCAGGAAAGGCACATAGGAAACTATTTTTCTCGAATTTCATGCGGGCGTAGCCGCTGGGAGAAGCAAGTGTGATATATGGATGCCTCTACAAAACCAATGCATGACTGAAGCCCTGATTCCAATAACAACCATGTTTAACTCACTCTGGTTAGATAATGATAAGTAGAACAATCTTCTGCTTCAGTGTGCCAGAAAACTGATCAAAATGCTCGCAAAATACCTGTCATCCACGCCTTTGTGGAACAAAATAAAAAACAGTCAATAAAATACTTAATTAGAAACACAAACTTGATAAGCATGCAATAATAATATTTAAATATTAACTAAATAAAAGGTTAATGGAATTATAATAAATGAATAACTCTTAGAATGTTTTTAATATATGGTTTGAATAGCAAATAATATTGATGTATAACAACACTATTTATTCAAAAATATATGCAAATAGAATAAAACATAATGTTAAAATATGAGTAGATAACATAGTTAGGATATAAGACAGATAAATATTAAGCCCGCGACTGTAAACGATTACTAAATATATCGCACGCCCAGAACGACACTGCACTAAATCAAAATAACAAATTTTTCAGAATCGACGAAAAACCGTTATTTCAATTTATGTTAAAGTTATTGCGAATGTTTTGATGATTTCATGCGAAGAATCCAATCCGTTTCAGCATTTTATAATTCAGTCGATTCAAAACGCGTTAATAAAGCAAATAAACGTATTTTTTTATTTAATTCACTGTTGTGGAATGACTGAATGAAATAAAAAATAATTATTTCGAGTTACGTGCTTTTTACTGATTTATTCTGAAATAATGCACTATTATTCCACTGTTTTTTTAATGTGATTTAATAAGTCTCCCCCAAGTGTCGCCACATTGAACGTGCGTCCCTCATCTCGGACTCACACAACCCTCACTAGGTCTTCCATCCACCTAGTGGGAAGTCTACCAATACAACATCTTCCGGTTCGCAGTCGCCACTCCAGAACTTTTCGGCCCCATCGACCATCCGCTCTGCGAACAATATGCCCTGGCCACTGCCACTTAAATTCTTCGTGCTATGTTGGTAATAACCAGGGTTACCAGCAAAGTCCGAAGAATTGCCCACATACACTACTTGGGTATGTCTTCAGTTCTGACTCGATCAAGCAAGGAAACTCCGGAGCATAACCCTCTCCATTGCCCTTTGGGTGATTTTAAGCCTTCTGATGAGGCCCATTGTGAGCGACCAAAGTTTCGGTCCCTTATGTAATCACTGGCAACACACACTTGTCATAGACTTTCGTCTTGTGATACTGCGGTTATTTGGACGAGAAGATACCACGCAAAAGCCCGAACGCTGCCCAGCCGAGTAGGATTCGACGGTTGACCTCTTTCTCGAAGTTAGACCTATCTAATTGAACCGTTTGTCCCTGGTAGGCATAATCGTCCAAATCTTCGAGTGAAGTGTCCGATTTTGATAGGAGTGGGTGTAACAGGGGCATTCAACATGACCTTGGTTTTGTCCATGTTCATTTTAAGACCCACTCTTAAGGAAGCTCGACTGAGGTCATCGAGCATTGTTCTTAGGTCCTTCGTGGTCTCAGCCAAGACCACTACACCTATCGTCGGCAAACCAAAGTTGAGTGATTTAGATTTTATCCTCCAGTGCAGCGTAAACAGTTTCGGAGAAGTAAAGAGAGAGAAATTACTCGCCCTGGCAATCTGCCTATCTCACACTGCGAATTAATCTGATACTACATAGGCTCATGCTGCCTCTGTTGACATCTCAGGGGTTGATGGTTGTATTTGCTCTACTTGCTTTTCCACACTTTGTTTAACAGAAGGTTTGATTTCTTCTGTGGTTGCTTCCATTGCCTTTTTAAGCAACAGGAGATCAGGAACATTCATCATCCGCCAAATAACAATTACAAATTTAATTAATTCAACAATAGTGCATTATCTAAAAAAAAAATTAATCTTCTTGTAAATAAAGAAAAATATAAACCTCCAATACATTTCTTTTAATTTATAATGTAAATTAATTTTTTTTGTATAAATATATGTTTTTATGATTTTTAACAAAATAAGGACATAATTTATATCTACCATCATTTCACTGGTTATTACCTTTTACAAATAATACTAAATAATTTTGGAATAATACAAAAAAATACATACCTTTACTAACAACAGATTACTTTTTCGAAATAGTGTCAAACATGTAGTATAAACACAGTCACCAACACTGAATTAAAACTGAATAATTCGGAGTAATTTTCGTAAAACATTCAACAACATCGTATTATCACAAAATAATTCACTGTTGTGTAAAGGATCCGCGTGCTGTTCCTAAGGCAGACAAGTTGCAAATGGAAATAGTTTTGTGTTGACGGTATGACCTTGGCAGTGACCACCAACAGAGAGTTAGCGCGCCATCTTTGGCCATTTTTGTAAATGTAAATACATCTGTCTTCGTGGTATATGTGGCAAATTTTTGCCTATTCTTTGAAAGGTAAAATTTATTTTGTGATTTTTCAACATAATGCAGTGATATTCTGGGTGTGCAATATGTAAGATACAATAACATCATACCCTTCAAATGATGTATATGAATCTAGGTATGAACCACAATATTGTAAATACAATTTCAAGTGTGATTCACTATCAATATATTTATTCAGTCTAAATTAAATCACTAATATTCATTTCGGTAAATAAATGTACCAAGATACATTAAAGCATTCTAACTAAACGCGCGTGTGAAGCGCGCCGCACCACCAGACGACTGATCTTCCAATAGAACAACCACTAGTAAACAGTAATTACAGTTGTCATTTGCAATCAAATTATGTATAAGCAAAACAAATGTAGCATTACATGGAACTACGACGAATAACTAAAGTTATATCATACCTTGCTTAGCTTTGGACACCAGTTATTAGAGGAACCGTATTGACCGCCTGGCAATGCGGAGTGGTAATTATTTCCAGCTGTACTGGCTGACCAAACCGACATACCTAAATTATTTGCACGATAGTCCTTCGAATTCAGTCGACGAGGTCAATCTGGGCCTTTATGCCTTTGCTCCGTGTAAAAAACGGGTTATATAAAGAATCATTATATTTTTCATAAATTGAAACACAAAAAATAACGCTGAAATAGTACAAAAGATAGGTAATATTTTATAAATTACAAAATAACTACTAAGTCCTACTCCTACTCCATAAAAACCGTAAACGTCACGCACGACAACAGTACCCTGACAATGTCATTGTCAAGATTTAACGTCTATTTATTTCCTAGGGAATGGTATTCTCGGTACATTGAGAATAAGAATTTGCCACATTTTTTGGAATTTATCTCACTAAACATCATGCTCAGAAAAATAATATGATTAAATTGATAATCCTTATACTTCGTTTGGGTTACAATTTTTTTAATAATCAACTTTCTGCTTCAATCAATGTGTAAAATGCCGTTATAACCAGGATGGACAATATTCTTCCAGTAATGTATAGCTTTGTCTCGGTCTTATACGTGTTAAAAGAGAGAAACAGCATCATACAATAGAAAATATGCTAAAATAACAGAATATGGAACGCGCTTGTAGAGATGGAAAAAAAATCGAGTTCATTTTGTAACGGTACTGCGTCTAAACGGGAGTGTCCATGAAAAGTCGGGCAAACAGGCTAGCGCGAGAATGATAAGCAAGTGACAAGTGGACGATTTGTTCGGGCAGTGGATAATGTAGGTCGATTAATAATTTGTTTTTGGCTTTTGTGGACTGAGGAATCGCCAGTCAAGTGTCGCGTGTGTGTAATAAATTTATGCTGAACTCAGTATTGTTGCCGTTGGTTAAGTGGCTTCCCTCTGTGTCACGATGGCCGAGGCTGCAGGTGCCGCGAGCAGCAATCCCAACGCGGAGATCATTCGGGGCCAGGTGTTTGAAGTGGGGCCCAGATACACCAATCTACAATACATTGGCGAAGGAGCCTATGGCATGGTCGTGTAAGTACCGATTGCATTACGTTAAAATCACTGAAGCTTGTGAATTTATAAAGTGTTACACTACAACAAGCTACAATAACTTTTTATGAAATGTAAAAGTACAGTTTGTTTTGTTTCAGTAAAAGTAGACTTTGTAGATTGACAGCAGGTGCATATTTCTTTATTCTTGGTTTGTTGTATGACATAAAACATTGAAGTAATGTTTTGAGCGTTTGGTTTAGCTGGACAATATGTTAGCATGATGGTTTTGCACTTGAGTTAGATAGTTTTCCATCTGACTGTTTCAAAGAGTTCCAATGTGTAGATTTAACCAAGCAAATGGACAAACAATGATTATGTTAAGTTAGGAGCTATTGTCAAAACAATTTTAAGTGTATTGAAGATAGAAACATTTCCTTGCACAGGTGTTTAGGTTAAATCGTAAAGATCTCAAACAAACAGGCAACATTTTCACAAAGAAACTGCAGACCACTTGAAATTAGAACTGGCCAATTTAATTCATTATCGATTAACACGAAATGGAATATGATGTGCATCATTCAATAGTTGAAGTGAACTTCAAGAATCCTTATCAGTGTAAAATCATTTAGGTCCAAGTTATTCTATATAAAGAAAATTAAGCCGCAAGTTAAATACCCAAATACTCAATGTATTACTAAGGAGCGATGATGATGCGATGATAAAAGTGGACTACAACACATTCCATCATTTTATCAATTGCAAATATTATCTTTGAAGATAATGCACTTGATGCACAATGTAATAAACATGAAAATAGTACAAGGCACTCCTTTATGTGTTATACTAACACTACAGTAATATCATCTATCTGGCAAACCCAAAATTGATACTTAGGAAAACCATCAACATTATTTAGTTCAATGTTGTATCTTATCAGACAATATCACGAGAACAGATTTCCAGGGATTAAGATTGTGACCCGTATTAATGCAAATTAAATATTTAAATTCATAATTGTGTGTGGTTAACAATCTTTTTGCTGGCATCTCTCTGCAATGAATTCCAAGCAATAGTAGGACATGCAAATAAACATGAGTCAAATAACTACTACATGTTCACAACTATAATAATGTGTTACAAGAACTGGTAAAAAAACAGTTCATTGGAATGTGTTGGTCTCATAATACCATTTAGAATCTTCCATCTTGAAACACATGTGGCATTGTAGATAAAACCTAGGACACTAGACCAAATAAAATATAGATAAATTTATAGAAAACAAAATTTTTACTTGCAAGTGAAACACATCATCCCGGGTACAAAGGACTACTGGAATCATGGAACAGTGAACGTTGGTAGGTGTGACTGTTCTCAAAAGATGTTTACAGACACTCCATCTACTTAAGTATGAAGATGGGTAACCCATCTCAGATGACATTTTACCCATCTGCAAAATTACATTATGGTATCTTCTCAATCTGATATTGTAGATAGGCCTTTTTGGTTGGGAATTGTGATACCTACGAATATCCTCTGTTTACCAATGCATTGGAGGATGTTTTTAAGACACTGGACAAGACTAGTTGTCGCTGCCACATAACCCTTTAAGGGCATCAGCTCATATCTTATGATGCTAGTAAGTACGATGACATCGCCATAATGGCGAAGTGGTAGGATAGTTGAAAAGCTGAACTGCTTAAATAGACGAAGTAGAGAGGTACTTCAGAGGGTCGGTATCGGCTACTTCTCAATAGATCTTGCCGGTCGCTCGGTTGGAACAGATGCCACCGGCTAGTAAGACCGACGATATGCAGAAGAGACTCGATGCGAAAGGCGGAGAGACGGGTAAATCGGTGCATCTTGCAAGTTGACCTTGTCCCGATACGATCATGACCTTGTATTACACGACCTGGCTTGTATAGAATTCTCAAGGTCACATCACTAAACAAATGGCGGCGTTACGGCATCCAATCGTTGTCTAGTTCGGATGTTCATTCCGCTACACCATAGCTTCAAAGGATAATTTAAAAAAAAATTGATTAATAGTGAATTAACACGTTGGCAGATAGTAAATTTAACGTATCACATAGCGTCAAAAACATACAACAGTGTTGTTGCTGACTCAGTGGCAATAAACGCCCAAATTCCGTCGGTCACATCACATGCCAAATAAAGTCAGTTATACATGATAGCAGTCATTCAGATAAGAACATATACTGCTAATCTCGGGTTTGGTTTTGACCTTGAAATTAGCCCCTTTCCTACTTACCACGTGTAAACAAGAGTTCTGCAGTTAACACCTTTATGAGTCATTATTAATATTATTTGATAAGATTAGGCTGTTTGCATTCCGAGTAACCAAGTGAATTTTATGATAGGTAATGTGTTGGTTCAATTTAAGTGTTTGTGTCTGTCGTTCTCACATCTGTGTTTACTTTAATAAGAATCTATAGTCTATACCAATATTATAAAGAGGAAAGATTTTTTTGTTTGTTTGTTTGTACCGAATAGGCTCCGAAACTACTGGACCGATTTTAAAATTTCTTTCACCTATGCTACATTATTCCCGAGTAACATAGGCTAGAATTATTAAAAAAAAAAAAATAGAGATCCTTATGAAAATTGCAATAATGTAACCCAAAGTAGCAAAAATTTGCCTATAAAATTGATTATTTGGTAGTGGTAAGGTTGGTGGGTATGTAGGTGGGTAGGTAGGTAGCCAGTTGACGGGAGCGAAGCCACGGGAGTCAGCTAGTCGTCTGATAAAAGTATTGGTTTTCTACAATAGCGACGGAATCGCACTGGCTGCTAGAAGATTGATCACTTACGTAAAGTGACCAGCTGCAGAGTAATTGCGGATACGCGGAAATTTGCGAGAAATATCAGATAATCCGCATTCTTATCCTTCGCTGAAGTTTCGAAAAAGGTCAGATCAGGTACTTGGATGTTATTCGTTATTCTTAAATTCAAAGGATTGCTTCAAAGCCGAATAAAGGCCAAGGACAACTTTATTATAGATTAATTACTTAACTCGGGATTGATGTTTACAATATTCCGTATCACATCCACAACTCTGTAGTAAAAGCAATACCTGATCAACGATACAACTTCAGCAACATTGCCTTTACCTTTATCATTGTCAGCTATCTAAGCCACAGACATATATCTAGATAGATAACGCAAGTTCCTCCATCTGTATGAAAACCAAGCGTGCCACTTTTTCACAAACAATTTAAAAACAAATTTGCTTACCAATGAAAGAAAACATTTCCAATGGTTTGGCCAACTTTTTCTATACTTACATTCTTTATAGCTCAATATTGCATAAAAATGCATTTTTCTAGAATTTAGTGGATATTAGGTGCCGATGAGGCTAAATGAATAACTCAGATAACGATTATTTGTCGTAACTTTAGTCCGTTTTTTGGCACGCGAGGTACATACAATCGCGTCATCTAGTTAGATTTATGTCTGTGATCTAAGCTTTGTCCGAAATAACTTAGATTACAGTCTCAAGGTTTCTTGCAATTAAAGCCATTCGAAAGGGGTAAGTCGGTCAGTATTGTGAATAACAAGATAACCTAGACGATATTATTGCGAATTCCTGTTTCGTCAGCAATATCGATCTGCTAGTATTCTAGGTTTGGATCGACCACTATCAAACCATTTGATTGTCTGGCTACAAATCACGGTTTGACGAAGGAATTTTTGTAGCGTTAGGACTAGAAAAGCTATTTATAGTTACCTTGTTGTCAAGTGGTTTGATTGCCTCACTATTGACGCACCCATCATGTGATTTGATATTAAATTATCTACATTCTACAGTATTCAGAGACTAACCTAACCGGCCTTTTAATCAGGGCACGAGTCAGCAAAATACCTATTGAATTTACGTAAACAAATACATTATTTCTCGAACATGTGTCTCATTTTTTCCAGCAGTTGGTTTCCCGGCCGTTAACAGACTAATAACGTAAGCAAAATAGTTTGTTTCTCATCCAATTCTCACTTTATGGTATCGATTGCAGATAAATTGCTTTTTATCCTCATTCGTAAGTTGTCTGATGAGTTATCCGCGTCCGGCGTCTCATCATGGTATCATCGCTGTTAGGTTTATTCCGGTCACGTATCTCTCACTCGGTTCACAATAATCATCTCCTAATAACGAATTCTATTGTTTGCTATGGTGCTATATTTAATATCAAATATGGCTACGATATTAACCAGAGAGCCAGATAGACGTCATATTTATTTCATAATACAAGAATGGACGACCCTGCTTTTTAGGGTTCAAACGGGTGAAAACGGGACCCTATTACTAAGACTTCGCGGTCCGTCTGTCTGTCTGTCTGTCACAAGGCTGTATCTCATGAACCGTGATAGTTAGACAGTTGAAATTTTCACAGATGATGTATTTCTGTTGCCGCTATAACAGCAAACACTGAAGAAAATAAGTATTTAAGTTGGACTCCCATACAAAAACGTGATTTTTTTGCCGTTTTTTTGCGATAATGGTAAGGAACCGTTCGTGCGCGAGTCCGACTCACGCTTGGCCGTTTTTTTTTATAAAGTTAAACTAAAACTGAGAGTAGCTAAAAACTTGAAAATATTTACTTATTGTATATTTTCCCTGCGCATAAAGTTTCTATTTCTATAAAAAGGAAATAACTCTGGGCGTGTGTTACCGCACTATCGGTCACTGACTCCTTTCAGCGAATACACGCGGCATAAATAATTAACATAGCAGTAAAGCTTTTTTGTTTGCTGTTTTGCTAAGTGGATTTTGTATTAATGGTCACACAGAATTTGCCTTTAAAAAGTATTCTCTGCCTCAAAGACGAATCCTTAGAAACTTCGCTTTTAAGTTTACTCAAAATACTACAAAGGACCAACTCTTAAAATTTCTTACCTTAAAATGGCTTTAGGTACAGCATTGTTATTTGAAGTCGGTATTCCTGCAGAGCTATCTGTCTTGTATCATCATGAATTTTTAAAACATTTGGTCTTTGGCGTCATAAAAAGAAAATGTTTTCGACAACTCTCAGTGGTTTGTACCTTCGAAAATTTAACATAGCTTTTCAGAACATCCAAGGTCTGGGCCAAGCACTATTTGTAATGATGCCCTGCTTAAAGATGGCGGCCCTTGTAATAAGGTTCTAGTCTTACAAAATTAAGTTGCCTAGTAACAAAATCGCACATTAAACGACCTTCAAGCGTTGAAAGCTATTTCAAAGGCTTAAAGCAAATACGAATGCCGTAAATTGCTTCAGTACTGAATTAGGCTTAGGTTCAGAATGTTTCGCTTTCATCAAATGTCTGCCTTTTAAATATTATAAACCTGATATTCCTTCTAATTTTTGTTAATAATATGACGTATATTTATCAAGAAAATCAAGTGTAGTTGATCTACTGCATACGTAATAGTAGAGTGTGACTCATGCGTTGCGTGTTGTCGTATTCCTTACGCCAAATTGCGAGGGTAATGGATTCTTGCCACACTACTGCATGTCTGTCGGAAAACCCCAAAGTCAAGCGCTCAGCCAATCGAAAACATCATTCCCTTGTTATAAAATGGTGTATTAGTCACTCAATGCGCTATAAGAACAAAATAGTTCAGCGATTCCCAAAAGTTTGAAACAAACTTGGCCCTTCTTATGTTGTCGCCCACCTTTTGATAGCTTTCGGCTGGTAAACAAACTCGGAGCATAAACTTACATTACTTTTCTTTCTAACTTTTCCCCCATTTGGGAAACAGTAATTGAGTTGGGTGCACTTTTTAAGGACCGAATGCTTTATTTATTTCGTCTCTGCGTCAATCCTTTTAAACGAAAGCTTCGTGGTCATTTACCTTTCTGAGCTCTGTATTTGCTTTGTTGGTTTCTCAACTGAATCTAAGTTGATGAATAAATAGCGAGATCCTTTATCTAAGAAGAATGAGCAAGTTAGCATCAATGGCGGGTTGGACAAAGAAAAGGTCGAAATTACGTTTTCGTTTGATTCAGTCGGTGAGAAGATAACAAGGAAAACCAATTCGGCTTGTTGTAATTAACAATTTATTTTACTCTGTTTGTATTTTGGTCTGTCGAATAATTGAATGGTTGCATTTGTTTGGTCATCACCAGTCAACGACGCTGCTCCTCTCGTTGGCAGTCCCTCATAATGCTAAAAGAGGCATCATCATCATATCAGCCAAAAGAAGTCCACTGCTGGACATAGGCCTTCCCCAAGCTTCGCCACATTGATCGGTCCCGTGCGTCTCGCATCTAGCGGATCCCCGCAACCTTCACCAGGTCGTCGGTCCACCTGGTGGGAGGCCTTCCAACGTTTTCCGTTCGAGGAAAACGAGGCATGCACTCCTCTAATTAATTTCTCACTCCGTTAGCTCTGGTGACGTATCATTTAGTCGTAGTGGACTGCCTTTTAATTATTTTAGCCACACTACCACACACGCACACAATTGTGCATGGCGACCGATGACTGAATTCACGCTCACGGTTTCAATTGTTTATTATTAAGAGTGCCTTCGTACTATTAAACAATTGTTAATTTACGATTCCTAATTTAGAAAATCTGTAAATTAAGTCCAGTACATTAAATAAAGACTTGTATTACTGTACCATTTCTTTGATTCTTTATAAACTTATAGGTAATTTTGTTTGGCGATCGTTTTGTGAAGGAATAGTTATTATGGCGTTTCTAGTCTGTTCTTCTTCATTGGAATCTACGAAATAGAACGACATGATGTGTATTTTAAAAACACTTTTGGTACTAACCAAAGACACCGACTTCCAAAAAGAAAGTTATTTTTCACTTTGTAGTGTTTTTATTTGGAAGTCGGTAGAATTTTTAACAGACCTCCCAAAAAGGAGGAGATTCTACGTTCGACATTATGTATGTTTTTTTTTTATGTACACCGATATCTCCGTCAATTGTGGACCGATTTGAAAATCCTTTTTTGTTTGAAAGAGTATGTTCCGAAATTGGTCCCATTTTAATTTGGTGAAGATCTGATGAATAACTTCGAACATAACTCTTCAATAAATAACGGCAAATCTCTCGGGATTGCTGCAATCGCATGTCTGTTTATTGTTTATACCATTTCATAACATAACATCACGCCAATCACTCTTTCTATTAGTGAAAACTGCATGAAAATCCATTCAGTAGTTTTTGAGTTTATCGCGTACAGACGCGGCGGGTGATTTTATTTTATAACTAGCTGTCCCACGCGGCTTCGCTCCCGTCAACTGGCTACTGCCTACCTACCCATTTACACTACCTACCCTACCGTACCTACACTACATGCATGATTGTTGCGTAACTTTAACCGCTTACGCAGCGCACGCAACGGACAGTCTCAAAAAGGAATAATTTTACCCGTTTTTGCAACATTTTTCATTTATGCTCCGCTCTTATTGGTCGCAGCGTGATGTTATATAGCCTATAACCTTCCTCGATAAATGGACTATCAAACACAAAAAGATTTTTTCAATTCCAACCAGTAGTGCCTGAGATTAGCGCGTTCAAACAAACAAAAAAACAAACAAACTCTTCAGGTTTATAATATTGGTATAGATATGTAGTGATTCGCTTTGAATGAATAAAAAAAGCTTGTTTATATGACTACTGAAATCTCATAGAACCTGCCTAAATAAGTATCGAAATCTGACCAATACAAACAATTGAACTAAGAATCGTATTCCAAATTAAAGCAAGCTTCGGATTTAGCTACAGACATTTTAATTAACCAGAGACAAACGAAATGACATCCAATTATATAGGCTAGCTTTGCAAAATCAAAGGGAACGAAATGATTGAACGTTCGGAACGTGGCGATTTAATGCTTTTACTGGAATTGCGCTTGTTTGGGACTCGTGGAAAACGGTCGGTTGAGGATAGGTAGAATATGGTCCAATAAAGGTTAACAGGCAAGAAAGGGCAAGCGATAGGTCAGACGACCCTATCGCTTGCCCTCACCTGTTACCCTTACCGTGGTCTTGTATCTAAAGGCTCGCTCAATATTTCATTAACCGGCCGAGTCGACCGAAGTTTTTCTCACTGATTTGGAAGCTCGATATGAATAAAACATTAATAACTTACCCATATTAGCTAGTTCGTTGTTCGTTTTTCAAACGTGACATAGAAACCATCAGACATAATTTTCTGTCATCATTTACCTCAATCATTAGGAACGTTGTAAACTAACTTTTTACCGCGATCGTTTCAACAAATTAGCCTTAATTGTCGTAAGCGCGGAATGCTCACGTCCTCCTTGCTGTGACGGCTAATGTCCGCCGTTCGAGGACTGATGACGGCCTATGAAATGGTTTTGCGCCGAGACCGTCTTTTTTTCTCTATGAAATTGATGTCTGAAATCCAGTCACAACGAGTGACATTTAATTAATTGGTAGTACAGCTTCATGGCATGTTTTGATAGCTATGGTTACGCATTCATAACGAGGTCGTGTTTAGTAACTGTGTAACAGTTACTGCGTGGGCGCTGATTCTAGTGACAGTATTTAGGGACCGGTGTGCGCACGGGCACCGTTTACGGAAGTCGCGTCGTGTGTTTGGCCGTAATACAATGACTCATGCTGATTGTACAGACTATGACACTAGTTCAGCTAGTTTGAATGTTTACAAGGAACTGGATGATGTAATGATCAGGGTTAGATATGTTTAGTAGTGATTAAAAAACAACTATGTAATTAACTATTGTTTTAATAAGGTAGTTGCTACTTGGAATACTAGTCTAGAGATGTGTACTTTAGCAACCGTTAAGAACTGAATTAATAAAGCTTTGCAAACCGGTGATTGCAAAGAAAACTATCAGATCTGTCGACGATATTAGTTTTACTTTCCAAAGTTCACACGATTTACTAATGACGTCATGAGTAAAACCCAGTTCGTAGAAAAATATAAGGAAGATTAAGCAAAATAATATATTATATCCAATGTTTTTCTATCGTCATCAATAAAAACATATTATGGCGATTACCTAAAGAGGATTAGCGCTATAACACCCAATATTTCAGCCATAAAAGCTTTCCCCCAAGAAACAATTTTCTTTTTTCTCGCAACTTCAATCTCGTGTCAATATGTTGTGTGTCTCATTTGGCAGTTACATCATTTATCGCGGATCTTCGCTTGCTGGGCTATTCAATTTTCCTGTTAAGAGTTTGTGCTACCGTGTGACGGATGTCAGTTACGTGCTTGAACCGCGATCGGCTGTGACAGCCATTGTTTACGAATATTGTCGATGATTCATCCTTAATTTTTTTCGTCTAGTAGTCTATGGCTGGAACGCGGGTGTTTAGTCTGTGAAGGATTGTGAGTAACTTCCGAATACCACGTAATAAACCCAAGGATTTGCCATAACATACTTCTGTGTGGTTCCCATTTTTTTACCAAATTCGTTGTTTGTCCTCTCACGTTGGGACAACGTCAAAATCTGTCCTTACAACTATCCCATCCATATAACTAGCAAGATTGCTTGTTCCTGGATCTTCATTAAATGTCCAATGTGCCGAAAATGTTCTCTCTGGGTTTTACCGCACTTAAATATAGAAGCCAGCTCTTACAGAATTAAGTAACATCTCTAAGATTTTCCTGTGTGCAAATCCTCACACATATTAAACGCGTTGAATAAGGAAAAAGGCAAGAAAATTGAAAAGGAAATAAACAGGTAACAGAGACCATTTTATTCCGTTCTTTTATTAAATAGGGATGTGTGCTGTACGTAAATAAGTATTAATTTATCAAGGGTATCAAATTATGTCGTCCAAATATGTTGGGGCATACGGTGCTTCTAAGTAAAATTACTCGGGCTTACCAACTGGGACCCGACAAGGGTCTGATGCGGGTCTTACGTCCAAACATGAAGATAACAATACAAGGTTAATTCATTAATTAACATTAGATTCATGGTAGGGTTTGGTTTATTAAATTATTGTTATAGTTTAAGGCTGTTAAGGATTAGGTTTGTCCCAAATTACAAAGCTTTATCTTGATTGAAAGTAGATTTATGGTTGATGATCCACCAGTCGAGGGTTCCCAAAAACCTGAATTTTCCATTTTTACGTATTGAAATACCATGAGCCTTTTCCACTTAAAAACATCGGCGTGTAATACCACTTGCTTCAGAGATAAACTGGGTCGAAAGGGACTCGAAAAAGTTCGTGTAAATATTGGAGAGAGCGCGCCCGGTCGCTTTTGGCTTTGAATTCCAAAAATGTACCTCTCTCGTAACAAAATTCTTCCACTCCTCAAAACTCGATACTGAAGTGTTTCTGGAAAATTACTGTAGATGGGAGTTTTAAGTACCATCTTATTAGGGTAATCGATATTGTTAAGATAATGGGCGATGACGTAGAACATTGGCGTATAAATTCCTTTATCGCGTGTGTGAAACACTGCTAGGGGTGTGGCTGTGGCAGGCGAAAGTAAAAGTAACGGCCCATTAGGTTTCACGGTGGCTCAGTGGCAAATGCCATATTTTTACGATGTCATTACGAATATGGAACGAATTGATGGTTGTTGCTATGCAAACGTCGAAGAAAAACTCGTAAATTTTCTTGATGCCGGTCGCAAATTCGCAAAGCATTACTAAAACAAAAACAGAAAGTAGTAGTTATGTGGTTATGTAGAAAATAAAAGACTGTCACTCACAATTATAATCTTGAATATCAAAATTCATAATGAGTGTTTCCGTTTTTGTGCTTACCAGTTGGCGCCACTGGCGAGTAAGGTTAGAATACAGCTATACGCGCTATTACGCGCATGGAAGCAAAGTTTGAATTAAAATCCGTAAGGCCGTAGAAATGCGACTAAATATAAAAACGAGTATGCCGCTGTTTTGCGCAGCCTCGTTTTCGAAACATAAAACTTTATTAAAGCTGTGGTTGTAAATCCCGTAACTATCATAATCTGTCATATCCGGAAAATATTCATAACAATAAATAAAAAATAAGTGCATAAACTCGGTATAAAAACCAAAAGACTATGAAATTTGAAATTTTGAAGACCTCACTCTACACCAGCGCTCCTAGCGGCAAATTCAGATAGCTCTCATTACAAAACGATGTGGTCATGTAGTCTGTAGATGAGTTGAAACCAGAACGGAAGGTGTAAGGAGATTATTACAAGTAGAATGACATGGGCGATAAATATTTACAAGAATGTTAAAAATCTTATATTATAAATCCGATGAAAGCAAACGTTCAAGTTTTTGACTCGTCTTCTTATGTCAATCTGTCAAAAGTCGTGGTTCATTTCAGTCAAGTGGCCAGTACTAGTAGTATCGTGTTGTGTAGTAAAAACTTCTTTGAGTAGCCTACAAGGAGAAATGTAATAGATTCCACCAACATTCTTGTAAAACGACTACTCTTGATAAAACATTTTCGTCGAGATGATGGAAAACAAAGAATAATAAACAAGTTTGGAAGAAAACACTTGGCTCAAGTTTTCGATAAGGATGAAATCAACACTATATCGGAAGAAAAACAAACTTGATATTTCAACGAATTTCCCACATACGGGTACACATACTAAGCGTATTTCCGATGAAGGAAAGGATAACCTTATTTCTTGAAGGTTACATTTTCTACGGCTCTTATCTCAGGGTTGACATAAGAGGATTAGATATTGATAAATATTGAGGCTTCCACGAGAAGCATAGATCCAGTCATTGGCGAGGGCGACGCCGAGGAAGGTAGCCCTGTAGTGAATGCATTTTGGCTGAAATGATAATGATGAGCCGACATGTTTAATTTTTTTTTTCCATGTGTCAATCTCTCGCATATTTTTACTATATTGACTAATTTATATACATATCGGAGGAAGGTATTTGATTAATAATCAGAAACAAAGAAATATCGCTTGTGAACTTATTCATTCAGTTTTGTTTTATTGACAACATTTAGCTTCTGATTCAAATCTCAATTCGATTTTATTCGATTGACAACACTTTATTTTTTAATGTCAAAATACTTGATTTCTATTGGATGTTATAAGCGATACTTTGCCGAACGAGGTGCTTGAACCAATGAAACAGCGGGGGCGCCTATACTGGCGCCCTGAGTGGAATCTCTCGCCGGATTCGCGGAAGTTAGAAAAGAAACGCGTGGACGCGCGTTTCGGAGTTGAAAAGAGTTGTGAGGAAAAGAGTTGAGAAGTAGCCAAAAGTGGCGTGTATAAACTTGAAAAAGTGTGTTTTTGTTAAGAGAAGGGGGAGCGATTGGTTACCGAATCCGCTGCTTTGATAAAATTGGAACAAGGACTATCCATAAAATGACTACAGTTACCTGCTTTGTGCATGCATTACCCACGTTAAGCCCTCAAGACCGAGGGTATATTGAAGGTAGCCTTCCTTTTTGCGACATACATGACATTTGCGAAGTTATATAGTTAGCAAAGTTTTTGCTACTTGCAGTGCAGTCTTAGCAAAACTTGCGACTGACTACTCAAGTGTGCATAAATATCGCTCTTCTACGATTAATTTCTTATCCAGTAGCTTTAAGACGGAACAATAAGAGTTATTTTTCGCAAACTGTCAATTCCCGGGTTTATCTTGGACTCTGCCTTCCACTACACTAACTTACTGAAGTTGCATCATTCGCACTATGAAACCTTAATCGGGGTTCCTTGGATGCTTCAATATTTTTTTCGTAGTAATCAGTTCATCAAAAAGTCAATACTGATTCTAGTTCCCAAACATTATTAGAGTGAAATTAACTTCAAAAATCTTTTCTTACGAACAAATATTTATTTAGGACGTAGTTAATGGCTAGAGCAGATAATTATATCGAAAATAGATCCAGAAAATATAAAAGATAATACTCGAACAGTTAATTTACTTTTATCGTAACAATGTGATCATAGTTGGAGTACCAATTTCAGTAGACCGCATCTTAATTCTGCAGATATTAATTTGCGGTTGTGTCAATAATACTGAAAGTACTCGTAGTTTAATGTATAGTTCCGTTCACGTAAAAAGAACGCTGAGAGACAGTGGTGTACTACAGTAGTATAAAATAGTCGTGGTCTATAATACTAGGCTATTTTGTATGATATAAATGTAATTGTACTAATAGTTGAATCATAATAAGTACTTTATTAGCTACTTAGTGCTTTGGAATAGGCTGCAATAAATAAATCCCCGTACGCAGGCAGATAGGTTAGCGTTACTTTTACAGACATCAAAAAAGGAGGTAATCAATTCTTATTCTTATGCTTTATTGTACACAAAAAACATAAAGACACAGATGCAATAGGACAGCTTATGTACAAAGGCGAGCTTAACCCATAATAGGGTTCTCTTACAGCAAACCTCAGTTGCATTAAGAAATTTTCATAAGAGGACAGTACATCCAAGTGCACAACAATTTTTTTAAAAACACTTAATATTTAAAATTCTTACATACTAAATAAACATAAACAAATACGTGTACAACACACAATGTATAAACGTAGTACATATATTTACTATATAATACAACCAAAATCTTACATTCATAGATACATATCGCTGGCCCCGGGCAATATGGCGGTAAACGCCGGTTACGCCCTTTTTAATGTTATTAGATTTTTGGCTTCTCTGAGTGTCAATGTATCATTCTTATTTTTTTCAATTTTTTTAAATTAATATTTCTTTAGAATAAATGACAATAACAGCTTTATTGCATGGAAAATTCTCTTACGACTAAAAATGTATTATTGCGTTACTCTATGAAACATAACACAAAAAACCGGTGAACATCTTTACACTACATTTCTAAACAAAGAGTAACAGTAATAAATTTAACCGCGTTTTTGGAAATAAACGTATTGTATCAATAAACTGTAAACATTTAATACGAAGTAATCACAAGAGATTTTATTCTGTACAAGCTATTACGCCTTTCTTCCCGGAAATGTATTGTAACCTCGGCGCCGCACTATGGGAAAGCCCCATACAAGGCCGTCTTAAAACCGTTTCACGTGAAAGTCGTTGTTATGGAGTAAAACTAATTAATTAATTTAGTCTTATAAATAAGCTAACTTTTCTATATTTTTTTAAAAAGGCATCAAAGCTAACTCATGTTCAATGATGTGATTTTGGCACAATACATTACTACAATTCAACGCCACATTACTCGAAAGTTTTTGATATAAATGTATAAGTATTATACATTTTTGAAATGCTTATAATCTCCTCATAACCTTTCTTAAATAATAGTATGTATATTAAATAAATAAATTAAAATTAACCAATATAGTTTAAGATGGTATAATTTTCGGGTTACTTTTATTTTAACGAGACTGTTACCCGTTGCCGCTGTTTGCCGATGTCGAGATATTTGTTGTATTACGATCTTTATACATAAGTTTACACAAGGAGAAAAAAAAAAGTTGCGCATACTTGCGCCTTTTCTGACACGGTGCCAAAACATATCGCGAGATAAATAAATTATTTTTTTCCAATATATTTTTACTTCTCACATATCATCTGTTATCTATTAAGGTCAAATTGATAAAATGGTCATTACAGTGATGAGTATTATTAATAGTTATTTGTGGATTTGATATAGTTTTGACCACCTTATTTGATAAAATATGGTCACTTTATCTATTAGGGTCAAATTAAAAACAGGTTGGTTATGGGAAGAGTGCAAATATTAGTTTCTTATCTTTTTACACATAGCACTATTTCATTGGCCTATAAAAGAAAGGCGAACCCTGAAACATCCACAGTTGTTCGTCAGAAATTCAGTTTCCTTAAAAAAGCATACCTATTTTCAAATATTCACAGAAGTTATCTGATTTGAAAATAATGGGTGAATTTGTTTGTAGTAAACTTTTCAATTTGTCACCAGAGGATATTGCTACTGTGGTCTCCTACATTCAAAGAAACTTGGTATCTAAATGTAACGAACGCTGGAGAAATGCATCCCTGAAAAAAGTACGCTTTTAAAGTAAGAACGTCGACTGGTTAAATGGTGAATTTCGTTTTCCACTGGAGTGTCGAGTCACAGTTAATGACCCTAATACGTCTGGAAGCAGTGCAGGTGGCAGACCATCATAACCATACGAAGCATCTTCAGAAAAAACGAAGAAACGAAAAAACATGGAATTAATACAAGAGTACGGATTGGACTGTGTGCTCAATGCATATGCTCAGGAGTTGCGGTCTATGGGTGAGACGGAGGAGGCCACAATTGTTAATATTATACGAACTGCGTCAAAAACTGATAAGAAAAAGTTTCTTAAATTCATAACTGAGAACCCTGAAGACGTTACACCTTTTACAAAGGAAGAAGCACTACGGACATTTATTGACTTAGACCTTAACAAAGAACAGTATGGGAAACTTCGAATTTGTTTGGCGGACAAAAACTGCTCAGTGTTTCCTTCTTATCCAACTTTAGCCGAAGCGAAGAAGATGTGAAACCCACCAGATTCGAGCATAACCATTACTAACATAAGTGCAAAAGTCAATCTGCAGGACTTATTGGATCATACTGTGGCACGTATATTACTAATTGAAAATTTCATCTTAAGGAAATGGAACAACATAATTTCTTCGATTTAAAGGAGATAATGGGCAAAAGACACTGGTTGCGGGCAGACCAAACTAATGAAAAAGTTATGTGGACAAAGATTCACGAAATCAAGATTACTCGAGCGCATCCAGATGTTATTTATTTGAAGTATAACTTTGATGATAAATATATTTCTTTAAATACTGCATCAAACACTAGATTTTCCAGAGGAAGGCCCAAAAAGACGCCAGTGACTGATGTTTCAGGAGATGAACTGAGAAATCTGTACAGAGAGCCAATCGCCTTACCAAAACCACTTTACGATGATTTGATGAGTCTCTGCAAAACTGAAGCAATCCCGAAACATTATCATACATTTTATAATAATTTGCATTCTGTTGGGAACTCTGAAGAAGAAATCGATATTGAAAGCGAAGATCCAAATTAAAGTGGCATAACTTTGTTTTCTTTTTAAGGTTTTGACTATTTTAATTTTGTTTCCAAAGTATTACAGCTTATTAAAATTGTGTGATTTTATTAAAATTAAGGTAGAATAGTATTTTTTTCTTTTTTAAGTGTTTTTGTGTTTTTTTTTCCAAAGTTTAACATTTAATAAAAAAATATGTGATTTGAAAGGTTTTTTTTTTAAACAAAGTCATTATCATTTTTTAAAATGTAATTTAACAAAAATTAGGTAGTAGTAACACAAAAAAAAATGATTAATTTAATAAAATACTGTCTATAAAGGTTAAAAATAAAAATAAATCACATTATAAAGTCGGTCTGTTACAATGATTACATAAAAATATGATTTATTGATAGGATTCTAAAATAGCTATTAGTGAATGTTACAGCCAAGCTTAAGCAATAAAATTGCCCTGAAGAAGGTGGTATTCGGCTGGTACGCTCGAGATCTAAAGCGGAAAATACGTCGTATTATAATCTTACAGTCTTGAATCTCAGTGGTAGGTGTGTTTATAAAGTCATTAATGATGTAACAATTGAAACAATATCGTATATAATTTGTATTATACATTTTTTCAATTATTTCATTAAATATTTATACCATTACAATTATTTTTTGAAGGTTAAATTGGTAAAAAAATTAGCTTTCATTTGACATTTTGAACGCCTGTTTTGGATCACTGTACGCTGCACTATAAACAAATTAGCTTCTTTTATTTCTCCTGTAAAAAACGATTTTTGATATTACCGCTTTATTGCCCGGGGCCAGCGATATCTTTGCGTCATGTTGAAAGGCAATGATACCTTATTCAATCAGTCTGCCTAGCCTTTTCCCAACTCTATTGGGGTCGGCTTCTAGTCTTACCGGATTCAGCTGAGCACTGTGTTTTACATAGAGCGACTGCCTATCTGACCTGCATAACCCAGTAACTGGGTAACACGGTTGCAATAGATGGAACTATAGTTGCAATAGAGTCTAGTTTCTAGTTTAAAAAACTGCAGAATAAAGTTGATACGTTCACTGGAAATAAAATGACCGCTCAATGCGCGGAAGTCGCTAATTCATCCGTACAAAGTGCTGCAGCTTAAGTTTTTAAACTGCTCTTCTGTTATAACATTTTATTCCTCTGTGAGGTTCTGAGAAATAAATTTTAGCCGCCCGCTACGGCGGAGCCGGGATGAAAGAGATGACGTATGACGGACTTTGTTGTGTAATGTATCCGGGACAAGGGCAAATTCGTGGAGAGTTTTAATGGAAGGACAGGATGTTTCGACGTTAAAAGCCTTACCGTAAAACAAAGTATGAATACTCTTGTACCTATTTAAAAAGAGTTATCTGTGTAGGGCAGAGGTAGCCCAGTAGTAACGGCTTACAAGTGAGTCGTGAGTTCGAACCCAGGCAGGCACTTTACTTTGTTTAAATTATTTAATCACCACTGTTCTCAAAAACTGTGAAGGAAAACATCGTGAGGACACCGCCATGTCCTAGAACCGAAAATTTTAAGACATGTGACATCCACAACCCGCACCGTGCCCGCATAGTGGGTTACGGCCCATTCCCTCTCTCAGAAAGGAGGCCTGTGTCCCAGCAGTGGGAACATTAAAAGGCTGATGATGAAGATGATCTGTCTAGTCGTATGTGTTTACATGCCATTACTGTAAGGCACCTTTCTGATAGCAGAACGCAAATTAAATTGCGTCGATGGGTGATACCGTATTATACTCACAGCGGATCTCTGTGTCTCTGATGTTGGCTGCAAGACCTTGCGCAGTAGCTATTTTTGTGTCTGATGAAGGTTCTCTCTCACTCGCTTAAGTTTGCCGCATCGTCCTATCTCGCTTATAGTTCTCGCCAAACTTCTTGGCCGCCCTGAAGTTGGCTACAATGACTGCGCAGTAGTAAATCTCATACAAAAACAGCACCGTTTCGTGTCTCGCGCATCCGGTAAACCAACTTCATGGCGGCCCAGAAGTTTGGCGCGGACTATAATCTATGCAGTTTACTAGATGACAAAATGTTTCTTGCGCTATGGTTCGCAGAGCCTACTTCAGAGACACAAAGATCCACTGTGACTACTGTAGACATCTTTTCTAATGTGGGTGAATTCTAATTGGTGCGCATCTGCGCAACCGTTCGGGGAAAACTATGCTAAATGTTATACTATTTTCTAAGAAAATTTAAAGTGTTGATCGTTCGAATTGTATCGCATTGCGTCCATATGAACGGACCTGCAATTTCGCTTAGTAAAAATCCCTTATCGGTGTGGTATAAATCGAATCGCGTCACAGTGTAAACACTTGGACAAACAGTAGGGAACTACCTACAAACGCTCGAAACGGCACAGTCACACAAACATGCGCATCGACTAGACCCTTAAGTGGTTGTCGCGATGCTATCAGTAGTTCGAGCAGCTTAGGGGTATCGGTGATGCGCATGCTTGTATCGGCGAGACCCCTAAGCGGTTGTCGCGAAACTATCAGTAGTGCGAGCCGCTTAGGGGTCTCGTCGATGCGCATATTTGTGTGAGTGGGCCGTTCCGAGCGTTTGTAGGTAGTTCCCTACTGTTAGTTCATATTTATACTGTGATCGCGTCGAGCCACCAGGAAGGTCGCTTTTGCATCTAATTATAAGTGATGGAGCTTTCTGGCCATTTAATTAACTCTATCAAAAATGCCGTGACAATGAAACTGAAACCAACATCTATACAGTGCAGTGCTGAAACTCATTAATTCGCTGAAAGTAATTAAATAACCAGCTATCGAAATTACTAGGTATGTTTGTGTCGTCAAAAGGTTTTCATTCGCATGTTGTATTTAATAGTTCAAACGTTTCATTTTAATTAATTTCATTTGTAATTTGACTTGGCAATTTGTACATAGCTTGTAGATATTCTGAAACGATACGCTTACACTGTATATTTTTAATTTAATCGACATTAGCTAAATTATTATTTTTCCTAGAAATTTTGATGTGTCAAGAACTGTCGTGAGTCATGTTATGAAATGGTGTGGATAATCGAAATTGTTTATATTAATTTTTAAAACATATCTGTTGAGTACACATGTGATGTTAAAGAGTATCAAATTCTAGTTGTTTTGTCTCTAATTAAAAGTTTATGTCAGAGGAATAAAAACGAAGAGTTACTAAAATAAAAAAAACTTTTTTTACAAAAATATACTACCGACTTCCAATACCGACTTCCGAGTTCCAATAATAACGCAAAAAAAAAAACTTTATTTTTGGAAGTCGGTGTCTTTGGTAGGTACCATTTTTTTGCGTTATGGACACCGACTTCCAAAAATAAAGTTATTTTACACTTTGTAGTTTTCTTACTTGGAAGTCGGGAGTATTTTTTTGTAAAAAGGTTTTTCTAATTTTCCCTTTTTATTTGTATCTACCTAATAGGCAAGTAGTTATGTAAAGTACTTATAATGCCAGAATTGATTACCCGAATTAGAATATCATGAAACTGAACATAACCGATGAATTGTACGTCTGCGTACCCCTTTAGAGCGTAGTGGCGTGATGCTATGTTATGAAATGGTATAAACAATAAACAGACATGCGATTGCAGCAATCCCGAGAGATCTGCCGTTATTTTTTGAAGAGTTCTGTAGTATATCTCCGAAGTTCTTCATCATATCTTCACCAAGTTAAAATGGGACCTATTTCGAAACATGCTCTTCCAAACAAAAAAGAGTTTTCAAAATCGGTCACAAATTCACAGTTGACGGAGATATCGGTGGAAATACATAAAAAAAAACAAACATGTAGTCGAACATAGAACCTCCTCCTTTTTGTTAAGTCGGTTAAAAACCTTAACGTGACCCTGAAAAGATTGAAAAAAAAAACAATGAAAACTTTTTAGGACGAGGTAAAAAACCGGTGTTATATCAAAGCGGGAAAAAGATTGAACAAGAAGAGCAAAAGATAAACGTTACCAACTTTTATTAAATTATGTTGCTATTATTCAAAAGACCACCAATTCCAAGTTTGGTTTCAGCTGAGATTACGTGAAAAGTTTTATAAAGGAACCCCTTTTTATTGCGAACACGTCGGAAGTACATTCCATAAGTCTTCATAACTTAGGGACCTATCTGACTGATGGTGCGACGCAATTTAAATTGCGTCGATAGGCGATATCATGCACATATTTTCTAAGAAAATTTCAATCACTCAAATGAATAGGGATGTTTCCTTGGTAGAAAAATGATAATACTACGTCAGTGACATTATCAAATAACTAGCTGTCCCACGCGACTTCGCTCCCGTCAACTGGCTACCTACGTACCCATTTATCCTACCCTACCAACACTTTATACATGATTGTTGCGTAACTTTAACTGCTTACGCAGCGCACGCAACGGAAACTCTCAAAAAGGAATATTTTTTCCGTTTTTGCAACATTTTTCATTTATGCGCCGCTCCTATTGGCCGTAGCGTGATGTTATATAGCCTATCTTCCTCTATAAATGGACTATCCAATACAAAAAGAATTTTTAAATTCCAACCAGTGGTTCCTGAGATTAGCGCGTTCAAACAAACAAACAAACTCTTCAGCTTTATAATATTAGTATAGATATTGTCACGTATTTTTTTCATTTTTGCTTTACCAAATCAATACAAATTTACAAAGTTAAAGCGCATCGAAGTTCAGGAGTGGGGACTTGTGACGTCACTAAAACAGTATAAAGTGTACTAGCGGCGTGACGTTTCACGATATTTCAACAAATTATATCATCGTCACTTTATGTAGAGTAAAATACGTGTCCTATATTTTTTATTAATCTATCTGAGAAACATAAAAGTAATTTTCAGTAAACTACTATATTGCATCGCATTGCGTCAATCTGAACGTACTTGCAATTTCTCGTAGTCGTGACGAACCATCAGGTAGGTCGCTTACTCTGCACAATTTTACAGCCTTTAATACAATACCTATTGTACCTATTAAATTGGGTCAGATTTGACGCCTCTCCGATCCTGTGATCCTGTGCCTATCATCTGTGATCTCGAACATCGCAATGATTCGATTACGTGACCCAGCTGAGAAAATATTTATGTTTGGTTTTACGATTTACTATGATTCGCTTACCCTTACCCCAATTTATTTGGTGTCGACGCAACATATCTTCGATACTTCCTCTATTCGTTTTTATCTTTCTATTAATAATAATATCATCAATCCATCGTTTTTATTGTTCCTCGCAAATATTTTATTAACCTTCAAGCGGGCGCGCCCATATTACGTTACCTATGAAGTTTTCAGGGATATAGAGTATAAAAAAGCAAAAAAAAGAACTATTTATATTCACACATTATCTATTTTTGTGCTAAAAATAGTTTGTTTAAATTAAAAACAAAATTATAGAACTAAACAACTTTTTTTGGATTAGGTACCAATTGTGCACTTAGAAAAATAATTTCTTATTTCCTTTTATGTCTTTTATTTGTCAAAATCAAATAAAAGACATAAAAGTGTGAATTATGAACTAATTTCCAGTTTACTTCAAAATCAGTTTTCTCTTCAAGGTAAAATTAAAGGCCAGGCGCGCGCCGTCTTTTCGACGCCTGCGTCGAGACTATTCTGAATAAAGGATTTTTGTGCCCCTCGGGAGACGCGAAGAAGAATAGAATGGAATGGTTTTCGTGCGTAGTGAACGAATTGCAAGCTACTAGAAATGAGAAATATTTATGACTAGCAAACTGGATATTAGGAACAAAAATGTATCGAGTGCGTTCTATACGACGCCGCGCGACCGCTTGAAGCTTCGATAGATTATTAGATTATCTCCCATGACCCTTTCGCGATGACGCGACGCAATTTAAATTGCGTTATTTTCTTCATAATATAATGAATCACTAGAAGGATTGGAAGAAAATCTGCAGCAATTTTTCAGCCGGCTAAATGTTATGGTTTGCACATGTTTTGCCATATCATTAGCCATTTGGCTATGTGTGCATGTCATGGACCGAATGATTAATCGATGCACTATGTATAAAGCCCGGGCATTATGAATCAAGTCAAGTCGGGCAATGTAATTAATACTGATTTACTTCTATATTTATCAAATTGTGTGGTCATTCTGAATATTGCTACGTAACGGTTAGGCAATTGGATAATTATGGAAAATGAATTAGTCCAAGAGCGAGCTTGGGAGCTTAGGGCACCTCGATACGGATAGGTTAGGTTCGAAGGAGATGACAGGAGCTGAAGTGAGCGAACAACGCGAGCGAACTCAGCTACTGACATCTTCTTCATGTTAGGTTACTTTAGACCCTGCAGACAGAAATAACCGTCGATTTTGTTGCTTAATATTAATCGTACTTTTACGGGAATTTCTCAAATTGCCCGGGCATTATGAATAATGCTGTATTAATCGTTTTGTCCATAGCATACACATAAGCAAGACTTAAACTTAATGAACTTTCACTTGAACAGCTAAAACTGTCATAAAAAAACTGGAGTTTCTCTATTTGATACTTTCGTGTCTGTTTGTTTGCGTTAAAACTCAATTTGAACCAATTCCTTTTATCCGAACAGGCTTTTTTCTTAGTAGAAGCTAAGTATGATTTATTTCCGAAAGAAAAGGTATAAATCGTTGTTAAGTCATTATTTATTGATATGAATTATGTGACAAGTTCCCCAAACGCCTGCCAAATTGTTAGGTCCAATGTGTCAAACAAAATAATTTATAGTTGTTATTATTTCACAGGTCCGCGCACGACAACATAAAGAAAACGAAAGTTGCCATCAAGAAAATATCGCCGTTTGAGCATCAGACGTACTGTCAGAGGACACTAAGGGAAATCAAAATCTTAACACGGTTTAAGCATGAAAATGTAAGATCTTTTTGTCTGTATTTTTTATTCAAATCATGCTCAGAATCAGGACTTTTAAAGTCAAAGTTACGAACGATCAAACCCAAATTACTCACCCTTTGTATATTTAATTTAATATAGTTTTTTTTGGGGCAATTGGTCTAGTATTATCTTAACAAAGAAATCATTATTTTTATTAACGTTTAACGTTCGTTAACTTTTATTACGAACGTGTCAAGACCAGCCATAGACTAACCATTCTGACAATGTTTCTTCTCTTTCAGATAATCGACATTCGAGACATATTAAGGGCTGAAACCATAGATTCAATGAAGGATGTTTACATCGTACAATGTTTAATGGAAACAGACCTTTACAAATTGTTAAAAACACAGGTAATAAAACCATTAATTGTACATTTTAATTAACTTTATTAACGAAAGAGTAATTAATTATACCAATTGAAATTTTCAATTAATTAGGCCGAAGGAGATTCCGTTCGGTTCAAAAGAAAACCTGACCTTTTTTCTGTAGTAGTAAGATTTTATATTTTGTTTCAGAAATTAAGCAACGATCACATCTGTTACTTCCTGTATCAAATCTTGCGCGGGCTAAAGTACATACACTCGGCGAATGTACTTCACAGAGACCTGAAGCCTTCCAACTTGCTACTTAACACGACATGTGATTTGAAGGTACGATATAAATACATCCTATTACATAATACTACTCATGCATTATATTTAGAATCTATTTATGCCACCGACACGCTTAGAAGAAGAATACTATACTAGACCTAATGATCTAGACGATGTGTCATTCCAAAGATGTTGATGGTGATGCCATAAATTAAGTGTAAGGGATTCTAGGTCCTGAACAACCTAGGACAGTCTTGGCGCTATGAAAAAACTGAAAAACTGGCCAAGTGCGAGTCGAACTCGCGTACGAAGGGTTCCGTATCATTATCGTAAAAAACGGCAAAAAAGCCACGTTTGTTGTATGGGAGCACCACTTAAATATTTATTTTATTCTGTTTTTAGTATTTGTTGTTATAGCGGCAACAGAAATACATCATCTGTGAAAATTTCAACTGTCTAGCTAACACGGTTCATGAGGTACAGCCTGGTGACAGACAGACAGACGAACCGCGGAGTCTTAGTAATAAGGTCCTGGTCCCGTTTTTACCCTTTGGGTACGTATCCCTAAAAAGAGAACAGGGGTCACCAATTACTTTCATTTAGGGTCCGTTTTATAACCTTCGCGGTCCATCAAGGGTAGGGCTTCTGAATACATTAGAATGATTTTTCAAATATGCATTTTGGTCGCGCGTTCCGCGCTCTTCCGCTTTCGAACGACACGGCGACGGCAGTAAAGACAAAGCGCGGTATAAATTATTAAATTTCGTACTTAACTAACAAAAGTAAATTATATTGTATTGTTTACATAAGGCCCGGCTCCATCTTTCCGAGGTGTAACCGTGCCGATAACGGACCATCTTGAGCTTCTTTTCTTGGTGAATCCTTGACATCGACACTCAATTTTGGCCCATACATTGAGGCACACGTTTCCACGCCACCTTTAAGGTAGTGTACTTAGCTGTTGTTGTTGTCTGTTGTTGGATTCTAAGATAAAGCAGCTATTCGACCCTAGCCCCGCAAACTATTGAATAGGAGACAGATAATGCTCAAGTTTACACTGGCGTATAATAAAATTGACTGGGTTTCTTTTTATCCGACATTCTCATATTTATAATATTTTATAAATGTAAGTTACACTGACCGATAAAATAATATTTTTACTTGTATTACAGCTTTAGTGATGTATATACGTGGTGTACTTATACATATTATGACGATTACAATTCTTTCAACTTTTTGAATAGTTATATCTTAAAAACGGTAGTTCCTAGGAAAAAAGTAGTTCGTCTATAAAAAAATGACCTGCAATTTTTGTCTGAGCTTATATTATTATAAAACTTGCCGTTTTCCTGAAAATCGCGAAACACCCATCGAGAAAGTTGTGGGTGGAGAAGTTTCCACCACCACATGACTTAGTTGAGCCCAAGGAACATCTGCCGCTTGGTCATGAATTGCAGTGGCCTGTATGGAAAGCATTGAATCGGCTACGTACCCAAGTAGGCCGCTGCAAATATAATTTGGCAAAATGGGGGATTTTTGATTCGTCGAACACCCGGTGCGAGTGTGGTGCCCCTGACGCTGCAATAAGCGTGGCCGCCTACTGAGCCCAGACAATCTATGTGTTATGAAAAATCCTAACAATTTTCGGCTGGGTGCGAATTTTTGTAACTTCACTCCTATTTTTTGGTCTAATTTTTGAGTCGTGTATTTGAAATATAAAATACATAATGTAGTTTTTAACTTTTTATTTAAAATACAAACAACGAGATACAGTCGATCATCCATCTTGACATTCGTACTAATAAACTTAATTAATACACAGACGTTTCGTGAACATAACCGTTTGTAATGAAAATGACCATTGACAAGATACTTGACAATTTGACGTACGCGGTTGCCATTTTGCTTACGAAAGCTATTGAGCGCTATTTTGGGCAGAACGCAAATTTATTTTGAAGGCATAAGTATTTGAAATACTAACTACAAAATACCTCAGCGCAGGTATTTAAAATACCAAATACAAGTATTTTTTTAAGACGTAATTGAATTACAAATACCAAATACGTATTTGTATTTCAATTACAGGTAATTCAAATACTGCCCAACCCTGCCTATAATAATAGTTTTAAGTGATTATAAATAAATAAATCATAATGGATCTACATTAAAGGTAAGCGCGGCACCACCTAGCAGCAAGCGTTCTTTCTATCTAAGTTTTGACATAAAACTAGCGTATAGTTTATTATCGCTAAAGCGATACTGATTCTTGAAGCCGCTCGTGCATGACTATCAGTTACATAGTGGTACAAGAGTGATTAGGACTTGATACTAATTAAACCGTTTTATCACCTAGTTCAGCATTACGCGTATCAGCTCTAAACTATAATCATGTTAGGTCTCTATCTCATGAAAAACAAGTAATTTAGCTTATTTTTGCTCTGGCAATATTTTTTCATGAACTAGAAATAATTATCATAATTGGGGCCACGTCTTATTTATTCATTTTAGCCACTAGTTCAGCATTACGCGTATTATTTTAGCTCGAAACTAATCAAGTTAGGCCTCTCATGAAAAACAAGTAATTTACTTTTTGCTTTGGCAATATTTTTATGAACTGAATATAATTATCGTAATTGGAGCCATGTGCTATTTCTGCTAAGTCTCTTTTGGAATAAGCCCGCATATTACTTTGCCGTCGTAACATAATAGCTGCGTAGAATTTGTCCTTATATTTTTGATCCTAATAAATCTGCACCCGTATTGCTTAAGTGAATACGGCAACGCAAAGAGTTTGACCGCTATCCAATCGACCAAATCGACCAATCACATGCGAGATGAATGATGCGATGTGGATTTTCCGTCTGTGTGATTGGTCGATTTGGTTGATTGGATAGTGATCAAACTCTTTGCGTTGCCGTATTCACTTAAGCAATACGGGTGCTGGTTTCACCTGGTATTTTGCCGACATACATCGTAAATAGCTATTTTGTACACAAAACTTTCTCGCACACGAGAATCATTTTAAAAACAGATGTTATAAACGTGACTAAATACAAGTCTTGACATATTGTTGCACGTTTCGTAGGAACTTACATACATAACTACCTAAAACGTTATACATAGGTCTGTAACTCTGTAGTTATGTACACTTGCGGATTGAAAATTCATTAACATTCCTCTGCCGCATAGCGGAGGCCCGAGATATATCGTAACCTTCTTTGGTTCGAACTATCATTTCCATTGCTAATAATGGCAGTAGACATTTTTACGATGTTCGTAACATAAGTCTCATTCACGTTACACTTAAAATTGATCTCAGCCTTGGTTCAAACAATGACGTACATTGGACTGCACGTTTTCTACGTCTCACAGCATTACACCACACGTTTTTTACACCACGGGGTCCCAGTGCTAACAAAGAAAATTAGTTTCAAATTAATGTCACTAGATGGCGCGATATGTATGGATTTGTTATTGAATTGTGTGTAAAATTAACATTTTCTAGAATTGATCATAAAAATTATGTCTTGTTTAATCAAATCTCTTAAGCACAAAATTATGGAATATTGGGCTCTTAATTGACATTTCAAAGATTATTTGAACGGATCATTTAAAATTGATTGCAATAGATGGCGCGGTTTTAAATTTCTGAGGCATGCCACTCGAATTTTTAAATTTGTATTGTAACACATTTTGGTACAATGAAACTGTAAAAATTGCAAACAAATACTATAATAAAACAAATCGTCACTGTATTTAAAGAAAAATAGACACGAATCGAGAAAATCCTTTTACTTGCAAATCGCTGCTAACACCATCTATAGCCGTGGAACGGAACCGAACGCGATCGAAGTACTTATAAAAATAAACAGTATAATCAGACGAAAACCGCTAGTTACATCGGCACGGTTTCTTTGTATGGGATGAGGCATCTCTATGCTAGTATTATATTATCTCTGGCAGTGTCAACAGAGGGATGTTGTCGTTTGATACCTGCATTATACTGCGAAAAACGTGCTGTACAATATAGTGTAAACCACGGCTAACGGTGCTTTTTATACCCGACTGTACATGTTCTAGTAGGTAAAGTGTAAATAACTAAGAACAAAACCTCGGATGCTGTATTGTCACTCAGTCGCTCCAACTCAAACGGAATTGCAAAGCCAAAGCGACCGCTTTATCGTGGTCGGTATGCATGTAATGATATTGCTAATAATGGTAGACGCACCGCAATACGGCGGCGTATTTACTCGAACAGCTTGCTAGCGAGAGTTGCTCGCTTTCATTACTTTTTTTGCTGAGGAAGTTCGCGGAATATTACGAGTAGGTATTTCAGTTTGATTTTCAGGCTGGTAGGGCAAAGAGATTCAATTAAAACCGTGAAAATAAGATAGGTAGATTAGAAGGTAGGTTATTTGGTTCCACACATCGATCTGGCAACTTTTCCATGTAGCTACGTAAGTATAGAAATACTTACTGCTTTATTTCAGACCTCCACCCTCAAAAATTCACCGTATCGCGTTTCAGAGAAGGATCGAAAAGGGCTCGCAATTATTTGTGTCAATATTGCAGTGACCTCGGAAAAAGATTCTGGGAATACACTGTCGGTTCTCCGAGGACTTGTCACACCCTGCGCGCCTGGCCGGTACCGATGACAAAATACAAATAAATACATAATATGTAATGCGTAATAACCAATTAACGAGACCGTGTCGTTGACAAACAATCTACAAGCGAAATATTTGCTTTGTTATATATTCCATTATTATCGCACTGACGGGGACAATCCCTACATTGTTATTGGAAACCAGTTTATGCCCCCGGCATCACTCACATGAAAAGTATTTTATTATACCTACCAAGGGAAGCGCATTACGGGAGTGCGCAAATCCTTCAACTTAGGCTAGTTACGAACATTTGCATTCTATTTCTTTTTTTTTAATCGTCAGTTTTTCATTTTGTATGTTTTTATTTTTCTATGTTTTTTTTTTAAATTTAGATTGATATTTATATTTTGAAATTTTAAATAATTTAGTGTTTCTGACCATATGGTGTAAGCTGCGTATATCTGTAATAGGCATACATACCAGTACCTTTATTTTTCTTTGTTTACTACAAACTGTTTTGTATGTAATGATGTTGGTGTACCTTGTAATTAATAAATAAATAAGGGAACATTATACCAGGATTAAAGTATTCTAATCAAGGTTTTACTCTATCTAAATGCCAAGTTTGATCAAAATCCGTTCAGGCGTTGAACCGTTAAGGCGTGAAAGCTTACAAACAAACAAAATCACATTCGCATTTATATTATTAGTTAAGATACGAATCAGTTGGTCTGTCTATTGTTTTTAAGGTGCTCTCTCACCTGGAGCATTCGCCTGTAATGTAAAGTTACAGAGTCAAGCATTACATTGGTGAAAGTGGAGAACCGAGCATTACAATGCGCAATTTAATGATAAAGTGTGTACTATTTTGATGGCGGATGCTCGTCACGTCAGGGAGATAGTACTATAATGTAATGTTCAAAATCGAATCTGAAATGTTACATTACAGGCGAATGCTCCAGGTGGTGAGCATTGAGATAAAATTTATTTATACTATATATATATACACTTAAATTGCCCAGTATCTTCTCAAAAGAAACCCGAAAAAGGCCACATAGATTCCCGTTAGGTACTGTTCTATACCATTTCTAGTGGGGAAAACCATTGCTAACGATATTTAAGAATTGAGCTTAAATTCCTCGCGTAGATTTTCCGGCACCTATTGAAGAGTCGTTACGATCAGACGTAGTAGCCGAAATATCTAAGGCTGTCTTCGAATTTACTGCAAATGGCAACTGGAGAGACTTTCAAGAAACCCTTTTTAGTTTAAGTACCCACTTAACTCGAAAAATACATGGTAGATTGTTCTGGATCTCCAATTTCCTGGCTTTGGCAATTGATTGAGGTGATTATAAATTCTATTTATGATGAATCTAATCATATTGAGAAGGAGATTTAATGAAGGAATCGCTGCTTTTACTTCTTCCATCGTGTAGGCACGAGATAACCTGTCAGAAATGATATTATCGTGGCTGATTGTTCAGGGTGTGTCTGACTATTAAGTACCTATGAAGTCTTTGTACTAATGATAAGTATTTGTTGACAGATTTGCGACTTCGGGCTGGCGCGGGTCGCTGATCCTGACCATGACCACACCGGTTTTCTGACCGAGTATGTGGCGACCCGGTGGTACAGGGCACCGGAGATTATGCTTAACTCTAAGGTACGTACACATCTCTCACATGACATATTTACACAGCTATTAATTTGGACTCGTAAGGTACAAACCCTACTCATTCTTACTCTTTGATTCATATTTTTTATGTTTTTAATATATGACACGCATCACATAATTATCGCACCTAGACCGAGACGTTTGCTCTTCACGATGAGGGTTTTCTGAAATGATGTATTCATGTATGTGTGTTGGCATTTCAGAGACGTCAGGTCCAGGGATCTGTCAAAGCGCATGTTTGCCAACATTATCTAATGCCTGGCGCAAATAAACTCTTTCTAGTACCTTTAAACGAGCAATTCTTGTATATATGTACATATATAATCTGAATCTCGGAAACGGCTATAACGATTTTCATAAAATTTCATATGCACGGCCTTTCGGGGGCGCTTAATCGATCTAGCTAGGTTTATTTTTTAGGAAACGTCGTTTTCTCTATTTTCACCCTAGCGGAGCTCGGTCGCCCAAGTACTTTAAATTATGTGCCTTTAACTTCACGTTGATGATACGTTTTCTAAGCGGACCTCTTGCCAATGTGGTGCCCCACCGGTAGGTGGGGGAATTTTCTAGATAACCCTCATTGATGAACGATCGTAAGAGATAAAATAGAACTTTTATTGCTATCACGTTTGTGTTTAGTGTCCAATCGCGATGTAACTTATTTTAGGAGGAAAATGTGTAGTTTCACTCCTAAGTAAACAGTAAATACTTCTCATGTGGACATTCCTGACTTAGGGCGCAAATTACTAACGTAATACATTTATGTTAGTTCATTTTCTGTAGTAAATGTTTGTGTTGCACGTTTGAGTGTACTTACTTGAAGTTTCAGCTACTGAATAATACCCTGTTATTAAAATCTTTTATTATGTAAGTATCATAAGATGAAGTACTTTTATTGTGTCCTGCCAGGCGAGCACGGCCTACAGTAACAGGCTTGAGTCACACATTTTTGTCACAGTTTGGGTGCAAAAACCATGATAAAACGCGTGACGTAAGCCTATCATAGAGGCCGTGCTCGCCCGGTTGAAACTCGGAAAATTATAAACAAAACAGACAAAAGCATAGCGTACATTTGACAACTAGGAGGTGCCTATGAAAAAATGTGCATGAAAAATTATTCAAACATTTACCTTCGTCCATGTCCATGTCCAGAGTAACGTAACCAGCTCCATTTTAAAGATACCTCACAAACATGACGCATGGATCAGCATCATTTAACCTTATTTAACTAATTTTGTGTACAATAAAGTGTTTTCTATTCTATAAGCATTTACTAACATTTAAGGAGCCTGGGCAAAATTGGTCTATGAAACAGTAGATGACTGACATTTGCAGTCAGAGAAATTAATTGTGCGACACACTATGTTATTTTCCTGTGCAACCGTCATATCGAAAGACCATGAAAAAATCACAGTTGGGATTTGTATTTATAGATAGTATAAGTAAGCCAAACAATCATTTTCTCTGACTTGACAACATACATAATTAGCCTGTAATGTTTCCATTGCTGGGACTAAGACATCTTCTTTGTTAGAGGTAAACCAACCCGCGGGTACAGTGAGAATTAGTAAATGTGAAATGTCTTAATTTTTCTTCTCTTATGTCTTGATTCCGGATACCGATCGCTCACGAAGTTTTCCTTCACCGTTTTATAGCAGTGGTGAAATAATAAATCAATGTGCTTGTCTGCTTGGATACGAAATTCAGAAAGTACTTGCCAAGAGACGACAGCTTTTAAAAAACACTTTCCCATATGATACTGGTTCATAGACAACTTCCCATACAACTTTGCCCAGTGTCCTTTGTTTCACTTGCTAGCATGTGGCAATATTTCAGGACGAAGGAAAGGGTGTATGGGAAAGTAGCGCGTGGCGTTCTGTTGCCTTTGTCAACCTCCTTGGGAAAAAAGGCGTGAGTTTTTATATGTATGTCTGTATTTCAGGAAATGGAAGCCTTCGGTTTTGTATTTTGTTGCAAGCTTTGAAAGAAGTAAAAGTATCAGTCAGTACCTTACATGTGCAAAGCAGTAACCACTTATGTTAAAAACAATTAAATAAAAATTCCCCTTAAAATCCTATTTTTTTAGCTTACCGTGCATAGTCATCCAAACCAAACGTGTATGCAAAATTTCAGCTCAATCGGTTGAAAATAACTGTTTTGAAATTCAGTTGCATAATTTGACAACACTGTCACACAGATGAACTCACAAGGCAAGTTAAATATTAAAAAACATTCAATAAACACTTGTAAAAAAATAGTATTAACATCTTAACTCCATCCACGCAATTCCGCAAATCATAACCTATTCAAGTAATAAAATATCGTAATAACGACTGTATAAGACGCTAATAAAAGCTTAAACGGCTGTGTCGAATGCCGTAAAATACTCAAATATAGCACTAGATTTAAATTTATGTTTGCAATATTTTGCGCCATTCAGAAGCGTCTCGCTGTTGGCGCCAGTTTGATAATACTCCTCTATTTCAGACAACAAAAGCCTACCATCACAGAGGAATCCAAGCTGTCTGCTGTGCCTCCGACCTTTAAGGCTTTTGACAGACTGAACAATAAAACATTGTCTTTATTGTCTTTATTATAAAGTCCCCTTTCCCTTTTCCATATTTCATTATTCACCATCATTTTGTGAAGCCCTTTCAAGCGAAGCATTCAGCGAAGTAGGACGAATAAATACCCGCTTTTATGAATATTAAAATACCATTTAATACATTAAGTAACATCCAAAAGTCCATCTTTAGTTGATATATTTTCGGAATGGACATTAAGTTGGTCTTAATGTCTGCAAAACCGCGTAGCAACGGAATTTTATCGTGAGAAAATGTTCGTGAATGATACCATTTACTGAGAAGGTCTGTCCTTCTTCACACATTATAATTATTGATTGGAAATACGAATACTGGGTTCAAAGAGTAGGCTCGATGAACAAAGCTAATATATCGTTCTAAATTCTAATGTCTGACTCAACTCAGGCTTCTATGTCTGTATTGATTAAATCGTGAAGAGAGCCCTTTACAAAGTGCGTCAGCGTTTTTCGCAAATTGCGATCGGTTATCTCACCCGAAGAGACGAGATTGAAATCTGAAACCCTCACTAAGAAATTAAAATTATCTTATAGCTAGGTAGTACCTACCCTTGAACCAACGTGTTATACGTGTTAACTTTACAAATGTTATGTCCTGTAATTATTAAAGCGGTGTACAATAAAGTATATAATAAATAAATAATATACGTAAAATTACTACGATCGAGTTGCAAACTTGATTATTATTCTGACACGAAATGCTTCTGCTTATAAAGGGTTGTGAATATTTCGTAAAGGTTTGAAATATTTTAAGTCCGTAAGATAGATTAAAGCCGGAAAACGTATCGGTTTGAATTAAATTTCATCCGAGTTTCTGCGTGAATTTGTAATAAACATCTCCATAGTATCATGTAGGGCATTCCAATGAATAAAATATTCGAATGCTTTATACCGTCGGAACTGCCGCTCTAAAAGTCTTACAAAATATCTTAAAGCTTCACAGCATAGGTAGAGATCAACCGTAAACACTGGTATTGATTAGTATTTCGAACAAAAAAAATATCGCAGCAGACCCGGCTTCGACTTTTAATCCAAAGTATTTACTATATCCATCTATCGGTTGCATATCTGAATACCAGCTTTTTGTAAAGAAAAACCCCAAAAAATGTCATTGTAAAACAAACATAAAAATCACCTCTATAAGTAACACAATTCCTTGTCTATAGGGTTATTGCATCTCTGAATAAAGCTTGGAATAAACAAAATCTTCAATTTTGTCATTGTAAACCAAACATTATAAGCATTATTTTTAACCGACTTTTAAGTAACACTATTCCTTGCCCATAGGGTTATTGCATCTCTGAATAAAGCTTGGAATAAACAAAATCTTCATTTTTGTCATTGTAAACCAAAAATTTTAATCACAATTTTTTTACGGAATTTTAAGCAACATTTCATTTCATTTCATTTATTTATTCACAAACACTTAACATTGTGTCGAATATTTACGCGATTCCTTGCTCATAGGGTTATTGCATCTCTGAATGAAGCTTGGAGTGAACAAAATCATAATTTTTGTCATTGTAAACGAAACATTATAATCACTATTTGTAACTGACTTTTAAGTAACACAATTCCTTGTCCATAGGGTTACACTAAGTCTATAGACATCTGGTCAGTCGGCTGCATCTTGGCGGAGATGCTGAGCAACCGGCCCATCTTCCCAGGCAAGCATTACCTGGATCAACTGAACCATATCCTGGGAGTACTCGGATCGCCCAGCCAGGAGGACCTGGACTGTATTATTAATGAGAAGGTACGTTCAAATATATTATGGAATAGTCTGTATTTCCTGTTAGCGTCAACCTGGGGTATTTAAGTCAAGAGTGAATAGGTTACTTCTAGGCAAGCGTGCTCCATCGTCGACTATATCGTCGCTTGCCATTAGATGAGATGGTGTCCAAAAGTGAGCTTATCAATAATAATAAAAAAATCCGCCAAGTGTGAGTCGGACTCGCGCACGAAGGGTTCCGTACCATTATTGCAAAAAATGGCAAAAAAATCATGTTTGTTGTATGGGAGCCCCACTTAAATATTTATTTTGTTCTGTTTTTAGTATTTGTTGTTATAGCGGCAACAGAAATACATCATCTGTGAAAATTTCAACTATAGATAGTTGCTATCATGGTTGATGTGATGCGGCCTGGTGACAGATAGACAGACGGACGGACGGATAGTAGAGTCTTAGTAATAGGTGCCCGTTTTTGCCCTTTGGAACCCTAAACATGTTTTTTTTACGGGTTAAACAGGATCTATTGTTCCAAAGCATGGCACCTGTCGTAAACCAAATTTGACAGTGCGAGCAACAGAAAACCGCTAAAACTGTGAAACTTTCCGAGTTTAGTTCATATATGAGACTTTGTCCGCGTAAAATATTGATACAAACTTTGTTCGTATCAATATTCCTCCTCAAACTAACATATATAGCCGTTGCATCCTTTAGTGCAGTGTAGTCTTTTTAATCCAAGGATTGACTGGTAGAGAATGCATTGTTGCATCAAAAATCCGTCTATCTACCGCTACCCTACGTAAAGTTTAAATCAATGATTTGAAGCTATTTTCCGTCAAGTTTTAAGTTAATACCCCTAGGTAATATTCTTTTCCACACGTTTACTGTAGACGTAATTTCAAGTGCAAACACGCGAGCAACGGAGCGGAGTCGCCAGCAAAGTTAGGTATAAATAAGTGTAGTTGTGTCAACGTCGCAGAGCCGGTGAAATTGGTTTCTGTTAAAACTTTCCGGGCACTGTATGTTTAGGATCCTCATATGTCGCACGTGAGGTCATGGCTAAACGTAGGTACTTGGCAAAGGGGGCTACCGCGTTTGAATTTTCCGCTAGGGGCGCTGGTGTAGACTGAGGTCATCAAAATGACAAATTTCATACTTTTTGGCTTTTAGCGGGAGTTTATTTAAATATTTTTTTTTGTGAATATTTTCGAAACATGGCAGATTAAGATAGATACGGGATTTACTAATCACTGCTTTAATAGAGCTTTATGTTTCGGAAAATGTTATCCTCCTATTTTTCGAAAAAAAAGGGGACTGCGCAAAACTGCGGCATACTCGATTTTATATATAATCGCATAGTTATGACATACGAAATAAATTTTAATTCAAACTTTGCTTCCGTTCGCGTTATATCAACATTAAACAGCTATATTTGTGGACCTTTGTCAACAGAGGCGCCAACCGGTGAGCAATAAAACGTTTGTCGCAAATCATTTGCTGGAGCCTTTTGTAGATGAAAGTATTTTTCTGTTGTCTGTCTCTTTGATTTAGTGGTTGCAATCCCCACTAATAAGAATGAAGTTTGATGACCGGGTCGGGCAGTGTTATTAGGACTTCCATCTGGAATTTCTCTGATGCAGCCCCGAGTCTGGATTTGTGCCTGGTTGATCGGAATAGGCCACTATTACATGGGACTTAAACATTATTATCTAGCGAAATGTGCGTGACCACAGATATAAATCTAACTAGATAACGCAAATCCGTATGAAAACCAAGCGTGATACTTTTTAACAAGCTTTTATTAGCTTGGTATGTATGTATTTAGGATCCTATGTATCTATGTAACGGAATCTTTGAAAGTGATTTTACCCCCTTCAATAAGTCGGTTTAATTTGAAACTTTGCACACTTATCAAGGACCGATGACTATGCAATAATTTAAATAGTTTGCCCCATTACCCTTACCAGTATCTTCAGGATTAGCGATTGAACTAAAAAGTAAAAAATAATTAATAGTTTATAAAAAACTAAAACATTACTACTTTAGTTATATATTATAATTATTCTAATAATTATAATAAATATTCTGCTCGTAATATCATTAATTTCTAAAAATGTGATATTGAAAAATGCCAAAGAAATAAGCTAAGTATATTGAGGACAGGAAATTGACGAGTAATTCGATCAACCTCTTTAAATGCTGTGAAATAATAAAGAGAAAAGACTTTGGCCAATAGTATTTGCAAACCATTCCAATTTTTGGCGTACGCCGTATTTGTGTTTATCTTGAGCCAATTTACTTGCGTAGGAAAAAGGAAAGCCGTTCGTAAAGTTTCTAGAACGAATGTAAATGCTATAAAAATAAAGAAGATTAAGACCCCATATTCCGCAGCATTACTCAATACTCATGCTCAACTCAAACTCGAAATTGACATTTATGGCTTGTTATTTTTTTGACATTAACGTACTCGGCTGAGTAGTCAAAACTCAATGAGTTTGGCAGATGTTTCTTCAGCTTGACATGTATTAACTCAAGTCGAGTACGTTAATGTCGATTTATGACAAGCTATAACTGTCAATATGAGTTTGCGAGTTGGAGTTGAGCATGAGTCATGCTGCTATATGTGATCCATTGAGGATTATACGAAAGATGATATGGGTAGGGGTGACTACTTAAATTACATCTGATATAAAAGTTCGCATTTATTTGGGGTCGACGCAGACTCGAAATAAATTGGAAAACTGCCAAGAGGATGATGATACAGCCAGTTATGTAACATTGAATATAGCCAAGACAATTCTGCAGGGGTTTGAATACACCTACAAGTTGTTCATTTCGACCGTAGATGGCCACAGAGTGATACACACTAGGCACAAAAAAGAAAGACAAACATCATCTCTGTTTTGTTTGAGTTCTAATCAAAACATCAAACAAAGAGGGGGGGGCTGCATTTTATACTCACAGCCTTTGTTTATTAGTCGTTGCAAATAAATAGTTGCATTTGGCTTAGTAGAGTTCGCATGACGTAGAAAAAACTGCTAATAAAGGCACTATTATCATTACGATAATAGTGCCTTTATTAGCAGTTTGCTTCTAGGATTCTAAAAATCCTACTCCTAATCCTCATCGTCATGACAAGGCAACTAGTCCACTGCTGGATATAGGTCCTCTCTGATGCTTTCAGCTTTGGTTATACTCATAATTATAGTATTGTTTTATTTTTATTTTATTATTTCTTCTCTTTTTGTTTAAGAAATTGATTAGTACCATGTTCCGTTGTTGTTGAATTAGGTAATTTACCTATGTTTGCAATATTTGAAGTATGTGAGAACCATGTTCCTATTTATCAAATTAATGAATTCACCTGTTAGTGTTTGTAGTAATTTATATGTATAAGTAGTATAGTAGTGTTAGTCTGGGTGCATTGTCCTCACGTATATGAATTAATGTATGTATGCAAATATTGTAAAACAGTTTTTCTTTTAAAGAATAAGTGTGGAGTTTCTTGTCCGTTCTTCTCCATTACAAGCTACTTTTTCCGAATGGACGGTAGAATCAATTAATATTACTTATAAATTTATATTTTTGACGTTCAAAATTGCCGCTTAATGGCTTAATTGAAATAATGAAATTTGACTTATGACTTTATTGACTTTTGGTTCTCTGCCAGACCATCTCGTTCCGGATTTTATCCCTCGGAGAGAAAAAGCATAGCCCTTTCTATAGCTGGCTGAGGAACGTCTCGTACTAGTAAAGACGATAAACAAAAACAATAATTTATACGTCGTGTAGAGGCGAAATTCAATATCCATCCATTAATTCGCATCTACTCTACAATTTCGTGCGTTTGGTAAAATGAACCAGTCATCAGGTACAATATTGGCTGGTTGAACGAATAAACGTATCATACGCTCCGAATGCGTTCAATTTCGTGCTATTGGCTATTAGCCTACAGCTTCCGGGCGTTTGATATTCGATATTGCCTGTAAATACAAAATTGGTTTATATTTTTCGTATATACCAAGAAACAAGAAAAGGATCCAGAAGTAGGTATGTCAGAAACTGAGACACCCTCATGGCTAAAGAAGATATTCAGCCACATTCAACAAACATTTATAAAGACCAGTTTATCCGCTTGATTTTCTAAGTAATGATAAGCTATTCAAGTATCCTATTCGAGTAGGTAGCAACAGGTGTTAAAAAGACTATTCTATACTACCTACATTTACAGTAGTTTCCGAAGTATAGCATTACTTATTCACATTGTCTCCTACATTTCCTTCGCCGGGCACATTCAATGGGCCAATCGGGAAACTTTCCGATCCTTTTCTTGTGGCTGGCTGAATAAGATATGAACTTTGACCATAGATTAAATTCAAGTCGAACGCAACGAGTTTTCGTAATGGCGGAACGACCGCTTTTTGTGACCCTTATTTTCTTTTCACCAAATACATTTATGTTGATTTATTACTAACTTTGAGAAGGGTTTCTATAGTCTGGAATGTAATGGTGTACGAAATCGCTATGAAACGATAATAATTTTATCAGTAACATAATGGAACATCATGTCTGTATTCCGTAAACGGTTGGGCAGTTCACATTTTTAACCCCCGACGGAGAAAGAGGAGTGTTATAAATTGGACGTGTGTACTCTGTGTGTTTGTGTATGTCTGTGGCATCATTGCTCCTAAACGGATGAATCGATTTTGATTTAGTATTTGTTTGAAAGGTGACTTTATCGAGAGTGTTCTTATCCATGTTTGATGAAAATCTGTTCAGCCGTTCAAAAGTTATGGTCATTTTACTGTTTGAATCGGGGTATTTTCGCAAGATTTTAGACCAACGAAGCAGTCAAGTCGATGCTAGTATCAGGAACTTAGTTTTTATCTATTGAATTTGAATTATTGTTAATGTTTTCTTGATTATTTAGGCATTGTAATGTTTTGTATCGATTATTATGTTTTATAGTAAATATTTTGACTTCTATAGTAAATATGTGTAATAGTAAATATTTTGACCCTCTGCACGTGTTGGGTCAAACTGTAAGTAATTGAGGTAAATAAATCTTAGAATCAACTTCTATAAAGACCTGCAAAAGGTAATTGGTTATGCAGGTTATTGGTTAACTGTTATAAAGGTTGATAATACTTAGCGGAAGCCACAAACCGTGTATGAGCTTTAATTTATGCGCTTCCAAGGCTTTTCTCGGAACAGAGGGCTTAAGCTTTTATTAATAGCGTTGTTACATTTTAAACAACACGTTTCTACCTGATTATCATAAGCCTTTGAGTTCAATGATGTCGGAAACGAGTATTTCATCGACTGCAGTGATTTTTTGCTACTATTGTTTGTTGTTTCAAATTAATACAAATCCTGAAACTGAAAACTTGTTTGCGAAGTTATGATTGGTTTCCTAGAATCTACCTTATTTTCACATCAACACGAACTTAATTATATATTAGGTGTAGTAAAAAAAAATGCCGTTCATCTAGGTGGCAGCAGAGCTGACTGACCAACAGCACGTTTAACATAACTGAGCACCCTAAATGACAAACGACTCCACTCCCGCCTACCCGCGCGGCGCCCCGCGTTCGCCTCGTGAGCCAATAGCGAGAGTCCAACGTCAGAGTGACATTGACATTTTGGGTGCTCAGTTATCTGATCGGTCAAGATAACTGAGCACCCGAAATACGGTACAGTGGAATGAAAAAAAGTTTTAAGACTTTTCAGTATCTACTTACTTATTTTACATGCAAAACTTTAAATGTCAAATATTGCCAAAAAATAAAAAACTTTTTTACAAAAATTACAACCGACTTCCAAACAAAAACACTACAAAGTGAAAAATAACTTCAATTTCGGAAGTCGGTGTTCCTGTTTACGTTTCTTAATTTTTTGACACCGACTTCCGAAATTGAAGTTATTTTTCACTTTGTAGTGTTTTTGTTTGGAAGTCGGTTGTAATTTTTGTAAAAAAGTTTTTTATTTTTCACTTTTTAGTTGTGGTACATAATGTACCAGTTCTATAGGCTAGGTACCTACGCGTATAGTGCCCAAAGTGAAGCTAGAATAGATTAACCCAATAACATGAAACTTAAACGAAACCAGTGCAACAACTCTCAGTATACCAGGGCGAACTGTTCACACCTGCGTACCCCTTAAGAACGTACTATTGTGATGTTATGTTATGAAATGGTGTAAACAATAAACAGACATGCGATTGGATCTATCCAGAGTGATTTGCCGTCATTTATTGAAGAGTTCTGATGTATTTCTCCGAAGTTCTTCATCAGATCTTGATGAAAATTAAATGGGACCACATGACAAGCACCCGCTTTCAAGGTAAGAAAGAATCATCAAAATCGGTTCGCCCAATAAAAAGTTCTGAGGTAACAAACATAAAAAAAAAAAAAATACAGTCGAATTGAAAACCTCCTTCTTTTTGCGAAGTCGGTTAAAAAAGTACATTATCATAACCATTTCTAGTTTCTAAGACTACCCTTATGCTGTTTAAGTAAACCCGTAGACGCTATTTTTCGTCTCTATTTTTCAGGAAGTTTCTTTTATATCATCAGGGCCTAGGCTATTAAAAATACACTATTAATAACTGAAAAACCTTTTCCCTAGGCTCGGGGCTACCTGGAATCCCTGCCCTACAAGCCGCGCGTACCCTGGGCGGAGCTGTTCCCTGGGGCCGACGGACGCGCCCTTGACCTGCTGCATCGCATGCTGACCTTCAACCCACACAAGCGCATCACCGTGGAAGAGGCGCTCGCGCACCCCTACCTCGAGCAGTACTATGACCCTAACGATGAGGTGAGTGAAGATTGTTAAAGCTTTTGGTGGCTCTTTTCTACGAGAGTGATACGACCACACTTACACACAAACACATACACACATACACACACTTGCACACACACACTTACATGCACACACTTACACGCATACATACTTACACACATACACTTATACACACACTTACTTATAAAAGTTTGTCCTGCGCTTATAAAGTGGTGAGAGGGGTGGTGTCGAGTGGGCTACACGCCCGCATTGCGACACCTGAGGGACTAGAAGTGGTGTCCTAGAACCAAAAAATCGATTAAGACCCATTACCTCTTTCATAGAGGGGATGTCTGTCTCCCAGCAGTGGGACCATTATAATGGCTGATGTTGATGATGATGATGACCACTCACCAGAAACGAATTAGAGGCGTCACAGGAGAGATGGTTCTGAAAATGTTTGACTGTTGTTGCTTTTTCATGCCAGTTATTTAAAATATCTTAATATTCAAGTAATACTATGCGAAACAACAAAAAAAATTGTGCCCAGTAGGCCATTTCATTTGATAGTTTTCGCCACCAACGCACCTTCCGAAACTGTTTTAAAAAAAAATTATGTCGTGTGTTTTTGATGTGTTGTCACAAATCTTGATGTCCTTTTCACAATAAAAATATTTTGGCATGGTAACTAAATTTTAAATTACCATTATTTTGGAAAAAATCTCTTAAAACACTATTTCTGCTAATTCAATACGTAAGTGTTTAAAGAAATCAAAATTACACATGCTGTCGAACACCATTCAAAGTCAAATTTTATTTACAGCCTGTGGCAGAGGAGCCGTTCCGTTTCGCGATGGAGCTCGATGACCTTCCCAAGGAAACGCTGAAGAAGTACATCTTTGAGGAGACCTTACTATTCAAGAGACTCAACGAAGACGCGTAGAGGCTCCGTTGCGTCACGGTGACCGACGGGTAAGGTGTTCGTCGCATGCGAGATCCGTACTTCCGGTACGAGAAATGACGGAGCCGACACGTCATCTCCACACATTACATCATCGACATCTCTATCTTATCTTTACAGTGCTTCGCGATTAACCCAGTAACGAATAATTCCTAAGAATATTTGTTGAATGTTGTAACTTTAAGGATAATTATAACAATACATTATAACAGGAAAACATGCGGCAAACAGAACTCGCATGCAGATGTGACGCAAACCCGGGTCTAATTATGTGGATATAGATGATGTGGTTTTAAGTTATATATTCATCGCCTCGGCCGTAGTCGGTTAACCAAAGGTGAATAGTTTAACAACATGTCATTTTGCATTCATTAGGTATGTGATTCATGAACTCGCTAGATTCGAGAACTCCGTATTTTTTTTGTATTACGCAGTATGTTATGTAATTTAAATTATGACTGTTAGACTCAGAGCCAAGAACGGACAGTTGACAATGAGCTTCCTTTTCTATGTATTGTATCCGTAATGCGGCAAAACGTAAATGAAATACAGATTTGGATATGATTTCGTTTCATGAACGCAACATTTTCTACGCTACAGTACTTTAATGAGCCATTTTTTCGGTCACTGAACGTGTCCCGGCTCTGAGCCCAACTTTAAAAAAGGAGCGATACCTACATCCAAATGTTTGTATTCAACGTTTGAAACGTGGCTGTCAAAGCGCTGTCTCTACTTTTAATTTCTTAAGAGTAGTCGCTTTCAATGGCGATCAATAAAGTATTTTTGTGGCGGTATAATGCATAATAATATTTTTCTTACTTTAAAACTGCCAAAATATGTAATAAAAATTAATTCTCGCTTCACTATAATTATGATTCAAAGATTATTCGGCAACATGACGTCTGAACGTAGATTTGTGTTCGGGAATATCGATTATCGTATCGGTATGATTGGTCAGCGCGTAGTTGTAATAGGTATATATTAAAGCGTAGCGAACTTATAGTATAATAGATAGGTCTTTTCTGAAATTTATAAACGTTAAACATACCTAGTCGTACAAGTTGTAAATTGTGATGTTCGATCAATTGTTTGAGGGGGATCGATGTCATCGTAGGTATTCTGCAGTATTACTTGTCGATCGAGTAACGTGAGATATGACGGCACAGCGCTAGGCGGGTGGGTAAACGCCCGCATCGCGACATCTGAGGGAGACAAGTGGATTCAGAATGGCATTCAATGTTTGTCTAGTGTCCACCACACTTGATTCGGACTCCTCATAGGAGAGATGGAATTGTAGAGAGTGTATAAATTATGTAAATGCTACGCGCGTGTCAGTGCGAGCCGTGTCGGACTGAATAGTGCCACAGTATAAATATACAAACAGTATGGAATACACCTACAAACTCTCGAAACGGCACACTCACACAAACATGCTTACCGACGAGACACCTAAGCAGCGTCCGCGGTGTAGTGCGAGCCGCTTAGGGGTCTCGTTGTGAGTGTTGTGAGTGTGCCGTTCCGAGCGTTTGTAGGTAGTTGCCGTACTGTTCGTCCATATTTATACTGTGATAGTGCGGCGGCGGGAATAATTTCCTTTCTGCCGGGATGCCACCGCGCGCACTGACACATCGCATACAACAGTACGGGAACAAACAGCGTGGACAGCTAGCGGTAACGGACGACCGATGTAAATATTTTTACATTTCGACTTAATGTATTTTAAAGCGTCACCGAGTAATAATTTCAAGCACCACGTTATTCATCATTCTAATGTGATTTGATTACGAATAAATGTACCTACTTTCTCTTTAGCGAGGTGTTCGTTGGAAAACTTGCGTGTTTCAATGATTTTGTAATAATAATTATCGTCTTCCTTGTATTTGCATGTTAGCGCACAAGATAATTTTAGTATAGTTATTCTTCATATCAAATATTTTAATGAAATGTTTATGGATTAAAATTAAGTTGGTGTGTGCGATTAATGGGGTCGCCTATCAAGTTTTTCAACGAACGGGTGCGGGCGACGCTGTGTGCCGACGCAGCAGGACGGCGGCGGGTCGCATCATTGTTACGACTTCATTATTGTCTATAAGATGTTGTTAGGATCGAGCCCAGATAGGATACTGTGCAGTTCTCATTCCGTTTGGGCGATCAATCTACTTCTGTTCTAAGACTTGAATACCGTTGTTTGTTGAAAGTATTAGAGGGAACTTTAGCTACGAAACATTTGTCATTCTATTTTTTAAATTACAGTACATAACGTGTTTTCGTTGGACGAAAACATTTCTAGATCTTGAGAAATAACTTGAGATGTATTACGTGTTGTATAAATGTAAAAACCATCGCTTTACGCGGTTGTTGCTACATTCACCGGTAAACTGTTTTAGGTACAATTCATGCTTAAATGATTTCAAAACAGGGAGCATAACCGCACTTGATGTAATCAAAACAGTTCGACCAGAAACAACAACGGTTTGGCCGACAAAATTGAATTTGAGCGTGAATTGGCGCCGACCTCTCCCGGTGGCGAGATCGGCGCCAATTCACGCTCAAAGTGTAGCGACAGCCCCGTCGGTATAATACCGCATTTACTGTTCCATCGACATGATATTGAGTGTTTTTGAACTAAAACCAAAATAAAGTACCTTGTTTGCGAGGCAATAAGTCTATTTGTACAGTTCTTTTTCTAATTTCTACATAAGAATCGCTTGGGAATATGTAATATCAACTGTATTTTTAGATCATACGCCAATGATTTGTAAAAAGACAAGCTTATTTATAGTGACTAGTGTTTTAACTAAGTGGAATCGTCTCACTGACTGTCTAAATAACTTGTTAAATGTTTTCATTGTTTAGATTGTACCTATAATAAATAGTCTAGGAGCAAGGGATGGATATTATCACTCAAGGTAAACAGTCTGCGTAGCAATCGACCATAATTATTCAATGCAGTCGGGATTGCCTCTTGGCCAAGGCTTGGAACCGGTTTAAAAATAACCGGTTACTAAATGCATTAATCGCTTGTATCGTTTATTTTGTTCGGAATGTAATCGTTAAAAGAGCGTTATTGAAAACCCTAATTAATCGGTTAAGACGGAGCGCGCGCCTAAAACTGAATATTTTTTGTACTTCAGCACGTTGGCGCATTGAAGGTAGGCGACAAAAACGGTTCATAACCGGTTAATTCCACAAAATCTATTTACGAACTTTTGTCGCCTAGAACCGTGTGGTTAGGTTAATTGTGGTTAAATGTAGATAAAAACCGAAAGAAAAAGTTTACTTAGGCGTTAACCGGTTCGTTTTTTTTTCCGGTTTTCAAGCCTTGCTTTCGACCTTTTAGCTTTCAAGTAAAGCCATCCAGTGCATGAATACTTCACTATATATCCGATCCCTTGTTTCTAGATAATCTCATGACACATATTTCAGCCTTTAATTAAAAGCATCAGATACTAGACAAAACAGCGATATATTTAAATGTTATTAACAATGGTTGAAAATAAAAAGCCAATAAAATTTTACCTATTTCACCACATTACACTTAAGTGTTTCAAAAATGAAGTTTACGTGAAAAATGTATACAAATGTGGAAAAATGGGCGTTTTTAATGTCTCTTTAGATATAAATAATATGACTTCCCTTGGTAGTTAGTTTTCTATACAACCTCTAAACATCATAAAACAAGATTACTATCATGTATTTATTGTTAAAATATGAGTGTTGCCATATTTTCTTAAGTCATTATGTACAAATTGGATATTGTAAGATCATTTGTTATCTGTCAACAGTTGAATATTACGAAAATAAATCAAATCAAATGAGGTAACTTGTTTAATTTATGCCTGAAACTGAGTCCTTGTAGGTTATTGAATGAAAAAGGTAGGAGGCTAAGATAAATACGCTAATGAAATAAAAAATGTTAACTAAAAGGTTATAAACAAAAAATGTTAATTCAAAAAATCAAAAAGACTTAAACGAGAAGAAAATCATGCTGTGCAGTCTGAGGATACATATTCGCGAGCTGGCTGACCGAAACCAAATTCGCGTCTTTTTAGATCGCTTCTGCAGCAGCAAGCAGTCAGGTTTTTGAATTTTTTAATCAAGTTTTCTTGTTTATAACTTTTTAGTTAGGCAACATTTCTTTTTTCGAAATTGGTTCATTTAAACATATAAGTGTTATATATTTTTGATATCAACTCTTGGAACCCTTTATTTTGTTACCGCACACAAGGGGAAAAGAAAATGGTCACGCACATTATGGCGCCCGAAAGCCGCCATTTTTCTATTTTCCTAATTTAATGTAGCCAGTGAAACTTACAAGGTTAAAATGAATAGATTGACGTAAGAATCTACAAAATCGGCCAACGCGTTTGGTGTCTAGAACGCCACATAGAAAGAAACATACATACATAGACTGATGAACGCTTTACCCTCCTTCGGCAGTCTGGTAAAAAGTAAACGAAATGGGTTGTTAGTTTGTTACAAGAATTTGAATGCGACGAGGAATGGATCAGCGAAGTTTAATGGAGGAAAAAGTGCTGTTAGAACTACTAGGGAATGCTTTCACTGTAATTAGGGAGGGTTCCGTACGTACGGCGATCGCCTGGGGAGTAGACGGTAGTAATGAAACTCGCAGCAAATATAACGAGGCTTGTACAATACCATGTAAAAGGTCATTAAAAAGTCTGGCTTTTATTATAGGTGCCTCGTAACCAGTAATAATGCTAAGTAATTATTTGGAACAAGATACTCCGTTATTAATTTTGACGAGATACCTTAGCTATAATTGACATGCTTTATACTTTAATTACACTACGCTTCAGGTTGCGATTTGAGACAAGCATTTGTAGTTCCATAAAGGATAAAATACACATGCCTGTGACTTAGATAAGTACCTAAAAGTTTGCAAGAAGCTTGCAAACCATTGTGCCATACTTAATTATGATGGTGAATGTCACAATGACATAGAAGCTCCGTGCACACTTTTATGCAATTTATGCTTTGTGTGTTACTGTGTTCGGTGAGGCACACGACAACACTTTCTTGCCAGATACCTACAGCAAAGAAGAATTATCAGGCGGACTATCACCGAATGGATAAATCTTTCTACCTAATTCTAAATATTTGGAAAGGTTCGCTTTAAAGTGTGTACTTATGTAAATGTTGCAGAAGCTTTATTATCTACTCTATCTACTAACTCTATCGTAATATTCGAATTAGAAACTTAAAAAGGAGTTTACTAGTAGTTTATGCATGTTTAGTATGTTTATTAATAGGGGTTATTAAAAAACGAGCGTGGGTTTTCGAGGCGAAGCCGAATGTGATAATAATAACACGCGAGTGTTTTAATACCTAATTATATGCCGTTGCATACACTATTTTATCTTCACTCATACTTTTGAAATAAAACAAAAAATGGAAACGGACAAATATGTGGTATGGCGGGCAATGCTATAAAAATTAAAAAGTTATTTTATTGATGCAGTTGTTTGAAAATCGAAGGAAAATGTTGCACTGTAATGTTTTTTTTTTTAATTTTGTATAAACACGAACTTTATATTCGTGGAAAGGTATCCACGAATATAAAGTTCGTGTTTATACAATATTTTTTGAATTCATATTTGGAACATAACATTGTGAGTTTAGATAAAATGACATACTTTATAAACACAATACCGAAATTTAAAAATAGAATCTTATCAGAATACCTACTTTTTCTCTAACAAAATAATGCTATAAAACATTTTTTTTCTATTTCGATACAGGCCAAATCCAAGAAGTTAATATCACCAAAGAGTTTCCATCTATTATATTTTTGTAATGGAAAGCCGCGGGGCGCGTCATTTTTACACGACTGTGGGAGGGAAATGTTGTTTTACACTACCATTTATAAAAAGTTTTGTTTCCAATTTTTACTTGTCTGTGGCAACGCCCGTTTTAGCGCATGCGCGGTTAATGCGGTGATGGGCTGGGTTTTGGCGCCATTCATACGTTTTGCTGTACTGAATTTTCTTACTCTTTTGAGTTTTCTTTTGTTTAGTAGGTTCAATCACAATGTATAAAGTAGTGTATGAAACTGCACATGCACATTCGTGTGATAGGTACTTTTAAAAACCTTTTATACTCCTTATTATGCTGCAGTTTCATAAACTACTATTTTGTTTTTATTTTAAAGTGTAGTTTATTGTCCTTTCTTTTGCATAACAAGCTACTTTTCCGAATGGTCGGTAGAATCAAAGTAATATTACTTCTAAAATTGAATATTTGTTTTTTAAAAGTGCCGGTTAATAGCCTTATTGAAAAAAAAATCCGACTGCAAAGATGTAAACAAGAAGAACATCATGCTGTGGAGTCGGAGGATACATATTCGCGAGTTTGCTGACCAAAACTATAAATATTTTTATTTACAACTTTTTAGTTATTCTTTATTTTTTTCGAAGGAGTTTTAAACATATAAGTCGTACCTATATTTTTTTGTAATCACCTCTAAAAACCCTTCATTTTGATACCGAAGTCGATGGGTTTCGAAGAAAAAATATTGCAATCTCCAAAATACGGCGCATAAAATAGGCCATGTTCCTTTTTTAACGGCACTGATCTAAGAACAACTAACGATGTATTAATTATGAAAAACCGGCAAGTGGTTTGAAAGATCAACATACAAGATACGCGCGAAAAACATAAACCTTTCCTTACAGCCGGGTAATAATGAATGCTGACTTTGACTTTGAAAGGTCGGAGACTTAAAATAGTAATTTACAGCTTTAGTGATACCCATTGTTTTATTGTTTAAAAATCTACTTATTTCATAGCAAGAAACCGTACTTCGCAAAGTATAAAACTTAATTATATAAACAGGGATGCTGCCCTAGTTTCTACTATTACCAAATCACTCCTCTGATGATACTTAAACCCGGGATAATGACAGGGCAACCCTTTCATTAGCATTTGTATCGCCATGCCCACAGCGCCATGTTTGTATAAAATAGTACTTAATAATTTCCCATTTCAAACCACAATCCATCTCAGTCCATAATATTCCAAAGTTTTGATTCAAGCAAATACTTAATCGAATTATCAACTCTGATCCGAAGCTTAAACGATTCATAATGGGCAAAGTTTTGTTAAACAGTAGCGCCTGTTCCGGGCGCTAATTCGAATAGCAAATATTTCAACCAGTTAAGTTGTTACTTAACTGGTTGACAAAAACAACGTAATATTTCTTAACAACATTTCGTTTTGAAACACGCAAAGTAGGTAAGTAGGTACTCCCACTTAAATTGTTAGATAGTACATTTTTCTTTGAAGCTTAGCGTTTTGTGGCATTCCGTTTTGTAAGAGTAAAGTACCAAGAAACCTGTGAGAGACTTCACGAAATAGAATCCTATCTATTTAGTTTACGTTACAAAAGCTGGATTTGCATAGCGTTGCCTGTAGCATTTGTTTAGAAATGCTATAAAAATGCAGGATATTGTAGTTACTCATAGACTATGGTAATATTCTGTATCAACCTCTTCTATTCTGTATCGAAATCTGATAAAATCTTTACAAAAGAAAAGATGAATAATGGATAACAGAATACATTTTGAAAAGCTTTGACCCGTTGCAATATTACCTACCCAACGATAAAAGTTTGCCCGTTTGTCGTCCATTAGAGAATTTCAACGTGAAAATGTAAATGTTACGTAAGGTATATTTTCCGAGTCGTGCCGTGTGACACCGGCCATTGCCTGTTTACAATAGGGACGTAATTTTAATTGGCGTGTACGTTTAATTTTCGGTGTCACAATTAGGATCATTATTTTCGTTTGTTTATTATTTGTGTAGCGTTGCACTAGAAAGAGTTGAAAACATCTGAAAGTGCTTTCTATTAACACTAGGAGATGTGACAGGGTAAAGTTGCTCGTGAATTGTTTTTCATTCAGTACACAAGGCCTTATTTTTATGGAACATGCCCACCACACTGTAACTTCGAAAAGCGAAAGTCAACAGTGTCGAAAAGCAACGAAGTAATGAAGCTTGAGGAGACCCACAGCCTTGAAAAGCCTGAAAAATCTACCAGTCACATCGATACAATCCACAAGGCAGGCAAAGCTCTCCATTCAAATTGACCAAACAATCGAGATTTTCCTAATTTTTTAAGATAAACATTCTATTGCCTTTTTCTTCCCGTAGCCAGTCGGGTCTCGTTGCACCGTTCCATCCATAATAATTTGTAATAATAACATTAATATCCTTAATTTATAACATATGTTCTTATCTAGATACCTTCGCTGCTCTAAAAGCTACCGTATATGTACTGATTTACCGTTTGACCAAAATAGATGAGACCTTTATCCATCTTCGCCGAAAATAATGGAAAAGCCAGATTGGATATTGTGTTTGTTTAAAACCGCATTTTCAATATCTGTCCGGTATAAATAATTCTCATATTTTCCCGTTGCGGGTAACATAGTTTTTACAATGGGATTGCATTTTCAATATCGAGGTAATCCGGCTACGGGCTAAAAGCTACGCGCTTCGTAGCGTGGTAGCCTCGTAGCCCCGTAGCGTCGTAGCGTTGTAGCCTCGTAGCGTCGTAGCTCAGCGCAGTAATGCAATTGTTTCACTCGGTTTGCCGGTCTTGGGATGGCTTAGCTTAATTAAAGGTTCAATTGGAACGAGTAGTAAATCTTGCGTCTCGACGAAAATATCAAGAAATGGGCAATCAAATAAAACTGCTCGATGGAAAGTTTTTGCTTATTTTGTTTTACTAATTGGTGTCTAAATAATAACAGCCGTACACGTCAATCTTTAGGGTTAAGCTACGCTTGCTGTGGTTGGTTTGTGGCTGGGACCATCTTAGCATACCGATATTCCTCCATGCCTCGGGAAGCACGTGAAGGTTTTGATTCCAGTGGTCTTTGACAGTCGCTAGTCGGTACGGATAGTCAGAATCCAGGAAATTTGTCGCCAGTCTTGCCCAGGGGTATCGTTTTCCCCAGTAACTAGGCTGTGAGAGTCAGATAGGAAGTAGCTCCAGTTAAATACTCAGCTGGAAGTCGACCTCCACCATCGATATATACTACGCACTAAATTTGGCGATCCAAACGTTCACTCTGTTCGACAGAACTGTACTGCAATCCGTACACCTTACTTTAAACTATCTTGGAAGAAATGCGGAAGCGCGATTAATTTCATAGCGCTGACGAAGTTTTGATCACGAGTAAGCTAAACTCTGTAAGCGATCTAGCGCTGCAAGTTTAAATAGTTTGATTAGACAAGTTTAGTTCTAAATCACTAGCAATTGAACAATTTGTTTTCATGATTGTTCTTGTGTATCGGTAGAATGTATGTCAATGACCTTCATATAGTTGGGAAAAGGTACGGCAGATTACTACTACATAGTTCATCGTAGAACCAAAGTTATAATAAACAAACATGAAACACATTTTGTGTATCCTCTCTTTATGAAAAATTCAATTAATTAACACAAACTCAAAGTAACGCGGTCACGGTCAATGTTATTCTTTGTTAGCTTCAGCGGAAATTAAATCAGAATTAATTTTAACGAATTTTTCGACACAGAGCGTTTAGGTCCACTTTACTGTGTTTTGTGCTTTACTTGTAATTTTGTTAACGTTTTCAGCAAAAATATCTAATTTGGAGAGTAATTTGATTGCCTCGAGTAACGCGGCTTCGAATAAGGCTGTAATTTTGTTATATCTATCTTGCTTGATGTTGTTTGACTCGTGTTAGATAATTATGTGTTTATGTGAGGTCCTGCTAGACAAACTAGGTTTACGAGGTTGTTAGATATCTTCAAAAAGAAGAAAGAAAACACATTAATTTTTATTCATTCCATTTTCTGATTTCGGATGGTTGACGGGGCCGAAAAGTTCAGGACTGGCAACCGCCTACCAGAAGAAGCAGCATTGGAAGTCTTCCCTCTAGGTGGACCGATGACCTGGTTGCGGGAATCCTCTAGATGCGAGACACACAGGACCAATCTATGTAGCGACGCTGGAGGAGACCTATGTCCAGCAGTATAAACATATATCCATTTAATAAGATTCACTGTAAAACAAAAATTCAGGACTATCTACAAGGACTCTCTTAAGACAGAAGCACTTTTGAACATTCCCAAATAGATAGCTAAGCTACATAAACACTTTCTTTAATCATTCATAATATCGCTCATATTACTTCAAATATACACACCCCACACACATACACAACACACATACACACTTACACATTTGATGATCCGTGATAAAACCATGCCAATAATAGACCACCTTGAGCTTCTTGTTGTTACGTTGGCATCAACTCTCAATTTTGGTCCATACATTGAGACAAAGGCTCAGCTGGCTGCCAAAAATTTGGGGATCCTTGTGAAGGTGGGAAGGTACTTCACGCCGGAATAGCTGCTCAACTTGTATCAAGCGCAAGTTCTATCATGCATGGAGTACTGTTCTCATCTCTGGGACGGATCTACCAAATACCAGCTTGATGCACAAGAGTCGATCGAAAATCGGGCCAAGAGACTCATCGGCGATGGGACACTGGTCAAGTCAAAGCGCCAGAGCCTTGAACATCGTCGCCGAGTTGCCAGCTTGTCGGTTTTGATGAAGCCGATTACTTCATTTCGGGGAGTGTGCGATGGAATCAAAACCCAGCCCGTACCATCATCGGACTACCAGACCTATGACGATGCGTCATCGGTATATGGTGGATAGCACAAAACATAATCTTGTTTCTTATCTAACAGAAAATTATATAATATTTTTGCTGCTCCAGAACTTGGTTTAGCTAAAATACCATAGAACATTCCAACATCCATTACCGACAATTTCATTGAATGGAGAAGTGCATTTCTCTTATTTGTATATCGGACACATTCCACCAACTAATGCTATGCATCCTCTATCTTACCACACACCTCACAGATAGGGGAGTCCGATTTTCGCATGAGATAGGCAAAGTTGTTCAGTGGAATATGTCCTGAACGCAAAGGATGCGCCGCAACAATTTGATTTTGATTCAGTTTTGACCTGGAGAACCAGGGAATATGAAGAGGTTCACATTGTATACTTTTATACCAGATTCCTTTCGTTTTAGATCTTTCATTAAAATGTTCCTTCCAAGAGAAATTGTTTAATTTTCTAAATTTACTTAACATTTCCGTATAGCTTGGTAATATATCCCGTATTTGCGTACCTGTGAGAATGGTATCTTTCGTCTATTTAAAGAAGGGTATAAACTGCAATCCGAGATACAAGCTGCCGCCATATGTACAAACTCCTAGCAGTACATTCTCATTTTATTTTTTTCTGTAATATGTGTGTAATATCTTTGTGGAATAAATATTATTTGATTTGATTTGAGCAGTGGATGATTTTCGGGGTGCGTCTGTTCCTGTGACTGATCGGCTCGAGCTCCTAGGCATGGAGTTGACATCCAGTCTCAACTTCGGCACCTCCATTGAGTACAAAGCCCAAATTGCGGCCAAAAAACTGGGCATCCATGCCTGGACAGCTTTTTACCCTATACAAAGCGCAAGTCCGATCCTGCATGGAGTATTGCAGCCACCTTTGGGATGGCTCAGCTAAGTATCAGCTTGCCGCGCTTGACTCGGTGGAACGCAGAGCCAAGAGGCTCATCGGCGACGTTAAACTGGTAAATGCCAAGCTTCACAGCTTGGCTCATCGCCGCAAGGTTGCCTGCTTGTCGGTCTTCTACAGACTGTACTTCGGTGAGTGTGCTCAAGAACTCCACGATCTTATCCCAACAGCCCCATTCTACCATCGGACAACTAGACGCACTGCAAGTTACCATCCTTACCTTGTTGCCATTCCACCAATTCGCACCAAGCGCTTCCAAACATCCTTCATAATGCGCACAGCAAATGAATGGAACTCACTACCTGCGTCTGTGTTTCCGAACGCATTTAACCCGAATCTCTTCAAAGTTAGAGTGAACAGGCTTCTTCTGGGTAAGCTCACTCCATCGTCGACTCTGTCTCTGTCATTGACCTAGACTAGAGTCAAGAGCAAATCCATCAAAAGTAAAAAAAAAAAAAACCTAATAATCACGATAAAATAATACAATGTCTTTTGTATATAATATCTCATCTATTAAGGTTCCCCTAGTCGACGGCACGAACTATTTTGTGCGCGAGGTTGAAATGCATTATATCTCATCCGACGCACACACGTGCGAAAGATGATGTAGTAATGAGCAGTAAGAAGCTAGTTCGCGTACAAATTAGCACTTTTGCAAATATGTATCGAAATGGATGATGATTTAGGACGAAAACAAGCGCGCGAAATTTTATAAACAGACCTTTGGGAGTCTAGATATCATGAAAAAACTATTAAATGTATATTTCCAAAATAAAATTATTTGCATTGTTGAATTACTAATCTATCCCTGTATGGAGGCCGTTTTGCAATTTTCATTCTTTTTATGGTATTTATTTCCGCCCAAAGATGCGTTAAAATTGGTGTTGAAATATGAAACTTTCGACGTTCATAACTATCAAATTCTTTTTTCCCCTTTTTTGTTTCCATACAGGGCTAGATAATGATGAGACAAATTGATTTTTATTTTTATTTTGAACGTACATCGCCAAACAGTGGAGTAATCGCCAGACTACGTTTGTATGGAAGAATAATCGACTAGTGTAACCTCAAGAAACCTACACGTGTATTAACATCATTTCAGATTTTACGGCTTTCTTGGCTAGTCTCACATAAACTTTTTGTTTGTTGCACGTCAGAGTCAGCACTTATTCTTGCGAGCAATATCGAAGCACGCGTCGCTCGTAAAAGAAACAAGCAAACATAAAGAAAGCGATGCGCTGGTATAAAGTAGGTACTTTCTGTGGTGGAATTTTAATGTTTGGGTACCATCACTGTTTTCTTTAAAAACTACGTAAATCTTTTTGAGGCAAATTAAACCTAGTTAATTTCATCTTCTCTTTTTTAAGCAAGTGATATCTCGGGTAGAAGTGATTACAAAAACAACTCACGTAGGTTTCAATCAACAAATAAGGCTTTTAAGAAAACTATTAAAACAAAATGGCCCGTCCGTGTTGGTTTAATGCTGAGTTCTGTTTATAAAGAAAAATTATGCTTTTTTCTTACAACTTGTAAGGAACAAGCAAAAAACTTGTGTTTCATCCCCCCATCTCGGAAAGAGTATTTTTGCTCTTCGATATCTGGTTACAAAAGTCGTTTTTATCCGCTAGAGGATAAAGTAAAATTGAATTTAAAACATCGTGTGCACAAAGTTTGTGAATTCAAAACATCATTAAAACTATTTACTTCTACCTCCATGGTGTCGAATATATCATACAACCTTTTTTAATTTGTTAAAAACTCAGACTCGTAATCTTCTTGGTGTACTTTTTTATTAATTTGCTTTGCGTGCGCCATTTTCGTTTCGCGTCATATTGTTAAAACCTTAGGTTAAAAACAATAAACTTGAAAACAAGTGAAAAACCTAAAATGAGTGATTCTAGCGATGAGGAAGTATATTTGACGCCAACAGAATTGACTGAAACTGTAAAAATGCGCAAATGAGCTTTCTCCCTCAACAATCACGCGAGAAGTATTTGAAACGGTACGATATGTTTAACACGTGGCGACTAGCTAAAGGAGCCAAAACTTTCTCAGAAAACGCTGGCATATTTTATTGAATTATCCGGGACCAAGAAATCAAGCACTCTATGGAGTACGTATTCAATGCTAAAAGCAACCGTAAAGATGAAAATAGATATAAATATCGACACCTATCCTAAACCAGTGCCGTTTTTAAGAAGAGCCTCATCTGGTCATAAACCAAAAAAATCGAAGGTTTTCACAGCATCTGAAATTGAAAAGTTTCTTAACGAAGCACCTGATTCCGTATATTTGCCGGCAAAAGTAAGTCAGTTGCACATTCAGTATCTACTTAAGTATATTAATCAACTACTTAACATAATCTAATATTCCTTTTTTTTTTTTCTTTAAACGGTGCCCCACACACACAACACACAATTTCTTCCTGTATCGTGGGTGCGTTTACAAACATATAAACTCACATACACAACACCCAGAGCCGGAACAACTATCTATAAGTCATACAAATATTTGTTCCGTGCGGGAATCGAATCCGCGACACGCAGCGCAGCAGTCAATCGCTCAACCACTGCGCCAACCGTGCGCCCAATATGTACTTAGTAGATGTTGATAGGCATAATTATGCATATCAATTTTATTATTTATCTACTACAATACTACTACTACTACTTCTAAAACATTGAGAAACATTCAGATGACTTACTATTCATTAATTTACCTAATACAAAGACAAAAAGAGACCGGAACTCCGTCATTCGCAAGGAATACGTAACAATTGTTGAGAAATATCAAGCCTTACGTCCGCCTAACACTCCAAACAATCGATTTTTTCTTCAATATCGCAACGGAAAGTGTGTTAAACAGACCATGGGTGTTAATAAAATTGGCAGTATCCCACGAGAAATAGCAACATTTCTTAAACTTCAGAACCCCTGTTGTACACGGGTCATTGTTTCCGACGAATTTTAACCACACTTTAGGCCAATTCTGGAGCTGATCTCCCGTCCCTTAAGCACCATGGAGGCTGGAAGTCCAATGCGGTTGTAGAGGGATACGTGGAGGACTCCATCTAAAATAAGTCTAAAATATGTAACGGCATCGTAGGAGCCATTACACTGAAAGAGCCTCAGTCAGATCCTTGGACTGGCCCTTCTACATCAAAAATGAGCCGTTACGAAACACCTAACCATCGCCCTCTCTCGCCAACATTTACACAAGTCACTAACACCAACATTACAGTACCTAACAAAAATATTACACTCAATTTAAGTAATTGTAGCAAAGTTACTTTAATTTTTTCTTAATTATACCTAAGTTTTTTATTGTTCTAATTCAAAGATTATTCTGTAATACTTACCTTTCATAATGTAGTAGTTAATACCTAAACTGAAATAAAAGTGATTGTGATTTTTTATTTTGCATTTAGTCATTTCCTCGCTGAGGTGGGATGAAAAGTTACGTGTTGCACTCGAGTGCAAAGATTTTTCACCTCGTGCTCTTTTGATTCCCTCGCTAACGCTCAGGATTCTAATTTTTGAATCCTTCGCTTGCTCGGTCATCAAAATTCAGCACGCGGTTAAAAAGCAACTTTGCACTCTTGTATAACAAATAACTATTTTATCGATATGTTAGTAAAAGTTCATCTTTGGAAATACGGTTCTAATTCCGAAAATTCATCGATCAAAAGCAGCAACTGTACTCGGAAAAGTGCACGTTTCCTATGGGATGAACGAGCGATACCACGGGAACTTAAGCTATCCTAAAATAAACAGAAAAAGAAACATACCATACCTACGGGAGTACGGAAGCACTGCAAACATAACAGCATAGAATGAGAATCGCAATAATGAACAAAAAACAACAAAAGAAACACTCCTTGGTAATTCAGCCACCATTTTGCTCCATATTTTCTATTAGGTACCTAAGTACGCGATCGATAAATTCGTTTTCGTTCGCCGTACCGACTGATATATGAGACTATACGATCTCATTGCTAATAGAATTCGAATCGAGCATATTCTCTATCTGCAGTGGCGTAGCTAGTCCCTATAGAGGTCATAAAACCCTGTTTCAAAATTTGTTGATGTTTTTTTACCCAACTGTAGCAAAGACCAAAGGAACACATTTTTTCTAACAAAATAAAAAAAATGACGCGCAACGAGTTTAAAAATGAGTTTTGATTTGATTTTACTAAAGGGATGTTACCACGGGATACAAGAATGCGGCCATAGAGATTAAGCCAGTTGGAGCATGCTCGAATGAGATAAGCTGTCATCATAATAATAAGAGTTTCTTTAATAAAAAAGCGTGTTAAAAATAAAACCCTCACACCGCCTTCCAAAAAGAGTTTAAGACGTGCATCAGAGCACCTGTGGCACAGAGGTTAGCTAAGGCTCTGTCTATCTCATAAACCACTTAAAGCATCAATTCCAAATTATAGAACAAAAGAATCAAGCTCACGATGTTTTTTACGTTGGCATGTTGATGGAAATCATAAAATAATATGAGAACCCGTTTTGTTATTTTATTTGATTGAGTCGAGCGCCTTTTATTGTACCCGCTAACACGGTTATGTGGGCCTGTGTTATGTTTATTTTAACCCTTGTACCTATTAAATGTAATAGCGTTTGCGTGGTGGCAACAAAATAAACCTTGACGGTAGATAACGTTCCGATGTTTGATGATGATGATCTTCGTCATCATTCATCCAAAAGGCACCTGTTGCTGGTTATAGACGGATAGACCGCCACGCGCCGCATCGAATAGTGTTCAGTGTATGCGTACATATTATTTTCTTTTAAATAAATAAAACATAGGTAAGTAATCTTTTGTGATCGTAAATAAAACCGTAATGGCGCATGTCCATTTCGTATTTTAATTAATTCGATTTATTTATTGTGCAGATAAATAAACATTTATTACTTTTTAAAACCCCTTTTACATTTCATATTCTTTGTGTACCTATGGTTTATAGTATATGAAACAAGGAACGACAAGTTTCAAGGCAAGGACCTTCTCTTGGCAGGGTTCGGATGAAAGGGTCTCGAGATAATTCCAACAAAGTATAAACAAAGCTTATCCGAATCCTGTCAAATATCTTCAGGCGATGAAAATTGTCTTATATAGAGTACAGATACACCTGTGATCATGTACTTACGGGTACAACTTTCTGCCTTTTTTTTAGAATCCACGGCAAGTAAATATCTCCCTTTGATGTTATGAAAATGTTATTTACAAACTGATCATAAGTTTGCCACGGTTCACCTGTTAGGTCACATTATTTAGTGATTAATCTGAGCAACAAAGTGATTATGCAATAAGATAGGTACGACCTTTGACTATATTTCAATCACTCTCTAAAGAATACGGTCAATCCGGCTCGAAGGACCAGTTAATATACGGGTCGTAAGTCCGTACACCGATTCGCCGTTAGTTGGTTGGAGAGAAAAACGTCACATTTAGATCAACTAGTTAAATATATTTGAGTTAAGTAAACTACAGTATAACTTAGATGGAAGGCGACTATTTCTCTCTCTTGGTTTGGATAGCAACACGGCTATAAGATCACTATCAACGTTGGTTGCTTTGTTATGATGTTTTATACGGTCAAATTATGACGCACATCGTTGGCCTAAAGTAAGTTGCCAGTATGCAGAAAAATGTACGGTGATGAGACCGTACAGATAGCTACTGGTAAATGGTGACCCAATCTGAAAATGGAATACTCCAATATAAGTTTAAGACTAGACAACAAACTTGTTTACGTCTGACCATGTGTACTTTCTAACGTCCATCTATAAAATTGCCATACATATGGAAGTATTATTTCAATAAACTGCTTGCCAGTAATACTGTTCTCTCTGCTGTTGCTATGCTAGCGGCAAAGCCTGTGGAATCAGGGACCGTTGGAGAATAGGAGCTACAACGTAGCGCTGTGTAGCACCGTTTGAAAGAGAGTTACCGCGGCCCTGAAACTAGCAATTGAAGGAACACGGGTGGGTTTTAGTCAGTAAAAGTCTGACAAGCCCTCCCGCTTCGCCCAGAGCGGGAAAAGTCATTGGATGACTGCTCAACTCAAAAAAATAAAGCTGGAAAGAATTGATTCAGAATGACAGTTCGCTTTAGAATGTTGGAAACAATTATCATCTTCTTTTGTAACGGCTTACGTTTTTTAAATCCATTGTTATACAAAAAGAAGTGGATGGATGTGGATGTAGATTGGACTTATTTCTGGCTTGGATTTATGTGAGATAGTTTGTCATGCAGTAAGAAAAACCAGGCAAGTAATAAAAAATATCAGCATGAACAACGTGTGACTATATTGTCGAGCTTGCCTCACGCTCTACAATATAGTAGCTGTGCTAACTTCAATTTAGACCGGTAGTAATAATCCGATACGTTATTCCGTACACCCAAACTCTTTACCGAAATACCATAGAATATGAACGTACGCACGAGTATTACTTCGAACAAGCTTTCCAATGCATTCACGGTAAAACTGGAACGCAACGCGGCATATTTACTTTACTGCCTGCATTACATTCGGATCACGGATTCGAAATAAACGCAGCCTGGCGCTCAATTCAGGTTGCGGTAAACCTTTGTTTTTTACATTTTGAACTTTTTAAATATTTCGTGTGTCACTGATCGTGTGCAGTTATGTGTGACATGGGCGAATGATTTGCTTGTGTACGAAAAAGGAAAAAGATTTTTGGCAAATCGAGCACGTTCAATTTTAACAATGGAACACTGCGTACTGGAAAATCCATATGTGAGGCATTTTCAACTTATTTTCACACCATATTTTTAGATCCCAACCTTAGTCATGGTAGTAGGTCTAATTCCTCTTCCTCTTCTATTACTGAACACTCAATCCTGTCGCCCGATTGATATCGGTTGATATCGGACGACAGGTTCGGATGGGAGGATCGGACTGATGTCGTATCACGGTGAAAACTGAAGACAGAGCCAACCTGCTTCGTAAATTAGATACATCGAAAGCGCCACATACAATACATACATACGTTGCGCTGCATCTATTGCAGTTCCTATTTCAATTCTATTTAAAAAAAATATTTATTTATTTAAACTTCACGTACAATGGTGATGCATAGGCGAACTTAATGCATCAAGGCATTCTCTACCAGTCAACCTTTGGGTTAAAAAGGACACAACAGTGGTAGGATATAAAATAAAAATAAAAATGAACAAATGTTAAATTCGGATATTATAGATGCTTGTGTTGTTTTCAAACTTTAAAAATCTGCTTCCATAACACCTGTACATAAGAAAGGAGTAAAAAAAACATTACTAATTACAGACCGATATCCAAATTGTGTATAATCGCTAAGGTATTAAAATTATTATAAAATACAGTATTATATGATTGTATAAAACGACTGCATCTTAGAAAATTCGCCTTGGATTACAAAATAATAAAATAGAAAAAGTTTATTCAACACAGACTCAACAACTGCAATCAAAAAGTAACAGAGAAGAACATCCTAGATTCTAGGACCTAGAAAAATAAATAATTTATATAAAAGTGAGTACGGTATTGAATAGTTATGTTAGTAAGGTCTTCACTGGGTTTTAAAACTCGCAATTTGAAGGGCAAAAAGTCAGTGTTGACTAAAAAATGCCCTTAGAAAACAAGAAAAATTAATAACTAATTTAAAAGCAGTCAGAACTGAAACATGTTTCAAATTAATGAAATGTCTGAAAAGTTCTTTTTCTAGTTAACGTAATCTTTTTCTTGAACATGTTTTGAAAGTTGAAGTTTAATTCAACTATGTAATCTAGTTCATGTAAACTGAGGTGTTAGTCTTATAAGTCGTGTGCTCAGGTTAACTTTGAGAATCTTGACAGTTTATTAATAACTTTGAATTTTTAATACGCTAAAAAGATGAAAACATAGATGATGCACGTGAGGCATGTGGAGAAATTAACTTGAATTTAATTTCGGTTTTAAATGAAATAATTTATGTTATAGGTTCGTGTGTTTTCGCCCTTAGCGCACTTGTCAACACTTTCTTTACGGAGATGGCGGAGAGGAATTATCAGACGAGCTATCACCGAATGGGGAACCTTTTCTACCTTCTTGATATATATATATGGACGTTACTCTGATATCACAGAGACTTCGGGCAATAATTTGAAGCTTTTGTGTTACCCATATTCATGATTTAGAAACGTATTTATTCAAAAAGCATCACGTACTTCGCAAAGTAAAAAAAAAATTATATAAACTAGGGACGCTGCGCTAGTTTCCACTAGTTGCAAATCACTCCTCTGATGATACTTAGATCCGGATCACGACAGGGCAACCCTTTCATTAGCATTTGTAACGTCATGCCCACAGCGCCATGGTTGTTTAAAATGATTATGTGCTATGTCCCCTGGATGGGGCAGAGAGCGTCCACAGTAGTCCACAGTAGTCTTGAGTTTCACGCTTCACCTCGCTACAAGTCATATCGATGCTCGTCGCTTCAACCAAGAAGCTGGTTGTATAAAATAGTGGTTATTAGTGACCCATTAAAACCGCAATCCATCTCTGTCTATAATATTTCAAAGTTTTGATTCAAGAAAATGCTTAATCGAATCATCAACTCTGATCCGAAGCTTAAACGATTCATAATGGGCAAAGTTTTGCTAAACAGTAGCGCCTGTCCCGGGCGCGAACGCGAATAGCAAGTATTTCAACCAGTTTAGTTGTTATATAGACACAAAACGACGTAACGTTTCTTAACAATATTTCGTTCTGAAACTCGCGAAGTAGGTAAGTACTCTCATTTAAATTGTTAGCTAGTACTTTTTTCTTCGAAGCTTAGCGTTTTGTTGAAATATATTCTAGTAAGAGCTTCCCTAGTAAACTACCAAGAAAACTGTTAGAGACTCCACGAAATAGAATCCTACAAAAACAACAGCTGGATTTGCATTGCTGAAAGATAAAGAAAGGATAGCACAATAAAATATGAAAAGCCTTCACTCGTTGCAAAATTACCTACCCAACGATGAAGTGTTTGCCCGAATGTCGTCCATTAGAGAATTTCAACGTGAAAATGTTACAATGTAATGTTGTGGTATATTTTCCGAGTCGTGCCGTGTGACACCGGCCGTTGCTTATTTACAATATGGACGTAATTTTAATTGGCGTGTACGTTTTATTTTCGGTGTCACAATTAGGATTATTATTTTCGTGTGTTTATTATTTGTATGGCGTTGCATAAGAAAGATTTGAAAAATTTGAAAATGCTTTCTATTAACACTAGGAGATGTGACATGGCGAAATTACTCGAGAATTGTTTTTTATACAGAACACATGACCTTATTTTTATGGGCCAAGCCCACTACACTGTAACTTCTAAAAGCAAAAGTGAACAGTGTCGAAAAGCAACGAAGCAATGAAGCTCGAGGAGTCCCGCAGCCTTATTGCGTAATGAATTCGGCAAGGTAAAGAGTGTGTAAAATCGAACAATCCCATAGAAGTCAATCCACAAGGCAGGCAAAGGCAGCCGGAGAAACAAATCAACTGTCTTGGATCCTGCATATACAGGGTGTCCAGTAAATAGCACGACATACTGCAGGGGGTGATAGCTTGGGTCACTACCTATCAATACAACACAATATATGTTCAGCAAAATCTTACGGATTTACAGTTTTACAAACAAAATAGTTCTGTGCAAATTTAAACAAAAAATAGTATTTCTTGAAAACCATTCTTGTCTTTGATAGAAAAATGACTTATCAATGAGTAAAGTAACTATTCACGAATAATTTGATGTAAAAAAAAGTACTAGAAAAGGATTTTTTCATTACGAGATGCTTAAAAATCTGTTTCAAGGTAGAGATTTTTCAATTTTGTAAAACTGTAAATCCGTAAGATTTTGCTGAACATATATTGTGTTGTATTGATAGGTAGTGACCCTAGCTATCACCCCCTGCAGTATGTCGTGCTATTTACTGGACACCCTGTATAATAACAGTGAAGCAACATAATTGAGTAATACTCGTATACAAAATGACTTTTAATTCCATAATCACAGGGCCAAATAACTACTATTTCGCCCAGCATGGCTCCTACTCCTTTCTCCCTTCTCATATTATCTAGGAACGAAGAGACAAAGAGCTGTGGCCGCTTGAACAACTTGGTGAGACAATACCGAGTGATTAATAGGGTCTCCGATTGTTTTGACTTGCCTATCTCACGCGGAGATTTAGTATTTCTTAGAAGCTAGTTTCTTGAGACAATTAGGGAATAATCGGCTTTATATATCGCATACACCATCCATTGGGTAGGTAAGTACATGGTAAGTAAAGCTTAGCAAAAGAAACGCCCGCCGATCGCAGCAGGTGGCGTTTCAGGTCAGTTTCTACCTACCCCCATGAGAAAAAGGCGCCAGTTTATAATATATATGTACCTATGTAGAAACACCAATTGACAATATTTGGTTTATTTTCTCTTCAAAAAGCTTTCAGTTAACAATACATCAGTCCTTCGGTACATACTCGTATCAACAAGAACTTATTTTAGTTGCGGCAATAAAATATTAGGCAATTTTTGCGAGTCACACGGCTGAGCAAAGCTCTCCATTCAAATTGACCAAACAATCGAGAATTGCCTCATTTTTTAAGATGAACATTCAATTGCCTTTTCCTTACCGTAGCCAGTCGGGTCTCGTTGTACCGTTCCATCCTTAATAATTTGTAATAAGAACATTAATATCCTTAATATATAACATGTGTAGATATCTAGATACCTCCGTTGCTCTAAAAGCTACCGTATCTGTACTGATTTACCGTTTGACCTAAATAGTTGAGACCTTTATCCATCTCCGCCGAAAATAATGGAAAATCCAGATTGGATGTTGTGTTCCGACCAACACTATCAACGTTTCGGCAGGCCAGAAAATATTACCACATCGCGGTCGGCTGCCAATCATCGATTCATCATACACTGACTTTCGATTAGAGCACTAACTGCTAACAAAATAAAGGTTTTATCATATGAAGAGCTGGGAAAATTCGACGTTTTTTATTTTTAAAAGGGCTAGCCTGCGGTTTCTTCGTCAGATTTGCCTATTTATGTAATTTATGTCATTATGTGTCAAGCCGTATCCGATTAAATGAAAATGAACGGTTCTGAGCGTTTAGTGACCTTTTTGGAAACCTAAAAGTGAGGACTCCTGAATTAAGGGCACTATCGGAACTTATTGTTTTCTCTCAGCAAGCCGTACCTTCTCAGCTATCAAATCGCCCTGAATATACTTGTTAAAAACCTAGCCAGCTCTCCATCTAATGGTTTTTGTGTAGCTAGGTAAGCAGTCTTCCTTTATTCTGGGGTATTACCTTATCTATCCTATTTATAAAGCGCTATAGATACGTTATGAAGATAAATAAGCCCCTGATAAAGCATTTTATGGAGCATAATTTCGATTTAATATGGCATCAATTATTTTATAGGTCTATCAATCTAGGCTTAACGTCTAAGTATACCTGTCGGTGTAAATCCATAGCCTCGGTAACTAGTCAGATTTTTCTATTAGGTTGGCACCTATATAGCCCAGGAAATAAAAACCTTTTGCGAAAAAAGCCCTAGTTAAGTACTACTTCCGGAATTATGTTCGTTATGATTGTTATAATGTTGTCTAAAAATTCCATAAAATACCATAACACAAAAAAATGTTGTGTCAAAGGGCCCAAAAATCGTTTTTTTTGCATAATTTCCGTAAAGATAAGATTTTACTACAATTTTGGCTCATATCTAGAAAGCTCATAACAATTAGTGAATCATATGCACGACTTTTGTGTGCACAATTGAACAAAGAATAAATTTGCCGGAGCCCATATTTTTTTGTTCCTATGGGATTTTTATGGACCTTTCAGGCAATAGGCAACTACTATAATGAACATAATACCAGTGAAAGTATTTAACTAGGATGTTTATCACAGCGAATGTCTTTATTTTTTGGCTACTTAGGCTTTTTTTTTCCACAGATTTTCCTCTAATTGTAATTATTTTCCTGGATTAAGTGTTCTACTTAATTAAAGCTGCTATTTAGTGTTAATCATATTATTATTTTTTATAAATAAGGCCCTTATAAAACAAATCGTATCAAATCATGACACTTGGCGCGTCGTCTGTTGCTGGCCCGATGCTATCCATCCTCTTGATATATCCTCTAAGTAGGCAAAAACGACGGCAGCGAGACGTGATCTGAGTAGCCATATCCGTACCGTAACCAAGGCTGGCAAATATTTATGTGCATCCACCCACATTTATATCGCCCAAGCCAAATATAAATCAGTGCTTCGTTTACGAAAGCCACAAACCGCAAAAATAATTGGTATTTACTCTTTGTTCAATAACAACATAGCTTCAATTCCAGTCTCCCAATGGAATGCAACTGGATTTAGATATACGTGTTTGTTCAAAACCGCATTTTCAATATCTGTCGGGTATAAATAATCCACATATTTTCCCGTTGCGGGCGACATAGTTTTCACACTGGGATTGCATTTTCAATATCGAGGTAATCCGGCTCCGAGCTAAAAGCTATGCGCTTCGTAGCGAGGTTGCCTCGTAGCGTTGTAGCCTCGTAGCCCCGTAGCTCAGCGCAGTAATGCAATCGTTTTACTCGGCTTGCCAGTCTTGGGATCGCTTAGCTTAATTAAAGGCTCAATTGAAACGAGCAGTAAATCTTGCGTCTCAACGAAAATATCAAGAAATGGGCAATCAAAACTGCTCGATGGAATGTTTTTGCTTGTTTTACTAGTTGGTGTCTAAATAACAACAGCCGTACGTGTCAATCTTTAGAGTTAAACTACTCTTGCTTGTTTTACCCAGCAACTATGTTGTGAAGGTCAGATAGGAAGAAGCTCCAGTTAAATACTCAGCTGGAGGTCGACCTCCAACATCAATATATACTACGCATTAAGTTTGGCGATCCGAACACCTACTCTCGTCGACAGAACTGTACTGGAATCCGTACATCTTACTTTCAACTATCTTTAACGGAACGCGGAAGCGAGATTATTTTCATGGCGCTGACGACGTTTTGATCGCGAGTAAACTGAACTCTATAAGCGATCTAGCGCTGCAAGTTTTAATAGTTTGATTAGACAACTTTAGTTCTAAATCACTAGCATTTGAACAATTTGTTTTCATGATTGTTCTTGTGTATCGAAAGAATGTATGTCAATGACCTTCATATAGTTGGGAAAAGGCATGGCAGATAAAAAACATAGTTCATCGTAGAACCACCGACATACAAACATGAAACATATGTTGTGTATCCTCGCTTTATGTAAAATTCAATTAATTAACACGAACTAAAAGTAACGCGATCATGGTCAACGTTATTCTTTGTTAGCTTCAGCAAAAATTAAATCAGAATTAATTTTAACGAATTTTTCGACGCAAAGCATTTAGGTCCACTTTACTGGTTCAATTTTGTTAACGTTTTCAGTAAAAATATCTAATTTGGAGAGTAAATTTGATTGCCTCGAGTAACGCGGCTTCGAATAAGGCTGTAATTTGGTTATATCTATCTTGCTTGATGTTTTTTGACTCGTATTAGATAATTATGTGTTAATGTAAGGTCCAGCTGGTTGTTAGATATCTTCAGAAAGAAGAAAGAAAACACATTTATTTTTATTCATTCCATTTTCGAATTTCGGCTGGTCGACGGGGCCGACCAGAAGAGGCAGTGTTGGGAGGCCTCCGTCTAGATGGACAGATGACTTGGTTTAGGCTGCGGAAAACCGCTAGATGCGAGACAGAACCGATCTATGTGGTGAGGCTTGGGGGAGGTCTATATCCAACAGTGGATGTCTTTCGCCTGAAATGATGATGATTCCATGATCACAAAAATCACGATAAAATTATGTAATGCCCAGTTCATGTATTTTGTATATAATATCTCATCTTTTAAGAAACCTACGCCTGTATTAACTTCATTACAGATTTTACGGCTTTCTTTTCTCGTCTGACATAAACTTTTTGTTTGTTCGTCAGAGTCAGCACTTATTCTTGCGAGCAATATCGAAGCACGTGTCGCTCGTAAACGAAACAAGCTTTTGAGATGTTTGTCGCATTTTATGAATATACATAAAGAAAGCGACGCGCTGATATAAGTAGGTACCTTCTGTGGTGGAGTTTTAATGTTTAGGTACCTTCGCTGTTTTCTTTAAAAAAGAGATAAATCTTTACGAGGCAAATTATACCTATTTAATTTCATCTTCTCTTTTTTAAGCAAGTGATGTATCAGGTAGAAGTGATTACAAAAACGACTCGCGTAGGTTTCAAAGTTTCAAAAAGGCTTTTAAGAAAACTATTATAACAAAATTGCCCGTCCGTATTGGTTTAATGCTGCATTCTATATAATAAGGAAAATTGTGCTGTTACCTTGTTTTTTTAAAGCTTTTTCCTAACAAATTTTTGTTGTCACACAAAGAAGTAATATTGTTCATCTTTGTAAATACGGTCTAATTCCGGAATTTATTGATCAAAAGAAGCAACTGTATCCGGAAAAGTGTACGTTTCCTTTGGGATGCACGGGATGGCGATACTGCGGGAACTTAAGCTGTCTTAAATAAATAGAAAAAGAAACATACTATACCTTCGGGAGTAGGGAGCCCAGAAAATATAACAGCATAGAATGAGAATCGCAATAATGAACAAAAAACAACAAAAGAAACACTCCTTGGTAATTCAGCCACCATTTTGCTCCGTATTTTCTCTTAGTGTACCTAAGTAGAAAGACATGTGACATCCACCAAACCGCACTGGGCCCGCGTGATAGATTTAGGCCCCAGAGGAGGCCTGTGTCCCAGCAGTGGGAACATTAATAGGCTGATGACGACGTCGACGACGACGACCTAAGTACGCAATTATATATAAAACGATAAGCTCGTTTTCGTTCGCCGTACCGACTGATAAATAAGATTATACGACCTCATTGCTAATATAATTCGAACCGAGCCTGTTCTCTATCTCCAGTGGCGTGGCTAGTCCCTATGGAGGTCAACCCAACTAGCAAAGACCAAAGTAACCCAAGTAGAAAAGACCAAAGTAAGACAATATTTCTTACAAAATAAATTGAATAGGTGTCTGGATAACGATTCTTGACGCACAACTACAAGTTTAATAATGTGTTTTCATTTGATTTTACTAAAAGGATGTTACCACGGGATAAGAATGTGACCATAGAGATATGGCCATGCTCGAATAAGTTAAGCTTTCATCATAATAAAAAGAGTGTAAGACATGCATCGGGACCCCTGTGGCACGGAGACCCCGTATTAGTAGCTACGCCACTGTCTATCTCATAACCATTTAAAGTACCAATTCCAAATAAAAGAAAAAAATAAAATAATACATGCCAACGTAAAGAACTTCGCGAACTTGATTCAGTTCGCGAAGTGTTTTACGTTGGCATGTGGATGGAAATCATAAAATAATATGAGAACCCGTTTTGTTATTTTATTTGGTTGACTCGAGTGCCTTTTACTGTTCCCGCTAACACGGTTATGTTGGACTGTGTTATGTTTATTTTAACTCTTGTACTTATTAAATATAATACCATTTTCTTGGTGGAAACAAAATAAACCTTGTCGGTTGATAACCTTCCGATGTTTGATTATGATGATGACACCGGAATTTCTTCGTCATCATTCATCCAAAAGACACCCGTTGCTGGTTACAGATGGATAGATCGCCACGCGCCGCATCGAATAGTGTTCAGGGTATGCGTAAATATTATTTTCTTTTAAATAAATAAAACATAGGTAGGTAATCTATTTTCTTCGTAAATAAAACCGTAATGGCGCATGTCCATTTCGTATGTTAAGTGATTCTTTTTATTTATTGTGCAGATAAATAAACATTTATTACTATTTAAAATTCCATTCATATTTTTTTCATATTCTATGTGTACCTATGGATTATAGTATATGGAACAAGGAACGACAAGTTTCAAGGCAAGGTTATACTTTCCCTTGGCAGGGTTCGGATGAAAGGTTCTCGAGAGTTTTCCACCAAAGTAAAAATAATGCTTCTCCGAATCCTGCCAAATATCCTCAGGCGATGAAAATTGTCTTATACAGAGTACCGATCGACCCTTGATCATGTACATACGGGTACAACTTTCTACCTTTTTTCAGAATCCACGAAAAGTTAATAACTCCTTTTGATGTTATGAAAATCTTATTTACAAACTGGCCATAAGTTTGCCATGGTTCACCTGTTAGGTCACATTCTTAGCAACAACGTGATTATGCAAAAAGATAGGTACGACCATTGACCACCTTTCAATAACTCTCTAAAGAAAAATGACTCACTCTAAAAATGGAATATTCCAATCTAAGTTCAAGACTAGACATCAAACTTGTTTACGAATGGCCATGTGTACTTTCTCCGATATCCAGCCACCGTAGACGCGGGCTCCTGGACAGCGAGCCATGGGTAGCTCGCTGTCCGATTGTCCGGTAACTACCCGGACCGAGCCAAGGCGTCGACGGCGCGCACTGTTCCCGCGCGCCTCAAGGAGTTGTCAGCAAAGAGAGGGGCCCAGCTGGGTTGAAGCCTACCGGGGTTCGGGGTTATCCGAAAGGAAGCTAGAGCCCCGGTACGAAGACTAGAAGGAATGGCGCGGGGTTTTTAGTCAGTACAAGTCTGACACTATTTCCCGCTCCACCCAAGAGCGGGATTTGTCATAAGATGATTTTCCCCGTCGACAAAAAAAAAAAAAAAATGTACTTTCTAACGTCCATCTATAAAATCATCGTGTATATGGAAGTATCATTTGAATAAACTGCTAGCCAGTAATTCTGTACTCACTGTTGTTGCTATGCCCGCGGCAAAGCCTGTGGAATCAGGGACCGCTGGATAATAGGGGCTACGCCGTAGCGCTGCGTAGTAATATGCGAGAACGCTTAGCTCAGCGTAGCAACACGGTCGCGGATAAATTTGAAAGAGAGTTACCGCGGCCCTGGCACAAGCAACTGAAGGAACACGGAAGGGTTTTATTCAGTAAAAGTCTGACACGCCCTCCCGCTTCGCTCAGAGCGGAAGAAGTCATTGAATGATTTCACAATACAAAAATAAAAAAAAACCGTAGCAACACGTGATTCCTGGCTTAGCACACATATTTGCTAAGCAAGAATTGTTTTGTTTTTGTTCGCTTTAGAATGTTGAAAACCATTTTGATCTTCTTTCCTATTCTGATATATTTATTGCACACAAAACATAAAATGAAGATACAAATACAATGGACAGCTTATGTACCAAGGTAAGCTTAACCTATATATATTTATATATATTTTTAACCCATTATTATACAAATAGAAGTGGATGGATGTGGATGTAGGTTGAACTTATTTCTGGCCTGGATTTATATGAGACAGTTTGTCCTGCAGTAAGAAAAACTAGGCTACTAATAATAATAACAAAAACATTGGCACGAACAACGTGTCTATATTGTCGTCCTTGCCACACGTTCTACAATATAGTAGATGTGCTAACTGCAATTTAGACCGGTAGTAATAATCCGATACATTATTCTGTACACCATAATTCCTTACCGAAATACCATAGAATAGGAACGTACGACGAACATTAGTTCGAACGAGCTTCCCAAATGCATTCACGGCCCACAAAACTGGAACGGGATATTTACGTAATTGCCTGCGTTACGTTCGCGTTACGGGTTCAAAATAAACGCGGCCTGGCGCTCAATTCAGATTGCGGTAAACCTTTTTTTTGTACATTTTGTATGTTTTAATTATTTCGTGCGTTACTAATTGTGTGCAGTTGTGTGTGACATGGACGAATGATTTGCTCGTGTTCGAAAAAGGAAAACCATTTTAGGAAAATAAAATGGAATTTATCTCTGGTTCTGGGGGCGATGTCCAGGTCGGGCAATATGTTATTGGCTTTTTCCAACTATAATTTCTCCGTAGCAGCCCGTATTCTGGCATTCGGTTAGTTGCAATATGGTACGCTATTATACACGGTACTTCATAACTGGTGAAATGAGGGTATAGGTACTAAGTTACATCTAACCTCTGCCTACAGCTTCGAAAAAGCAGGCGTGATGTTATATTATGTAATTTTCTCAACAGTTTGTCTTATAGATTTACTTCACACTCACAACCTTTTTCTGCAGCACGCATTACATTCCAAATACCTCAGCTCTTTCTGAAGACAATAAGACGCATTTTAATTACGAAGTCCGGCAATTAGGGAGGTATTAAGAGTTTTTATGTCGCACTCTCACCAAATTTATACGAAGCCACGTTCGGGAATAATTAAAAAGAGGATTCAGGGACTTACAATACGACTCTTTCTTGATGTTTAGTGTGTTCAATATGTAATTAAAAAAAACTTTTTTACAAAAAATTATTACCGACTACGAATACTACGAAGTGAAAAATAACTATATTTTTGGAAGTCCGTGTTTTTCGAAGGTGCCATTTCTTTTGCGTTATGGACACCGACTTCCAAAAATAAAGTTATTTTTCACTTTGTAGTTTTCTTGTTTGGAAGTCGGTAGTATTTTTTTGGAAAGAAGTTTTTTATTTTCTCTTTTTAGTTTTACCTGCCTAATAGGCAAGTTGTTTAGTATGGTACCTATAACGCCAGAATAGATTACCCGAATTTCATGAAACATGAACATAACTGGTGAAATGAGAGATCTGCGTACTGTTATGATTTCATAACAGTACGCAGATCTCTCATTTCACCAGTTATGTGAAAACCATTTGGTATAAACAATAAACAGACATGCGATTGCAGCAATCCCGAGATATTTACCGTTATTAATTGAAGAGTTCTGTTGTATATCTTCGAAATTCTTCATCAGACCTTCACCAAATTGAAATGGGACCAATTTCGGAACATACTCTTTCAAACAAAAAAAATATTTTTAAAATCGACGGACAATTGACAGAGATATCGGTGAACATACAAAAATAAACGAACATATTGCCGATGTATGATGTAATGTGGTACTCAGTTTTGAAGGCCAGTGTATATCCTAAGTCTCATACAATTTTATTGCTCAATATTGTTTGCGGAATAAAATATAAGCTTCCTCAATTGTGTGTTCGATCTTTCAGTACTACGCCAAGACGTTCAATTGATTTGTGCAATCGTCATTATTGCCCAATAATATTGTGGGTGTATTGTAGGGACTTCTGAAAATTGTTATCCATGTTGACATTCTATTTGTCTAGGGACCTAGCCTGAAAAATAAAGCATTTGAAAAACGCCACCCAATTTAAGACCACTTACAGAAACTCTCGACTCACTTTCCAAGTCTGAATCCTTTTTGTTTTTTTTCCGAATAATAATTCAAAACAAATCAATTGATAACTAAAAGGCTGTTAAGCGCGCTCTCAGAGGTCTTTCTATTCCGATAAAACTTTCCACAAAAAATGGAAATGGAGTTTACTGAAATTTAATAAAAACCTTCTTGAACACACTTGAGAAAAAATCTACGATATTGTGAGAGAAAACCCACAGAGCACCGAAACGTCTCAGCGGTCACTGCTTGAGAAGGTATGTTCAAAACTTTCCAAACAAACCAAGCGTGTAAGTGAGAGTCACCTTTTAATTAAGTACTTTTATCCCAAAGTCCTATTATGTCTTAAACGTAACAAAGAGAAAGTTATAATTATCACCTAGGTACCCATAGAGTAGATATTTGTCATAAAAGTAATAAAGAGAAAGTTATTTAAATTAAACTGAATTAAATTTAATTAAAATAAATTGAATTCATCATCATCATTTCAGCCGAAAGACGTCCAGTGCTGGACATTGACCGATCCCGTGCGTTTCGCATCCAGCGGATTCTCGCAACCTTAACCAGGTCATTGGCCCACCTAGTGGGAGGCCTTCCAAAACACCGTCTTCCGGTTTGTGTTCGCCATTCCAGAACTTTTCGACCCCATCGGCCATCCGTTCTGCGAGCAATGTGCCCTGCCCACTGCCACCTTAGTTTCGCAATTCTTCGGACTATATCGGTAACTTTGGTTCTTCTGTGGATATAGTCATTTCTGATGCGATCACGCATTGAAACTCCGAGCATAGCCCTCTCAATTGCCCTTTGGGTGACTTTAAACTTTCTGATGAGGCCCATTGTGAGCGACCACGTCTCGTTCCCATAGGTATTTACTGGCAACACACACTGGTCATAGACTTTTGGCTTGAGACACTGCGGTAAATCCGCTAAAATCTGTAATCTCTAACCAAATTTCTGTAATTATCGTGAGCAAGCATGTTCATTAACGTTCGTGATAATTGAGAAGAGGCCTGTGCCCTAAAGTGGGACAGTAGAAGTGGAGTAGTACTATATAACAGAATGAAGTTGACGGCCCGTGACAATGCTAGCTATGGTTATGACAACCAAGAGTTGTGCTCAGCGCACATTGCAAGAGCTCGAATACCTATATTAGTTATGCCGTGTCTAGTCGCTGCCTGAGCGGCGGTTCTGCGCTCTGTGGTTAAAACCACTAGTTTTCGATTAACTCTATATTGGCTGGCGTTTGAACACTTTCGTGTTTTTCGTTAGTCCATTGTGTTACTAATAAAAACAAATACAATATCATTGTTTTTATACTTGTATCTTTTAACGAGCTTTGGAGGGAACTAGCAGGTCCTAGAGGCATACTATACATAGGTATTGTATACTAGGTGACCTTAATTTCATTGCTTAATTATTTGCTTAATTAAATCACACACAAATCTACTTTTACAAATTTACTTGTAATAATTTCTATTTTCTTTTTCCTTTTATAAATTTAAGAATCCAGTTAGAGTTCTGGGACAATGACTGTTGTATTATATAGGTATTGTGTCTGTGTTACTAGCTAGTTTTAAATACTTATAATTGTAATCTGTGGAGAACGTAGTGGGTAGCATAATTGTTTAAATGTTATATTTAAGATATTATGACCTATGTTTTATTGTGGTACTGTTTGTTTTTCCTTAAATAAATAAGTAAATAAAATCGTAGTCATAGCGAATAATTTGTCTATAGACCAACATTGAAATCGTGAAAAACAAATCTATTCCCTACATTTTGTCATGTTATGCGAACATAAATGTATTAGAAAGTAGTCGTCGTATTTTATTTTCAATTTCAAAATTGTCCTAATAGTCAAAGATTTTTGTATTTGTCGGGTTTAGTCAATAGTACGGACGTCAAAACAAATCACGAGCACGCCACCTGTCGGCAAATCAAGAACAACTACGCTGTGGCGCGCTTCCTCTAACGACCTGTGTGGTGGGCACACAGAATATAAGAGTTGAGTACTGACCGCCCTAGAGCTAAGACGTTGTAGAATCAGTATCGATCAGTAATATTAGTGAGCAAGATTGTAACTGTGAACTATTTAAATAAACCCAGTGTATCGAATAATTTATGTTATTTCATTTGCACGACTGTACCCACCGACCTGCCCATACACGATGTCTTAACCTAAGGGAATACATCCTGACTTCCCGATGGTTTGCATATATCGGCCAGCCATGATGCGACATCAGAATTGGGATTCGGTCGTGCTAATGAGATCACACGTAAAAACAATGCTAGTGAAAATGGCGGTTACATTCTTGCAAAAAAATGCGGTGTCAGTTGAGAAAAAAAAAAACAGTAGTGGTTCGTTTCTGCGACTACCCTCAGTCTAGAATAAAAAAAAAAAACAGTCTAGAGCGGAGCAGCAAGGAAGCTAGCAACAACCAAGGAGCTGGACAGGTCAAGGAGGAGCGTGTGGACGTGTGGAAAGATCCATACACATGGATCTTTAAGCCAATCTGGTGAGTCGTTTTCATTTTGTTATTGACTATGGCCAAGAGTGTTCATTATTCAAAATTCTGGTTTTGTGGCGGTCAATGGATCGTCGGGGTGGCCCGTGTTAGGTTATAATTTCATGTTAGTTATCGATTGTCAAGTTGGGTGTTGTTGAAGGGTTATTATTCTACTATCACTGGCGGTAGCCCTTGACTGGCCTTGGCTGACTATCATTGTTTGGAAGTTAGAATACCTACCTGGGCACTTGGGACATTGTAATGTGTGGTTCATGTTTTGGACAGGGTCTCTGCATTCACATTCAGTGTTCATAATAACCCATTTTGCCGTGCCGGTTTAGGTTACTACACCGGTTAATTTCCATCAAAGCTGTGTATGGTTAAGATAACCGTGTAAACAAGTACTCTCGTAGTGTTTTTCATGTTTCAGATACCATATTGTGTCGCAGTGAAGCCTCTGCTGCTGCTAGCAGTTCAGATGCTGTATGCGAAGGCTGACCTGTCAACATCTGAGAGGTTAGGAGGAACGGCAGACTAGCAGTTTGAGGTTGGGAGCGCGCAAGTTTGAAATGGAATACTCGGTGAGTCGCTTCCATGTTATTTCGATAGTGAGGTGGAAGGTTCTCTACTGAAGAGATGCTATTTCGAGTTTTAAGTGTTCATGTTTGATCACTGAATTGGTAGTGGTTATATCTAGCACTATCACTAGGTAATTGAGACACACTTGTAAAAAGCAAGTAGTTAGGTAGTGAGTTTCCTATTGGCAGTATTGTTTCAAGATTTGGTTCAATACGAACTTTAGGATGAGATATCCCATAAGAAGGAGATTTTCAGTAACAAAGCCAGTTAGTAATGACGTAGGGCCATCGCAATTGTATCGAGTTAGTAACGGTACTGGTCATTTACGTGTATTCAGAACAAATCTTATGTTGCGTCACGATTTACGACCACCGTATTCAGATCTGAATTCACTTGCTTACTTTCAAAGTAACATTAGGATAGCAGTAGATCTCGCGATCGTTTGCCTTACATAAAAACTGAGGTAGTGAGCGATAGTAAATGGTTACTGTTGATATTTAATTTTAAAGATTTTGATCCGAATTAATTCGTGAAGCTCCTTAATATTATCAGGGTTAGTTGTTTCCCTTTTGTTAGCAGTCGGTATGTAAATCTTTGAGTAAAAAGTGCGAATCTTTCGGGAAGGATCCTCGATCACCAAGTTCCTTGAGAATTAGACATCATAGTTGATGACAGTGGTAGTGAAACCAAATCTGATTAACATGTCTACTCATGCGACAAATTCTGGACCGCCCCTCATGAGTAACATGTGGCGATGGGTCTACGAAGAGGTGTCGTTGAGTTTGCATTGCCTTTGAATTATGGTAAAGATTAACGGAAATGTTACAATTACTTTATTTACTTGTTGATCGTCGGATCTTTTTCTAATCAATAGTGTTGTGTGGGAAACTCTAGTGTGAAAACTAAATGGGACCTTTATTAAGACCGCGATAGGTTATTATGACAGGACAGTGATAGTTATACAATGAAAGCTTTAAATAGGAACGCTTAGGACCTACAAGTATGCACGCGGTAGGTTAGGGAAGATGCCAACGGGTCATGTACCAGTCGATGTTGATGTTAAAGGAATTTTGATGATGATGAGCAAGCTTAAAGTGTATAGTAGTTCAGTCTATCGAATGTATTATGATTGACCGTACCAGTGGATTCTGGTGGAGGTCGGGGTCTAGAGACCGTTGTGAGAGCAATACAATTGCTGGTCGGCTAGAGGGCCCTGGCGTTGAAGATTTTACTCGAGGGTTTCTTTAAGCTTGACAGTTTTTGCAGCAGCAGAATTTTTAAAGTTTTTTTGGATCGATTTGTGGTACATGGCCCAAGGTGATGATTGAATGATGAATGATTCAGTTAAAGAGTAGAGTTCTAAAATTTCCCTATTTTCACGAACCCAATGATCTATTTAGGTCAGGAGTAGCCGAGCGTTGTGTGGCAGCTGTTGACCTGTGTGGCAACTGTGAGCCTGTGTGTCAACTGAAGGCCTGTATGGCACCTGTAAGTCTGTGTGACACTATGTCTGGTGTGAATGTTCATGTTTATGTTAGAGACCTTGCAGAAGGTTCATTTTGAGTTATGACGTTGAATGAAGGTAAACTCACATGGTCACGCCAGAGGTGAGGTCACCATGTTAATGTTGATGACGTTCGAATCGTCAAGCCCTCATTACGAAAATTTAAATAATTTTGGTATTCTAATTTTGATTAACAGAATTTATAAAATTGCTAATAAAAATTTAAGGGTAGTAAAAATTAAGTAAGTACCTAAAGGGCAAGAAGGTTATTTGGAAATTTGCGAAAATGATGGTGATGATGAATGGACCGTGACGACAGATGATGAGTTCGGTATGTCTTTTGTACCTGTAATTAATAATACGCCCTCGGAGTCAGAGGAAACATTTTCCATATGCTCTCGCACCTTAAGTGTAGATAATTCCGAAGCTATAATAGAATCTTTGGAATGATCAATTAGTATGTGGTCTTTTCTACTTTTGTGGAAGATGATCATTTTTGTAAATGGGATGTCAAGATCACTCCTGCTGTTGTGGGTGTTGATCTGTGATGCGCTGTAGGAGTCTCACTTGCTTTAGTGGGTGACGATTCAGACCAGCTTGATTGTAACTGCGCTGTAGGAGTCTCACCTGCTTTAGTGGGTGACGATTCAGACCAGCTTGACTGTAACTGCGCTGTAGGAGTCTCACCTGCTTTAGTGGGTGACGATTCAGACCAGCTTGACTGTAACTGCGCTGTAGGAGTCTCACCTGCTTTAGTGGGTGACGATTCAGACCAGCTTGACTGTAACTGTGCTGTAGGAGTCTCACCTGCTTTAGTGGGTGACGATTCAGACCAGCTTGACTGTAACTGTGCTGTAGGAGTCTCACCTGCTTTAGTGGGTGACGATTCAGACCAGCTTGACTGTAACTGCGCTGTAGGAGTCTCACCTGCTTTAGTGGGTGACGATTCAGACCAGCTTGACTGTAACTGCGCTGTAGGAGTCTCACCTGCTTTAGTGGGTGACGATTCAGACCAGCTTGACTGTAACTGCGCTGTAGGAGTCTCACCTGCTTTAGTGGGTGACGATTCAGACCAGCTTGATTGTAACTGTAGGGGTTTTCTGTTGTAAAGAAATACCAGTGATCCTTTCGATATGTAACTATGCAAAATGTTTCCTCACTCACCTAGAGTATGAGTCAGGATTGGACGAGCGAATACTGTGTGGAGATTTTGTGTGTTTCAGAAAACTTCCCTTGTATGATGGGAGACTGGTAGAACGGAGTGGACTAAGAACGTGTAGCGCAACACGACATGAGATGGCATGGAGCAAGGACAAGAAGATAATGCCTGTGGGTGATAGATTTGGGGAGTCTGTCACCTGAGAGAGGCCCGAGAAGGCGACGTGCTGTGTTCCACGCTCGCCTCTCAATAGGAATTACGGCCTAGAGAACACCATGTGGTTTTAGTCAGTAAGAGTCTGACAGACCCCTCAGCTTTCCCCAAGGGCTGAGGACATCCATTGAGGATTTCCACATGATTCGATACACTGTTAAAACCTGACAATGAGGAACAGACGAGGACGCCTGTATCGCAGGATGGCCGTGTCGGGTTTAGTCAATAGTACGGACGTCAAAACAAATCACGAGCACGCCACCTGTCGGCAAATCAAGAACAACTACGCTGTGGCGCGCTTCCTCTAACGACCTGTGTGGTGGGCACACAGAATATAAGAGTTGAGTACTGACCGCCCTAGAGCTCAGACGTTGTAGAATCAGTATCGATCAGTAATATTAGTGAGCAAGATTGTAACTGTGAACTATTTAAATAAACCCAGTGTATCGAATAATTTATGTTATTTCATTTGCACGACTGTACCCACCGAACTGCCCATACACGATGTCTTAACCTAAGGGAATACATCCTGACTTCCCGATGGTTTGCATATATCGGCCAGCCATGATGCGACATATTCATCAGTACCTGTTTTCACCTCTGCAAATATTGCCAATGGATTAAAAGTCACTCTGTATAAAAACAATATGGATGTACCACTAAAGGTACATATTTGCCTAACCGACTTTGCCTAACTGAAAAAAATATTTTTTTATTTAACCATTAATGTTGTGGTGTTCTGCTTTGCAGCCCCACGTTGGGCGCAACTCTTCAAAAATAAGCCAAATGCGTGGGCTCTTATAATTATTTTAATATTCTTCGGGTTTTCAAACAGGTGCGGGTTACGACACCTAATTAAAAAAAATAAGCCTAAGTAATTTTAAATAAATATTTCCTTGTGGAGTATGCGTCATTGAATGTGAACCATATCCCCTACGTGTGTCCCCTATGTTTAAACCTTCAAAATTTTCATCGAGTTGAAAAAATTTCTGGGGTCATCGGGGAAATGTGGTGTTCTGCTTTGCAGACCCACGTCATCAATCTATTTACCTGGTAATCCGTCTGTGGCAAAACAGACTCACCTGCATTCCTCAAGCATTCCATCACTTAGAAGAGTTCCTGTCCGACCTACTATCTGCCTAGCTGACGACCACCATCTACGAAGTGCGAAGCTGGCCCCTTTTTCTACCTGCTGCATGCCTAGCTGGCGACCATCATCTACGACGTGCGAAGCCGGCCCCTTTTTCTTAGATTAATTTATATTCACTCTTATTTTTAACTTTTCTATTAACGTGACTTACGTTTAAGCTCTTCGGAGCCAAACGTAACGTTACAATGTACACACACATAATAATGAGACAGGCAGAAGAAGGAACAGAAAACAGATATAAAGTTACGCTTATTTCAAAGAAATCTCATCCAGCCTGCAGTTGAAAAAAAAGATTTGTAGACACCGTGTGTAGAGGAGAAATAAAAAGAAAAATATGTCAAACTATTCACTATAAAATAGAATAAAATATAACTAATTAATATATACTCTCATATAACTACATGTGTTAGAATTTGAAGTATGTGTGACGTCATTAAATCGTGAATTTTCATTTTTAAAATCACAATGGTTTGCTACATAATACATACCTGTCATATTTGTTGAGCACTTACCGACAAATTTCGAAGTCCCTATTTAAGTTATTATTGTGTTGTCAACTACCTACAAATATAAAAGAGTACCCATCTAAGCAAATATTGTTGTGCGTACAGGAAATAGCTCTAAACTAATATTTAAGCCGCATTGATGATATTCCTATAAATTATTACGTAATTTGTAATGATCATTGTGGTGTATCTTGGATTTTATATTGCTATATTAGTATTATAAGTCCTTTGAAACAATTTAAAATACTTTGTTAGTATCAATATTCTTTCGAATATTGATTAAGCATGACTAAATAGGCGATATTAAATTCCTTAATTGTGTCGGTACGTATTAAAATGGTTTCATTACTATTGATAATGGATTATTGACCTAATTATGAGATTATTTTAAGCAGTATAGAAAATGGCGGGATACCATGCCATTTTCTCATATTGTACGTATTGAGACACAGACCCGAGATTATAAAATATTGTGTAATGGATAAGCCGACTTACTTTTTTGTGAATTACAAGCCAGTACAGGCCAGATATATTATTATCAATACACGTGGAGTTAAAATAATTCCTGTAAAATACTATAATCAAGCCTAACCCCCTATATTGTAAGATATTTCCTTAACTCATCTTCATCTTAATTTCAGTCGAAAAACGTCCACTGCTGGACATAGGCCTCATCCCAGTTACGCCACAACGACCGGTCCCGCAGCCTTAACCAAGTCAGGGCCGCAGACTTGGTTAACGTCGTGTATTATGGTCACCTAGTGGGAGGCCTTCCAACGCTGCGTCTTCCTCCACTCGATTCAATCAAATTGACGGTTATAGATATCTTCTTATTTATTCACATTAGCCGGTTTTTTTGGCGCTTTACTTTGTTTACATTATTTCATCACCACTTTTCTAAAAACGGTACAGGAAAACATCTTGTGGAAACCGGCATGTCCTAGAAGTAAAAATGCGAAGACATGCGACATCCACTAACCCGCGCTGGGCCCGCGTGTTGTATTAAGGCCCACTCCCTCTCTCTCAGAGACGAGAGCTGTGTCCCAGCAGTGGAAACATTAAAAGGCTGATGACGATGATGAATCGGTTTTTTACCGGTATCATGGGGACTGAATCGATTAAAGTGTCCTGAAAGGACTAGATTTAGAATAAAGACTTATCTCTATTTACCAATAAAGCCTATTGTACCAAATAAGTTATTTGGTATAGAATAACAAACAACCCAAACTTATATTGGAATAGATAACGACCTCAGGCCTATTGAGATTACCAAATCAATACTTAAGGGTATAAATATTCATGTTTATTAGGTAAATGCAAAGTAGAGTGAAACATCTGAAGGGTCTTAAGACAAAAGTCTTCTAACGGCCACTTGATGAAAATGGGTTCCGAGTCGGACCCGCCATTTTTTTATTTAGGTCATTTGTTAAAACCGTGTTTCGCATATCTAGAGGAGCCTTTGCATGTACCTCGATTTTTTATCTATATTATCTCAGAGCTCTTTTGAATATTTAGATTATTATTTTACGCTCGATTTGCTTTTAGTAACCGTAAGTAGGTATCTACTTTTAATTTGTGATAATCCACAATACTGTATATGGTCTGGCTTTCATCATCTGCTTTTCTTTTTCATTATTGTTGTAGGATCTGCTTCCATTCTAACCTGATGATACGATATATGAATACCTCTCGGTGTCCGGAACTCTATGTAAAATATCTAGTGATAAACTATAGTTATGTCTAGGAAATTACCTAAATGTAATTATTGTTGGGTTACACAAACATAGTGAGAAGTCGTTTATGTCGTAATTGATCCGGCCTCTGATTCAGGGCTATTTGATACGGCCTGAAATCGGAGGATGGCTTCGCTCGGCAGTATTGGATCCCTCAGTCGTAATATAAATAGTTTGGGGACTATTACCCTCTTTTGATGGCCTTTGTTGTAAACCTGATGTCCCAAATTTATGGTAAACAGACACCTAAACCAATTTTATTAGTGCGGGATAGATTCTCTGCCCGTTTAAACTAATAAAATTTGGGTACCTAAAACAATTTAATAGCGTACTTTCCCAGCCCAGCTGATGGTTTTTTCCACGAAGAGAAACTCGTGCAATTTGCAAGAAAAAATACCTACTTTCGAATACCATCAATAACTTATTTAAGTTAAATCTCGAAATCTTTAATGTTACCTTCAAAATTACTTTTGATTTCAGAATTGACTTCTAAATATGGCATACGATATTTGCTTCTGGTGATGTTGAGAGTAACTTCTTTTCAACTAAACTAATAAAAGAACATTTCTATACAGATTATATGTAATATATGTAATTTCTTTGCGGCCTTCGTCGTACTAATTAACGCAAGAATCTTTTTGGCTCTGTGAAAGGTCTCGCGAAAGAACCTTTTTATACTTTGGTATGTATATTTCTAGGGTTAAGATTTTAATTAAACGCGTTGATGCGAATCGGAGGGGACACAAAATAACACAATCACAAGGTACCTACATAATTATAAATTCGAAAGTTTCCTTCCTCGCTATTCATAAAACATGCCTGTATTTTATAAACTTAGTTTTTTTTTTTGACATTCTGTCATGTTGCACCTTCTATATTTTTATCACTGCGTCAGCCAACGATCGACTGGTAGAAAATGACAAAGGCATGAATGTAGTAGTAAATATTATAGTAAATAAAATATAATATATAATTATATATATTTATAATACATAATTATATATATATATAATTATGTGTGTGTGATATATATACATATATATATATATATATAAACGCATACATAGTCCGCCTTTGTGAAGTGGTTTTTGCCGTGTATAAAATTTTAATGAATAAATAAATATGTGCCCAATCTAGCTATTTTAATTACACTTTTTAATTTAATCAGACAGCCTAGTTCATCAGCATTTGTTTGTTTTGTCTTAATGACTTCACCCTATGTTTATAATTAAATAATGGAAGTCTGCTGAATTCTCAAGAAATTAAATACGAAAGATATCATTTACCCGGAGACGCGTGGAATGTTCAATTAGTTTAAATAATGAGTGAAGTTAATTTGGTTATCTTTGAGGGTGTAAAAAAACTGATCAAGTCCTAAAAAAATGTGCTCTATACTTACAGGTCGTCTAATTATGTGAACACTAGCTTCTGCCAGCAGCTTCGCCCGCATGAAAGTCGAAAATTATCCAGAGGCAACATATTCCCGGCAGAAAAGTATTCTATTATATGTGCTATTCCAGACTTTAATCTATCTCTGTGCCAATGTCATCCAGATCCGTCGAGCTGTTTGAGGGTGATGAAGTAACAAACACACACACACACACACACAAACTTTCGCCTTTATAGTATTAATTAATGTGACAAGGAAGTAAAACTTATAACATGGCAATATTTATTTCGCGATTTTTTTGTGAAAGGTTTAAGTAACTAGCGACCCGCCCCGGCTTCGTACAGATAAAAGCCAATAAAAATCTTTTGATTCGATCACTACCAATCTTCACAGGATGACCTGATGGGCTAATCTGAAGATTACCTGAAAATTTAATCAAAATAGCTGCAGCCGTTTTGGATCTATAAGAACATACATACACAGATAGATATTTATAGACATAAAAAATTTAACGATCTGAACGATGGCTAATAGTGAGCCATGCTATAAGGTCATGCAGCAATTACTTCACTACACGTGTTTCAATGAATCAATAATGATGATCTAAATATAGCTGGAACGTTACACTGAACCGATGCGGTTTTCGGAATTTGGGCAGAATGATTGAGTCACGATTATGCAACGTTATCCTTCCATTAAATCACCCAACTATCTCCACAGAATATGTAGATATGCATGGTCGTTGTTTTATCCAGCTTAAAAATATTACTAACAACAATAGTACCTATTTATATAACGGTGAGTAAAGGAAATCAGTGATAGCGTGACACTAATGAACACTAAGAAAGAAGAAAACTCCGACCCCGAATAACAAGGGCAGGAAGATGATGATGAATAGTAACGATTTAAGTTTTGATATCTTGAGTGCCCATTGACACAGATGTGTAAAAGCTCATTTCTCATACTAACTTCTACCATCAGCTTCACCCGCGTGAAATTAAACTTTCATCGTACTGATACGTACGTACCACCGGGATAAAATGCACCGACCGATGTAGTGATATTCGGGGAAGGTTTATGTCCAGCAGAGAACGTCTTTCGCCAGAAAAGATGATGGTGAGAAAGTAGGATAGGATTAAAGGACGGTTTATGATAAGGCATCGACACAAAACAATATAAAAAATTTGCTCTCCATTACGTCATTTACTCAGTATTAAGTTTAATTATAACCGTGTTAGGTTCCCTTTGAGCCGTTTACAAGTTGTCATGGCAACTAGTTCAATTACTTGCACAAGAGCCCAGAGAGGGAATTTATTTAATCTTTTAGAGAGATTAAGAAAATAGCTGGCAGCTTCTCATTAAGGCTTCGAAAATAGTTTAAACAAACAAAATAATACTATGTTAAGGGAGTTAAGTAGAAGGGGGACATCGACTTATTCACTCTTCGTGCAACAGATTTTAGTAGTGAAGATATGGCCGTCCGAACGTTTGCTATTACGCGTTGACCATACAAGAATACTGATGTCCAACACTACTTTAGTGTGTGCTCACTCTCTATCACAGACCCTCATCAACATCATCATCATTTCATCCGAAAAACGTCCACTGCTGGACATAGGTCTCCCCCAAGTATCACCACCGCGATCGGTCCTGTGCGTTTCATATCCAGCAGATTCCTGCAGCCTTTACCAGGTCATCAGTCCACCTAGCTAGAGGGAGGCCTCCCAACGGTGCATCTTCCTGTACGCGGTCACCGCTCCAGAATTTTTCAGCCCCATCGACCATCCGTTCTACGAGCTATGGGCATTGCCCACTGCCACTTAATTTGTCAATTCTTGGCATGGTGGCGTTTTCGTACAAATACTTCAACACTTCGATGTTGTGTGTAGTCGATTTGGCACCGTTGGAGAGACTGCAGCACAGCCCAAGTCTCGATCGAATCGAAAGCTTTCTTGTAGTTCACAAACGCTAAGCAGAGAGGCAGGTTGTACTCTTCGGTCTTCTGTATAACCTGCCGCAGCGTATGTATGTGGTCTACGGTGTTAAAGCCTTTACGGAATCCGGCTTGTTCGGGAGGCTGGAAATCGTCAAAACTGCGCGCGAGACGATTCGTGATGACTCTTGAAAACAGCTTGTAGACATGGATAAGAAGTAAGATGGGCCTATAGTTCTTCAGTAGCGCATTGTCACCCTTCTTGAAGTGATTCGTCAGGTTTTGTATAGAAAGTATACAAACTGCCATCTTACTTATTCTTCAAGTAAAAGTTATACTTATGTTGAAAAATCATCAAAGCCATTTATTCCAAACTTTGGGGTTTCATAATTATTGTACTGCGTGAGCCTTTTGGCATAGACATTTCCAACTGCTTCCATACGTCTCTGTCCCTTGCAAGTCATGTTTAATGTAGTCGCAAGGTCATGTGGAAATATTCTTCCCATTTGCGCAATGGGCGACACGAAAATAAGATCTTTTGAGTAAAAAAAACTTTTAATTTCATTTAACCTGCTGCCTCGGATCTGGATCTAAAATCTATTTCATGCACTTAATTTTTTTTGGATCAAAGCTCTACTGTAATAGTTCTCGCACGGAAAACGGATGTTACTATTGAAACTGTTATTATTATTCTCAAACTGAAGCTCAATACCGATGCTCATAAAAGATTGTAAAATGAATTCAGAATACGTTTCCATAAACAATCATATTTGTAGTCGAAAGCCATTCCTTTACATTATGCGTATTCTCTTCCACAACACTTTCACTGATTACCGTGTGGAGGGTAACCGGTTGCGAGTAGATAGAGCTAGGCACTTCCCATGGGGGATGTGAGACGATAGCGGATACTACAGGATAATGGCAAGAAGTTTGATAACAGTATTCACTTATGAAATGATTATGGCTACGATAATAATGATGAATGTGGAGTGGGTATATTTATTTAAATTGTAGTTTGTGTAGGTAGGTACCGTGGCTTTATAGGTAACGTATTTTTGCCTGATTTGGCATTTTGTTACAAAAAAGGAACTGAACAGTGAACAATTTCAAATCTGCCGATAAAATCGGTCATCGATTTTCTTCTCGTTTACGTCTTTTTAGTTCGCTTCATAAGCAGTTTTTTGATTGTTTGAATTATATTTTTTATTTATAACTTTTTAGTTAACATTTTTTTCGAAATAGGTTCATTTAAATATCTTATATATTTAAATGAACCTATTTCGAAAAAAATGTTGTGTTATATATTTTTGGAATCACCTCATAAAACCCTTTATTTTGCTACCCCAAACAATGGGTTTGAAAAAAAAATTGGGGCACCACAATATGGCGCCAAAAATTCGCCATTATTCTATTTTCCAATTTTAATGCAGCCAGTAACACTCGCAAAGTTAAGGCAAATCGATTGACGTAAAAATCATCAAAATCGGTCTCTAGAACGCCACATAGGAACAAACATAAATGGACTGATAAACACATTACTCTCCTTCGGCATTCGGGTAGAAAACCAATAATTTAAGGGTAATATGTCTTTATTCTTCTTTCGGTTAAAGTTGAAATTAAACAAGTAATATTTATCAGTGCAGTACATAACTATACCTATGAGTATAATGCTTACAGCGTGGCCTGGATAAAATGGATAGTGATAAAAAACAGGTTGTAGGTATTGGAAGCGATTATCTGATTAAAAGCTGGATGCCTTTCATAATGCAGTTAACAGGAATACTGATGCCTAGTCTGTAATATCATAAAACAATTACCACGCGAGTTACGCCGCGGATAGATTCTGTATATTTATTTTTTATTTTATTTGGTTATAAAACTCTGTCAAATAGAACCCCGCTTCGAAGGACCGGGTATAAGTCCCGGTGTGTGCTCTGGCTGAAGAACTTTTTGATTCTCTGCTATAACATTTATGGTGTGATTCTAGAGTTCGAACATCGTGGATTAATTATGGTAAAAATTTAAGTTTAGTTAAATCCGGTATTAATGAGAATAGTTCACAGAGATATTTAGTTTGTTTGTTAATCATGCTTCAACGGTTGAAAGAATTTAGCTGAAATTTGGCACGTATGCCTTAAATTCTTCCAAGGCCATGGTCTACCCGTGAGTTTAGATTAAAACATGAGATAATTATTACCCTGGTAGTATGTTTCAACGTAACGATTACCGAGCGGGCGAAGCCGTTACTAAGAGCCAGTATTTGTGGTAAATTTAACCAACCAAAGCCGAAATATAGTTAAGCTTCTACCAGTCTGTGTTTTCAAATTAAATTGCAAATTGTATGTTCAAATTCTACCCTGGTATATTTAGATAACATGTTTACATTAATAGATTATTCAATTAATTCCACATTCGTTTGTAATTCAATCATTGATCCCGAATGGGAGACAAACGGGATCTATAATTTCCAACTCTATTGATGAATACCGGAGTGTTTTCCCGAGTATCTAAACGAAGTACCTCAATATTTACTTGTATCTTTATGTAACACAGATGTAGATTAGAGAATTGGGCATTTTTTCGGGGCATTTTTGTCTATTATGAAAAAATGTAATAGTCCTTTTTTCAGAGATTAGCTTTACCAGTGAATGAGTAAACGCTATGATAAAAAGGAAACGAGAAAATAAGAAAATGTTAAGCTTTTCCGCAATACTTAAAATATTTACTTCACAAAACAAAACAAAACAAAACAATTCTTTCTTAAATTCCTAAGCCCCATTTATCAGCGGATTGTCTAAAGATCCATTCATCTATAAACTGTCTAATCGAAAGCGGCCTTGAAAATGATACCCAATACTTTCTTGGCATTTATCTGCGAGATAGATTTATCTCCGCCCGGCGACGGCTCCACTTGAAACTTTCTAAGATTAGCCTCCGGCTGATAGCGGATTACACGTATCGTCCATTATTGTGCGAAATTCTACTATTTTTTTACGTCATACCTAGTTACAATCCTATTATGTTATTTTATTTATTTAGGAAAACACACGGTTACAAATTATAGTAATACCTACAGAGCAACAAATTAAACATACAATTTCAGGAAAACTTAGGTAAGAGATTATTGCTAGTCTTTAGAGCGAAACAAATTTACAACCTACGTCATTTTCTGCTGAATGTAAAAAACATTACACAAACTTTTGCGACGTGCGCTTACAATCAATACATAATAATAAAAAACACATTCAGTTTTGTAGGTGAAAACAAACAGGATGCACAGAAAAAAATAAAAGCATGAAGAGAGGTGAATCATAACTTCGTTTTAGCGGTCGACGGTTAAAATTAAGACTTAATTTTTTAGAGGCACTTAAGTTAATTCGCCAAGATAAATATTTATACGTTGCCATGGTAAACTATTCTTCATGAAAATCAATTTGGTCTATTTTATTTATTATTTATTTAAACTTCATGTACAATAGTGGTACATAGGCGGACTTAATGCCACAAGGCATTCTCTACCAGTCAACCTTTGGGTTAAAAAGGACAACTTTGTGAAATGGGTACAAAAAATATTTAAAAATTACAATTTGTATACGAAAATGTATATACTTACATAAATATTAAAAATACACATAAACAAATAACTTAATACATAAATATTAATAATACACATATACAAATAAAATAAACTAATAAATACCAATAAAAAAAAACGAGAAACTTGTTAATAATTATTATGACTAAACTTCTTACTCTAGATGAGAGCTATTTAGTCTGACTCAAATAGAAGTCACGAACTTTTCTTTTAAAAGAGACTTTGCTTTGATTTTCAATGACATAATGAGAAGTTCTAGATGCGGCATAATTCCAACAAATTCACTATTGTTCCACAGCAAAGTTTAATTAGAATTGACCTAATTTTGGATAGCTCATTGTCTACCGGCCGTTCCAATGACCGGTATAATGGACAGACAAAGTGAAAATTGTCCACAATAACCGCGATGGGCAAAAACGGGCACAGGCATATTGTTGTCAGTTCACAAGAGCTGCCCGTCGCTTCCTCCGTACGCTGGTAATCCTTTAATCGCCTTTTACGCAACCCACAGAGGGCTGGTTGTTAGGTATCTGTAGACTGTATCTTCTTTGATGCGAATGATTCATGTTAGTAGGTAGGTATTGTGAGGACTCGACCTCACCTATTTAGAGGCAACCTATTATAAGACTAGGAACAGATAACTATTTAGTTTTGGAAGATGATTGAAATCTGAACGCTTGTAAAATAATTGAAGATATTTCTGTTTAGCTTCGCTTGTCACTTCGGTATACGCCGCCTTAGGGCAGGCATGTTGTTGATACAATATGACATTTCAAAGTAATTTCTGCATATTATTTAAAGCTCTCTGAGCTAATATTGGCTGAGCTGCATATTATTTAAAGCTGACAGTTTTTAAGATTCATGGTGATAAATGCAAATAAAGCAGTATGATAAGATAGGTAGGTAGATACTGAGAGACAGGTGTGGCTCCCCGGTATCCGACTCTTTAAATAATGAGATTAATACACTTGCTAGGACAAGAATTTATGCCTGTGAATTATAACTTTTTCTTTGAAAAAAACACATTTCAACCAAGGGGTTCGTTTATACTATACTTTTTCTTCTTAATACGAATAAGACCATATAAGACTAATCTTCATGATTATGCAATTAAATTTTTACCTATGGGGACGTTGGCTAAGCTCTAAAGTACCGTCTGTAAACAATCAAACAATAATTGCAGGAAAACATACTTAAGTGAATATATGTTATTTACTGCTTTTGGAGTTATTTTCATCTGCATTTTGATTAGAAAAAATATCTAATCAACTAGTTAAAGCCACAATGAGATGCATACCTGTAGTGCTATAAATATCTCTGTTTGCTTTGATCTAGTTACCTGGGTCATTTATTTCCGTGTTATAGTAAGAACTTAGTATATTTCTGCTCTATGCATCACGTAACACATAACCAAAACATATTGGCAGTACGAGTATTACCGAAAGGTTTAGCATAGGTGATACTTGTAATTAGATAATATTGCACTTTTAATTGTATTGGATATAAATGTTTATGTTTTAATAATAATTTAACTTGAATTTTACTTATTTCTTTATAATAGTCTTACTAATATCATAAATGCGAAAGTTTGGATGGATGGATGCATGTTTGTTACTCAATCACGCAAGAACGGCTGAACGGATCTGGATGAAATTTGGCACAGAGATAGATTACCGTCTAGAATAGCACATGGATTCACTTTTCATCCCGGGAATATGTTACATTCTCGCGGGCGAAGCCGCTGGCAGAAGCTAGTTGCAGATTAAAAGGATATCATGCTCAGTCCTAGCGCTTCCACTAGACTACATCAATGTGCCATTCATAACAAATAAATATTAAATTGGTGGACATAGTTACACGTCAAGTTAATTAAAGTTTCTTCAACTTTACAACGTTGCTTATAGCGTACATGACACGCGAAATACTCTGTATATTCGTATAACATACAATATGCCGTTGAACACCAAACACGTTACGGAATGAGTAAACACTGGAACAAAGCCGCCTCATTATGAAAATGAACGAGCGACCAAAACTCATCATAGTGTTTTTAAAAACTCAAATTTAATTACTACCACAAAACGTTTAGAAAGGGTGTTTATCAATTGGAGATGTGTGAGGTAGCCGGGATGTGCGAGGATGTGTAGTAGCGCTGGGTTGATGTGCAATTATTTCCATAAAAGTTGTGGGAGGAGCTTCTTCGGTGCTTAGTAAATCTGTGAAACGGTGTGTAACTGAGCGGTACGAGTATGCTTAGCGGACTCAGGTAAGATATATACGCACATACTTCGTCCTCGCATCCGTCACAAACGGCTCTTGCTTTTTTGTATGTTCAAATACCTTTAGCCCTTTTCAACCAAAGCTGCGCGAAGCTAGGCTAGGAGAACGAGGCGATCCCATTGGTAGAATTTGCCTCGCACACCGCCTAGCAACTCGCAAATCTCTATTAGAAAATCACCCTGAGGGTCCGTATAAAAACGGCAATCATTTATCTTTTAATTAATCTTTATGTTAATCCCTCCTCCGTTTTGTACTAAAACGGGTCTTTTAAGCATTCGCCTCGTGGTTTCTCCGGATAATAAATTGTATTGTTTGGACGACCCAGTTTACTCAGTACATTATGTTTACCTACTTATTTTTTTGCGAACGTTCCAATGGATAAAGAATTGTTTATTACTTTATTGTACTTGTTGTTATCTATGGAGTAGGTAAGATTATAAAATTATGATATTAAACATGGATTATTATTTACACAATGACGTACAAACTTAGTCAATTTTGATATAAAGCTTGAAAAATGTTTTTACAATCGGCTCACAGCCCTTACACCTCCGTTCTTCTTTTCTGATTAATTTCGTTGCGGGATCCAAGAAACTTGAATGGTTTCTCTGGAACTCGTCGGGCTTCAATCTTCTTCTTTGCGTATCAATGGCAAATAAAAAGTATTATGTTGACGCAGTCGGTTAAGGTCTTCGAAAAGACAGGTTTTAGGTCATGCGGCGCACTCTGAAAGGGAGGCCATGGTCTGTGGAGAGATGCCGCACGAACACTGAATATTAGAGCCATCCGAGAGCCCCCACTTTTTAGAGATTCCCAGGTCGGCCACGCTGCAACACGTGCTCAATCGTCTCTTCGATGGCTCCATGAAATATTCAGAAAGCTCGACTTCATCTCGCCAAAGGTCGCATCTTCACTGACTCGGTACTTTTCGGTTGGATGCCACTGATGATTCTGGATATTTGGAAGTTGAGGATACTGTCCATCTTATCCCGAAAGAAAAGACTCTCTGCCCCATTTAGGACCATAATAACATACACAGAGATTGAAAGAAAAGAAAGAAGAAAGAAAAATTGTTTATTTGCGCCAGGCACGACGCATACCATAAAAATAACAAAAAATAACAACTACGCAAAACGGTCATCGCTCAGCATAATGCTGGGATTCGGGTGCGAGACAGAACCACAGCGCTGATTTTCAGCGATAGCCGGTGTCGACTGGGTGACTCCGAACCAATGAAACCTTAGTGGCAAGTAACGGAGCGAACAGTTTTATTAATGAATAAAAAACAAATAAATGAGTAAACAGTAATAGGTAATTGATCGTTTGAAAGTTCAGATATAAAAAATTTGTTTAGCGTAGGTAGTATAGTAGTGGATATAGTACTATTATATTTAAGCAAAGGAACTTGCTTGCACTTTGAAACATGCATATTGTGAGAGTAATCAATATGATTGCCTATTCATAGTCAATGTCATCGTTAAAGTCATACCACATTGACATAAAGCGATAATCCCAAATTCCAAACGGTATTATTCAATATTTACGGCGTAACGTTCGATGTTATCCGAATTTTGACTCACAATTTGAATAAAGAACGTCGTATATATTTAGCATTCATGCCCTTATCCCGACACAATGCTACAACGGTGCAATGCAAAAGTTTTTGTTAAACCGTGCACGCGAATACGAACCTTTCTATTTACAGGATAAAAGTTATTTTTGTAATGTACTCTCGAGCGATTGATTTTTAACGACAAAGGGTATAAAGATTGAACATTTCATTTGTTTGGGGATGAAGAATTGTTGCATAAATCCTCCTGAGCTTCCAATTAAATGGAGTTATTGAAAAACCAGTTTTCACCTACGGTTTCGCTCCCTTGGTTGTATTATTTATCGGGATAACATGGCTGCGGCATAATTATAATCGAGTCAGTTCTTCGATGAATTACCTTCTATAAACATAAAATAAACGAAAAAATTGGCAATAAAGCCTCATTATCATTTTTAGATAGATATTTGATCTATCTTTAAACTTACTCTGATATTGCCCAATAATAATAACTCAAATAAGGGATTGTTGATTGGATAGCCATAGGCTATTCAATCTACAATCCCTTATTATAGAATAACAGTTCGAATCTTCTTCATTGGTTATTTACTAATCAAATATATGAACATCTTCGATATCTTTGCAATCCTATAAATAAACATTCATTATACACCGATAACCTTGAATTAATTTCTTATAGCCTTTAAATAAATATATCTTGAATAATAGACTAGCATTCGTAGATCTTGATACGCCGTAGCACCCACGTAGCTGCGTAGCAACGATTGAGTGCTACGAACTAATGATATTTCAGCTACAAATCGGAATAGAAAAATATCTTACTTGAACAATAGAATACTTATTACAGGTTTGCTCAAAAGTATATTTACCTACTTAATAGAACCAGCTTTCCACAACAAGCTAAGAGATTAGGGTAGACATGAAATTTATCAGAAAATCTTTTATTAGAATATTTTCTTGGTAATATAATATAATATTTTATTGTGAAAGAAATGGAGGAATCTGAAGATTACCATTATAAGCGGGATATTTTACCATGTTTAATGTTTGTTGCGAGTTTCATAATGTTAATGTTAGTGACCATGACAGTTTAAAAACTTGAATCTGAAAATGTTTTTACAAAATTTTACAAGCTGTTGGTTGAGGTTTTCTTCGGATACAAACTTTAATCCCTTGAGTTTCGAAAAATCTTTCTTATGTATCGTCCTCTACACTCTCTAAGGAACGTATTTTCCAATTTCATGTTCACTCCAACTCCACAATATTTCTAAAAACCAAAAAATCTAAAGCCACTGGTAAGTTCTCGTAGACCTTTGTTGCTACGCCGTAGCAAGCTCGTAGCCGCGTAGCATGGAGAGAGGTTTTATCTTTCAATTCGGTTTGTGTTTTGGCTGTACGTGGTCAGTCAGTCGATCAATCAAGTAGTCATGCGCTTGCATACCATCCCTTTTATTTGGAAACTAAATTTTTCCGCGTCTTTGTTAACGTGCATTTGTCTTTTTCTTGGATAAAAATTGGCGTCTCAATAATAGTATAGCTTCTTATCAGTAAATTAATTTTCGGAATGGTAGCAGAACTTTCAGGAATTTCCTCCTGCATACAACAGAAATTATTAAAGATTATTTTTATTAATATTTTTTAGAGAAGAGTCGATAAAACGTCAATAAACATGGTAAGGTTTGGGTTACGCAAAGTTCGTGCTGTTTATCTTGAATAATGGGCTACATGTTTTCTTTATAACGTAATTAAGGAAGTAGGTACTTAACAACAACAATCCTATTATTTCACGTGCAAACTTGTCGGTAAACATTTCCGCTTGTAAGCCGAATGTTGCTTAGTTGGTTTTGAAAACAATAAGGAAATATGATCCAAAACACAGCTTGCCCGAAAATCTCGCTCATTTTCCATTTTCAAAAACACTTGAAACAACATACCAGTATTTTCAAGTGGCACAACACTAATTGGACTGCTCTGAGTAATGTTGAGCTGTAAACAGGTGCTCGTCGAAAATCTGAGGGAGCTTGTTTGAAAACAAACTTCACCGGGAATATGTTTGTTGGTTAATAACTATTATGCGAGCCACATTGCTGGTAAATATTAAACAATCTATTTAATATCTAAATATTATTTCTCTATTTGTTTCCACAGCTCTATGCAAATTGCATTCGTGCTGTTCACGGATGGTATATTTTATTTTTTTACCGTAACAAAACCGGCTTATACACCAATAATTAATAGTCATCGCAATCCTTCCAATCATTCGCGAACAATAGAAGTATGTGAAGAAGCAGCCACCTTGCGCCAACCGAAAATAAATTAAGTTAAGGGGAAAATAATGATGCTACTTATAATTGGGTCTTCATGGTCGTGTGGCTGCATACATTTTAAGCTCGTTACTGCTACAAAATGTACGGATTTGATTAAATCAGACGCATAATTTAAAATTCTTATTTAAAATGAATACGAAACAGTATCTCATTATAAAGACTAACAGAGCACATTCATTCTATAAATTAACAAACAATTAATTATTAAGAGATAATTCAAATTTTCACGTTAGGCCCATTCCCTTAATACACACCAGAGAACAAATGAGTTATCATAACTGATATTTCCTGTTAATTCGCCCTGTTTACTTTATGTACTTGCTAATATAATATTCACGGGTACGTATTATTATTAATGTTTAGATAGAAATAATCGCGCGCTGTATACATTTTGTTATTATAAATTTGTACATTTCAAACATACTTAGAATATATCTTTGAGATGTTTATCAGATCTCGAGGAATTCGTTACTGAATAAAAAGTAAATTAAATAAAAAATTCAAAAAGCCGTAAACAAGAAGAAAATCATGATGTACAGTCGGAGGATACATATTCGCGAGCTGGCTGATCAAAACCAGATGTATCCTCCGATTGCACAGCATCATTTTCTTCTTGTTTACGTCTTTTTAATTCGCTTTTTAGGCATTCGGGTTTTTAGATTTTTTATTAACTAATTTTATTTATGACTTTTTTTTCAATTTACATTCCATTTAAACATATAAGTGTTATATATGTTTGAAATCAAGTCTTAAAACCCTTTATTTTGATATCCCATACGATGGGTTGGAAGAAAATAAAAAAATGGGCAACCACATTAAGGCTCCCAAAATCCGCCAGTTTTCTATTTTCCAATTTAAATGTAGCCAGTGACACTCGCAAGGTTAAGACGAACCGATTAACGAAAGAATCATCAAAATCGGCCAACGCGTTTGGTCTCTGGAACAAACATATATTATTTACTGATAAATATATAGACTGATAAAAACATTACCCTCCATCGGCAGTCTTGTAAAAATAGCCGCAAGGGTTGATCGAAGGGTTACACTTGTCGATCGGTGAATGGTTGATTTTTTGACGTGATAACGTCTTTAAAATCGTTTTAGTCGGGTGACATGTTCAGAAACTTGTGTCACACCAAAACCTCACGAGCGCGATCGCAGGTATAACGAGAGAGAGACGGACCGATCTCCCGTCTCATCTCGAGCGCTGCCAGTCATTCCGTGAAACTTGTCACGCGGAATCCTCACGAGCGGAGGCTGGCATAGCGTTCGAGTGAGTGGACCGATCTTTCGTCTCTCTCACTCTAGCGGCATACAAACGAATGGAGATTTTCTCGTGCGGTTAAGTTTTCGTTGAATGTTTAACAGTGAAACAAAATGTGAAACGTTATCACGTAAACATCTCGATCGTAAACCTACTTTACAAACAACCTATTTTTATAACTTATTCTCCATACATAGAAAAGGACTTGCAACCGTTAGTCGCACCTCTTTTGTAGATCTTTGACAATAATTACGGGTAGTCCGAATGTTTCATAACCAGCCTTACCAAGAGTTACAACCTTTTTTTTTGTTGACAGTTTGAATCCTTCTAAAGGCGCCTGGACTTTTGGGGAAAAGACCAGGGAGTGTGGGCTTTTTACCTCACTAAAACCACCCCGGTGAACATTATCAGCACTTGGAACCCCTGTTACCTCTTAAAAGACCACCCCAGAACTCCTTCTGAGCAAAGCCTGTTTGGTCACATCCCTGAGAAGATTGAGAAGCGTCTCTCCTGAGCCTCGCTGTGCACGGCAGTATGTGATCACTTTGCCACCGTCTTTCCTGAAGTCACTTGGTGGGCGGGCAGAAATCCCTATCTGAACGCCCGGCGCCCGTAACCTCAGAGTCCCGTCGGCCCATGATGCAGGTGGGATTTTGGCGTTTTAGGCGACAAGGTGTTTGCTTCCACGACGTCTTCTTCTCCGAGTGGGATCGGCCCTTCACGATCCCAATCAGCGGCCTCCTTCTGGACACTTACGTTCTCACAGATGGAGGCCATTTCTCTCCAGTTTTCTGTCTCTGCCAACATCGCCCTTACAACTGCTAGCAGTGAGAAGAGTTATTACCTAGTAACTGGTTGGAGGTCAGATAGGCAGTCGCTACATGCAGACCGCATCCAGTTATTCTAGAAGCCATCCCCAATATTCATAAAAAACTCTACGCCGATAATTCCGGGGCCGTTCAAATACATGACAAAGGAGATGATCGAGAAATGTATGGAGCCTGGGCCAGCACTAACAATATATATAATATAGTAACCGTTTCTTATTGATAATTTTCTTTAATATCAAGTGATCGTTTCAATGTAAACTCAAATTAACTTTGTCCAGTAGAGCAACACAACATAAAATTAAACATGGTGGATCAGATCAGTAGTACGTATGCGAAAAATGTCCTTTTTCATAATGACATTTGATTGACATGCCATCGTATTATCTATATATCTGTATAAAAGAGAAAGTATGTATGTATGTTCCTTATAGACTCCGAAAAGGCTGGACCGATTTCAAATATTATTTCAAGCTACACTTTCCCCGGTGACATAGGTTACTTTTTATCCCTGTATTCCCACGGGAACGGGAACTAAGCGAGTGAAACTGCGAGGCGTCCGCTAGTCTGTGATAAAAAAAAAAGAATTCAATTGCAACAGAGAAGCAATCAATCAATGTCCGTAGTAGTAAACTGGGTTGCAAAATTAAAACAATCACTAAACAGCTTAAGTACTAGACTTAAGTATATGGTAATTATCACATTGTCATTGTTTAGACTTCTAACAGAATTGAGAAGACGAATATTACTTGCAATGGTGCTAGTTTTAGCTGGCTTGGCGATTCAGTGCTTTGTTGTTATGATATACTGTCTAGAGAAAAAATATGGCTTGAATTTGAATTCTACGTTGGGATAACATATAATTCCTGGTTTCCGATTCCGGTGTCCCGTGTTTATTTTTTAATTTTACTTGTCAGGTGTGTCGAATGAAACATAGCCGTCGAAAAGCCAGCAACATAATAAAGCATCAAATAAAGTTATGTTGATTAAAGAAGTCTTTTAATCTTCATCCCCTTACGCATTAATTATCCCTTGTCACCGTGGTGCGAACTCATCAGTCGGATGACCGCCAATCAATCCGACCGCATTGACAGCCGTGATCGATTCGAAATGGCAACTGGCTAGATAACGTTGTTGCGTCTGAATGGGATTTCATTTTTAGCTGAATGTCGAGACATTTTCATGTAGGTGTGAAAGTGACGAAGTATTGAATCAACAAAAACTCCTCCATCGAAGTTAGGACGAAGAAGTGTATAAAGTAGAAACTTTTGAAACAGTACGGGTAAGTCTGAAACAGAAAAAAAGGGTGCTGTCACCTGGACGCCTGTCAGAACCGAAATTCTACACAGACACAATAGAAAGAGAAAGATAGAGACAGACACAATAGAGAGAGAGAGAGTAACGTATGTCCAAAGACCTTATACGTATTTCTTACTACTAGACTGTGTACCAAAAATTTTTGTTCAGCTAAAATGAAATCTAACATCATACACCTAGGTTAGCTATTTCCTTATAAGCGGTAGCTAATCAAAAGCGGTCCTGGCGAGAGGGTTTCCGCTGGTAGTGTGTCCTTGTCTGTCTTCCTGCCAGCTCAACTAATCATTGGGTTTGGTAAAATGGTAGAAAATTTTATATATTTTTTTTTAATGATATTCCAAAACAAACGATTCATAGACTTTGAAACGTATTTAAATATTTCTACAGTTCCTATAATTAATCAATTCGTTGTATTAAAAAAAATATTCATTAATACGAGTAAGACATTACATTAGTAAGAGCAAGAGTAAACTACCTACTGAGTAAGAGTAGTACTTTTAAATATTTGGGCCTGGTAATACTAAATGTAAGATGGTGGTTTGCGGAGTTTTTGGCGGGCTTTGTTCGAGAGAAATTCAGCGGCTGTTAATATTATTTGCAAAGTGATTCCTAGGGGAATAAAATTGGTGTATTTTGTTTCTCAACTTTCTACGCAACTGGACAATATGTGAAATCTTGAAAGCATTGAGATCCTTTGAGGTAAATTTAGCTACCGGTATTTCAACCCTTCGTCTGAAGACTGTAGGATCATCTCACGCCGCTCCTTCATGAGCTTGAGAGTAGGATCAGAGAACTTTTTGTTCCTATCTATACGATGGGTCTTGAAGAGACTTGGGATTTGAGGATTATCGAGTCCTCCCCCTCCCTTCGAAATTCAGATAACACTGACAAGAATTGAGCAGTTTACTCCATCGTAAACTGCTAAATTCCTCTTCGAGTTCGGTGATATTTTCTTCGGTCCGGAGTGTGCGCGTGTTGTACGTTGCCAGGTCCAGTCGTCGGTATTTGTTGGGATAGCAGGATCTCTTCCGGAATTCTTCGTACCCCTTGCCATACCGTAACCTCGACCGCTACCGTAGTCGAGGGTAGGCTGGCTGCCGGGCACTATAGGGGCTATGTTTTATTTGTGCTATTCATGGGGAGTGCTTTGCAGGCGGGTTGGCGATCGCAGTATGGTTGTTACAAATGCACAGAGAACGCTGCTGCCCATTCTATGGTTTGTTTGTTAGTCGCCTCTTATGAGACCCACGGGAAAACACGGGATGGTGAAATTATTAATATATAATTTTTCATAATACAATTATTACAAATATCTAATATATGTATGGTAATTACATTTCGTTGATCAGGGCTAGATTAACTACGTAGCAGGTCTCAGCAAATCTAAAAGGCCTCGCGCTCTGGGGCCACCTAGCGTGGACAAAGCTAGCCATTAGCTTCCCGAGAAGGCTTAGTGGACTATCATGTATGATTTGTCTTATTTTTTAGCTCGCTTCACATGAATTGTCATAAAAAAATAAAGATAAAGTTAACGAGCACGAGACTGGGTTCCAAAATTTTTCGAGCTCGCTAGTTCTTAATGGTTCCACTTTTGAACAAGAAACTCTTATTTCGTTCAGATGGTGTCAAGGAAACCGCTCCGAGCGCAAAAATTTTGCGCTCGCTCTTGCATCTATGGTACCCAGGAAAATTGCTTCCATTCCGCCACCAGCCATTCAATCAATAATGAAGTTTCTACAAAAGTGCTACCCTATATTTACTACCTCTTGTGAAATAATTCGGGTCAAGTAACTTTATAGTAACAAGAACCTATTTAGTCTCCTAATGCTTTGCCTAGTGTAACATCGATTCAATCGTTAAACAAAGTTCTAACAAGGTACCTTTTTTTTTACTTTTGTTGGGTTTGCTCTTGACTCTAGTCTAGGTCATAGGTGACAGAGACAGAGTCGACGATGGAGTGAGCTTATCCAGAAGAAGCCTGTTCACTCTAACTTTGAAGAGATTCGGATTGAATGCGTTCGGAAACACAGACGCAGGTAGTGAGACCTACAGAAATAATTTTAAAAAATATAGAAAAAATACAGTCCCCGCTAGCTTAATCCGGCACAAACATTAATCAAGTCAAGAAAGAGTACTTCGTGCCCCCTCACCCCAGAAATGAAGCCTTGATCCGCCCCTGCAAGCTGAAGCACTACATTAGTAATAGAGTACCCTACCACGAACTAAGATAATAACATAATACGCATGAAGGAATCGTTTTTGAAGCACTCACAAGAAACAGCTTGAGGTTACTTTGTGAGACGCGTGCGTACAGATATTTCATAAGATACTGAGCGAAATACTCTGTATCTTATGAAATATTACTGCTTCAATTGAAACATCTATCAAGTCTCATATATTTTGTGAAGCAGCGAGAACGTTATTTTTAAGTTGATTTATCTAATCTTAAATTAATTCGTCGGTAGGCATACGTGTTCTAATGTACATCTGTCTCGCTCTAATTGCAAGAATTGTACCTACTAATTTCATTTATAATTAAAACATGCCAATATTATTTTATACTAGTGGGTATGTGAGCTGTAAACCTTGCAAGTCTGTCTTTGTATAGCTTAAAACTAAATAAATATTAATCGCGCACCTTAAAACGAAAAGATCAGCTTTATTAGGCTTTTTCCAAAAAACAAAAAATCCATATTATCAATCCGGATCACAAAATTTCACGAGAATCGGTTGAGAAATGCGACCTGTAGAGGAAAACAGCCGAACATTCGGGCAGATATAAGACAGCATTTTTGCTCAAGGTAAAACTGAGACGCTTCGCGCGTCTCGGTCAATAAACGAGAAGATCCCGACAGATAAATAAATCTCAAAGAATACGAAAACTGAAGTAGCAATGGCATATTAGCTGTAGAATCGATGACTGTCAGGATAGACTTCTTCATGAGAGGAGACTGCGAATAGAGCGGCGTCGAACCGCTGGATGAGGCTGGTAGCATCTGAATGAGAGTTACCGAGACTGAACATGAAGAATGGCTTGCGATAAAAGAGGCCTATGTTCAGCAGTATACTGATGTAGGCTGATGAAGATGAAGATGATATGATTCTTAAATTAAACAGTTTTACTGTAAGTTAATAAATCGGTATGCAATAAACAAGAGTAGTAAGTAATCTTGACTATATAAAAAACTCGGCCAAGTGCGTGTCGGCATTCGCATACTTAGGGTCCCGTACCAAAGTAAAAATCTGATTTATCAATTTATTGGTATTCGTTACTATAATATGTAAAAAGCTTTAAATGGACTTTATGTGATGTTGGCTGGTAATTGATACAATTTGCTTGTTTTATTAATATTTTACTATAACTCACATTATATACGTAATAACAAACATTATAACCAAATTTCAAGTTCATAAGTCAATGAGAAATAAAAAAAATCTCGGAACAAAATTGTGTGACAGACGGACAGACAGACACACAGAATAGGGCTCCGTTTGGACCCTTCAGGTACGGAAACTTAAAAATAACTTCAATTTCACCATTATCCTTAGGATTTGAGCACACGAAACAAACTCACAAGTAATAAGGATAAAGGTTAAGATTATTTATTTGTCAAAACATGTGTTTACAAACAATAGGCATGCAAGATTTTCACTTCTTATTTAGCACTTACAAACATGTTTTGCCTAATGAGGCGTACAAATATGGGTTTCACAAATTGATTAATTTACTAAAATATAGCAGTGTCAGGTATTATTATACAAAAATCACAATAGATTGGCCTTTATCTTAATTAAATGTCATAAAAAAATCAGAATTAATAAAATGAAACAATGTCAAAAAGCAAAATAAATAAAATCTGAAATAATTAATTCAAAAACTACCATAAAAAATATATAATAAAACAATGTCAAAAAAAGTTAAATAGATAAAATCTGATATAATGGGGATTCATAAAATGTCATAAATAAATTAAATAAAACATAATCGTAACGTAATGAAACATCACAAACAACATGTCACAAACATAAGAACAAGAAACAATTACGGTAATGGGCTTTAAACAAGTTGTCGTCAAAGTTTCCTTAATCTCTTGTTTTGTTCCAAACTTCATTAAACATTTGTAATTACTTTCTCGTTGTAAATAAAAGAATGGAAGAAATATAGTTTACTTGTGACCACACACACACGGCACAAGAAGAATAAACAAACATTTAAAAATAGACTCACGTGCAAGACCGTAAAGGCTCCTATTGACTACAGCAGGAATCTTATGTAAATAGATCGATTAGTTGGTGCTAGTAATTGGTAAATGCCAGGTCATTAGGTTAATAAAATACATATCTTACAAAAGGTTTACAAATCAATGTCTCTTTGAAAGAATTGTTAGAAACAAACTCAATAATGAAAATATTTTTGTAAAAGGCAAGTCTGCTAGTATAAATACTCAAGAAGCTTTTGACGTGATAACGTCTTTAAAATCGTTTTAGTCGGGTGACATGTTCAGAAACTTGTGTCACACCAAAACCTCACGAGCGCGATCGCAGGTATAACGAGAGAGAGACGGACCGATCTCCCGTCTCATCTCGAGCGCTGCCAGTCATTCCGTGAAACTTGTCACGCGGAATCCTTACGAGCGGAGGCTGGCATAGCGTTCGAGTGAGTGGACCGATCTTCCGTCTCTCTCACTCTAGCGGCATACAAACGAATGGAGATTTTCTCGTGCGGTTAAGTTTTCGTTGAATGTTTAACAGTGAAACAAAATGTGTTTATCATAACATAGGTTTATATGTAGGTAAGACGTTATCACGTAAACATCTCGATCGTAAACCTACTTTACAAACAACCAATTTTTCAATTTAAGCACTTTAACAGAATTAAAAAATAATTCATTCCAGCGACAATAAATACCAATATTAATGTTTAAGAATTTCATTATTTTTTTATATTACAATCCAAAATTAAATTCTTCGAAAGAACTGAAATGTAAAATATTCTTGAATTAAAAATTACACCATTAAAGCTGATACTGTTTCTATTGTATTGAGTCTTTCACCGCCTACAAATTCCTTAGACCTTTTCTAAAAATAATATTTAGGTAAATATTTTCGTATCAGCAGCACGAACGTAGGCTTTTTTGAGATACTGCGACCACACACGTTTTATTGGTTGTAATAAATCGACATATTATTTATTTTCATAACTTTTTTAAACTAAATGTAGTTTTAATATATATTTTTTTATAAAAAAATACAACCGACTTCTAACTAAAAACACTGCAATGAGAAAAATAATTTAAATTTCGGAAGACAGTTGTAGTTTAGTGTAAAAAAAAATAATTTTCCAATTTTCGTTGTGGTAGGTGGCACGTTAGCAGTCAATTTTTATAGTAATCTTCCTTCTTACTAATGTTATAAACGCGTTAGTTTGGATGTATGTTTGTTACTCAATCACGCCAGAACGGCTAAACGGATCTAGATGAAATTTGGCACTCAGACAACAACAACGAAATGGATTATAGTCTGCAATAGCACATACTTTTTATCCCGGTATAATGTGGAGTAAGGGGGAGAACGGCTCTACCATCCTACCCCAATTGTCAACCTCTCCTACACGCGTCAGTGGTTCGTATGAATAGCTGACGGCGACGGCTCCGGCAGTCACGGTGCTCCCTGCTGGATAATGAACGAGGATCTGGCGTCCGAGCATTGGCGGTATAATCAAACACTTGACTAGGCAATCGGTTGGAAGAGGCTTCATTTGCCTTGGGGCTTCAATTACCTCAAAAACCATGGTGCAGAAGGCACGGGGAAACCACTGCAACTATTCTCCCAAGAAAGTCGTCATGCAAGTTAAGACAAAGGAATCACGTTTGGCTTGCGACCCGATAGGCGACCGGCGCCTGCCCGCGTCCGGGGCGGGATGTGATAAATGGGCTTCCGTCCATGGTGGAGCAGGTAACCAGGCTTGCCATGGAAATTATGCCACTGGAAATCCCTTTAGACTACGAAATATTCAGATAACGAAATATACGTATATCTTTGGAGTTTTAACCTCGAATAACGGCGGCTGCATTGACGAGATAAAGAGGCGTATGGCGATCACAAGAACTGCAACTGACCAAATGAAAAAAATATTTAGGAACAGAGACATTACCAAAGCCACAAAGACCGGGCTCGTGCGCACTTTATCTTTACCCACGTTTCAAGGCGGGTCAGTCCATATAGCGGTTAGTCGTCCAAGGAAAAGTGGAAGGCATTAGACCGCGTGGTAGGTTACCCATGCGTTGGAACGACCAAGTCTGCTATAGGCGGTCCCGTGTATGAATGTGCCCGGATGACGTCTAATCGGGAAAGGTGGCGAGACATTGTGAGACGCATTACATCTGCCCCATATACTACCAATACTTCATTACGACCACGACCGCTCTGTCAAGAGCGTAACGACTAAGAAAAAGATAATGTTCCCTTGGGATGATAAAACACTTTTCACGTGGGTGAAGCCGCTGGCAGAAGCTAGTGTACAATAAGCAGATATGCAATCCCGGGTGATTTGCCGTAATTTTTGAAGAGTTCCGTTAAATAACTCCATTTTTCTTCATCAAGTCTTCACCAAATTTAAATGGTAGTTCAGGATCATACCCTTCCAAACTAATTAATAAAAATTGATTTTAAAAACCTAACAAAGAATTTTGTAAATGAAAGAAAAATAAATAATTTGATTTGAAAATAAAGGGTCTATTACTGGAATGTTTACCCTATTTAGCAGTTTTGTTATTTAACATTATTGCGTTTATACATATTGTGCTTAGAATATTATCATAAAAGCTATTATTTATTAAGGTATTATAAATTAGGTATTATTCGATTAAAATATACCTAATTCATATTTCATTGATCATGAATAGGCCTATCTACTTACCGACAATAAATTATTGTGTAAAATCTCGCAAAATGTTTCTAACTGTAAATATTTTTAATAAAAGTAGGTATTTTTAATTGTTTTAGTTATTCTATTTTGTAAATATTGTACTTGGTAGCACCTCACTAGTCGATCGGTGCGCGGAGCGTCGCGTGCGTCTTTGCCTTACTGACACATACACGGCGCGCAAAGAATACCTAAAATCGATTACCGCCAAAAGCTCGGTGTGCTCTTAAAACCTGGACTACAAATAAAACCCCGCCCGGACGCTTCCCTGACACTTTCTAAACTAGGACAAATCCGGAGAAATCCGAATGGATGGCAACCTTACTTGTATCTTATTGGCAGCAGGTAAAAGAGGGGATCATAAAACGAGATTGTTATTATTAGGTATTGAAAGAAAGAAAGAAAGAAAAATGAGTTTATTGGCATTCAAAACAATAACACCTTAAAATTAAACAAAATATTTTTTTAAAGCTATTAATGCCAAAAGGGCCTCAGCTCAGTATAATGCCAAATGGAAATACAGAGTATACCACCTGACGCTGTTTTTCAGCTGCAGCTCACGAGTGCCATACGCTCGAAAACACAAATAAATATTTATAAAATACAATTTTTTTTTGTAAAAAATCATCTAAGATAATTTTTTTTTTTTTTTAAAGCGGCGATCTCCGAAGTTAAGCAACGCTTGCCGAGGTTGTTCCGTGGATAGGACTATCAAATACATATCGAGACTCCTCCGTGCCTCGAAAAGCATGCTAAGCCATGTTTGATGAAAATCGGTTGAGCCGTTCAAAAGTTATGGGCGTTTTATTGTTTAAATCGGGATTTTTTTCGCATACTCGTAATTGCGTGTTCAATAGATTGTTGATCGAAGCGTGTACTAGATAAATTATGTTGCATGAAATAAAAATGTGTCGAAAGTAATTTTTTTATTTTATTTGTAATACATGTTACGTATTGCGATATGTACACACACATGTTACATCTTGTACACGAGTATGAAAAATAACCTCAGTTGTGCATCCTAAGCCGAACTAACTTAGCTCAGTTCTTTCTCTGCTTTGTTCTCTTACGCGATACAAATTAGAATAGAAACAATAAATAAAGCTCGGCTACTTTCAGAGTTTTAGATTATTAATAAACATAATTTAATATCGCAGTAAAAAAGAACAATTTGCTGCTGGAATTTATTATGAAGTAAGGTCGCAGTAATTGGGAAACAATTTTTATATTGAAATTGAAACATAAATAAAAGAGTTTTTTGTTTCAGCCATTTCATAGTATGCTCTTAGCTAGGTAATCGTTGGAATCCCTGAGCGTGATATTAATTTATGTTTATGTAGTAAAATTACCGGCGCGTATTTTAATAATACTTAATTTTTAAATTAATCTTTTATGTTTGCGAATAATATTGATTAATATTTTCATTGACAGGCATAGACTTTTTCATTTTTATTTCGTGATAATGCAGCTTTTTACTGATGGAAAGCTATGTATAAAGTCTATGATGTGACCGAGCGAGCCCAGAAGAAGTCTATTCACTCTTGCTTTCAAGGCTGATGGGAAAAAGATTGAGTAACATATCCCCCCTTGGTATATTTTTGATTAGAAAAAGTTGATTCTATAAAGTTGGAAGTATGAACGGTTTACTTAAATATTACTTCGAAACTCGTCGATATCGGCAGACGTCAATGTCATCGTCACTTAAGGTAGGTAGTTGCTTATAAATGCGGGAGACTTCAGTCATTAATCACTTTGCCAGCCGATAGAAAAGTGACGCAGCGAAATAAGATTCCTACCTACTTTCCTTAGCAGAGCTGAACATCAATAGGGAGCTGTGCACAATTACTTATTTAAAGTTACTACTAAGACGTGTTAATACCCGCAATAGGTAAGTATTTGGACCTAAAGATTTAAAAAGATATCACAAGATTTTGTTCCTATGATAAGAAGTGTTGTTGGGTTTTTCTAACTCATCATCATCATCAGCCTTTTAATTTTCCCACTGCTGCGACACAGGCCTCCTCTCTGTGAAACGGAATGGGCCGTGTTCCATTCCGCGGGCTCAGTGCTAGTTGGTGGATGTCACATGTCTTCCAATTTTTGGTTCTAGGACATGCCGGTTTCCTCACGATAATTTCCTTCACCGTTTTAAGAGCAGTGGTGATGAAATAATTTACACAAAGTAAAACGCCCGCCTGGGTTCGAACCCACAGCCTACAAATTGTAAGTCGCAGCCGTAACCACTGGGCCACCAGTGTTCTCACTGCTCTGCTTATGCATATTAGCTACTTGTATTTGTATTAATTCTTAAATTTATATTTACTATCTGTGACCACTATATGGTCAGATACAAGCACTGATATATATTTGTTGCTATGAGTGCGAATGTGAGGTTTCGTGTGAGTAATGATTGATCTAATACACCCTTACGTTAAGGGTTTTTCACAAAAGCGTTAGTTAATTATAATAATTTAGGTTATAATATCTTTTACATATATATTTTATCATTCTAAACCAAAAGTTTAAGTTTAAGTTATTTCCATAACTGTGAATACCAAAACAAAACAAAATCATAAATTGGAATTTACTGCATAATCGATGGGAAGATGACCAAGTCAGGAGACGAATCTTACAGAGTAGTGCGGAAGGAGGAGCACTGATGCTTGCCTAGGGAGGAGCGACCTTTTACACTACAATACATGTAGGACATTTTAGGAGAAACGAACATTTTATTAGCCTAGGAAAATTTAGGAATAGTCACATGTGGATGTGCGCACAGTTGGAAGAGTCCTGTGTCCAACATGCCCTTGAAATAGTTACAAAGATTATGACCGAATGCTCTTTCTAGATAAACTAAAAAGTCAAATTCGAAGTGCCTATCTGCCTAGCTTTATCCAACTACAGTGGGGATTCAGCTTAGTACCAAAATTTGACATGGAGAGACTGCCTATCTGACCCCCACAACCCAGGAACTGGATAAAACGATATTCTTTGGAAAGACAAGTGTCATGTTTCCTGTCTTCTGACTATCCTAAACGACTGTCAATTATGACAGCCGGGACCAACAGCTTAACCTGCTTTTCTAGGTACGGATCCCATTTACGGAACGACCTCGGCAAGCGTTGCTTAACCTTGAAGACCGATCCGTGTGACTGTTATTATGTAGCCACGAGCACCTAAATAGACACTAGTAAAAATGCAAGCATTTCTAATAAATAGCTATTATTCTGGCCACATGTTAAATTCTATGTCCATACGTCAAAACTATATAGTTGTAACTAAAATAAATGAACTCAGTTATGTTTGGTTTGCCCTCATTTCAGCATTAAAAAAAAATCGAGAAAAAGGTAATAGGGAGTCGAGGCGACGCGTGACGAGCTGTAAACTCATTATTATTTAATGTACCGTAACGTTATGTAAATTCGATACTCTCTATAAACAGATTGCGCACGTAATAAAAGCGAAACATTACATGAAATTTTTTACTTGTACCTAAATAAATTCGTCGGTTTATTATAAATATATTTTCCAATTTAAAAACTGTTTAAAGAAGCTTTTTAGCTTACCGTGCATTGTCATCCAAACCAAACGTGTATGCAAAATTTCATTTTAATCGGTTGAGTATAACTGCTTTAAAATTCAGTTGCAAGATTTGACTCAAACAAAATATCTACGACCAATCATTTCGATTCGTTGAGTCAAGACGAGATAACCCGGTGATGAGGTTCCCGCTTAAAGTATGAATATTCTTTTCCTTAACAGTCTATTAAGAGGACGAATTCTTCGCAATCACCGATCCGTTTATTAAGCGTATTAGGATAGTATTGGCATTGAGCCATATTTCACCGAGACTATTAATAAATCGGCCATATTATAAAGCCTTATGAGAATGGTATAACCACTATTTACTTTAATATTTTAATTGGTTGCATATATTCAGCTCATTTACAGTAAGTAGCCGCTTAATACATAACTTTCAGTAATATTATGTATCGAGGTCGGCAATATTATTCAGTAACGACATACTTGCCGTCCCGCGTTTATAAATCACCTTCGGTGAAAATTAATATGTTCCTCGATAGCCGCCTCTCGTAAAAGTGGATATAGTACATGAAAGGTTCATGAGTACCATAGTTTTGCAAAACCGTGTCGAACTCGTGTTGTTTCTCAAATGGAGCTCGTCGCAATCAATCTAGCACCTCAATTCACCCATCCACGGACCGACCTCAGTAAGCGTTGCTTGATCGTAATCACCGCATGGATGTTATCATTTAGCCATGAGATGAGCCCAGAGTTGCCACCCGTCCTAATTCTGGACGGTCCTTAGTCGGCACAGTTCCGATTTCGATGGTATTGTCCGGCTTACTGACCGTTAATGTTGTCCGGAATTTTGATAACTTGCCATAATCTTTCACTCGCGTTTAGTTTTTCATCTTCATATCAGCCGAAACACATCCATTGCTGGACATAGGCCTCCACCAAGCGAGTATACCTCCCTGAAATGTTTATGTTGTGCGTGTATTTTTACTAATCACAATGAAATGGTCTAATGTCAGAAATCGTTGCTCAGTAGATTTAATAAATGCAGCATTGCAAATTTCGCTAAACAAAGACATGTCTGGTTCCTGCAGTCTCTCTGACGACCTAAATTGGACCGAAGTCCGATCGTCTCCGATGACCATCCAATTACCCCGTTTTTTTCCAACCAAAATTAGACAACCCTGGATGAACCCCTATTTAAAACTAAGGACAACACCTGAAATGTTCGTACGACATATTCCCACGCGTACCATAACTTTTATAGCTAAGTGGCGTTAGTACTATTCATATATTATGATATGTATGACGTGGAGTTGTGAACCTCATCGCGATATACAATGCAACAATGCAATACAATATGAAACGAGAACATTATAATAATAACCATGGGACATTATAATGGAACCATGAATATAAACTAAAGTACAGTAAGCCTGTGCAATAAACATCAAACGTCCCTACTCATAGTACCTATAGTATGTACTCAATTTGAATTATAAGCTTGTTGCCATAAATATCATCGGTTTCTTTCATACACTCTAACCTTTATGATGCTGTCCCTATCTAGTACGAGTAAGTGCACCTCGTATAATCACATAAAACATTAACGATAGTCATGTCCATACAGTATATAAAAAACCTTTTTTACAAAAAAATACTACCGACTTCCAAATAAGAAAACTACAAAGTGAAAAATAACTTTATTTTTGGAAGTCGGTGTCTTTCGTAGGTACCATTTTTTTGCGTTACGGACGCCGACTTAATAAAGTTATTTTTCACTTTGTAGTTTTCTTATTTGTAAGTCGGTAGTATTTTTTTTATAAAAAGGTTTTTTATTTTTCACTTTTTAGTTGTAAAGGGTGAAATGAGAGATCTGCGTACCCCTCGAGGGCGTACTGGCTTTATGTTATGTTATGAAATAGTATAATCAATAAACAGACATGCGATTAAAGCAATACCGAGAGATTTGCCGTTATTTATTGAAGAGTTCTGTCGTATATATTTAAGTGGTGTACAATAAAGTATATAATAATAATAATAATAAGCTGGCAACCCTAAAATGTCAACATGTCAATTTTTTTTTCCTGCACTGTTTATTTATTTACAAACTCATAAAAACATCAAACTTAGAAACCATTTACACCAAAATAAACCAGTTATAAAATACCCATAATATACAGTTGAATAAATCCACAAGAAATACAATAAAAATCTCTAAATTACCTACAAGAAACCAGTTGACGTCGTCACTGACAGACGTCAACTAAGGAATTTAAACAATGGAAAAAGTTAAAGAATGTTGACCAGAGCAGCAGCCTATCGCGCACGCCATCCACCCCCGGACCCGTCGCTCAGCTCCGCCTCGCCGCCGCCGGACCTCGGATCACCAGTATCATCGGCGGCTGCAGTTGCGTCGAGCTCAAGCGACGAGTATTTTTCCCCGCCGACGTCGCCAACACCTGTACGTCGGCAGGGGAGAGGCCGGCCACCGAGGAGCTTGGGATCTAGGGGCCAACCGGCCCCGAGCCGGGTCCCCGCTGCCGGTGGTTGTGTGCAGCGCATGAGATGGACTCAAGGTATGAATGAGAACGTCATGCGCGCATATTACGGGTCTACAGAGGGGGGAACTAACCTCACTGCGTACCGTGTTAGGATGTTGTCTCTGTTTCGGGACCTAGAACCAACGGTAAACATCTCGGCCCAACGGTTGTCGGATCAGGTGCGGGTCATCCAGCATAATCACAGGTTGGACGACGCCGCACTTGATAGGCTGCGCTCAGAAGTGCTGAGCAACCAAATCATTTCAACCCCGACACAGACCGTGGCACCGCCAACCACTATTGTAGTCCCGCCACGGTCCATTCAAGTTGATGTTGAGGAAGATGATAGGGTTGTTTCAGTAAGTAGCCAGTGCAATGAAAGGTTGAGGAGCGCACTGGAGGATGCGCTCCGCGAGTACAGGTCCACTCCGTCTGAACTTAGACCCCGATTACCACGGTTGCCTATGCACAAGAAAAATAGGGCGCTGGTGTGTGCTTTGGACTCGCTGCTTGAGAATCGGGTTGACCGGTACTCGCAGAATCGCATGTTCCAGAGTGATGAGAGGTGGGTATACAGAACCTGGGAGCGACCTGAACAAACGCGGAGCGACCTGACGTGTGCCGCCCGGATGATGTCGCCACGAGTACATTCTGGCGAAGCATCTGGTCGGTACCCGTCTGTCACACTGAGGACGGCTGGATGCGTGATGTGGAGCGCGTGTGTGAAGCTATACCATCAATGGAAAAAGTGATCATCAGTCCATCTGATGTAGCCAAAGCAGTTCGTCCACTACCGAACTGAAAGTCTCCGGGACCAGACGGACTGCATAACTTCTGGCTAAAATGGTATAGCAGCTCACACGCGTTTCTGGCATCTCAATTCCAGTCATGTTTAGAGTCTGGGTCGCTTCCGCAGTTTTTAACAACAGGCGTTACCCATCTGCTCCATAAGACAGGTAGTCCCGCGGAACCCAAAAACTATAGACCGATTACATGCTTATCGACGGTTTATAAACTTCTTACATCCATCCTGAGAGTAAAAATTGTTAAACACATTGAAAATAACTCAATAATGTCTACCTCTCAGAATGGATGTAGGAATGGGTCCCGCGGCACTAAGGAGCTACTCCTCATTGACATGGCCATAAGCCAACAGGTTCGTCGATCCCGCAAGGATCTGTCGACATGCTGGATAGACTACAAGAAGGCCTACGACTCTGTGCCACATACATGGCTCATGAGGGTGCTGGAGTTGTACAAAATAGATGAAACTCTATGCACCTTCCTTGAGTCATGTATGGGTCAGTGGAAGACAGTCCTTCGATATCCGGGATGTCGACCGATTCAGGGGGATGATGAGCCTGTATGGATTAAGCGGGGGATATTTCAGGGCGACAGTTTGAGTCCACTTTGGTTCTGCTTAGCCCTGAATCCTTTAAGTACACTGCTGGAGGATTCAGGTTTAGGCTATCGGTTGAGAAGAGGTGGTCAGGTCATATCTCACCTCCTTTACATGGATGATCTGAAACTCTTTACCCCCAACAAATTCCAACTGACGGAGTTACTGAAGTTAACTGAAACCTTCAGTAACTCCATCAGGATGGAATTTGGTGTGGATAAATGTGCAGTCATGCATGTAAAGCAAGGGGAGATTATGGAATCCGAGGGAATTCAACTCTCTGATTCCACACACCTTAGACACCTCTCCTCAACTGAAACTTACAAGTATTTGGGTATGTCGGAAGCGTTGGGCATCAACAGTACTAACATGAAGCAACTGCTGAAGGAGCGTTTCTTTGGCCGCCTGAAAAAGGTATTAAATAGCCTTTTATCAGGCGGAAATAAGGTGCGCGCCTTCAACAGTTGGGTCATGCCGGTTTTGATGTACTCTTTCGGCATACTCAAATGGACTCAGACCGAGCTCGACGCCCTCGACAGGAGAGTCCGGACATTGCTGACCGCAAACCGGATGCATCACCCACGATCATCGGTGATGAGACTGTACATTCCGCGGAAGTGTGGGGGTCGAGGCTTTTTAAACGCCAAGACTCTTCACAACCGCGAAGTGTGCAGTCTCAGAGAATACTTTTTAAAAGCTGAAGTGGGTATGCACCGGGATGTGGTCGCAGTGGACAAGGGATTCACCGCGTTGTCCATGGCTAAAGAGAACTGGCGCAAACCTGTAATACTAACTACTGATGAACGCAAAGAGGTATGGCAAGGCAAGGAGCTACACGGGCGCTTCTATCGGGCTCTCCATGGGCCCGATGTAGATTTTCAAGCGTCTGTGTCCTGGCTACGTTTCGGTGACCTTTTCGGGGAAACTGAAGGTTTTGTCTGTGCAATTATGGACGAAGTTATCCTGACGAATAACTATCGGAGACATATAATGAGGGACGGGACGGTTGACATGTGTCGGGCATGCCACCGTCCGGGTGAATCCATCAGACATATAGTCTCTGGTTGTTCTCGTCTGGCTAACGGCGAGTACCTACACAGGCATAACCAAGTGGCCAGGATTATTCACCAGCAACTTGCTTTGAAGTACAATCTAGTGGATTCTGAGGTACCGTATTACAAGTATGTGCCCGACCCAGTTCTCGAAAATGACCATGTCACATTGTACTGGGATCGGTCTATCATCACTGATAGGACTATTGTCGCCAATAAGCCGGATATAGAGGTGATAGACCGATTAGCGCGCCGCACAATGATAATCGATGTCACCATCCCGCATGACGAGAACCTCGTGAAAGCTGAGAAAGAGAAACAAATCAAGTATCTCGACTTAGCACACGAGGTTGTCGACATGTGGAATGTGGACTCGGCAATCATTGTGCCGATTGTTGTTACGGCCAACGGCCTGATGGCCAAGAGCCTCGACGACCATCTGTCGAGGCTGTCATTACACGGTTGGATCAAGGGCCTGATACAGAAGGCAGTACTCCTCGATACGGCTCGCATTGTGAGGAGGTTCCTGTCTCTGGAGTCCTAACCACCGGTAGCTTGGACCCTGCTCCCGACACCGGTGGACCACCATTATTTTTTATATTTTTAAATGTTTTTTTTTATGATTTGTTTTTATAAAGAAATATTTAAAAATGTAAAAAGTAGATGTGTAAAAAATTTAATAAACGAAATAATAATAAAATTCAAACGTTCGTTCAAATTTCAAATTTCATTTCATTTCAAATTTTTCCAATTTAATCTACTACAATATTAATATAAATGATAAATGACTTTATTTCTGTAAGTAGGTTTGTACAAACACTTTTACATGTCGATCATATTTTTAAAACTAGATGAATTCGGCGTTTCCTATCTGACTACTCTGAGAAGAAAGGCCGAAACAAACTCAGAGGTCACAGTCTCTTTTAAGGTCCAGACAAAATCTTTATTAGATCATGTGAAGACCATGTAGACTGAAGTCTGAAATGGTCTTTTGAGGAAAGAACCAGCCAGATTGAGTGGACCTGTCCAGTCAGTGCACGCATTTGTCAATAACCGTGCAGCTCAACTCAGAATTTAAGGAGCTCAACGATTCGACGAACAATACCAAAGAAAGGACATTCGGGTAGGCCGCATAAACTACTCAAACTGCCAGACCATGATTAAAACTAATTTGGATAAATTAAAATTAAAAACAAACAAAAATTGAATCCACATAGTCTTCACATTCACAACAATTAAAATAAACTTAAAATAAAATAATATAATACTTTAAAAAGTAAATATTCTTGTCATTGCAAGAAAACAAAAAAAAAAAAAAACAAAATTCACGTTGCAAAATATATAAAAAAAAACAAATTAATTGGAGCAGCTTAATCCGAAGCCTGTTTGTCCTCAACGTAATCTTTTATTGTATAAAACGCATTCTGGCACAACTTACGTTTAATGAATGTTTTAAATTTATTAACACTTAGATCTTGTAAGTGGCTTGGAAGCTTATTATAAAAGTGTACACATTGACATCTAAACGGGCCACCTAATTTCTTGAGCCTTGTTGCAGGTACTACAAATTTGTGTTTGTTTCTAGTATTTATGTTATGGATATCACTGTATTGTTATTTTATATTTTTATGGGCATATAAAAGATTTTCATAAATATACTGAGAAGGCACAGTCATTACATTAATCTCCTTAAATTTATCTCTGAGAGAGTGTCTCGGGCTTAATTTATAAATCGATCGAACAGCTCTTTTCTGCAAAACAAAGATAGTCTGGATGTCGGCGGCATTCCCCCACAACAGAATACCGTACGACATTACACTATGAAAATAGCTAAAATATACTAAACGTGCTATCTCTATGTCAGTTAAATTACGAATTTTCCTAACAGCATATGCTGCGGAGCTTAGCTTTTTCGACAATTTATCTATATGTGGGCCCCACTGAAGCTTAGCATCCAAAGTTAAGCCTAAGAATACTGTGCTATTTTCAGGATTCAATTCTTCGCCCTTTACCAACACATCAGTTTTCACCTGCCTAACGTGAGGTAGGGTAAACTTAATACATTTGGTTTTTTTTCCATTAAGTAGTAAATTATTAACATTGAACCAGTGAACTACTTTTGAGATCGCGCTATTTACATCGTCAGTAACCAGCTGCTGACGTTTAAGTTTAAACAAAAGTGAAGTGTCATCCGCAAACAACACTATATCATGGTTATCCTTTATGAGGTAAGGCAAGTCATTAATATAAATAAGAAACAAGAAAGGACCAAGAATCGAGCCCTGCGGGACGCCCATCATTACTATAGATCCGGGAGATCTTTTTCCATTAACGTCAACGCTCTGAATCCTATCACTCAAGTATGAAGTGAGAAGATCCAGAGCGCTGTTCCGGATTCCGTAGTGGCGGAGTTTCCTGATTAGCGTATCATGAAGAACACAATCAAATGCCTTGGACAAATCACAAAAGATTCCCAAGGCATCGCACTTATCTTCCCATGCATTATAAATATGTCCTAAAAGCTCAACACCGGCATCAGTAGTTGAACGACCCCTTGTAAAACCAAACTGTTTGCTATGTAATAATTTATGTTTATTAAAAAATCTTTGCAATTGCTCTAAAATTAATTTCTCAAATATTTTACTAAACGTAGGTAGTACTGAAATAGGTCTATAATTTGTAGGGTCTGATGTACTACCTGATTTAAACAATGGTATTATTTTACTATTTTTCATAAGGTCAGGAAACTCCCCACAGTCGATACATTTATTAAAGATAATAGCTAAACTAGGTGCGACAATATCAATAATAGACTTAGCAACTTCTACAGAATGACCCCACAGATCTGCAGTCTTTTTAACATTTAAAGTGTGAAAGGTTTTAATTATGTCTCTACAAGTAATATGTTCAAAAAGAAATTCCGAATCGCAAACATTAACATTTTCTTTTAGCAAAGACTCAGCAACAGAAGGTGATGAGTTTAGGGATTTAGTAGTTGAAATGGGAATATCTGAAAAAAAAATTTCAAAAGCCACTGCGACTTGTGAGTCTGATTTTATGATGTTGTCATTAATAGACAGGTTGTATTCAATATTTCGGTTACCAGATCTTCCCGTTTCACTATTAATAATATTCCAAGTCGTTTTAATAACGTTACTACTATTTTTAATCTTCGAACTCAAATAACGCGACTTGGCCAAACAACAAACTTTTTTAAATAATTTTGAATAATTTCTAACATATAAATTAAATTCAGCAGTGTTAACAAAAGTCCTTTCATTGTACAACTCATAAAGCCGTTTCCTACTTTTATGAATACCAGTGGTAGCCCAATCACTGAATGATGCATTACCATTAACCGAGATAGTCTTGGGAATAAAGGTAGAATTAAATTGTTTACAGTACATATTAAAAAAATCATTGTATAGATGATTTGGATCGGCATGAATTGATAAAATTGGTAATTTATTAATGAGTTTAACTTTAAACGCTGCCAAGCGACTTGCAGTTTTGGGGTTAACAGTGATATCCTTTTTAGTCACTTTGTTATTTTGGTTTGGTATAGTAATCCTCTGCCCGCAATGATCAGAATCTAGTAAATTTATAATTTCTTTGTGGACTGGCATAACATTAGTATAAATATTATCTAAACATGTGGCACTAGTAGGGGTTATTCTTGTGGGCTCCAAAAATAGGTTTACAAGATTGTAGGACTGAAACAGACTTATTATTTTACTACAATAACCTGAGTTTTCTAATAAATTGACATTAAAATCCCCACAAGTGATAACGGATTTATTCGATTTACAAATCTTGTGTAACACTTCATCCATTACCTTTTCAAAGCAGTCATACAATCCTGAAGGGGGTCTGTATACACTTAATACAATAAACTGCTCCAATTCTATACAAGCTATTTCGACTGTCCGCTCAACAGATAGGCTCACAATATCCTTACGGTCTTTAAATTTAAGCTGGTTACTTACTAAAATCAATGAGCCACCATGTATAGCATTAACTCTGCTGAATGAACTACCAACCTGGTGATTATTAAAATTGAACAATAACTGGTGGCTTTTAAGCCAATATTCTGTAATACAAAGAATATCAATACTGTTAAAATTCATAAATAATTCTATTTCTAAATCTTTGTTCATAAATCCTTGAATATTTTGATGCACCAGGTTAATACTATTTACTGATTTTAGACTTGAGTATGTGATTTTATTTTGCAATTTTCATTCTGTAAACTTTTGCAAGAGGTTGTCTCCATGTCTTAATTTCTAATTTAAATTATTATCAATATCTATTTCTGAGACCAAATTATTGGCTGAATTAAATAACATGTCTTGGCATTGCTCAATAGAAGCAAGTTGTTTAGCCAAATTCTTGGCTGTAATAGAAAAATAATATGATAGCGTCACAGCTATCTGTCGTTTACAATACTTTGAAAGAAAGTATCTATCCATGAAAAATCTATCTTTTGTTAAACAAAAGTGGTTACCAACATAATTGTTAGTGTCAATTAAATGGAATAAATTATTACTATAAGTTAAATTATGTAATGTCCTATTCAATTCATATCTAAGATTGTTTTCTTCCTGTGGCAAACTTTGGCTGTAAGGGAATGTGAACATCACAATTTTTTTTAAACTAAGGTCGCACAATGATCTATAATGTTGGAGTAATTCTCCTTTGTTCACGTTACCCCTATTACCAATAAATATTAACAATGTAGTTTCCTGGTTAAAATTGCATTTTATAACTTTTTTCATTATGTCAAATAAAGAACAACCAGGCATACCATAGTTCATTATAGAGTGTCCTGGATATTTATTCGTCAACAAGTGGCCTAGATCCTTTCCAATTTCATCACAAAATAATACTATTTCTGTATTTACACTCTTTTTAGGCAAACAGTTAGTAATTTCTAATGGCAAACTGGCACTAGACCGCGGTATGGTGATATCACATATTGTCAATGAATGGTCCGGCGTGGGTATAACAGATGGTGGTTGACAATGATCACATTTGTTGGTTTGTGAGCTTACCAGCTCATTCATTGCCAATACATATTCCCTCATTTGGTTTTCAGAGGCTGTATATTTGATGGTCATAGAAGTAAGTTTCTCCTGAAGTTGGTCAAGTTCATACTGCAAGTCTTCTGTGTCAGTTTGGTATTTCCTAGTACTTTTTTCTAAGTTAAATGAATACATATCTAATTGTTTAAGTAAATGCAACCTTTCTCTATTAAGTTTTACATTTTTGATGAAGAATCTTTGTTTTTTGACCATTTTCTTAGTTTTGACTATGTATTTGTTAATTTTTATGTATTTTTTTATTTTATTTTTACTAGTAACTACCCTCAATGATTTAATTGATTTTGAATCGTCATGACCTGTTAAATCTATTGTGTAAGAAGAGTTTATTGCTGTAACCATTGATGGGGCAACAGGCACCAATTCACTGAATAGACTTTGATTCAACGAGGCAGTGATGTTAAGATTTGTGGTTTCAAGTTGTTCTATTTGACTTTGAGCCTCCTGTAGCTGCTGTTGTAATAAGCATTTGTGACTAAGAGCTTGTTCATACTCATTGCTACACTGGCTGAACCCGTCCACAATAACTTGGAGCCTGTTGCGGGCTGCTATAGCATCAGTGTGTTGAATATATCACTGAGCCATTTCTGTTTTTAATTTGCTATTCCTGTCAAGGACACCAAGGAACTCTATTTCATTTTCATCTTTTTCCCTAATCAGTTGGTCACAGATCTCCTGAGACGCCTTTAATTCGCTCAAAGCCTGACTGAGTTTGGTCTCTTCTAGGCGAGCCCGCGCGGTACGAGTCATAATCATGATTAAAGAAAAGAGAGGAGAGGTTGGAATAGAGAATAGGATTGAGTAACAGTTGATTAGTTGAATATATAATATAGAATAATACAATAGAAAAATGACTAAACGCAATAAAACAACGACAAAAAAAAAGGTAATGCAAAAGTTACAATAGTTTCAACATAAACCAAGAAAAATGTTTTGACAAGATGAGACTGCAAAAATATGTTCACAAGAAGCCAAGCCCGAGCACTAACCACACGCCCAACATCTTCGGGTTCGTCGCTCAGCTCCGCCTCGCAGCCGCCGGAACCACCTACAATCGTGAGTCAAGCGTTCCCGGATGCTGCAGTTGCGTCGAGCTCGAGCGACGAATACTTCTCTCCGCCGACGACACCACCACCTGCGCGTCGACGGGGAGGACGCCAGCCGCCGGACAGCCTGGGACCTCGAGGCCCATCGGCCTCTGACAGGGTCCCCGCTCCCGGTGGAAGTGTGCAACGCATGCGATGGACGCAATCGATTAACGAAAACGTCATGCGTGCATACTTTGGGGCTACTGAGGGGGGAAGTAACCTGACTGCGTACCGTGGTCGAATGCTCTCTCTGTTTCAGGTTCTTGAGCCAGCTGTCAACGTTTCGGCCCAACGTCTATCGGATCAGGTGCGGGTCATCCAACGTAACCGTATGTTGGATGACGCCGTACTTGATAAACTGCGTGAGGAATCACGGAGTAGCCGTGTCTCGCCTGCCTTGCCACCGGCCGCGGTGCAACCCAGTGTTTCACCGCGACCCGACCGTGTTGGAGAGGATGACGACGACGGGGCTATATCCGTGAGTACCCAATGCAATGCACGACTGAGGAGCGCTTTGGAGTGTGCATGCCGAGAGTATCGGTCCACACCGCCTGAGCTTAGACCTCGATTACCTCGTCTGCCTATGCATAGAAAAAATAGGGCGCTGGTGTGTGCTCTAGATTCGCAGCTATCAAATGTTTTTGATAGCAGCAAATACCTTACCGATACCCATTCGATCTTGTACTGTGCGGCTGCAGCGGCATGTCGTGTAGCTAACGTCAAGTTTCCCAAAACTGACAGAGCTACACGACCAGCTATACCAGCTTGGCAGTGCAGGATTGAGCGTCGTATCGGTGAGGCTAGAGCACTCATCGGCAAGCTTATCTGCTTCAGGGAGGGCAACACTCGCGCTAGAGTGATGCGCTTTGTGAAGCGGGCGTTCTCGGGTACTGATATCAGTTCCCGAGATTATATGTCCCGCGTCGCAGAGCGTATCGACTTCCTGAAGCAGAAGATCTATGCATGGGCAAACCGTATTCGTCGGTACAAGCGGCGAGTGGAGCGATACACTCAGAATCGCACATTCCAGAGCAACGAAAGGTGGGTTTATAGGGCTTGGGAGCGACCCGACCAAGGTGTGACTGATACGCGCCTACCGGATAATGACGCCATGTGTTCGTTCTGGCGCGATATCTGGTCGGTGCCTGTCAGTCACACCGAGGGTGACTGGACTCGGGAGGTCGAACAAGCGTGCGATCCGATACCACAAATGGGGGCAATTACCATCAGCCCCCAAGATGTAGCTCGTGCAGTCCGTCCGTTGCCTAACTGGAAATCTCCAGGGCCGGACGGACTGCACAACTTTTGGATTAAATGGTTCCAAAGGTCGCACGCTCGTTTGGCTATTCAGTTCCAGTCTTCCTTAGAGTCAGGATCGCTGCCCCAGTTCCTAACGACAGGAATAACCCACCTGCTCCACAAATCAGGTAGTACTACGGAACCTAAAAATTATAGACCGATAACATGTATACCGACGGTCTATAAAGTTTTTACATCCATTCTGAGAGCTAAAATTAATCATCATATTGATACGAATTCAATCATGTCTGCTTCTCAGAATGGATGTAAGAACGGGTCCCGTGGTACTAAGGAGCTGCTCCTTATAGACATTGCCAAAAGCCAGCAGGTTCGCCGTTCCCGAAGGGATCTGGCGACATGTTGGATAGACTACAAGAAGGCCTATGACTCAGTGCCACATACATGGCTCATGAGGGTGCTAGAGTTGTATAAAATTGATACAACTCTGCGCACCTTCCTGATATCGTGTATGGGGCAGTGGAGGACAGTCCTTCGCTATCCAGGATGTCGACAGATTCAAAATTACAGCGAACCTATAAGGATCGAGCGTGGAATATTTCAGGGCGATAGTCTGAGTCCACTGTGGTTTTGTTTAGCCCTGAACCCTCTTAATACACTGCTGGAGGGTTCGGGCCTGGGCTATCGGTTGAGAAGAGGATGTCAGGTCATATCTCACCTCCTTTACATGGATGATCTGAAGCTCTTTGCCCCCAACAACTTGCAACTGATGAAGTTACTGAAGGTGACAGAAACCTTCAGTGATGCCATCAGGATGGAATTTGGTGTGGACAAATGTGCAGTCATGCATGTAAAGCGAGGGGAGATTATGGAATCCGAGGGAATACAACTCTCGCATTCCATACACCTTCGATCCCTTTCCTCAACCGAAACTTACAATTATTTGGGTATGTCGGAAGCATTAGGCATCAATGCTAGTGACGTGAAACAGTCGTTGAGGGAACGCTTCTTTGGCCGCCTGAAAAAAGTACTAAATAGTCTTTTATCAGGCGGAAACAAGGTGCGTGCCTTCAACGGTTGGGTCATGCCGGTGTTGATGTACTCTTTCGGCATACTCAAATGGACTCAGACAGAACTTGACGCCCTGAATAGGAGGGTCCGCGCGCTGCTTACCGCAAATCGTATGCATCACCCACGATCATCGGTTATGAGACTGTATATCCCGCGGGAGTGCGGCGGTCGTGGCTTTTTAAATGCTAGGACCCTGCACAACCGCGAGGTATGCAGTCTTAGGGAATACTTCCAGGCCGCCGACGTGGGTATGCATCGAGATGTGGTAGCGGTGGACAAGGGCCTTACCCCGCTCTCCTTGGCTAACAAGAACTGGCGCAAACCTATAGTATTAGATACTTATGACCGCAGGGAGGTATGGCAGAGCAAGGAGCTTCACGGACGCTTCTACCGGGTCCTACATGGGCCCGATGTAGATCTTTTAGCGTCCGTGGCCTGGCTGCGATTCGGTGACCTTTTCGGGGAAACCGAAGGTTGTTGTCTTTGCGATTATGGACGAAGTTATGATGACGAACAACTACCGGAAATACATTGTGAAGGACGGCACGGTTGACATCTGTCGGGCATGTCGCCGGCCGGGGGAATCAATCCGTCACATTATCTCCGGTTGTTCTAGTCTGGCTAACGGAGACTATTTGCATAGACACAACCTTGTAGCCAGGATTATCCATCAGCAACTTGCTCTAAAATACAATCTTGTGGAATCGGAAGTGCCTTACTATAGGTATGTGCCCGACCCAGTTCTCGAAAATGGCAATGTCACGTTGTATTGGGATCGGTCTATCATCACTGACAGGACTATTGTTGCCAATAAGCCTGACATAGTGGTGATAGACCGACTAGAGCGTCGCGCAATGATTGTTGATATAGCGGTCCCCCATGACGAGAACCTCGTGAAGGCTGAGAGAGATAAGAAAAGCAAGTATCTTGATCTGGCTCGCGAGGTTGTCGACATGTGGGATGTGAATACAGCAGTCATTGTGCCGATAGTCGTGACGGCCAATGGCATAATAGCCAAGAGCCTCGACGAACATCTGAGGAGGCTCTCGTTGGGCAGCTGGATCAAGGGCTTGATCCAGAAAGCGGTACTCTTGGACACGGCGCGCATAGTCAGGAGATTCCTCTCTCAGGAGCCCTGACCACCGGTAGCTTGGACCCTGTTCCCGATACCGGTGGGCTACTATTTTTGTATTTTTAAATGTTTTTTATTTTATTTTATAGAATAATATTTAAAAATATAAAAGTATGTTTATAAAATAAATAAATGGAATAATAATAATAATATATCTTAGGAGGTCTTCATCAGATCTTCACCAAATTAAAATGGGACTAATTTCGAATCATACACTTTCAAACAAAAAAATAATTTTTAAAATCAGTGTCTAGTTCATTGATGACGTCAGCGCCAATCCCCGAAACCCAAATGCTGTTAAAGTTCAGGTTCCGATTTTAGTATGAACTAATGTGTCCATTAAGGTAATGTTCTTTTATTCGTCCGAATTTGTTTGGAACTCTGGCCTCACCTTGGATTTTTCCGGGTTAATTTATAGATCCACTCTTTCGGAAGCGCTACTGAGGGCGTCCAGAATTGTACTGAGGTCCTCCATAGTCTCAGCCATGACCACTATAATCGTCTGCAAACCGAAGGAGAGTGATGTACTCGCCATTCACATTGATGCCTAGCCCTCTGCAGTCCAGAATCATGAAGAGATTCTCCAGATTATGTTGAATGTCTATTTTGCACCCACTCCTGTCAAAGTCGGAGACTACAGTCAAAGTTTTAGACAATTATGTCTACCTGGGACAAACGGTATAGTCAGGTAAGTCTGACTTCATGAAAGAGGTCGACCGTCGAATCCGACTCGGCTGGACAGCGTTCGGGCAGTTTCGTGGTATCTTCTCGTCGAACTTACCACAGTGTCTCAAGACGAAAGTCTATGAGTAGTGTTTGTTGCCAGTGATTACTTACGGGACAGAGAGGTGGTCGCTCACAATGGGCCTCATCAGAAGGCTTAAAGTTACTCAAAGGGTAATGGAGAGAGGGAATAGAAGGGCTCGGTGTTTCCTTGCGTGATTGAATCAGAAATGCAGATATCTGCAAGAAAATCAAGGTTACCGACAGCCCGAAGAATTGCCAAACATAAGTGGCAGTGGGCAGGGTACATTGCTCCGAGAACAGATGGCCGTTGGGCCTAAAAGTGCTAGAGTGGCGACCACGTACCGGAATACGCAGCGTTAGAGGGCCTCCCTCTAGGTGGAGCGACGACCTGGTCAAGCCTGTGGTAGTCCAGTGGATGCGAAATGCTCAGGACCGATCAGTGTGGCGACGCTTGGGGAGGGCCTATGTCCAGCAGTCTTTCGGCTGAAATGATGATGATGACTGGCCAGTAACAAATACTTGGAAATGTTTGTAATAAACATCTCTGAGGAGATCCCCTCAGAGATGTTTATTACAAACAAATTGAAATTCAAAACACCCTGTTATGTTTCGAATTTCAATTAAATAAACCATTAATAAAGTCGGACTGAATTCTGACACCATAACTCATTATCATTAGCCTTTGTTAAAGGTCAAAGCACCGTAAATGAAGGTAGCAATTACCTGGTTTTACAATATTCACAGTTCGTGATACAGCGAATTACTACCGAGAATAAAAATAAGAGCTCAAGTTTTATGAAACTCAGCAGTAAAGCTGAAGCGCAAGTAAATCCTTGTTTTAACAGAATACTAAATTAAGAACACGAATAGAATTTAATAAATAAGCGTAGTTTAATTCAGCATGGCAACACTCTAGAGACGTCTATGATGAATTATTTCGGGTAGCAATAATATCTTGACTGAAATATTCAAGTATTTTGTAATATATTTGGAGACTTAATTTTCTCTTGAGTTCATGTTCTTAATATTATAATTTCAGTAAAATACATGAAAGCTGTATAGAATTTCTAAAGAAAACCTTGCTCATTTAAATCTTCAATCCCCTTTCAAACACTGTATGTATACTTTTGTTCGTTTATTTTCTTAATCATGACGGAGTGGTTGCTTTAGAGAGAGCAAACTTTAAAAAAATACCAATAAGTGCTAGCAACTACGTAAAGTTCGGTATTAGCACTTAATAATTGTCATATTTACAAAAAAAATAAACATTTGATTGCATTAAACAATGATTAGTATATTTAAATTCCAAATCGGCATAGAAAATTTATATATTAATAGTTTTACCAGCTTTGTTCCAATAACTCGTATTGAAATTAGAGACAAACCTCAAAACTATGTAATTACTTTGAACCTAGAGCGTCAATCATATCTATTAGAAAATAGTTTAGAACTAATACATGATAGACAAAGCCGTGGATTCGAACAGCGATCAATCTGTATCTCTGCAGTCTATTGCACCAGTTCAACCCGTTCAGTTAATTTAATCTCGGATCGCTTGATCACCGAGCGATCCGAGATTAAGTTGACTAAGCGGTTATCGATAAATAACTCGCAGCTAACGTACATAAACGATTGTTCTGTCGATATTGAATTGCAGTATTTGAATTCCATGTAGTTTCATTAATTTTCTCTTCAAAAGAATTTATAGATTGTTTCAATACACAAATTATATATTTATTAGCAGCTTTAGCAAAAACTTATAAAAAATATGTACGTTTTAAGTTTATGGTGATAAACTTAAAACGTACATATTTTTTACGAGACAGGGCAACGCCATGTAGTGACGAAAGGAAGAACTAGGTAGTAACTAGTAGCGCTATCTAGTATCGAATAGCGGAACTAATCTTCTCGAAAGCTCGTGTCGATTGGATTTTTCCAGAACGTTTGAGCCGAACATTCTGGAAGTTTCTAGTCGCTTCGGGAACAATGAGTTCGGAAGTCGATTTTTCTGGTAAATTCTCGAATTATCTAGAACAGTTGGAACGATCTAGGAACATCTTCCGTGCTAAAAAAAAGCAATTTTAAGAAAAATTGTCTATCTGTTTATTCCAGGTAGTCTACGAAACGGCTACACCGATTTTGACGAGATTTTCACTGGCAGATAGCTGATGTTATAAGGAGTAACTAAGGTAACTTACTTTTATTTTAGAAAAAGAATTAGGGTTCCGAGAAAAAAAAAAACAAGTTAGGTATTTTTTAATATTAACGAGTTTGACGTGAATGAAGTCGCAGGATTTAATAAATGTGGAACGTTTCTTCAGTAAAAATGTACGAAATAAGTCAAACGGAATGCATCTCGTTAAGATATCATCTCCTTCGGAATGAAAACTGTTTCCTCTGAAATGTCAGTCACACAGTCGACATTTTGTCGTTGAGAGCTCTATAACAAGCTAACGACTGAAATATCCTTATCTTACTAAACGGAGGTTTTAAGTTGAAAGTGGATTAAAGTAATACAATAAATATAAAATTCAGCCAACAATATTCCACAAAGAAATTGCTCAAACATGACTTTACGGATTACTTCGCAGTTGTTCGTTTATATTTTTCCGAGCTAGTGGCAACGGAAAGTTTCGACAGAGCAAACATTCAATCGTTGCACAAAGCGAATGGCTTTGAGCGTCAGACTAATGGACTGGAAGAAAATCGTGAGTATTTTTTTCGCAGTTATAACTATTTTAATAACACTTGAATGGGTTTGCACTCTCTGGGTCACAAAACTCACAAAAAAAAATGAACTGATGAAAGTAAAAAAAATACTAACTTGCATTTGCACTAGTGTGTGAATGAAAAACTCATTTTAGGACTCAGAGGGCGAAGTAGCTATAGTTGTTAGGTATCTTTAAAGCGACAAATTATGGTGAAATACTACTTAAAAATGGGAAAGTCTGTATATTTGGATATCGGTGAATCGGATTTGGATGGAAAAAAAATCACGGAACCAAACCTGGCCTGGGTTATTACTTATTATTCATCCCGGTAGTAGGTACGATCCCGTGAGACAATTTCCGACATTTAAACGGGCGAAGCTGCTTGCAAGTAGAATATATTCCACAAACCCAGAGTTGTATTCATTGTTTGCTACTACTATGTCCAATTACCTTTACCTTAATACGAGTATCTTGTTTACAATTAAACCATGTCGACATGTATACAGAACTAGGATTAATTAATATTCGGTCACAGACCGTCCATGCATAATCAACATTGGAATTCATAAATGATGAATCACAAACTCTGGTTATTTTCATATGGTTTTCCCTCTAGAACACTATTACTCCCTTACGGTCAATAGCAATACGTTTGAACCCTACTGGCAGACCTTATAATTTGTGTAAGTTGAAAATCTATCAGCTATAATATCGAAAAGTCAAAATGTTAGGGAATGACACTTAGTACCCTTGTCACTTTAAGACGCACTTCCAAGGGCAATTAATTGCGCAAATTTTAGCAATTAAGGTTGAATATCATGTCCCGGCAACACCTAGCAATGTATTGCTATACAAAGATTGTATAGAAATTCCCAAGAATGACCCTATTTCAGTTGCCCGTGTAAGCACACCTTTTGAGTTTGAGTGTTTTAACTGGAGCTACTTTTGTTTCGACAAATACACCTTATTTATTCAACTTAATAAATTCAATTCAGCGAGTTCTCTTTTAAAATATGTGGTAAATAAGTCTGCAGCACCCTTTAAGCCCGAACGTAATTAGCGCAAAGAATTTATCAAGCTAGTGTTTAGAACCCCTCGTCAGTCTTGGGATTATGCTGCGGAACCCGTAATTATACCCACATCGACTGAGTGTAACCATCCATCATACGGATTATAAATCAAATGAAGGAGAAGCTCACTGAATAAGTTTTTAAATTACGGATATTTACAAAGTGGTGGAGTTAGCGAGAGAGATAGAAATATACGGTAATTAAGTTACTAGCACCGTCACGTTTTCCCCAACATTTTGTTTATTAATTTTTATGTACTACTCGGTCCAAATAAATGTGCACTTGGCGTTGTCACGTCACTTTGAAGCTCGACTCTCGCTATTGTAGCTCGAGGCGAACGCGGGGCGCCGCGCGGGTCGGCGGGAGTTGGGTTGATGACCGTCGATGTGCACAGTTATGTTGATCGTGTTGTAAGTACTTTTCACACCACATAGTAAAAGTGGGACAAACATTTATTAAAACAAGTAGTGCTCAATGGGTGGTAATGGGTGGGTAGTGTAAGATCACTTCAGCTCACTTATTTTTCTTGTTTATTCAACGGGTCGTCTTTTTACAAGGTGGCATATGACCACGGCAATCCTCTAAGAATATTTTCTTGTTTCATACTTTTCTGAGCGCGATGTTTGTGTAGTCCGGCAAGTTTAAGAACTATATCTTAACCTTTTTTGCCATTATGTGTATACCCAGAATGAAATAGCTTCTCGTAAGTTAGACGTCAATTACGAATAAAAATATAGTCGATAACAAAAATAATCGGTTACACAAAACAAACACGAATCTACAAATACAAATCAAACAACATTCAACAAATTACACAAATCAAAACAAACACTCACACAAACAAACAAACACAAACAAATCGACAAACGGGGCTACAAATTATCAATATTAAACATAATTTAGCTCTTAGTTAAGTAAAAATTTGTTCAGAATTGAAATGAAATAATAAATTACGCTGAATAATAATAACACTAAAAAACAAAACAATGAAATTTGAAAGCTCTATAACACAAAATCACAGTGAAATTTGTGTTATCTACAGTATAAATTAAATAAACTTTGTTTGCATTTATTTGAAAATCAGATTATTAATTACATCAGTAATTTAAGCAATAATAGTTAATGATAAGTATTTCCGAAAAATAAATTATAGTGCGCGCTTTTAATTTAGAAATTCATTTGCAATCAGCATTTTACTGTTTAAATATTTTAAAATTACTTCGTATACAGTTAGCTCAGCAAAGAATTCATCATTTCGGTCTGCAAACTATCTTCAACTCACAGATTTGAAATAATAAAAATATAACTATATTCAATCTTGCAGTACAATTTTCGGCATATTTAAGTTCTTTCTTTAGCCAGACATTACCTATGCGTCTTTGTTTCTTATGTTATGCTGGTTAAGTGCTTTGTTCGGTTTGTTGACTAGAATAAATTGTTTGTTTGTTAAATTAGCAATACCATATTTGGAGTAGAAAACGACATTAAAATCGCAAATCTTGATATAGTTCTGGATTTTTAGTTTGTTGTAATGGCCAGTTAGGGTAGTACGCATACAAATTTGCAACTTCGAAAAACTTGTGTTCGCTACGCACCACGAGAAAAACTGCGAAATTTTGGGACTTTTTACTTTTTGCTCTAACAGTCATAAAAAGTTTTTCGACATTCAAAATTACTTATTTTTTTAAAGTTAATTAAATTTGCCAAGGTGTGGTCCTTCGAAGATTTCCACGCGTTCCGCATCCATCACCAAGTGCAAAAGTGGCTGGGGGTAGAAAAGGACCCCACCGAGTGGGGTAGGGAAATGAGCTCCTGCGGCCTCCGACCACACCTTCTCCAAATCATGGCCGGCAAATGTGAGAAGGGGTGCAGGGGTATGTGTAGTTGCCTGAGATCTGGGATGAAATGTTCAGGATTCTTTTATAGTTGTTAAGTTTGCAACACTTTAAGCGCAACCGCAACACAATAAACCATACACGGACCAAACTATGTCCCTTCTAAGATGGTTCATTTTCCCCGAAAATTGACAGGTTTTAGTTTTGCTCCCGTCCAGATCAAGATATTGACAAAATAACTCGTCCTATAAGAAAAGTCATTAGAAATAAAGTTGTAGTTGTATTTCAAACATATAACGAAGTCGGTGCAATCTCGTTAAACCGAAAATAGGGTAAACATGTATTTTTAAAGAAATGAGACAAAGCTCTTTGAATACATATTTGTGTGCAAAGTGCCGTAGGAAAAGGCATAAAATCATATAAAAAAGGCATTTTTGCCCAAGTCTCAGGCATGTACACGCCCCCTTGTATCCCTTCTTACATTTGTAGGCGATGATTTTGAGAAAGTCTTTTTTTTTGTTTTTAGCTTGGTTCCTATAGAGTTTATAGAGCTGCGGTCGAAAAACGCATAGTTCATGACTTTTAGAGCAAAAAGTGATAAAAGTCCAAAAATTTCGCAGATTTACTTTATAATTATGTGATATGTCCTTTTCATCCTTTTATATATTTTCGGTGTATTTTATTTACAAACCTTGAATAGAAACATTTATTCGTATAAACACGTGTATACATACATACACACGCAGGTGCATGTATTTACGATAATGAAAAATAACAAATAATTGTATGTACTTAAAGACATGTTTGCCACTTGTCATGGCATGCGAATATTTTATCAATTAGGTAATAAGTATTACATTATAAATTATAATTAGATGTATGATAACAAAAAAATACTTGAAATTAAATGATATTGTCATCGAGAAATTCCTTAACATTATAGTAGGCTCTCTGTACCAGAAACAATTTAAGCCGACGTTTCAAGTCTTCGATACTTAGTTCTTTCCAGGTTTTAGGCAATTTGTTATACAGAATGGGTGCCATACAAAATATACTTCTGCGCATAGGTGTAGTTTTACGAGGATGGAGACAGAGTTTGCTATTATCACGTCTATTTCGGTGTATTACATCCTCTAGACGTGGAAATATATGTGGATTGCACTTAACAAACATAACAACTTCGAGAATGTATAGAGATGGCAACGTAAGGATCTTAAACTGTTCGAAGTACGGCTTGCAGCTATCGGTTACCTTTAATTTAAAAATAGATCTCAGGCATCTTTTTTGAGCCCTAAAAATGGTCTCCCATTCCGTGGAATTGCCCCAGAATATCAAACCATACCTAAGGATAGATTCAGCTATTCCATATTAGGCTATTAATAGCGTATCCGCATTCATTGTATGAGATAGTCTGTATAAGGCATATGCGCTATTGCTTAGTTTAAATTAAACGTTTTAAAATAATGTTTAGTACTTTTTTCTTTATGACGTTACAATATGTAGTGTTAGTTGTTGATTCCAAAACGAAGGCTAATGGCACGTATTCCATCGTTGATGAAAATTTACCGTCAAATTTATACATAATATGATGCTTTATTTATAGCATTTAAAACCACGCCTCTTATGAATTGCCTCATCGATCTCGTGACCGCAACTGCTAAGCGTGCGGTTTTGTTTTCGATACCTGGAACTGGCAGAGAAGTCACCAATTATACAATTCTCAGTAACTTCAGATATGTAGGCACATCCCAGTTTGGTAATCGGGGCTTTAAACGCAACTATTGACATGTCGATGTACTATTACTCTGACTACCCCTTCTAGAAAATAAGACCTTGTGTTGCATTGCAAACATACTTTGTATTCATTAAACCAAATCAAACTATCATACAAAGAAAGGGAACAAATTCCAAACACGTAGAAGCGTCGCAGTGAATTTATTAACCTCGGTTCTCTCTCTGGTTTGCAACAGGGTCACCCCAACAACTCACAATCAGACTATTAAGTCAATAGAACTTGCAAGGGCGGATCCAGGGTGTGAGGTACAGGGACACGTGCTCCCCTCAGACCGTTCAAATAGGATCTGAGACTATGAGAGAATAATACCTACTATACCACTTTTATAACATTCATTTTCTTTTGCGCACATAAGTGGGGGATAAATATTTGCATAGTTATTTTACACTAGCTTGTGCCAGCGGCTTCGCCCACGTGAAAAGTGTTTTATTATCCCGGGATTAAAAGGAACCTATGTGGTATTTCAGATTACAATCTATCTCTTTGCCAAATTTCATCCAGATCCAATCAACCACTGTGTCGTGATTGAGTAACAAACATCCAATTATCAAAACTTTCGCATTTATAATATTAGTAGGCAGTAGAAATATTATTAGGATATGAAGCCTTTAGTCGGGGAATACACCCCAAAGTATTAGCATATGTGGACATATAGTTATTGAATGTCATTGATAAAGAATAAATCCCAGATACGTAGTTAAATACAAGAAGCACTCCTTACTTGTCTGGTCCTTGTGCTCCCCCCACAAATAAAGCCCGGATCTGGATACAACTTGTGGCGTAATGCCACAGCGAGTTTTTTAGTGTCAGGTATATATTTCAATATCGCTATCCATTGTTGTTGCACTGTTTATATAGGGAACGTCTGTATGTAGCGAAACTCATAAGGAAGATTTCGAAAGGGTAATCCGTCAAGTTGGACCTTTCACCTTGCCATACGTGTTAGGGGGTTATTTAAGGTAGAATACTTAATTAATAATAACTACCTATATATATACACTTAAATAAGAAAAAAAAACTACGAACGCGTATAAAAAAGGGCAAGGGACATTTCTTTTTTTTTTAATCGTTGACATTGGGCATCAAAAAATTCGTCCACATCGCTGTCAACGTGAAAAGTGCCCAGTACGCTGGCAGCATTGCCACGTTGGATGGCAAAGCTGATTCTCCGGCCCAGGAAAATCCCAGCCCTCTAGTCATAGATAAACTCGATGAGGACTCGGGCCCAATGAACCAAAAGTATTTTATTTTATTTTAATCCTGAACCTCTATACAAGTGGCATTCGATGTCAGCGAAGGCGATACTCGAAATGTCAAAATGTAAGGGATTGATCACTTAATTTTTCGATATCACTTGTTAATCCCATACAATTCTGCATTTTTTGACAATCGCTATCGCCATGCTTTCGATGATAGAATATCACTTGTCTAGGTCTGGTCTCTTGACATGATCTTATTCTGTACCAAATTGTCATTGACGTCCGTTCAAATGTTTCGCATGATTAAGTTAGAAACATCTTATCAAACTGTACCACTAACTAAAAACTAACTAAAACTAAATATACTTTATCTATTTAATTTAACAAAATACTGACTTAGAAACTAATCTATTTAATGTTGTTGTGAGGTGTTCAATCAAATGGTTTTCTTATTGGTGTAATGAAGAAATCTTTGTAAATCTTAGGGCGTGTTAAAGCCCAAACAACTTTTCTGAAAATCGTTTAATTTGGCGGACTCACAGCGATCTTACTTGATTTGCTTTGTTTCTCATGTTTTCCACATGGCTTAGAACACAAATCCAATTTGTTAATGACTACTAGGCGTATTACACAAATTGTATTTTAAAATGACAAAAATAAAATCTACGTCCTTGTCCTTCCATTATACTAATATGACTGACTACAATACAACGCACTAACGTAACCTCTGATGGTACTAACATTTTAAAGGCATAAGTTATTCTAATTCCACCCCTGGCCTAAGAATTCAAGCGGAGTATTGAAGGTTTTATGTGAACAAAGTCAAGGGCAATAACTAGTTTATCTAAAAAAGATTGACATCCATGAGATGAACGCGAGATGATAAAGAATGCGTAGTGAAATGGTTCAGTAACCTTTGTATCGAGCTCTTATTGTTTCTATCTGAGCGGCTAAGTGGTAACAAAGCGCCCGCGTTATTGTATTTGCACACTTGGTTAGCCTTATAAAATCGTTCAGCAGAACTTTTCTTGTGTTTCATCAAAGCTGGTTGTTAGCGTCAATATTGAAATTGAGCTTTGAAAACGAATGTAATGGAACTAACTGAACATTGTAATCATCATCATGAATAACTTCAACCCTGGGACCAAACCTGAAATTGCGAAAAATATACCATTTGATCCACACGCCCCTTGCTTGACTGTACAGTGTACATGTACACTGTACAGTCAAGCAAGTGGATTCATGACCAATTTAAGCGATAATTCCTCTGAAAACTTCAAAACATTACAGTTTTCTCGTTATTTTTGTTATTGTTTGAGTTGGCCTACACATTGTCAAAAGAATAACAGCTCTAAGCCAATAAGTTTTAATTTTATTATTGCCTAAATAGAACCCCTGCTCATTTTCGCCTTTAATTTTTTTGTAGAAATTTTGGAAATGCAATAAAAACGTGGGTGGATAAAACCCCTAATATGGAGTGTTCTTATCGATAAAATTAAGTTTATTTTACGCCCTTAAAGTTTTATTACTATAATTCCGGACACATTGTAGAAAGAAGAACAGAACAATATTTAATTTCAAAAAAACATTATAGGTACGAACTATTACGGTTTCAGAAGCAAATTTTAAATTAAAAGGAAAATACCAAATAATAGAACGTCAAGCAGATACCAAAATGATGGTTATCATTAAAATTAGAGAAATATGAATAAACTAATTGATACTGTCTTATTAGATCGTTAGCAAGTTTGCTGCTAAGGAAATATACATTCAAGCAAAATTCAGACTTAGTGTATTAGAATGACTGTAGGAAAAATTGCTTATGGTGGGTCGTATACCTATCCCCTTGCTTGACTCTACATTCGAATTACTCAAAACGCAATAACTGATTTGTTTTGCTATTTTAGGTTTGGTTCCTTATAGGAATGACAAGCGCAATGCCCTTTAAATTTCGTTTATCAATTTCGATTACATTTTGTATATTTTTTACAATTTCTTTCAAATATCGAGGTCTACGAAGTCTACGAAGCGTAGCGATCGTAGCGCGTAGCACCGTAGCACCGTAGCTCCATTCAAATTTTTTAATTAAGTGCAGAATAGAATATTTTTTGCACCGAATGAACACTTCCACGCGTTTATTCGGTGTCGTGCGTTTAGTCAGCGCAAGACGAGATTTACTCCCGGTAAAAAGAGAAGCCAATTCCGATTCCAACTCGTTTTATTCGATTTACTTTGTATGCGGGGAGCTCTTTTATGTTCGGCGATATTACAAAATGGTTGCTAGTATATTTTATGATATAAACATTATATTGCAAGAACAATATACTTTTATTAAACTACTACAAAGTCCAAGCTAACTGAATTTGATTCAATTCTATGGCTGTGTTGAAACTAAACACAATTATGCCTAACTTGGTTTACTACTTACTGAATTAATATACCTATCTACTGCGTAAGTAATTAATTGATTACAGAATTTAAATAAAAGTATTTTTGAAACAACATAAATAAAGCGTATAAACAATTCATAAAAGTAAGTAACAAATAAAATTTAAAAAAATAACAGCACCGACACATTTTTATTTCACGTTACATAATTTATCTAGTAGTAGACATGCTTTGATCGACGATCTATTTAACACGTAATTATGACACGATATCTTGCGAAAACACCCCGATTCAAACAGTAAAACGCCCATAACTTTAGAATGGCTGAACTAATTTTCATCAAACATAGCAAAGAATACTCTCGATAAAGTCAAGATGACTTTCAAACGAAATCAAAATCGATTCATCCGTTTAGGAGCTATGATTCCACAGACAGACACACAAACATACAGGTACACATGTCATACCTATGACACCCCTCTTTTTCTGTGGAGTGTTAAAAATACGTCGATTTTAAAAGGAATTCTTGGAAAATGGGACACAAGCGTTATACCAACTAATGCACTTTTTATATTCCATTATTAAATCATGCAGTAATTTTTTAATGGACGGAAAATGAGGAAAGTTAATGTCGTAGTAAAAATATTGCAGTCCGTTAGCAAGGCAATGAAGCTCAACAGACGACTGTAGAACATTGACACGATTGGCGTAGTGGTTGAGCGATCGGCTGTTGTGCTACGTGTCGCGGGTTCGATTCCCGCAAGGAACAAATATTTATATGGCCTACAGATAGTTTGTTGTGTGAGTCACGCACCCATGATACAGGAAGATATTCCTAGTGTGGGGCAACATTTTTCTTAAAAGAAAAGAAAGAAAAACATCTTACAAATGTAGTTAATTATATACGAGTAGTTACTAACTTCTGCCAGCGGCTTCGCCCGCCTGAAAAGTGTTTTATCATCCCAAGGAAAAATTATGCTAGGATAAAAATCCTATGTGCTATTCCAGGCTATAATCTATATCTGTGGCAAATTTCATCTAGATCCGTTCAGCCGCTATGGCGTGATTGAGTAACAAACATACATCCATCCATGCAAACTTTCGCATTTATGTCCCACGTCTGGGTAAAGGCCACCTTCTATTCAGAGAGGGCACGACTGTTAATTTACACTTGCTCAAAGCGGATTGGTCTAGCACCATGATTGTGAATTTCAAATAACGCGCTATGCTGGCATTCATTGCTTCATATTTTTTTTAAATTCGCAAACTGTTGAAAACACGCAATTAATACTGTTTAATTGTCAAAAAGAAAGAGTTTTCTCTCGATTTCATTAATTTATATGTAACGCAATTACTGCAGGTTCTGGTTTCCTCACTATGTTTTCCTTCACCAATATCAGTAATGTCCAAGATAATCTCACAAAGTAAGATCCAAACAAAATAAGTGCAAAAATAAACAATGTATTTTTATCGTGAGTGTAGACATATAGGTATAAACTACGGAACCCACTGCGCGTGGCCTGACGCGCGTCCTCAGGTTTACATAGTTTATTTTTTATTTTTAACACCGACTTCGTTTTCTATCCATAGCTTTTAAAATAAACTTTATTCCTTTAGCTGTAGCAGGTGTTCGTACTCTAGTGGTCGCAAATGCGACTATTGTGTCATGAGTAGTGTGAGCATACAACCCAGCACCAAACTTGTGCTGTTGTGCTTGCGTCGGGTAAGTCTTATCAGTTATCCGATAAGTTTGGTCTCATAAGCAGCCTTTTGTCTTTTGTTCTTAGTATTCAAAAGCTCACTTCTTATTACATGTCTGCTTACCTCTTTTGAGAATACAGACGTGTTATTATTTCGTGTAGATTTGACTAGGCAAATGAAGTCTATTAGCCCTAATAGCTTGCATTCACTGGCAGCCTGAGCTTCCCTAATCCCCATAGAGCGGCACAGCGAACAACCAAGTAATATTATCATAACCTTCACGTTTATAATGGTAACAGACAAAATAAAAATAAATGTGGTAAATGAACAATGGGCATAGTCACTGTGACACGGTTTTTGCTTAGAATATTGCAGAATGCAGAAAAAAGAATCTCAGGGACAGAAAACGTCGCTCGACTTGTAAAACAACTTATAAATTCGAAACAAGAGCACTTATCAATATTTAGGTTGGTGCCAGTTTTTAAGTTCAATCCTAGATTTGTTACCACCAACTGCATCAGGCTAACTAGAACAAAACAAAATTATTCGCTTGTAGAGAAAATTTGTATTTTCTATATCTATATGTAAAACTTTATGCTTATGAAGTTTTGGTACTTTTTGCTAGGAGCAAGCAGAGTTTCACAGTCGCAGGTAGTAATGTGTCATCAGGCGGCAAGGTCAAGTATTTAGAACTCTATCAAATTAACAAAAGAATATTCATGAAAAAATAATAGTTATTTGATCAGTTTATCGAAAAAATACTAAAATAGAAAAATAATAGTCAAAACACCATCAAAATTGATCGAAAAAAGAAAGAGATAAAACAATTTAAAAAAATAAGTTTGTCCCTTTCTATGAAAACACCGTTTTCTACGGCAGCTGTATGGGCGTAGTGCCATCTGACTTCATGTGGCATGTCGGAGGTCCTTTCTAATTCTCAACTTTGATGCTTTATAACTTCGTCTCTGATCAAGATATTTAAAAAAAAAACCTATTTGTTCTTAATTATTTATTGTACACAAATATGACACATACGACCAATATATTAGTCGCGCATTTTTAATCAGAACGTACTACACAATCAATTATAAATCTTATCCCATAAAAACCAGTATTTGTATTTGTGTTTACCAAGCACCCACACACAAAAACGCCTGCACAAGCACATCACTCGTCGCAGGAAGCAGCAGCCCTACTACGCGATGTATCCGCTGTAATAAAGTATCGTTTTGTGATTTTTACATTGCTTGCCCAGTTACTTAGCGACAAACTTAGGTAGTGGTTAAGGACCAATGTATTTTTTGCCAAAAAGTACAGTCGCTGTGATATTTAAAAACTAAAACCTAGCTTTGCTTATGACATGGTCAATGTGACCACGTCGCGCGGACACCGCCACGCCCCCTGCCATTTCTCCTGTTTTTTAACATGCTTTTGTTAGCTACCAAGCTAACAAAGTAGTATGTATCTATGTAACGGAATACTTGAACGTGTTTTTCACCCCCTTCAAAACGTCGGATTAATTTGAAACTTTGCACAATTATCAAGGACCGATGACAATGCAATAATTTAAATAGTTTGTCCCATTATCCTTACCAGGATCTTCAGGATTAGAGATTGACTAAAGGTAAAAAATAAATAATATTAAAAAAAAAACTAACAAACACGCTATAATAGAAAACCAAACTAAAAATAGATAATAATTTTCGATAAGTTTTAATTAAAACCATTGTGATAAACAAAAAAAAACATTGTAAAAAAGCGTGGGGTGCTTGATGGCAATTGTTATAATATCTTAATGACAGATATTGGTAAGAGTAGAGACATTTTGAGAATATATTAAAAAGCATCCCACACTTTTTTACAATATATTTTTTCTTGTTTACTGTTTTTGTAAACTTATTGAAAAATATCATCTACTTTTTATTTTGGCTTTCTTATAAAGCGTGTTTGTTATTTTTTTTTAATATTATTTAATATATTTCTATGCAAACAACATAGAGTGATTATTAAGTTGATGTACAAAGGCGAGCTTAACTCAAAGAAGAGTTTTCTACCAGCAAACCTTAGAGTGATAGAGAGAGTTTACAAAAGGAAGAAGAGAAGTACTCCAGTGTACAACTTTAGAATAATATAAAATATTGTTTAACACATTCGCTGCCAAGGACTCGGCTCCCGAGTCCGACACAGTGGTTTTTAACTGTTTCGGAAAAAAAATTCATAAACTTAATACCAACTTACTTACTATATTATAAAAATACAAAAAGAAAGAATAATTTTTCTTCCACTGTGAATTTAAACATTGTTTTGGTAAAACTTGTAAGTGTCTCGAACTTTATCCTGTTTGTGTTACAAACTTCAAGATAAGTTAAAGCTATAGCGCTGATAAGTTTTTTTTGCAATAACAACAATTTCCACAACTTTTGGTCTACTGATGGGAACGCTAAAATCATAGTAGGCGGTTGGTAGCGTAATTGCGTAGGTCAGAGATGTTCACTGCGCCAAATAGTTGTAAGATACGTGTTTAAGTAGGTCGGTTAACGCAATGAAATGCTGAATATTACGTAATAAATGCAAGTAATACAGCCGCCCAGGGGAACTATCGTGTTGTGAGCCAACAGTCAACTCATTAGCAAATCACACCATCACGTCCCTTTTCCCAAAAGGGTCAGGCAGAAGTTTATGATGCCTCATATTTCGCCATACCTACGGACATGACATAACGGAGGCAACTCTACTGCAAAACAACTCAACTCATTAGGTTAACTGACAAGTAGTTTGAAGGTTCAGTTAGCCATGCTTTACACGCAAGTTAGTCAAGAGCAGATAGGTACTTACCTTGTTATGTTTCAAATAGCCCAAGGCATTAACAAGCATTGAGTTGCGTAATAGGCAATAATAATCGTATTTAAGCGCTAGAATAGGAACTTATGCCTACAAAAGTTGTATTTCCAAGGAATGCTTTCAGTCCTGTCTAGAATCCTGTTTGTCTTATAGATAAACCACCTAAGTTTTCTGAATTTAAATGAGTGTTTAAATCCAGCCAGAATAATTTTTCTGCCAGCCAGCATGCTAAAAAACTAAGGAATGCAATTTTAGCTAGGTTTGAAAATATTACACTGAACACACGTGCCTATCCTCAACGCAGTAGCAACCGGTTAAAGTTTCTGACCTAAGCATTCAGATAGCAACGAATCCTTGACGACATAAAGCTAAGTTTTCATCCGCGAAATTTAGAAAGTAGATGGTGATTTGAACCCTTGGGGTAGCTTGCTAAGTTCAGCGTCAAGTTAGCCCTGTTAAATATTGTTACTTGCAGTTGCTGAGGCGTCTCACTATGGGACCAAACGGTGTTTTTCATCTCAAAAATCGGTAACTGTGTTGTTTTGTGATTTTACTCCTTGAAATTTTTTTCACGTATTAAAGAATATCTAGGCAATAAAAGAAATCAAACATCATCATTTTAAAAATTATATATTTTTCGTAAAAAAAATACAAAGATAAAGTTATACGAAATTACATACAAAAAATATACAGTTATAATAAAATAGCAATAAAAGTTAAACTTTTGCTTAAAATAAGTTTACAACTAAATTATTATTATTATTAAACAGACATGCTATAAAATAACATGATAAAAAAAAAAAAAATTGCGCTTATCCTATTCATCATTTTCTATTTCCAACAATTCTTTAGCTTCGTCAAACAATTCTTTGGATATTACAAAACTGGGTTTATGTAAGCTAGATATATAAGGATCAGATGTATATAACAAAATATGCAGAACGTCTTCGTTTGTTGCTGATCTGGAACACTTCCTAGCGTGATGAAACCTATATTTCTTGTAATCTTTATTTCGGGCTTCCTGGGCATCTTCGGATAATTGTCCTATAGGCAAAACTGCGTAATGCTCTATTATTTTAGCACCATGTATAAAAACTTTATGGACCGAAGATGGCATGTAGTACCAGTTATATTTGCTTACGTATAATTACGCGGTTATCAATGTATACTGGCCGAATTTTTCTGCGTTTATAGGGAATCCCGATGACATAGTTTGAAGAATTACATATAATCTCTTGATTAATTCTTCATCAATTCCGGTTATTCCTGCAGAACATTGGTAATTTTGGAAAAATCTCCTTGCCGTATTTCCGTCATTGCTATTACCGGAACCTTGACGTGGTTTATCAATGTGCAAACCAAGCACTTCTCGGAATCGTTTTTGGACATATTTTTTCTTGTCTTCTTTAAGTTGCTTGTTTTCTGGAGTTGTTGCTGACCACTTCTCAAAACCTAAATTGTAAGAAATATGGAGGATCATCTCCATAAACCTTATCCATGCATGTAGTGTCGACAATCCGTATTTAAACGCATCTTCATTTTCAACTCTCGTTGTAACTTTTGAAAGATCATTCATTTGTCTGGGAGTTGCTCCACAAACAGTGCAGGTAGCACTGGATGATGTGTTCGTTAACACTTGAGCAACTTTCCCATCAATCATTGTCATAAAAAGTTCATGTTTAATTTCGATGACTTTGTCGTCTATTGCCACAAGAGTTGGAATCAATTGATTAATTTTGGCTTCAATTTCACTGACAACCGCTGTAGTTTTTTCGGATGTTTCTTTTGCAAATTCTAATGAAATTGGTCTGCAATATCTAACAGATGAGCAAGTGGGATTCTGCCATACAACTGCAGAAGTTTCTTCGTCTACTAGTCGCAATGGTACAAGGGACACTATAAGCAAATTAGCATCCGATATTTGTTCGTTTTCTTCCGGTAGAGTTTGTTTATATTCACTTTGCCCAGAGGATCCATCACATCCCCATTTAGTGAACAGCTTAAGACGATTGTGATTTGTCGATCCTGACTTTATCTTTATAATACGGCAGACTGTATGGTCTAAGAGATCTTGCAGATTGATTTTTACGCTTATATTTGTCACCGTTATGCTGGATGCTGGCGGATAGCAAGCCTTTTTTGCTTCACTTAGTATTTGATACGAAGGCAATACAGCACTTAAATTCTTGTCAACAAGCCATTTTCTTAGGTACGCATATTGGGCTATGGTTAGATCTGTTTCAATACACATACTCAATGCCTCCTCTTTTGTAAAGGAAAGTGCATTATCTGGATTAAGTACGAGTATGTTTTGTAGAAATACTTTTTTCTCTTCTTTTTCTTTATTTCTGATAATAGTCACAATTGATGCTTCGTCATTTTCACCCATGGATCGTAAACCTTGCACATAGGCGTTACGGACATGTCCCATTCCATACTCCTGGACCAGTTCCATATTTTTTCTTTTCTTTGTGTTTTCCGAACACTCTTCATATGGTTTTGTTGGTCTACCACGATCACCAGAAGTATTCAAGCCAGAATTTTCAGATGTTGAGGTACTGCAAGAATTCAATGGTACTTTAAACTCACCATTTAACCAATTTGAGTATAGACTCTCGAACCTGTCTGGCTTTCTTTGAGCTTTCGTCCATTTCTGGTTGCAGCTTGATGTTAGATTTTTTTGAATACTCTCTATTACAGTATTAACGTCAGTTTCCGATAATTGAAAGTTGTCCAACAAATATTGTCTGAGGTCTGAAGTACTTTTCCCTCTTATTATTTGATCACAAAGATCGCGTCGAACACAAACGAATTCACTCATTGTTAGATAATATATATGTTTTTGACTGTTAATTGTTATTGAAAAGAAGTATCTGAACACTTTGATGAATAGTATGCTGAAAACACGGGTATATAAAGGACCAATATTTTGGTGCCTTGTGCAAAAACCATGGGACAATTGATTATGATAGTTCTTATCGAAATAGTGTAAATAGTACTGATTGTAATAAATTACCACAACAGATAAATAGAACTTCCGCAGCAATATAGTTTATCATACTTGTGGTTAAGGTGATCACCGCTAACAAAAGTGCCATGGGAAGATTCTTGTATTCTATTAATTTGTTTGCTTATATCATTGAAATGAAAAAAAAAAACAAGTTAGACATCAAAATAAAATAATTAAATATAATATTTCATAATAAAAAAGAAGAACCGTAACTTTCGGGGATTTTTTTTATTTTCCCTCGATTGACATATTGCTCATAAATCACCTGTTGCGCAAAAAACGCGCAGTTTTTTTTTAATCCTCATATTACTGAATATGTAAGGTCTCTAATAGAGTGATTAACTTGACACCGGCGGCCTTCGGCAACAAACTCCAATTGAAATAAACAAAAACGAAATTTTCTTTATACCATTCCCCCTCTAAAAAGCTTATTTTATTCACTGAAAACAGTGAATAAAAAGCACTGTTTTGGTGTTTGAATTTAGAACACACCAATATATATTTGACCTCCATCTCAATGCAATACAACCTACTTGCGCATAAAATACTCGATACAAACTTCTTGTGCAAACAAAGAATATTCGAATTTCAAAATCCTTCGTCGATTTAATTTTGAGTTTGTTTATATTTAGGATTTTGATAATGATTTTATTTTGGTCTAGGATGTTTAGTGAATACTTATTTGCATTGTTATTCTAATATTAATTGCATTGGTGTTTAATTAATTATAATTATATAACTTAACGGAGATGGTCACTGGCCCCTGAAACACAGGTGCTGTTTAGGTAACTCAAACTCAAAGGCTCAGCTTCAATTTACAAAAAATGTGAAACCCTAAGGTTTCTCATTTTCTGTAAAGTTTGAAGGTAATAAACCATTTATTTATTTATGATTATTCCTTGTGCTTTTGGCTTAAATCCTTCTTTTTCTCGAAGTCATGGTATAAAATATAGTATGCAACTCTTGAATAAAACGGATTTATATCGAGGGCCATGAATCACTCGCGTCGTTCAGGATTCTAACACTTGAATCACTCGCTATGCTCGTGATTCAATCATCATGAATCACTCCCTGCGGTCGTGATTCAATAGTTAGAATCCTTCACTTGTTCGTGATTCATCTATGGCCCTCGCTTTAAAACCGTCCTTTATTCACTAGTTGCATAATATACTATTACTTCACATTTTTTTTTTTAAATAAAACAATATTTATTTTACAAAAACTGAACGTGGTTGTAAAGTATACATTCTAAGCTATCTAATGATGTATAACACTAACATACTTCCTTGGAAAACTTACGAATAATTTTGTGTTGAACTTCCTTAACGGTAATTTAATTGGCATGAAAATATTTATGCCCAATGTTTGAGGTTTATTTTATATACGTAAAACTAAGTTATTTAATTTTTTTTTGTAATTAATTTGTAAGTTCCATCCTTTGAGAGTATAAAACCATAAAGGGATCTATGGATTTACGACTTTTGTCAAAACCATTTTTGAGATGGAAAATACTGTTTGGTCCCATAGTGCGTCTGGCTATTTTATTAACTATAAAACGTTACGCCTGTATTCAATAACGGGGTAGCCAGAGGGGATAAACACGGTACCTAACAGGTACTGCAATGAACACAATAGCCAAAATTGCACGACCCTATTGACACAGTTTTTATATTATTTAAAACGTCTTGAGTGCACCATGAGTGGCATAAAAAGAATACATTAAATAGTTGATGTTTTCAAACGAAGTATCGGCTGTTTGGGTCATTGATCAACCCACTTCAAGTCCAGACAATTACTGTCCATATGAGGTTGCCTGGAAGAGACGCGTTAAGGCCGCCCATTATATGTGTTTTAATATTAAGTTTATTTCTATAATAATTGTATTTTATGGTATCCAATGAAGCATATAATAAATAAATTAATTAATCAGTAGTTTGACTATACCTATTTTGACTCATAAATAAATTTTTGTGGATATTAAGTTACGTAGTTAGGTTTAGTACCTTCCTACATACAAATTATTAGTTAAATACTTCAGTTACTTATGTACATACCAATGAAAATGATCTTAATCTTACAATTTTTAAAAATCATGATAAATAATCTTTTGATCGCACTTTCTACAAAACTTGAGCAACTGAACCGTAAAACTTATACTCCAATTTAATAAAGTTTTACTTTCTTCTTTACCTACTTCAGCCAATTAAAAACTTTGTTGTTTGATTGTGACTCGTGAAGCGTCGTCGGCTAGGTAGCAATTGATAGTTTTTATCAATAATCGCCACCAATATTACAGTAGAAAGATGTTCACTACTAAACATAGTCACCATGACGACACCTGTCGATTGTGTGTCCTGTTTTAACGATAAATAGGAACCATAATGCACATTCACCACCACCATAAATTTTGAACATAACACACAGATGCCACCTAAATTTTCTATGGACTCGCTAGGCGGGTAGCCGGCACTGCTTACGAGATAAAGTGGACTCACCAGGCGGGGGCGGTGGCATTGCGTACAGTCGAACAAATATCAATTTATTAGTTTAAGCTCTAGTTTTGTTTTAGAAGGTTGTTCTTTACTCGCTCTAGTTCATAAGTACCTATATTTAAAGATAGTTTTACGTGTTTTAGTATAATCAAGCATAAAAGTCAAATAAAAGGTAAGGTAATAACGTAATCTAATCAGAAAACCGCAACCTTTTGTAATTATTAGTCATACGTATATGATTAGTAAAAAGTAAATATTTTTGAAATGTGTTAAATAAACTCAATTGATACCAAATTATACAGTTATAATTATACAGTTGCAGTTATACATCTTTCTTTCTTCAGTTCATAACTTAATGAAATAATAACATAATTATTATACAATTTGAAGTAGGTAACATAAGGCTATGTTAGGCTATAGAACCAGCGGACGATATTAAGACGCATCATATGATACCACATTTGTCAAATTAGGATAAGTAGGTAATTAGGAAGTTATGAGGGCACAGAGAACAGAGGAACATACATACATACACACCGGTCAAATCATAACTCTCCATTGCCTCTATTACATACGTGCGCTTCGAGCAAAACCACGGCTCAAGAAAAACAATTTTACACAATTTTTCCGCCATTTTTACCGACTTCTAAAAAAACCAGCTAAGTGCGTGTCGGACTTCGCACATTTTGGGTTCCGCACCAAAGAAAATATCAGATTTTTCAAAATAGTGGTTTTTGTTAATATAATACCTATACGTAATAATGAACAATATCACCAAATTTCAACTTTCAAGTTCAATGGGATGTTATAAAATTATTCAAACCAAAATTGTGTAACAGACGACGGACAGACAGACACGTGAGTGACAGCAATAGGGCTCCGTTTGGACCCTTCGGGTGCGGAACCCTAAGAAGGAGGTTATCAATTTGAAACGTATGTATGTAATGTTGATGGAATTGCGCAATACGAGTATTCGTATGTGTTACTCTAAGTGGGCGTGGTAAACACGTGTGCCAAATTTCATAAGTTTAGGTATATATATATGTTTGTTTGTATGTATGTATGTATGTACGTATTTCTCCAAAACTAGTAATCGGATCGTGATCATTCTTTTCTTATTGGATTGGATCAAAATCGGTTCAGCAGTATTCAAGATGAATATAAATAATTATAACCGATCTCCTTAACGACAAACATCACGAATGTGTAAATTGAGTTACTTTAGGTATTTTGTCAATCCTTTGGGTACCTTACTATAAGAACTTGCTCACTTTTTAGTGATGGTGTACCAAAACTAAAAATTAAAACTTTTTCACAAAAAAATAAACCGTACCAACCGACTTCCGAAACGAAATTCATTTTTGCTCTTTTTAATGTTTTGCTTTGGAAGTTGGTTTCTTTTTTCAAGTTCTTATAATAAGGTACCTTTTTATTAATAAACATAATTGTTACCTAAGGTGCTATTTGTCATAATCTTGCATCGATTTTTCAAAAAACGGTAAAGTTGCTAAAATATTCTGAGCAACTGTTGATGACCCCTAATTGTAATAAAAACTATATTAAAATTTGATCAATGAACCCACCTAGCGAGTTATTGGCATTGTTCAAGAACGTTTTATTAACAAACTGTGTAATTTCGTTAATTTTTCATACCACCCCAAATATTGTTAGATTATGGTTCTAAAATACTCCAGTCGAAGTTTTAAAACAAAGCATCACTTATCTTAGAAGATAATGAAAAAAAAGAAATAGGACTCGCCCGGGTCACGGGCATCTAACGAACATTTCTAAAGAACTCGCGAAGCGGGTCACTGACATTGAATGTGTTAATGACCGACTACGTGACCGACTACGTTTCTTACAGAGCTACCATTTTCTTTTTTAAACGTTAAACATTTTGATGAAGAAATAAATATCAAACAGCCACTACATAATTTTTCAATTTTACCATGAGCTTTGTAAAAGCCTAGTCTTACCCACATCAATATAAATATTGTTATGCCAATAGCTGTCGCCTTTAGACAATAAATAGCGCATTTCCATCACATTACCTATATTCAAATAGAACGGAAAAGCCATCTGAATATAATAAAGATCAATGAATGAAGCGAAAAGAGATTCATAAATTACGTGACACACTTATGCTTCCTATGATAGGAATGAAAGGGTTGTGGCGAGCTACTAGTGACACCAAACTTTTCTAAATCTTCGTCAAATCAAATTAAGGACTTAAAAGAACACGTGTGTAGACTGGTAATAGAGCTATTCTTAAGACAGATCTTCAGCATCTATCTGCAAGGACGAATTTCCATGAAACCAACCATGCAAAAAATTATAATTCAAGCGCTTTCCGAAAATTGATGCTTCCACTTCAAACCAAATTGGTTGTGTCCATTACCCGAACAATAGTCGTGATTAGTCTACTACTGAGATAAAAAAAATACGACAAAAAACGGTTTACAGGAGAGCATGTGTTCAGACAAAAAATTACTAGACCATCTCTATGAACGCGTAGAAAGAAATAAAATAAACTTCGTTGAATTTCGCAATCCAATTTTATTTTTCAGGGTAGTGAATAAGGGATGAGGTGATTTCTAAATGAGGCCGAGGATTAATTTACATGTGGCTGCCATCAAATTTGCTTTGACGATACTGGGCGCGCAATCTGATCAACTGAGCGAAAAACTTTTATAAATGCCGTGGATCGCATTTTAATATCTCTCATATTAATTTTCGGATTGAAAAACCTGAGCTGTCTTTTCGGCAGCAAATCTTTTATATTCGGCAATATTAATACTAGTCCCCTTTTTCATAAAACTTGACTTTGGGATGCCTTCATAGATCTTGCTTTTCATTGTCGTGATCATTTGAAATGGAAGAAGGCAATGTAGTTATTGGTAGATATTTGAAAAGATTAATGAGGTAAATAGATTCTCGAATTGGGTGGTATATTTGAAGGTTGTATTGAGAGGAAAATGATAATCGGTAAAGAATATAATATGTGTCTGAGAAAAACGGATATTCCAAATTGAAAAGAATTGAGTGAGTATGGCGGAAAGCTTCCTCTTACTATAACATGTTATAGAGTGAAACTAGAGCACTAACAATAACAACAACGTCACCGATATTACATAAAATACAGTTCAGACGATATTTTATAGCAAACCATGAAAATATACGACATTACTTGAAGTCTCATCGTCTATTCATTGCGGCGCGCGGACGGAGTATTTGACTTGCTAATTCTGAACTCCGTCATTCGTTCGCCATTTTTACTGCCCTTACTGCGAGTGGACATACGTGCACAATTTAGAAGTAATTGATGCCAGTTCAACTGCCCTGAAAACTGACTGTCAAAGGCCGGAATGTTCCACTGGGAAACAGACAGTTCTGAAAATTGCTGGAGTTGTTATGTTACCATGAATTTTAAGTTGATCCCTGTTTTAGGTCTGTGGTCTTAAAAACTGTTTTAGGGGTTAGATATTGCTTGTATTATAGGGAGCATTTTGTGAATTAATTTTTGGGTAGGTATTAAGAGATTACGTATTAAAAGAGACTACTGTAATACGTAATCTTTCATACAGTATTAATATAATAAATAACTAATTTTTACCAACGCGCTTCTAGTCAATACGCGGCATACGGTTCGGTACAAATACTGCGTAATATGTGTATTAATTTGTTTTAATAATTTTTATTCCAATATACAGTCAATTTAAACACGTTGATACATTTCCCAGTAATGATATTAAAGGCTTTGTGAACCAATTTGTCCAAACAGGTACACAAAAACAAAGAAAATTTTCAAAAGTAAATTGAACAGGCCAAAATTGAAAACGTACATGTCCATTCAATTTAATAGAAGCACATAATATAAAGCTTTGGTGAATGATATTGGAATCAGTGAACATAATTGCGTTTTCAGAGGACGAAGTCTGTGTATGTGCCAGCTGTATGGTAATGACAGATATTCAATAAGTCTTAGCCAAACCTTTTGTATGAGACCAACTCTCGTTTTAACAATTTAATTGTGTTCTGTTGAAATTGCTCAGTGAGAATAATAATTTATTTAGCTTGAATGGTGTTTCCATCGACTTGGAGTGCACAGCTCTGACGGAGTACGACTACGAGAAGAGGCTCGACCATTTTGTGATGTTCGACCATGGAGAAAACATCATTTATAATGTTTTGAAACATGAGGTGTATTTTAATGAAATCCATCTTTAAATACACTTGTTTGGGGATACTTTTGCAGATTTTTAAAACTGAAGAGCATCAGTGTTTCCTTACTGATGAAATGTAGGTGAAGTATCACAATAACCAATGAATTCGTAGATACACGTAGTCAGGTGTGATGGAACAATGCGATAACGGTGTGACGACGTTTTTTCTATGAATAGGGAAATAGTTCTATAGAGCTATTTAAGAACTATTTCATAGAAAAACGTCGTCAAAACAAGCTTGTTTTGCTAAAAATAAATACCGATAATAAACACAAGGGTCATTGTTTCTTCCCCAGTTCAAACATAATCTTAGGAATATGTGAAACTCTTAATCATTGTATCATAATATTAATCTACATTTAGAAACTTTTTGAAAACGTGGTTACCCCCACTGACTCTACATTGCCATTAATAATAATACATGCAATATATTCCGGAGAACAATGTATTTACAGATAGGTAAAACATATTTATACAATTCGTTTTATTAATAGAAAAAACTATTTTCTTCTAAAGCTTGTATGTTCATGACCATACTAAACATTCATGTGCTGAATTTAATAACAGATACAACGTATAAGCAAACATAAACATTAAAAAATATAAAAAAATAGTCCTACAATCAAAAGCTTTAAAATGTGACGATATACTGAGTTTTATTAGCTTGCTTTTTTCCGTTTACCCAACTCTAGTTCCGCGAAGGACGGATATTAGGGTCTGCGTGAACCCCCCGCCCCCCCGCCCCCCCGCTAATGGCACCAGAGATTTGGGACCAAAAGGCAGAATTTTCACAATGTTCACTTAAGAGCTATTCATATGGGCTTGTATTGTTTACGTCGCCGCGTCGCTTTAGAAGCGTAATTTCAAGTTTCCAAATGTTTCTTTCACTTTTAATTTATTTTTCAATCCGGTAAATTATAATCCTAGCGTGTGGTGCCTTGGTAACAGTGCCTACATTCACTCAATGTAAAGCTATTTACTTAGTTAGTAAAGATATTTACTTAGTTAGGTACTATAGTAAATAATATCTTCATAGAATATTATTTTCTCAATAATTTATACACAATGGCGAAACGAAATTCTTCACGCAGACCCTAATATCCGTCCTTCGCGGAACTAGAGTTGGGTAAACGGAAAAAAGCAAGCCAATAAAACTCAGTATATCGTCACATTTTAAAGCTTTTGATTGTAGGACTATTTTTTTATATTTTTTAATGTTTATGTTTGCTTATACGTTGTATCTGTTATTAAATTCAGCACATGAATGTTTAGTATGGTCATTAACATACAAGCTTTAGAAGAAAATAGTTTTTTCTATTAATAAAACGAATTGTATAAATATGTTTTACCTATCTGTAAATACATTGTTCTCCGGAATATATTGCATGTATTATTATTAATGCCAATGTAGAGTCAGTGGGGGTAACCACGTTTTCAAAAAGTTTCTAAATGTAGATTAATATTATGATACAATGATTAAGAGTTTCACATATTCCTAAGATTATGTTTGGACTTGGGAAGAAACAATGACCCCTGTGTTTATTATCGGTATTTATTTTTAGTTTTCGTTTTTCTATGAAATAGTTCTTAAATAGCTCTATAGAACTATTTCCCTATTCATAGAAAAAAACGTCGTCACACCGTTATCGCATTGTTCCATCACACCTGACTACGTGTATCTACGAACTCATAGGTTATTGTGATACTTCACCTACATTTCATCAGTAAGGAAACATTGATGCTCTTCAGTTTTTCAGATCGTAATAATTCTGAGTAAATATAAGAATCAGATTGCGGTTTCATAGTGAAAGTGCGAAGTGGAAATGTTTCCGCTTAAATATTGTGTTTGACTATATCTAAATACGAGTACAACTATAGGTAGGTATGATGCATTAAATCGTCATACTACTAAAATTATATTATATATTTATTATCAAAAAAATATATATATTTTGCACCATTTATTTTTTTTTTATTTTTTCTTTTTTTTTGTTTTCTTGCAATGACAAGAATATTTACTTTTTAAAGTATTATATTATTTTATTTTAAGTTTTTTTTTTTTTTTCTTAATTGTTGTGAATGTGAAGACTATGTGGATCATACTTTTTGTTTGTTTTTAATTTTAATTTATCTAAGTTAGTTTTATCATGGTCTGGCAGTTTGAGTAGTTTGTGCGGCCTACCCGAATGTCCTTTCTTTGGTTTTGTTCGTCGAATCGTTGAGCTCCTTAATTTCTGAGTTGAGCTGCACGGTTATTGACAAATGCGTGCACTGACTGGACAGGTCCACTCAATCTGGCTGGTTCTTTCCTCAAAAGACCATTTCAGACTTCAGTCTACATGGTCTTCACATGATCTAACCAAGATTTTGTCTGGACTTTAAAAGAGACTGTGACCTCTGAATTTGTTTCGGCCTTTCTTCTCAGAGTAGTCAGATAGGAAACGCCGACTTCATCTAGTTTTAAAAATATGATCGACATGTAAAAGTGTTTGTACAAACCTACTTACAGAAATAAATCATTTATCATTTATAAATGCAAGTCTAGAAACATTTGTCTTTCTTCAACGCAAGAATAATGCGTAGCAAAGCACCAACGGATCGACATGGTTATCGTAGAAAACAGATTAGGTATTGCGTGCACCACGACTTTTTTTCATGCGATAGTTTTGTCGCAGGTTTGCAACGTGTGAGTTAGCACAGCAGTGCGCTCACATTCAAGTAATAAATGACAGCGATTTTATAATAGTGATTTGTCACAATTTGCTGCGTATGCTCGCGACGGGATTATCGTGAAAGTAATCTGTAGCTATGGAATTGTATGAAGACGCGCGCACTACATAGGCATCTCCCAAGCATTTGTGGAATAAACACTCCAAACAATATAGATCATAGTATTTCTGATAAAGTAAACCCTTAATAAATCTATCCGCTGTAAAAAGGTGAGTCCACTATTGACGATTTTTTTTTCTTTTTTTTTTCTTTTTCATCTATCTCTCCGAAGTAGTAAATAGAGACAAGTAGCTTGTACCGAATCCATGATGAGACTGAGCATTTGAACACCGATTTTTTCATCGCAGTGCATGCACTGTATTTTGTGCGATATTTTACACCGCGATTCTAAAATCGTGTCGCAAGAAGTAAAATCGTGGTGCGCGCTAGGCCACCGCCATGTGCCATGAACATTTTTGCCGAATCTAGTTACACGGGAGTGGAACCGCGGGCTTCAGCTAGTACAATATAATAACCTGAACGATATCTTAGTTCTGCAGCAAGATTCTCATGTTTCAATTTCCCGATAGGCTAAATACTGACTTATCCTTCTTCGCTTCAGCTTATTTTCACTGTGTTTTCATAAGGAGATTCTTACTTTGAGGGAAATATTGTATTGAGCGCAAGTCTGATCGTAAATTATGTAAAGCTTAGAATGTATTTCATACTATACCATAGTACACCTTCACTAGTTATGTTGAATTCTCATGTAATACGGGTTGAACGACAGATTTTACAGTTATTTTAATCTAAATATAAACATAATATTAAGAAACAAAATTGACTAGCCAGAATTGTTCGAGTATAGATAAGAACCCCAGTGACTCGTGATAAATAATAATAAAAAATATGTCTGTTTGAACTAGATTTACAGAACATCATTGAGCCAGGTTCAGCAGTGTAGCTATGTTCTTACCATTGTAAGGCTAACCAGAGTCGTCAAGCAATCCTGTGGAACAGTGTCAGCTTGCACACGTAGGTGTAGGAACCTGCACCTGTAGCCAAGTTCACTATCTAAAATCGACAACGCCAGTAGAAAACGAATCAATGCATGGGAATAACACATCTGAACGATAAGTCACGTGGTCAGATCATACAAATAGAAGGCGTAAACGATTGTTGAAAGTTATTCGATACAAAACGTTCGTAACTTGGCTAGGGGAGCTGTATCCATCGTCTGATTAGATGGTTTTTTCAATAATTGTGTTTAACAAAGTCACTGAAATCCCTCTAATTTCTGGCAAACTCGTTGGTCTAGTCGCAATAGTAAGCCCGCCTTATATTGAGTTCATATGATTTTAACATAATTGGCGAAATGTGAGTCTAGGTACCCATTCTTCTGTCTGTTAAAAAAAAAACAAGAGATTCTCAATAAAGTCTTAAGATATTTAAATGTTAGTCATATGCCGCAAACCCTCGCCGTTACATGAATTACACCGAGCTGTATAAATTTTCAGGGAATAGCTAGGAAGATATAAATTCCCCTTACGTTTGGGTTGGGGAAAACCGTTTAAATACAATGGGTAGGTAATATTAGTAAAGAGCTCGAAAAAACGAGAAAAAAAATAGATTGTTTTTCGGAAAAGTTACGGCAGTACTTGTTAGAAAGAACCACGTTAATTGCTAACTAATTTTTGTCAGCTTGAAAAGCGCTCTGATAAGATGGACATAGGTCACGACAAAAGTGTCGCCACTTCCATCGATCCTGTGCGTCTCGCATCCAGCGGAAACCCCCAGGTATAACCTAGTCACCGGTTCACCTAAACACACACTCTAAGACACACAATCTAAGAAGCTCGTTGACGTTTCTCATTTTACATGCCGCGATAACTTTCTTTGTAAGAAATTCAAAAATCAAATTCATAATCCTAATTAATTACTATGTTACCTATACACTATAACAACGAATGTTATTCGCAAGCATCAAGTTTAATTATTATTAAGTATTTAAATAGCTGCTAAGATTTTGAAGATAAAGCTGAAAATTGATAAGCGGCGAATTTAATACAATTTCAATAGTAAATCACACGGAATCACCGTAGTATTTTAAATAAACACAATTAATTATCAATAAAGTTGAGAAATCTGTCGATTCATTCTTATCCGTAATAAATTAACAGATCGTTCTGATAACGATTTTCAATTAAAATTGATCAGACGTACAGCGCCACAGAATTCAGTCGATGAATCAATGGCCGGCTAAGGCAGCATTTTGATTTACGTTTCGCTAAAACCGCTGCGAGGCGGTGACGTAACCAACAAAATGGCACTACAGAATAAATATTTGGATGTTTATATTATGTAAAACTTAATCCATTTAATATTGTAAACTGAAATGAAAATGATTACATAAGAAACATAGTGAATAACAGCAGCATTGATAAACATAGGTTTGTGTCTGCCTAGGTACTAAATCAGTGAATATAGACATGATGTAAACAATGTTTATTGTTTCATCATCATTCTCTTACCCTAATCATATATATTTGGGGTTGTCTCAGTAGTTAAACCAGTTAAATACACATTTTTATGTCTTAAATTTCGAGCTGAAAGAAAGAAAAGTAGTCTATTTGCGCCAAGTATGACGCATACCAGAAAAAAATTCGACTGCTTAATAAGCGAACTAAAAAGTCGTAAACAAGAAGAAAATAATGCTGTGCAGTCGGAGGATACATAAATGTTGTAAGAAAAGATTATAGGAGGGAAGTAAAGACGGAGATGATGACATGTCACCGACTATTGCTGAAAACCAGCGCTGTGTCTCTGTCTCTCCCGCCAGTCCCAGCATTATGCTGAGTGATGATCATTATGCACGGTTGTGACGCATACATACAAAATTTAAATACAAGTAGGGAACTTGTATTTAAATTTTTAGTCTATGTGCATATGTCTGTTCCTACGGGGCGTTCTAGAGACTTGTAGATTTTGATGATTCTGACGTCAATCGATTCGTTACCTTGCGAGTGTTACTGGCTACATTAAAACTATAAAAAAGGAAGGAAGCGGCTTTTGGGCGCCATATTTTGGGATCCCAATTTTTTTTTCTTCCATACCCATCTTGTGAAACCCCAAAATGAAGCGTTTTAAAAGGTTATTACAAAAATATACCCCACTTACTTATATGTTTAAGTAATTCGAAAAAAAAATGATAACTAAGAAGTCGTAAAACAAAAAAAGATAATTTAAAAGATCAACATACCCGACTGCTTAGTAAGCGAATTAAAAAGACGTAAACAAGAAGAAATTAATGCTGTGCAGTCGGACGATACATATGATTATGGTCAGTCAGCTCGCGATTATGAGAAACGTACATCAATCTTGACGTTTTTCTTGTCACATTCTCGTCACATATCTGAAATCAGCTGAAATCACGCTCATCTGGAATCGAAATCCGTAATGTGCCTTACACAGACTCGGAAGATTGTGCCAGTCTTTCAAAAACTGTGATTAAGATAAGTGAGGTCCTGGGAACAACCATCAGTAACACCAATATACGAGACGTGTACCGCCTTCCTGGTAAGCCCACTATTGTTGTTGAATTTGCTGCTGTAAGCACTAAGCAAACAATTGTTAAGGCAGTGCGCTCATTTAATAATGGGAAGGCTAAAGACCAGAAGCTCAACACCTCGCACATTGGAATGCCTGGTAAAATGCAACCTATTTTTATCGCCGAGCAGCTGCCTTTAAGTACAAGGAAACTTTATCACCTTGCCTGGGAATTTGCATCGAAGCACGCTTACAAGTTCTGCTGGGTTTCCAATGGCAATATTTGCCTGAGGAAGCTGGAAGGGGAGAAGCATATTCTGGTCAGTTCTGATCAGTCTCTTAAGGATCTCGAAGCTAAATGACTATATAACCCTTTTTACTTACGACTACATAATATATACTACTCCCTATGCGTTATATATTCACATTGTCGTACATTCAACACTTCAACCCCTTACTCAATTTTTACTTATACAATCACACACACTAAATCCTTATTAGATATTATTGTAAATTATGAGCAACACATACATACTAACACTATCATACAACCATACACACTACACTTAGTTCCCCTTAGAACTTCCCTAAACGTGCGATGCATCAAGAAACAGAATTTAAAACTAATCATAATTCGCATATGTAAGCCACTTTTGCTTTCTCCACTAATTTCTAATGGCTACAATTAATAATATAAATAGTGAGCTTGACTCTCTAACCGCAGGTAACTCATTTACTTGTAGTATTGATGACTGCCTCGAGTATATAAAACCATATGATACTGACATAAAATTAATACATTTAAACATTCGTAGTATAAATAAAAATTTTAACGAACTACAGGTGCTGTTACACTTGACTAAAATTCCTTTTGATGTTGTAATCCTGACTGAATGTTGGCTGAGTAAAGTCAATAACTTACCAATCTTGCAGGGTTATCAATCTTATTTAACTAACACTAACTCCAATCAGAATGACGGGATCGTAATATACGTTAAATTAGGTCTCCAGATATCAGTGTGGGAACCTCACTGTACGGGTGGCAACTTTCTCGTATGCGAAATAGATAATAAAAATATAGCTATTGTAGCAGTCTACCGTTCCCCGTCTTACAATTCTAAAGAAAGCTTTGACAATTTCTTAGATAGCTTAGATGAAATTCATACAAAACTCTCCACCTGGCAAAATACTGTCCTGATTGGTGATTTAAATATCGATATAAAATCAAATTGTAGAAGCGATCGCAGCTTACAATATTTAACCCTAAACCTATCCCATGGGCTGATTCCAACTCATCTGTTTCCCACGCGTCTTGCTAATTGCCTTGACCACTCGCTTGTGAAAAGTAACTTACCTGTTACCACCCTGGTTCTGGAGTCACACATAACTGATCACAGACCACTAGTCCTGGCAATTGAAAACACTAATCACAGACCCAAAACTTACCAATTTTCCACTCGAGTAAATTGCGACGCATTAAAGATAGAGTTGGAAACCACAGACTTCTCGCTCCTTTATAACATCCTCGAGCCTAATCTGTTAATCAACACATTTATATCTATATTACGCACAACTATCGCTAAACATTCTGTTGAAACTAAAAAACCTAGAAAACTAAAAATTATAAAGCCTTGGATGACACCAGGGCTTTTAAAATGTATTAAAAACCGAGATAAACTACACGTTAAATCAAGAAAAGCACCTAACAATCTAATTCTTAAATTAACCTACACACGCTATCGGAATTTTTGTAATGGTTTACTTCGAAAACTTAGAATAGCATACGAGAAAAATGAGCTTGAGAAAGCAAAAAATAACCCAAGAGCCCTCTGGAAAACCATTAAAGGAATAACCAACAGTCATAAACTAAAATCTAGCCCAATTGAATTATTAAAAATGAAAGACAACCCCAAATCCTCTTTAAATAGTGTTTGTAACTTTTTTAGCAATGTAGGTAAAAACCTGGCGGATAAAATCTTATCGCAAACCAATACATCCTTAACTTTCGATGGCAGTCCTACCTCTATGACCGGAAATAATCCCCGTTCACCGCCATCCACCTCTCTCGTTTTGCTTGAGGTAGATGAGACTGAAGTTGAGTCCCTTATACTCCAACTACGCGATGATTGTGCGATTGGATGGGACGGAATCTCACCCAAAATATTGAAACAATCTCGTTCTATATTAGTCCCACCTTTAACGCATATCATTAATATATGTCTCCAAAAGGGTATTTTTCCGGATGCACTGAAGAGAGCCTTAGTCCATCCAATTCATAAGGGGGGGAACAGAAACTGTGTCAACAACTACAGACCCATCTCTGTATTAACTGCACTTTCGAAAGTCTTTGAGAGGGTTCTTTACAATCGACTGAGGAAATTCTTGGATAGATACCATATTATTGCAGACAATCAATACGGTTTTCGTTCGGGTGTATCAACGGAAGATGCAGTATTAGATCTGACGCAGGTAGTAGCTGAGAATCTTGATAGTAAAACCAAATGTCTAGGTATATTCTTGGACCTTTCTAAGGCATTTGACACAGTTTCTGTTCCGATACTCATTTCAAAGTTGGAGCTGGTGGGGATCCGTGGTATAACCTTGGAAATTTTTAAAAATTACCTACAGAACCGTACCCAACGAGTAAAAGTTGAGGAGCACCTAAGTGATGAGGAACCAGTATATTACGGCGTTCCCCAGGGAAGTATCTTGGGCCCAATTTTATTTCAAATTTATGTAAATGACCTCTGTAGTATGACCCTCACCAACGCCAAGATTTACGCCTACGCCGACGACACGGCAATTATTGTTAACGGACCTGGTTGGGATAGTGTTAAAAATAGCGCAGAGTTAGCATTAGCTAAGATAACAAAATGGTTGAATTCAAATCTATTAACCATAAATCTTAAAAAAACCTGCTACATTCCTTTCGCTTTACGGAAAAACAATCTGCCAGTTCACACTTTTTCAATTATAGCTCATACATGCCCACAACTATCAACTTCTTGCCCTTGCTCGAAGCTTACGAGATCTGAGGATGTGAGGTATCTGGGTGTACAAATTGATGCAGGTTTGCGATGGGACAAACAAATTGATGTACTTATTACGAGGACTTTGAGGCTCATCCACACTTTTAAATCCCTTAGAAGCGCCGCTGACCTAGATACATTAAGGATGGTTTATTTCGCCTTGTGCCAATCGATCCTCAGCTACTGCATTGCTGTTTGGGGAGGTGCAGCAAAAACCAACTTCCTGAGAATTGAAAGAGCTCAGCGAGCCATCCTCAAGGTAATGACTCGTAAGCCATACCGCTATCCTAGTTCTCAACTTTATTTGGACTGTAGGGTTCTAACAGTTCGGCAACTTTATGTGCTTCAATCCATTCTCAGAAGACATCGTTCTGTCCCCCGTTCTAATCCTAACAAGCGCACCAATGTTCCACTGGGCACCAGTCACAAAACAGTCTTTGCTGAACACCAGTATTATATACTAAGTACATACATCTACAAGAAAATTCATAAAATACTAAACATAATAGACCTTAATAAGAATGAACTTAAATCGAAATTAACAAACTGGCTTCTTCAACAGGATTATTCAAAAACAGAATCTTTGCTTACATTCATCGCATAAATTTCACCTTAAATCTCCCAAAATACCTAAATGCACAAACACACGCACTCGCATACACACGTCCAAATATACTACTAACAAACACACACACACACACACACATACACACACCCACACACACACACATACACATACACACATACACACACAAACGCTTACTGCATGGCTACAATTTTTTTTTTCTTTTACATACTAATTTATTAAACCAGTTTTACCCTGTAAGCATCTATAAACTTAAAGGTAGATCGACACACTCTGCTTGTTGTAAAATTAAAATGTAATAATCTTTAGCCGAACACTGTCTCTTAAAATACAGGATACCCTAGTTTAAGAGGCAGGGTTTATCAGTTTTGTATACAGATTTTTCCAACCTACGCAAGCCCTACCAATTCACCAATTGTTTATAAGATTACTCTGTAATACCTCTACGTAATGGTTATATATCTGTAATTCTTGAAGCAATAAATTTATTATTTAATTTATTATATGGCTCTAGACAGAGTAATATCCAATCCCTTACATTGTACCATTTCGAAAATAGCTATCACTGTAATAATATTACTAGCTTTTACCCACGGCTTCGCTTGCAGTGAAGCCATTAAAATATATATTTTTTTAAATAAAACGTATCCTATGTTGCTTGTAATACCTCCAAGAATATATGTACAAAGTTTCATGATGATCGGTTCAGCAGTTTTTGCGTGAAAGCGTAACAAACAAACTTACATTCACATTTATAATATTAAGTACAGATATCTTTGTCTAGGCGCTGAATCATCCTCAGCTTTTCAATCACTAGCCTAATTTTTTAACACCCAACGTAAAATGAGGGGTGTTATAAGTTTGAATGATGTACACAGATACACCCTCTGAGTATTTGTATATCTGTCTGTGGCATCATAGCTCCTAAACGGATGAACCGATTTGAATTTAGTTTCGTTTTTTTTTTTTGAATCGTGAGTTTTTCGAGAATGTTCTTAGCTATGTTTGATGAAAATCGGTTCAGTCGTTCAAAACTTATGGGCTTTTAATATTTGAATCAGGGGTCTGCCACAAGATATCGGGTCATAATAATTACGTGTTCGATAGATTGTCGATCAACCCTGTGTACACAAGATAAATTATATAATTTGAAAAACATAAACTAATTAAACAAACTAATTTTACTTGCCAGACGATCTAACGTATTACGAGAATGTATATCAAATAATTGTATTTTAATAATTATACCTACTAAGAAACATTATGCCACATAAACGCTCGCAGGCTAAATGTGTTTAGAACATATTAACTCCAAAATCGGATAACATTGTAATGTAATTTTCTCGTAGTTACGTAGTTACTTAGTTATAGCCGGAATGTAATTTCTTAACCCACAAAAGCTCAAACAAGGTATGTTAGTAATCATTCAAATTTCGCTGCTACGCCATATAACTTGTGTAAGTACGTATAGCAATTTATCCTTGTTTCGTCCGTTTATTTACATTGAAACAGAGCGAGGGAAATTTACGAAAAAAATCGTATTGTGTTACTGATAAAATGAGGGTTTTACAAGATGATTATGGCTGTGCCGCGCATAACGTAACACCAGTCAGGTAGGCTCGCATATCATGTATCGTTACTCAACAAAATGTCATATTGAGTTATTTACGTTTCCTCTTTTTATACGCGCTTGTAGATACATATTGAATTGAGTGATATTGGCATTTGATTTGACATACTTACAAACATATTTATTTATTTATTCCTAACAAAAGTGGTCATAAATTGCTAATTGTACAGTCCTAAGTAACAGTTCTGGGTAGAAGCACAAGTTACACAGTGGACAACACACTAAGTGTCACCCTCTGGAATTCCGCCAAAAAGCAAGAAAATATGTCCAAACGCAGAGAGATGGTATTAAGAATTCTTACTGCACGAATCACTGGTGCAAACTTTAATAAATTTGTTCGGGTTGTCGGGACTTTAAAAAGCCCCTCTCTAGGTCCTAACCGTAGCCTCCTGTTTGGAACGAGCAATCCCAACGATTCCAATATTTGTGGATTATTCAGCATGCCACGAAAAATCATAAAAACATATCTCGCAAGAGCGAGATTGCGCCTTACCTCCAACTTATAGTACCCAACCATTCCTATAACAAAAAGAGTTGGATACATAAGAGGGTAGAAGGGGTATACACCAAATTGCTTCATATACAGGTATCGGGTAAATTTGTTCTGCATCTTTTCCAGCATCTGAGAATACTTCACTTCATAAGGATTCCAGATGATAGCACTAGTTTCCAAATTGCTTCGTACCAATGCATTATAAAGCGATTTCACTGCTGCCATGTTAGTGAAGTCACGGGTTTCCCGCATGAAAAAACCTAGATTTTTAAACGCTTTTTTGCACACCTGCACTACATGCGCACGAAACGAAAGATCCCCAGAAAAAGTAACACCGAGATCTCGCACTAACACTACCCGCGGTATGACGTGACCGCCCATGCAATAATCGTGACGTCGTGGTACCGCGGCCCGTGTGAAGGACATTACGTTACACTTCGTCACATTGAAGAGTAGTTTATTCTCTTCACTCCACGCTACCACCCGATCGATGTCTCGCTGGAGCATTCCGCAGTGTGACTCGTCTGTGATCCGTAGGAATAGCTTTAGATCGTCAGCAAATAATAAACATCCAGCGTCTTTAATAACTTCTGGAAGATCATTTATCAAAATAATAAATTCTAAAGGTCCTAAATTTGTGCTTTGACTAACCCCCGTAAGAGTGAAATACGAGTTCGAGGTGTAACCTGCATATTCTACCATTTGCTTGCGGTTGCCTAAGTAGCTAGCAAAGAACTCTAGGAGGGTTGGGGTAAAACCGACCTTCGCAAATTTACTTAAAAGTATGTCATTATCCACACTATTAAATGCCTTCTTAAAGTCGAAGTAAGCGACGTCCAGTTGGGCACCAGTCTCAGAGTCCAGCACTGTGGTGGCCTGATTTAAAAAACACATTAAATTAGAGTTCGTGCTGCGGCCCGCACGGAAACCATGCTGCGCGTCGTTGAGCTGCGAAGCTACTTGCGAGTGGATAGTTGAACACAACACGGACTCGAAAACTTTAGCAAATGCTGACAGCACTGCTACTAGTCTATACCCGCTAACATCTGAGCTTGGAGCCCCCTTCGGTACCGGAGTAACTCTAGTCAATTTCCAGCCATCCGGATACGAGCATCTTCGTAAAAAGATATTAAATAAATGCATGAGCGGCCGGGCCAAAACTGTCCTACAATCCCTAACGATGAAAGGTGGCACCCCGTCTGGCCCAACCGAACGCTTGGGCTTGAGGCGCTCGAGCGCGGCACTCACTTCGGCGAGAGACAGCTGCCCCACGTGAATGCGGGCGCCGCGCTCGGGCACCGTCTGCCCAGCGGCGGCCGCATCCAACCGCGGCGCCACCGCCCCATAAACCGAATGAAAGTAATCAGCGAACGCCTGAGCGCACTCATGTTCTGGCAAAGGCTCGCCATTCTTAATTATCTTCGGTCTACTACGTTTCGAGCGCTTGCTCCCAATAAAACCCCAAAAAGACCTCGGTTCCTTCTCAAATTGTTGCTCAGTACGCCTCTGATAATCGCAGTATGCGACACTGATTTTTACTTTGACAATAGAGCGGTAGTGCGGAAAGTTAAAATAGTCGTTGACCGAACCAGTCTTCTTAAAAGATTTGTGCCAAAAAGCTTTCTTCTTAATATCACCTATTATGTCAGCAGTGAACCATTCGGGGTAGTGATAACGAAAGCAATCACCCTTGGAGCTCTTTCTTGGAGTGCTCTCATCCAAAATCCTGTAAAATATGTCGTAAAATATCCTATATGCTTCGTCGGCATTACTCGTTTCATACAGGGTGCTCCAGTCTATACCTACCACCTATATCTGCCACTTCCTTTCATCACTACCGAAAAAGAAAATTAGAATAACCTCCCTCTAAAAATACCATCCTTAGATCCATTATTATTCGCGCCTGTCATCATTAGTTCCCCAATGTTCTCGAAATAGGTCACGACACTTTCGGGAATCGGAGTGGAATTGCTAAGACACCTCCCGGGGTAGGGACCCCGGCTCCAATAACGGGACCGCGTGACACCGACAAATGGCCATTATCTGTTATACTGATCTGCTTACATCCTGTGCTGGACTGGACTATGTCTGTGGACTGGGGTCGTGTTGCCGTATCGATTAATTCGTGCCCAACACTATGCATGACGTAGGTACTTATGTAAGATAGATGGATTGTATGAGATGGTAAGGGTACGAACGAAGTAAACATTGAGATGACGGCTGAAGTCTCACTTAATATCTATATATTATAACGAATAGGGATGTGTCCTGGGTAGAAAAATGATAATTCTATTTAGTCCGTCAGTGTGATTATCAAATAATATTGTACCCGTATTTTTATGCTTTATCAAATAAATAAAAATTGACAAAGATAAATCGCATTAAAAGCTTAGGAGTGTAGCACACCGTTACGTCACACAATATTTCAACGCACTATATCGCCGTAATTTTTTATTTACCTGGCATAAAGGCAGAAAAAACATCTACTGCCTTTTTCAATAAATAGATTAATAAAAAAACAACATATTTTGTAAGTTGAAGAACTGCAATTTCATACATGCTATCAATCTCACAACACTTGATAATTTAAATAGATACCCAATCCACAGTGTGGTCGTTTTCTCACGTGAGTCTTATCTCTGGGGACGTGGAGACATAAGAAACTCAGGGTCACAGGCTACGCCAATTGAGGTCTCATAAGAATACTACTATCTAATAAGCTCTGTAGAGTTAGCAACCTTCGTAAGGGACGTGCCTAAATGAAAACACAGACTGTGGACTGTGTATCTAGAGGACTCATTGTTCTGTAAGGCGTTTCCTATAGATGCTCTAAGTCAAGAAAATGGAGCATAGGTACCTAGAATCCTAAGGTCAAATATTTTAATGTAATAATAATATAATAATAATAATAAAAGTGTTTATTTCTCACCACAAGCCAAAAAATACAAACAATGTTTACACACAAGCGGTAGCCAACGATTTCTGGTTGTGGATCGCTGGTGCCTGTGGTAGGTAGTAACACCTGTAATACAGGTCACCAGGTCCCCTCCAGTTTAAAGTTACACATATTTGATAGCTTACATCTCCTAGCAAATATCTCCCTTCGCCCCGGACAGCCATTGCGTACGGACGTGTTTAACCCAAAAAGTCTATATTAGTTATTAAATATTTACATTTTAATTCAAAAATAAATATAATCAGCAAGTCTAATTTCTCGACGAGTACTAGGCGCGCAGAGTGTTGCAAGAGATCGAGTCCTGCGGCGAGCGAGTGAGAAAGCAAGTTGTCCACGCTACCCAACTCTGTCAGCTGCGCGTGAGTCATTATCATCTAACTCCACGCTCTGCACTAAATACTTCCAGATATAAGCGCCTAACATTTTACGCCGTGCAACCTGTGTCAGCGCCTCAACACTTGTCGACTCCTGAGGCCGACGTAAGCTGCATTTATTTAACTTTTTAAAATGATAAAGCAGACTCCACCTAAAACTGGCAGTGAAACACCTCGTCACCACAGTTCCGAGCCTGATTTGACAACACCAGTGTCGGAACAAAAATTGGACAGAATCACCGTACGACAAAAACGTAAACATGATTATGATTACTCAATTGAAATCAAATCTCTTCGGGAAGATATTATGTCATCACTTGATACCTTGAGGAAGGAGCAACAAGACAAATTTAGAGTGATGCAATGTAATTTAGACCAAATAAAGGTTCAAAATTCGGAGCTGAAAAACACGGTTGAGTTCTTGAGTGGTAAATACGACGATCTCATGACTAAACTAGCTCTTTTAGAAAAGGAAAAGAAAAGCACATTGGAGTATGTAGGATTTTTGGAGGAAAAAGTCGAGATCATGGAACGAAATTCAAAGACATCAAGCTTAGAAATTCGCAATGTACCGAAAAAACTTAATGAGTCTAAGGAGGACCTCATAGATATTGTGAAAAATCTAGGAACCGCTGTGGGCACCGATATACAATCAGGTGAGCTCAGAGATGTTTATCGTCTCACCAGCAACAGAAAACCGCAAACAAATGGCCCTATAACCGCCGAATTTACGTCAACCATAACCAAGGACAAACTCCTAACTAACATTAAAAACCACAATCGGGACCAGAAGACCAACCGACTTAACAGCTCACACGTTAAGATGCCGGGTAATAGTCCCATATTTATCTCGGAGAGCCTTACCACTAAAGCCAGGAAACTGTTCTTTCAAGCAAGACAGTTTACAAAGCTAAACGCCTATGCGTATCACTGGACATCACATGGCAAAGTCTACGTAAAAAAGGCAGAGGGTGCGCCGGCAAAGAGAATATCACAGGAATCTGATTTTGAAGGTCTAAAACAACAAAAAGAGTGACTAGTAACACTTATCATCAACCAACAACGTGTCCTGTCTAAAACATTGGAGCTTCGTCTGAAAACTGCATGCCTCGTTATCTTTTCTATAGTTAACATAGTTTTAAGTTTTTTTCTTATATTTTTTATATTTTTGTATAACACACTAATACCTAAGTACATTTTCTCTCTACTTACACAATACACGCTATCATTTCACACAACGACTAACAGCAAACACAGTACTCTTAATTCACGACGTCACTTTTTAATACATGTAGTTACAATAAATTCACTCCATTTTTCACATCACATTCATATATTCTCCACTAGTTTATGCCCGCGGTTTTGTCCACCTAGTTCTGGGATAAACGGTAGCCCATGTGTTGTTCCAGGTTATAGACTATCTCTGTACCAAGATTTCTTCACGCTCATCCAACCTTCTTCCTATGAAAGGGTAGCAATCATCCATCCATTAATCCATCCACTCATTGTCATATTTTTTATCATACTCAGTAATAACAATACAACCAAATGGTACTATACATGCTGGTCTACATTCTGTTTGTTTAAATTCGTCTTCGAAAACATAGTTATTAGATTAAGTACCAAACACCCAATGACGCCTTATTTTGGTTCACTCTCAAAAAAACAATTTATCAATGGATAGCGTCAAAGAAATTATAAACAACATTGATCAGCTCTCAGTCTCTACCATACTAAATTGTGACCCCGAAGAATGCATTAACTATATTACTAACCCTTCCAAGAAATTAAAAATAATTACCCAGAACATTCGCTCTATTCATGCAAACTTCGACTCTTTTTTAACACTCCTAAATAGAATAAACCTAGACTGCGATATATTGGTAATGACTGAGTGCTGGCTGAAACGTTATAATGATTCAATCCCAACCATAGATAACTACTCTTACTATCAAACAAAAAAACATCTTAATCAGAATGATGGTGTGGTCCTTTATGTTAAAAATTTAGAAAACTACACAGTCGAAGAACCTGACTTTTCGGATGCCAGTTGTCTGGTCCTGAAAATCGGCACCGATAAGGCAATAATATGTATTTATAGATCTCCGTCTTTTAGAGACTTAAGTAACTTCCTACAGTCTCTAAACTCTCTTTTGGCAAGCTTGACTACATATAAAAACATAGCAATAGTTGGTGACATTAACCTTGACATAGCATGTACTTTATCTTCAAACCAAACCTCGGACTATCTCGATCTCATAGCTTCCCACGGCTTGCTACCTGCTCACTCACTTCCCACTCGAGAAAATGCTTGTCTTGATCACGTCATGCTCAAAACTCACTTGACTGCACTCACCATAGTTTTACACGCCTCTGTCACCGACCATAACCCTGTCATGCTGTGTCTGAATCTTAAACGAGATGTCAATCCACAGTCATACACCATTTTGAAGACTAACTACGAAACTCTCGATAGTGAGATGAAGACTACAAGTTTCCAAGCAATCTATGAACACACCGATGCTAATGAAGCAACTAAAAGTTTAATCACCACTCTCGCTAGACTTATAGATACCCACACATCTATAATCAAGGTTCCAAATAAAAAACGTTTACTTAAACCGTGGATGACCGTTGGTATGCTCCGCTGTATGCGCAATAAAGACGCAATGCACAAAAAACTCAAGCTTTCTCCAAGCAATATTATATTAAATACTACGTATAAAAGGTATAGGAATTACTGCACAAAAATTTTGAAAAAATTAAAAAGAGACTTTGACCGGAGAGAATTAACTGAGGCTTCTAAGGACAATAAAAAGATTTGGAAGGTGATAAAGAGAGTGACTAACACAAACAAGCCTAACATACCAAACACCGAATTATTGACATCTTCCACGTCACCTCAGCTCTCGGTTGACAAAGTAAACGAGTTTTTTGCCAATATCGGCAAGGAACTTGCTGATAACTTTTCACGTCCACTTGATAGTCATAAAATACCGTTAGACACTACCCCTACATCCCCACCTTTACAATCATTCGTCATGTTAGACACCGATGAAGCGGAGGTTGGAGAATTGCTGATGTCACTTAAAACAGATTCTGCTGTAGGCTGGGACAATATTCCTACAAAGTTTTTAAAACGCTATTATTTGATACTAGTCCCCATACTCACCCATATTTTTAATCTCTGTCTCCAAACTGGCACTTTCCCCTTGTGCTTCAAGAAGGCTATCATTCACCCAATTCATAAAACTGGAAGCAAAAAATTGGTAAATAACTATCGTCCTATTGCAGTGTTACCTTCCATTTCCAAAATACTAGAACGCCTAATTAATAAAAGACTCGTGACTTACATGGAAGATAAAAAGTTTTTTTCTCCCAACCAATTCGGCTTTAGACGCAATAAATCTACCAGTAGCGCTGTTATTGACCTAATTGACTATGTTACCAAAAATCTTGACAGGAAAAAGAAGGTATTGTCAATTTTCTTGGACCTAAAAAAGGCATTCGATACGGTTTCGATTTCTGACTTAATAATAAAGCTTGAAGAACTGGGGATACGTGACCAATCACTTAACATCTTCAAAGACTACCTTCAAGATCGAACACAATGTGTAAAAATACATAATTACCTCAGTGAAGAGCTACCAGTGACATTCGGCGTTCCCCAAGGCAGTGTGATTGGTCCAACCTTATTTCTAATTTACGTTAACCAACTATCTAATCTGAGTTTGGGAGGTGGGAAAATCGTGGCGTTTGCTGATGACACTGTCCTTACCTTCTCTGGTGACACTTGGGATGACACCTTTGATTTCGCACAAAAAGGACTAGATATTGTTCTAAAGTGGCTCAATAGACATATTCTCACAATCAACACCGACAAAACTAAAATTGTTACATACAGCTTAAGAAATTCGAGTCAACCACCAAATTCATACGCTTTGGTAGCGCACTCTTGTATACTCCCTGGCACTGTGACATGTACATGTCCCAAACTGGAACGCTGTAGAACCATTAAATATCTCGGTGTGACTCTCGACGATACCCTGAGTTTTGCACCCCATATAGAGTTACTGACAAAAAGAATCAGAAAGCTAATCTATGTCTTTAGTACTCTTCGCCACATCGCAGGACCCCAACTTATTAGGTGTACATATTTTGCTCTGTGTCAGTCTCTCTTAACATACTGTATAAGCGCTTGGGGCGGTGGACCAAAAACTATACTTTTGAAACTAGAACGAGCTCAGAGAGCCGTGCTAAAAACTAGCACCTTTAAGTCCATACTTTTTCCAACTGAGGAACTATATAGGAACTGTAAAGTCCTTACTGTGAGACAATTATTTGTCTTACACATGGTACTATATCAGCACCAAAGAACCTCCTATGAAGTAATCACCACAAGACGCAAAGACAAGGTATGTCAACCCTTCTCCTGTAAATTCTCTTTTACAAGAAGATTTCCTTGTTTCCAAGGTCCTCATCTCTACAATAGCCTTAACAAAGTACTAGATTTCTACTCACTATCTAAAATGTCACTTAAAAAGAAACTAAGTGATTGGCTACTAACACTTAACTACAACAACACAGAAAATTTATTGTTGACTCAATACAGTTCCCGTTAAATTATCCTTTGCTCATACACATGCACACTCACACACACTCACATACACACACACACACACTCACACACATACACACACGCACGCACACACACTCACACGCGCTTTCACACACTACACTACTCTGCTCATACCATATATTACTTTTGCTTTCATTTTTTTTTTTTTTCTGAATAGTTTATTTGCCCGTTTACTTTGCAGCATAATGGACTAGTCATATATTTTGTAAAATGGCATTTTTGTAATGAAATACAATTAAGAAACATCCACTAAGGGGTCGGGCCCTGCATCTTTAACACAAGTTGTCTTTACAACTTAGCAAGGGTGCTGGTGTCGCCACTCTATTGTTTAATTTTCTTTAAATTGTGTGTATTAACATGTATTTAATGTAAAATGTTAAACTTGACGCAAATAAATTATTATTATTATTATTATTATTATCTGGTATCACAGCAAATAACAACAATTTCAAACAAATAGTGAGCTTATTAAAATACACACAAGAGAGAATTGGAGTAATATAAGTAAAACGATTTAAAAATTAAAATATTTTGAGAGGTTTTTATGAATGTGTCTGTGTGTGTGTATGTGTGTATGCGCGTGTGTGTGTGTGTGTGTGTGTCTGCGTGTGTGTGTGTGTTTGGAGAGAGTATTAGTGGATGAATCTGATTACACTAATACGTTAAAGAGAGCTTCTGTGGCAGCATATGTTTGGCTCTGTAGCCAGGCATGTAAAGCGATTTTAAAGTTATGTTTGTTCAATGAGTGTAGGGAAAGAATTTGGTTTAATTTATTGTAAAGATAGGGTCCAAGGAAAACAAAAAATCTTCGACTAAAAGAAGTTTTAAGAGGAGTAGCTAAGGCAACTATACGGTTACGGCGATTTGTTTGCTGTGAATAGTTGGAAATAGAGTGTTGCTTAATAGCAGTGGTCAGTACAAACAACTGCCTAACCGTAAGGACTTGACAATAATCATAGAGCTTGACGGTGGGATATAGGCTTGGCTTGAAAATGTATACCATGAGTATCTTTTGTTTTGTTATCTTGTTACGTATCTTTACAGCAAAACTTTATCTCTGTTGTGAGTACAACGATTTTTTTATTTGCATTTAAACGACTGAAAACATATAAAAAATCACATCTTATTGTTAAAATCTAGTATTTTTCTAATATAAAAATGAAGCTAATTTTCGCAGGCTTAGAGTTCACATTCAAAGTGCTTTCCCGTTGAATTGGAGTTTAGGAAATTGCGAGTCTCTGATGGATCGTATATAAAATATTTTAAGTACTCATTTCGTAAATCTCCTTTTTAAAAGGGTAAGGTGTAAACTCGTGTCAGGTGGAACGATGTAGGTACATTGTGTGTAATCTACAAAAGGTTTAACGTTGGAGATTGAAATACAAAGCTCATAGAACTTAGTATTTATGTTTACAAGAATTCAAATTACTAATTCGTTCAATATTTTGCTTGTTTATTTGTTTGAGAACTAAAGATTTCAAGAGTTTGCTGTTATTTGATTGGTAACATCATAGAAAAAATAAATGATTCTTCGTGTAGATTGTGTACAACCTTTTTTGTGTTTTTGTATATGTTTCATATTTTATTGCCTTTCTATAAACCAGTAAACGACCTTCCTAATGGTTCGACGCGATTCGATTTATGTCACATGGACGCAATGCGATGAAATTCAAACGATTTGCACTTGAAATTTTCTTATAAAATACGTGCGTGTTAGAATTTAAGGTATGTGTGACGTCATTAAATCATGAATTTACTTTTTTAAGTCGCAATGGTTTGCTACATAATACATACCTGTCATATTTATTAAGCACCTACCGACAAAGTCTTAAGTACCTACCTAAATTATTATTGTTGTCAACTATCTACAGATGTAAAAGAGTACCCATCTAAGCAAATATTGTTGTGCGTACAGGAAATAGCTCTAAACTAATATTTAAGCCGCATTGATGATATTCCTATAAATTATTACGTAATTTGTAATGATCATTGTGATGTATCCTGGATTTTATATTGCTATATTAGTATTACAAGTCCTTTGAAACAATTTAAAATACTTTGTTAGTATCAATATTCTTTCGAATATTGATTAAGCATGACTAAATAGGCGATATTAAATTCCTTAATTGTGTCGGTACGTATTAAAATGGTTTCATTACTATTGATGATGGATTATTGATTTAATTATGAGATTATTTTAAGCAGTATAGAAAATGGCGGGATACCATGCCATTTTCTCATATTGTACGTATTGAGACACAGACCCGAGATTATAAAATATTGTGTAATGGATAAGCCGACTTACTTTTTTGCGAATTACAAGCCAGTACAGGCCAGATGTATTATTATCAATACACGTGGAGATAAAATAGTTCCTGTAAAATACTATAATCAAGCCTAACCCCCTATATTGTAAGATATTTCCTTAACTCATCTTCATCTTAATTTCAGTCGAAAAACGTCCACTGCTGGACATAGGCCTCATCCCAGTTACGCCACAACGACCGGTCCCGCAGCCTTAACCAAGTCAGGGCCGCAGACTTGGTTAACGTCGTGTATTATGGTCAGCTAGTGGGAGGCCTTCCAACGCTGCGTCTTCCTCCACTCGATTCAATCAAATTGACGGTTATAGATATCTTCTTATTTATTCACATTAGCCGGTTTTTTTGGCGCTTTACTTTGTTTACATTATTTCATCACCACTTTTCTAAAAACGGTACAGGAAAACATCTTGTGGAAACCGGCATGTCCTAGAAGTAAAAATGCGAAGACATGCGACATCCACTAACCCGCGCTGGGCCCGCGTGTTGTATTAAGGCCCACTCCCTCTCTCTCAGAGACGAGAGCTGTGCCCCAGCAGTGGAAACATTAAAAGGCTGATGACGAATATGAATCGGTTTTTTACCGGTATCATGGGGACTGAATCGATTAAAGTGTCCTGAAAGGACTAGATTTAGAATAAAGAAATATCTCTATTTACCAATAAAGCCTATTGTACCAAATAAGTTATTTAGCATAGAATAACAAACAACCCAAACTTATATTGGAATAGATAACGACCTCAGGCCTATTGAGATTACCAAACCAATACTTAAGGGTATAAATATTCATGTTTATTAGGTAAATGCAAAGTAGAGAGAAACATCTGAAGGGTCTTAAGACAAAAGTCTTCTAACGGCCACTTGATGAAAATGCGTTCCGAGTCGGAGCCGCCATTTTTTTATTTAGGTCATTTGTTAAAACCGTGTTTCGCATAACTAGAGGAGCCTTTGCATGTACCTCGATTTTTTATCTATATTATCTCAGAGCTCTTTTGAATATTTAGATTATTATTTTACGCTCGATTCGCTTTTAGTAACCGTAAGTAGGTATTTACTTTTAATTTGTGATAATCCACAATACTGTATATGGTCTGGCTTTCATCATCTGCTTTTCTTTTTCATTATTGTTGTAGGATCTGCTTCCATTCTAACCTGATGATACGATATATGAATACCTCTCGGTGTCCGGAACTCTATGTAAAATATCTAGTGATAAACTATAGTTATGTCTAGGAAATTACCTAAATGTAATTATTGTTGGGTTACACAAACATAGTGAGAAGTCGTTTATGTCGTAATTGATCCGGCCTCTGATTCAGGGCTATTTGATACGGCCTGAAATCGGAGGATGGCTTCGCTCGGCAGTATTGGATCCCTCAGTCGTAATTTAAATAGTTTGGGGACTATTACCCTCTTTTGATGGCCTTTGTTGTAAACCTGATGTCCCAAATTTATGGTAAACAGACACCTAAACCAATTTTATTAGTGCGGGATAGATTCTCTGCCCGTTTAAACTAATAAAATTTGGGTACCTAAAACAATTTAATAGCGTACTTTCCCAGCCCAGCTGATGGTTTTTTCCACGAAGAGAAACTCGTGCAATTTGCAAGAAAAAATACCTACTTTCGAATATCATCAATAACTTATTAAAGTTAAATCTCGAAATCTTTAATGTTACCTTCAAAATTACTTTTGATTTCAGAATTGACTTCTAAATATGGCATACGATATTTGCTTCTGGTGATGTTGAGAGTAACTTCTTTTCAACTAAACTAATAAAAAAACATTTCTATACAGACCTTCATATGTAATTTCTTTGCGGCCTTCGTCGTACTAATTAACGCAAGAATCTTTTTGGCTCTGTGAAAGGTCTCGCGAAAGAACCTTTTTATACTTTGGTATGTATAGTTCTAGGGTTAAGATTTTAATTAAACGCGTTGATGCGAATCGGAGGGGACACAAAATAACACAATCACAAGGTACCTACATAATTATAAATTCGAAAGTTTCCTTCCTCGCTATTCATAAAACATGCCTGTATTTTATAAACTTAGTTTTTTTTTTTGACATTCTGTCATGTTGCACCTTCTATATTTTTATCACTGCGTCAGCCAACGATCGACTGGTAGAAAATGACAAAGGCATGAATGTAGTAGTAAATATTATAGTAAATAAAATATAATATATAATTATATATATTTATAATACATAATTATATATATATATAATTATGTGTGTGTGATATATATACATATATATATATATAAACGCATACATAGTCCGCCTTTGTGAAGTGGTTTTTGCCGTGTATAAAATTTTAATGAATAAATAAATATGTGCCCAATCTAGCTATTTTAATTACACTTTTTAATTTAATCAGACAGCCTAGTTCATCAGCATTTGTTTGTTTTGTCTTAATGACTTCACCCTATGTTTATAATTAAATAATGGAAGTCTGCTGAATTCTCAAGAAATTAAATACGAAAGATATCATTTACCCGGAGACGCGTGGAATGTTCAATTAGTTTAAATAATGAGTGAAGTTAATTTAATTCCTATTCTCTCCACTAACATGGCCAATGTTAATTTGGTTATCTTTGAGGGTGTAAAAAAACTGATCAAGTCCTAAAAAAATGTGCTCTATACTTACAGGTCGTCTAATTATGTGAACACTAGCTTCTGCCAGCAGCTTCGCCCGCATGAAAGTCGAAAATTATCCAGAGGCAACATATTCCCGGCAGAAAAGTATTCTATTATATGTGCTATTCCAGACTTTAATCTATCTCTGTGCCAATGTCATCCAGATCCGTCGAGCTGTTTGAGGGTGATGAAGTAACAAACACACACACACACACACACAAACTTTCGCCTTTATAGTATTAATTAATGTGACAAGGAAGTAAAACTTATAACATGGCAATATTTATTTCGCGATTTTTTTGTGAAAGGTTTAAGTAACTAGCGACCCGCCCCGGCTTCGTACAGATAAAAGCCAATAAAAATCTTTTGATTCGATCACTACCAATCTTCACAGGATGACCTGATGGGCTAATCTGAAGATTACCTGAAAATTTAATCAAAATAGCTGCAGCCGTTTTGGATCTATAAGAACATACATACACAGATAGATATTTATAGACATAAAAAATTTAACGATCTGAACGATGGCTAATAGTGAGCCATGCTATAAGGTCATGCAGCAATTACTTCACTACACGTGTTTCAATGAATCAATAATGATGATCTAAATATAGCTGGAACGTTACACTGAACCGATGCGGTTTTCGGAATTTGGGCAGAATGATTGAGTCACGATTATGCAACGTTACCCTTCCATTAAATCACCCAACTATCTCCACAGAATATGTAGATATGCATGGTCGTTGTTTTATCCAGCTTAAAAATATTACTAACAACAATAGTACCTATTTATATAACGGTGAGTAAAGGAAATCAGTGATAGCGTGACACTAATGAACACTAAGAAAGAAGAAAACTCCGACCCCGAATAACAAGGGCAGGAAGATGATGATGAATAGTAACGATTTAAGTTTTGATATCTTGAGTGCCCATTGACACAGATGTGTAAAAGCTCATTTCTCATACTAACTTCTACCATCAGCTTCACCCGCGTGAAATTAAACTTTCATCGTACTGATACGTACGTACCACCGGGATAAAATGCACCGACCGATGTAGTGATATTCGGGGAAGGTTTATGTCCAGCAGAGAACGTCTTTCGCCAGAAAAGATGATGGTGAGAAAGTAGGATAGGATTAAAGGACGGTTTATGATAAGGCATCGACACAAAACAATATAAAAAATTTGCTCTCCATTACGTCATTTACTCAGTATTAAGTTTAATTATAACCGTGTTAGGTTCCCTTTGAGCCGTTTACAAGTTGTCATGGCAACTAGTTCAATTACTTGCACAAGAGCCCAGAGAGGGAATTTATTTAATCTTTTAGAGAGATTAAGAAAATAGCTGGCAGCTTCTCATTAAGGCTTCGAAAATAGTTTAAACAAACAAAATAATACTATGTTAAGGGAGTTAAGTAGAAGGGGGACATCGACTTATTCACTCTTCGTGCAACAGATTTTAGTAGTGAAGATATGGCCGTCCGAACGTTTGCTATTACGCGTTGACCATACAAGAATACTGATGTCCAACACTACTTTAGTGTGTGCTCACTCTCTATCACAGACCCTCATCAACATCATCATCATTTCATCCGAAAAACGTCCACTGCTGGACATAGGTCTCCCCCAAGTATCACCACCGCGATCGGTCCTGTGCGTTTCATATCCAGCAGATTCCTGCAGCCTTTACCAGGTCATCAGTCCACCTAGCTAGAGGGAGGCCTCCCAACGGTGCATCTTCCTGTACGCGGTCACCGCTCCAGAATTTTTCAGCCCCATCGACCATCCGTTCTACGAGCTATGGGCATTGCCCACTGCCACTTAATTTGTCAATTCTTGGCATGGTGGCGTTTTCGTACAAATACTTCAACACTTCGATGTTGTGTGTAGTCGATTTGGCACCGTTGGAGAGACTGCAGCACAGCCCAAGTCTCGATCGAATCGAAAGCTTTCTTGTAGTTCACAAACGCTAAGCAGAGAGGCAGGTTGTACTCTTCGGTCTTCTGTATAACCTGCCGCAGCGTATGTATGTGGTCTACGGTGTTAAAGCCTTTACGGAATCCGGCTTGTTCGGGAGGCTGGAAATCGTCAAAACTGCGCGCGAGACGATTCGTGATGACTCTTGAAAACAGCTTGTAGACATGGATAAGAAGTAAGATGGGCCTATAGTTCTTCAGTAGCGCATTGTCACCCTTCTTGAAGTGATTCGTCAGGTTTTGTATAGAAAGTATACAAACTGCCATCTTACTTATTCTTCAAGTAAAAGTTATACTTATGTTGAAAAATCATCAAAGCCATTTATTCCAAACTTTGGGGTTTCATAATTATTGTACTGCGTGAGCCTTTTGGCATAGACATTTCCAACTGCTTCCATACGTCTCTGTCCCTTGCAAGTCATGTTTAATGTAGTCGCAAGGTCATGTGGAAATATTCTTCCCATTTGCGCAATGGGCGACACGAAAATAAGATCTTTTGAGTAAAAAAAACTTTTAATTTCATTTAACCTGCTGCCTCGGATCTGGATCTAAAATCTATTTCATGCACTTAATTTTTTTTGGATCAAAGCTCTACTGTAATAGTTCTCGCACGGAAAACGGATGTTACTATTGAAACTGTTATTATTATTCTCAAACTGAAGCTCAATACCGATGCTCATAAAAGATTGTAAAATGAATTCAGAATACGTTTCCATAAACAATCATATTTGTAGTCGAAAGCCATTCCTTTACATTATGCGTATTCTCTTCCACAACACTTTCACTGATTACCGTGTGGAGGGTAACCGGTTGCGAGTAGATAGAGCTAGGCACTTCCCATGGGGGATGTGAGACGATAGCGGATACTACAGGATAATGGCAAGAAGTTTGATAACAGTATTCACTTATGAAATGATTATGGCTACGATAATAATGATGAATGTGGAGTGGGTATATTTATTTAAATTGTAGTTTGTGTAGGTAGGTACCGTGGCTTTATAGGTAACGTATTTTTGCCTGATTTGGCATTTTGTTACAAAAAAGGAACTGAACAGTGAACAATTTCAAATCTGCCGATAAAATCGGTCATCGATTTTCTTCTCGTTTACGTCTTTTTAGTTCGCTTCATAAGCAGTCGGGTTTTTTGATTGTTTGAATAATATTTTTTATTTTTAACTTTTCAGTTAACATTTTTTTCGAAATAGGTTATTTTAAATATCTTATATATTTAAATGAACCTATTTCGAAAAAAATGTTGTTGATTTCAAAAATATATAATATTTTTGAAATCACCTCATAAAACCCTTTATTTTGCTACCCCAAACAATGGGTTTGAAAAAAAAATTGGGGCACCACAATATGGCGCCAAAAATTCGCCATTATTCTATTTTCCAATTTTAATGCAGCCAGTAACACTCGCAAAGTTAAGGCAAATCGATTGACGTAAAAATCATCAAAATCGGTCTCTAGAACGCCACATAGGAACAAACATAAATGGACTGATAAACACATTACTCTCCTTCGGCATTCGGGTAGAAAACCAATAATTTAAGGGTAATATGTCTTTATTCTTCTTTCGGTTAAAGTTGAAATTAAACAAGTAATATTTATCAGTGCAGTACATAACTATACCTATGAGTATAATGCTTACAGCCTGGCCTGGATAAAATGGATAGTGATAAAAAACAGGTTGTAGGTATTGGAAGCGATTATCTGATTAAAAGCTGGATGCTTTCCATAATGCAGTTAACAGGAATACTGATGCCTAGTCTGTAATATCATAAACCAATTACCACGCGAGTTACGCCGCGGATAGATTCTGTAGGTATATTTATTTTTTATTTTATTTGGTTATAAAACTCTGTTAAATAGAACCCCGCTTCGAAGGACCGGGTATAAGTCCCGGTGTGTGCTCTGGCTGAAGAACTTTTTGATTCTCTGCTATAACATTTATGGTGTGATTCTAGAGTTCGAACATCGTGGATTAATTATGGTAAAAATTTAAGTTTAGTTAAATCCGGTATTAATGAGAATAGTTCACAGAGATATTTAGTTTGTTTGTTAATCATGCTTCAACGGTTGAAAGAATTTAGCTGAAATTTGGCACGTATGCCTTAAATTCTTCCAAGGCCATGGTCTACCCGTGAGTATAGATTAAAACATGAGATAATTATTACCCTGGTAGTATGTTTCAACGTAACGATTACCGCGCGGGCGAAGCCGTTACTAAGAGCCAGTATTTGTGGTAAATTTAACCAACCAAAGCCGAAATATAGTTAAGCTTCTACCAGCTCTACCAGTCTGTGTTTTCAAATTAAATTGCAAATTGTATGTTCAAATTCTACCCTGGTATATTTAGATAACATGTTTACATTAATAGATTATTCAATTAATTCCACATTCGTTTGTAATTCAATCATTGATCCCGAATGGGAGACAAACGGGATCTATAATTTCCAACTCTATTGATGAATACCGGAGTGTTTTCCCGAGTATCTAAACGAAGTACCTCAATATTTACTTGTATCTTTATGTAACACAGATGTAGATTAGAGAATTGGGCATTTTTTCGGGGCATTTTTGTCTATTATGAAAAAATGTAATAGTCCTTTTTTTCAGAGATTAGCTTTACCAGTGAATGAGTAAACGCTATGATAAAAAGGAAACGAGAAAATAAGAAAATGTTAAGCTTTTCCGCAATACTTAAAATATTTACTTCACAAAACAAAACAAAACAATTCTTTCTTAAATTCCTAAGCCCCATTTATCAGCGGATTGTCTAAAGATCCATTCATCTATAAACTGTCTAATCGAAAGCGGCCTTGAAAATGATACCCAATACTTTCTTGGCATTTATCTGCGAGATAGATTTATCTCCGCCCGGCGACGGCTCCACTTGAAACTTTCTAAGATTAGCCTCCGGCTGATAGCGGATTACACGTATCGTCCATTATTGTGCGAAATTCTACTATTTTTTTACGTCATACCTAGTTACAATCCTATTATGTTATTTTATTTATTTAGGAAAACACACGGTTACAAATTATAGTAATACCTACAGAGCAACAAATTAAACATACAATTTCAGGAAAACTTAGGTAAGAGATTATTGCTAGTCTTTAGAGCGAAACAAATTTACAACCTACGTCATTTTCTGCTGAATGTAAAAAACATTAGACAAACTTTTGCGACGTGCGCTTACAATCAATAGGTACATAATAATAAAAAACACATTCAGTTTTGTAGGTAAAATCAAACAGGATGCACAGAAAAAAATAAAAGCATGAAGAGAGGTGAATCATAACTTCGTTTTAGCGGTCGACGGTTAAAATTAAGACTTAATTTTTTAGAGGCACTTAAGTTAATTCGCCAAGATAAATATTTATACGTTGCCATGGTAAACTATTCTTCATGAAAATCAATTTGGTCTATTTTATTTATTATTTATTTAAACTTCATGTACAATAGTGGTACATAGGCGGACTTAATGCCACAAGGCATTCTCTACCAGTCAACCTTTGGGTTAAAAAGGACAACTTTGTGAAATGGGTACAAAAAATATTTAAAAATTACAATTTGTATACGAAAATATATATACTTACATAAATATTAAAAATACACATAAACAAATAACTTAATACATAAATATTAATAATACACATATACAAATAAAATAAACTAATAAATACCAATAAAAAAAAACGAGAAACTTGTTAATAATTATTATGACTAAACTTCTGACTCTAGATGAGAGCTATTTAGTCTGACTCAAATAGAAGTCACGAACTTTTCTTTTAAAAGAGACTTTGCTTTGATTTTCAATGACATAATGAGAAGTTCTAGATGCGGCATAATTCCAACAAATTCACTATTGTTCCACAGCAAAGTTTAATTAGAATTGACCTAATTTTGGATAGCTCATTGTCTACCGGCCGTTCCAATGACCGGTATAATGGACAGACAAAGTGAAAATTGTCCACAATAACCGCGATGGGCAAAAACGGGCACAGGCATATTGTTGTCAGTTCACAAGAGCTACCCGTCGCTTCGTCCGTACGCTGGTAATCCTTTAATCGCCTTTTACGCAACCCACAGAGGGCTGGTTGTTAGGTATCTGTAGACTGTATCTTCTTTGATGCGAATGATTCATGTTAGTAGGTAGGTATTGTGAGGACTCGACCTCACCTATTTAGAGGCAACCTATTATAAGACTAGGAACAGATAACTATTTAGTTTTGGAAGATGATTGAAATCTGAATGCTTGTAAAATAATTGAAGATATTTCTGTTTAGCTTTGCTTGTCACTTCGGTACACGCCGCCTTAGGGCAGGCATGTTGTTGATACAATATGACATTTCAAAGTAATTTCTGCATATTATTTAAAGCTCTCTGAGCTAATATTGGCTGAGCTGCATATTATTTAAAGCTGACAGTTTTTAAGATTCATGGTGATAAATGCAAATAAAGCAGTATGATAAGATAGGTAGGTAGATACTGAGAGACAGGTGTGGCTCCCCGGTATCCGACTCTTTAAATAATGAGATTAATACACTTGCTAGGACAAGAATTTATGCCTGTGAATTATTACTTTTTCTTTGAAAAAAAACACATTTCAACCAAGGGGTTCGTTTATACTATACTTTTTCTTCTTAATACGAATAAGACCATATAAGACTAATCTTCATGATTATGCAATTAAATTTTTACCTATGGGGACGTTGGCTAAGCTCTAAAGTACCGTCTGTAAACAATCAAACAATAATTGCAGGAAAACATACTTAAGTGAATATATGTTATTTACTGCTTTTGGAATTATTTTCATCTGCATTTTGATTAGAAAAATTATCTAATCAACTAGTTAAAGCCACAATGAGATGCATCCCTGTAGTGCTATAAATATCTCTGTTTGCTTTGATCTAGTTACCTGGGTCATTTATTTCCGTGTTATAGTAAGAACTTAGTATATTTCTGCTCTATGCATCACATAACACATAACCAAAACATATTGGCAGTACGAGTATTACCGAAAGGTTTAGCATAGGTGATACTTGTAATTAGATAATATTGCACTTTTAATTGTATTGGATATAAATGTTTATGTTTTAATAATAATTTAACTTGACTTTTTACTTATTTCTTTATAATAGTCTTACTAATATCATAAATGCGAAAGTTTGGATGGATGGATGCATGTTTGTTACTCAATCACGCAAGAACGGCTGAACGGATCTGGATGAAATTTGGCACAGAGATAGATTACCGTCTAGAATAGCACATGGATTCACTTTTCATCCCGGGAATATGTTACATTCTCGCGGGCGAAGCCGCTGGCAGAAGCTAGTTGCAGATTAAAAGGATATCATGCTCAGTCCTAGCGCTTCCACTAGACTACATCAATGTGCCATTCATAACAAATAAATATTAAATTGGTGGACATAGTTACACGTCAAGTTAATTAAAGTTTCTTCAACTTTATAACGTTGCTTATAGCGTACATGATACGCGAAATACTCTGTATATTCGTATAACATACAATATGCCGTTGAACACCAAACGCGTTCCGGTATGAGTAAACACTGGAACAAAGCCGCCTCATTATGAAAATGAACGAGCGACCAAAACTCATCATAAAGTGTTTTTAAAAACTCAAATTTAATTACTACCACAAAACGTTTAGAAAGGGTGTTTATCAATTGGAGATGTGTGAGGTAGCCGGGATGTGCGAGGATGTGTAGTAGCGCTGGGTTGATGTGCAATTATTTCCATAAAAGTTGTGGGAGGAGCTTCTTCGGTGCTTAGTAAATCTGTGAAACGGTGTGTAGCTGAGCGGTACGAGTTATGCTTAGCGGACTCAGGTAAGATATATACGCACATACTTCTAACTCGCATCCGTCACAAACGGCTCTTGCTTTTTTGTATGTTCAAATACCTTTAGCCCTTTTCAACCAAAGCTGCGCGAAGCTAGGCTAGGAGAACGAGGCGATTCCATTGGTAGAATTTGCCTCGCACACCGCCTAGAAACTCGCAAATCTCTATTAGAAAATCACCCTGAGGGTCCGTATAAAAACGGCAATCATTTATCTTTTAATTAATCTTTATGTTAATCCCTCCTCCGTTTTGTACTAAAACGGGTCTTTTAAGCATTCGCCTCGTGGTTTCTCCGGATAATAAATTGTATCGTTTGGACGACCCAGTTTACTCAGTACATTATGTTTACCTACTTATTTTTTTGCGAACGTTCCAATGGATAGAGAATTGTTTATTAATTTATTGTACTTGTTGTTATCTATGGAGTAGGTAAGATTATAAAATTATGATATTAAACATGGATTATTATTTACACAATGACGTACAAACTTAGTCAATTTTGATATAAAGCTTGAAAAATGTTTTTACAATCGGCTCACAGCCCTTACACCTCCGTTCTTCTTTTCTGATTAATTTCGTTGCGGGATCCAAGAAACTTGAATGGTTTCTCTGGAACTCGTCGGGCTTCAATCTTCTTCTTTGCGTATCAATGGCAAATAAAAAGTATTATGTTGACGCAGTCGGTTAAGGTCTTCGAAAAGACAGGTTTTAGGTCATGCGGCGCACTCTGAAAGGGAGGCCATGGTCTGTGGAGAGATGCCGCACGAACACTGAATATTAGAGCCATCCGAGAGCCCCCACTTTTTAGAGATTCCCAGGTCGGCCACGCTGCAACACGTGCTCAATCGTCTCTTCGATGGCTCCATGAAATATTCAGAAAGCTCGACTTCATCTCGCCAAAGGTCGCATCTTCACTGACTCGGTACTTTTCGGTTGGATGCCACTGATGATTCTGGATATTTGGAAGTTGAGGATACTGTCCATCTTATCCCGAAAGAAAAGACTCTCTGCCCCATTTAGGACCATAATAACATACACAGAGATTGAAAGAAAAGAAAGAAGAAAGAAAAATTGTTTATTTGCGCCAGGCACGACGCATACCATAAAAATAACAAAAAATAACAACTACGCAAAACGGTCATCGCTCAGCATAATGCTGGGATTCGGGTGCGAGACAGAACCACAGCGCTGATTTTCAGCGATAGCCGGTGTCGACTGGGTGACTCCGAACCAATGAAACCTTAGTGGCAAGTAACGGAGCGAACAGTTTTATTAATGAATAAAAAACAAATAAATGAGTAAACAGTAATAGGTAATTGATCGTTTGAAAGTTCAGATATAAAAAATTTGTTTAGCATAGGTAGTATAGTAGTGGATATAGTATTATATTCAAGCAAAGGAACTTGCTTGCACTTTGAAACATGCATATTGTGAGAGTAATCAATATGATTGCCTATTCATAGTCAATGTCATCGTTAAAGTCATACCACATTGACATAAAGCGATAATCCCAAATTCCAAACGGTATTATTCAATATTTACGGCGTAACGTTCGATGTTATCCGAATTTTGACTCACAATTTGAATAAAGAACGTCGTATATATTTAGCATTCATGCCCTTATCCCGACACAATGCTACAACGGTGCAATGCAAAAGTTTTTGTTAAACCGTGCACGCGAATACGAACCTTTCTATTTACAGGATAAAAGTTATTTTTGTAATGTACTCTCGAGCGATTGATTTTTAACGACAAAGGGTATAAAGATTGAACATTTCATTTGTTTGGGGATGAAGAATTGTTGCATAAATCCTCCTGAGCTTCCAATTAAATGGAGTTATTGGAAAACCAGTTTTCACCTACGGTATCGCTCCCTTGGCTGTATTATTTATCGGGATAACATGGCTGCGGCATAATTATAATCGAGTCAGTTCTTCGATGAATTACCTTCTATAAACATAAAATAAACGAAAAAATTGGCAATAAAGCCTCATTATCATTTTTAGATAGATATTTGATCTATCTTTAAACTTACTCTGATATTGCCCAATAATAATAACTCAAATAAGGGATTGTTGATTGGATAGCCATAGGCTATTCAATCTACAATCCCTTATTATAGAATAACAGTTCGAATCTTCTTCATTGGTTATTTACTAATCAAATATATGAACATCTTCGATATCTTTGCAATCCTATAAATAATAGTATATTATGCAACTAGTGAATAAAGGACGGTTTTAAAGCGAGGGCCATAGATGAATCACGAACAAGTAAAGGATTCTAACAACTGAATCACGACCGCAGGGAGTGATTCATGATGATTGAATCACGAGCATAGCGAGTGATTCAAGTGTTAGAATCCTGATCGACGCGAGTGATTCATGGCCCTCGATATAAATCCGTTTTATTCAAGAGTTGCATACTATATTTTATACCATGACTTCGAGAAAAAGAAGGATTTAAGCCAAAAACACAAGGAATAATCATAAATAAATAAATGGTTTATTACCTTCAAAATTTACAGAAAATGAGAAACCTAGGGCTTCACATTTTTTGTAAATTGAAGCTGAGCCTTTGAGTTTCAGTTACCTAAACAGCACCTGTGTTTCAGGGGCCAGTGACCATATCCGTTAAGTTACATAATTATAATTAATTAAACACCAATGCAATTAATATTAGAATTACAATGCAAATAAGTATTCACTAAACATCCTAGACCAAAATAAAATCATTATCAAAATCCTAAATATAAACAAACTCGAAATTAAATCGACGAAGGAGTTTGAAATTCGAATATTCTTTGTTTGCACAAGAAGTTTGCATCGAGTATTTTATGCGCAAGTAGGTTGTATTGCATTGAGATGGAGGTCAAATATATATTGGTGTGTTCTAAATTCAAACACCAAAACAGTGATTAAAAGTGCTTTTTATTCACTGTTTTCAGTGAATAAAATAAGCTTTTTAGAGGGGGAATGGTATAAACATTCATTATACACCGATAACCTTGAATTAATTTCTTATAGCCTTTAAATAAATATATCTTAAATAATAGACTAGCATTCGTAGATCTTGCTACGCCGTAGCACCCACGTAGCTGCGTAGCAACGATTGAGTGCTACGAACTAATGATATTTCAGCTAGAAATCGGAATAGATAAATATCTTACTTGAACAATAGAATACTTATTGCAGGTTTGCTCAAAAGTATATTTACCTACTTAATAGAACCAGCTTTCCACAACAAGCTAAGAGATTAGGGTAGACATGAAATTTATCAGAAAATCTTTTATTAGAATATTTTCTTGGTAATATAATATAATATTTTATTGTGAAAGAAATGGAGGAATCTGAAGATTACCATTATAAGCGGGATATTTTCCATGTTTAATGTTTGTTGCGAGTTTCATAATGTTAATGTTAGTGACCATGACAGTTTAAAAACTTGAATCTGAAAATGTTTTTACAAAATTTTACAAGCTGTTGGTTGAGGTTTTCTTCGGATACAAACTTTAATCCCTTGAGTTTCGAAAAATCTTTCTTATGTATCGTCCTCTACACTCTCTAAGGAACGTATTTTCCAATTTCATGTTCACTCCAACTCCACAATATTTCTAAAAACCAAAAAATCTAAAGCCACTGGTAAGTTCTCGTAGACCTTTGTTGCTACGCCGTAACAAGCTCGTAGCCGCGTAGCATGGAGAGAAGTTTTATCTTCCTTTTCAATTCGGTTTGTGTTTTGGCTGTACGTGGTCAGTCAGTCGATCAATCAAGTAGTCATGCGCTTGCATACCATCCCTTTTATTTGGAAACTAAATTTTTCCGCGTCTTTGTTAACGTGCATTTGTCTTTTTCTTGGATAAAAATTGGCGTCTCAATAATAGTATAGCTTCTTATCAGTAAATGAATTTTCGGAATGGTAGCAGAACTTTCAGGAATTTCGTCCTGCATACAACAGAATTTATTAAAGATTATTTTTATTAATATTTTTTAGAGAAGAGACGATAAAATGTCAATAAACATGGTAAGGTTTGGGTTACGCAAAGTTCGTGCTGTTTATCTTGAATAATGGGCTACATGTTTTCTTTATAACGTAATTAAGGAAGTAGGTACTTAACAACAACAATCCTATTATTTCACGTGCAAACTTGTCGGTAAACATTTCCGCTTGTAAGCCGAATGTTGCTTAGTTGGTTTTGAAAACAAAAAGGAAATATGATCCAAATCACAGCTTGCCCGAAATTCTCGCTCATTTTCCATTTTCAAAAACACTTGAAACAACATACCACTATTTTCAAGTGGCACAACACTAATTGGACTGCTCTGAATAATGTTGAGCTGTAAACAGGTGCTCGTCGAAAATCTGAGGGAGCTTGTTTGAAAACAAACTTCACCGGGAATATGTTTGTTGGTTAATAAGTATTATGCGAGCCACATTGCTGGTAAATATTAAACAATCTATTTAATATCTAAATATTATTTCTCTATTTGTTTCCACAGCTCTATGCAAATTGCATTCGTGCTGTTCACGGATGGTATATTTTGTTTTTTGACCGTAACAAAACCGGCTTATACACCAATAATTAATAGTCATCGCAATCCTTCCAATCATTCGCGAACAATAGAAGTATGTGAAGAAGCAGCCACCTTGCGCCAACCGAAAATAAATTAAGTTAAGGGGAAAATAATGGTGCTACTTATAATTGGGTCTTCATGGTCGTGTGGCTGCATACATTTTAAGCTCGTTACTGCTACAAAATTTACGGATTTGATTAAATCAGACGCATAATTTAAAATTCTTATTTAAAATGAATACGAAACAGTATCTCATTATAAAGACTAACAGAGCACATTCATTCTATAAATTAACAAACAATTAATTATTAAGAGATAATTCAAATTTTCACGTTAGGCCCATTCCCTTAATACACACCAGAGAACAAATGAGTTATCATAATAGATATTTCCTGTTAATTCGCCCTGTTTACTTTATGTACTTGCTAATATAATATTCACGGGTACGTATTATTATTAATGTTTAGATAGAAATAATCGCGCGCTGTATACATTTTGTTATTATAAATTTGTACATTTCAAACATACTTAGAATATATCTTTGAGATGTTTATCAGATCTCGAGGAATTCGTTACTGAATAAAAAGTAAATTAAATAAAAAATTCAAAAAGCCGTAAACAAGAAGAAAATCATGATGTGCAGTCGGAGGATACATATTCGCGAGCTGGCTGATCAAAACCAGATGTATCCTCCGATTGCACAGCATCATTTTCTTCTTGTTTACGTCTTTTTAATTCGCTTTTTAGGCATTCGGGTTTTTAGATTTTTTATTAACTAATTTTATTTATGACTTTTTTTTCAATTTACATTACATTTAAACATATAAGTGTTATATATGTTTGAAATCAAGTCTTAAAACCCTTTATTTTGATATCCCATACGATGGGTTGGAAGAAAATAAAAAAATGGGCAACCACATTAAGGCTCCCAAAATCCGCCAGTTTTCTATTTTCCAATTTAAATGTAGCCAGTGACACTCGCAAGGTTAAGACGAACCGATTAACGAAAGAATCATCAAAATCGGCCAACGCGTTTGGTCTCTGGAACAAACATATATTATATACTGATAAATATATAGACTGATAAAAACATTACCCTCCTTCGGCAGTCTTGTAAAAAATAGCCGCAAGGGTTGATCGAAGGGTTACACTTGTCGATCGGTGAATGGTTGATTTTTTGACGTGATAACGTCTTTAAAATCGTTTTAGTCGGGTGACATGTTCAGAAACTTGTGTCACACCAAAACCTCACGAGCGCGATCGCAGGTATAACGAGAGAGAGACGGACCGATCTCCCGTCTCATCTCGAGCGCTGCCAGTCATTCCGTGAAACTTGTCACGCGGAATCCTCACGAGCGGAGGCTGGCATAGCGTTCGAGTGAGTGGACCGATCTTCCGTCTCTCTCACTCTAGCGGCATACAAACGAATGGAGATTTTCTCGTGCGGTTAAGTTTTCGTTGAATGTTTAACAGTGAAACAAAATGTGAAACGTTATCACGTAAACATCTCGATCGTAAACCTACTTTACAAACAACCTATTTTTATAACTTATTCTCCATACATAGAAAAGGACTTGCAACCGTTAGTCCCACCTCTTTTGTAGATCTTTGACAATAATTACGGGTAGTCCGAATGTTTCATAACCAGCCTTACCAAGAGTTACAACCTTTTTTTTTGTTGACAGTTTGAATCCTTCTAAAGGCGCCTGGACTTTTGGGGAAAAGACCAGGGAGTGTGGGCTTTTTACCTCACTAAAACCACCCCGGTGAACATTATCAGCACTTGGAACCCCTGTTACCTCTTAAAAGACCACCCCAGAACTCCTTCTGAGCAAAGCCTGTTTGGTCACATCCCTGAGAAGATTGAGAAGCGTCTCTCCTGAGCCTCGCTGTGCACGGCAGTATGTGATCACTTTGCCACCGTCTTTCCTGAAGTCACTTGGTGGGCGGGTAGAAATCCCTATCTGAACGCCCGGCGCCCGTGACCTCAGAGTCCCGTCGGCCCATCATACAAGTGGGATTTCGGCGTTTTAGGCGACAAGGTGTTTCCTTCCACGACGTCTTCTTCTCCGAGTGGGATCGGCCCTTCACGATCCCAATCAGCGGCCTCCTTCTGGACACTTACGTTCTCACAGATGGAGGCCATTTCTCTCCAGTTTTCTGTCTCTGCCAACATCGCCCTTACAACTGCTAGCAGTGAGAAGAGTTATTACCTAGTAACTGGTTGGAGGTCAGATAGGCAGTCGCTACATGCAGACCGCATCCAGTTATTCTAGAAGCCATCCCCAATATTCATAAAAAACTCTACGCCGATAATTCCGGCGCCGTTCAAATACATGACAAAGGAGATGATCGAGAAATGTATGGAGCCTGGGCCAGCACTAACAATATATATAATATAGTAACCGTTTCTTATTGATAATTTTCTTTAATATCAAGTGATCGTTTCAATGTAAACTCAAATTAACTTTGGCCAGTAGAGCAACACAACATAAAATTAAACATGGTGGATCAGATCAGTAGTACGTATGCGAAAAATGTCCTTTTTTGATAATGACATTTGATTGACATGCCATCGTATTATCTATATATCTGTATAAAAGAGAAAGTATGTATGTATGTTCCTTATAGACTCCGAAAAGGCTGGACCGATTTCAAATATTATTTCAAACTACACTTTCCCCGGTGACATAGGTTACTTTTTATCCCTGTATTCCCACGGGAACGGGAACTAAGCGAGTGAAACTGCGAGGCGTCCGCTAGTCTGTGATAAAAAAAAAGAATTCAATTGCAACAGAGAAGCAATCAATCAATGTCCGTAGTAGTAAACTGGGTTGCAAAATTAAAACAATCACTAAACAGCTTAAGTACTAGACTTAAGTATATGGTAATTATCACATTGTCATTGTTTAGACTTCTAACAGAATTTGTGAAGACGAATATTACTTGCAATTGTGCTAGTTTTAGCTGGCTTGGCGATTCAGTGCTTTGTTGTTATGATATACTGTCTAGAGAAAAAATATGGCTTGAATTTGAATTCTACGTTGGGATAACATAGAATTCCTGGTTTCCGATTCCGGTGTCCCGTGTTTATTCTTTAATTTTACTTGTCAGGTGTGTCGAATGAAACATAGCCGTCGAAAAGCCAGCAACATAATAAAGCATCAAATAAAGTTATGTTGATTAAAGAAGTCTTTTAATCTTCATCCCCTTACGCATCAATTATCCCTTGTCACCGTGGTGCGAACTCATCAGTCGGTTGACCGCCAATCAATCCGACCGCACTGACAGCCGTGATCGATTCGAAATGGCAACTGGCTAGATGACGTTGTTGCGTCTGAATGGGATTTCATTTTTAGCTGATGTCGAGACATTTTCATGTAGATGTGAAAGTGACGAAGTAATGAATCAACAAAAACTCCTCCGTCGAAGTTAGGACGAAGAAGTGTATAAAGTAGAAACTTTTGAAACAGTACGGGTAAGTCTGAAACAGAAAAAAAGGGTGCTGTCACCTGGACGCCTGTCAGAACCGAAATTCTACACAGACACAATAGAAAGAGAAAGATAGAGATAGACACAATAGAGAGAGAGAGGAGAGTAACGTATGTCACATTTAACTAACACATGTAAACAAGAACAGTGGCCAGCGCTGGACGATAACATCCGAACCACACCGGACACTTACTCGTGACGACTTCTAATAGGCGACTCCTACCGCAAGCCGCGTTAACGAATTTGATTAAAATAAAAACACCACGTACTGGATCTAACAACACTGCCACCAGGCTAGATTTTTAATAAATAGAAGATTTTTAAAACATATAATAAATGACAAAATGTCAATTTAATCTCGTGTTAGCAACTCTGAGTTAAGTTTTTCGTGCAAGTGGGCTTTGTAATTGTTGGATAATGATATACGTCGTTTCTGTTTCATATTGAAATTCATAGTTTCAAGCAGGCATAGGTGGATTCAGGGCGGGATTTGTGGTCCCCTAGACGGCTCAGCCGAGCCTCTGAGAGAGCTAAATACTAGATCGCTTTGATCGCGCTGATAATTTTTAATAATACAATTATTACAAATCTCTAATATATGTATAGTAATTACATTTCGTTGATCAGGGCTAGATTAACTACGTAGCAGGTCTCTGCAAATCTAAAAGGCCTCGCGCTCTGGGGGCACCTAGCGTGGACAAAGCTAGCCATTAGCTTCCCGAGAAGGCTTAGTGGACTATCATGTATGATTTGTCTTATTTTTTAGCTCGCTTCACATGAATTGTCATAAAAAAATAAAGTTAACGAGCACGAGACTGGGTTCCAAAAATTTTCGAGCTCGCTAGTTCTTAATGGTTCCACTTTTGAACAAGAAACTCTTATTTCGTTCAGATGGTGTAAAGGAAACCGCTCCGAAGCGCAAAAATTTTGCGCTCGCTCTTGCATCTATGGTACCAAGAAAAATTGCTTCCATTCCGCCTCCAGCCATTCAATCAATAATGAAGTTTCTACAAAAGTGCTACCCTATATTTACTACCTCTTGTGAAGTAATTCGGGTCAAGTAACTTTATAGTAACAAGAACCTACTTAGTCTCCTAATGCTTTGCCTAGTGTAACATCGATTCAATCGTTAAACAAAGTTCTAACAAGGTACCTTTTTTTTTTACTTTTGTTGGGTTTGCTCTTGACTCTAGTCTAGGTCATAGGTGACAGAGACAGAGTCGACGATGGAGTGAGCTTACCCAGAAGAAGCCTGTTCACTCTAACTTCGAAGAGATTCGGATTGAATGCGTTCGGAAACACAGACGCAGGTAGTGAGACCTACAGAAATAATTTTAAAAAATATAGAAAAAATACAGTCCCCGCTAGCTTATTCCGGCACAAACATTAATCAAGTCAAGAAAGAGTACTTCGTGCCCCCTCACCCCAGACATGAAGCCTTGATCCGCCCCTGCAAGCTGAAGCACTACATTAGTAATAGAGTACCCTACCACGAACTAAGATAATAACATAATACGCATGAAGGAATCGTTTTTGAAGCACTCACAAGAAACAGCTTGAGGTTACTTTGTGAGACGCGTGTGTTAGAATATGAAGTACGAGTGACGTTATTAAATCATTAATTTTCACTTTTTAAGAACAATGGTTTGGTACAACTTTCTTTCTTTCTCTTTCTTTCTTTACAAAATACAAATTGTCATATTTACTAAGCATCTACCGACAAATGTCGAAATACCTATCTAAATTATTATTGTGTTGTCAAATACCTACAATTGTTAGGGTACCCACTTAAGTAAATATTGTTGTGTGGTCAGGAAATAACTCTAAATTTACATTAAAGCCACAGTATCAATATTCTTTCAAATATTGATTAAGAATGACTAAATGGGCGATATTAAATTCCTTAATTGACTTGATACGTTTTAAAAAGGTTTCATTACTTGAGAATTGATTATTGACCTAATTGTGAGATTATTTATAGCAGTGTGGAAAATAGTGGGGATATCGCACCATTTTCTAGCATTTGACGTATTGAGACAAGTCGACTCGTTACTATAAATAGTGGGTAATTTGTAAGTTGACTGGACACTTGGTTGTGAACTACAAGCCAGTATAGACCAGATATTATATTGTGATATTGTTTTCCTGAATTGTTATATTTTGTGAAAGATGGACTACACAAGCTTCACGTAAGTTATTTCATATTATAACTTGATTATTGCTTATGGTTGTGTTGAAATTCTATCCGTTTCATATTATGGTATTTATTCCTAATGACCATAATATGATGCGTCATGTGAAATGTTATAAGATTCATCATGTAATAGTAATGGTGGAATTGGATCTTTATTGTGATAAACAATATTTATATGGTTATAAAAGATATCTATAAATACTATAGAAGAGCTTCCGTGGAGTTTCTTGCCCTTCTTCTCCACGAGAACTAGGTTTAGCGAACGGGCGGTAAGCTCTCTTGAGCCTCAATATGAATTAATTGACAAGCCTAATTGAAATAAATACCTAGTCTTGTCTTTCTGTGCTTTTATTCATGAAACCTTTCCCTTATACACCACATTCATAGGAACTTTGATACACAGTAAATAACCAGTAACCATCTTGACATATTATATATCGATATTTTGCATGGAGTTCCTTCATGATTCTGTCACGTGCGTACAGATATTTCATAAGATACTGAGCGAAATACTCTGTATCTTATGAAATATTACTGCTTCAATTGAAACATCTATCAAGTCTCATATATTTTATGAAGCAGCGAGAACGTTATTTTTAAGTTGATTTTTCTAATCTTAAATTTATTCGTCGGTAGGCATACGTGTTCTAATGTACATCTGTCTCACTCTAATTGCAAGAATTGTACCTACTAATTTCATTTATAATTAAAACATGCCAATATTATTTTATACTAGTGGGTATGTGAGCTGTAAACCTTGCAAGTCTGTCTTTGTATAGCTTAAAACTAAATAAATATTCATCGCGCACCTTAAAACGAAAAGATCAGCTTTAAGATTTTTTCCAAAAACGACAAAAAATCCATATTATCGATCCTCATCACAAAATTTTACGAGAATCGGTTGAGAAATGCGTCTGTAGAGGAGAACAGCCGAACATTCGGGCAGATATACGAAAGCATTTTTGCTCAAGCTAAAACGGAGACGCTTCGCGCTCGCTCGGTCAATAAACGAGAAGATCCGACGGATAAATAAAGCTCACAGAATACGAAAACTGAAGTAGCAATGGCGTATTAGCTGTAGAATCGATGACTGTCGGGATAGACTTCTTCTTGAGAGGAGACTGCGAATAGGCCAACGTAGGTTAGGTAGATACGAGCGGCGTCGAACCGCTGGGTGAGGCTGGAAGCATCTGAATGAGAGTTACCGAAACTGTGAACATGAAGAATGGCTTGCGATAAAAGAGGCCTATGTCCAGCAGTATACTGCTGTAAGCTGATGAAGATGAAGATGATATGATTCTTAAATTTAACAGTTTTACTGTAAGTTAATAAATCGGTATACAATAAACAAGAGTAGTAAGTAATCTCGCCTATATAAAAAACTCGGCCAAGTGCGTGCCGGCATTCGCATACTTAGGGTTCCGTACCAAAGTAAAAATCTGATTTATCAATGTATTGGTATTCTTTACTAAAATATGTAAAAAGCTTTAAATGGACTTTATGTGATGTTGGCTGGTAATTGATACAATTTGCTTGTTTTATTAATATTTTACTATAACTCATATTATATACGTAATAACAAAATTTATCACCAAATTTCAAGTTCATAAGTCAATGAGAAATAAAAAAAATCTCGGAACAAAATTGTGTGACAGACGGACAGACAGACACACAGAATAGGGCTCCGTTTGGACCCTTCAGGTACGGAAACTTAAATGTAAATTCAATTTCACCATTATCCTTAGGATTTGAGCGCACGAAACAAACTCACAAGTAATAAGGATAAAGATTAAGATTATTTATTTGTCAAAACATGTGTTTACATACAATAGGCATGCAGGATTTTCACTTCTTATTTAGCACTTACAAACATGTTTTGCCTAATGAGGCGTACAAATATGGACACACAAATGGGTTTCACAAATTGATTAATTTACTAAAATATAGCAGTGTCAGGTATTATTATACAAAAATCACAATAGATTGGCCTTTATCTTAATTAAATGTCATAAAAAATCAGAATTAATAAAATGAAACAATGTCAAAAAGCAAAATAAATAAAATCTGAAATAATTAATTCAAAAACTACCATAAAAAATATATAATAAAACAATGTCAAAAAAAAAGTTAAATATATAAAATCAGATATAATAGGGATTCATAAAATATCATGAATAAATTAAATAAAACATAATCGTAACGTAATGAAACATCACAAACATAAGAACAAGAAACAATTACGGTAATGGGCTTGAAACAAGTTGTCGTCAAAGTTTCCTTAATCTCTTGTTTTGTTCATTAAACAAAAAAAACTATTAAATTAATATTTAAACATTTGTAATACTTTCTCGTTGTAAATAAAAGAATGGAAGAAACATGGTTTACTTGTGACCACACACACACGGCACAAGAAAAATAAACAAACATTTAAAAATAGACTCACGTTCAAGACCGTAAAGGCTCCTATTGACTACAGCAGGAATCTTATGTAAATAGATCGATTATTTGGTGCTAGTATTTGGTAAATGCCAGGTCATTAGGTTAATAAAATACATATCTTACAAATGGTTTACAAATCAATGTCTCTTTGAAAGAATTGTTAGAAACAAACTCAATAATGAAAATATTTTTGTAAAAGGCAAGTCTGTTAGTATAAATACTCAAGAAGCTTTTTCAATTTAAGCACTTTAACAGAATTAAAAAATAATTCATTCCAGCGACAATAAATACCAATATTAATGTTTAAGAATTTCAGTATTTTTTTATAGTACAATACAAAATTAAATTCTTCGAAAGAACTGAAATGTAAAATATTCTTGAATGAAAAATTACACCATTAAAGCTGATACTGTTTCTATTGTATTGAGTCTTTCACCGCCTACAAATTCCTTAGACCTTTTCTAAAAATAATATTTAGGTAAATATTTTCGTATCAGCAGCACGAACGTGGGCTTTTTTTGAGATACTGCGACCACACACGTTTTATTGGTTGTAATAAATCGACATATTATTTACTTTCATAACTTTTTTAAACTAAATGTAGTTTTAATATATATATTTTTTATAAAAAAATACAACCGACTTCTAACTAAAAACACTGCAATGAGAAAAATAATTTAAATTTCGGAAGATAGTTGTAGTTTAGTGTAAAAAAACAAAAAAAAAAAACCAATTTTTGTTGTGGTAGGTGGCACGTTAGCAGTCAATTTCTATAGTAATCTTCCTTCTTACTAATGTTATAAACGCGTTAGTTTGGATGTATGTTTGTTACTCAATCACGCCAGAACGGCTAAACGGATCTAGATGAAATTTGGCACTCAGACAACAACAACGAAATGGATTATAGTCTGCAATAGCACATACTTTTTATCCCGGTATAATGTGGAGTAACGGGGAGAACGGCTCTACCATGCTACCCCAATTGTCAACCTCTCCTACACGCGTCAGTGGTTCGTATGAATAGCTGACGGCGACGGCTCCGGCAGTCACGGTGCTCCCTGCTGGATAACGAACGAGGATCTGGCGTCCGAGCATTGGCGGTATAACCAAACACTTGACTAGGCAATCGGTTGGAAGAGGCTTCATTTGCCTTGGGGCTTCAATTACTTCAAAAACCATGGTGCAGAAGGCACGGGGAAACCACTGCAACTATTCTCCCAAGAAAGTCGTCATGCAAGTTAAGACAAAGGAATCACGTTTGGCTTGCGACCCGATAGGCGACCGGCGCCTGCCCGCGTCCGGGGCGGGATGTGATAAATGGGCTTCCGTCCATGGTGGAGCAGGTAACCAGGCTTGCCATGGAAATTATGCTACTGGAAATCCCTTTAGACTACGAAATATTCAGATAACGAAATATACGTATAGGTATCTTTGGAGTTTTAACCTCGAATAACGGCGGCGGCATTGACGAGATAAAGAGGCGTATGGCGATCACAAGAACTGCAACTGACCAAATGATAAAAATATTTAGGAACAGAGACATCACCAAAGCCACAAAGACCGGGCTCGTGCGCACTTTATCTTTACCCACGTTTCATGGCTCTCGCCTTGAAACGTGGGTAAAGAGTCAGTCCATAGAGCGGTTAGTCGTCCAAGGAAAAGTGGAAGGCATTAGACCGTGTGGTAGGTCACCCATGCGTTGGAACGACCAAGTCTGCTATAGACGGTCCCGTGTATGAATGTGCCCGGATGATGTCTAATCGGGAAAGGTGGCGCGACATTGTGAGACGCACTACATCTGCCCCATATACTACCAACACTTCATGACGACCACGACCGCTCTGTCAAGAGCGTAACGACTAAGAAAAAGATAATGTTCCCATGGGATGATAAAACACTTTTCACGTGGGTGAAGCTAGCAGAAGCTAGTGTACAATAAGCAGATATGCAATCCCGGGTGATTTGCCGTAATTTTTGAAGAGTTCCGTTAAATATCTCCATATTTCTTCATCAAATCTTCACCACATTTAAATGGTAGTTCAGGATCATACCCTTCCAAATTAATTAATAAAAATTGATTTTAAAAACCTAACAAAGAATTTTGTAAATGAAAGAAAAGTAAATAATTTGATTTGAAAGTAAAGGGTCGATTACTGGAATGTTTACCCTATTTAGCAGTTTCGTTATTTAACATTATTGCGTTTATACATATTGTGCTTAGAATATTATCATAAAAGCTATTATTTATTAAGGTATTATAAATTAGGTATTATTCGATTACAATATACCTAATTCATATTTCATTGATCATGAATAGGCCTATCTACTTACCGACAGTAAATTATTGTGTAAAATCTGGCAAAATGTTTCTAACTAAATATTTTTAATAAAAGTAGGTATTTTTAATTCTTTTAGTTATTCTATTTTGTAAATATTGTACTTGGTAGCACCTCACTAGTCGATCGCTGCGCGGAGCGTCGCGTGCGTCTTTGTTTTACTCACACATACACGGAGCGCATAGAATACCTAAAATCGATTACCGCCAAAAGCTCGGTGTGCTCTTAAAACCTGGACTACAAATAAAACCCCGCCCGGACGCTTCCCTGACACTTTCTAAACTAGGACAAATCCGGGGAAATCCGAATGGATGGCAACCCTACTTGTATCTAATTGGCAGCAGGTAAAAGAGGGGATCATAAAACGAGATTGTTATTATTAGGTATTGAAAAAAAGAAAGAAAAATGAGTTTATTGGCATTCAAAACAATAACACCTTAAAATTAAACAAAATATTTTTTTAAAGCTATTAATTCCAAAAGGGCCTCAGCTCAGTATAATGCCAAATGGAAATACAGAGTATACCACCTGACGCTGTTTTTCAGCTGCAGCTCACGAGTGCCATACGCTCGAAAACACAAACAAACATTTATAAAATACAATTTTTTTTTGTGAAAAATCATCTAAGATATTTTTTTTTTTTTTTTTAAAGGCAGCCGCAAGGGGCGATCTCCGAAGTTAAGCAACGCTTGCCGAGGTTGTTCCGTGGATAGGACTATCAAATACATATCGAGACTCCTCCGTGCCTCGAAAAGCATGCTAAACCATGTTTGATGAAAATCGGTTGAGCCGTTAAAAAGTTATGGGCGTTTTATTGTTTAAATCGGGATTTTTTTCGCATACTCGTAATTGCGTGTTCAATAGATTGTTGATCGAAGCGTGTACTAGATAAATTATGTTGCATGAAATAAAAATGTGTCGGAAGTAATTTTTTATTTTACTTGTAATACATGTTACATATTGCGATATGTACACACACATGTTACATCTTGTACACGAGTATGAAAAATAACCTCAGTTGTGCATCCTAAGCCGAACTAACTTAGCTCACTTCTTTCTCTGCTTTGTTCTCTTACGCGATACAAATTAGAATAGAAACAATAAATAAAGCTCGGCTACTTTCAGAGTTTTAGATTATTAATAAACATAATTTAATATCGCAGTAAAAAAGAACAATTTGCTGCTGGAATTTATTATGAAGCAAGGTCGCAGTAATTGGGAAACAATTTTTATATTGAAATTGAAACATAAACATAAATAAAAGAGTTTTTTGTTTCAGCCATTTCATAGCAGAGCATACCTCTTAGCTAGGTAATCGTTGGAATCCCTGAGCGTGATATTAATTTATGTTTATGTAGTAAAATTACCGGCGCGTATTTTAATAATACTTAATTTTTAAGTTAATCTTTTATGTTTGCGAATAATATTGATTAATATTTTCATTAACAGGCATAGACTTTTTCATTTTTATTTCGTGATAATGCAGCTTTTTACTGATGGAAAGCTATGTATAAAGTCTATGATGTGACCGAGCGAGCCCAGAAGAAGTCTGTTCACTCTTGCTTTCAAGGCTGATGGGAAAAAGATTGAGTAACATATCCCCCCTTGGTATATTTTTGATTAGAAAAAGTCGATTCTATAAAGTTGGAAGTATGAACGGTTTACTTAAATATTACTTCGAAACTCGTCGATATCGGCAGACGTCAATGTCATCGTCACTTAAGGTAGGTAGTTGCTTATAAATGCGGGAGACTTCAGTCATTAATCACTTTGCCAGCCGATAGAAAAGTGACGCAGCGAAATAAGATTCCTACCTACTTTCCTTAGCAGAGCTGAACATCAATAGGGAGCTGTGCACAATTACTTATTTAAAGTTACTACTAAGACGTGTTAATACCCGCAATAGGTAAGTATTTGGACCTAAAGATTTAAAAAGATATCACAAGATTTTGTTCCTATGATAAGAAGTGTTGTTGGGTTTTTCTAACTCATCATCATCATCAGCCTTTTAATTTTCCCATTGCTGCGACACAGGCCTCCTCTCTGTGAAACGGAATGGGCCGTGTTCCATCACGCGGGCTCAGTGCTAGTTGGTGGATGTCACATGTCTTCCAATTTTTGGTTCTAGGACATGCCGGTTTCCTCACGATAATTTCCTTCACCGTTTTAAGAGCAGTGGTGATGAAATAATTTACACAAAGTAAAACGCCCGCCTGGGTTCGAACCCACAGCCTACAAATTGTAAGTCGCAGCCGTAACCACTGGGCCACCAGTGTTCTCACTGCTCTGCTTATGCATATTAGCTACTTGTATTTGTATTAATTCTTAAATTTATATTTACTATCTGTGACCACTATATGGTCAGATACAAGCACTGATATACACTTGTTGCTATGAGTGCGAATGTGAGGTTTCGTGTGAGTAATGATTGATCTAATACACCCTTACGTTAAGGGTTTTTCACAAAAGCGTTAGTTAATTATAATAATTTAGGTTATAATATCTTTTACATATATATTTTATCATTCTAAACCAAAAGTTTAAGTTTAAGTTATTTCCATAACTGTGAATACCAAAACAAAACAAAATCATAAATTGGAATTTACTGCATAATCGATGGGAAGATGACCAAGTCAGGAGACGAATCTTACAGAGGAAGGAGGAGCACTGATACTTGCCTAGGGAGGAGCGACCTTTTACACTACAATACATGTAGGACATTTTAGGAGAAACGAACATTTTATTAGCCTAGGATAATTTAGGAATAGTCACATGTGGATGTGCGCACAGTTGGATGAGTCCTGTGTCCAACATGCCCTTGAAATAGTTACAAAGATTATGACCGAATGCTCTTTCTAGATAAACTAAAAAGTCAAATTCGAAGTGCCTATCTGCCTAGCTTTATCCAACTACATTGGGGATTCAGCTTAGTACCAAAATTTGACATGGAGAGATGCCTATCTGACCCCCACAACCCAGGAACTGGATAAAACGATATTCTTTGGCAAGACAAGTGTCATGTTTCCTGTCTTCTGACTATCCTAAACGACTGTCAATTATGACAGCCGGGACCAACAGCTTAACCTGCTTTTCTAGGTACGGAAGAATTTCGTTATGTAAAGATCCCATTTACGGAACGACCTCGGCAAGCGTTGCTTAACCTTGAAGACCGATCCGTGTGACTGTTATTATGTAGCCACGAGCACCTAAATAGACACTAGTAAAAATGCAAGCATTTCTAATAAATAGCTATTATTCTGGCCACATGTTAAATTCTATGTCCATACGTCAAAACTATATAGTTGTAACTAAAATAAATGAACTCAGTTATGTTTGGTTTGCCCTCATTTCAGCATTAAAAAAAAATCGAGAAATAGGTAATAGGGAGTCGAGGCGACGCGTGACACGAGCTGTAAACTCATTATTATTTAATGTACCGTAACGTTATGTAAATTCGATACTCTCTATAAACAGATTGCGCACGTAATAAAAGCGAAACATTACATGAAATTTTTTACTTGTACCTAAATAAATTCGTCGGTTTATTATAAATATATTTTCCAATTTAAAAAACTGTTTAAAGAAGCTTTTTAGCTTACCGTGCATTGTCATCCAAACCAAACGTGTATGCAAAATTTCATTTTAATCGGTTGAGTATAACTGCTTTAAAATTCAGTTGCAAGATTTGACCCAAACAAAATATCTACGACCAATCATTTCGATTCATTGAGTCAAGACGAGATAACCCGGTGATGAGGTTCCCGCTTAAAGTATGAATATTCTTTTCCTTAACAGTCGATTAAGAGGACGAATTCTTCGCAATCACCGATCCGTTTATTAAGCGAATTAGGATAGTATTGGCATTGAGCCATATTTCACCGAGACTATTAATAAATCGGCCATATTATAAAGCCTTATGAGAATGGTATAACCACTATTTACTTTAATATTTTAATTGGTTGCATATATTCAGCTCATTTACAGTAAGTAGCCGCTTAATACATAACTTTCAGTAATATTATGTATCGAGGTCGGCAATATTATTCAGTAACGACATACTTGCCGTCCCGCGTTTATAAATCACCTTCGGTGAAAATTAATATGTTCCTCGATAGCCGCCTCTCGTAAAAGTGGATATAGTACATGAAAGGTTCATGAGTACCATAGTTTTGCAAAACCGTGTCGAACTCGTGTTGTTTCTCAAATGGAGCGCGTCGCAATCAATCTAGCACCTCAATTCACCCATCCACGGACCGACCTCAGTAAGCGTTGCTTGATCGTAATCACCGCATGGATGTTATCATTTAGCCATGAGGTGAACCCGTCCTAATTCTGGACGGTCCTTAGTCGGCACAGTTCCGATTTCGATGGTATTGTCCGGCTTACTGACCGTTAATGTTGTCCGGAATTTTGATAACTTGCCATAATCTTTCACTCGCGTTTAGTTTTTCATCTTCATATCAGCCGAAACACATCCACTGCTGGACATAGGCCTCCACCAAGCGAGTATACCTCCCTGAAATGTTTATGTTGTGCGTGTATTTTTACTAATCACAATGAAATGGTCTAATGTCAGAAATCGTTGCTCAGTAGATTTAATAAATGCAGCATTGCAAATTTCGCTAAACAAAGACATGTCTGGTTCCTGCAGTCTCTCTGACGACCTAAATTGGACCGAAGTCCGATCGTCTCCGATGACCATCCAATTACCCCGATTTTTCCAACCAAAATTAGACAACCCTGGATGAACCCCTATTTAAAACTAAGGACAACACCTGAAATGTTCGTACGACATATTCCCACGCGTACCATAACTTTTATAGCTAAGTGGCGTTAGTACTATTCATATATTATGATATGTATGACGTGGAGTTGTGAACCTCATCGCGATATACAATGCAACAATGCAATACAATATGAAACGAGAACATTATAATAATAACCATGGGACATTATAATGGAACCATGAATATAAACTAAAGTACAGTAAGCCTGTGCAATAAACATCAAACGTCCCTACTCGTAGTACCTATAGTATGTACTCAATTTGAATTATAAGCTTGTTGCCATGAATATCATCGGTTTCTTTCATACACTCTAACTTTTATGATGCTGTCCCTATCTAGTACGAGTAAGTGCACCTCGTATAATCACATAAAACATTAACGATAGTCATGTCCATACAGTATATAAAAAACCTTTTTTAAAAAAAAATACTACCGACTTCCAAATAAGAAAACTACAAAGTGAAAAATAACTTTATTTTTGGAAGTCGGTGTCTTTCGTAGGTACCATTTTTTTGCGTTACGGACGCCGACTTAATAAAGTTATTTTTCACTTTGTAGTTTTCTTATTTGTAAGTCGGTTGTATTTTTTTTGTAAAAATGTTTTTTACTTTTCACTTTTTAGTTGTAAAGGGTGAAATAAGAGATCTGCGTGCCCCTCGAGAGCGTACTGGCTTGATGTTATGTTATGAAATAGTATAATCAATAAACAGACATGCGATTACAGCAATACCGAGAGATTTGCCGTTATTGATTGAAGAGTTCTGTCGTATATCTTAGGAGTTCTTCATCAGATCTTCACCAAATTAAAATGGGACCAATTTCGAAACATACACTTTCAAACGAAAAAATAATTTTTAAAATCAGTCCACAACTGACGGAGATATCGGTGAACACAAAAAAAATACATGAAGTTGAACATAGTACCTCCTCCTTTTTGGTAAGTCGGTTAAAAACTAAAGAAAAGGTGTATTGTAAAAACAGAAACCTGTAGATAAAAGATGCATCTATTCGTTCGCCCTGTATAGTTCATTGATGACGTCAGCGCCAATCCCCGAAACCCAAATGCTGTTAAAGTTCAGGTTCCGATTTCAGTATGAACTAATGTGTCCATTAAGGGAATGTTCTTTTATTCGTCCGAATTTGTTTGGAACTCTGGCATCACCTTGGATTTTTCCGGGTTCATTTTTAGACCCACTGTTTCGGAAGCGCTACTGAGGTCGTCCAAAATTGTACTGAGGTCCTCCATAGTCTCAGCCATGACCACTATAATCGTCTGCAAACCAAAGGTGAGTGATGTACTCGCCATTGACATTGATGCCTAGCCCTCTCCAGTCCAGAATCATGAAGAGATTCTCCAGATTATGTTGAATGCCCATTTTGCACCCGATCCTATCAAAGTCGGAGACTACAGTCAAAGTTTTAGACGATTATGTCTACCTGGGACAAACGGTATAGTCAGGTAAGTCTGACTTCATGAAAGAGATCAACCGTCGAATCCGACTCGGCTGGACAGCGTTCGGGCAGTTTCGTGGTATCTTCTCGTCGAACTTACCACAGTGTCTCAAGACGAAAGTCTATGACTAGTGTTTGTTGCCAGTGATTACTTACGGGACAGAGAGGTGGTCGCTCACAATGGGCCTCATCAGAAGGCTTAAAGTTACCCAAAGGTTAATGGAGAGAGGGGAATGGAAGGGCTCGGTGTTTCCTTGCGTGATTGAATCAGAAATAAAGAATTGCCAAACATAAGTGGCAGTGGGCAAGGCACATTGCTCCCTGAACAGATGGCCGTTGGGCCTAAAAGTGCTGGAGTGGCGACCACGTACCAGAAGACGCAGCGTTAGAAGGCCTCCCTCTAGGTGGAGCGACGACCTGGTCAAGGCTGCGTGAGTCCAGTGGACGTGAAATGCACAGGACCGATCAGAGTGGCGACGCTTGGGGAAGGTCTATGTCCAGCAGTCTTTCGGCTGAAATGATGATGATGATGATGACTGGCCAGTAACAAATACTTGGAAATATTTGTAATAAACATCTTTGAGGGGATCACATAACAGGGTGTTTTGAATTTCAATTAAATAAACCATTAATAAAGTCGGACTAATTTCTGACACCATAACTCATTACCATTAGTCTTTGTTAAAGGTCGGAGCACCGTAAATGAAGGTAGCAATTACCAGGTTTTACAATATTCACAGTTCGTGATACAGCGAATTATTACCGAGAATAAAAATAAGAGCTCAAGTTTTATGAAATTCAGCAGTAAAGCTGAAGCGCAAATAAATCCTTGTTTTAACAGAATACTAAATTAAAAACTCGAATAGGATTTCATAAATAAGCGTAGTTTAATTCAGCATGGCAACACTCTAGAGACGTCTATGATGAATTATTTCGGGTAGCTATAATATCTTGACTGAAATATTCAAGTATTTTGTAATGTATTTGGAGACTTAATTTTCTCTTGAGTTCATGTTCTTAATATTACAATTTCAGTAAAATACATGAAAGCTGTATAGAATTTCTAAGAAAACCTTGCTTATTTAAATCTTCGATCCCTTTCAAACACTGTATGTATACTTTTGTTCGTTTATTTTCTTAATCATGACGGAGTGGTTGCTTTAGAGAGAGCAAACTTTAAAAAAATACCAATAAGTACTAGCAACTACGTAAAGTTCGGTATTAGCACTTAATAATTGTCATATTTATATAAAAAAAATAAACATTTGATTGCATTAAACAATGATTAGTAAATTTAAATTCCAAATCGGCATAGAAAATTTCAATTATGAACCTAAATAATTATAATAGTTTTACCAGCTTTATTCCAATTACTCTTATTGAAATTAGAGACAAACCTCAAAACTATGTAATTACTTTGAACATAGAGCGTCAATCATATCTATTAGAAAATAGTTTAGAACTAATATATGATAGACAAAGCCGTGGTTTCGAACAGCGATCAATCTGTATCTCTGCAGTCTATTGCACCAGTTCAACCCGCTTAGTCAATTTAATCTCGGATCGCTTGATCACCGAGCGATCCGAGACTAAATTGACTAAACGGTTATCGATAAATTACTCGCAGCTAACGTACATTAACGATTGTTCTGTCTATATTGAATTGCAGTATTTGAATTCCATGTAGTTTCATTAATTTTCTCATCAAAAGAATTTATAGATTGTTGTAATACACAAATTATTTATTTATTAGCAGCATTAGCAGAAACTTATAATGTAATTATAGATTGTTGTAATACATAAATTATATATTTATTAGCAGAAACTTAAAATAATGATGTCACCATAAACTTAAAACGTACATATTTTTACGAGACAGGGCAACGCCATGTAGTGACGAGAGGAAGAACTAGGTAGTAACTAGTAGCGCTATCTAGTATCGAATAGCGGAACAAATCTTCTCGAAAGCTCGTGTCGAATGGAATTTTCCAGAACGTTTGAGCCGAACATTGAAAGTTTCTAGTCGCTTCGGGAACAATGAGTTCGGAAGTCGATTTTTCTGGGAAATTCTCGAATTATATAGAACAGTTGGAACGATCTAGGAACATCTTCCGTGCTAAAAAAAGCAATTTTAAGAAAAATTGTCCATCTGTTTATTCCAGGTAGTCTACGAAACGGCTACACCGATTTTGACGGGACTTTCACTGGCAGATAACTGATGTTATAAGGAGTAACTAAGGTAAGTTACTTTTATTTTAGAAAAAGAATTAGGGTGCCGAGAAAAAAAATCACGTTAGGTATTTTTAATATTAACGAGTTTGACGCGTCGTTCGCGTCGCAGTCGCAGGATTTAATAAATGTGGAACATTTCTTCAGTAAAAATGCACGAAATAAGTCAAACGGAATGCATCTCGTTAAGATATCATCTCCTTCGGAATGAAAACTGTTTCTTCTGAAATGTCAGTCACACAGTCGACATTTTGTCGTTGAGAGCTCTGTATCAAGCTAACTTCTGAAATATCCTTATCTTACTAAACGTGAAAGTGGATTAAAGTAACACAATAAATATAAAATTCAGCCAACAATATTCCACAAAGAAATAGCTCAAACATGACTTTACGGATTACTTAGAAGTTGTTCGCTTATATTTTTCCGAGCAACGGAACGGAAAGTTTCGACAGGGCAAACATTCAATCGTTGCACACAGCGAATGGCTTTGAGCGTCAGACTAATGGACTGGAAGTGTGTAAATAGTGAGTTAAATTGTTGCAGGAATAACTATTTTAATAACACTTGAATAGGTTTGCACTCTCTGGGTCACAAAATTCACAAAAATAAAAATGAACTGATGGAAGTAAAAAATATTATCTTGCATTTGCACTAGTGTGTGAACGAAAAACTCATTTTAGCACTCAAAGGGTGAAGTAGTTATGGTTGTTTGGTATCTCTAAAGCGACAAATTATGGTGAAATACTACATAAAATATTTGGATATCGGTGAAACGGATTTGGATGTAAAAAAAAACACGGGACCGAACCTGACCTGGGTTATTACTTTGTAAGTGAGACAATTTCAAATATACAAACGGGCGAAGCTGCTTGCGAAACTTAATAGAACATATTTCCACAAACTCAGAGTTATATTCATTGTTTGTTACTACCATGTCCAATTAACTTTACCTTAATACGAGTATCTTGTTTACAATTAAACCATGTCGTCAGGTATACAGAACTAGGATTAATTAATATTCGGACACAGATCGTCTATGCATAATCAACGTTGGATTCATAAATTGATGTTCCTACCTACTAATAATATTGGATAGTTACCGATACTATCCTGAACTTTACTACATTAGGCCTGTTTTTAGAAATCACTTAAAGAATAACTCAAAGTGCCAGTCATCTTCTAATAAAATTACAACTGTTTCCTGTTCATGTAAATTCTTATCCAATTTGGACCAACTTTGAGGTAATGATTTTAAATATATAATTAAGGGTTGACTTACGTCCAATTTCCGAATTAAAACTTTGAAATTGAGTATTTGTCAATCTCTAGTTTACTTGAAAACCAGAAAAACTTTCTCATGAAATTAGGGATTGACACGTTCGTAACTCCTAATACTCTTTTCACAAACCGGCCTTAAATGCCCGTGGGTGTTGAGCAAACTCTGGGTATTTTCATTAGGTTTTCCCTCTAGAACACTATTACTCCCTAACGGTCAATAGTAATTCGTTTGAACCCTGCTGGATGGATGACGTTATAATCTATATAAGGTGAAAATGTACCAGCTATAATATCGAAAAGTCAAAATGTTTGGAAATGACAACATGACATTTCGGCAGCTCATGTCAATACCTTAAGATGCACTTCCAAGGGCAATTAATTTGGCAAATTTTAGCAATTGTGGTTGAATATCATGTCCCGGCAATACCTAGCCAAGTATTGCTATACAAAGATTGTATAGAAATTGCCAAGAATGGCCTTATTTCAGTTGCCCGTGTAAGCACCACCTTTGGAGTTTGAATGTCAGTTTAACTGGAGCTACTTTTGTTTCGACAAATACACCTTATTTATTCAACTTAATAAATTCAATTCATCGAGTTCTCTTTTAAAATATGTGGTAAATAAGTCTGCAGCACCTTTTAAGCCCGAACGTAATTAGCGCAAAGAATTAATGAAGCTAGTGTTTAGAACCCCTCATCAGTCTTGGGATTATGCTGCGGAACCCGTAATTATACCCACGTCGACTGAGTGTAACCATCCATCATATTGATTATTAATCAAATGAAGGAGAAGCTCACTGAATAAGTTTTTAAAATACGGATATTTACAAAGTGGTGGAGTTAGCGAGTGAGCTAGAAATATACGGTAATTAAGTTACTAACCCCGTCACGTTTTCCCCAACATTTTGTTTATTAATTTTTATGTACTACTCGGTCCAAATAAATGTGCACTTGGCGTTGTCACGTCACTTTGAAGTTCGACTCTCGCTATTGTCGCTCGAGGCGAACGCGGGGCGCCGCGCGGGTCGGCGGGAGTTGGGTTGATGACCGTCGATGTGCACAGTTATGTTGATCGTGTTGTAAGTACTTTTCACACCACATAGTAAAAGTGGGACAAACATTTATTAAAACAAGTAGTGCACAATGGGTGGTAATGGGTGGGTAGTGTAAGATCACTTCACCTCACTTATTTTTCTTGTTTATTCAACGGGTCGTCTTTTTACAAGGTGGCATATGACCACGGCTATCCTCTAAGAATATTTTCTTGTTTCATACTTTTCTGAGCGCGATTTTTGTGTAGTCGGGCAAGTTTAAGAACTATATCTTAACCTTTTTTGCCATTATGTGTATACCCAGAATGAAATAGCTTCTCGTAAGTTAGACGTCAATTACGAATAAAAATATAGTCGATAACAAAAATAATCGGTTACACAAAACAAACACGAATCCACAAATACAAATCAAACAACATTCAACAAATTACACAAATCAAAACAAACACTCACACAAACAAACAAACACAAACAAATCGACAAACGGGTCTACAAATTATCAATATTAAACATAATTTAGCTCTTAGTTAAGTAAAAATTTGTTCAGAATTGAAATGAAATAATAAATTACGCTGAATAATAATAACAATAAAAAACAAAACAATGAAATTTGAAAGCTCTATGACACAAAATCACAGTGAAATTTGTGTTATCTACAGTATAAATTAAATAAACTTTGTTTGCATTTATTTGAAAATCAGATAATTAATTACATCAGTAATTTAAGCAATAATAGTTAATGATAAATATTTCCGAAAAATAAATTATAGTGCGCGCTTTTAATTTAGAAATTCATTTGCATTCAGCATTTTACTGTTTAAATATTTTAAAATTACTTCGTATACAGTTAGCTCAGCAAAGAATTCATCATTTCGGTCTGCAAACTATCCTCAACTCACAGATTTGAAATAATAAAAATAGAACTATATTCAATCTTGCAGTACAATTTTCGGCATATTTAAGTTCTTTCTTTAGCCAGACATTACCCATGCGTCTTTGTGTCTTATGTTATGCTGGTTTAGTGCTTTGTTCGGTTTGTTGACTAGAATAAATTGTTTGTTTGTTAAATTAGCAATACCATATTAGGAGTAGAAAACGACATTAAAATCGCAAATCTTGATATAGTTCTGGATTTTTAGTTTGTTGTAATGGCCAGTTCTGGATTTTTAGTTTGTTGTAATGGCAAATTTGTATGCGTACTACCCGTACGCATACAAATTTGCAACTTCGAAAAACTTGTGTTCGCTACGCACCACGAGAAAAACTGCGAAATTTTGGGACTTTTTACTTTTTGCTCTAACAGTCATAAAAAGTTTTTCGACATTCAAAATTACTTTTTTTTTAAAGTTAATTAAATTTGTCAAGGTATGGTCCTTCGAAGATTTCCATGCGTTCCGCATCCATCACCAAGTGCAAAAGTGGCTGGGGGTAGAAAAGGACCCCACCGAGTGGGGTAGGAAAATGAGCTCCTGCGGCCTCCAACCACACCTTCTCCAAATCATGGCCTGCAAATGTGAGAAGGGGTGCAGGGGTATGTGTAGTTGCCTGAGATCTGGGATGAAATGTTCAGGATTCTTTTATAGTTGTTAAGTTTGCAACAGTTTAAGCGCAACCGCAACACAATAAACCATACACGGACCAAACTATGTCCCTTCTAAGATGGTCCATTTTCCCCGAAAATTGTCAGGTTTTAGTTTTGCTCCCGTCCAGATCAAGATATTGACAAAATAACTCGTCCTATAAGAAAAGTCATTAGAAATAAAGTAGTAGTTGTGTTTCAAACATATAACGAAGTCGGTGCAATCTCGTTAAACCGAAAATAGGGTAAACATGTATTTTTGAAGAAATGAGACAAAGCTCTTTGAATACATATTTGTGTGCCGTAGGAAAAGGCATAAAATCATATAAAAAAGGCATTTTTGCCCAAGTCTCAGGCATGTACACGCCCCCTTGTATCCCTTCTTACATTTGTAGGCGATGATTTTGAGAAAGTCTTTTTTTTTGTTTTTAGCTTGGTTCCTATAGAGTTTATAGAGCTGCGGTCGAAAAACGCATAGTTCATGACTTTTAGAGCAAAAAGTGATAAAAGTCCAAAAATTTCGCAGATTTACTTTATAATAATGTGATATGTCCTTTTCATCCTTTTATATATTTTCGGTGTATTTTATTAACAATCCTTGAATAGAAACATTTATTCGTATAAACATGTGTATACATACATACACACGCAGGTGCATGTATGTACGATGATGAAAAATAACAAATAATTGTATGTACTTAAAGACATGTTTGCCACTTGTCATGGCATGCGAATATTTTATCAATTAGGTATTAAGTATTACATTATAATTAGATGTATGATAACAAAAAAAGTACTTGAAATTAAATGATTTTGTCATCGAGAAATTCCTTAACATTATAGTGGGCTCTCTGTACCAGAAACAATTTAAGCCGACGTTTCAAGTCTTCGATACTTAGTTCTTTCCAGGTTTTAGGCAATTTGTTATACAGAATGGGTGCCATACAAAATATACTTCTGCGCATAGGTGTAGTTTTACAAGGATGGAGACAGAGTTTGCTATTATCACGTCTATTTCGGTGTATTTCATCCTCTAGACGTGGAAATAAATGAGGATTGCACTTAACAAACATAACAACTTCGAGAATGTATAGAGATGGCAACGTAAGGATCTTAAACTGTTCGAAGTACGGCTTGCAGCTATCGGTTACCTTTAATTTAAACATAGATCTCAGGCATCTTTTTTGATTCCTAAAAATGGTCTCCCATTCCTTGGAATTGCCCCAGAATATCAAACCATACCTAAGGATAGATTCAGCTATTCCATAGTAGGCTATTAATAGCGTATCCGCATTCATTGTATGAGATAGTCTGTATAAGGCATATGCGCTATTGCTTAGTTTAAATTAAACGTTTTAAAATAATGTTTAGTACTTTTTTCTTTATGACGTTACAAAATGTAGTGTTAGATGTTGATTCCAAAACGAAGGCTAATGGCACGTATTCCATCGTTGATGAAAATTTACTGTCAAATTTATACATAATATGATGCTTTATTTATAGCATTTAAAACCACGCCTCTTATGAATTGCCTCATCGATCTTGTGACCGCAACTGCTAAGCGTGCGGTTTTGTTTTCGATACCTGGAACTGGCAGAGAAGTCACCTATTATACAATTCTCAGTAACTTCAGATATGTAGTCACATCCCAATTTTGTAATCGGGGCTTTAAACGCAACTAGTGACATGTCGATGTACTATTACTCTGACTACCCCTTCTAGAAAATAAGACCTTGTGTTGCATTGCAAACATACTTTGTATTCATTAAACCAAATCAAACCATCATACAAAGAAAGGGAACCAATTCCAAACACGTAGAAGCGTCGCAGTGAATTTATTAACCTCGATTCTCTCTCTGGTTTGCAACAGGGTCACCCCAACAACTCACAATCAGACTATTAAGTCAATAGAACTTGCAAGGGCGGATCCATGGTGTGAGGTACAGGGACACGTGCTCCCCGCAGACCGTTCAAATAGGATCTGAGACTATGAGAGAATAATACCTACTATACCACTTTTATAACATTCATTTTTTTTTGCGCACATAAGTGGGGGATAAATATTTGCATAGTTATTTTACACTAGCTTGTGCCAGCGGCTTCGCCCACGTGAAAAGTGTTTTATTATCCCGGGATTAAAAGGAACCTATGTGGTATTTCATATTACAATCTATCTCTTTGCCAAATTTCATCCAGATCCAATCAACCACTGTGTCGTGATTGAGTAACAAACATCCAATTATCAAAACTTTCGCATTTATAACATTAGTAGGCAGTAGAAATATTATTAGGATATGAAGCCTTTAGTCGGGGAATACACCCCAAAGTATTAGCATATGTGGACATATAGTTATTGAATGTCATTGATAAAGAATAAATCCCAGATACGTAGTTAAATACAAGAAGCACTCCTTACTTGTCTGGTCCTTGTGCTCCCCCCACAAATAAAGCCCGGATCTGGATACAACTTGTGGCGTAATGCCACAGCGAGTTATTTAGTGTCAGGTATATATTTCAATATCGCTTCTCTATCCATTGTTGTTGCACTGTTTATATAGGGAACGTCTGTATGTAGCGAAACTCATAAGGAAGATTTCGAAAGGGTAATCCGTCAAGTTGGACCTTTAACCTTGCCATACGTGTTAGGGGGTTATTTAAGGTAGAATACTTAATTAATAATAACTACCTATATATACACTTAAATAAGAAAAAAAAAACTACGAACGCGTATAAAAAAGGGCAAGGGACATTTCTTTTTTTTTAATCGTTGACATTGGGCATCAAAAAATTCGTCCACATCGCTGTCAACGTGAAAAGTGCCCAGTACGCTGGCAGCATTGCCACGTTGGATGGCAAAGCTGATTCTCCGGCCCAGGAAAATCCCAGCCCTCTGGTCACGTGAAGAGTCGACAAACCGTTTGCTTACATCTTGATATACTCGATGAGCACTCGGACCCAATGAACCTAAAGTATTTTGTCTTATTTTAATCCTGAAGCTCTATACAAGTGGCATTCGATGTCAGCGAAGGCGATACTCGAAATGTCAAAATTTAAGGGATTGATCACTTAATTTTTCGATATCACTTGTTAATCCCATACAATTCTGCATTTTTTGACAATCGCTATCGCCATGCTTTCGATGATAGAATATCACTTGCCTAGGGTCTCTTGACATGATCTAATTCTGTAACAAATTATCATTGACGTCCGTTCAAATGTTTCGCATGATTAAGTTAGAAACATCTTATCAAACTATACCACTAACTAAAAAAAAAAATCGGTTGTCTGTAAAGTCGGTTTACTGACGATAGTTGAACGTGACAACGTCATAAGAAAATACTGATGGAATCGATGCATTTTTTAAAAGAAATTTTTTATTTTATTTGTTTGATAGATATTTTGTACGGATATAGAGAAGAAGGTAAATGGAAATCACAATTGAATTGATCAAGTTACATTTATTTGTACGCATAAATACAATTATGTAATTTTTTTTTACAATGTACATAGTTTTTACAAGTATCACTGAACAATGCATCACTGAACATATATTTAATATCCAAAGAATCATTACCTTTATCGCCGCAATTATCGTTGCTAAAAACAATTGACACCACATTCACTTTTCACTGCACTTCATACTTGACGAAAACATGTAAATGTATTATTGTATAGCAGCTGTCCACGCGGACGCATCGCTCACTCAAGTAGGTAGGTGAGAGACAGATGTCGAACGCTGCCGAACGCGGATTCCGATTGTGCCTCTTTGTCGCTCGTTCCGCGCTCTCGCTTGCACTTCAAGCCTTAAATGGAACGCCTCAGAGCGAGGTAACGCCGCATGAGTCATGTTTTTTCGTCCTTGCAGCCGGCTCCATCGAATTATAAGATGTTGTCACGTCAAAAACTAACTAAAACTAACTATACTTTATCTATTTAATTTAACAGAATACTGACTTAGAAACTAATCTATTTAATGTTGTTGTGAGGTGTTCAATCAAATGGTTTTCTTATTAGTGTAATGAAGAAATCTTTGTAAATCTTAGGGCGTGTTGAAGCCCAAACAACTTTTCTGAAAATCGTTTAATTTGGCGGACTCACAGCGATCTTACTTGATTTGCTTTGTTTCTCATGTGGAAAACTTTGGCTTAGAACACAAATCCAATTTGTTAATGACTACTAGGCGTATTACACAAATTGTATTTTAAAATGATAAAAATAAAATCTACGTCCTTGTCCTTCCATTATACTTATATGACTGACTACAATACAACGCACTAACGTAACCTCTGATGGTACTAACATTTTAAAGGCATAAGTTATTCTAATTCCACCCCTGGCCTAAGAATTCAAGCGGAGTATTGAAGGTTTTATGTGAACAAAGTCAAGGGCAATAACTAGTTTATCTAAAAAAGATTGACATCCATGAGATGAACGCTAGATGATAAAGAATGCGTAGTGAAATGGTTCAGTAACCTTTGTATCGAGCTCTTATTGTATCTATCTGAGCGGCTAAGTGGTAACAAAGCGCCCGCGTTATTGTATTTGCACACTTGGTTAGCCTTATAAAATCGTTCAGCAGAACTTTTCTTGTGTTTCATCAAAGCTGGTTGTTAGCGTCAATATTGAAATTGAGCTTTGAAAACGAATGTAATGGAACTAACTGAACATTGTAATCATCATCATGAATAACTTCAACCCTGGGACCAAACCTGAAATTGCGAAAAATATACCATTTGATCCACACATCCCTTGCTTGACTGTACAGTGTACATGTTCACTGTACAGTCAAGCAAGTGGATTCATGACCCATTTAGGCGATAATTCCTCTGAAAACTTCAAAACATTACAGTTTTCTCGTTATTTTTGTTATTGTTTGAGTTGGCCTACACATTGTCAAAAGAATCATAGCTCTAAGCCAATAAGTTTTAATTTTATTATTGCCTAAATAGAACCCCTGCTCATTTTCGCCTTTATTTTTTTGTAGAAATTTTGGAAATGCAATAAAAACGTGGGTGGATAAAACCCCTAATGTGGAGTGTTCTTATCGATAAAATTAATTGTTTTTTACGCCCTTAAAGTTTTATTACTATAAGTCCGGACACATTGTAGAAAGAAGAACAGAACAATATTTAATTTCAAAAAAACATTATAGGTACGAACTATTACGGTTTCAGAAGTAAATTTTAAATTAAAAGAAATATACTAAATAATAAAACGTCAAGTAGATACCAAAATGATGGTTATCATTAAAATTAGAGAAATATGAATAAACTAATTGATACTGTCTTATTAGATCGTTAGCAAGTTTGCTGCTAAAGAAATATACATTCAAGCAAAATTCAGACTTAGTGTATTAGAATGTCTGTAGGAAAAATTGCTTATATAATGGGATATATGCCATATATCCCATTGCTTGACTCTACATTCGAATTACTCAAAACGCAATAACTGATTTGTTTTGCTATTTTAGGTTTGGTTCCTTATAGGAATGACAAGCGCAATGCCCTTTAAATTTCGTTTATCAATTTCGATTACATCTTGTATATTTTTTACAATTTCTTTCAAATATCGTGGTCTACGAAGTCTACGAAGCGTAGCGATCGTAGCGCGTAGCACCGTAGCACCGTAGCTCCATTCTAATTTTTTAATTAAGTGCAGAATAGAATATTGTTTGCACCGAATAAACACTTCCACGCGTTTATTCGGTGTCGTGCGTTTAGTCAGCGCAAGACGAGATTTACTCCCGGTAAAAAGAGAAGCCAATTCCGATTCCAACTCGTTTTATTCGATTTACTTTGTATGCGGGGAGCTCTTTTATGTTCGGCGATATTACAAAATGGTTGCTAGTGTATTTTATGGCATACACATTATATTGCAAGAACAATATACTTTTATTAAACTACTACAAAGTCTAAGCTAACTGAATTTGATTCAATTCTATACAATACTAGGTTATATGGCTGTGTTGAAACTAAACACAATTATGCCTAACTTGGTTTCCAATAATTGTACAACAGTTTAGGCAAATTGCCTCTAATTGGCGAATAACGAAGTACTTATTGAATTAATATACCTATCTACTGCGTAAGTAATTAATTGATTACAGGATTTAAATAAAAGTATTTTTAAACAACATAAATAAAGCGTTTAAACAATTCATAAAAGTAAGTAACAAGTAAAATTTTAAAAAATAACAGCACCGACACATTTTTATTTCACGCTACATAATTTATCTAGTAGTAGACATGCTTTGATCGACGATCTATTTAACACGTAATTATGACACGATATCTTGCGAAAATACCCCGATTCAAACAGTAAAACGCCCATAACTTTAGAATGGCTGAACTAATTTTCATCAAACATAGCAAAGAATACTCTCGATAAAGTCAAGATGACTTTCAAACGAAATCAAAATCGATTCATCCGTTTAGGAGCTATGATTCCACAGACAGACACACAAACATATAGGGTACATATGTCATACTTATGACACCCCTCTTTTTCTGTGGAGTGTTAAAAATACGTCGATTTTAAAAGGAATTCTTGGAAAATGGGACACAAGCGTTATACCAACTAATGCACTTTTTATATTCCATTATTAAATCATGCAGTAATTTTTTTATGGACGGAAAATAAGGAAAGTTAATGTCGTAGTAAAAATATTGCAGTCCGTTAGCAAGGCAATGAAGCTCAACAGACGACTGTAGAACATTGACACGATTGCCGTAGTGGTTGAGCGATCGGCTGTTGTGCTACGTGTCGCGGGTTCGATTCCCGCAAGGAACAAATATTTATATGGCCTACAGATAGTTGTTGTGTGAGTCACGCACCCATGATACAGGAAGATATTCCTAGTGTGGGGCAAGATTTTTCTTAAAAGAAAAGAAAGAAAAACATCTTTCAAATGTAGTTAATTATATACGAGTAGTTACTAACTTCTGCCAGCGGCTTCGCCCGCCTGAAAAGTGTTTTATCATCCCAAGGAAAAATTATGTTGTGATAAAAAGCCTATGTACTATTCCAGACTATAATCTATATCTGTGCCAAATTTCATCTAGATCCGTTCAGCCGCTATGGCGTGATTGAGTAACAAACATACATCCATCCATGCAAACTTTCGCATTTATGTCCCACGTCTGGGTAAAGGCCACCTTCTATTCAGAGAGGGCACGACTGTTAATTTACACTTGCTCAAAGCGGATTGGTCTAGCACCATGATTGTGAATTTCAAATAACGCGCTATGCTGGCATTCATTGCTTCATATTTTAAAAAAATTCGCAAACTGTTTAAAACACGCAATTAATACTGTTTAATTGTCAAAAAGAAAGAGTTTTCTCTCGATTTCATGAATTTATATGTTACGCAATTAGGCTGCAGGTTCTGGTTTCCTCACTATGTTTTCCTTCACCAATATCAGTAATGTCCAAGATAATCTCACAAAGTAAGATCCAAACAAAATAAGTGCAAAAATAAACAATGTATTTTTATCGTAAGTCTCGACATGTAGGTATAAACTAAGGAACCCACTGCGCGTGGCCTGACGCGCGTCCCCGGAGGACATTTACATTTTACATAGTTTATTTTTTATTTTTAACACCGACTTCGTTTTCTATCCAAAGCTTTTTAAAATAAACTTTATTCCTTTAGCCGTAGCAGGTGTTCGTACTCTAGTGGTCGCAAATGCGACTATTGTGTCCTGAGTTGTGTGAGGATACAACCCAGCACCTAACAGCTGTGCTTGCGTCGGGTAAGTCTTATAGGTAATCCGATAAGTTTGTTCTCATAAGCAGCCTGTTTTCTTTTGTTCTCCAAAAGCTCACTCCTTATTACATGGAACATGACAGAACTGCTGCTTACCTCTTTTGGGAATACAGACGTGATATTATTTCGTGTAGATTTGACTAGGCAAATGTAGTCTATTAGCCCTAATAGCTTACATTCACTGGCAGCCTGAGCCTTCCTAATCCCCATAGACCGCCACAGCAAACAACCAAGTAATATTATCATAACTTTCACGTTTATAATGGTAACACACAAAATTAAAATAAATGTGCTAAATGAACAATGGGCATAGTCACTGTGACACGGTTTTTGCTCAGAATATTGCAGAATGCAGAAAAAAGAATCTCAGGGACAGAAAACGTCGCACGACTCGTAAAACAACTAATAAATTCGAAACAAGAGGACTTATCAATGTTTAGGTTGGTGCCAGTTTTTAAGTTCAATCCTAGATTTGTTATCGCCAACTGCATCAGGCTGACTAGAACAAAACAAAATTATTCGCTTGTAGAGATAATTTGTATTTTCTAGATCTATATGTAAAACTTTATGGTTATGAAGTTTTGGTACTTTTTGCAAGGAGCAAGCAGAGTTTCACAGTCGCACGTAGTTATGAGTCATCAGGCGGCAAGGTCAAGTATTTAGAACTCTATCAAATTAATAAAAGAATATTCATGAAAAAATAATAGTTATTTGATCAGTTTATCGAAAAAATACTAAAATAGAATAATAATAGTCAAAACACCATCAACATTGATCGAAAAAATTGGTTGTCTGTAAAGTCGGTTTACTGACGATAGTTGAACGTGACAAAGTCATAAGAAAATACTGATGGAATGGTGAGCGAGGTGATTATCGTTGCTATAAACAATTGACACAACATTCACTTTTCACTGCACTTCATCCTTGACGAAAACATGTAAATGTATTATTGTATAGCAGCTGTCCACGAGGACGCATCGCTCACTCAAGTAGGAGAGAGACAGATGTCGAACGCGGAGGCCGATTGTGCCTCTTTGTCGCTCGTTCCGCGCTCTCGCTTGCACTTCAAGCCTTAAATGGAACGCCTCAGAGCGAGGTAACGCCGCATGAGTCATGTTTTTTCGTGCGTGCAGCCGGCTCCATCGAATCATAAGACGTTGTCACGTCAAAAAGAAAGGGATAAAACAATTAAAAAAAATAAGTTTGTCCCTTTCTATGAAAACGCCGTTTTCTACGGCAGCTGTATGGACGTAGTGCCATCTGACTTCATGTGGCATGTCGGAGGTCCTTTCTAATTCTCAACTTTGATGCTTTATAACTTCGTCTCTGATCAAGATATTTAAAAACAAAAATCCTATTTGTTCTTAATTATTTATTGTACACAAAAATGACACATACGACCTATATATTAGTCGCGCATTTTTAATCAGAACGTACTACACAATCAATTATAAACCTTATCCCATAAAAACCAGCGTGTATTTACCAAACACCGTACAACTTACCCACACAAAAACGCCTGCACAAGCACATCACTCGTCGCAGGAAGCAGCGGCCGTACTACGCGATGTATCCGCTTTAATAAAGTATCGCTTTGAGATTTTTACATTGCTTGCCCAGTTACTTAGCGACAAACTTAGGTAGTGGTTAAGGACCAATGTATTTTTTGCAAAAATAGTACAGCCGCTGTGATATTTAAAAACTAAAACCTAGCCTTGCTTATGACATGGTCAATGTGACCACGTCGCGCGGACACCGCCACGCCCCCTGCCATTTCTCCTGGTTTTTAACATGCTTTTGTTAGCTTGGTATGTATGTATCTATATAACGGAATTCTTGAACGTGTTTTTCACCCCCTTCAAAACGTCGGATTAATTTGAAACTTTGCGCAATTATCAAGGACCGATGACAATGCAATAATTTAAATAGTTTGTCCCATTATCCTTACCAGGATCTTCAGGATTATAGATTGACTAAAGGTAAAAAATAAATAATATTAAAAAAAAAACTAACAAACACGCTATAATAGAAAACCAAACTAAAAGTAGATAATAATTTTCGATAAGTTTTAATTAAGACCATTGTGATAAACAAAAAAAAACATTGTAAAAAAGCGTGGGGTGCTTGATGTCAATTGTTATAATATCTTAATGACAGATATTGGTAAGAGTAGAGTCATTTTGAGAATATCTAAAAAAGCATCCCACACTTTTTTACAATATTTTTTTATTTGTTTACTGTTTTTGTAAACTTATTGAAAAATATCATCTACTTTTTATTTTGGCTTTCTTTTAAAGCGTGTTTGTTATTTTTTTTTAAATATTATTTATTATATTTCTATGCATACAACATAGAGTGATTATAAAGTTGATGTACAAAGGCGAGCTTAACTCAAAGAAGAGTTTTCTCCCAGCAAATCTTAGAGTGATAGAGAGAGTTTACAAAAGGAAGAAGAGAAGTACTCCAGTGTACAATTTTAGAATTATATAAAATATTGTTTAATAGGTAGGTACCTATCCTAACGTAGGTACGTTGATAAGCAAATTGCCTAGATAAATAACAAAGGATTAACTTAAGTGTTTTTCATGGAGGTAGAAATATTTACGTGACCGACTACGTTTCTTACATACCTACCATTTTTTTTTTGTTTAACAGTTTAAATTTTGATGAAGAAATAAATATCAAACAGCCACTACATAATTTGTCAATTTTACCATGAGCTTTGTAAAAGCCTAGTCTTACCCACATCAATAAAAATATTGTTATGCCAATAGCTGTCGCCTTCAGACAATAAATAGCGCATTTCTATCACATTACCTATATTCAAATAGAACGGAAAAGCCATCTGAATATAATAAAGAACAGTGAATGAAGCGAAAAGAGAATGATAAATTACGTGACACACTTATGCTCCCTATGATAGGTATGAAAGGGTTGCGGCGAGCTACTAGTGACACCAAACTTTACTAAATCTTCGTCAAATCAAATTAAGGACTTAAAAGAACACGTGTGTAGACTGGTAATAGAGTTATTCTTAAGACAGATCTTCGCATCTTTCTGCAAGGACGAATTTCCATGAAACCAACCATGCAGAATTTATAATTCAAGCGCTTTCCGAAAATTGATGCTTCCACTTCAAACCAAATTGGTTGTGTCCATTACCCGAACAATAGTCGTGATTAGTCTACTACTGGGATAAAAAAAATATGACTAAAAACGGTTTACAGGAGAGCATGTGTTCAGACAAAAAATTACTAGACCACGCGTAGAAAGAAATAAAATAAAGTTCGTTGAACTTCGCAATCCAATTTTATTTTTCAGGGTAGTGAATAAGGGATGAGGTGATTTCTAAATGAGGCTGAGGATTAATTTACATGTGGCTGCCATCAAAACGACGATACTGGGCGCGCAATCTGATCAACTGAGCGAAAAACTTTTATAAATGCCGTGGATCGCATTTCAATATCTCTCATATTAATTTTCGGATTGAAAACCCTGAGCCGTCTTTTCGGCAGCAAATCTTTTATATTCGGCAATATTAATACTAGTCCCCTTTTTCATAAAACTTGACTGTGGGATGCCTTCATAGATCTTGATTTTCATTGTCGTGATCATTTGAAATGGAAGAAGGCAATGTAGTTATTGGTAGATATTTGTAATGATTAATGAGGTAAATAGATTCTCGAATTGGGTGATATATTTGAAGGTCGTATTGAGAGGAAAATGATACTCGGTAAAGAATATAATATGTGTCTGAGAAAAACGGATATTCCAAATTGAAAAGAATTGAGTGAGTATGGCGGAAAGCTTCCTCTTACTATAACATGTTATAGAGTGAAACTAGAGCACTAACAATAACAACAACGTCACCGATATTACATAAAATACAGTTCAGACGATATTTTATAGCAAACCATGAAAATATACGACATTACTTGAAGTCTCATCGTCTATTCATTGCGGCGCGCGGACGAAGTATTTGACTTGCTAATTCTGAACTCCGTCATTCGTTCGCCATTTTTACTGCCCTTACTGCGAGTGGACATACGTGCACAATTTAGAAGTAATTGATGCCAGTTCAACAGCCCTGAAAACTGATTGTCAAAGGCCGGAATGTTCCACTGGGAAACACAGTTCTGAAAATTGCTGCAGTTGTTATGTTACTATGAATTTTAAGTTGATCCCTGTTTTAGGTTTGTGGTCTTTAAAAACTGTTTTTAAGGATTAGATATTAATTGTTTTATAGGGTGCATTTTGTGCATTAATTTGTGACTAGGTATTAAGAAATTACGTATTAAAGAGACTACTGTAATACGTAATCTTTCATACAGTATTATTATAATAAATAACTAATGTTTACCAACGCGCTTCTAGTCAATACGCGGCATACGGTTCGATACAAATTCTGCGTAATATGTGTATTAATTTGTTTTAATAATTTTTATTCCAATAAACAGTCAATTTAAACACGTTGATACATTTCCCAGTAATGATATTAAAGGCTTTGTGAACCAATTTGTCCAAACAGGTACACATAAACAAAGAAAATTTTCAAAAGTAAATTGAACATGCCAAAATTGAAAACGTACATGTCCATTCAATTTAATAGAAGCATATAATATAAAGCTTTGGTGAATGATATTGGAATCAGTGAACATAATTGCGTTTTCAGAGGACGAAGTCTGTGTATGTGCCAACTGTATGGTAATGACAGATATTCAATAAGTCTTAGCCAATCCTTTTGTATGAGACCAACTCTCGTTTTAACAATTTAATTGTGTCCTGTTGAAATTGCTCAGTGAGAATAATAATTTGTTTAGCTTGAATGGTGTTTCCATCGACTGGGAGAGCACAGCTCTGACGAAGTTCGACTACGGGAAGAGGCTCGACCATGTTGTGATGTACGACCATGGAGAAAACATCATTTATAATGTTTTGAAACATGAGGTGTATTTTAATGAAATGCATCTTTAAATACACTATTGTTTGGGGATACTTTTGCAGATTTTTAAAACTGAAGAGCATCAGTGTTTCCTTACTGATGAAATGTAGGTGAAGTATCAGAATAACCAATGAGTTCGTAGATACCCGTAGTCAGGTGTGATGGAACAATGCGATAACGGTGTGACGACGTTTTTTCTATGAATAGGGAAATAGTTCTATAGACCTATTTTAGAACTATTTCATAGAAAAACGTCGTTAAAACTAGCTTGTTTTGCTAAAAATAAATGCCGATAATAAACAAAGGGGTCATTGTTTCTTCCCAAGTTCAAACATAATCTTAGGAATATGTCAAACTCTTAATCATTGTATCATAATATTAATCTACATTTAGAAACTTTTTGAATACGTGGTTACCCCCACTGACTCTACATTGCCATTAATCTCAAAAGCTTTAAAATGTGACGATATACTGAGTTTATTGGCTTGCTTTTTTCCGTTTACCCAACTCTAGTTCCGCGAAGGACGGATATTAGGGTCTGTGTGAACCCCCCGCGCCCCCGCTAATGGCACCAGAGATTTGGGACCAAAAGTCAGAATTTTCACAATGTTCACTTAAGAGCTATTCCTATGCGCTTGTATTGTTTACGTCGCCGCGTCGCTTTAGAAGTGTACTTTCAAGTTTCCAAATGTTTCTTTCACTTTTAATTTATTTTTCAATCCGGAAAATTATAATCCTAGCGTTTGGTGCCTTGGTAACAGTGCCTACATTCCACTCTATGTGAAGCTATTTACTTAGTTAGGTACTTAGTAAATAATGTCTCCATAGAATATTTTCACAATAGATTTATACACAATGGCGAAAATCCCGAGCCTAGGACTTTATCAGATCGTAATAATTCTGAGTAAGTATACGCATCGGGTTGCGGTTTCATAGTGAAAGTGGTTCAAAATAATGATGCGGCAAAGTGGAAACGTTCCTCCTTAAATATTGTGTTTGACTGTATCTAAATACGAGTACAGCTGTAGGTAGGCATGATGCATTAAATCGTCATACTACTAAAATTATAAATGCAAGTATAGAATATTTGTCTTTTTTCAACGCAAGAATATGCGTAGCAAAGGACCAACGGATCGACATGGTCATCGTAAAAAACAGTTTAGGCATAGCGTGCACCACGATTTTATCAAGCGATAGTTTTGTCGCAGGAATGCTACGTGTGAGTTAGTACGGCAGTGCGCGCACATTCAAGTACTCGTAATAAATGGAAGCGATTTTAAAATAGTAATTAGTCACAATTTGCTGCGTATGCTCGTGACGCGATTATCGTGAAAGTAAACTGCAGCATATGGAATTGTATGATCCCGCGCGCACTGCGACAGAAAATTCACGCGCTCGGGCCCGCACCCATTCGTATTCAGTTTTTTTTCGAGAATAAACATGTCAGCGCCTGTATCTCCACTAGTCCCAATACGAAACGAGGCTGGACGTGGCACATTTAATAATCGCAATACAAGAAAGACCACCTTTGTGGAATCATCATCATCATCATTTCAGCCGAAAGATGTCCGCTGTTGGAAATAAGCATTCCCCAAGTGTCGCATTTGTGGAATAAACACTCCAAACAATATAGATTGATCATAGTATTTCTAATAAAATAAACCCTTAATAAATCTATCCGCTGTAAAAAGATGAGTCTAGTATTGACAATTTTTTTTTCATTTTTCATCTATCCCTCCAAAGTAGTAGCTTGTACCGAATCCATGGTGAGACTGAGCATTTAGCACATTTTTTTTTATCGCAGTGCATGCACTATATTTGCTGCGATATTTTACAGCGCGATTCTAAAATATTTTTGCAAGAAGTAAAATCGTAGTGCGCGCTAGGCCGCCTCCAGGTGCCATGAACATTTTTGCCGGAATTAAAATTTGCACCAGTTGCACAGAAGTGGAACCACGGGCTTCAGCTAGTAAAATATAATATCCTGATCGATATCTTAGTTCTGCAGCAAGTTTCTGATGTTTCAATTTCCCTATTGGCTAAATATTGACGTATCCTGTTTCGCTTCAGCTTATTTTCACTACTCTATCTTTGAGGGAAATATTATTGTATTGAGCGCAAGTCTGATCGTAAATTGTGTTTAGCAAAGTCACTGAAATCCCTCTAATTACTGTCAAACTCGTCGGTCTAGTAGCAATAGTACGCCCGCCTTATATTGAGTTCATACGATTGGCGAAATGTGAGTCTAATCTAGGTACCCATTCTTCTGCCTATAAAAAGAAAAGAAATTCTTAATAAAGTCTTAAGATATTTTAATGTTACGTATTCTTAGAAATCATATGCCGCAAACACTTACGCCGTTACATGAATTGCACAGAGCTGTATTATTTTTCAGGGAATAGCAGGAAGATATTGATGCCCCTTACGTTTGGGTTGGGAAAAAACCGTTTAAATACAATGGGTAGGTAATATAAGTAAAGAGCTCGAATAAACGAGAAAAATAAGAAAAAGTTATGGCAATACTTGTTAGAAAGATCCACGTTTATTGGTCACAAATTTTTGTTAGCTTGAGAAGCGCTCTGATAAGCTGATAGAAAGTAAGGTACCTCGTACAGTCATCATCATCGTCATTTCAGCCGAACGTCTACTGCTGGACATAGGACGCCACAAAGTGTCGCCACTTCCATCGATCCTGTGCGTCTCGCATCCAGCGGTATCCCCCAGGTATAACCTAGTCATCGGTTCATCTAAAGTCGTCACAATCTAAGAAGTCCGTTGACGTTTCTCAATTTACATGCTGCGTTTACACGCATTTTAACTTCTTACGTAAGAAATTGAAAAATTTTAATTTATAATCCTAATTAATTACTATGTTACTCATACACTGTAACAACGAATGTCATTCGCAAGAATCAAGTTCAATTATTATTAAGTATTTAAATAGCTGCTACGATTTTGAAGATAAAGCTGAAAATTGATAAGCGGCGAATTTAATACAATTTCAATAGTAAATCACACGGAATCACCGTAGTATTTTAATTAAAAACAAATTTTTCAATAAAGTTGAGAAATCTGTCGATTCATTCCTATCCGTAATTAATTAATAGATCATTCTGATAATGATTTTCAATTAAAATTGATCAGATGTACAGCGCCACAGAATTCAGTCGATGAATCAATGGCCGGCCAAGGCAGCATTTTGATTTATGTTTCGCTAAAACCGCTGCGAGGCGGTGACGTAACCAACAAAATGGCACTACAGAATAAATATTTGGATGTTTATATTATGTAAAACTTAATCCATTTAATATGGTAAACTGAAATGAAAATGATTGCATAAGAAACATAGTGAACAACAGCAGCATTGATAAACATAGGTTTGTGTCTGCCTAGGTACTAAATCAGTGAATATAGGCATGATGTAAACGATGTTAATTGTTTCATCATCATTCTCTTGCTATAATCCTATTTATTTGGGGTTGTCTCAGTAGTTAAACTAGTTAAATACATGTTTTTATGTCTTACATTTCGAGCTGAAAGTAAGAAAAATTGTCTATTTGCGCCAAGTATGACGCATACCAGAAAAAATAATCCGACTACTTATTTAGCGAACTAAAAATACGAAAACAAGAAGAAAATAATGCTGCGCTTTCGGAGGATACATAAATGTTGTAAGAAAAGATTATAGGAGGGAAGTAAAGACGGAGATGATGACATGTCACCGACTATTGCTGAAAACCAGCGCTGTGTCTCTGTCTCTCCCGCCAGACCCAGCATTATGCTGAGCGATGATCATTATGCACGGTTGTGACGCATACATTCCCTACTTGTATTTAAATTTTTAGTCTATGTGCATGTGTCTGTTCCTACGTGGCGTTCTAGAGACTTGTAGATTTTGATGATTCTTACGTCAATCGATTCGTTACCTTGCGAGTGTCACTGGCTACATTAAAATTATAAAAAATAAAGGAAGCGGCTTTTGGGTGCCATATTGTGGGATCCCAATTTTTTTTTCTTCCATACCCATCTTGTGAAACCCCAAAATGAAGGGTTTTAAAAGGTTATTACAAAAATATACCCCACTTACTTATATTTTTAAAAGTAATTCGAAAAAAAAAGATAAAAAGAAGAAGTTATAAAACAAAAAAAGATAAATTAAAAGATCAACATACCCGACTGCTTAGTAAGCGAACTAAAAAGACGTAAACAAGAAGAAAATAATCTGTGCAGTCGGACGATACATATGATTATGGTCAGTCAGCTCGCGATTATGAGAACCGTACATCAATCTTGACGCTTTTCTTGTCACATTCTCGTCACATATTGCTCTAGACAGAGTAGGATATTACTCTGTATCGGCAACGGCGGTAATCGAAATGTCGCAATTTTTGGGATTGACCTCGTGAAATACGCTACGTGGTCAATCCCTTACATTGTCCCCATATCCGGGTACAAGCTCCAAGAAAAAGAAGCAAGCCCTGTCACAACAACACTACGTGCATTCTACGTCATCCTCTCCATCGCCATCCACATTGAACGTTGAAGTTACTGATCACGTAAATATATTACGCCTGCAACAGGAAATCCTAACCCTGCAACAGCAATTAAGGACTGCAGAAAAAGAAATTCTAACTCTTACTGAACGTATTACATTATTGATACAGAGTCAGAATACCTGCGAACTTTCCATTGAAGAACCGAAACGCAATACGGCTAGTTTTAAAACTTGCACTGCCAAGCAAGTACAAAATCTGATTTCTGGGAAGAAAATATATATTTTCGGTACTCAACGTTGCGTTGGCTTAGCAGCCGCCTTATCACACTCAAGAGTAAATTCACAATATGAAAATTATCAACTCGTTGCTCAAACTAAACCAAACGCACCATGTAGCGAAGTAACATCCAACTGCAGAAATGTAAAATTAACAATAGACGATAAAGTTGTAATTTGTTTAGGTGAAAATGACCGTAGCATAAATATTATCTTGTCTCAATTGAAAAATATATTGGATATATTTAGTTGTAACACTGTAATTGTATTAAATGTCGTGAAAAATGTATTCATCAATGTCAATAAATTAAACAATTCTATAAAAAATGTATGTAGTAAGTATAAAAAATGTCACTTTGTAAACCAAATAAGCACCGAATTGTCTGATATGTGTAAGTCAATTAATTTTGTTATAGATTGTAATGACTATAATGATAAATATTTGAACCCTAGTGAAATTCGAAAGAGAATAGCAAGTGGCAAATCAAGTTTCAAATTGAGCATTGGTATACATGAAACAAAAAAAGGGACAATTCCCTTCTACTTTAAGAAACAAAGTCGCAGTGAAACTGTTAAGCATCCTAAAAGCAATAACTTTACGGAATCCAATACGAAGGTTAGGAAAGGAACTATACCGTACTATTTTCCTGTTATAAATAAGAGCGACTCATTTTTTCGTACGTAAAGCCACCAACAAATCGCACTATTTCAAAATATTACATCAAAATATCGCCAGTGTTCTATCCAAACAAGAACTACTAGAACTAACCATTCAAGAACTAAAGGATGATAATAATGACCCAGATGTAATATGCCTATCTGAAACTTTTATAAAAAAAGGTTTGGACAATTATGTAAAAATAAATAATTATGTAATGGCTACTAACTTCTGTAGAGAACAACAAAGGGGTGGCACTTGTATATTAGTAAAAAAAGAGCTAAATTTTAAAGAATTGTCAATAGTTAAAAACTACGCCACTCAAAATACGTTTGAAGCCTGTGGAATAGAATTAATGTGTGGTAAATTAGTTATTATATGTGTTTATCGCACTCCTAAATCTGATCCAACACAGTTTTTATTAAAATTACACAAGCTTTTGCACGATTTAATAAATAAATACAAGTCTAAAGTTAATATAGTTATAGCTGGTGATTTGAATATAAATACACTAAAAAAAGGTAACATTACAAATCAGTTACAAGACTTATGCAATAATTATAATTTGAAAATGCTGATAAATGTTCCCACACGTAAATTGGCTTGTATTGATCATATTTTGAGCAATATTTCCAATGCTACTGCAACCGTACTACCCTTACATCTATCAGATCATGATACAGCACAAATGCTTAGCTTTCCTTCTCAAAATGTACCACAAAAAGCAACAATACACTACGTTTATAAAAGAGATTACAACCTAGATAATATCCGAAAATTCCGGGAATGCTTACAAAGTCTTTGCTGGTCTGATATATATATAAACACAGATTCAAATTCTGCCTTTAATGATTTTCATGATCTGTGGTGCCTCTTTTACAATCTCTGTTTTCCTAAGGTAAGAGTCAGGGTCAACAGTACCGCTAAAAACACGCAAAAGTGGATAAGTAAAGGTCTTAGACAAAGTTGCAAAACTAAGCGAAAATTACGCTATGAATTTTATAAAAACAAAAATAATTCTAATAAATTAATATATAAAAGATATTCCTATATGCTTAAAAAATGTATTTACAGCTCAAAAAAGAATGCGAACATAAAATATATTCAAACACAGGATAACAAATGTAAAGCCACTTGGACTGTCATCAAAAATGAAATAAATAAAAATACCACCCCTAAAGATAATATAGATGCAATAAAATTAAATGGTATTGTAGTTACAGACCCTGTAGAAATAGCTTCTACATTCAATAATTATTACGTGAATTTGACGCAAACGTCACCGCAAGATCCAGCTGTTCAAAATTATAGGCTAAATAGATACGTCAACTCAATGTTTCTTAAACCAATGTCAGAAAACGAAGTGCGCCTTGAAATAATGTCCCTGTCCAACACTAGATCAGAGGGCTATGACGAAATTAGTACTAAAATCATAAAACCTTGCTGTAATGAATTGACTAGTATTTTAACCCATTTAATAAACATGTCTTTTGCAGCAGGAACATTTCCCGACAGGTTAAAATTATCAATTATTAAGCCGTTATTTAAAAAAGGAGATAAATGTGATATTAGTAATTACCGTCCAATTACATTGATACCTATTTTTTCAAAAATTTATGAGAAATGTATGTTTAAAAGGCTAATAGAATTTTGCAATAAATTCCAAATAATAAGTACTGAACAGTATGGATTTCAAAAAAAGAAATCCACATCATTAGCTATTTACTCTCTTACGAAGGCAGTACTTTCAAATATTAATAATAAACATCTGACTACGGGACTTTTTTTTGATTTATCAAAAGCCTTCGATTTTGTATCGCACAGCATATTGTTGGATAAACTAGAGACTATTGGGATTAGAGGACCTGCACTTGAATGGATATCATCCTATTTAGGCAATAGACAGCAACGTGTCATTATTAGTAAAATTAACAGTAATAGAGATATGATACCATACTCATCAGAATATAAGCAAAATAAAATAATTAACTCCAAAATCGGATAACATTGGAATGTAATTTTCTCGTAGTTACGTAGTTACTTAGTTATAGCCGCAATGTAAATTCTTAACTCACAAAAGCTCACTCAAGGTATGTTAGTAATCATTCAAATTTCGCTGCTACGCCATATAATTTGTGTAAGTACGTATAGCTATTTATCCTTGTTTCGTCCGTTTATTTACATTGAAACAGACCGAGGGAAATTTACGAAAAAAATCGTATAGTGTTACCGATAAAATGAGGGTTTTACAAGATGATTATGGCTGTGCCGCGCATAACGTAACAGTCACGTAGGCTCGCATATCATGTATCGTTACTCAACAAAATGTCATATTGAGTTATTTACGTTTCCTCTTTTTATAGGCGCTTGTAGATACATATTGAATTGAATGATATTGGCATTTGATTTGACATACTTACAAACATATCTGCCACTTCCTTTCATCAATACCGAAAAAGAAAATTAGAATAACCTCCCTCTTAAAATACCATCCTTAGATCCATTATTATTCGCGTCTGTCATCATTAGTTTCCCAATGTTCTCGAAATAGGACACGACACTTTCGGGAATCAGAGTGGAATTGCGGGGACATCTCTCGGGGTAGGGACCCCGGCTCCAATAACGGGACCGCGTGACACCGACAAATGGCCATTATCTGTTATACAGATCTGCTAACATCCTGTGCTGAACTGGACCATGTCTGTGGACTGGGATCACGTTGCCGTATCGATTAATTCGTGCCCAACACTATGCATGACGTAGGTACTTATGTAAGATAGATGGATTGTATGAGATGGTAAGGGTACGAACGAAGTAAACATTGAGATGACGGCTGAAGTCTCACTTAATATCTATATATTATAACGAATAGGGATGTTTCCTGTGTAGAAAAATGATAATTCTATTTAGTCCGTCAGTGTGATTATCAAATAATATTGTACCCTTATTTTTTGATTTATCAGAGAAATAAAAATTGACAAAGATAAATCGCATTAAAAGCTTAGGAGTGTAGCACACCGTGACGTCACACAATATTTCAACGCACTGTATCGTCGTCATTTTTTGTTAACGTGGCAAATGAAAAAATAAACGTCCAATATTTTTAGGTTATCTAACTGACGGAATAAACAGAAATTTTTATCAACTACCCTTTTACATGAATTTCATTTATTAAAGGAAGAAAAATCATCTACTGCCTGCCATTGTCAATGAATAGATTAATAAAAAAATAACGTATCTTGCTATGGTTTTTTGACACACAAGCAAGTATGAGTACGTTGAAGAACTGCAATTTCATACATGCGATCAATCTCGCAATACTTGACAACTTTAATAGATACCCAATCCACAGTGTTTCGAGTGCGGTCGTTTTCTCACGTGAGTCTTATCTCTGGGGACGTGGAGACAAAAGAAACTCAGGGTCACAGGCTACGCCAATTGAGGTCTCATAAGAATACTACTATCTAATAAGCTCTGTAGAGTTAGCAACCTTCGTAAGGTTCGTGCCTAAATGAAAACACAGACTGTGGACTGTGTATCTAGGACTCATTGTTCTGTAAGGCGTTTCCTATAGATGCTCTCAGTCAAGAAAATGGAGCATAGGTACCTAGAATCCTAAGGTAAAATATTTTAATGTATACCATGAGTATCTTTCGTTTTGTTATCTTGTTACGTATCTTTACAGCAAAACTTAATCTCTGTTGTGGGTACAACGATTTTTTTATTTGCATTTAAACGACTGAAAACTTATCAAAAATCTCATATTATTGTTAAACCCTAGTATTTATCTAATATAAAAATGAAGCTAATTTTCGCAGGCTTACAGTTAGGTTTTCACATTCAAAGTGCTTTCCCGTTGAATTGGAGTTTAGCACATACGAATCTACGCGGAGGGTGTCGATGATTGGAATGGAATAGCCGAAATTGTTCGCCTCCGAAATCCGCTTAAAGAAAATCTTCGTTTGAAATTGCGAGTCTCTGATGGATCGTAAATAAAATATTTTAAGTACTCATTTCGTAAATCTCTGTTTTAAAAGGGTAAGGTGTAAACTCGTATCAGGTGGAACGATGTAGGTACATTGTTTGTAAACTACAAAGTAGGTTTAACGTTGGAGATTGAAATACAAAGCTCATAGAACTTAGTATTTATGTTTACAAGAATTCAAATGACTAACGTTCAATATTTTGCTTGTTTATCTGTTTGAGAACTAAAGATTTCAAGAGTTTGCTGTTATTTGATTGGTAACATCATAGAAAAAATAAATGATTCCTCGTGTAGATTATGTACAACCTTTTTTGTGTTTTTGTATATATTGCATATTTTATTCCCTTTCTATAAACCAGTAAACGACCTTCCTAATGGTTCGACGCGATTCGATTTATGTCACGTGGACGCAGTGCGATGAAATTCAAACGATTTGCACTTGAAATTTTCTTATAAAATACGTGCGTGTTAGAATTTAAGGTATGTGTGACGTTATTAAATCATGAATTTTCATTTTCAAGTCGCAATGGTTTGCTACATAATACATACCTGTCATATTTATTAAGCACCTACCGACAAATGTCGTAAGTACCTACCTAAATTATTATTGTTGTCAACTATCTACAGATGTAAAAGAGTACCCATCTAAGCAAATATTGTTGTGTGTACAGGAAGCAACTCTAAACTTATATTTAAGCCATATTGATGATATTCCTATAAATTATTACGTAATTTGTAATGATCATTGTGATGTAAGTATCTTGGATTTTATATTGCTATATTAGTATTATAAGTCCTTTGAAACCATTAGTAAAATACCGTCTGTTTGTATCAATATTCTTTCGAATATTGATTAAGAATGACTAAATAGGCGATATTAAATTCCTTAATTGTCTTGTTACGTTTTAAAATGGTTTCATTACTATTGATAATGAATTATTGACCTAATTATGAGATTATTTTAAGCAATATAGAAAATGGCGGGATACCGCGCTATTTTCTCATATTGTACGTATTGAGACACAGATAGACGCGAGATTATAAAATATTGTGTAATAAGCTGCGTATAAGCTGAATAAGCTGACTTACTTTTTTGTGATCATCGAGCCAGTACAGGCCAGATATATTATTATCAATACTTGGTGTAAGATCGATTACACAAGGCTAACGTAAGCTAGTTGATATTATAACTTTATTATTGCTAATGGTTGTGTTGAAACTGTATCTATATCATATTATGGCCTTTATTCCTAATATGTTATATTGATTTAAGGGCTAGTCTATGTCCTTTGCCTAATCCTTGATATTTTGATTCTATAATATTGTAAATACTTTATTTGGTTGTAAAAGATATTGATAAATACTATGAAAGAACTTCCGTGGGGTTTGTTGCCCTTCTTCCCCACGAGAACTAGATTAGCGAACGGGCGGTAAGCTCAATGTGTCTTCTAAATATGGATTAATTGACAAGCCTTATTTAAATAAATACCTAGTCTTGTCTTTCTGTGCTTTTATTCATAAAACCCTTTCCTTACATACCACATACATTGGAACTCAGTAAATATGTATATCATACACAGTAAATATCCATTAACCATCTTAACATTCAACGCTTGCTATCTTGGTAGATACCAATACTTTTATATAGAGTTCCATTCATGATTCTAACATGCGCGATATCGCCTATCGACGCAATTTAAATTGCTTCGCGCCATCAGTAACTTTCCTAAGCGATAGGGCTTAGGAACTTTCCTATGGATAGATAATCCTCTGATGATAGTCTTCTGATAACAGCTGTATTATATTCAGCGTTGGCCGCAGCCTCACAAAATACCGTAACCGTTTTAATCCTATATAATTCTACAGCCCTCTTCGAACTGAAATTGATCAAATTATTGGATGAACAACCTTGTTAACTCAATGGTTTGGACGAAATACGTCGTTACGGACCCAGGTAAAATATTTTATTTATTTTACCCACCTGCGACCTGTTTCTGTCGATAAATTGGTCCAAAAATAAATTCTTGGAGACAGATATACTTTGTCTGTGACATCTTATTCGTATAATCGAATAATATGGTTGAATCGGCAACAAATAGGTATTATTTGATCTTGTAATTGGAAAATTTGGTGTAATATGTGGTGGACCTTCACATAAGTGAAGTGTTTTTTGACCGACGAAAAGAAAAGGAGGAGGGAGGGAGAGCGGGAGTGTGACATGTATATATTTTTTTGTTATGTATGATCACTCATAACTTTTATAGAGTGGTCTGATTTCAAAAATTATTTTTTCATTGGCAAGAGTATACCTCAAAGTTGGTCCCATTTCAATTTGAAAAATAGCATCCACCCCTAAAACACCTCTTATTTTTATTGTAGTTATTAGCTGTGCCCGCGGCTTCGCTCCCGTTAACTGTCTATCCTATCCTACTGACCTACCTACCTATACCTACCCTACTTACCTAGACCTACCTACCTTACTTAGGGAGAAGTATATCGTCTGCATACAAAAAAACAAGAGCAGATTTGCTGCGTGCCATCTAGTAGCACTTCAGAAAACCGCACCGAAATGAAAACATAAAAAAAAACTTTTTTCAATAAAAACACTACAAAGTAAAAAATAACTTTATTTTTGGAAGTCGGTGTCTTTGCTTTGCCATTTTTTTCGTTATAGACACCGACTTCCAAAACTAAAGTAATTTTTCACTTAGTAGTGTTTTTATTTGAAAGTCGATACCTTTTGAAAGTTTTTCTTGTATTTCACTTTTTATTTGTACCTAATAGGCAAGTTCTTTATTAAGGTACCTATAATGCCAGAATAGATAATCCGAATATCATGAAACTTGAACATAACCGCAATAGCGGCAGCGAAATTACGAACCACATTGAACGCACGTCAACGTCATTATTGACATTAGTAGTAAGATTAGAGACCTAAAATCTCATAAAATGTACATTTTAGGTTCGTGTCCAGTCCCTAATCGTTGGCCTGCATGGGAGCGCGGTGGAAGGGTTTTAGGGACCCCAACTACCTACCAATTTTTTTTCTATGGTCATTCTTCAGCGGCAAACCTTAACATCGCCATTCAGAATATCACACGAAATGCACAACGCCATCTATCGAATATGGATTTCAACAGTCCGAGTATCTGAATTGCGTATGTTGTGATATTTTACTTCTCAAACACTTTAAATTCATCTAACTTTTGATAGAGTGAACCGATTGGGATGAAACAAAAACTAAGTAATACTTCAAGTTACGCAAAATTTTAATGTATAAAAGTGATCTACATTGTTTTCGTGCATTTTTCGTTATGCGTGCACAAATAAACAGACAAACAGATAAATAGACAAACAGGCAAAAAATCCAAAAATGCTGGAAATGGGTACTGTTAGTTCTCCTTTAACACCCTGGCTATTTTTTTGGAAATGTTTTCGATGTGCAAAAACGACTTTGCTAAAGATTTAGTATATGTATTGATGATGATTTGATTTCGACTAAATACCTGTACAGGCACTGAGGTACAGATATATTAAGCTTCTTAAGCGTCTTCTTTTTTCTCGAAAACCATTTTGAAGTGTTTAGCCCTGCATCTTTTATCCGACTTACATAAATGTTGGAGGTCAGGAAATCAAACGACTGAATATCTCTCTAATAACTTAATTTATTCCAATAAACACTATTTTACAATCTTTGGTCGTCAACGTCTTTTCTCCTCGTTCGCTCGTAGACTATATACTCCATAAATAACTATATGCTCTCAGTCAACCCCTCAAACTCGAACTCTTTTAAAATTGTTTTAATCAAAAGGCACCTAAACCATCTCCTAAGCTAGATCTATATGACGTCACAATACATGAAATAAATTGATTAAAGTAATAAATAAGTAAGTTACGCAATCAGTCTCAGTGTTGTTTTTGTCCACACGACACTTATTACACGTAAATAATGTACTAATGACCGTACTCCAGTTAATCTTATTTATCTACAAATGTACTCCGGAGAATAATAAACCAATAATTGATCAATTGTTGCTGTAGCCTCGAGGTAAGTACGTGAAACAAATGCTCATATTTACTAGGGACTATCTACTAAATCGGAAGACTTTATGTTGTCTGTATTTGTATCTTTTTATTACGGGATTGTAACCTTTGTTTGTTGTTATTCAATAGCGACGTGTTTGACGCCTAACTAACTTTTTAAGACAAATTTGAAATTCTTTTAATTTTTGTCTCTATAGTTGGCAAGGCGTCTTCTGGGAAATCACAAATACTGTTTGAAGGAAAAATGGGCCTCCTGATACTACCCGGATGAACATTCCCCTCATATTGGCTCATTAAGTATAAAACTAAAAAAAATCTCTCATAATATATTTTTTACTTTTATTATAGTTAGGCTCGTACTTGACCATTATCTCACCTGATGGTAAGCGGTGATGTGATCGACGGAGTAGCACGCTTGCAATATAACATCCAGTCACGTCTGTACTCCCGAGCAGGTAAAAAACGCCGAAATTTCACCAGTAACGTGTTTGTTAGGCGCTGTCCTAATACAACGCGATCATCGCGAGAACACGTAACCGTCGCGTTCATTTGTATGGCAAACACTAACGCGTCGTCGCGCCGACAGAGGGCACTTTTCGATTTTCCATGCAAATGAACGCGACGGTCGCATGTTCGCGTGATGATAGCGTTGAATTAGGACAATACCTAACTCTCTTGTAATATTGGGTGGCCCTATTGCCAGCAAAAATCCAGACTACGGGTTTCAGAGGCTCTAGAAAGATGTCATGCGATGTCAGAGATGGTTGTACTCGATATGCCACATGTGGATAACACTTGTCAAGTGTTATCCACATGTGGCATACATTTTGTCATTTTCCCAATCGTTATCGTGACGCTTTTGTTGATAGAATATCACTTGTGTAGAACCTCACTTGGAAAAACAAAATGCTACTTTGCCAAATCTGGGAATCGAACCCAGAGGCTTCAGACTAGTGTCATGCGATGTTAGCGATAGCGATGGTCCACATGCCAAAATGTTAGGGATTAATCACGCGACATTTCGATAGCATTTGACATTCCCATACATTTTGATATTTTTAACCTATATATATTTAACCTATATAGATATTTTATCACTGTTTATTTTTAACCTACATAGCTATTTTTTCTAAATAATGAAGAACTGGCATCAGCGTTTTACCTATATCAATATCTCGTTAGCTAAGTGTACCACATCGATATAAGAATATACCAGTATGTCTAATAAATCAAACAATGCCAAGTTATTTACTCGAAGCAGATATATTAACCAAGATTGTCTAGATCCAGACCAAACTGGCTGTCCTGGTTTACTTAACGAATTCCTTTTGTTGATATAGCTCTCGATCAATCATAGATGTTGTATTACTGAGATAGTTAGTAGGTACCTAAGTCTTTAATTAGGTCCCTAGGTTATCCAGTTTTATTATTACCATGTATGATTTTAAGTAGGGTTAACAATACATATTATTTGATAAGTCCGTCGTACATTGTTTAAGATTCAAGATGTTTGGGGTTTTATTTATAAAAAAAACTTTCAAACCATAACCATATGAGTAAACATCAAAATCAGTTAATTTTATCATAAATCTCAGCATTATTTAGATGTCATAAAGTGACGCTTTCTTTACAAAAAATAATCAAAAAACAACAAAATTATCTTTCTACAAATTGCTTCCAATTCCTTCATACTAGTAACAATATGGATGGTGTCTAAAAACATGATTTTTGTCCGTCAGTAAGATTTTCAAAAAATATTGGACATGTATTTTTTCTTTTGTCACGTTAACAAATAAAAACTTTTTTTTACAAAAAAATACTACCTACTTCCAAATAAGAAAACTACAAAGTGAAAAATTCCTTTTTTCTGGAAGTCGGTGTCTTTGGTAGGTACCAAGTTTTTGTGTTATGGACACCGTACCCGACCGTGCCACACCATAGGCAAGTAGTTAAGTAAGGTACCTATAATGCCAGAATAGATAACCCGAGTATCATGAAACTGAACATAACCGGTGAAATGAGAGTGTACCAAGGTGAACTGTACACATCTACGTACCCTTTTAGAGCGTACTGGCGTGATATTATGTTATGGTATAAACAAAACATAGACATGCAATTGCAGCAATCCCGAGAGAATTGCCGTTATTTATTGAAGATTTCTGTTGTATATTTCCGAAGTTCTTCATCAGATCTTCATCAAATTAAAATGGCACCAATTTCGGACGATACTATTTTAATAAAAAAAAAAGAATTTTCAAAATCGGTCCACAATTGACGGAGATAACGGTGGACATACACAAAAAAAAATTTAACAAACATAAAGTCGAACATAGAACCTTCTCCTTTTTGGTAAGTCGGTTAAAAATAATGACGTTACAGTGCGTTAAAATATCGTGACGTCATGCTTTTGTACACTTTTTGCATAGAAGTTACATCACAAGCCCCCACTCCCGAACTTTGATGCGATTTATCATGGTGAATGTTTATTGATTTGAATAAGCAACACATACGTGTCCAGTATTTATGATAATTAAACCGGCGGACTACATAGAATTTGCTGTTTCGTACCCATTATATAAACTTGTCATCATCCCTATTATATAAACTTCCGATAAAAATTGTAATGCAAAGATTGTCATCGGAATTTTTCAGCTGAAGTTGAAAACTGTCTCAAGAGGCTGGCTTCGAGCCAAGCGCGTGTATCCGATGATATTAACTTGATCGGTAAGCATACAATGTTTATCACGGTTTAACTTAAATTGACTGAAGCCTAGCAGTGTAAAAAGAAAATAAAAAGTACGTAAGCGGCGGCGCTCAGTATTATACTTGTTCCACTTTTGAACTCATTTTTAGTACCTCAGAATGAGAGTGACCTAACTCAAAAAATCAAATTTGTGAATAATGAACAAAAAAGGTGTTTAAAAAAGTATAGTGTTGACTGCACTTTTTTGTACCAAAAGGTCCTCTGTTTAAGCTGTCCCTTTGTTATTCATAATCTGGGATTTTTTACAGGGTTTTGAGTAGGCTGTTTAAGGTCAGTTTATAGCAAAATGAGAAGTTACAGGCATTCTGAATTAGGTTACTTTAATTCTAAGGATGCGATTTGTAGAATCAAGTCTACGGTGCTACGGCGTATCACGGCGTAGCAACAGTGTTGCTTTCCGCTGTTACGCCAACTGCGCTGCGCTGTCGTAGCATCCGACCGCTTCGGTACTTTCTTTAAAATGTGAGTTAGGATCGATTTCATTTTATTTATTTATCTCATATGTAGTTAACAGCTTTTGTATAGAAAATTCGTTAATTAACATATTTATTTTTGAAATAACTTTTGTGAAGACAGAAAAAAGGCCCTAGTGGATCTTTCTTTTATATAATGTTTATGTTGCTATGCTGTTGAATAATTTTATTATTAACTACTATAGACATTAGTAAACCGTGCAAGAGAAAACAATCAAATAATCAAAACAATTGAGCAAAAATTACGAAATCAAATAAAGAGAACAGACTCGGGTAATATAAGTAAGACAACTCGTCAAGTAATGACCACAAAACATACAGCTCTGCGGTAAACACAATCAAGTTAATGCCCGTTACACACATAGCTAAACCATCTCTATATTAATGAGACTCGTCAAATGGTTTGTGTACTAACACAACCACAATCGGTACATAACACGTAGCTTGAGTGTCTATAGAGTTCACAGAAGGTCAATCCAGATGAGAGCTACGAGTATTTACGTCTCTCACAGGTTGCTTCTAGGAAAGCTTGCACTATCGCCGACGGTCATTGCTTATCTTCTCCAATAACCGGATGAGATAATGTTCAAACGCGAGCTTATCAATTACCTTGATTTGTAAAAAAAACGTGTTTAAATAGAACTTATGCAACACATAAGTTCTATTTAAATGTGTATATATAAAACGGATTAAGAGTATGACTTTGTCCCTAAATAAGAACGTTTGACGAAGGTCTTACTTAAAGCTCCATTAAAATGGGTTTCGAGGCAGTTTCTAACTACCGTATTCCAAGTTGTTGCCTCAAATACATTGTTTCCTTTCCTTACCTCCGTCAAACGTCACAAGGCATTTTGTTGTCGTAACTTTGATTTGTTTAATATAATGTTCCCATTGCCGGGAAATAGGTCTTCTCTCTACGAGAACACGTGGTCCCAGCGCTAACAACGTAAACTTCAAATAAAAACTAATAGATGGCGCGATATGCATCGATTTGCTATTGAATTTTGTGTAAAATTAACATTTTCTGGAATTGATTTTAAAAATGTTATGATTTTGTTTATTCAACCTTCCTAAGCAAAAACTTATGGAATATTGTGCTCTTAATTCACATTTAAAAGATTATTTGAACGGATCATTTAAAATTGATTCCAATAGATGGCGTGGGATTAAATTTTTGAGGCAATGTAACATTTTTTTGGTACAATGAAACTATTAAACAACTCGTCACTGTATTTAAAGAAAAATAGTCACGATCCGAGAAACCCATTTTACTTGCAAGACGCTGCCAATACTATCTATAGCCGTGGAACGGAACCGAACGCGATCTTACAAAAATTAAAAGTATATTCAGATAAAAAACTTTTTTACAAAAAAAATCAACACACCTCCAAATAAAAACACCACAAAGTTGCGATCTTACAAAACTAATAAATATATTCAGATAAAAACTTTTTTACAAAAAAAAAACAATACACTTACAAATTAAAACACCACAAAGTTAAAAATTACTTCAATTTTGGAAGTTGGTGTTCCTGTTTTTATTTCTTCGTTTTTAACACGAATATCTTACCATTATACTTCTACATATGGTTCCCGTTTTTCTGATATCTAAACTAATTCAGCAGTGGGGGCTAGTAGCCCGCCCGGCATCGGGTCTTGTGTCTGGTTGATGGCAATATACTCCTAAACATAAATTACCAAATTTGGGTGTACTATGTGCACCTCAGCCTAACTCTTCGGGGAATGTAGGCATTGTGTTATGTGTATCTAAAGTAATCCTTCTGAACTTCCTCCTTGTTATCAAAATATCCGAGATGTCGTTACTTATGGCTGACAAAGCTGCGGCGCGTGACAGCTGGCGTTTGTCACATGGTCGTACATAGTATAGTAAGTGTCATAACTGTCGGGGTTACTCGAGGTCATTCTCGGATGATATTCATGGACTATGCTATTACGATTCCTTCCGTACCATTTATGTTTGCAAGATATTATGACGAAGGTTAAACATTCATTTGGAAAGTTGTATTTTCTATATGAATAACAAAGAATGGCTGAACAAGTTGCTTAGTGCAAAACTCGAGAACGGCTTGACCAATTCAACTATTATTTTTTTCAAATAACTTCAACGGAGAAGTCCGAGGAAGGTTCTTGTCAAAAGAAAAATCACACGGCAAAATGTAAATATGCCACATTTGTCTTTTTCTCATTCGGATTGTTCCTAGCTGTCAATTCTAGCGATGATATAGTTTATATGGAGTCGTAAAGATCGATTTGTGTAAAGGTTTGTATCTTTTCGATTTCTTTTTTTTATGTTTATTTTTTGCATATAGATTACTTGGGGTCGTAATGATTGATTTGAGTAATAAAGTAATAATTTGTACCTTTTTGTTTTTTTTTTTAGTTATTGTTTTGTACTAAATCTGAACTTGTGGTCATATAGGATAGTTAAATTCTATTTTAACTCAAGAGTTACGTTTAGTTTGATGATTTCTGGTATAGTTTTATGTTTCGGCAGATATCTCCCAGAGCCACCCTGATCCAAACTTTATATTCGGTCATTGATCTTACCTATATTGGGTAAATACACAGAGAAACTTTAAGGTTTTATAAAATGACGAAGATCTGATCGTCGCAGGATCTTACTCTAAGGGCTCCCACACATATTACGGGTTAAGAGACGGAAGCGATGCACGGTGAAAGGCGGTTAGATATGAATATGGAAAGTAGTATTATGTTTTCATAGTGATGGCGAATGCAGATAATATAGCTAGAAAAGGGTGATGGCTAATGGAGAAGTATGGAAAAGACATGTTGCGCCGACGCCAAATAGGTTCATCATCAGCAGCCTTTAACGTTCCCACTGCTGGGACACAGGCCTACTCTCTGTGAGAGAGGGAACGGGCCATAATCCATCAAGCAGGCCCAGTGCGCGTTGGTGGATTTCATATGTCTTTGATATTTTGGTTCAAATAGGTATATGCATAAGGCAATGAAGAGAACGATGTTCCATAAGCAATACCTACAAAAGTTCTTATAACACGCTTACTTTTAAAGTTTGTATGCTAGTTCTTAATGCACTTTTTAGTGTTAATTAACTTTCCTTTTAATCAAATTAGTAGACTGGGCTAAAACCATTATTATTTAACAAGAAATTAATGCAGTTGAAAGATTTTTATGAAAGGTTATGGTAGTAATATGCAAATAATATTACTTAGCCGCGGCCGCCAGAGGGCTTGGCGGTCGCTGACCCGCTAGTTCGATGAAAATATATGAACTTTGTTCGTGTTTCTCCGAGGTCTAAAGTGGAATTTTATTAAGAAACTAGCTCTTGTATGCCCCTTTTTACTGCTGATAGAATACTAACGTTATTCGAATACAATAACGTCGTTGATAGTTCTCGGTTGATGGCAATAGACTCGCTCTCTATTAGATACATGGGGACTTAAACATAACAGGAAAATGTGGATCACACTATATATATATCTATATATATACTAGCTGACCCGGCCACGCGTTGCTGTGGCTAAAGTTTTTGTTATATTACATAATAGTAAACAATCTAAGAGGAACAATAAGAGAACATCAGTCACGGAGTCCACTATGCTTTTTCACACAGATGGTATTTGTAAAAAAATATGGTGATCTCCTTATTTGACTTTCTACTACTATAACCCTTTAGTACAATGAAATTATTTACGAACAAAGACGAAAATGTTGATGTTGGTATACAAATTCACTGGATTGAGATTTGAAGGGGAAGTACGTTGAACACAATTAGTTAAAATGTTCTTACACTTGATATTAAGCAGAAATCAATAGGTCCAAAATAAAAATGTATCAGATTTATTATATCCATTTAATTTTATAAGAAATATAAGTATATTACAGTATAAAACTACAAAATGCAACTTGCCAGTATTCAAAACAGCCAGTAATATTCAATCCAAAACCTCTTCGATGAATTCTGAGAGCGTGTAAATTAATTTAAGTTATAAAATACAATATTTGAGCTAACATATTGATAAAAAGAATTTAAATTATATAAATCAAAAGTAATCTTCATTGGCTAAGCTAGTGAGAAACTCTATGACAGAAAATTTAAAAGGAAAAGTATTGACAGCTTGACAACCTGACGTAGGTGTCATAACATTGAAAAATATGATAATTATTTATTTTATTTTAGATATTTTATAAGAAAACGAATCGTTTTAGACCGATTCGCAGAATATTAAAGCAAAAACCAACAAAACGTATAAAAGATGCGACGCGATGTAAAATGTTTTGGCATGGAATAATATGAATACAGTGTGAGTAAGTAAGTATTATGAGACCTAAGTGTGAATTAGGTGAGAACAATTCAGCTCACTCAGTGAAATAACTAAAATATGTGGTTTAGAATAGCGAAATACCACAAGCTTCAACAACACGTGGTAATTATGCTGTTAAAATGTAGCTTATATGACACGTTCGTAGATTTACCATAGCAGCGCCATCTATTAATTACTTACTCAAAAAATTAAAATTGCGACTATAATTTGAGATTTAAACTATCCTATCTCTCAAGTTGGATCGAACTGCACATGGTGTGCGAATTTTATTATAATCGGTTAAGTGGTTTAGGAGTCCATTGAGGACAAACATTGTGACACGAGATTTATATATATTAAGATATCACACTAACATTATAAAGGTAAGTTTGTGTGTGTGTGTTTTTATGTTTGTTACTTCTTCACGCCAGAACGGCGGAACGGATCTGGATGAAATATGGCCCAGATATTGATTGTAGACAGGAATAGCACATAGGATACTTTTTATCCCGGGAGTATGTTCCCTTGGGATAATTTTCGATATTCATGCGTGCGAAGCCGCTGGCCGAAGCTAGTCTTCTATAAATGCACCTGTGTCCAACCCTTTGAGGAATACTGGCGTGAATTTATGTATTGTGTGTAGTATTTAATGTCCAGGCCATGGTCTAGCTGAGTTCTAAATGTCATTCAAAGCCGTTACAAAAATACAGACAAAACCAAAACAATGTAAAATTTATTATAGCAGTCAAGTAAAATGCTGGCGTCGTGTTAAAAACTAAAGCCTTATTATAAAATGTACTATTAAGTGGATGTTACAGAACATTATGTACCTTTTTATGGGCTACAGACGTTGGAAGAATGAGATAAAACTCGTAAAGCATTTTATTTTTTCTCATTTCTATAAAACTACAGGAAGAAGAGACAACTATTGCATTTTACTATAACTACAATAATTATACAGTGTTCGATGCTGTCCAGATGGGGAACACTGGGGTTAGATTTTAAGAACTTGATAACAAATCAATCAATCATCTTTATCTTGAATATATGATGTGTGTCTGTAGTTAAATAAAACTGGCCAAAAGCGAGTCGTACTCGCGTACTGAGGGTTTCGTACAAACAGCTACATTCACCAAAATAATTAAATAACATTACTGAAGTTCATAAATTATGAGGGCACCGAACATTGCTCGAACGATTGAAGAGATTGGAAAACTGTAGTCCCCATACATTGACATAAGTCGCGGTTAGTTTACCAACTGCAAATAAGTTAATGAACTTGTTTTATGTAGTTAACATTACGGGTTTGGGTTTTTTCCTTTACTTGTGCTATAAGACATTGCTTCTTGCCAAATTTCATGATTCTAGGTCAACTGGAAGTACCCTGTAGATTTTGATTAATTTTGGAGTGTAAAATATGCGTCATTAACGGCTGTATGTCTTGATTGCGTTGATCTCGAAGTTTGATTTTGTCAAAACTGCAAGGGGTTGCAAACTTGAGTATACGATATTAACTTCATAGCGAACCGCCACGCGTTCCCGAGATAAAGCTTCTTGACAGACAGACGGACAACAAAGTGTTTCTATAAAGGCTCCGTTTTTTCCTTTTGAAGTGCGGAATCCTAAAAATGGCCTATATTTCCCAAAGAAAGTGAGACCTGTAGACAATGTTTAAAAAAATGTATGTGTTTATCCATTCTTGAATTAATCTCTAGCATGTTTAAATATGTAATTATAATGTACTTTATTTAAAATCGTTCTCATTAAAGACAAATGTAAACTTCATGAGAACAAAATGTTTAACCGGAATTGCACTTACAATGCAGGAAATTCCGGTGTAGGTGTATACACTAACCCACACAAGGATTATTGGTCAAACATGAACTTTGCAGACAAAATATTACATCACAACTTTATTTTCCGTATGGTTAGATATAGTTATGTTCCGCCAGTTACGTTGAAGTCCTCTTGTAATAGACCACTAGATGGTGTGAGATCCGATAAAGAGCGATCTTCACCCATCTGTTTAATGGATGAAAAGCATTTTATATCAAATTTAATATGATAAAAAATATATCCCGACGGGGTTGTCTGTAAAAATCCTGTCGAGAGTTTTAGGCCAAGACCAATGAGGCAGACAATGTACAGACCTTTTTTTATTAAATCTACTTTACTCTTGTAACATCTAGGAGTCAGGTCAATAGTACAATATATCGGAACTGACAGCTTGTCTCTAGCCAGGCCCCAGCCTTGGCCTCTGAGGTTGAACCGATTTGGGTTCTGACCGCACGTATCATGACCGGGTCAGGGCCGAAGCTAGGCCGGACCGAACCGTTTAATAGAATCCCGGCGCTGACAGTAACACAGACGTGTAAGAACGACTTCATTTAAAATGTAGCGACGGTGTGGCTCCGTGGGGTTGCTCTTTTGTTAGGGCGTTTTTGAACTCACTCTTTTAACCCGACTGCCGAAGGAGGTTTCTTACGTCAATCGATTCGCCTTAACCTTGCGAGTGTCACTGACTACATTCAAATTGGAAAATATAAAAATGCCGGCTTTTAGCCGCCATATTGTGGGTGCCCAATTTTTTTTCTTCCGAACCCATCGTGTGGGGTATCAAAATAAAGGGTTTTAAGAGTTGATTTTTAAAATATGAAACACTTATAAGTTTAAAGGTACCAAAAAAGAAAAAAAAAAAAAAGTTCTAAAAAAAAATACTAGATAATCATGGTGTACAGTCGGGCGATACATCTGGTTTTGGTCAGCCAGCCAGCGAATATATAGCCTCCGACAGCACAGCATGATTTTCTTCTTATTAACGTCTTTTTAGTTTGCTTCTTAAGCAGTGGGGTTTTTGATTTTTTGAATAAACTTTTCTTATTTCGATTATTATTTGATTAATTAATCGTGACTATAAGTCTGGATAATAAAGGTCAGATAGCTCCATGTTAAATATTGATACCTCATCCAGTTAAAGATGACCCCAACATAGTTGGGAAAAGTTTAGGCAGATTGAGTGTATGAATAAATTCGAATCCGTTTCATAATATAAAAAATCACGAATTGTAAGTGTTCACAAACGCCCTGAGGGTCCATAATAGCTGCTACGACAGATTTGGCTGTGTCATTGTATCTTACATGATCGCAAATATGACTGCTGCGATCCGATTCTAAGGTCGGACAAACTGATATAAAGTTCTTCCATTAGGAATAAATCAATAGCAGCCTGGCCAGGAATCTCGATTTGTCCCTCGATAATGGCAATAGGCTCCTCCCTAATAGAAACGAGCACGGTATCAAATACAAAACTGCGTACCTACTAGATACTCCGCTCAGCCCCTCTGGCAATCCCTCTAAGGAATATGGCCGTAACGTTTTATAGTTCACAAACTAGCCAGACGCCTCAGCAACTGCAAGCAACAGTATTTGAGAGGCCTAACTTGACGCTGAACTTAGCAAGCACTCCCAAGAGATCAAACAGCGTAGTTGAAATCACACCCAAGTTAGATTGACATCGGACCAAGAGGTTACCTTAACTTTACAAACTAGGTATTCAGCTGCTCGCCTCCTATAAACCATTTATCAATGCTTGTTAGGTAATTTTACTCAAGTAAGTATCGTATAATCCCCGGCACGTAAGTTAGCAAGAGTCGTTAGATGCACAGAAGTCGGTTTTTAGGTATCTTTGGTAGTGAAGTGAGGCGCGCGGAACGTTTAGGATCGTTCCGAGCGGGCGACGGCGCGATTGGTTGATCAGTTGACACAAGGATTGGCTGACCAATTGTGTCGCATTCACGTTCCATTCGCTCTGTATGGTGGATGGCCAGTTCCCGGAATATGCGCGAAGTTACCCCCACTACGCCAAAACCTTGCCAACTTACGTGCCGGGCACTATATATCTACAGAGTTCGAGTTTCTAAGCGACTTGATGTTAGTATTAGTATACCAGTATATCCAATGAAGTAATATTCACTCCTAAAACATAGTTTTTAGGGTTCCGTACCCAAAGGATAAAAACGGGACCCTAATACTAAGACTCCACTGTCCGTCTGTCTGTCAGTCACCAGGCTGAATCTCATGAACCGTTAGCACCGAGCTAGATAGTTGAAATTTTTACAGATGATGTATATCTATTGTCTGTTGCCGCTATAATAACAAATACTAAAAACAGTATAAAATAAATATTTAAGTGGAGCTCCGATACAACAAACGTGATTTTTTGCCGTTTTTTGTGACAATAGTAACCCTTCGTGCGCGAGTCCGACTCGCACTTGGACGGTTTTTTTATTTAATAAAATGTGGCTACAATAAACAGATTCAGTGCTATCACAAAGGGAATTTATCACAAAAGATTAATTTCATCCAAATAAAATAAATAAATTTAATCTCTAAACATTAAAAAAAATATATAATATTTAGCTGCTCTAAGTTGATTTGTTCTGGCGGCTAGTCAAACGAGCTGGACTGTACTACCTTAAGTTCCTTTTGTCATTTCAATTTAAAAGCATTTCGTGGTAGCGTTTATTAAAGTGTATAAATCATTTTATAACCAGTGTTAGAGGGAGAAATTCTGGCAAGTCTTGCAAAAGATAGTAATATGAAATGCGCATTGCGGTAGCCATTTGTATGCTCCGGGTAGGATTTACACGGGCGATTAAATTAAAAAATTATGTGTGCTTGTGCCCGAAACTGTTATCACGTGACATGTACTGTTAAAGTCTAAATCAAAACCCTTATTGCGAATTAAGTGTATAATATTGGTGTTTTGTTATGTTAGTACTTATGACTTAGCAGCAATTACAAGAATTGCAAATATCATTCTCCTGTCCTGTTATCTGTACTAGTAGGTTCCTTGGTACTGTGAACATTGACTGATGAAGGAAACAATACGCATGCAGTCTGCCATGGTAGAAACATTGTTCTAGTAGGATTCATTCACTCGTTCGAATTTAATAGAATAAATCATTTGACAGAAAGACGTGAGCCGATACATATAATGTAAAAGTTATTATTTAAACATTTTTTTTTTTGTATTTATATATTTTTCCCTCTCACAGAGAGGAGGCCTGTGTCCCAGCAGTGCAGCCCCACATTATCTAAAATTTGGGTCGAACGATTTGTTTCATCTTACCTACAGAATCCGTCCTGACAATACCTTTGATTGTCTCTGGGCTTTATCAATTAATGCTTTTGTGTAATTACGTCTTTATCGTCGTAATAATTTAATGTTTGCTGATATCATGGTAGATTGTGGCCTATTACGCAACTCAATTGTGTTAATGCCGAGGGCTGTTTGAAAGGTAATAAGGTAAGTAACTATCTTCTTATGTCCAACATGCTTGTAAAGCGTGGGTAACTGAATCTTCAAACCACTTGTCAGTTAGACTAATGAGTTGAGTTGATATGCAGTAGGGTTGCCTCACTTATATTACATCACCTACTGTTTTGCTAACATATTTACTCACAAAACGATAGTTAACTTGAGCGGCTGTATTAATTGTATACATACTTCGTAAACTTTCAACAATAAATTGCGTGGCTTGACTTGCGTAAACATATATTTAACCCACGCAATTACGCTGCCAACCGTCTACGGTAATTTCAGTGTAGCCATCAGTAGTGAAAATTTGAGGCAATTGTTATCATTAATAAAAAAACTTATCAGGACTTCAGCGAAATGATATAACTTAGACTTGTGTTGAAGTTCGTTACACAAGCAGAATAAAGTTCAAGACACTTCCAAGTTTTACCAAAATAATGTTAAAAATGTACATGCACAGTGTAAGTTTCCAAAACTTCATTCTACTTTTTTGGATACATATTAGTAAGTTTTTTAAATATTAAGGTTTTTCAAATAAAGCTTGAAAATTACTCTAGAAATAAAGTTTTATTGAAAGCCGGTGAGTCATTTTAGTGAAATGAGATACCTACTTCACCCATCCAGACAGAATAGCGTTGTTTTTAAAGGTATATTCAGTCTGTAATTCTGAAAAAAAATCGATGGAAAGAAAAATATGCGCTGTTCAGTACGTTCTTGTTCGCATAACTTGATACATTTTATCTACTGTATATGTCTCATGGTAATAGTTTTTCATATCAGTGAGTACCTACTTTCATCCTCTAACAGATTACCATTTTTTTAATATTGTATTAAAAGTCACCCTGTTTGGACAAACACATATAAAATATAGGTAACAGACAGATTAAATATCCGGTAGATACATAACTCGGCTTACCAAACAGAATGGGAGCACACAAAGCTCTTTATGAAATGTTATTTAATCTTACCGGAGTTGTGCGGTTTTGTTCAGAGTATTCCATAATACAATATTTATTGGTTAACAACAGTGAATAATAATATGGTTGACAGTACTGTCATGGCGGATGTATTGGTGCGTTATTTATTGTGTACATTCTATTCGAACTACTGAGCAGAGTTATTATTTTTATATTAAGTATATTGTCTTCTTGGCATATCCTTTATTATTGTATTATAACATGTCACAATGACTGTATTCCCCGTAGGATGAAGTAGAATTGTATCTATAGTGCTCACGTTCACCCATTTGTTGTTAGTTTTATGGGGTTTACCGTGTTTGTTCTGGATTTTCGATCTTGCCGCCTGATAGCTTATTACTACGTGCAAGTGAGAATATTACATACTAAGTCTTTATGGCCTTATTATATATACAAAAATCAAAGCGTCCAATGTTTAAAACATAGATATTATTTCAATCTAATCAGTCTGATGCAGTTGGTGGTATCAAATCTGAGTTAAACTAAAAACTGGCTTGGTGCCAGTTTTTAGCCTGACTAATTGAAAAATATTCTTGTTTGGAGCTTATCAGTTATTTTTTTATTTATTAGTTGTTGTACGATATGGCCTTTTTGATTTTGTTAAGTATGCGGGTACAAAAGGGGAAACGCTCAGCTTCTATTTACACATTGCTTTATTATATCTAATGATAATTGGACTTGCCATTACAATAGGCGGCACGGAGTGGGGTGAGGCGCGCGCCTTGAACACATATACAACAATATTCAATATTTTTTATTAAGTACCACATTTTCAATGACAGTTGGCTTTCTGCAATGTTCTGCGTAAAAACCGTGTCCCAGTGATTACGTTCATTGTAATTTATTTCTGATTTATATTTAAATGTATGTTATTTTAAACTTATTTGAAGCACGTTTTAAGTGTCAATAAGGGGAGAGGAAACTGACTTAAGTAACACAGATTTTTACCTAGCTCAGAAGTCAGGGTTTCAATTTTATTGGTGGAAATATTTATTTGTCAATAAAAATATTTGCGCAGTATAGACGTAAATGTTATGATAACATAACTTGGTTGTTTATTATGTCTCATATATCTTAAAAGATAAATGCTTTTTATCTTGACCTCACAAACACACAGGAAATTCTATTGTGGAATCCAGAGAATTTGAACAAAATCAATTGCTTAAGTCTGATATCTTGACCTTTTTCCTTTTTGTATTCTTTAGTGATTTTAAATAAAATATTTTCTATACACTTGAAATGCTAAACCCAAAAGATTGAGAAAGTGTCTTATAAACTGATATTACTGGTAAACTTATCTGTTTCCTATGTTTGGTACTACTTGCCTAGTTACAACAAATAGTTATAATAAAATAAAAACTGTGTGGCAAGTAATTAATAGAGAAACTGGCAAGACACAACAACGCGATCAGAATGAGTTGTCTTTGAAAATAACTAATCAAACCATTTCTGATAAGCAAGAAGTCACTGAGATATTAGTATTTATTTTTACCAACATTCCGTTCGAGGTTAAGAAGTCTCTTCCCTCCTCATCTACATTAGCTGAAGCTCTTCTTAAAGAAAACTTTACTAAATTCATACCAACCTTTAGATTTAAACCAGTATCTAAAGTCTTAATAAAAAAAATACTGAAGACTTATGGGGGATATCCGTAAGGGTTCTTAGAGATATTATTGACTCAATTGCTCCTGTCCTAACAGACATGTTTAATCAATGTTTGGACAGCGGCACGTTTCCTGACTTAATGTAACACAGTTAAGTAGTACCAATTTTCAAATCAGGCGGTAAGAGTGATCCCTCTAATTATAGACCTGTATCCATGCTTCCAGCATTGAGTAAAATCTATGAAAAAATCATGCTGAACCAGATGTTGTCTCAATTCAATTCAAATAGGATCCTGTATGGTCAGCAGTTTGGTTTCACGAAAGGTAGGTTGACAACGGACGCGGGAGTAAAACTCATCAGCCACATCTTGGAATCTTGGGAGAAGTCTAAGGATGCCATTGTCATTTTCTGTGATCTCTCAAAAGCGTTCGACTACGTTGACCACAACACACTGATCTGTAAATTACACCACTACGGAATTCGAGGACAAGCTGCTGATCTTGTTCTTTGCTATTTATCAAACAGACAGCAAAATGTAAAGTCAAGATGGGCGTGCCCCAAGGTTCAAATCTTGGCCCTTTCCTTTTTTGTGTTTACATTAATGATCTGAAAATGGTTCGCAGCTAACAATCTTTTACTGAATGCGAAAAAAACAAAATGTCTAAAGTTGTCTTTACCGAATGTGACCTAAATTTAATTCTTGCCGGCAAAAAACTTGAAGTTATAACGGAAACTGTATTCTTAGGGATTACTATCGGTTCAATATTGCAGTGGGGCGCGCACATTAGAACTCTTTCACGTAGGTTAAGTTCAGCTGCATATGCAGTTTGGAAAATAAGGCAGTGAACCGATGTAGATACAACTAGGTTAGTATACTATGCTTATTTCCACAGTATTATGTCTTCTGGCATTCTGCTGAGGGGATCAGCAGCAGACGTTGACTTAATTTTCATCTTACAAAAGAGGGCAATCCGTGCGATCTATAAAATGGGTCCTCGCGAGTCCCTCAGAGAAAAATCGAGAGCTTTTCAAAACTAGAAGCAACTTCCATAATTTAAATCGTGTATTTAAGTAGTAAGCACGAAATTGTAATACCCAAATTCAGGTTAACGAAAACTAGCAAGTCTTTTCTTATAAATATTATACGCTTTTATAACAAGTTGCCAAAGTCTGTTATAGAACTGGCCGATGGAAAGTTCAAAAACTACATCAAACGTATCCTTATTAAAAAAAAAAAACATATTATAAAATCAAGGACTACGTTGAAGATAAAAATTTCTTTTTTTTTCTTTTGTTTATATAAAATGTAATAATTGTTTTTTAGTTCTTACGACTTATTGTCGGGCTTACGTTGTCCCCCCATATCTAGGTACTAATGCTGTAATATGGAAATCTTGTAAAACCAAACCAATTTCTAAAAGAGTAGCCGTGGAGTTGCTTGCCGGTTCTTCTCCATAGGAAACGACCAACCCAAACCGTGCATCTTTTGTCGACGTTTTATAAGTGCCCATGAATGCCAATGTGAAATAAAAAAAATGATAATGATTTTGATTTTGAATGTACGCTTGTCCAGTTGGCTGTGGTGAGTTTCTTGTATACATAGTTCGTCGCACTAAATAGTCCAAAAGAACGCTATGCGCTGCCTCTGACAACCGTGGAGATAGCTAAAAAAAAATAACGACTGTCGTGCCAGTGATACGAAGAAAAAATACTTATTTACGCTAAAGAATAATACATCTATGGAACAGTAACACTAAATTAAATGTAAAAAACATGAATACCCCTTCATAGCTTTTAATTGAGTAAATTTTAAAATCGAAATGAACAATATAAACATAGAAACAATAAAGAAAATAATACATTGTTAAAAAACATTATTGAACTGCATTATAACAATGATATTGTTGACAGACAAAGTGAGTATAACTGGCAGCATATACATCCCAGCAGGAGTATTGGACAATAACTTGATCTCTATTGGATACTTCTTTATCAGACGTATGAATTCCTTTATCAATTTTGCTTCAGTTTCACATGAATCTAGAATTAAATTAAATCATTCAGATTCCAGTGATTGCAAAAAATATACAGATAAAAAGTTATATTGACTATCGGTCCTTTTCTTAAAGTCTCTTCGTAGCAGCTCGGACAATAAACTGTGTATCCTTATTCAGAATCAGAATAATGAGGATTAGGGTAGATGTCGATTAAGGGCGACCTTATTTGTGTTCTTGTAATAAATATAGTTGGGTTACGTTCAGTGCTATTGCCATGATTAAAAAGGGCCTAGAAGCAGTCTCACCAAATATTATAATTGTGTTACAAAGTCGAGCTAACACTCTGTGGAACTTTATTCCTTGGTTACGAGTCCATTGTCCAGCAACGATTGGCAACATCGTGATTGCTACGAAACTTAATGCAACGAATACTAATCTTAGCCACTATACAGTCCTAGTCACTATTGTGGCCCACTATTTTATTTCTAATATCCTCTCTGTAATTTATAAAATAAATAAGAATTAAAAGGTAGATACTTAAGGCGAATAATGCATGACGAAGCGCAGCGTCGACATTTGTTTTTCCTAGGTTGCTTGCTTAAATGGTTGAAAATCGACAATATACAACAACCCGAACCCGCTATTTAAGATCCTTCCGACCACAAATAGCGGTGTGTAATCGGAAAGATTAAAAACTCGAGTATCTCAGGTCCAAGATTCACAGGTCCGTGTCTCAAGTGAAATCTGTTTGTCATTTGGCTTACGTATGTATCAATCCTCATAATATATGGCAAACATTCTCTTAGAAGCCCCGATCGTAGGTTAGAAATATAATTTCTCTGAAAACTACAAACAACTCAAGTTATACTTACATTTGAAACAATTTTTTTGCACATATGGTTTGTCAGCAACATATAGTATGAAATTGACATTATTGACGAAAAGATAATCTGAAACATAAGAACAAGATTACAAAGTAATATAATTCATTGAAATAATGCCTGTTAAAAATCCCTTAACGAAACCATACTCTCTTGCTGTCGACGTCGTCCTTGCGATTAGTCTTTGCATCTTAGAACCGTAAACTGTTGTGTGTTCGAAAATTTGTTCGATGTACAGAAGCCTCAATCTGTCACGCACTGTTAGGCAAAACCATCAGACAAAAAAAAGAATTTTTTGTCTATCAGTGCTTGTCTCTTTCTTGGTAACACTGTTGAATAAACATTACCTGATGACCTAAACATATCGACACTTTTACGAGTACACAAGATCCACCTAAGTCCCGATAGAGTACAACCCAGCCTTGAATTTTCTCCTTTGTGATATCACATGTCTGATCCGAACTAATATCACATCTCTGTACCCTTTCCTGAGCGGTTGATATCTTTAAATTCAGGCATTTGGCCAGCTGAACCACAATCGTGATAACAAAAACAACATGATATTCTAAAAGACTACTGTAAGTCTGATCACACTTTGTGACACAAAAACGGAAATCAAAGTAAATATATTCGTATCCCCATCCATATCCTCGTAATTTATTAAAATTTGAGTAGATCTGTAGAGTGAAAACGCGATGCATGATATTGTAATAGTAATGCTGAACCAGAAAAATTTCTTAACTGAATGAATAATCTCGTAGTCGCGCAAACATTCAAAGACACGACTGATACTTCTAATATATGACATGAAGGCGTGGCTGTAGATGATGCCAGTCATGACAGATGACACTGAGTTTATATAAGATAAAGCAAAAAAAACACCATGAATTAGTTAAATTTGATTAAATTCGTTCCCTGTTAACAAGAGATAGTCTGGTTGTGAGGTGCTGGGTTGCCCCTTTTGCAAACTGGAGAGAGAACTGATGTAATAAATTTAGTGCGACGCTTCTATGTGTTCAGTATTTTTCCCCATTATTTTTATGCTGGTTTGATTTAGTTCTATGAATACCAGGTATGTTTACAATGCAACACAAGGTCTGTTTTCCCAGAAGTGATAGTCCGACATATCACTAGTTGCATTTAAAGCCCAGTTTACCAAATTGGAATCAGCATACCTACCTAGTAGATACAATTAGGTGGGTATTACCTACCTGTAGCTACTGCGCCACTTTGCCATTTCCGGGGATCGAGAACAAAACGACACGCTTATCTGCTGCGGCGACTAGATCGATGAGGCAATTCATCAGAGGCGGGTTTTTAAGAGGTTTAGTTCTGGCCAAACTTCTGGGCCGCCCTGAAGTTAGCTTTCCCATGCGAAAGGCACGGATCGGAGCTGTTTTTGTATGAGATTTACTAATGCGCAGCCATTGTAGCCACTTTCAGGGCGGCCAAGAAGTTTGGCGAGAGCTATAAGTATATGTAAAATTCTCATAATATCTTGAAATTGGACAACTCGTCAGCGATAGCGACGTGCGACGAGCCTTCAATTTAGATCAAGATATTTTTTTTGTCTAGGCGCAGCTGCCCCTGCTATGCTGAGGCTTCCCTCAAGTCCGTCCAGACATTCTTTTCCTACAAGGCTACCTATTAACACCGAAGATCATATTGCGATTTAAACGAATAAACCATACATTCTAGTCAGCAAACCGAACAAAGCAGCGTAATATGTTAATATTACAAAACTCAAAGAAGCAGGTACCTAATGCCTGAAAAAACATTTTTATTATTAAAAGCATCTGCAAGCAGGTTTGCCAAGGTAAAATTCATTATTGTTGTCTGCAAATTGCAGCTAACTATTTACTTCAAAGCAATTTTAAATATTAAAATAGGAAAATGCTGAATGCAAATTAATTTGTATATTATAAGAACGCACTGTCATTTGTTTTCAAGAAACAACTAGCATTCACTATTACTGCTATAAATTACGTTTAACATTTATTTTTATATTTTTTTAATAATAGTTATATTTATTTATTTGGTGTAAATACGTAACACAAGCTTCTACAAATCTGTTTTTTTTAATTAACTACGATCTATTGGATGATAAACTATCTACGACACTGCGATTTTATTGCGGTTAAAGAAATTGTGATATTTTTCATAAAAATATTTAAGGGGATCTATCTCCTTTCTTTCAATCCATCCAAAGATCGTATGTAATAGAACGCCCTGTTTGATAAGACCACCCATTATGCACTAATAAAATGTTAAGAAATAAAAAAATTGTACTGTTTTACTATGTGTTGTGCAATAAAGTATCCAAAAGGGGAGGGGAAAACGTGACATGGGAGGTCACTTAAGTAAGTTGCCCGTCACGTTTTAGCCGACGTCGTCGTCGTATTGTCGTCGAAAGCGAGCGAGCTAGAAATAAAACGGTAATTACCGTTATATTTCTACCTCACTCGCTAATTCCCACTTTGCAAATATCGGTAATTTAAAAACTTATTCTGCGAGCTTCATGATGGATGGTTATACTCAGTCAACTTGGGTATAATTACGGGTTCCACAGCATAATCCCAAGACTGACGAGGGGTACTAAACACTGGCTTGATAAATTCTATGCACTAATTACGTTCTGGCTTAAAGGGTGCTGCCGACTGATTTACGTCATATTTTAAAAAAGAGATTGCTTAATTGAATTCAAAGGTGCATTTATCGGTTTAGACTTATGGGATTGGCATGCGCTACCGAAATGTCACGACGTCATTCCCTGACATTTTGACTTTTTCAACAAACTTTCGACATTTTGACAATCGTTATCGCTGATATAAATAAAATAAAATGTTTATTGTGTCTCAAATAAAGTAGTAAATATACTAAACGTGCTGTCTCTATGTCATTTAAATTATGAATTTTCCTAACAGCATATGCTGCGGAGCTTAGCCTTTTTGACAATTTATCTATATGTGGGCCCCACTGAAGCTTAGCATCCAAAATTAAGCCTAAGAATACTGTGCTATTTTCAGGATTCAATTCTTCGCCCTTTACCAACACATCAGTTTTCACCTGCCTAACTTGAGGCAGGGTAAACTTAATGCATTTGTTTTTTTTTTCCATTAAGTAGTAAATGATTAACATTGAAACAGTGAACTACTTTTGAGATCGCGCTATTTACATCGTCAGTAACCTGCTGCTGACGTTTTTGACCTTTGATCTTTGTCCTTCGACCTTCGACCTTCGATCTTCGACCTTCAACCTTCGACCTTCGACATTTGACATTGAATACACTTAACACACACACACACACACTCTTTGCAGAATGTATTAGTTTTGTACGGTAGGTGGCATACGACCACGGTTATGCTCCGAACACCACAATGAACATTTCAGATGAGAATATTTTCTTGTTTCATACTTTTTAGACCGTGATTTTTCAGGATAGTTGTTTTTTTATATTACTGTGATGTGAAGTGTGATGAAGTGCTACTGCTAAGCATGAGGTCCCGAGTTCGATACCCAGGCTGGGCAGTGTTATTGGGTTTTTCTATCTCGCATTTCTTCTTTCGGTTTTCTATCTGGCTTTGATGCCAATAGGCTCACCCCTAACTAACTATAACATAACTGGCGAAATGGTATGGCCCTTCGGGTATTACTGGCGTGATATGTTTTAAGAAAACACAATTCGCTCACACCGCCTCTCGCCAGTTCACAAATGCAAATGCAAGTTTTAATATTTTACGACATTCATCAGATCATTTTTATTTTGTGAATTTTCTACATACTATATCACCAAAGAGTGCTAATCCCTCCATGTATATAGATATAAAAACATAGATTATTTCTGCAAAAATTCACTCTGGACCATTTTCTGCCAGTGCATTTGTCTGACGTTCAAAGCAAGTTACTTTGTGCAACATTATACGTTTGCATGTCTGCCTGTCGAAGCTTTCCGTTGCCGTAGCTCGGAAAAATAAAAACGAACAACGCCGATGTAATCCACAAAGTCATGTTTAAAGCAATTTCTTTGTGGAATATTGTTGGTTTTATTACGTTTAAGCTACAGGGATAAACTTAAACTTAAATTTCTTCTCCGGGTTCGATTCTCGCACGGAACAAATATTTGTATGGCCTACAGATATTGTCCGGATCTGGGTTTCCTGTGTCTTTATAAAAACGCACCCATGATACCGGAAGAAACACCTAATATGGGGCAACGTTTTTATTTAAATAAAAAAAATTCTTTGAGCCTCCGTTTAGTAAGAGTAAGTATATTTCAGACATTAGCTTGTTGAAGAGCTCTCAACGACAAAATGCCGAATACTTGGTAACTGGTCTCAGAGTTTCAAGGAAAACATTTTTCATTCTGAAATAGTTTACGAGGTGTAATACCTTGACGAGGTGCATTCCTGTTGAACTTATTTCGTACATTTTTAGGGTTCCGTACCCGAAGGGACCAAACGGAACCCTATTGCTGTCACTCCTCACGTGTCCGTCTGTCCGTCGTCTGTAACAATTCTGAAAAATTAAATTGTCTTCAGATTTTCATATTATAAGCATCTTGTTGACCGAAAGCTATCATCATCATCATCAGCCTATTAATGTTCCCACTGCTGGGACACAGGCCTCCTCTCTGTGTGAGGGAATGGGCCGTAATCCACCACGCGGGCCCAGTGCGGGTTGGTGGATGTCACATATCTTCGATTTTTTAGTTCTAGGACATTGCCGGTTTCCTCACGATGTTTTCCTTCACCGTTTTGAGAGCAGTGGTGATGAAATAATTTAGTCAAAGTAAAGCGCCTGCCTGGGCTCGAACCCACGACCTACAACTTGTAAGTCGCGGCCGATACCACTGGGCCACCACTGCTCACCGAAAGCTATACAAATACTCAATTCTTAATTTTAAATATTTTTAACGGTGTCCCAAGGTGTATACAGTTTAAGGGGTAAAGTGAAAAAAAAATCAGCTACCCTATCGAGTGGGATATCGTTGTTTTGAACTCGTTATGTAGATAAATATTGTATTTTTATTGCCTTTTAATAAAAAATTGTTCCGAAATATTTTTTCATCCTTCCATTTCATTCCCATTGACCTATGAACTTGAAATTTGGTGATAATGTACATTACGTATATTATAGTGAAAATTATCAATATATTGAAAAACCAAATTTTTCTTTGAAATTCCCTCTTTTTTCCTATTACAACCAACTTAATTTTTCTTAACTTAAACGCTTGTGAAAAGGCACTTAGTCCGACAAGCTCTTGGCTGGTTTTTATTAGAGTCTTAAGATACTCGTTTGTCCAGTGGTCGCAAACACTGTTGCAGATGCCTAGGTTCGATTTCCGAGTCGGACAAAGTATGATTGGATTTTTATGTGGAATTTCTCGAACGAATTTTTTTGTTTGATGGCTATAGGCTGGCCTCCCATTACATTGGGACGAATTTTGGTTGTGCAAAAAATGTACATAGATACACTTACTACACATCTTCTTAATCCTTCGAGGAATAGGTATAGGCGTGATCTTACGCTATTTTTTATTTTAATTGAAATGTCCCATTTAGAAACTTTGCCACATGTAATTCAAACAGTCACAATATACCTCGATATCACAATCGCTAGTTGTGTGCGTCAGCTGCGAGTAATTTATCGATAACCGCTTCGTCAATTTAATCTCGGTTCACTCGGGCTCGGTTGAACTGGTGCAATGGACTGCAGAGATAAAGACAAATTGATCGCTGTTTGAAACCACGGCTTTGTATTATCATGTACCAATACACGGGGTGAATAGGAAAGCAGGGGTGAATGGGAACGAAACTTTGACTAGGATTTTAACTGTGATACCACTTTATTGGTTTCAAACAAAGCATCGTTTTTACAAGCTTCTATTTAAATGCTATGCATGTATATAAGTGTATTCGGCTCAAATCTTGCAACTGAATTTTAAAGCAGTTATCCTCCACCGATTTAGATGAAATTTTGCGTACAGGTTTTGTCTGCGCCATATTAAAAATATAAATTAAATATTATAAATATTTACTCACGCACTCAAATTATTAAAATAGCAACACTTACATTCATTTCACATCATTCAATCAAATACACGAGGACCAATCCTTAACTCCCGCGCACACCCTACTTCCTAATCCGCAGTTCAGTTGTCAAAAAATCGCAACTCCGGTAACGCGTGTGCGCTCCCGTTCCTCTCGCTCTCAAAGAAAACTCAAATATAAGTGTTGTGTGTGACAAAAAGACTCTGTGGGTGGCTTACCAGCATTCAACTATAGTGAAAACTCCACTGCTAAAACTATCGAAGGACATTATTATTCAAAGCTACAATTCTGCACCCGTAAGTACCTACCTACTGCCTTTTTTCCGCTGCGCCCACAAGTTCTGGTCCCTCTCGCCGAATAAAAAACATAAATACTCTCTCAATCACTCATCTAACTACACACAATACGCAAACGCTTTCCTCACACAATTATTATTTCGAAATTACGGCCGCCAGTGTCGAATTTCGCAACGCATCCGCAAGCTAAATCGCATCCAATGCACACTCTTTTCAATATTTAATTATTTGTTTATTCATATTTTGATATCCGCATATATATTTAACGCTTATTTCACGCATTTAAAAACATTTAACGCATCCACGCACGTTATATTATTACTAAAGTACGGCCAACGAGAAGCGATACCAAATGTAAACAAAACACATGCAAGGTCATTGGGAATAGCAGGGGTGCGTAACTTTTTGAAAGTTGGATTTATATAGTTTTAAAAAATATCCGGCAAATTGTAATAATACCAAAAAGGGTAGTCTATTTTTATAAATTTTATCGTAATTTGAATTATTGTATAATGTAGATTTAAATTAAATAACGCGAATAATAATATTTTTCTGAATCTGTGTATGGCAACACACTTGCCCCCTTTTAGACAAGAAATAATTAAATAAACAACAAAATAATAACAAAACTTTAACAAATAACTTGTATCACCACGAGCGCGTTTCGAAACAGAATGAATCTAAAATGGCCGCCCGAATTGTTGGCGAACCCGTCTTGACGTTGTCATGTTTTTGTCGGGAGAACGAGACATTACGACAAAGGCACAAGATGGAAAGAGATAGATATTAGATTGTCAACGCCGCAGTTGTTTTTTAGGTTAATGACCTTTCGTATCGCTTCTCGTTGGCCTTACTTTAGATACCTATTCTCAAAATGGCGTCAACAAGACAACCAAAAGGGAAGACAGCCAGTGATGATGAACACGAGGTTTACTCAAAACTATCTCTTCTCGAAGCTAAGATGGAGAATCTTTACCAGATTATGCAGAATATATACGATCTTAGCCTAAAGGTTTCCGATCCAACATTTCAATCGCAATTTCTAGCACGCATTCAATCGGTAGATATTATACGATCAAATTTCATGGATACTCTGGACTCGTGTGTTATGGCTCGATTAGAAAATGATCCATCCGCAAAACCGAACTACGCCGCCTTACAATCCTTTGACGAACTGTATTGTTACGTAAAACATACAGCATCCACACTCACACAAAATAATCCTATTAAAAACACTACAGATAATTCTCATAAATATGATTTGTTGAACCGCAAGTTACCGCCCCTTAAGTTAGTTTCGTTTGATGGATCGCCATATAATTGGTCGCCATTTTACGAGAATTTTAAAAGTCTTATCCACGATAATCTGCATCTCTCAGACGCCGAAAAAGTTCAATATTTAATAGGTTCTTTGTCCGGCAAAGCATTAACCGTTTGTTCAGGTATTACACCTACCGCCAATAATTATCTTATAATTTGGAATTCTCTATTAGAAAAATACCAAGATACTCGAGTACAAGCTTCCATTTACGTACAACAAATAATTAACTATAAACCAAATCAATCTATCGATACATTTCTCGAACAATTTTACTCTGCAGAAGCCGCTTTACGCCGTTCAAATATTGAAGATCTCTCAGATTTTATTATTACTCACGTCGCACTTACTAAACTCGATAAGGAGGTAGTGAACTTGTTCGAGCAATCACATAGACATATTCAAATACCTACATTCAATCATCTTTCTAAATTTATTAAAGAACAAAGTAAAATACAAACGCTACGTAATCCTAGCTCAAATACAAAACCTTTTTTGACTCAACGCTCCTCAAATAATTATAATAATAATACATCAAATTCTAAAACTACTCGAGCTTTCATCGCAAATACTCATTCACCCGCAATACAAAAACGCTCATGTAAAATATGTAATGATCCTAAATCGCATCCTCTATACAAATGTTCATTTTTTGTTAATCAAGACCCGCGTACTAGATTTGAACTAGTAAATAAACATCGTTTCTGTCGTAATTGCCTAGGATTTCATTATACTAAATTCTGTAAATCAATAAATACTTGTTCCACATGTCAACGCAAACATCATACGCTCTTACATGTAGAAAACTTTCATAATACTTTCAAAACCAAACCGATGTCCCCGCGATCGGAAGTCGAACCTAACGCACCGCCGCTGAGCCATCAGTGTGTCAACACGCAGCCCGCGCGACGCGCCACTCCCCTCACTACCGCTCTGCCTGCCGCGATCGTGTCGAATGTTTCTTCGGTCGCCGCCGCCGCTGATAAGTTTGCGCGCCAAAATTTAAATGATCTTGCGTTATCAATGACCGCTTCTACTTGTAATATCGATAGTAATAGTACTACAGTTTTATTACCTACTGCTTCTGTATACGTTTATAAAAATAAGAATCCAAATAAGGTTCGCGTGTTTCTAGATACAGGTTCAATGAGTAATTTTATCACAAAGTCGTGTTGTGAACGCCTTAATTTAGTCATTACTCCCGATAACTCAACCATTCTTGGTATAGGCAAATCTAAAATATCTGCTATTGGATTTACGAAATTTAAAATATTTTCCCGCTTTGATTCACGCTGCTCGTATATTATCCATGCTCGCGTAATAGAAAATATTACCGACGGCTTACCTAGTCTACCTATAGATACGTCAAAACTAATTCACTTACGCAACTTACCTATGGCTGATGATGCATTCCATTTACCGGCCGAGATCGATTGTCTAATTGGCAACGAGTTATTCCCGTTCCTATTAGGAAGTGGAAAGGTTACAATACCCGGTTCATCGGTCGTCGCTGTACAGACTACACTAGGTTACATTGCCATGGGTAGGGCAGATTGTGATAACCGCTTAGATACTCGCACTCCTATCTTCCAAAATAATAATACATATAATAATAAATCTTTTTTCTGCGCTACCGCATCTAACTCTCTTGAAAATCTCACTCAACGCTTTTGGGAATTAGGAAACGTCCCTGATAAAGTTCACAGGAGCCCTGATGATGAGGCCTGTGACCTTATCTTTAACTCTACGCAATCACGTGATGGTACTGGCAGATATACTGTACAGTTACCGTTTAAAACTCCATATTCTGAATTAGGAAATTCTTACGCTATTGCTCACCGACGTCTCATTAATTTAGAAAAGAAATTAGATTCGCATCCCGATATTCGTAAAAATTATAACACCACTATTCAAGATTACATAGATCAAGGATATCTGTCAAAAGTTGATAATCCCCGCTTCGCATAAAAATCCACAAAATATTAATTTCGACACAGACGCTAATTCAAACGTGAAAATTGTAGGTATGCAGTGGAATCCTGTAGAAGACACCTTTCAAATTAAAATTAACGCTATTTCTCTCATATGCACAAAACACACAATTCTCTCCGCAACCGCTCGTCTTTTCGACCCGTTAGGTCTTATCGCTCCCGTGACAGCATTTATGAAGTTACTCGTTCAAGAATGTTGGAAACATGAACTTGACTGGGATAGTCCAGTACCTACGCATATTGAAAATAAGTGGAATCAATTCCACAACGAACTCACTTATCTCGAACAAATTAAAATCCCGCGTCATGTAGGTATAACTTCGGATACTCACGTGACACTCCTCGGTTTCGCAGACGCTAGTGAGCGCTGCTATGGCGCAGCCGTATATTTAAGGGTTAGCGCTAATGATATAGATCACGGATCTGTTACTCTACTCACCTCGAAATTACGCGTCGCTTCACTCAATAAAATGCCGCTGGCTCGCTTGGAACTATGCGCTGCACTCTTATTAGCTAATCTTCTCACCGCTGTAAAAGATACTCTAAGCAAACGCTGTCAAATTGACAAAATTTACGCATTCTCTGACTCAACCGTAACACTAACGTGGATACACTCACCCGCATATAAATTTCACACATTTGTCGCAAATCGGATAACGGAAATAAATTCTAAATTACCCGCTAAACATTGGTTTCATATTAATGGACAAGAGAACCCCGCTGATATTGTTTCTCGTCCTATAACGCCGAAATTACTTTCAAAACTAGAATTTTGGTTTAACGCTCCTCATTGGTTCTCATCTCCCATATGGCAATGGCCTATTAAAACATTTGAAATTAATTCTAATAATTCGGCATTCATGGAAATGAAAACTACTACTCTATCCGCTAAGGTCATTCAACCTGAAACTACTCGTCCTATTCAAGAATTAATTGATCGCGTCTCTAGTTACTCAAAATTACTTCGCATCGTAGTATTTATTCTACGCTTTTCTAAACGTCTTAAATCTCATGGATCTATAACAGTCTCAGATTTAGATACCGCTGAAATATATCTCATAAAATATGTCCAAAATTTACACTTTTCGGAAGATATGGTCAACTTAAAATTAAATAAACCAATAAATAAAAAAGTCTTAAAGCTTAATCCATTTATCGACTCTTCTAATATCTTACGAGTAGGTGGAAGATTAACTCACTCTCAACTCGATTTCGGCCAAAAGCATCCGATATTACTACCGCAAAAAGATCGCGTAACTAACCCCATAATTGGTTATTATCATATCGTTAATCTTCATACAGGTCCCGCTCTTTTATTATCTATGATAAGACAAAAATTTTGGATAATTTCCGCTAGAAATTTAGTAAGACAAATAGTTCACAAATATAATAAGTGTTTTAGACTCAATCCAAAAAATACTTACCCCCCAATGGGTGATCTGCCGGCTTTTCGAGTTTCAGACGTGAAACCATTTGTTCACACCGCTGTTGACTACGCTGGTCCTTTTTTCATAACTCATATTCGCAAACGTGGAATCAAAAGCCAAAAGGCTTATATTTGTTTATTTGTATGTTTAACGACTAAAGCATTACACTTGGAACTTGTTTCTGATCTTAGTTCTGATATATTTCTCGCCGATTTTAAGCGCTTTATATCTCGCAGAGGTCCTGTTTCGCTAATATATAGCGATGGATGTACCAATTTTATTGGAGCAAAACGTAAACTTAATGAAATTTACTCTCTCATACAGTCCAAATCGCATATTAGTTATATTAGTCAACAGTTATTGTCTGAGCATCGCGTACAATTTAAGCATAGTCCGCCTTATGACCCGCATTTTAACGGACTCAGCGAAATAAGTGTTCGTTGTGTCAAAACTCATCTTTACAAAGTCATAGGATCTCAAATACTCACTTACGAAGAATTTAGTACTGTGCTTGTTCAAATCGAAAACTTGCTAAATAGCCGACCTCTATGTGTCTTGAATTCGGATCCTTCCGATATTACCGCATTAACGCCTAATCATTTTTTAAACATAACTCCACTCAAATTCTTACCCGCTGAAGATGTTACCGACATCGCTGATAATCGTTTATCACGCTATCAATTACTCAATAAAATAACGCATTCAATTTGGCAACGCTGGAATAAAGAATATCTTACGTCTTTGCAAGAAAGAGAAAAATGGAACTCTCCCTCAAAACCTATCGAGTTAGGTACTATTTTCGTAATTAAAGACAATCACTCTCATCCTCTTAGTTGGCCTCTAGGGATAGTAGATGTAGTTTATCCTGGAAAGGACAAAATTATAAGAACAGTTAAAGTAAAAACCGCGACTGGTTCATATATAAGGCCAGTAGTTCGGATTTGTCCGTTACCTTCGCAGTAAATTTAATATTACTCAATATTTTTTTTAATATTACTACTCTTATTCTCTTTTAATATCTTAATTCTTAAATTGTTTAGAGGAAACCTCTAGTCCGGGGGAGTTGTCTGCGCCATATTAAAAATATAAATTAAATATTATAAATATTTACTCACGCACTCAAATTATTAAAATAGCAACACTTACATTCATTTCACATCATTCAATCAAATACACGAGGACCAATCCTCAACTCCCGCGCACACCCTACTTCCTAATCCGCAGTTCAGTTGTCAAAAAATCGCAACTCCGGTAACGCGTGTGCGCTCCCGTTCCTCTCGCTCTCAAAGAAAACTCAAATATAAGTGTTGTGTGTGACAAACAGACTCTGTGGGTGGCTTACCAGCATTCAACTATAGTGAAAACTCCACTGCTAAAACTATCGAAGGACATTATTATTCAAAGCTCCAATCCTGCACCCGTAAGTACCTACCTACTGCCTTTTTTCCGCTGCGCCCACAGGTTTAGTTTGGATGACAATGCATGATTACGTAAGTAACATTATTCTTAATCCAATATGGCGGACGGCCCAAGATGGCGGACTAGTTTTTTGTGCACTGCCATGATATGGGTATCAAATGAATGAGTTTGCTGAGAAGAATAAGAAAAAACATGTTTGAAAAAAGATTTTTAACCGACTTCTCAAAAAGGAGTAGGTTATCAATTCGACTGTTTTTTTATGTTTGTTACCTCAGAACTTTTTATTGGGTGAACCGATTTTGATGATTTCTTTTTTTATTTGATAGATTTTAGATTTTGTTAACCAATGCTGATTGTCAATCTACTTCATCATGATTCTGATCTCCTGGTAGTTTGCGAGACTTTACCGCTCATTATTCCAGCGCCTGAAATACTTATTTTCTTTATGATTCTGTTCGCCTGGTAGTTTGTGACTCTTTACTACTCTTGATTCTGTTCTGCTATTTCCGGTATCCAGATTTCGACACGGACTTATTTTGTACTTTTGAAGTCTGTTTATGTTTTTGTGAAAAAGTTTTTAAAGTTTTAAGTTCACAAAACTCTCTAGCAGTCCCCATGACTGACTATTTTTAACCGACTTCGCAGAAAGGTGGAGGTTATCAATTCGACGGTATTTTTTTTTTGTTACATCAGAAATTTTTATTGGGTTATACGATTTTGATGATTCTTTTTTTTATTTGAAAGTCTGTGCTTGTCATGTGGTCCCATTTATTTTTCATCAAAATCTGATGAAGACTTTTACTTCGGAGAAATACATCAGAACACTTCAATAAATGACGCAAATCACTCGTGATAGATGCAATCGCATGTCTGTTTATTGTTTACACCATTTCATACACAGGTGTGAACAGTTCACCCTGGTATACTCTCATTGCAACGGTTTTGATTAAGTTTCATGTTATTGGGTTCATCTATTCTGGCTTCACTTTGGCCACTATACACGTGGGTACCTAGCCTATAGAACTGGAACATTATGTACCACAACTAAAAAGTGAAAACAAAAAACTTTTTTACAAAAATTACAACCGACTTCCAAACAAAGTCTACTAGAATCAAAAACCGCAATGTCCATATCAGTGTTTTGTCCACAATACATAATTTTTGAATTATTGGTTGTTTATACATTCAGTGGTTTATGTAGTATGACAAAAATACAGTAAATATATCATGTAATGGTTGCATATTAATGGAATTACGTAGATTTGTCACAGTAACAAGAAAATTGAATAAATAGTCTGGACTTTGCTGTTTTTGAAATAAACCACTGGACTTTGCTGTTTTTGTTGCACGCGTCTGATGGACATTGCTTATTTTGAAACATACCTATTTTTATGTACTACGCCTGGTTAGTATTGATACTTTGAATAGCAAAGACTATAATTCTTAAATCATTTTATAAATTGAAGTCCAGTAATTGAAGAAAACTGGCGGTAATTTTTAGAATCGCATACAAATGTTTTTACTGTTTCATTATGCTTCGATGGTAAACTAAATTTAAAATAAACATACGAACAATGACGATTGGCTTCATAGTAAATACTATACTATACTAATTACTCAGAATATAATACAATATCTACTGTGACTACACGCCAATTATCTCTATATTTTGGTTACCGAATATTATCTAATTTCATCAATTGCTACACTCTACAAATTACTAGTTTGATTAAGGGCCATTATTGAGAGTTAACTGACATAACACACATGGAAGGCGGATCCGCTAATATTCACTATTTGTATAAAATAGGCTAAATGGCCTCCTTAATTGGGAACGTAGGACAACCAATTGTTTGTTGACAAATACTGATTCCTATAGAAGGTCTGACTCAGAACACTTTGCGTAATACTTGCTGTCGCTCAGATCCAGGGAGGGGGGTAGGCTTCACACGGTAGGCTTCACAAAGAACCCCAACTACATCGTCTAAGGACGCTTAGGGAACGTGTCTCGTTAAAACTAACCCACGCCGTTTTGTAGGCAGCTCAAAATCGTCACTATTTAGCGAGACATGACTTTGGATGGGTACCGCTCCTTAGCGGTCCCGAAAATCCACGCAATGGGTAGATTAAGGAAATGAGAAGCGACGAATAAATCCGCTCCGACGTACAGCAAGTTTTGGCAATGAATTCTGCACCAGACCGAGTCTGCGGTACGCTTGCATTATTTTGTATTGTCTTTATAAGGGGTGTATAGGCCGATAGGGAGAGCTATTTACCATAGCGCGCGTCCAGTAAATCTGGTAGCATGTCTCGCTCAAATTGCAGGGGCAAATAGGCACAAAACTGACCACTGTCTTAGGACTGGGCAAGCCATGCTAAAGCTTAGGAAACTTGTATTTTTGGGGCCGCCGCAGATTCTCTCTAGAACCTGCATTCTAGGCCCCATAGTACATGTGCGACGTGCTTGCTGGTGTTAGCGGTTGCTCGTCACGTGGGTGGGAAATCTAGACTATTATCAATGAACTCACTAACGTAAATCAAGTAAACGTATTTAACAGCGCAAGCGTAGCGTTCCTATCCATTTCCTTCCGTTAGGTAAATAATGCATTTTGCAACCCTTTGTCTAATTAACTTCATACATTATTATTGTTTTACTTAAAGTCCTTATGGCTAACAGACAGAAATGTGTGCTGGGAGTTTGTTTCATCATTTCTTCTTACCAGCTATTGCACATAGGAAATGATGGTGGGTTGGGCGCTTTTGGGGCTGTCTTTAGGAGAGTTGATCTAATCAACTGCAGTTACTTCTAGAGTTAAAACTCTCTTACAAATTATTTAATTGTATTTGTATTAATTCTTGAATGTATATTCACTACCCGTGACCACTATTCGGTCTTTGATGTAATACTCTATACATTAGTGTAAAGGGTTTCTCACACAAGATTCAGTTAATTATAACAATTTAGTTTATATCCCCTTAGTTACGTTTTATCCTTCTAAACCACTTCCAAGTTATAAATTTATAACTGTGAATTCCAAAACAAAACAATACATAATTTGGTGTTCACTATAATCGGAAGAGAACCGTCCAGTCAATGGTGCGAGGTTCATTAGGCAGCGCGGTATGGTGGGGCGCTGTCTCTCTTTCATCAAAAGAGCCGACTTTAACTGTAAATCTAGGACACGTTTAGGAAAAACGAAATTTTTATCAGCCTAGGGTCTTTTAGGAACCCTCACACTACGTTTAGGTTTAAGTGTGATAGGCGATTTGTGTAAATGTAATTTCGGTGTTGAAACAATGAACTTTGGCCAAAGAATATAGTAGACTTTGATTTTATTCGCAAAGATATTTTAATGGTCTATAAATAAAACATAAATAATCATAAATGAACTGTATAAAAAAATTAAAATTTTATGTATAAATGGGGTGAAAATTTCATTTTTATAAATAAATTGTACAATAAAAACGATATAAAGTCATTATAAACTGAGTTTGAAAACTTTAAAAACAAAGTATCAAAACTATCTAATTGTGTTTTACTCACCGGTCATTTTTGGCCTTGTTTTTTTTCCAATTTGCACTATCAACTCGGCGTTTTCGAGCATCTTTATTGTCCATCACTTGTGGATAACATTCCATCGTTCGTTTAATTATAAAATTATAGCTTACAAATCTATTTAACACATCAACAACGAAATAAACGAGAGCACACCTAACAGCAAATACCATATTCCGCCATATTGTTTACGTGACCGTGATTGGTTGTGATGGACAATGCTTGTTCAGATACATACACAAGTGGACAATGCTGTTTTTGTAGCAAACATCGATTTTTAAATGTGAATTTCTATGAGACATTGCGGTTTTAGTTCACTATTGAATAAATAGATGTTTTATTTTTTCACTGGAGATTCATATGCCGTAGACAACACAATTTCAGTTTTTATGGACATTGCGGTTTTTGATTCTAGTAAACACTATAAAATGAAAAATAATTTCAATTTCGGAAGTCAGTGTCAAAAATCAAAGAAACGTGAACAGGAACACCGACTTCCGAAATTGAAGTTATTTTTCACGTTGCAGAGTTTTTGTTTGGATGTCGGTTGTAATTTTTGTAAAAAAAAAATCATTATTGAATAATTTTATTTTAATCTAATTATTAAATTTATTCGAGTACCTACGAAAATGCGCCAAAAACAATTTTTAAATAACGTGAAAATTCCCTCCAAAGTTTTGTTTCTATTCACCCCGTTTGATGGTATTAGTTCTACAATATTTGCTAACAGATATGATTGACGCTTTAAGTTTACAGCTATAACATAGTTTTGAGGTTTGGCTGTCATTTCAGTAACTGTAATGAGTATGAGTGATCCGTAGGTAAAAGTGGTAAAGAGGGGCCCTGCATAGTTGCTTATTCTTTTTTTGCTACAAAGTTTGCGTCCTCTAAAACTTCCACTCTGTCATGTTTAAGCAAACAATCGAACCAAATTACAAAAATATATTATTTAATTAGCCATGACGAAAATACGATAGTATTTTTTGTATAACTGTACTTTGACAGTAGGACATCCTGCTTATAGGTAATTTTGAGAGTATGACTTTCTGCTCATAGGTCCTTTTACGAATAGGACGTTTTAAATCGAAGTCTTAATATAGTGCTTGAAAGGCGATCGAAGATTTATAAAGGAAATGTTTTCTTTCGTCTTTCCTATTTATTTTTCCTTAGAACATGAACTCAAGAGAAAGTTGAGACTTCAAATACAATACAAAATACTTGAATATTTGAGTCATGCTATTATTGCCACGCAAAATAATTAATCATAGACGTCTCTAGAGTGTTGCCATGCTGAGTTAATCTACGCTAATTTATTAACTTTGAGCCCTTGATTTAATATTCTGTTCAAGCAAGGTTTTACCTGCGCTTCGGCTTTACCTCTGAGTTTAATAACATTTGAGCTCATGGTTATTATTCTCGGTAATAATTAAAGCCCGCAGGCTTACGTAAAAAACAGCAACCAGCAATCATCACGCGATCAATAACTTTATGACATAAAAGTCCAAATCACCTGCAGTGTAGGTTATTCTTTACTAATCGCTCGCTGTTTGTCGAAAGCACTTATTAAAAAAAAAACCGCCAAAAAACGCTATAACTACTCAAGAAATAATTATGCGAAATAAAAGCTATCGTTTTGCTTTTGCAAGATACGTAATAAGCCTGCCGGTAATTGCTATCTTCATTTATGATGCTTCAAACATTAACAAAAAGTTTCATCATCGAACTACCAGACGTACGGCGATGCGCCATCGATACATGGTGGACATCCCACCCATACGCACTAAACGTTTTGAGAATACTTTTATTATACGTACAGCTAAGGAGTGGAATTCCCTGCCAGCGTCTGTGTTTCCCGATAGCTACAATCTAGGGGTCTTTAAGTCAAGAGTGAATAGGTTACTTCTAGGCAAGCGTGCTCCACCGTCGACCACATCATCGCTTACCATCAGGTGAGATAGTGGTCAAGCGCGAGCCTATATCAATTAAAAAAAAAAAAGAAACAATGAGTTAAGACGTCAAAATTTAATTCGAATTTACTAATGGTTTTTAATTAATTAAAACTCAAAACATCCTGTTCTGTAATCCCCTCTGTGAAGTTTACTACAAACATTGCCAAGTATTCGTTAATGGCCTGTGTTCCGAACAAATTCGGACGAATAAAAGAACCTCCGCTTAATAGACACATTAGTCCAATCAGACATCGGAAGCTGAACTTTAAAAGCATTTGTGTTTCGGGGATTGGCGCTGACGTCATCAATTAACTCTACAGGGCGAACGAATAGATGCATCTTTTATCTACAGGTATGTGTTTTTGCAATACCACTTTCCTTTAATTTTATACTGTATGGACATGACTCACATTAACGTTTTATTTGATTATACGATATGCACTTACTAGATAGGGACAGCGTCATAAAAGTCAGAGGACATGTTATAAAGCAATTATATTTATGATAACAAGCTCAACTCGAATCGAGTACCTACATACAGCATGTAGCAGCATACGTCCGATGTAGTTTATTGCACAGCTTAACTATACTTTAATTTAGGTTTATGGTTGTTAGTGGCGACCGTGACCCGGAAGACGTTGCGTTGGAAGGCCTCCCACTAGGTGGACCGATGACCCGGTGAAGATTGCGGGGATCCGCTGGATGCGAGACGCAAGGGACCGGTCAATGTGGCGACACTTGAGGGAGGCTTATGTCCGGCAGTGGACGTCTTTTGGCTGATGAGATGATGATGATGAAGATGATGGTTCCAAATATTAACTTGAATTTTATTTTGCTTAGTATATCGGGATGATGTTCGCAACCCTACGTCTTCCATAGGAATTGCACCAGCGCCATTATGGCACATTACCCGCTCAGGTGCCTATATAGAACTACACAAGCTACGGCAAGTTAAAGCAAAAGTTATGGTACGCGTGGGAATATGTCGCATGAACATATCAGGTATTGTATTGAGTTGTACAAAGGGTCTCGGTGCTAAATAATAATAACAGTCGCAGTGATGTCGATCTTTACTGTACGGTTACGCCTGCCTAGGTTAATCTGTGGATCCATCCGGTAGATAACTTGTTAAGTAACGGCCGGTTTTTTGGTACTTTTGGAGGTATGTGGAACAGGGTGGAAAGTCCCATAAACTTCCATTGAATAGGGAGGATCCTATGACTAGTTGAGTGTTGTGTCTGTCCGGGCAACTGCTCAACGGTTATTGTCGCTCGAACTTTTGTGTGTGTTATCGCGCAGAAAACTTTACTTACGCGATGCAGGATTTGTGTGACGTCATATCATGAGTTCGTAAGTGGCGTCGTTCGGGGCCCGAACCAAAAATTTCATTATTATTTTAGATTACTAAATTTGACAGTTGTACTTACTTGCGATGTGTTTTTAACCGTCCGAAAAATTGTACTTAAGTCTAGTTTTTTTCACTCCGATGTTTCGGAGTACTTCGGACGGGGCCCGTTAGTTCATTGACGGAGATAGGGAGTAGACCTCATGGTCCGGGCAACTACCCTTTCCTTATCAGGAGTAAAAAAAAATACACATTTTTGATCTACTGCAAATAGCCCCAAATATCGCCGTTTCGTTTGATCCACGATTTTTGGCCCACCTTATTAGGTACCACACAAGCTTCGATATGGTTATGCAAAATTATGGAATACATAGGAATATGTCTCACGAACATGTCAGGTATAAAGTATACTTTTACGAAAGCTGGCTACCGAAGTATCGAGAAACACATACATTTTTGCTTACAGTGATAAACGCGAGACAGCAAGTTTTTCACCACTGAATAATATTACTGACCTCGTTACATAATATAACTTAAAGTTATGCATTACAAGGCTACTTAATGTAAATGAGCCAAATGTATGCAACCAATTAAAATATTGAAAGTAAATAGCGTTTGTACCGTTCCCCTACGGCCTTATGGAGGACCAATTTATGAACCGTTACGCCGCATAGACTTGCTCAGAGCAGTAGCTATAATACCACGCGTATTAAACGGATCGGTGATTACGTAAAATATGCATTCTCTTATTCATACTTTTAGCGGGATATCTCTTTTTGTTTCAATTAATCAAAATTATTAATAATATAATTTTTCATAATAATCCAACGAATTTATTTATACAAGCAAAGATAAAATGTCAAATATTGGAGTACAAAACTTGAAGTGTAACAAAAACACAGACAAACATTCAAAATTAATTCTGGCACACAATTATCAGACTTGAGCTTCATAAAAGACTATATAAATAAATCGCTTCGTTATTACAAAACAGTATTCTTACCTATAAAATAATTTTTCTCCAAGGTGTTGACCAACCTGAGGGATCTACAAATGATTAGAAAGAAAAATATTTTATTTGTAACTAGCGACCTGCCCTGGCTTCTCACGTGACAAATTATACACAAAAACCTTTATCGTTTCTCACTATTTCTATTGGTGAAAACCGCATTAAAATTCGTTCAGTAGTTTTTGAGTTTATCGCGTACAAACGCGGCGGGGGACTTAATTTTATAATATGTAGTGAAGTCACACTCATAGACGAAGGATGAAGTAAATTTTTGATTGCCCATTTAACATTTATCAGCTCAAAAACGCTAGTTTTGGTTAAGCCGAATGTTCGGCAATTACCCAGTTCGGCTACCCAAACTAGTAGGCATAGGTAGATGGTACCTAAGTTTAGCAATACTGTTATTGTTTTCAATGTTTATTACTCAATCATTTTCATTCAGATTTACTATATTAAGTATATAAAGTTAAACATAATATAAACATCCAAATATTTATTCTGTAGCGCCATTTAGTTGGTAACTTCGCTGCTTCGCAGCGGTTTTCTCGAAACATAAATCAATATACTACCTCGACCGGCCGACATTGATTCATTTGCGATTATATTCTGTGGTGCTATACTTACCTCTCATCAATTTTAATTAAATATCGTAGTCAGAGCGATCTATCAATTAATAAATGGTTTGAGAAGAAATCGACAGATTTCTCAACTTCATTGGAAAATGATTTTTGTTTGTATGTTTAATAGAAATTATATTAAATGCGCCGTTAATTTAGTTGCAACTTTATCGTCAAAATCTAAGCCAATTTATATTAGACATTCCTTTTTTACCTAGTACTGTACGAGGTACCTAACTTTTTATCAGCCTATCATACCCTTGTCCACTGAACATAAATTAATCTTTCTTACTAATATTATAAATGCAAAAGTTTTGATGTGTGTATGTTTGTTACTCAATCAAGCCAGAACGGCTGAACGGATATGGATGAAATTTGGCACAGAGATAGATTGTAGCCAGGAATTTCACAAAGGATACTTTCTATCCCGGGAATATGTACCAACAGGATATCGGCGTTCACGCGGGTGAAGCCGCTGGCAGAAGCTGGTGAACGACAAACGTGGTTCTTTCTAACAAGTATACCCGTAACTATTCGGAATAACAATCTTAATTTTTTCTCGATTATTCGATCTACCCAAACGTAATGGTCATTTATTCCTTTTTTTTTATCATTCCTACATATTCCCTGAAAAATATTACAGCTTTCTGTTATTCATGAAGCGGTGAGTGTTTGTGGCATATGATTTCTAAGAATATCTAAAATTAAATCATGTTAAGACTTTATTGCGAATCTAACTCTAATCTAAATCTAATCTTAGCCAGTCAAGTCAGTGGCCTGTGGGGTTCTCAGAGGCGGCTTAATTAACTCTGACACCAGAGGTGGGCAAATATTCAACGGAAAGAAATACGAATCTCTTGCTTTTGATCATAAGAGGGATCATAAAACACCTACACTTTTAGAAAGTATAAGATTACATACAGTCCTACATATTTCGCCAATTATATTTTAAACACATGCAATAGAGAGTGGACCTACTATTACCACTATACAGACTAACGTGGCTGTCAGTAATTAGAAGGATTTCAATTCTTTCATAAACACAATTATAATCGCATGATGTATACAGTCACGTGAGCAAGCTTACACTGTTGCACTGAATAGGGATGATTCCTGGGCAGAAAAATTATAATTATATTTAGTCCGTCAGAGAGATTATCAAATAATATAAGACCCGTATTTTTTTGCTTTATCAAATAAATAAAAATTGAGAGAGATAAAGCTCATCAAAGTTCAGGAGTAGGGGCCTGTGACGTCACTTTGTAAGTATAAAGTATAGCACACCGTGACGTCACACGATATTTCAACGCACTGTATCGTCGTAATTTTTTTTTTACGTGGCAAAAGAAAAATAAGTGTCCAATATTTTTAAGTTTTCTAACTGACAGACTTTATAGATATTTTTTGTCAACATCCCTATTGCTTGTAGATTTTCTGGCTAGTCTAACAAAAGCAAGTATGTTTAGAACAACCATCTCACAAAGGCGCAGGAATCGTAACAAAGTGATTCTTATTTCGACGTCATAGAAATCACGTAACCCGCCTTCGTGAGATAGAACAACTTAATATTATACAAACATACTCTGCTTCTGAACTCGCTCAATAATAATTTATGCGCATCTAGTTCCAACAGGTATGTATCCAAATAGATTCTAATCTTTACATTATTTATTATCAGAAATACGAAAAGAAAATCACAATATTTCCTCCGATGTCAAAATATTCTCATGATAACACAGTGAAAATAAGCCAAAGCGAAACAGGATAAGTCAATATTTAGCGAATAGAGAAATTGAAATATGTTGATAGGGACTTGTTGTAGAGCTAAGATATCGTTCAGGAAATTATATTTACTAGCTTCTACCCGCGATTTCGCTCAGGCATTCATGCAGCGGATTATTCCGGAAAATGCCAATGGCACTTGACAGGCTATAAACTATTTCTCTACGAAAAATCATGTCGATCCGTTGGTCCGCGGCTATATTCCAGCGTTGAGGAAGAACAAATGGTTTCTTTGTTTTGCATTTACAGATTTGGCAGGATGACGATATAATTTATCACATACCTGATTACACTTCAGAAAATCACAATATCTAAGGGAGTCTGCTTCTTATTCTATCCGTCATCATACTGAACATATTTTACTATGGAACTGAAATCCGATTCGTGAAATACTTACTCAAATACGTTCCGATAAAGTCTTAGGCTCGGGATTTTTGCCATTGTGAAAATATTCTATGGAGACATCATCTGCTTACTAAAGCATATAGGTACTAGGTAGAGTTAGTTATATGGAGTGGAATGTAGGCACTGTTACCAAGGCAACTCACGCCAGGATTATAATTTTGCGGGTTGAAAGACACAATAGCAGAAAAAAAATATGAGGAAAATTAGTAATTACGCTACTAATAGGACTGGGTTAAAATACACGGCCGTAGAATTAGTTCTTAAGTGAACATTCTGCCTTTCGCCCCAAATCTTTTTTGCCCTTAGAGGACGGAAGCGGCCCCACTGTGTCCCTAATATTCGTTCTTCACGGAACTAGAGATGAGAAATCGGATCCAAAAGTAAGCGAATATATTTATTTTTACCGTATTGTCACATTTAAAGCCTTTTTATGAAGGTGGTATGCCTTTACATCTTTATTTTGTATTTTTACGTACTTTCGTGTTATTAAGGCGGTATATAAATTTAACACATGAATTTTGGGTATTTACGGTTATTAAAATATAATTTTAGAAGTAAATAGCATTCTATGAATAAACTGCTATAAATATTATTTTCCTTATCAAATATGAATTGTTCTCCGTGATGAAAAGGTATGTAGATTAATATTATATGATACAATCTTATTGTGAGACTTGGGTTGTTTGCAATTTGGAAGATACCTCTGAGTTTATTTCGTTATTTCTTCTTAGCAACATTTTCCGTAGGCTACAGAAATTCCACAAGCTTAGTTTTTTGAAAACTAAGCGACGTGTTTTCCGTAATATTTTAATTCAATTTAAAATATTGTAGACGTAAACATGATGAACTTTCGGCACAATATGTGTCACTAGGCTAATTAAAGAAGAAATACCGAAACAAAACTGAAAATATTTTTGCCAATTAAAAACAACTTCCTTTTGACAAGCATTTTAGCTTTTAGCTTTGTCATCCAGACCAAATGTGTATCCAAAATTGCATCTTATTCAGTTGAGCATAACTGATTTGAAATTCAGTTCCAAGATTTGACTCGAACGTATACATAAATACATTGCAAGTTAGTAACAGCTTGTAAAAAGAAATAAATGAACAAGTTTTGTAATAAAAATTACAAAACTTGTTCGGTTGATTTAAGCAAACTTTACATAATAGAAAATAAACTTTAATCAAATAATACAAAACCAATTAGCAAATAGTAAAAGCCTACTTTGTTGCTGGTAAGACAAGGTTTGCAAGACCCAATAACTTTGTAACCAGCGACCAAACCTTAGTTGAGTTTTAATAGAAATAGTTCTAAAATTGCTCTACAGAAAAATTTATTCTGTGAAAAAGTGTCACACCGTTATAACATTGTTGTGTCTGCGTAAGTTATCAAACTTGGAGGTCGCTCAGATGCTTCACTTCGAATTGATCGGGAAGAAAACAATGTTCAGTTTTAAAAATATACCCAAACATGCCCTGAATAAGTTTATTTCAAAATGTATGTCATTAACATAAACTCATTTTCAAAACTCTAGGCTTCCCATCTTGGCAAATGGCAAATGGATGGACCAGAACCTGGATTAGAGTAAAAGATTTCTATGTCTGTATAATGTTCCGTAAGGATAACAAATTAGATTACGTACCAAGGGGATAAAGCAGTGTCTTACGTCCCGGGCGGCGTATTAATCACTGAGCGTAACTAGAAGCGAGGAAGTTATGTAGAGACCTGAGTGAAGCGAGCGGTTCAAGCTGCCCAAGACGAAGGCAGACTTTATCCCAGAGGAGCATACTCTACTTTTCACAATTTCTACGAGACAATAAAAAACCAGGGTTCCATAAATTAAGTATTTATTTTGTAATTAATATAAATCAAAACTTAATATTGATTTGGGACACATTAGTCCAGTTATGGAAGGATAGAGTAACATTTTTGTTCGGCACGTTTATGGAAGTTGTGAATACTTTTGACTTTCTAGCCCGATGTCCTTCTGGATTCCTCTTTAAAGAAGCCAACAATCTGCTGTATAATTTGAGTATTGATTTGAATATTGTGTTTGGTTCTTATTGTAGATCTGAGCATTGAATAAATGCACCATAGACTGCTTGACTTTCGAGTTTCTGCCAAATGTTGGAAATAAACGCAAAGGACGGATTCCGACACAGTCTTGACTCCAACTTTTGTTGTTCTCCATTGAACAAAATCGTCTTAGGCTTTTTTGTATCTGTGTTATGATTTTTCCGGTAGTAGATTATTAATTAACCCTAAAGAGTGTCTTTTGCTAAACTCTGGAGTATAGAATCAATATCGCTCGATATTTTTTTGCCAACATGAATATTGCAACAAAATTCACTGAAAATCACAGCATCAAACACAGTCTTGTGTTTCACATTCTTTGAAATCGTTGGAGTTCTGATTATGGTGGCCAGTTCGAATTTCGAACAAACCTCTTTACAATGCCATAAGGGTATTTTTTATTGTTAATAGGCAGGGTATTTTTTTACTTAGGTTTTGCCACGAGTTTCCACACGAATTTGACGTTCCAAATTCACTTTACTCCCTTGAGAGTTTCATACAACTTTAAATGCTTTACTTTATGTTGAGATTATATGGTATGTAATTAGACATTGTCGCGCAGGTGTGAAAAATACTTTTCACGCTAGTGGTGTATAAAACAGCATTAAAGCTAAAATAATTCTGAAAAGAATGGTATACAATAAATTGGTAGAACGAGACTTGTTCACATTCGGCTGAGACTTATTGAACATCTGTCATAACCACACAGCCGCCACGTAAACAGTCTTCGATCTCTCTGAAAATGCCGTTATTTTCACTGATTCCAATTTCATTCATCAATGCTTTATATATTTACGTGCTTCTCTTAAATTTAATCGACATGTACGTTTACAATTTTGAGCTATTCAATTTACTTTTGATAATTTTCTTTGTTTACGTATACTTGTTCATACAAATTGGCTCACAAAGCCTTTTATAGTATTGCTGGGAAATGTACCAACGTGTTTTATCTGACGGTTTATTGGAATTGAAACTAAAATTAAGTTATATAAATTTTACGCAGGATTTTCACAGATGATGTATTTCTGTTGCCGCTATAGCAACACATACTAAAAACAGAATAAAATTAATATTTAAGTGGTAAGTGGCTCCCGTACAGTAAACGTGATTTTTTTGCCGTTTTCTGTGATAATGGTACGGAACCCATCGTGTGCGAGGGGGACGCACCACTCCTAGTTGACCGTGCAACTCTAATTGCTATATAGCCCCTATTTCTCCAACTTCGTGGAACAGCGTATAGTTCATATTAATAGTTAGTTCCTTACTTGAACTAACAGCTCTGTTTTTTAATATTTAAAACGAAAAAAAAAAACGCTTTAATAGAAACCAAACTAAAAAGTAGAAAAAAAAAACATTAAGAATACTGTGATTATAGTCGTCACAATCTAAGAAGTCCGTTGACGTTTCTCATTTTACATGCCGCGATAACTTCTACGTAAGAAATTGAAAAGTCAAATTCATAATCCTAATTAAATACTATGTTATCTTTACACTATAACAACGAGTGTCATTCGCAAGCATCAAGTTTAATTATTATTAAGTATTTTTATAGCTGTCAAAACGGGTCTTTTATTTTTTGACAACGTTAGTTAGTTTAGTTTAGTTTCGACGGGCTGTTTCCGCAACTCCACGACAACGTTAACTAAAAAAATATTTTATTATGAAAGAGCGTGGGGGGTTTTCCAAAATGTTTTCAAAATTACTCTACTTTTACCAATGTCTGTCAATAAAATATTATAACAATTAACATCAAGCACCACACGCTTTTTCAACAATATACATTTTTTGTTAATCACACATATATTGAAAGTTATTTTCTCCTTTTTAGTTTGTTTTCTATTAAAGCGTGTTTTTTTAACAATTAAGCTGTATTTAATGTAATACCGGTGATTTTATTGTTATCCTTGGAGCTCTGGTTTCTCTCTACGACACGTCGTAATAATAGGAAGCTTTCTGTTAAGCTGTTTTCACTTCGGAAAATCCGTTTTCCTCAGACACATGTTATGGCATTTACCGAGTATCATTTTCCTCTCAATACGACCCAAAAATGTACCCCTCCATTTGCAAATCTACTTACCTTAATAATCTTTACAAAAATCAATCTCTATCGACTTCTTTCAATTCAAAAGAACACGACAGTAAAAAGCAAGTTCTATGAGGGCCCAAAGTCAAGTTTTATGAAAAAGTGGGCTAGTATTAATATTGCCGAATCTTTTATGTCTCTGGCGAAGGCTGAGGGCTCAAGGTTTTCAATCTGAAAATTAATTTATTATTTATGGAAGCATCAATTTGCAGAAAGCGCGCGCCTTAAAATTTCTGGCATTTCTGCTATTAAGCATTATATAGAAATTCGACCCACATAAAGAAAGAAATAGTTTTATTAAAAAAAAATGTCTTTATTTCAGACCTATATCAGTCGATAAATTGTTAGGGGTTAATAACAGATTGTGCTTAAATGCTAAGTATGTTAGTGTAATTAGAACTTAATTCGATTCAACATAAACCTATACCTATTTCCACCCAGTGTCCAGTGTTCAGTGAGGCAGTCCACTCTGCCAACAATCATTTTCAGGGTGACATTCCGAGTGCCACACAAGCGTTGCAGGAAGGAAGCGGTTTCTTACGCATGATAGCCATCCGTACGAGCTGCAGCAAACATTCCCGATGCACTGCAACGTCGCTGCGACCGCAATAGCATCCTGAAAGCGTTGCCGACGATACAGTACATACTTAATTTGATTTGACGAAGGTTTAGTGAAGCATGTATGGTGCCACTAGTAGGCTCACCGCAACCCTTTCATGAGGAGCGTAAGTGAGTCAAGTCATTTATAATTCTCTTTTCGCTTCATTTATTGTTCTCTATTATATTCAGACGGTTTTTCAGAACTATTTGAATATAACGTGATGGAAATGCGCTATTTGTTTCCTAAAAGTTTTGGCATAATAATCTTTTTATTGATGTAGAAAAACTAGTGTTTTCAAAGCTCATACATTTTCGTATACCTTACTAAAAGAAAAATGTTATTAAGTTGGGCGAAGTGTGTGTTCATTTAAACTTTTTAAAGAAAAAAAACAGCATTTGAGAGTGGTAGCTGATTTCGTTCTGTTGGTTTTTTCAACCCCCATGACACAAAAGGCGTAAACTTATATGCGCATATTTTGCAATAGATAAAATTAACAGCCTTAGCACAAATTGATGGTTGCGTTGCAAAGATTTAGGGTATATTAATTGTCATGTCGATAGGTATGATCGATATAGTTACTATGACTTATGTGACAACTCATCAGCAAAATGTGCCTTTTGTTTGCTGGACATAGATACCATATCCATACTTTGTCCAGCAGTGTTCAACGTCCAACGTCTTTCTATTGAAAAATTGATGCCATTATTGCGATTATTGTTGGCAATACGACTCGTACAGCCGACGACGTTTCACGAGTCCCAATCAAACATCCAACTTTTTAATTGGCTGAAGTAGGTAGAGAGGGAAGTAAAATTTTTATTAATTTAGAGCCTTCATTAAGTATAAGTTTTACTGCCCTTTGCTAAGTTTTGTAGCAAGTGAGAATAAAAGATTACTTATAATATCTTTATAAAGATTGTAAGATTCAAATGATTTAGATTTAAGATATTCAACGTACAGTTGGATATAGAGTCCTTTTGATCCATCTGTCTCATTAAAATTTCTATGTAGTGTTTTCAAAGCTTTAATAGAGAATATTATATGAGGCACTTCTAATGGGATCCCTTCTTTTCGCATAATGTTCTTTATCCTAATATACTTCGGCATAACGATTTTGGCACAATTTGTTTTGGCGTAATAATACTTCGGCATAATTTTTTTAGGCATACATTTTATGTTGGCATAATCATCTTAAATACTAATTTGTTTTGGCATAAATTTGATTCGCATAACGTTAGTAGGCCTAATGACTATTAGCATAACGTTAGTAGGCCTAATGATAGCATAATAATATTTAGGCATACAATTAATATAAACTCATCTTTTTTACTAATATTTTTTTCAATTCTTTTGATTTTGGTCGTGTATTTTTTCTTTTTTTTTGGTATAAGTGATGTTCCGACATCCAGTTTATCTATTTCAATGGTTTGATGTTTTATTTCTTGAACGATCTTTTTTGCCAAAAAATAAAATCCAGGATGTTGTTTTCCCACAAAATGTGCAATACTATTGTGCCATGCCTCTGCATGATTTTGTGTCCTAGGTCTATTTTTCTTTTCTAGTAGATACGTACACCAGACTTTGGGTGGAAATGGTGGTGGTGAACTTGTAGTGCCCCATACATAATTCTGATCAAAGCAATTTGCTATAGTTTCTGTAACAATTAAATAATATTGTTGGTTAAAAATGTAATATGATGTGCAACAAAAGTTAGTGACAGAACCGAATTGCTGCAAAACCGACTCTACGTAGTCATGTTTGTCCTACCCCTAGAGTGTAATTTAAAATCGCGTAGGCGCGTAGGAGCGAGGCGGCCCACGGGCTGAGGAGCAGGCGGCTGCGAGCGAGGCGCCGCGGCTGAGGCTGCGGTGGTGAGCATAAGAGCCGAAGCTGCGGTGGTGAGCGAAAGCCGTCTGCGACGATTAGCACGCGTGGGGCCGCCGAAAGCCCGCAGCGCCGGAGCCGAGACAGAAACCCTGCCTGCTGCATGTTGCCTGCTCGCTTGAATGCTGCATGCTTGCTTGCATGCTGCATGCTTGCTTGCATGCTGCATGCTTGCTTGTTTGCTACATGCTTGCTTGCATGCTGTATCTGTAAATAAATTTATGCTTTAGGATATTATGCTTAAAAAAGTTATGCTTAATAAATTTATGCTTTAGAATATTCTGCTTAATCATTATTATGGTTAGAGAAATTATGCTTAAAAAAATTATGCATAAGCTATAATGCGTAATTATATTATGCGAAAATATAATTATGCCAAACAAAATTATGCTAAGATATATTAGGTCTTCAAATTTTATGCAAATGGATAGGGAACCACTTCTAATATAGCTTTGTTATAGGAGAAAAGTATTAAGTACTCTCTCAAAATGTCATCATTCACACAAACGAAGGTTCACAAACATTTTGACCTTCGTTTTTTAGGGTTCCGTAAGCAAAGGGTAAAAACAGGACCCTATTACTAAGACTCCACTGTCCGTCTGTCTGTCTGTCACCAGGCTCTCATGAACCGTGATGGCTAGAAAGTTGAAATTTTCACATATAACTTATTTCTATTGCCGCTATAACAAAAATTACTAAAAACAGAATAATATAAATATTTGAGTGGGGCTCCTATACAACAAACGTGACAAACGGCAAATATATTTGCCGTTTTTTGCGATGAAGGTACGGAACCCTTAGTGCGCGAGTCCGAGTCGCACTTGGCCGGTTTTTTTTGTGTTTTGGAATGCTGTTCTAATATTAATTTCTGTTCGCTTTAAATAGATACCTTTTCAATTAAGAAGATCTAGAACAATTTACATATTTCATTAAAGAACGTTGTACATAATTTAGTAATTAGATACTATGTATATTTCAACTACATTATGGATGCCGTCGGTTGTGTTTCAACAACAATCTACTTGTTATTATTTCGCGTTATTATTTAGAGCAACAACGTCTATCTTAATTAATTTCGGACATTCAGAGAACCTCGTGGATTTCATGGAGACTTATGTTTAGACAAAAACAAAGGAGTCCTCTATAGGACTCCTTTGTTTTTGTCTAAACATAAGTTTCAACAACAAACATAAGTTTCTCCCTATGGAGGGCACATAAGTACCTCTTTTTGTTTCAGCAACGTAGATATGTAAATATCACTGGTTGATTGCACACATCGTAAGTTTATAATTTATCTTGTGAGATTATAAAATATCGATCTACGGGATGTGATAGACACCGACGCGAAAAAAAATGCCATGGATTAAGTTTATTATCCCGGACTGATTTCTGCGCCCGGTTTTTTTTAAATCCTTTGTTTCCTTTTTTCACAAAAAACAGCAACAAAAATAAAATTAAGAAGCGTTACCTATAAGCTAATTTCCAAACTTTGTCGGCGAGACAACAAAGGAGAATAATTAATAATCTAATTGAGCTAGATAGGAATAACGATTTAGAACTGATAACAGTAAAAAATGCAGTTTTATTTAATTAGTAAAAACCGACGAAAAATTCCGACACTAGAGGCTCCAAAATCATGTAAGTACTGGTATGTTTTTCGTGACGGTGTCAGACACAGCCCTGTTTCACATCCAAATTCGATGGTTTCGAATTTACAAGTGTCTTGTTGAGAATAAAAAGTTTACAATCTCACGTGATTTATTATGAACTTACGTTGTTTGCAATAATCCGGTGATATAAATATTTTATGCTCTGAGTTACCTTGATCTCCACAATAAGGCACATTTTCTTAAAGCTATTATATTTTCTTAAAGTATTTTAGTCCATGTAAAGATCATGATCATCTTCCTGACTTCTTCCCAAATTATTCGGATCCTATACCTACCTAACAGCACGTCTTTTACCCGACTGCAAGGAAAGCGTTATGTTTTTCGCGCGTATCTTGTATGTTGCTAAGGAGTAGAATTCCCTGCCGGAGTCTGTGTTTCCTGACAGCTACAATCTAGAGGTCTTTAAATCAAGAGTGAATAGGTATTTCTAGACAAGCGTGATTCACCATTGACCACATCATCGCTTACCATCATGTGAAACATTGGTCAAACGCGAGTCTATCAAGAACAGAAAAAAATCATAGTCCAATAGAATTTATCTTTTTAAAACGGGCAAGTGATATTACCCTAAGGGGGCAAAAATGTATTCCCCTGACTATATCTTCAGTCGTCATTTTAGTAATATAAATTGGACTGAGGCAGGTACGTAATCTACTTAATACCTACTTAATTAAGCATTACGGTTACTTTAATGCCCCTCAGGTACCTCAAATGCTTTAAAAACTTTGAGGAGTAGATAGAGCTAAGCTCAATATAAGAATTAGAGGATTTGCAAAAAGAATCATTAAAACTTTCTGCATGCTATTGAGGTTACGTTCTGCTGCTTATAACTTTCTAATTGTTTTCGAACACAATGGATTTGAAAATATTCAGTTCATTTGGAGTAACGATAAGGTATCTAACCTAACAATTGGTTAATCTGCGCCTATTCAATATTCTTTGTTGCCACCGTAATCAACAAAAAAAAAATACTATCGATCTGTCTATTCTCTTATCTCTCTAAATTTGATTTGTGTTGATGTCAGATAGCAGCACTTTAGGTATAGGCCGGCAGTACTGATCATTGAACTATTTATGACCAAAGAAACAAGCGAGATGATTATGATAATTTCTAGCTAAACCCTCACACCAGTACTTCTATCGTATCTTTTAAGATTTTAGATGGCGAATTTATCATACCCTTAAAATAAAAAATATGCCAGTGTCCTATATTCATCAGGATCACATTGTGTGTGTACAGTTAATGAGCGGCGTCTCTGAGTGTGGCAATTTGTGACTACATTTTAGCTTAGATCACACCTGTAAAAGATTTTTATGTGTGAATAAATAAAACAATTAATAGTATTCTACGAGTATGTGCCTTTTTCTCACAATAGGAGTCAGCCACCCAACCGACCATCGGCAAGGCAAACAAACTTCAAACAAACTCACTCCCATCTTCCTGAAGGTCACATCAGCTCGTTTTCTTACCGCCGGCCCTCGGGGTACTACTGGTACACAATACCCCACAACTTCGCCGACCAATTGTTTTCATAATGGAAGGAATTTAATTAAGAACAATATTCGAAACCTGATATTATTCCTCAGAACTTATTCCAGTAGTGTATGTTTTCTTCTTCTTGAAAAACTGCTTAGAAATAATCTTTATTAATTTATATTTATCCTGTAATATTACTTAGGTACCAGCTAAGTAACGACAGTCTTTCAGTACTAAGATTGAAGCGCTGACACGTAATAAAAGATTTTAATAACGCTCCGTAAAGAATTTAGCTCCGTAAAGTTATGAGGGGAAACGTGTTTTATTAGCTACCTACTAATGTGATTATCGTCATTTGTTGCTGTGGACCGCGATGGTCGTATTATTAAAAAAGAACCCGCCAGCTGCGAGTCTGACTCGCGCAGAGAGGGTTCCGTACAAACAGCTACATTCGGCATAATAAATAGGTAACATTACTAACATTCATAAACAATGAAAGCACCGTCAACTTTGTCCATGTGGACAACAGTTTTCGAACGGCAAAGTTAATTCTGACCCTTAAAAATTTATTTATGAAATTATTAATAATTGTTTATTTTTTTATTTATTAATATGTAAAATTTGTACATTTTATAAGTTTGTCGACTATTACTGGTAAACTTGTAAAGCCTTGTGATAGTTTTCCCTTTAATTTCGTTATAAACTACTGCCGTGTTTTTTTCACATATCCAAAAGCAACCATTTAGCTGGTAGGGGGGGGGGGGACGGATCTTAAATATAACAAAACGGTACGGTAACGGTGGTATTACGGTCTTAACAGATCCGTAATATTTCTGAATATTGCCTATCCAACGATACCGATAGACGAGAAAAAAACATCCCCACTTTACGTGGACAGGAGGTACCTTAAAAAAATCCTTGGTTTTATTTTACGACTTTGTAGGCGTCATTAATATGCATATCCATGCCAAATTATAGCTTTCTAGAACCAAAAGTCTCTGAACTAAGATGCGGACGTACGGACATGGCGGAACTATAAGTGTTTTTTGTTGACTTCGAAACCCTAAAAAGATCTATCGTTTGTGTCCAATAAATTAGGTTCTTGGCCACTTTTTTACCCGACTGCCAAAAGAGGGTAAAATGTGTATCAGTCTATGTATACATTCTTTTTTTGTCGTTTATGAGATCAAAAAAAAATAACTAGATAGGTTTGTAACATCACGCGTTCACTTTTGACGACCTATTTTTTATAGCACCCTTGAAGTAGAATAAGACTTACGGGCCTTAGGTACATGGATTACCTTACTTGTTGTGCATGTTTCTATCCATGAGATGCCTTAAATAATTGTAAACATGCACAGCAATACACAAATCTTGCTTCACAAGATGGAAGACAACGAATAAATGATGTCTTTCGTACCAGGAAGTGCACGTCGCACAGCAGATATTTCACGAGTTGGGACACCCATAGGGTTGCCAATCGTAATCTCAAATAGTGTTGTACCTACTCTATTTTGCGTTAACAACCGATCGATATTTTTTTAGAATATCATCGTTAAATACAGGTACAAAATATAATCTAATTTTATTCTGAAATGAAGGACCATAACAAAAATATCTAGACAGAAAGGCAGGTTGTTTTTGACTGGGATAAAAAATAATATTAAAGGAATGGTGTAATCATGCCGAAAACATATTATGTACTAGTAAATGAACGTATTTAATGTACATTGTCCTCGGACCACAGATAAGCAAGAATTTCTTCAACACTAACAACTGGATAAGCATCTTGCAAGTCAGTTGTTGGCACTGTGCTTTGTTGAAGATCAACGTTGGTTTCATCAAGCCACTCCGCGTCATCATTTTCGCGCACTACGCAGAGAATCTCTCTCGAACAACCGATCGATCATCGCGTGAAGGACGAACATGGTGCATCTCTAGACTATTATTGCTCGGATTAGGTTGCTTGTGATATGAATTACGAGTAACATGTTCCGTAGTTTTCTTCTTTGTACAAATGTACAATCCACACTGATGGCAAGTCCTTTCCACAAGTTGCTGACGATCCTTCTGCAAGCTAGAGTAATACAGGTCATAAGGCTATTTTTAAAAGCCCTCATGCGTTGGTGTAATTCCAAGAGACAGACGCAGAAGAAATGTAGCAAATGTCTTGCCATCATGCTCTTGAGGCTTCGGAATACATAGGCCACTGGACGACTGCAAAATTGGGTAAGGAGGTATAACGAAGCAAAAATCACGATATATCACAAGGGGGGAACCCCTTGTGATATATCGTGATTTTTGCTAAACCCTATCCCCCCTTCTTTCAAGCCTCACGTGATTAATGGACGGCCTATGAGGAGTTATAAGCAACCTCTTAAAAAAAAAAACCCTGCTTCAAAAAGCGATATCGTACAAGTCCAGAGTGAATAGGTTTTTTCGAGGCACAAGTCTATAAAAAAAAAAAACTAAGAAAATTTTAAGTGCAGATCGGTCGAATTGCATCTAATTCCTCCATGTGAACGTACCTGCAATTTATTTTAATATAAATCACGTATCGGTATAAATCGAATCACATTGACACATAAAATAATGCTTACAGAGGCTAGACAAGTGATATTTTATCAACGAAAGCGTCGCGATAACGATTGGTAAAATGTCAAAAATGTTTGGAATTGTCAAGCGGTATCGAAATATCACGTGATCAATCACTTGCATTTTGGCATTTCAACCCATCTTTAACATCGTATGACACTTCGCGTCAGATTAGTTATAGGCGTGTTTTAGCTAGGTACAGTTAAGGGTCTAAAGTGGAGTCACACCACCAAAACAGCAGTGGAAATTTTTTTACGCATTTTCATCTTTTCACGGTTAATAGGTATAATTTATACTTTAATTTCTATATAAGATATTATACCAGTTGTGGATAATTTAATTTCTTCTACAAAAACTAGCCATTTGAATTTTGGGAGAGTATACATAACCCTTGACTATACATAAATATTTTAACAAAAAAATACAACCGATTTCCAAATAAAATCACTACAAAGTGAAAAATAACTTTAATGTCGGAATTCGGTGTCAAAAAACGAAGAAACAAAATATTGGAACACCGAATGCCGAAACACGTTTTCGCACGGTTGGCGCAGTGGTTGAGCAATTGACTGCTGCGCTGCGTGTCCCGGGTTCGATTCCTGCCCGGAACAAATATTTGTGTGACCTACAGATAGTTGTTCGGCTCTGGGTGTTGTTTATGTGAGTTTATATGTTTGTAAACGCACCTACGATACAGGAAGAAATTCCTAGTGTGGGGCAATGTTAGGAAAAAAAAAATCGTAAAAACATTTTTATTTTTAACTTTTTTTGTGGTTCATAATGAGCAAGTATATATATATAGTTAGGTTATAATGCCAAAAAACTATAAAATGCCCAACTTTATGCCAGAATAGACTACCCGAATAACTTAAAACTTGAACATAACCAGTTAAATGAGAGTGTTCCCGAGTGCACTGTACAGATCTGCGTATCTCTTTAGAGCGTACCAGCGTGATGTTATGTTATGAAATGGCTTAACAATTAACAGACATGCGATTGCAACAATCCCCAGAGATTGAAATAATTATTTAAGAGTTCTGTTGTATATCTCCGAAGTTCTTAAATGGGAAGCCACCAGCTTTCAAATAAAAACAGAATCATCAAAGTCGGTTCACCTTGTAAAAAGTTTTGAGGTGACACACAAAAGAAACAGTCGAATTGAGAACCTCATCCTTTTTGAAATAGGTTAAAAAACGGCTTCATTGAACTTGCCTAGTAGATGTGGAATTATTTTAATAACCACGAAATGTTTGTTTCAACTATATTGCGTGAGTACTCTTTTTACCCGGCTGCAAGGAAAGGGTTATGTTTTTCGCGTGTATCTTGTATGTATGTATGTATGTAATTTTCTTTATTACCTCGTATCTTTCAAACCACTTGGCGGTTTTTTATTATTAACGTTAGATAGGTCTTGGCCGCCCAAGTGTTCTTAGATAAGTGTGTTTAAAAAAAGGGACATGGCGGCTTTCGGGCGCCATATTGTGGGGCCTGCAATATTTTTTTCTTTCACAGCCATCGAGTGGGGTATCAAAATGAAGGGTTTGTAGATGTTGGGTACAAAAATACCACTTGAATGTTTAAAAGTCATTCGAAAAAAAAGGATAACTAAAAAGTGGTAAATAAAAAAAGTTACTAAAATCAAAACACCCGACTACAAAGATGTAAACAAGCAGAAAATCATGCTGTGCAGTCGGAGGATATTTATAGTTGGTCAGTCAACTTGCGAATATGTATTTTTAAGCCCGTATTCTACATTTACCCTTTCAATAAAATCAGATATAATCAGATTATTCTAAAAAGATGGCAACCCTAGACATCCAAGTGTATTGCCGACAGCCGCCGGAAGAAACCGGACGACTGGGACCGTGTCTCGCTCGGAAAACTAACATATTCCCGGTTTCTATATGTTACCGGTAGCCCCGGCAGGCCAGTGTTGCTTTATTAATGAAATCACGTGCCTTTGTCGTCGTACGGTAAGTAGTTATTTTTTATTGTTCAATTTTATTATTTATATCTTTAGAAATGTATCTACTGAGATACTGATTACCTTATGTTTGTCTTTATATGTATGTTTCAACTGCTATGTTTTGTATCTGCATCACCCTAAGCTCGTTTTACACAAAATTCCTAAGACATTAAAACCGCCTTCGCACGGTGATTTTCACTTGTACATAAAAGTTTTAATAAATAAATAAAAAAAATCTTGCAGTCGGGAAATAAAGCTAATTTTGTTATTGCAAACAACATTGCCATTAGTAGGAAAGAGAAAAAACAACGTTTTTTCGAAATCGCACGACATAAACAACTATAAAGGTTCCAAATACTGGCGAAACCAATTCTCCATCGCCTTTGGTGTGACATGATGCAATACATTGTTAGTGACGGCACAATAAAATTGTGACTTTTGATCATTCTTCATCCTGGCATTTTCCTGGATCATTGCCAACGTCCTTTGTGGGGACAGACGGAAATTGCTCGTACACAATAGCAGGTCAGTATCTAACAGTATCCGCTATAAATAAGATAAGCTTTTTCCCATTGCCGCAGTGCACAGCAATCGTGATTTTTTTTCCGGAATAAAAAGTAATCTATCATGGCACTTACCTACCTACTGCCTACTTGCACGAAAAACTAGTGGCTAACACGAGATGAAATGGGGACTAACGTTTGATTGCTCACAAGCTGGCGCCACTGGTGTTTAAGTTCCATAAATATGCCTGCTAAACGTTTTATAACGCGCACGGAACCAAAAGTTAACACGAGTGCATAATCTACTTTTCTTTCAACGACCAATCTACCTACCGTGATAAAGTATACCTACTCAAAATATGTATCCTGCGACTTTTGCGGCAAAAGATTATTAATAATTTAATTTGCAGCTACTTTCTAGAGTTGAATTCATATCGCTATCGCTGTCTATTTCCATTTTTTTTTAATTTTCTTGCTTAATAAAGTAATTCAAGTAATGGTACAAAATGCGCGCCATTTGTTTTTTTTTTTCATCAAATCGATTTTTTTCAGCCAATTTTTATTTTCAGGTTCGATTTTTATTTTTCGCTTGGCACTTGGTGACGTGACAACGCCAAATGCACATTTATATGAACCGAGTAGTACATAAAAATTAATAAACAAAATGTTGGGAAAAACGTGACGGGGCTAGTAACTTAATTACCGTATATTTCTAGCTCACTTGCTAACTCCACCACTTTGTAAATATCCGTATTTTAAAAACTTGTTCAGTGAGCATCTCCTTCATTTGATTAATAATCCATATGATTGATGGTTACACTCAGTTGACGTGGGTATAATTACGGGTTCCGCAGCATAATCCCAAGACTGACGAGGGGTTCTAAACACTAGCTTGATTAATTCTTTGAGCTAATTACGTTCTGGCTTAAAGGGTTCTGCAGATTTATTTACCTAATATTTTAAAAGAGAGCTCGATTAATTGAATTTATTAAGTTGAATAAATAAGTTTAATTTGTCGAATCAAAAGTAGCTCCAGTCAAACTGACATTCAAACTCTAAAGGTGTGCTTACACGGGCAACTGAAATAAGGCCATTCTTGGCAATTTCTATACAATCTTTGTAAAGCAATACATTGCTAGGAGTTGCCGGGACATGATATTCAACCACAATTGCTAAAATTTGCCCAATTAATTGCCCTTAGAAGTGCATCTTAAGGTATTAACATGTGCTACAGGCTGGCTAAAGTAGCATCATCTTTTATGGGGTACTGTACATGTACAAAATGTTACAATAAAATACCTCCCCAGATTCTAGAACAGAATGAGACGAAATTTAAAACTTGTATAAAACGCACACTATGCATATAATAAGTTGGGGGATTACATCGCTGATAAAAATGCTTGGCTAAATGCATTTTTATCAGCAGCAGGACCAGGCTCCGCAGCCACTAGGGCGCAAGAACAATTAGTGATGGGCAGAAAAGTTTTGAAGTATTCTTCGACCTGCTGAAGACTGTATGAATTGTTTTGTATAATATTGTAATTGTATAATATTTGTATTGTATAAACTCAATTTCTTTTAGTATTAGATAACTGCCCAGCACATGTGTGAGTACTATGTTCCGATTGTAAATCTACCATTCACTGTACCTATGTGTCGTTCGTTGACTTCTGTGTGCCCTGGCAGTTGACTGTGTCATGCTCTCTCTAATTTCTCTCTGATGGTGGCACATGTGTTGGATCATTCGGTTCCCTTCATAATGGTTGAGCTGAGTGGTGACTATCCATGCGTCATGTTCGTAACGGGCGCCATCAGTTGGGATTGGTCATAATTTAGCTGCCTCGGCCTGTTAATGCATTTTTTTGTTAAAATTGTTGGTTACTCTAGACGCTTTTACATGCACGTCTTTTTGCATCGTTCTCACATATATGTATTTTTTTCAACAGGAATGATGTAACCAAAAATTTGTAATTGAAACTGATGGAAAAGAGTGTCCGTGGAGTTTCTTGATAATTCTTCTCCATTGAGATCTACTGACGCTTGCGAATTTGCAACTAGAATCATATTATTATTTTTTTTTTGTTTGACAATTCAAATTTACCTCTAAGGTTTATTTGAAATAAACTATTTTGATTTTTGCTAAAGAAATGTCATGTTGTCATTCCCAAACATTTTGACTTTTCGATGTTATAGCTGATAGATTTTCACCTTATATAAATTATAGATCAGCCATTCAGTAGGGTTCAAACGTATTGCTATTGACCGTTAGGGAGTAATAGTGTTATAGAGGAAAAACCTAATGAAAATACCCAGAGTTTGCTCAATACCCACGGCCATTTAAGGCCGGTTTGTGAAAAGAGTATTAGGAGATACGAACGTGTCAATCCCTAATTTCATGAGAAAGTTTTTCTGATTTTTAAGGTTCCCCGTTCTAATCCTAACAAGCGCACCAATGTTCCACTGGGCACCAGTCACAAAACAGTCTTTGCTGAACACCAGTATTATATACTAAGTACATACATCTACAAGAAAATTCATAAAATACTAAACATAATAGACCTTAATAAGAATGAACTTAAATCGAAATTAACAAACTGGCTTCTTCAACAGGATTATTCAAAAACAGAATCTTTGCTTACATTCATCGCATAAATTTCACCTTAAATCTCCCAAAATACCTAAATGCACAAACACACGCACTCGCATACACACGTCCAAATATACTACTAACAAACACACACACACACACACACATACACACACCCACACACACACATACACATACACACACACATACACACACAAACGCTTACTGCATGGCTACAATTTTTTCTTTTACATACTAATTAATTAAACCAGTTTTACCCTGTAAGCATCTATAAACTTAAAGGTAGATCGACACACTCTGCTTGTTGTAAAATTAAAATGTAATAATCTTTAGCCGAACACTGTCTCTTAAAATACAGGATACCCTAGTTTAAGAGGCAGGGTTTATCAGTTTTGTATACAGATTTTTCCAACCTACGCAAGCCCTACCAATTCACCAATTGTTTATAAGATTACTCTGTAATACCTCTACGTAATGGTTATATATCTGTAATTCCTGAAGCAATAAATTTATTTTTTTATTTATTTTTTTAAGGTAAAGTAGAGTTTGACGAGTACTCAATTTCAAAGTTTTAATTCGGAAATTGGAGATAAGTCAACCCTTAATTAGATATTTAAAATCATTACCTCAAAGCTGGTTCAAATTGGGTAAGAATTTACATGAATAGGAAACAGTTGAAATTTTATTAGAAGACGACTGGCACTCTGAAAATTTTTTTAAGTACTTTTTAAAAACAGGCCTAATGTAGTAAAGTTCGGGATAGTATCGATAACTACTACTACTATATTATTAGTAGATAGGAATATCAATTTATGAATTCCAATGTTGATTATGCATGGACGGTCTGTGTCCGAATATTAATTAATCCTAGTTCTGTATACATGTCGACATGGTTTGTTGTAAACAAGATACTCGTATTAAGGTAAAGGTAATTGGACATAGTAGTAACAAACAATGAATACAATTCTGAGTTTGTGGAATATGTATATGTATACTAGGTTTTGCAAGCAGCTTCGCCCGTTTGAATATTTTAAATTGTCTCACGTACAAAGTATTCTTTGTAATAAGTAATAACCCAGGTCAGGTTCGGTCCCGTGTTTTTTACATCTAAATCCGTTTCACCGATATCCAAATAAACATACTTGCCCATTTTTAAGTAGTATTTCACCATAATTTGTCGCGTTAGAGATACCTAACAACCATAGCTACTTCGCCCTCTGAGTCCTAAAATGAGTTTTTCGTTCACACACTAGTGCAAATGCAAGTTAACACTTTTTTTACTTTCATCAGTTCATTTTTATTTTTGTGAATTTTGTGACCCAGAGAGTGCAAACCCCTTCAAGTGTTATTAAAATAGTTATGCCTGCAAACATTTGACTCACGATTTTCTTCCAGTCCATTAGTCTGACGCTCAAAGCCAGTCACTTTGTGCAACGATTGAATGTTTGCCCTGTCGAAACTTTCCGTTGCCACTAGCTCGGAAAAATATAAGCGAACAACTGCGAAATAATCCGTAAAGTCATGTTTGAGCTATTTCTTTGTGGCATATTGTTGGCTAAATTTTATATTTATTTTGTTACCGTTGCTACTAGCTCGGAAAAATATAAGCGAATAACTGCGAAGTAATCCGTAAGTCATGTCTGTTTGTTCCGGCTAATCTCTGAAATGGCTGGACCGATTGACGGGACTTTTATTGGCAGGTAGCTGATGTAATAAGGAGTAACTTAGGATACGTTAATTTTAGAAAAATTATTTTATTTTAGAAATTTATTAGGCGGAACGAAGTTCACCGGGTCAGCTAGTATTCCTATATTTCTGATACAATCACGCAAGGAAACACCGGGCCCTTCCATTCCCCTACCTCCAGTACCCTTTGGTTGCAGCAGTTCTGTCTGCGTGTTTGTTCCGGCTAATCTCTGAAATGGCTGGACCGATTTTGACGGGAATTTTATTGGCAGGTAGCTGATGTAATAAGGAGTAACTTAGGCTACGTTTATTTTAGAAAAATTCTTTTATTTTAGAAATTTATTAGGCGGAACGAAGTTCGCCGGGTCAGCTAGTATTCCTATATTTCTGATACAATCACGCAAGGAAACACCGGGCCCTTCCATTCCCCTACCTCCATTATCCTTTGGGTTACTTTAAGCCTTCTGATGAGGCCCATTGTGAGCGACCACGTCTCTGTGCCGTAAGTAATCGTCGTGCCGTAATTTCGTCTTGAGACACTGTGGTAAGTTTGACGAGAAGATACCCCGAAACTTCTCGAACGCTGTTCAGCCGAGTCGGATTCGACGGTTGACCTCTTTCATGAAGTTAGACTTACCTGACTATACCGTTTGTCCCAGGTAGACATAATCGTCCAAAACTTTGAGTGTAGAGTCTCCAAGTTTGATAGAAGTGGGTGCAACATGGGCATTCAACATCACCTGGAGAATGTCTTCATGATTCTGGAATGGAGAGGGCTAGGCATCAATGTCAATTTCGAGTACATCACTCACCTTAGGTTTGCCGACTATATAGTGGTCATGGCTGAGACTAGTACAGTGAGGACCTCAGTACAATTATCGATGACAACAGTAGCGATTCTGAAAGAGTGGGTCTAAAAATGAACCCGGAAAAATCAAAGGTGATGCCAGGGTTCCAAACAAATTCGGACGAATAAAAGAACCTTCCCTGAATGTACACATTAGTTCATACTGAAATCGGAAGCTGAACTTTAACAGCATTTGAGTTTCGGGGATTGGCGCTGACGTCATTAATTAACTCTACAGGGCGAACGAATAGGTGCATCTTTTATCTACAGGTTTCTGTTTTTGCAATACACCTTTTCTTTAGTTTTATACTATATGGACATGACTACCACTAACGTTTTATGTGATTATACGATGTGCACTTACTAGATAGGGACAGCGTCATAAAAGTTAGAGTGTATGAAAGAAACCGATGATATTTATGGCAACAAGCTTATAATTCAAATTGAGTACATACTATAGGTACTACGAGTAGGGACGTTTGATGTTTATTGCACAGGCTTACTGTACTTTAGTTTATATTCATGGTTCCATTATAATGTCCCATGGTTATTATTATAATGTTCTCGTTTCATATAAGACTGACCTGTTGGTCTAGTGGTTAGTGGCCCTGACTGCTATGCCGCAGGTCGTGGGTTCGATTCCCACCCAGGACAAATGTTTATGTAATGAGCATGATCATTTGTTCTGTGTCTGGGTGTAATTTATCTATAATATGTATGTATTTAGAAATATATAAGTATGTTTATCAGTTGTCTAGTACCCATAACACAAGCTCTGCTTAGCTTGGGACTAGACGGCGTTGTGTGATAGTTGCAGCATATTATATTATATTATTATATTATTATTTCATATTGTATTGCATTGTTGCATTGTATATCGCGATGAGGTTCGCAACTCTACGTCATACATATCATAATATAAGGATAGTACTAACGCCACTTAGCTGTAAAAGTTATGGTACGCGTGGGAATATGTCTTACGAACACTTTAGGTGTTGTCTAATTTTGGTTAAAAAAATCGGTCCAATTTAGGTCATCAGAGAGACTGCAGGAACAAGACATGTCTTTGTTTAGCGAAATTTGCAATTCTGCTTTTATTAAATCTACTGAACAACGACTTCTGATAGACCATTTCATTTTGATTAGTTCAAATACACGCACAACATAAACATTTCAAGGAGGTATACTCGCTTAGTGGAGGCCTATGTCCAGCAGTGGATGATGATGATACTCTGTAAACTAAACGCGAGCGAACGATTATGGCGAGTTATCAAAATTAACAGTTAGTACGCGGGACGATACCATCGAAATCGGGACTGTCCCGGCAGAATTGAGACGGGTGGCAACTCTGGGCTAAATAATAACATCCACGTGGCGGTACAATCAAGTAACGCTTACTGAGATCGGTCCGTGGATGGTTGAATATCCTTTACTTACCAAGAAAATGCTAGATCGATTGATTGCAACGAGCTCCATTTGAGCCTATGTATGTGGAACTCGAAACAACACTAGCATCGACACGGTTATGCAAAGTTATGGTACTCATGGGAATGTGTCGCACGAACCTTTCAGGTATTTATAAAGACTTTTACGAAAACTGACTATCGAGCGACACATTCATTCTCACTGAGGGTGATTTATAAACGCGGGATGGCAAGTATTTCGGTACTGAATAATATTGCTGACCTCGATACATAATATTACTCAAAGTTATGCATTATGCGGCTACTGAATGTAAATCCGCTGAATGTATGCAACCAATTAAAATATTAAAGTAAATAGTGGTTATACCATTCTCATAAGGCTTTATAATAAGGCCGATTTATTAATAGTCGTGGGGTAATATGGCTCAATGCCAATAATTCCCTACTACGCGTAGTAAACGGATCGGTGATTGCGAAGAATATCTGTCCTCTTATTCGACTGTTACGGCGAATATTCATACTTCAAGCGGGAACATCTCGTCTTGACTCAATGAATCAAAATGATTGGCCGTAGATATTTTTACAAGCTTTTTATTAACTTGTAATGTGTATGTATGTTTGGGCCAAATATTGCAACTGAATTTTAAAGCAATTATACTCAACCGTTTAAGATGAAATTTTGCATACACGTTTGGTTTGGATTGCAATGCACGGTAAGCTAAAAAGCATGTTTATAAAAGATTATTTAATTTGAAAAAAATATTTATAATAATCCGATAAATTTATTTAGGTAGGTACAAGTGAAGATAAAATGTCAAATAACGTTTCGCTTATATCAGGTACGTAATCTGTTTATAGAGAGTATCGAATTTACATAACGTAACGGTACATTAAATAATAATGAGTTTACAGCTTGTCACGCGTCGCCTCGTCGCCTTACTACTAATTATAGAATAAATTTACGTAGTTTTGAAGTAAGGACATAGAATTTTACTTATGGACAGAATAATGGCTATTTATTAGAAATGCTCTTATTTTTGCTGGATTGTTTATCTAAGAGCTCGTGGCTAAATAATATCAGCCGTACGGATCGATCTTCAAGGTTAAGCAACGCTTGCTGAGGTCAGTCCGTAGATGGAATCTTTACATATCGAAATGTAGACGGCTATCATTTGTTAATCATTGTCAGTAGTTACGAATAGTCGGAAGCCAAGAAATCTGACTCTAGTCTTGCCAAAGAATATCGTGTTACCCAATTACTGGGTTGTGGAGGTCAGATAGGCAGTCGCTCCATGTCAAATGTTGGTACTAAGCTGAAGTCGGTTATTCTGGAAGCCGTCCCCAATATAGTTGGTTAAAACTAAAAAGCGTTCACTAATGATATTGAAACGATTTATTTTTTAAATAAAGGTGTAAATATGTATATACTTAAGCACTAAACAAAAGTAAACTTTACAAACGTATACCAAAACTAACTACTTACACTACATACAAAAGAAAGGTACATTTAGGCGTCGAAGTACTCCTCCACATCGCTATTATCCGGGAACGTGCCCAGAAGACTGGCAGCATTGCCACGTTGAATGGCAATGCTGATTCTTTACGCAAAGAAAGAGCCAGCCCTCTGGTCACGCACAGAGTCGATCAATCGGCGAGAGATCTCCTTAAAAAGGAGACGTGCACTCAGGCCCCATGACCCAAGCGTTTCGACCCCAAACGGCTCAAAACTAAAGCTAGATAGATAGTTTATCTAGAACCAAGGACATGTTGGACACAGGCCTCTTCCAACTGTTCCCACATCCATATGTGGCTATTCTTAAATTATCCTAGTCTAATAAAATGTTCGTTTTTCCTTAAATGTCCTCCATGTATTGTAGTGTTAAAGATCGCTCCTCCCTAGGCGAGGAACAGTGCTCCTCCTTCCGCACTGCTCTGTAAGATTCGTCTTCTGACTTGGTCATCTTCCTAACAATTATTGCATAAATTCCAATTTATCATTTGGTTTTGTTTGGGAATTTACAGTTATGAAAATAAGAAGTGGTTTAGAAAAAAAACTTTATACAAAAAAATACTTCCGACTTCCAAATAAAAATACTACATAGTGAAAAATAACTTTGTTTTTGAAAGTCGGTGTCTTTCATAGATACCTATTTATTGCGTTATGGACATTTGTCAATAACCGTGCAGCTCAACTCAGAATTTAAGGAGCTCAACGATTCGACGAACAATACCAAACCGAACCAATAACATATATCCTTTGTCTTTGACCAACACGTTTCATGTGAGTTATAGTATAATATAAATGAAACAAGCAAATTGTATCAATTACCAGCCTACATCATATTAAGTCCATTTAAAAAAAAAAAAAAGAAACTGAATCCTGTTTTAAGCTTTTTACATTGGCGATTGGCATTTTTTTGGCATTAGTTTTTTGGTAGGCGATAGGCTGGGTTGATTTACTTTGTGTACGTTATTTCATTACCACTGCTCTTAAAACGGTAAAGGACAACATCGTGAGGAAACCGCCAGGTCCTAGAACCAACAATTCCATGACATGTGACATCCACCAATCCGCACTAGACCCGCGTGGTGGATTGCGGCCCATTCCCTCTCACAGAGAGGAGGCATGTGTCCCAGCAGTAAAATATTAAAAGGCATATTAACAGGCTGATGATGATGAGATGGAAAAACCCAACAACACTTCTTATCATACGAAAAAAAAATCTTGTGATATCTTTTTAAAATCTTTAGCTCCAAATACTTACCTATTAACACGTCTTAGTAGTAACTTTAAATAAGTAAGTGAGCGCAGCTCCCTATTGATGTTCAGCTCTGCTAAGGAAAGTAGGTAGTAATCTTATTTCCCTGCGTTACTTTTCTAGCGGCCGGCAAAGTGATTAATGACTGAGATCTCGCGCATTTATAAGCAGTACCTACCTTAAGTAACGATGACATTGACGTCTGCCGATATCGACTAGTTTTGGAGTAATATTTAAATATTTTTTTTATAGAATGTACTTTTCTAATCAAATTATACTAAGGAAGTTTATGTTTATTTATTTATTTATTTTTAGGGATAACAACAGCTGTCAACACTTAACTAGGTACTTATCTAGGATTACATGGGTAGCCAATTATAGTTATCCACGGCAGATACACAGGGTGGATCAATGTGCTAATTTAGACTAAAATTAACCTGTCAACATTAAAGTTGATTGGGCAACTATGAAGCGATAAGTATATTTAAGATATAAAATATGTTATATAATAAATAAATATAATTACAGAATAACATATGCAAATATATGAATAGTATCACTATATATATGTGAAGAAAAATAAAATATATATGGAAATGTAAAAAAATACTAATTATACCAATTAAATAACCAGCCATTTAGTGTAATGTTGATGAGAAATGTAAATAGCCTATTTTGATGATAAGTCAAGCAAAACGCGTTTTTTAAAATCATTCTTGGAGCCAATGAATAAGTCCACACTGTTAAAGTGTTTATTATAAGAATCGAGTAAACGTGGTATTACACTGTTTTTACCATAATTACTGGAGTGAAATGGAGTGCAAAATAATGTAGTGTGTCTAGTGCGTTTTCTTGGAACGTTAAACTTAATATTCTTTAAAAGCATAGGGCAATCGGTCCGTCCCCGTAATATGTCATATAGCAACCCCATATCCATGAGAATACGCCTCTCCTGCAGAGTTAAAAGATTGTAAAACCGACAGTTCTCTTTGTAATCGAGTGAGCAGTGATGAAATTTGAAATTGAGGTGATCAATAAACTTCTTCTGAATGCGTTCAAGACTATTTTTATGTATTGCATAACAGGGAGACCATATCTGACAACCGTATTCCAATATACTACGGACGAAAGCAAAGTAAACAACTTTTAAGCTTAACAAACTCTTGAAAGGTAGGCAAGATCTTACAACAAAACCTAGATTCCGAAATGACCTGCTGCATATCGCGTCGATGTGCTGTCGCATGGACATCTCCGAGTCTAATAGTATACCCAAGTCCCGCACCAACTTGACCCTCTCGATTGCAACGCCATTGAAACTGTATTGATAAATTATAGGATTTTTTTTATGACTGAAGGATATACTTTGACATTTTTTTATGCTAACCGTGATATTGTTTTTAGTGTAGTAGTTAAATAAAGAGTTGAGATCTTCTTGAAGCAAGACACAGTCAGATAAAGAGTTGATGGATGTGTAAATCTTTTTGTCATCAGCATAGAGAATGTGATGTGAGTGCTTAATGTGGTGAGTGATGTCAAAAATATAGGCATTGTAGAAGAGAGGACCAAGGTGCGATCCCTGGGGCACACCAGAAAGGATGAATACGAAGTCAGATTTAAACCCGCCCAATACAACAGCTTGAGATCGATTAGTTAGGTACGATTCAATCCACCTGAGCAAATCACCATGAATTCCTAACGCGTAAAGCTTGCGTAACAGGATGACGTAATCCACACGGTCGAAAGCTTTTTCGAAATCAGTGTAGATCACGTCAACCTGACCACCACTTTCCATTTCACCCACCACATAGTCTGTAAAACACGCCAAATTTGAAACCGTGGAACGTTTCTGCATGAATCCGTGCTGAGATTCCGGAATGCCGAGACTAACAACTGGGTAAATATTAGTAACGATAATTTGTTCAAAAACCTTGGCAATACAGTTTAACATAGAGATAGGACGATAATTATCAATTTTAGATTTGGAACCCTTCTTATGAATAGGAATGACGTACGCCTTTTTCCACAGAGAGGGAAACACACAATTCTTTAGTGAATGTTGAAACAGAAGGGCAATGGGGTGCGATAAGCTCTTTGCGCAAGATGACCAAAATATAGCAGGAATTCCGTCGCAACCGGCACCTTTGTTTTTATCCAAACTTGAGAGGTGCTTGAATACCGTCTCTTGCGACACTGTAAAGTTAGAAATACTATCGAATGCGTGGTAATTTTGCAGAGGACATTGAGGATCGGTATGTGACGAGGACTGATTTATATTAAAGACGCTGCTGTAAAAAAAGTCATTGAAAGCGGTGCATATTTCCTGACCATTATTATATTGTGTGTTACCCAAAGTAAAATAATGCGGGTAAGCGGAACCAGCTTTTTTTGATTTAATGTAGTTCCAAAAGTACTTAGGCGCTTTCCTAATGTTCTGTTCAGCGTTGCGAGTGAAGTTGTCAAAACACTGACCCTGCACACGATGTTGCCTATATAATGATTGATGTTGTTACTTACATAATTTGTTATTCATTTGACTATGTTACTCAATCTTCTTCACATCAGCCATCTAAGCAAGAGTGAACAGGCTTCTCCTGGACTCGCTTGGTCCCATCGTAGACTTCATCCATAGCTTTCAATGGGTAAAAAGCTGATTTATCACGAAGTAAAAATGAAACAGTCTGTGCCTGTCAATGAAAACTATTTATATTATTCGCAAACATAAAAGATGAACTAAACAAATACATATTATTAAAATTCGCTCCGGTAATTTTACTACAAAAACATAAATTAAAATCACGCTTAGGGATTCCAACGATTACCTAGCTAAGAGCATACTATGAAATGGCTGAAACATAAAACTCTTTTATTTATGATTCAATTTCAACATGAATTATGTTTCACAATCACAGCGACCTTGCTTCAATATAAATTCCAGCAGCAAATTGTTTCTTTTTTACTGCGAGATTAAATTATGTTTACTAATAATCTGAAAGTAGCCGAGCCTTATTTATTGTTTCTATTCTAATTTATATCGCGTAATAGAACAAAGCAGAAAAAGAACCGAGCTAAATTAATTCAAGTTAGGTTGCACAACTGAGTTCATTATTTATACTCGTGTACAAGTAAATACCGCAAACTATATAACATGTATTACAAGGAAAATTAAAAAAGTACCCCCGACACATTTTTATTTCATGATACATAATTTATCTAGTACTCGTAGTAGACACGGTTCAATAGCCAATCTATTGAACCCGTAATTATGACACGATATCTTGCGAAAACACCCTGATTCAAACAATAAAGCGCCCATAACTTCAGAATAGCTGAATTGATTTTCATCAAACATAGCTAAAAAGTCTCTCGATAAAGTCCGCTTTCAAACAAAAACAACGAAATCAAAACCGGTCCATCTGTTTAGGAACTATGATGCCACAGATAGATACGCAAACACAGGTACACTGTATACGCCAAACTTATAACACCCCTCTTTTTTCCGTCGAGAGTTAAAAATGACCGCAGTTATGCGTGCTAAATTAAACAAACTTAACTTAGATCCTGGTCTGCAACCGGCTTTAAGCCTCTCTATAGAAAATCTACTATCCAAACAATATTAATCAGGCTAGACTCTTCGCAACTATATTGAGGTCGGCTCCAGTCTGACCGATGCAGCTCAGTACCAGTAATTCAAATGGAACGACTAGACTAGACTAGATTAAAGTGAGAACCAGATAACAAAGAAATAAAATTCATAGATCCGACTTGTACCAAAAGTTATAATTACGTTATATTTACTTCAAAACATAATTCTTTGTTTACGGAGGTGATTTTTAATAATTTTGGTTCCAAATGAAAGGTGTAGGTGTAGACCCATTTTATCCGTTTAAGGGATGATTTCACCAATGATACTAATCGCGATTAGTTCAACGAAACTCAGTTTACGCAAATACAGCGTTCTGATTGGTTTAGACTGCTGAGAAAATACCAAACAGAACGCTTTATTTGCGTAATCTGAGTTTAGTTGAACTAATCGCGATTAGTATCATTGCTGAAATCGGCCCTAAATCATGTAATCCGGTCCACTCGTCTATGAGATATTAACTCTTTACTGAATGCCAAGTGAAACGGTCAAGGACGTCCCTTACCCCGATACGTTTGTTTTGATCGTGTTAGCGACACTGCCTTTACATTTGAGCGCTTCTCGCCATCAAACTGTCAAGTTTGGCGAGTAAAAACTGTAAAAAAAAAACTTGTATTTTAAATATTGTGATTAATAAAAAAAAAAAAAAATCGTATCGTTTTGAAATATTGGAATACATTGGTAGACAGGTGTGAACGACTTTAATTTTTTAGTTAACTGGTTCTCTCTTCATTGTCAGATTTTATGGTTTCTGACTATCTGTAACGGCTGTCGAATATCTACAAATGTCAGCCGGGACAAGTGGCTAAGCGTGCTTTCCGAGGCACGAAGGAGACTCGATATGTATCTATGGTCACCCATCCACGGACCAACCTAAGAAAGTGTTCTTTGACTGCGGATCGTGCGGCTGTAATAGCTTACCTATCTTCCTCTTATATCTACTATCCAAGCAATACCTAATAATAACTAAACACTCTTGACCTATGATCTCTTTTATTACCTGCTGCCAATTAGGTACAAGAGCAACCTGTATCGTGTGTGGTCGCAGTATCATTTGTAGGTTGTGAAAGACTCAATTCAATAGAAAAAGTAGCAGCGTTAATGGTGTAATGTTTCATTCAACAATATTTTAACACTTTCGAAGAGTTTAATTTTGGATTTCAATATATTAAAAAATTAATTCTTGAACTCTTATATTCGTATTTATGCTTGTTGGAATGAATTATATTTGATTCTGTAGAAGTGCTTAAATTGAAAAGCTATTTGAGTATATAAACTAGCAGACTTGCTTTAAAAGAAATATTTTCATTATTGAGTTTGTTTCTAACAATTCTTTCAAAGAGACATTGATTTGTAAAGCATTTTTTAAGCCAATTAGTAGATATATCTTTTTTTAACCTAAAGACGTCGCATTCATTAATCACTAGCACCAACTTATCGACCTATTTACATAAGACTCCTGCTGTAGTCAATAGGAGCCTTTATGGTCTTACACGTGAGTCTATTTTTAAATGTTTGTTATTTTTTTCTGCTTTTGCTCTTGTGCCGTGTGCGTGGTTACAAGTAAACCATTTTTCTTCCATTCTTTTATTTACAACGAGAAAATAATTACAAATGTTTAATGAAGTTCGGTACAAAACAAGAGATTTAGGAAACTTTGACGATAACTTGTTTCAAGCCCATTACCGTAATTGTTTCTTGTTCTTATGTTTGTGACATGTTGTTTGTGATGTTTCATTACTTGTGGGTTTGTTTGTTCGTGCGCTCAAATCTTAAGGATAATGGCGAAATAGAAGTTATTTTTAGGGTTCCGTACCCGAAGGGTCCAAACGGAGCCCTATTCTGTGTGTCTGTCTGTCTAACTGTCGTCTGTCACAAAATTGTGTTCCAAAGAACTTTTTAATTTCACATTGACTTATGAACTTGAAATTTGGTGCTAATGTTTATTATGACGTATATTTTGTTGATAGCAACACAAAATTATTATTAGATTTCTTGGTTAGTCTGTGACTATTCTTTATCTGTGTAATAATACTGTCATCGCTCTCTTCTCTATAACCTCTGGTCCATGTACAACACGTTTCATGTGAGTTACAGTAAAATATTAATAAAACAAGCAAATTGTATCAATTACCAGCCTACATCACATTAAGTACATTTGGGTGCTGTGTATGTGAGTTTATATGTTTGTAAACGCACCCACGATACAGGAAGAAATTCCTAGTTAGCAACGTTTTATTATTAAAAAAAAATAATTAAAGCTTTTTACACGTTTTAGTAACAAATACCAATATATTGATAAGTCAGATTTTTACTTTGTACGGAACCCTAAGTAACCGACGAGCCTAGTAAGCCGACACGCACTTGGCCGGTTTTTTTCATATAGGCAATATTAATTACTACTCTTGTTTATTTCATACCGATTTATTAACTTACAGTAAAACTGTTTTATTTAAGAATCCATCTTCTTCTTAAGAATCATAACACCTATGCTTACCGACGAATAAATTTAAGATTAGATATTCAATAAATCAACTTAACAATAACTTTCTCGCTGCTACATTAAATATATTATACTTGACAGATGTTTCAATTGAAGCAGTAATATTTCATAAGATACAGAGTATTTCGCTCAGTATCTTATGAAATATCTGTACGCACGCGTCTCACAAAGTAACCTCAAGCTGTTTCTTGTGAGTGCTTCAAAAGCGATTCCTTCGTGCGTATTATGTTATTATCTCAGTTCGTGGTAGAGTACTCTATTACTAATAGTGCTTCAGCTTGCAGGGACGGATCCAGGATTCATTTCTGGGAGGGGGCACTGAGGACTCTTTCTTGACTTGATTTAATATTTGTGCTGGGTTAAGCCAGTGGGGACAGCTTTTTTTCTATAAATTATTTCTGTTGTTGTTCTTTTTTTTTAATTATTTCTATAGGTGTTGGTACCTTGTTAGTTACCTCGCTAGTTTTTTTAAAGATTAAATCGATGTTACACTAGACAAATCACTAGGAGACTTTTGTAGAAACTTCATTATTGATTGGTATTGAATCAATTTTCCAATCTAGCCCTGATCAACAACATGTTTTAACTATACATATATTAGATATTTGTAATATTGTATTATTCAATATCAGCGCCATCAAAGCGATCTAGTATTTAGCTCTCTCAGAGGGTCGGCTGAGCCGTCTGGTGGGAGGGGCACGAGTCCCCCCTGGATCCGTCTGTGCCAGCGTCAAACGATGAGCTTTCAACATCAAACACAAACGACGTATACCTTCATCAAACAATTACAAAGCCTCACTTGCACAAAAAACTTAATTCAGAGTTGCTAATACGAGATTAATTTGACAGTGTGTCATACAATATTGTTTATTAAAATCTTATTAATATAAATTGATTGTGAAAATCTTATTTGGTGGCAGTTTTGTTAGTTTCAGTATCTAGTTTGGTTTTTTAACCAAGTTCCTTATCCCGGCTTGCGGTAGGAATCGCCTGGTAGAAATCGTTACAAATAAATGTCCCGCGTGGTTCGGATATTATCGTTCAGCGCTGGCCACCATACTTGTTTACATGTGTTAGTTAATTGTGACTTACGTCTCTCTCTATCTTTCTCTTTCTATTGTGTCTGTATGGAATTTCGTTTTTGACAGACATCCCCTGACCGCACTCAATTTTTTTTTCTGTTTCTGACCACAAAATAGAAAGTATACAAAAGGTCCACTCCCGCCGTTTTTAAACTTGAGAACTAAAATTGACAGATTCACTAGGGTTGCTACTATATTGATTCCGAATTTTAAAAGAGAGTAGGTTGTATAAATAAATACATCGATGCGTCTAAACATACATCATATTTTGCTTACATGCCTTAGAGGGTAGACATATCATCAAATATCCATTAAATATCAGGATGCCACATACGACGAAGATTGGAGGGTAACAAGACGTAACAATAGTGTAATAATGATTCCACTGAAAAAAAGGTAATAACATCAAAAACCCGACTGCTTAAGAAGCGAACTAAAAAGATGTACTTAAATAAAAAGAAAATTTTGCTGTGCGGTCGGAGGAAACATATTTGTAAGCTGGATGACTTAAACCATACTATTAAGACAATTTTCATAGCCTTTCCAATTTCGTCTATGGACTTAAAATAATTAACAATATTCCTAAATGAAATACCATTCAGACACAACAACGTTATCTAACCAGTTGCCATTTTGAATCGATCACGGCTGTCAGTGCGGTCGGATTGATTGGCGGTCAACCGATGACGGGGAAGGGAGGATGTGGACTGATGAGTTCGCACCACGGTGACAAGGGATAATTGATGCGTAAGGGGATGATGATTAAAATATTTCTTTAATCAACACAACTTTATTAGATGCTTTATTACGTTGCCAGATTTTCGACGGCTACGTGACATTCGACATACCTGACAAGCAAAATTAAAGAATAAACACGGGACACCGGAATCGGGAATTCTATGTTTTATCAGTGTCCCAACGTAGAATTCAAATTCAAACCATATTTTTTCACTAGACAGTACTTTATGACAACAAAGCACTGAATCGCCAAGCCGCTAAAACTAGCACAATTGCAAGTAATATTGGTCTTCTCAATTCTGATAGAAGTCTAGACAATGACATTATGATAATGACCACTGACTTAAGTCTAGCACTTGAGCTTTGGTTGACTGTGATTTTGACCGTAGTCTTCCAAAGTGAGATAGGGATAATCTATTTGCTCCCAATTCAATCTCTTACTCAAATTGAGATTTGTCATTTGTTTGAAGACGCCAAAATTACCGGCGTAGTGTTTTCATAACTATTGGGGACGGCTTATAGTGTAACTGGATGCGATCTGCATGAAGTGACTGCCTATCTGATCTACGCCCAGTTACTAGGTTATAATTCTTCTCTCTGTCAAATGTAAAGGCAATGCTGGGAGAGACAAAACTGGAGAGAAATGGCTTCCTTCTGTGAGAACGTGATGGTCCAGAAAGAGGCCGCTGAGCGAGATCGTGAGAGGGCCGATCCCGCTCGGAGAGGAAGGCGTCGTGGAGGCAACCGCTTCGATGCCTAAAACGACGAAATTCCGTCAACATCCTGGGCATGGGCGGGACTCCGTGGTCATTGGGGATTCTGTCTGCCTATCAAGTGACTTCAGGAAAGACGATGGCACAGTGATCACGTGCTGCCGTGCACAGTGAGGCTCATGGGAGACGCTTCTCAGGGATGTGCTCTAACAGGCGTTGCACAGAGGGCCTTCCGGGATGGTCTCTTAAAACGAGATGGGCCCCTCCAAGTGCTGATGGTGATCACCGGAGTGGTTTTAGTAGGTAAAAATCCCACACTCCCTGGTCTTTTCCCCAAAAGTCCAAGCGCTTATTGAAGGTTTCACACCGTCAACAAAAAAAAATTAAACCTGGTAAGGTGGTTATGAAAAATTTGGACTACCCGTATCTACTTCACAGATCTACAAAAGTGAGGTGGGACCAACGGTTTAAAGGACTTTCTTATGTATGTATGGAGGAAACGTAATAAGCATTCATCCATTCACGGATCGACAAGTGTAGATCTTCGATCAACCCTTGCGGCTATTTGTATTCAGTTACGAATTCCTCGAGATCTGATAAACACCTCAAAGGTATATTCTAAGTATATTTGCAAAATACAAGTTTATGATAACAAAGGTATATAGCGAGTAATTATTCCTATGTAAACATTAATAATAATACATATCCATGAATATTATAACAGCAATTACAATAAGTAAACATGGCGAATTACGAGGAAATATCTATTATGATTACTAATTTATTCTCTGGCGTATATTAGGGAATGGGCCTCACGTGAAAATTAGAATCATCTATTAATAATTAATTGTTAGTTAATTTACAGAATGAATGTGATTTTTTAGCTTTGATATAGGCGAGATACTGTTTCGTAGTCATTTAAAATAAGAATTTTAAATTATGCGTCTGATTTCATCAACTCCGTACATTTTGTGGTAGTAACGAGCTTAACATCTATGCATCCACACGACCGTAATGACCCAATTAAAAGCAGCATCATTATTTTTCCCTTAATTTATTTTGGGTTGGCGTAACGAGGCTGCTTCTTCACATACTTCTATTGTTCGCGAACGATTGGAAGGCTATCTCGACAGTATGCCTGGAGTTATCTGCGATGACTATTAATTATCGGTGTATAAGCCGGTTTTGTTACGGTAATAAAATAAAATATACCATCCGTGAACAGCACGAATGCAATTTGCATATAGCTGTGGAAACAAATAGAGAAATAATATTTAGATATTAAATAGATTGTTTAATATTTACCAGCAACTAGGCTCGCATAATACATATTAACCAACAAACATGTTCCCGGTGAAGTTGGTTTTCAAACAAGCTCCCTCAGATGCAGCATTTTCGACGAGCACCTGTTTACAGCTCAACATTAATCAGAGCAGTCCAATTAGTGTTGTGCCACTTGAAAATAGTGGTGTGTTGTTTCAAGTGTTTTTGAAAATGGAAATGTGTGTCTGTGATTTAGATCATATTTCCTTTTCCTTATTATTTTCAGAACCAATTAAGCAACATTCGGCTTACAAGCGGAAATGTTTACTGACAAGTTTGCACGTGAAATAATAGGATTGTTGTTGTTGAGTACCTACTTCTTTAATTAAGTTATAAAGAAAACATATAGCCCATTATTCAAGATAAACAGCACGCACTTTGCGTAAACCAAACCTTACCATATTTATTGACGTTTCATCGTCTCTTCTCAAAAAAAAAATATAATAAGAAATAATAATCTTTAATATTTTCTATTGTCTGAAGGACGAAATTCCTGAAAGTCCTGCCACCATTCCGTAAATTCATTTACTGATAAGAAGGTACACCATCGTTGAGATGCCAATTTTTATCAAGGAAAAACTTAGTTTCCAAATTAAGGGGGATGGTATGCAAGCGTATATATACAAACATTTCCATGACCACTTGATTGATCGACTGACTGACCACGTACAGCCAAAACACAAACCGAATTGAAAAGGAAGATAAAACAACTCTCTATGCTACGCGGCTACGAACTTGCTACGGCGTAGCAGCAAAGGTCTACGAGAACTCACAAGTGGCGTTAGATTTATTGGTTTTTAGAAATATTATGGAGTTGGAGTGAACATGAAATTGAAAAATACGTTCCTTAGAGAGTCGCTACATAAAAAAGATTTTTCGAAACTCAAGGGATTAAAGTTTGTATCCGAAGAAAATTTCGGCCAACAGCTAGTAAAAATTTTGTAAAAACATCTTCAGATTCCTCCATTTCTTTCAGGATAAAAGTGCGAAGAAAATATTCCAATAAAAGATTTTCTGATAAATTTCATATCTTAATTTCTTAGCTTATTGTGGAAAGCTGGTTCTCGTTCTATTAATTACGTGAATATTATTTTGAGCAAACCTGCAATAAGTATTCTTTTGTTCAGGTAACATATTTTTCTATTTCGATTTCTAGCTGAAGTATCATTAGTTCGTAGCACTTCAGCGTTGCTACGCAGCTAGGTGGGTGCTACGGCGTAGCAGGATCTACGAATGTTACTCTGTTTCTTTAAGATATATTTATTTAAAGGCTATAAGAAATCAATTGAAGGGTAGACCCACCACCCTAATAAATGTTTTTTTATAGGATTACAAAGATATCGAAGATGTTCAAATATTTGATGAGTAAATATCCAATGAAGAAGATAGGAACTATTTTTATAGGTAATCCAATCAAATCCTGATTTGTCAATAACTCCATTTAATTGGAAGCCCAAGAGGATTTATGCAACAATTCTTCATCCCCAAGCAAATGAAATGTTCAATCTTTATACCCTTTCGTCGTTAAAAATCAATTGCTCGAGAGTACATTACAAAAATAACTTTTATCATGTAAATAGTAAGGTTCGTATTCGCGTGCACGGTTTAACACTTTCGCATTGCACCGTTGCGTTGCAGCATTGTGTCGGGAGAAGGGCATGAATGCTAAAAATATACGACGTTCTATATTTAAATTGTGAACTTCAAAATTTTGATCACATCGAACGTTACGCCGTAAATATTGAATAATACCGTTAGGGGTTTGGGATTATCGGTTTATGTCAATGTGGTATGACTTTAACGATGTCATTGACTATGAATAGGCAATCATATTGATAACTCACACAATATGCAGGTTTCATAGTGCAATCTCTGTGTATGTCATTATGGTCCCAAATAGGGCAGTGAGTCTTTTCTTTCGGGATAAGGTGGACGGTACCCGCAACACCCAAATATGCAGAATCATCAGTTGCATCCAACAGAAAAGTACCGAGTCAGTGAAGATGAGAAGAACCGATTGGGCACGTGTGCCGCGTGGCCGATCTGGAAAACTCAAAAAAAATGGGGGCTCTCGGATGGCTCTAATCTTTAGTGTTCGTGCGTCTCTCCACAGACCATGGCCCACCTATCAGAGTGCGCCGCATGACCTATAACCTGTCTCTGTCTTTTTAAAAACCTTATGACTGCGTCAACGAAACGGTGTTAACGTGGGTAAATCCGGGGTCAAACATAATACTTTGTATTTGCCATTAATACGCAAAGAAGAAGATTAAAGATCGAAAACTTTCGGCAAAACCATTAAATTTTTTGGATCCGGCAACGAAATTAATCAGAAAAGAAGAACGGAGGCTTAAGAGCTATGAGCCGACTATAAAATTATCGAAAGCTTTCGATAGGGTCTGGCACGAAAACCTTATTGGTAAGCTTCCTTCATTCGGTCTGCCCGGTGGTCTGTGTGATTGGATCGCAGACTTCCTGAGAGATCGGTCCATTCGAGTGGTTATTGATGGCTGCTCGTCGGACCAATTGGATATTAATGCCGGGGTTCCTCAGGGGTCGCTACTCTCAGCAACATTGTTCTTGTTGCACATTAACGATCTGCTAAAACCTTTGGGTATGCAGACGACAGCACTGTTGCTGAGAGATACTTGTTCAACGCACGGGCTACCGGGCCACAGATCCATCAATTTCACTCGGCTCCAACTTTCCGTGATGTAACCGTGCCAATAACGGACCATCTTGAGCTTCTTGGCGTTACGTTGACATCGACTCTCAAATTTGGGCCATACATTGAGGCAAAGACTCAGCTGGCTTCCAAAAAGTTGGGGATCCTTGCGAAGGTGAGAAAGTACTTCACACCGGAACAGCTGCTCAACTTGTATCTAGCACAAGTTGGTGTGGTCGCCACTGTTGATTCTGGCTTTCAGGAGTTGCAGTGGTTTGGGAATATTGCGGTGGGATTGTTCTCATCTCTGGGACGGATCTGCCAAATACCAGTTTGATGCACTAGAGTCGATCGAAAAGCGGACCAAGAGAATCATCGGCAATGAGGCACTGGTCAAATCAAAGCTCCAGAGCCTTGAAGATCGTCGCCGAGTTGCCAGCTTGTAGGTTTTTTATCGGTTACATTTCGGGGAGTGTGCGATGGAATTGCATGATTTAATTCCGCCCAGCCCGTTCCATCATCGGACAACCAGACGCACGGCGATGCGTCATCGTAACATGGTGGACATCCCACCCGTACCCACAAAACGTTTTAGGGACACTTTTATAATGCGTACAGCTAAGGAGTGGAATTCCCTGCCGGAGTCTGTGTTTCTCGATAGCTACAATCTAGGGGTCTTTTAGTCAAGAGTAAATAGGTTACTTCTGGGCAAGCGTGCTTCACCGTCGACCACATCATAAATAATCTGGTGAGATAGTGGTCAAGCGCGAGCATATAAATAATAAAAAAAAAACATTCTTTATATCAAAATTGACTAAGTTTGTACGTCGTTGTGTGAATAATAATCTATTTTTTATAATCTTATCTACTCCATAGATAACAAAAAATATAGTAAAGTAATAAATAATTCTCTTTCCATTGGATAAAACGGTCGCAAAAAAATAAGTAGGTAAACATAATGTACTGAGTATACTGGGTCGTCCAAACAATACAATTTATTATCCGGAGAAACCAAGAGGCAAATATTTAAAAGACCCGTTTAAGTACAAAACGGAGGAGGGATTAATTAAAAGATAAATCATGGCCGTTTTTATACGGACCCTCAGGGTGATTTTCTAATAGAGATTTGCGTGTTGCTAGGCGGTGTGCGAGGCTAATTCTACCAATGGGATCGTCTCGTTTTCCTAGCCTGCAACCTAAGCGCAGCTTTGGTTGAAAAGGGTTAGGTATTTGAACATACAAAAAAGCAAAAGCCGTTTGTAGGGAAGCGAGCTAGAAGTATGTACGCTCCCACCTGAAAAGTGTCCGCTACGCATCCTCATACCGCTCAGCTACACACTGTTAAACAGATTTACTAAGCACCGAAGAAGCTCCCCCCACAGCTTTTATGGAAACAATTGCACATTAACCCAGCGCTACTACACATCCTCGCACATCCCGGCTACCTCACACATCTCCAGTAGAAAAACACCCTTTCTAAACGTTTTGTGATAGTAATTATATTTGAGTTTTTATAAACAGTTTATGATGAGTTATGGTCGCTCGTTCATTTTCATAATGAGGCGGCTTTGTTCCCGTGTTTACTCATTCCGTAACGTGTTTGGTGTTCAACGGAATATTGTATGTTACACGAATATACAGAGTATTTCGCGTGTCATGTACGGTATAAGCAACGTTGTAAAGTTGAAGAAACTTTAATTAACTTGACGTGTAACTATGTCCACCAATTTAATATTTATTCGTTATGAATGGCACATTAATATAATCTAGTGGAAGCGCTAGGACTGAGCATGACATCTTTTTAATCTGCAACTAGCTTCTGCCAGCGGCTTCGCCCGCGTGAAGGGAACATACTCCCGGGATAAAAAGTAAGCCTATGTGCTATTTTAGGCTATAATCTATCTCTGTGCCAAACTTCATCCAGATCCGTGCAGCCGTTCTTGCGTGATTGAGTAACAAACATGCAAACTTTCGCATTTATAATATTAGTAAGACTATTATAAAGAAATAATAAAAACTCAAGTTTAATTATTTTTAAAACTTTACCATTACTATACAATACAATTAAAAATGCAATATTATCCAATAACAAGTATCACCTATGCTAAACCTTTCGGTAATACTGCCAATATGTTTGGTTATGTGTTAGGTGATGCATAGAGCAGAAATATACTAAGTTCTTACTATAACGCGCAAATAAATGACCCAGGTAACTAGAACAACGAAAACAGAGATATTTATAGCACTACAGGGATGCATATTATAGTGGCTTTAACTAGTTGATTAGATAACTGTTGTAATCAAAATGCAGATGAAAATAACTCCAAAAGCTTTAGAGCTTAGCCACCGTCCTCATATGTAAAATTTAATTGCATAATCGTGAAGATTAGTCTTATTCGTATTAAGAAGAAAAAGTATAGAGAAACGACCCCCTTGGCTGAAATGTGTTTTTTTTAAAGAAAAAGTAATAATTTACAGGCATAAATTCTTGTCCTAGCAAGTGTATTAATCTCATTATTTAAAGAGTCGGATACCGGGGAGCCACACCTGTCTCTCAGTATTGTAGAGGTTTTCCACATAGGACGAGCAACCTGTTCGGCCGCTGACACCTAAAGCTGGCAACTTATATTTATTTTAAGTTTGGAAGGAAATCGAATACAGAATATTTAGAAATAAATCGAACGCGTGTAGTTTTTTGTTTAGCCGACACTTCTGTGAGAGCCGACCTACGGGCGGCACGTTTGAATAAATATACGTCGTAGAAGTCCAGCGCGACTCCGCATCGGGAAGGCGATGGCGAATCCTTTCACACGCCGAGGTACGATTTTCGCCCAAGGCAGCGCTTCGAGAACAGAACTAACCGCTCTCGTGTTGCCCCTAGATATAGAAGCCCACTACCAACCGATCACCCAAACGAACCAGGACACAGTCAATAAAGATGGATGAGGAGTTGCGGGCTGTGTCCATGAAAGAGCAATTTCCGATTGAAAACAATAAACACGGTGATCAAACTCCATTTATTAAAATTAGTATAGGTAACCGATCAGCGAAATTGGTGTAGTTATGTCCCACTGGTATGTTTCGCTTATAATTCAAGCAAACAGACCACAAGCACTAGAATTTCACCCCATATGTTGCTGTACGCTAGGGAACCATTATTTCAGACAGACATGATAGTAAATAGCGGCAATAGTAACATGATTGATTATGTGGGACGTCATGAACTAGGAAATAATCTGACACGATGTGCCATAGCCAATATAAAAAAGGCACAGTTTAACAGAAAATGCGATATAATAGAAAAGCTAAGTTCAGAAGGTTTAAGCCGAATCAGTTGGTGATGCTCTACACGCCCAGACGGACCATAAATAGGAGTTTGAAACTATGTAGGTTATATAAAGGTCCCTACCAAATAGTAAGGCGATTATCTGATGTTAATTATGTAATTAGAAAGTTAAATAATAAGAGATTTAGGGATATTGTACATATAAATAGGCTAAAACCGTTTAATGGTAGAGCAGGCTAGTTAAAGGTAACGTAGATACTGGTAGGCAAGGTTATGTAACGTCAATGTCTAAGTACGTTAAAAAAAATATATATGATAGACAGTTTTCAGATTTGACATGTCATAGTTAGTAGGGATGGGCAAGCAGAAAATATATTTATCGATGATTTTTGCTGCAATTAGTATCGATGTGATTAAAATAAATTATTTTCCAATTCCATGAGCTGATGTAAGCTGCCGGGGGAAAAAAAGGCTGGCAATGCTGACTACGCATCGAAGCAATATTTGTTTTTTTTAATTCAGCTAGGCTGAGCTTAATCCAGTGCATTGATGATATAAGCATTTCAAGAGTGGGAGAGGTATTGGTCATAACTGAAACCGACTTTGCATACGGGGCATAGCCTTCGCAAAGGATGTTGATTTGGCATCATTGGTCCAGTTGATGACTGTTTATGGCATTGGTTCAGTTAATAACTTATTGATAATATTAAATACGTTAAGTGTGATAAGCTCTGGATAAAGTTCAATGATAGGTTTAGAAGATTCGATGTGATCCAGCCTTTCCTTCTCTGGCCTGATAAATGCTTGAGGATGAAATATTGTATCACGTTTGAATTTCACAGAATTAAACCCCATCCGTGTGGATGTGAGTTATCACATCATTTCTGTTAGGAATAAGAGGCCGCCTTGTTACTTTTGCGGAGGTTTTGTGCAAGGAGGTTCAAGCATGACGGCGTTGACTTGTTAATGCATGTGCACTTGTTAGCTGAAGTTAGAGTAAATATCGGAGAATCCGGTAATTCGTTTGCCATGACTTGAGCCTTCCCCTTGTAAGGGAAGGACCTCAGATTAATTCCTCCGTTAGGTAAAGGTGTTAGGTAAGAGTGATTTTCCTTCCAAAGTTGAGAATAGCTGCGCTTCACATGATTCTGCGCATCTATTCGTAGGGGCGTAGCTCATGTAGAGGTTTTCCACATAGGACGAGCAACCTGTTCGGCCGCTGACACCTAAAGCTGGCAACTTATATTTATTTTTTTTGTTTAGCCGACACTTCTGTGAGAGCCGACCTACGGGCGGCACGTTTGAATAAATATACGTCGTAGAAGTCGAATAGTATTTTTTTCAGCCCCTGGCTGCGTCCCCCTTTTACAGTATCTACCTACCTATCTAATCATATTTCTTTATTTCTATTTATCACCATGAATCGTAAATACTGTGAGTTTAAAATAATATGCAGCTCAGCTAATATTAGATCAGAGAGCTTTAAATAAAATGCAGAAATTACTTTGAAATGTTATATTGTATCAACAACATGCCTGCCCTAAGGCGGCGTATACCGAAGTGACAAGCAAAGCTAAACAGAAACATCTTCAATTATTTTACAAGCGTTCCGATTTAAATCATCTTCCAAAACTAAATAGTTATCTGTTGCCAGTCTTATAATAGGTTGCCTCTAAATAGGTGAGTCCTCACAAAATCTACCAACTAACATGAATCGTTCGCATCAAAGAAGATACAGTCTACAAATACCTAACAACCAGCCCTCTGTGGGTTGCGTAAAAGGCGATTAAAGGATTACCAACATACGGACGAAGCGACGAGCAGATCTTGTCAACTGACAACAATGCCTTTGACCGTTTTTGCCCATTGCGGTTATTGTGGACAATTCCCACTTTGACAGTCCATTATACCGGTTATTGGAACGGCCGGTAGACAATGAGCTGTCCAAAATTAGGTCAATTCTAATTAAACTTTGCTGTGGAACAATAGTGGATTTGTTGGCAATAAGCCGCATCTATTACTTCTCATTATGCCATTGAAAATAGACCAAATTGATTTTCTTGAAGAATTGTTTACCATGGCAACGTAAAAATGTTTACCTTGGTTTAACTTAAGTGCCTAAAAAATAAAGTCTGAATTTTGACCGTTGTCCGCCAAAACGAAGTAATAATTCATTTCTCACCTAATTATTATACATATATATCGTTTATAACACACTAATATATATCTATTTACCTGTATATTTAACACCGTAAAAACTGCGTCACATCCGTACACTTAAACGTAAGGTTCAGTTGAAAACCAGCGTCAGGTATCTAGTTGTAACGTCCTAGTTGTCTGGCAATTTGCTGAATTGGACGTATTTGGCGCAGCCGCGGGGTTTACCATGTAATTGTTTTAAAATTAAGTTCCCTTTTATTTGTACCTACATTGTGTGTATCTGTGTGTGCCAAATAAACTAGTTTCCTTTCTTTCTTTTCTTGCTTTTCTTGCTTTTGTTTCTCTCTATGCATCTTGTTTAGTTTTACCCACAATACTGAATGTAATTTTTATTATTATGTATAGATTGCTAGCGCACGTCGCAAAAGATTGTGTAATATTTTTAGGGTTCCGTACCCAAAGGGTAAAAACGGGACCCTATTACTAATACTCCGCGGTCCGTCTGTCTGTCTGTCTTTCACCAGGCTGTATCTCATGAACCGTGATAGCTAGACAGTTGAAATTTTGATAGATGATGTATTTCTATTGCCGCTACAACAACAAATACTAAAATCAAAATATATAAGTAGGACTCCCATACAAAAAACGAGATTTATTGCCGTTTTTTGCGGTAATGGTACGGAACCCTTCGTGCACGAGTCCGACTCGCACTTGGCCGGTTTTTTTTTAATATTCTGCGGCAATGACGTTGGTTGTAAATTTGTTTCGCTCTAAAAACTAGCCATAATCTCTTAACTACGTTTTCCTAAAACTATTATGTTTAATTTGATGCTCTGTAGGTATTACTATAATTTGTAAATTTGTAGTTACTAGGTATGACGTAAAAAATAGTAGAATTTCTCACAATAATGGACGATACGTGTAATCCGCTTTCAGCCAGAGGCTAATCTTAGAAAGTTTCAAGTGGAGCCGTCGCCGGGCGGAGATAAATCTATCTCGAAGATAAATGTTAAGAAAGTATTGGGTATCATTTTCAAGGCCGCTTTCGATTAGACAGTTTATAGATAAATGGATCTTTAAACAATCCGCTGATAAATGGGGCTTACGAATTTAATAAAGAATTGTTTTTGTTTTGGTTTGTGAGGTAAATCTTTTAAGTATTGCGGAAAAGCACACATTACTTAACATTTTCTTTTTTTCTCGTTTCTTTTTATCATGGGGTTTATTCATTCACTGGTAAAGCTAATCTCTGAAAAAAGCCCCATTATTTTTTTTCATAATAGCACCCCGACAAAAATGTCCAATTCTATAATTTACTTCTTTGTTACATAAATATACAAATAAATATTGAGGTGCTTTGTTTAAATACTCGGGAAAACACTCCGGTATTCATCAATAGAGTAGGTAATTAATGTAGATCCCGTTTGTCTCCCATTCGGGATCAATGATTGAATTACAAACGAATGTGGAATTACCTGAATAATCTATTAATGTAAACATGTTATCCAAGTATACCACGGTAGAATTTGAACACACAATTTGCAATTTAATTTGAAAACACAGACTGGTAGAAGCTTAACTATATTTCGGCTTTGGTTGGTTAGATTTACCACAAATACTGGCTCTTAGTAACGGCTTCGCCCACGCGGTAATCGTTCCTTTGAAACATACAACCAGGGTAATAATTACCTCATGTTTTAATCCATACTCATGGGTAGACCATGGCCTTGGAAGAATTTAAGGCATACGTGGCGAAATTTCAGCTTAATTCGTTCAACCGTTGAAGCATGATTGATTAACAAACAAACTAAATATACTATGAACTATTCTCATTAATACCGGATTTAACTAAACTTAAAATTTTACCAAAATTAATACACGATGTTCGCACTCTAGAATCACACAGTAAATGTAATAGCAGAGAGATAATAGCACTCAAAAAGTTCTTCAGCCAGAGCACACACCGGGCCCCTTAGACTAATACCCGGTTCTTCGAAACGGGGTTCTATTTGACAGAGTTTTATTACCAAATAACATAAAAAATAAATATACAGAATCTATCCGCGGCGTAAGTCGCGTGGAGATCGGTTTATAATATTACATACTAGCATTCAGTATTCATGTTAACTGCATTATGAAAAGCATCCAGTTTTTTAATCAGGTAATTGCTTCCAATACCTACAATCTGTTTTTTATTACTATCCATTTTTCCAGGCCAGGCTGTAAACATATAGGTATAGTTAGGTATGTACTGCACTGATAAATATTACTTGTTTAATTTCGACTTTAACAGCAAGAAGAATAAAGACTTACATTACCCTTAAATTATTGGTTTTCTACCCGAATGCCGAAGGAGAGTAATGTGTTTATCAGTATATTTATGTTTATTCCTATGTGGCGTTCTAGAGACCAAACGCGTTGGCCTATTGTGATGATTTTTACGTCAGTCGATTTGTCTGAACCTTGCGAGTGTCACTGGCTACATTAAAATTGATAACTAGAAAAATGGCGAATTTAGGTCGCCATATTGAGGAGGCCCATTCTTTTTTTCAAACCATTCTATTGGGTTACTAAAATAAAGGATGTTAAGAGGTGATTTCAAAAATATGTAACACTTATACGTTTAAATGAACCTAATTCGAAAAAAATGTTAACTAAAAAGTTCATTCAAAAAATCAAAAAACCCGACTGCTTAAGCTAACTAAAAAGACGTAAACGAGAAGAAAATTGATGACCGATATTATCGGCAGACTCGAAACTGTTCACTGGTCAGTTCCTTTTTTGTGACAAAATGTCAAATCTGGAAAAAAAACGTTACCTATAAAGTCCCAGTACCTACCTACACAAACTACAACTTAAATAAGTACACCAACTCCACATTCATCATTATTATCGTAGTCATAATCATTTCATAAGTGAATACTTTTATCAAACTCCTTGCTATTATCCTTTAGTATCCACTATCGTCTCACATCCCCCATGGGAAGCGCCTAGCTCTATCTACTCGCAACCGGTTACCCTCCACACGGTAATCAGTGGAATTGTCGTGGAAGAGAATACGCATAATATAAAGGAATGGCATTCGACTACAAATATGATTGTTTATGGAAACGTATTCTGTAATCATTTTAATATCTTTTATAAGCATCAATACCAGGGGTCGTAAAGGGCTGGTAAAAATCATTATAGCTTCAGTTTGGGAAAAATAATAACAGGTTCAATAGCACATCAACAACATCCTTTTTTCGTGCGAGAACGATTACAGTAAGATTTTAGATCCGGATCCGTGGCAACATGGCGTGGCGTGGTTAAATGGAATTAGAACATTTTTTTTTACTCAAAGGTCCTATTTTCATAAAACAAAAGTATATACATATTTAATAAGTATATAACAAAAGCTGACCATTTCTTAAATTTTAGGTAATTTTAAATCTAAGTTTTTATAAAAGACTATTGCAAAATATGCTCTTAGATATAAGTATCTGCTTCATGTATGTCCTACCTATAATTAAAATTAGTGCCTGGAAATCTAGAATACTGCACCTGGTGAACTAGAATACCGAGAATTTCATGAATACATTCAGCAAATCAAATCAAAGCAATGTCACGAGCAAACTAACTAGGTAGATGCATGTTACCTACTTTGATTAATTAGCCCGTACCTATTCCCGATCTTATGACATGCCAATATTAAGAGCAATAATACTGTCTCTTATAGTACCTACCGTGATTGAGTTAAAACTATTAGAACATATAATACAGAGCATAAACACTTGTCTGATGATTTCAGAAAGACCAGGTTCTGGGACTGAGACGTGGTTGCTCACAATAGGCCACAGCAGAAGGCTTAAAATCACCCAAAGTGCAATAGAGAGGGCTATGCTCGGAGTTTCCTTGCGTGACCGCATCAGAAATATCCGCAGGGAACTAAGGTAACCGACATAGCCCGAAGAATTGACAAATTAAGTGGCAGTGGGCAATGCCCATAGCTCGTAGAACGGATGGTCGATGGGGCTGAAAAATTTTGGAGCGGTGACCGCGTACAGGAAGATGCAACGTTGGGAGGCCTCCTTCTAGCTAGTTGAACTGATGACCTGTTTAAGGCTGCAGGAATCTGCTGGATATGAAACATACAGGACCGATCGATGTGGTGATACTTGGGGGAGACCTATGTCCAGCAGTGGACGTTTTTCGGCTGAAATGATGATGATATTGATGAGGGTCTGTGATAGCGAGTGAGCATACACTAAAGTAGTGTTGGACACCAGTATTGTTCTATGATCAACGGGTAATAGCAAACGTTCGAATGACCATATCATCACTACTGAAATCTGTGGCACGAAGTGTGAATAAGTCGATGTCCCCCTTTTTAATTCCCTTAACATTGTATTATTTTCTTTGCTAAAACTATTTTCGAAGCCTAAATGAGAAGCTTCCAGCTATTTTCTTAATCTCTCCAGAAGATTAAATTCATTCAGTCTCTGGGCTCTTGTGCAAGTAATTGAACTAGTTGCCATGACAACTTGTAAACGGCTCAAAGGGAACCCAACACGGTTATAATTAAACTTAATACTGAGTAATGGAGAGCAAATTGTTGATATTGTTCTGTGTCGATGCCTTATCATAAACAGTCTTTTAATACTATCCTACATTCTCACCTTCATCATTTCTAGCGAAAGACACAGCTGGACTGCTGGACTGCCTACCCCAAATGTCACAACATCGGTCGGTCCTTTGCGTGTCGCATCCAATGGATTCCCTCAGTCTTAACCAGGTCATCGGTCCAGGTCCTTTTTTTTTTTTTTTGCCTGGTAAACCTGGTTCGTGGACGCCCTTCCGCTCTGGGTGAAGCGGAAGGGCGTGTCAGACTTTTACTGACTAAAACCCACCCCATTCCTTCAGTTGCTTGTGCCAGGGCCGCGGTAACTCTTTTTCAAATTTATCCGCGACCCACACAAGATCGGTCCAGGTCCTACTTTTACTTATATTACAAATGCGAATCTATATGTATGGATGTCATACAATCACGCCTCGCGGATGAAATTTGGCACTGAGATAGATTAAAGTCTCGAATAACAGATAGAATATAATATTTTTATGCCGGGAATATGTTCCCTCGGGATGATTTTCGACTTTCACGCGGGCAAAGCTGCTGGCAGAAGCTAGTGTTCACATAATTAGACGAACTGTAAGTATAGAGCACATTTTTAGGACTTCATCAGTTTTTTTACAACCTCAAAGATAACCAAATTAAAATTGGCCCTGTTAGTACAGTTGTACATTCCACACGTTGCCGGGTAAATGATATCTTTATATCTTTATTATTAAATTTCTTGAGAACTCAACAGACTGCCAAAATTTAATTATAAACATAGGCACGAGTACACCATCAAGGTGAAGTCATTAAGACAAAACAAACAAATACTTATAAATTATTGTGAACTAGGCTGTGTGATGAAATTAAAAAGTGTAAATAAAATAGGTAGATTGGGAACATATTTATTTATTTATAAAAAAATTAAACACGCCAAAAACACTTCACAAAGGCGGACTATTTATACTATGTTATATATATATACATATTTATTATACTATTTACTACAATATTCATTCATTTGTCATTTTCTACCAGTCGTTGGCTGACGCAGAGATTAAAATATAGAAAATGCTAAATATCAGAAAGTCGAAACAAAAATAACTAAGTTTATAAAAGACAGGCATGTTTTATGAATAGCGAGGAAGGAAACTTTCGATTTTATGAGTATGTAGTAGATAACTTGTGATTATATTATTTTGTGTCCCCTCTGATTCGCATCAACGCGTTTAATTAAAATCTTAACTCTAGAAATATACATACCAAAGTATAAAAAGGTTCTTTCGCGAGACCTTTCACAGGGTCAAAAAGATTCTTGCGTTAATTTGCGCAAATAAATTACATATGAAGGTCTGTACAGAAATATTCTTTTATAAGTTTTGTTGAAAAGAAGTTACTCTTAAAATGACCAGAAAAAAAATATCGTATCTCATTAGATGCCAATTCTGAAATAAAAGTAATTTTGAATATTACATCAAAGATTTCGAGATTTAACTTAAATAAGTTCAAGTTTGATTTTTCTTGCAAATTGTTGAACCACGATTACCCTTCGTGGAAAAAACCATCCGCTAGGCTTCATGGAAAGTACGCTGTTAAATTGTTTTAGGTACCCAGATTTTATTAGTTTAAACGGGCAGAGAACCTATCCAACACTAATAAAATTGGTTTAGGTGTCTGTTTAACATAAAATTGGGACATCAGGTTTACAACAAAGGCCATCAAAAGAGGGTAATAGTCCCAAACTATTTATATTACGATTGATAGATCCAATACTGCCGAGCGAAGCGGTCCTCCGATTTCGGGCCGTATCAAATAGCCCTGAATCAGATGCCGACTTCTCACTATGTTTGTGTAGCCCAACAATAATTACATTTCGGTAATTTCCTAGAAATAACTATAGTTTATGACTAGATATTATACATAGAGATATAGGCAAGTAATCCATATAAAACACCGGCAGGTATTCAGTATTATCAGGTTAGAATGGAAGCAGATCCTACAACAATAATCAAAAAGCGAAGCAGATGATGAAAGCCAGACCATATACACTGTTGTGGATTATCACAAATTCAAATTAGATATCTACTTACTGTTACTAAAGCAAATCGAGCGTAAAATAATAATCTAAATATTCAAAAGAGCTCGGAGATAATAGAGATAAAAAATCGAGGCACATACAGAGGGTCCTCTAGTTATGCGAAACACGGTTTTATCAAATGACCAAAATAAAAAAATGGCGGCTCCGACTCGGAACCCATTTTCATCAAGTGGCCGTTAGAAGACTTTTGTCTTAAGACCCTTCAGATGTTTCTCTCTACTTTGCATTTACCTAATAAATATGAATATTTATACCCATAAGTATCGGTTTGGTAATCATAATAGGCCTGAGGTCGTTATATTCCAATATAAGGTTGGGTGGTTTGTTGTTGTATAGCAAATAATGTATTTGGAACAATGGGCTTTATTTGTAAATAGAGGTATCCTTCAGTAGGTATTAGTTGCCGTAGGCATATATATACTAAGTTTTTATTCTAAGACCCCATGATGACGGTAAAAAACAGATTCATCATCGTCATCAGCCTTTTAATGTTTCCACTGCTGGGACACAGCTGTCGTCTCTGAGAGAGAGGGAGTGGGCCTTAATACAACACGCGGGCCCAGCGCGGGTTAGTGGATGTCGCATGTCTTCGCATTTTTGTTACTAGGATATACCGATTTCCACAAGATATTTTCCTGTACCGTTTTTAGAAAAGTGTTGATGAAATAATGTAAACAAAATAAAGCGCCAAAAAAACCGGTTAAATAACCGTCAATTTGATTGAGTCGAGTGGAGGAAGACGCAGCGTCGGAAGGCCTCCCACTAGGTGACCATAATACACGACGTTAACCAAGTCTGCGGCCCTGACTTGGTTAAGGCTGCGGCACCGGTCGATGTGGCGTAACTGGGATGAGGCCTATGTCTTTCAACTGAAATTATGATGAAGATGAGTTAAGGAAATATCTTACAATATAGGGGGTTAGACTTGATTAGAATTATGTTATTTTACAGGAACTATTTTATATCAATAAATTGCCTGGAAAATGCTGGCTTAATTTCGTGTTTTATGCGTTACCACGTAACCAATTATTCTCTCGAATATTTATTCAAAGTCTTTATACTTTACAACGAAGGCTTTTCCTGCCGCGATTCTTATATCTTTGTGAGTCAAATGAATATAGGTACATGTGTTGTGAAAATAAAGTCACACGTTATCGCACCTTCTACGAGTTCTAAATAAATTTTTGCTGTGTAAATGTTACAGCGAAGTGAAAAGAATAGAAAATACATAATAAAATGTAATTTTACGTAACAATATAGAGACGTTACGTACTCTCTTTCTTTCCAATAGACATTTGTTTTTATAATAACATTCAGCCGATCATCGACTACGTCGACGTCTTTTATTTCGATGCCACCGAGGAGTTTTTAAATAAACCTGACTGTTTGCGAAATATATGTATTCATTTTATTTTCAATCTTAAAAAGTATGATCATGTTTCAAGGTTTCGCAAGATGTTCAAGTGGCTCCCTATTCGACTTCGCAGGAGCTCCTAGATTTTGTGTTTGCTATTTAACGTCCTTCACAACTCTAAAACGTCTTCCTACCTCCGTGAATGCTTCTCCTACTCCCGTCCTTCCGATGCACTGTGCAGGTCACATCTTAACCATCTCCTTGAAACCTCTTCGCACACTACCGTATTTTACTCCTACTCCTTTACTGTGCACGCGGTGTGGTTGTGGAACTCTTTGCCGCCTGACATTAGGGACTGCAAAACTCTTGTTTTTTTTACAAAGAAAGTGGAAGAACACTATCTTTCCATTCCGTCATAATTGCATATAATCATATATTCATATTTATTTATGATATTATTTATTATTGTAATATTTATTTTATTAATATGCATGTAGTTGAGTATATATTAATTAGTTATATTTTATTCTATTTTATAGTGATTGGTTTGACATATTTTTCTTTTTATTTTCCCTCTACACACGGTGTCTACAAATCTTTTTTTCAACTCTCCTCTCGCAGGCAGGCACACTGGAAGAGATTTCTTTGAAATAAGCGTACCTTTGTATCTATTTTCTGTTCCTTCTTCTTCCTGTCTCATTATTATGTGTGTGTCTATTAATGCTTAAATAAATATGCTCAAAAGAGTTAGGCAAAGATGAACCTTTAATAGTACATCCATATTTTTTAAATTAAATTTTAAATTTAATTATTTTATTTCACAATCAACAGGGTTTACATAAAAGTTGTAGAGGACCTCTTTTAGGTATGGATATACCTGTACCAGAGGACCTCACTCTTCCATATCCATACATCACTTAAAGAGCTTGTTAACAACATAATCATATCTAAACTAAAATGAAAATTAAGTTAAAATTTAATTTAATACAATTAGAAATTAAATTAAATAATAATGAATGAAATAAAGTAAAAATTGAATTACATAAATGAAAAACTAAGTCAGTTAATAATTAAAATTATTTCAATTAAATTAAATTATAATTGTTTCAAATAAGAATAATATTGGACAAGATAAGAAAAATTAAAAATAATCAATCAATAAAATAATATCAAATATAAAACTGAACTAAAGACAGAGTGTAAGTGTGTATGTGTGGTGTGTGTGTGTGAGCGTTATTCCCTCCATTAGTTTAAGTATTTATTATGTAACTGGGTGTAGAAGTAACTCAGTTTCTTCATAATTATGGGTCTTTACCCATGCGGTCAGGGATCCCTTACACTCATGGCGCGTTTTTTGGTACAGAGCAACCTTTTTACTAACAGCGCTGTATAGAAAAGAAGCTTGAGCAATAAATTGCCGTCGTGCGAATGCAGTGCGAACCCTAACCACAGGAATACGAAAGTGAGTTCTTCTCTTCCTCAGTATACCAGGATCAAAAGCCATTGTTTTATGCATCTTTAAGGTTGAATTTAGAATAAACAACTTCCTAACAATTAAGAGATCGCATAGGTTGTACAGCTCGAGTGTAGGAAATCGATAAGGTTTGAAGTAGATAGTTTTGAGAAGGGCTCGCTGTGATCTTTCAACATCAAGAAATTTAATCTTGAAGGCACCGCCCCATATAGGAATGCAATAGGTTAACACAGATTGGGCCAGAGCAATGTATATTTGTTTAATTAGACTCTTTGATGCAACATGTCTCAGTGACTTGAAAATCCAGATTAATTTTCTCAAACGATCACTAACCAATGATACAGGAGAATGCCAAGAGAGACGCTGATCAAGTACAATACCCAGGTATTTGGTTTTCGCCATCCTCTCAATCGTTGTACAAGTACAATTTGTATCCTGGATATTATCACATTGGTGTATTTTCACTCTAAAATTTGTTACGGCTGGGTTCTATCACTAATAGAGAAGCACATGTCGATTGTCTTCTGGCTATTCAGCGTAAGTAAATTACTTTTCAGCCAGGAGGCAACTCTCGATAATCCCACTTCCGTATCCCTCCGCACTGAATCCCAATTATAGCCGGTAAAGACCAGCGCAGTGTCATCAGCATAAGAGAAGACCCGAAAACCACCTGCCTCCAACCCAAGAAACAAGAAACAAGGTGGGCCCAAGAACGCTTCCCTGTGGTACCCCGAATGTTATATTTGAGTCACTGCTTGTATACTGGCCGATTCTAACCTTTTGCGTTCGATATGTTAGATAGCTTTTAAATAATTCAAAGGGGGTGCCTCTTATTCCTATGTATTCAAGCTTGTGTACAAGAATGGGAACAGAAACTGTGTTAAAAGCCTTTTTTAGGTCGAGAAAAACTGAGAGGCATTTCTTTCCACGATCAAGGCTTTCAGTAATTAGAGATGTTAAAGCTGTAACTGCATCTTCAGTTGATTTTCCCTGTCGAAAACCATGCTGTGTATTGGATAAAATGTGATATTTATTAAGGAAGTCTGTTAATCTTTTATTTAAGAGTTTCTCTAGTATTTTAGATAGAGCCGGTAGTACTGATATAGGCCTGTAATTACTGACATCATCTCTGGCCCCACTCTTGTACACAGGCGTAATAGTAGACTTTTTTAAGAGTTTAGGCAAGTTTGCTAGGTGAACGATAACTGGAAGAATTTCGTGCTTTGCCAATTTGAGAAAACTGGTTGGAATGTTGTCCCAACCAGGAGCACTACTCGATTTTAAACTCGTAAGTACATAGTGCACCTCGTCTATGTCTGTATCTAAAAGAACAAATGAATTTAATTGTGCCTTGTTTTTATATAGAGTGACTTTTAATCCATTGGCAATCTTAGTAGTGGTGACAGCAGGTACTCATGAATACAAAAATCTTTGACTATTAGGACAATTTTGAAATTGGAAAAACAGACGATAACTACTTTCTAATATATTTATGTTCGTCTAAAAAATAAATAAAATAAAATTCATTTATTTCAGATAACTTGATCCATAGTACAATAAAATTAACATTGAAATCACACCAAAAATTAAAGTACGTTAACATTAAAATCAGAATTAAAATCAAAACTATGACTACAATTTGAAAGATTAGCTATGAAATTAAGGTCACCGCGGCGTTTGTGCGCTCTGTGGTTAAAACCATAGAGCGCAGAACCGCCGCGTATGCATCGACTAGAGACGGCATAATTAATATAGGTATTCGAGCGCTTGCAATGTGCACTGAGCACGTCAACTCATAGCCATAGCTAGCATTGTCACGGGCCGTCAACTTCATTTTTTTTATATACTTCGACCCCACTTCTTCTCAATTCTCACGAGCATTAATGACCACTGAAATGAATGAATACTTGCTCACGATAATTACAGAAATGTGGTAAGAGCTTACAGATTACAGCGGATTTACCGCAGTGTCTCAAGCCAAAAGTCTATGACCAGTGTGTGTTGCCAGTAAATACCTATGGGAACGAGACGTGGTCGCTCACAATGGGTCTCATCAGAAAGCTTAACACAAAGAGTAATGGAGAGGGCTATGCTCGGAGTTTCAATGCGTGATCGCATCAGAAATGACGATCTCCACTGGAGAACCAAAGTTACCGATATAGTCCGAAGAATTGCGAAACTTAAGTGGCAGTGGGCAAGGCACATTGCTCGCAGAACGGATGGCCGATGGGGCCGAAAAGTTCTGGAATGCGACCGCAAACCGGAAGACGATGTTTTGGAAGGCTTCCCACTAGGTGGACCGATGACCTGGTTAAGGTTGCGAGAATCCGCTGGACGCGAGACGCACGGGATGGGTCAATGTGGCGACGCCTGGGGCAGGCCTATGTCCAGCACTGATCGTCTTTCAGCTGAAACGATGATGATGAATTCAATTTATTTTAATTAAATAACTTTCTCTTTATTACTTTTATGATAAATATCTACTCTGTGAGTACCTAGGTGTAAATAATTATAACTTTCGCTTTGTTACGTTTAAGACATAATAGGAGGACATAATAGGACTTTAGGATGTAAGTGCTTACTTTAAAGGTGACACTCACTTACACGCTTGGTTTGTCTGGAAAGTTTTGAACATACCTTCTCAAGCAGTGACCGCTGACACGTTTCGGTGCTCTGTGGGTTTTCTCTCACAATATCGTAGCATTTTTCTCAAGTGTGTTCAAGAAAGTTTTCATTAAATTTCAGTAAACTCCATTTCCATTTTTCGTGGAAAGTTTTTTCGGAATAGAAAGATCCCTGAGAGCGCTTAACAGCCTTTTAGTTATCAATTGATTTGTTTTGAATTATTATTCGGAAAAACAAAAAAAAAAGGATTCAGTCTTGGAAAGCGAGTCGAGAGTTTCTGTAAGTGGTCTTAAATTGGGTGGCGTTTTTTAAATGCTTTATTTTTCAGGCTAGGTCCGTAGACAAATAGAATGTCACCAAGGATAACAATTTTCATAAGTCCCTACAATACTATTGTCACCCACACTATAATTGGGCAATATTGACGATTGCGCAAATCAATTGAACGTCTTGGCGAAGTACTGAAAAATCGAACACACGATTGAGGCAGCTTATATTTTGTTCCGCAAACAATATTGCGCAATAAAATTGTATGAGACCCCTAATATACACTGGCCTTTAAAACTTAGTACCACATTATATACATCATACATCGACAATATGTTTCTTTTTTTTTGTATGTTCATCGATATCTCCGTCAATCGTGGACCGATTTAAAAAATATATTTTTTTGTTTGAAAGAGTATGTTCCAAAATTGGTCCTATTTTAATTTGGTGAAGATCAAAGTTTTCATTAATTACATAATGAACACACTAAACATCAAAAAAGACGTCGTATCATAAGTCCCTGAATCCTCTTTTTAATTATTCCCGAACGTGGCTTCGTATAAATTTGGTGAGAGTGCGACCTAAAAACTCTTAATACCTCCCTAATTGCCAGACTTCGTAATTAAAATGCGTCTTATTGTCTTCAGGAAGAGCTTAGGTATTTGGTATGTAAAGCGTGCTGCAGAAAATGGCTGTGAGTGTGAAGTAAATCTATGAGACAAACTGTTGAGAAAATTACATAATATAACATCACGCCTAATTCTTCGAAGGTTTAGGCAGATGTTAGAGGTAACTTAGTACCTATACCCTCATTTCACCAGTTAAGAAGTACCGTGCATAATAGCGTACCATATTGCAAGTAACCGACTGCATGACTCCGGGCTGCTACGGAGAAATTACAGGTGCAAAAAGCCAATAACATATTGCCCGACCTGGACATCGCCTCCAGAACCAGAGATAAATTCCATTTTATTTTCCTAAAATCATTCGTCCAAGTCACACACAACTGCACACGATTAGTAACGCATGAAATATTAAAAACGTACAAAATGTACAAAAAAAAAGGTTTACCGCAATCTGAATTGAGCGCCAGGCCGCGTTTATTTTGAACCTGTAACGGGAACGTAACGCAGGCAATTACGTAAATATCCTGTTTCAGTTTTGTGGACCGTGAATTCATTTGGAAAGCTCGTTCGAACTAATGTTCGTACGTTCCGATTCTATGGTATTTCGGTAAGGAATTTTGGTGTACGGAATAACGTATCGAATTATTACTATCGGTCTAAATTGCACTAGCACAACTACTATTGCATTAGGCAAGCTCGACAATATACACACGTTGTTCGTGCCAATATTTTTTATTATTATTACTAGCCTGGTTTTTCTTACTGCGGGTCAAACTGCCTCATATAAATCCAGGCAGGAAATAAGTCCAACCTACATCCACATCCATCCATTTCTCTTTGTATAACAATAGGTTAAAATAAGCCGTTAGCCGTTACAAAAGAACCCAATTATGGGTTATACTCGCCTTTGTACATAAGCTTTCCATAGTATTTGTATCTTCATTTTATGTTTTGTGTGCAATAAGGAATAAGAATAAGAAAAAAGATCAAAATCGTTTCCAACATTTTAAAGCGAACTGCTATTCTGAAACAATTCTTGCGTAGCAAATATATGTGCTAAGTCAGCAATCGCTTATTGCTACGCTTTTTATTATTTTTGAATTTAGAAATCATTCAATGACTTCTGCCGATCTGGGTGAAGCGTGTCAGACTTATACTGATTAAAACCCTTCCGTATTCCTTCAGTTGCTTGTGCGGTAACTCTCTTTCAAATGTATTCGCGACCGTGTTGCTACACTGCTAAGCGTTCTCGCATATTACTACGCAGCGCTACGGCGTAGCTCCTATTGTCGAGCGGTCCCTGATTCCACATTTACCGCGGGCCTAGGAACAACAGAGTGAGAGCATGATGATTTTATAGATTAGATAGACGGTAGAAAGTACACATGGTCATTCGTAAACAAGTTTGATGTCTAGTCTTAATCTTAGATTGGAATATTCCATTTTCAGAGTGGGTAATTTTTTCTTTAGAGAGTTATTGAAATGTGGTCAATGGTCGTACCTATCTTATTGCATAATCACGTTTTTGCTCAGATTAATCACAAAATAATGTGATCTAACAGGTGAACCATGTCAAACTTATGGCCAGTTTGCAAATAAGATTTTCATAACATCAAAAGGATTAACTTTTCGTTGATTCTGAAAAAAGGCAGAAAGTTGTACCCGTAAGTATATGATCACGGATCTATCGGTACTCTGTATAAGACAATTTTCATCGCTTGAGGATATTTGGCAAGATTCGGAGAAGCATTTCTTTTTACTTTGGTGGAATTATCTCGAGAACCTTTCATCCGAACCCTGCCAAGGGAAGGTATAACATTGCCTTGAAACTTGTCGTTCATATGAACCTATGGATTATAGTATATACTCTTAGTATAGTTCATATTCTATGTGTATCCATAGGTACACATAGAATATGAACTATGAATGGAATTTTAAATAGTGATAAACGTTCATAACAATAAATAAATAGAATCACTTAACAAACGAAATGGACATGTGCCATTACGGTTTTATTTACTTACAAAATAGATTAACCTACCTATGTTTTATTTATTTTTAAGGAAATTATATTTACTCATACACTGAACACTATTCGATGCGGCGCGTGGCGGTCTATCCGTCTATAACGAGCAACGGGTGCCTTTTGGCCATCATCAAACATCGGAAGGTTATCTACCGCCAAGGTTTATTTTGTTGCCACCACTTAAATGCGATTAAATTTAACAGATACAAAGGTTAAAATAAACATAACACATTCCAACATAACCCTGTCAGCGGGCACAGTTAAAGGCGCTCGAGTCAATAAAATAAACCAACAAAACGGGTTCTCATATTATTGTTCACATGCCAACGTAAAAAACTTCGCGAACTAAATCAAGTTCACGAAGTTCTTTACGTTGGCATGTATTCTTTTATTTCATTCTTTTATTTGGGATTGGTACTTTAAATGGTTATGAGATAGACAGTGGCGTAGCTAATAATACGGGGCCTCCGTGCCACAGGGGCCCCGATGCATGTCTTAAACTCTTTTTGGAAGGCAGTGTAAGGATTTTAAATTTATTAAGTAAAATCTTTTTATTATGATGACAGCTTAACTTATTCGAACATGCTCCAATTGGCTAAATCTCTATGGTCGCATTCTTGTATTCCGTAATAATATCATTTTAGTAAAATCAAATGAAAACTCATTTTTAAACTTGTTGTTGTGCGTCAAGAATCGTTATCCAGACACCTATTTTATTAATTTGTAAGACAAGTTATCTTCTTTTTGTCTTTGCTACAGTTGGGTAAAAAAGACGTCAGTAAATTTTGAAACAGGGCCTTATGACCTCTATAGGGACTAGCTATGCCACTGGAGATAGAGAAAATGCTCGGTTCGAATTCTATTAGCAATGAGATCGTATAATCTTATTTATCAGTCGGTACGGCGAACGAAAACGAACTTATCGATTGCGTACTTAGGGTACCTAAGAAAAATACGGAGCAAAATGGTGGCTGAATTACCAAGGAGTGTTTCTTTTGTTATTTTTGTTCATTATTGCGATTCTCATTCTATGCTGTTATGTTTGCTGTGCTACCGTACTTTCATAGGTATTGTATGTTTCTTTTTCTATTTGTTTTAGGATAGCTTAAGTTCCCGCAGTATCGCACCCGTGCATCCCAAAGGAAACGTACACTTTTCCGGACACAGTTGCTTCTTTTGATTAATGGAGTTCAGAATTAGACCGTATTTAAAAAGCTGAATTTACAATTTTTATTTACAATTTTATTTCTTTGTGTGAAAGCAAAAAAAATTAAGAAAAAAGCTTTAAAAAAACAAGGAAACAGCCCAAATTTCCTTTTTATATAGAATGCAGCATTGAACCAATACCGACGGTCCATTTTGTTATAATAGTTTTCTTAAAAGCCTTATTTGTAGATTGAATCCTACGTGAGTCGTTTTTGTAAGCACTTCTATTTGAGACATCACTTGCTTAAAAAAGAGAAGATGAAATTTTCTAGGTACAACTTGCCTCGTAAAGATTTATCTCTTTTTGAAAGAAAACAGTTAAGGTACCTAAACATTAAATCTCCACCACAGAAGGTACCTACTTATACCAGCGCTTCGCTTTCTTTATGTATATTCATAAAATACGACAAACATCTCAAAAGTTTGTTTCGTTTACGAACGACACGTGCTTCGATATTGCTAACAAGAATAAGTGCTGACTCTGACGAACAAACAAAAAGTTTATGTGAGACGAGCCAAGAAAGCCGTCTAATCTGAAATGATGTTAATACACGTATAGGTTTCTTGAAAGATGAGATATTATATACAAAAAACATTAACTGGTCATCACATAATTTTATCGTGATTTTTGTGATCATGGAATCATTATCATACTGCTGGACATAGGCTTCCCCCAAGCCTCACCACATCAATCGGTCCTGTCTGTCTCGCATCTAACGGATTTTCGCAGCCTTAACCAAATCATCGGTCCACCTAGACGAAGCCCTTCCAACACTGCTTCTTCTGGTAGGCGGTTTCCAATCCAGAACTTCTCGGCCCCGTCGACCAACCGAAATTCGAAAATGGAATGAATAAAAATAAATGTGTTTTCTTTCCTCTTTTTGAAGGTATCTAACAACGTCATAAACCTAGTTTGTCTAGCAGGACCTCATATTAACACATAATTATCTACCACGAGATAAACAACATCAAGCAAGATAGATATAACAAAATTACAGCCTTATTCGAAGCCGCGTTACTCGAGGCAATCAAATTACCTCCAAATTAGATATTTTTGCTGAAAACGTTAACAAAATTGAACCAGTAAAGTGGTCCTTAACGCTTCGCGTCGAAAAATTCGTTAAAATGAATTCTGATTTAATTTTTGCTGAAGCAAACAAAGAATAATATTGACCGTGACCGCGTTACTTTGAGTTCGTGTTAATTAATTGAATTTTTCATAAAGAGAGGATACACAACATATGTTTCATGTTTGTATGTCGGTGGTTCTACGATGAACTATGTTTTTTATCTGTCATGCCTTTTCCCAACTATATGAAGGTTATTGACATTCATTCTTTCAATACGCAAGAACAATCATGAAAACAAATTGTTCAAATGATTTAGAACTACAGTTGTCTGATCAAAATATTAAACTTGCAGCGGTAGATCGCTTATAGAGTTCAGTTTACTCGCGATCAAAACGTTGTCAGCGCCATGAAATTAATCGCGCTGCCGCGTTTCATTCAAGATAGTTTAAAGTAAGGTGTACGAATTGCAGTACAGTTCTGTCGAACAGAGTGAATGTTCGGATCGCCAAATTTAGTGCGTAGTATATATCGATGGTGGAGGTCGACTTTCAGTTGATTATCTAACTGGAGCTACTTCCTATCTGACCCTCACTACCTAGTTACTGGGTAAAACGAAACTCCTGGGCAAGACTGGCGACAGATTTCCTGGATTCTGACTATGCGTAACGACTGTGAAAGACAACCGGGATCAACACCTTCACGTGCTTGCCGAGGCATGGAGAAATCTAGGTATGTTAAGATGGTGCCATCCACAAACCAACCACAGCAAGCGTAGCTTAAGCCTAAAGATTGACGTGTACGGCTGTTATTATTTAGACACCAACTAGTAATAAAACAAAATAAGCAAAACACAAGCAAAAACTTTCCATCGAGCAGTTTTATTTGTTTGCCCATTTCTTGGTATTTTCGTCGAGACGCAAGATTAACTAATGGTTCCAATTGAACCTTTAATCAAACTAAATGATCCCAAGACTGGCAAGCCGAGTGAAACGATTGCATTACTGCGCTGAGCTTCGACGCTACGGGGCTACGAGGCTACAACGCTACGAAGCGCGTAGCTTGTAGCCCGTAGCCGGATTACCGCGATATTGAAAATGCAATCCCAGTGTGAAAACTATTTTCCCGCAACGGGCAAATATGAGGATTATTTATATCCGACAGATATTGAAAATGCGGTTTTGAACAAACACGTATATCTAAATCCAGTTGCATTCCATTGGGAGACTGGAATTGAAGCTATGTTGTTATTGAACAAAGAGTAAATACCAATTATGTTTGCGGTTTTTGGATTTCGTAAACGTAGCACTGATTTATATTTGGCTTGGGCGATATAAATGTGGGTGGATGCACATAAATATTTGCCAGCCTTGGTTACGGTACGGATATGGCTACTCAGATCACGTCTCGCTGCCGTCGTTTTTGCCTACTTAGAGGATATATCAAGAGGATGGATAGCATCGGGCCAGTAATAGACGACGCGCCAAGTGTCATGATTTTATACGATTTGTTTTATTAGGGCCTTATTTATAAAAAATCGCTAACTATATGATTAGGTTAAACACTTAAATAGCAGCTTCTTATTTGACTAGAGAGATAAATTGAATTTAGAATCTTCTAATCGGTCCAATGTTCATTAATATTAATTCAGGAATCACTTGTTTTTTTTTTTTTAATGTTTGTCCTGTATGTTTTTTGTGGTGTACAATAAAGTATATAATAATAATAATAATAATAACTGCAATTAGACGAAAATCTGTGGAAAAAAAAAATTGGGGGCCGTAGAAGCCCGAAAAATGAAGATGTTCGCTGTGATAAATATCCTAGTTAAGTACTTTCACTGGAATTATGTTCATTATAGTAGTTGCCTGTTGCCTGAAAGGTCCATAAAAATCCCATAGGAGCAAAAAAATATGGACTCCAGCAAATTTATTCCTTGTTCAATTGTGCACAAAAAAGTCCTGCATGAGATTCACTAATTGTTATTAGCTTTCTAAATATGAGCCAAAATTGTAGTAAAATTATATCTTTACGAAAATTAAGCAAAAAATCTGATTTTTTTTGTCCTATGGTATTTTTATAGACTTTTTAGATAACATTATAACAATCATAATGAACAAAATTCAGGGAGTAGTACTTAACTAGGGCTTTTTTCGCAAAAGGGTCTTAATTTCCTGGGCTATGGTGCCAACCTAATAGAAAAATCTGACTAGTTACCAAGGCTATGGATTTACACTGACAGGTATACTTAGAAGTTAAGCATAGATTGATAGACCGATAAAATAATTGATGCCATATTAAATCGAAATTATGTTTCATAAAATGCTTTATAAGGGTCTTAGTTATCTTCATAACGTATCTGTAGCGCTTTATAAATAAGATAGATAAGGTAATACCCCAGAATAAAGGAAGACTGCTTACCTACCTACACAAAAACCATTGGATTAAGAGCTGGCTAGGTTTTATAACAAGCATATTCAGGGCGATTTGATAGCTGAGAAGGTACGGCTTGCTGATAGAAAACAATATTTATTTATTCCAAACAATTTTTACATTGTGTCGAAAATCAAAATTGCCAACAAGCACCACTACTCCTTTACACAAACTAACTTCGAAACAATTACAAGACAATGAGCTAAAATTTCACATTAAACAATAATACACTTCTATTTCAACCTTCAAATAATAATCAGACAAGTATCCAATGATGTGAAATAGATATTCATATAATATACAGATAATATGTCAAACACAAGTATAAAAACAAATAAATTCAGATTTCAATAAAGATGTCAATCATATAATAAAATGCCGTCTCAAAGATTGAAAAAAAAAATAATAATAATAATAAGTCGTAGTAGTAATAATAATAATATGTCAAGTAAAGATGTCAAACAAAAATCAACAATGATTATATTCTAATTGCATTATAAAAGTATTAAAAAAAAATGTCAATAATATAGATTTGGTAACAATTTAGTTGTAAATGCCATATTACACCTTTATACACCCCAACTCCGCAAGCATTACAAACAATCAGCCAGAAATATTCATTACACGATAATTATTATACTGCCATTTGAGTCTTCAAAAATGACAAAAAAGAAAATACAATCATGTCAAACAATTTTTATAAAATATCCAGTTATGTCAAATAAAGATGTCATATAAAAAAAAAAAAATACAATTAAAACTCAAATGTCAATGTAAAAATGTTAAATGTCAATAGTAAAAATATTATGTTAATAATATAGAGTTGGTAACAGTCTAGGTGTAACTGTCACAGAGAAACTCATCAAGCGTGTAATAGCATTTATCTATCAGAAATGAATTTAGTTCTTGCTTAAACTGAATTAAGCTATAAATGGACTTGAACTTTATGGGCAGCTTATTAAACAGCTTAACCGATTGGTATGCTGCAGCATGTCTAACTACTTCCAAATGTGGTTGTATCACATTCTGTAAGTCCCTACGCCTTGCAGCTTCCCGCTTAGTTCTTTCCTCAAGTGTTTCGATATTATGTAACTTTTTCAGTAGATCCGTGAGTAGTACTAAAACATACAGGCAAGGGATATACACGATACCCACTGTGGAATTCTCACCATGGTTCTTATGGCCCTTTTTTGTATAACAAAAGCAGTATTTAAATTGTACGCGTAACTGCCTCCCCATAGAGCAATACTGTATCTGAGTTTCGAATCTACAAGCGAATAATACACTACTTTTAATCGTTCAATATCAATTAAATCTCGAAGGCTTCTTAAGGCATAGCAAGCTGAACTAATTGAGCTTTCTATAGCTGTTAGTTCCATTTTCCAGTTTAAACTTTCGTCAATATAAATACCTAAAAATTTCACGCTGTCTACCAATTTTATTCGATCATTATTTACATTTATGTCCATTGTTTCTTTATTTCTCGAAGTTGTTCTAAATAAAATAGCATTCGTTTTGCTAGCATTCGACTTGAGATTGTTGATGCCAAACCAATAATGTAAAAGACTCAGAGCCTTATTTACTTTATTACTGAGGGTATCTAGATCTTTAGCGGCTATAATAGCATTCGTATCATCAGCAAATAAAACAAGTTCAGTATCATTTAGGTTCAGCATAAATTCAATCAAATCATTAACAAACAAAATGAACAAGATTGGCCCCAGTATAGAACCTTGTGGTACCCCTTGCTTTATTAATTTAAGCCCTGACTTGTAATTTTTTTCACAGTGTTCTTTTTCTACTTTAATTTCTACGTATTGTTTCCGATTTTCCAGGTAAGATTTAAATAAGTTTAAAACCAGTCCTCGTACTCCATAATGCTCCATTTTTGCTAATAGTAGCTTGTGATTTACTGTGTCAAAAGCAGAACTAAGGTCAAGGAACAGCCCAACGACTTTTAATTTGTCATTAATTCCGCTAACCACTTTTTCCATTAAACTATTAATTGCGTCACTTGTCCTCACATTTTTCTGATAACCGAATTGATTGTGATTTAGAATTTTATTTCTATTTAGATGTCTTAGAAGTCTCATTTTAAGGATTTTCTCAAAGATCTTTGAAATTATTGGTAACAAAGAAATCTGTCTATAATTGGTGGGATCCAGTTTGCAACCCTTTTTATAAATTGGTCAGACCCTTGCTATCTTGAGTTGTTCAGGAAATATGCTCATATTTATATACTTATTGATGAGATGTGCGAGAGGTCCGGCCAGTATGTCGATATGATCTTTAATTGTCCGTATTGGTATTTCATCATGTCCAGAAGACTTCTTAATAGCCATTGAATTTACTAGTTTCTTGATTTCATATGCCGTGACTAGTTCGCATGTCATTTCTTTGTCTACTCTCTTAACACTATCTCGCAATTTTTTTAGAGCTTGTTCAAAAGAATCTATTTCATCTACTGTTTCAGGTTTATCAAACGTGTTGGAGAAAATGTCGACTATCTCTTGAGGATTTGATATTATTTTATTATCAACTTTAAGGAGTATATCTCTTTTACTTTCGTGTTTTGGTTTTGTATTCCTATGTCTATTCACAACCTGCCATATAGCCTTTGAAGATTTATTTGCTTTAATTAATTCTTTCCTAATCGCAATATGTCTTGCTTTTTTTAACACCTGCCTATATATTCTAATATAAGATTTTGTGAACGTCCTTATTTTAATAAGTTCAGATAGTGCCCTTTATTCAGGGGTCCTCACTATCAGATTTCGAAAAAGATCACTAAAGGCCCAGAGCTGCTGTTCATTTTCATTTAATCGGGTGCGGCTTGACACATAATGACGCCAAAGTTTCCCAGCTCTTCATATGATATAACCTCTATTTGTTAGCAGTTAGTGCTCTAAACGAATGTCAATGCATGATGAATCCATGATTGGCAGCCGACCGCGATGCAGGAATATTTTCTGGCATGGCGAAAAGTTGAAAGTGTCGGTCGGAACACAATGTCCAATCCGGATTTTCCATTATTTTTGGCGGAGATGGATAAAGGTCTCAACTATTTAGGTCAAACGGTAAATCGTGCAGATACGGTAGCTTTTAGAGCAACGAAGTTATCTAGATAAGTACATATGCTATAATATAAAAATATTACAAATTATTAAGCGAGGAACGGTACAACGAGATCCAACTGGCTACAGGAATGAAAAGGCAATTGAAAGTTTATTCTAAAATATGCGGAAATTCTCGATTGTTTGTTCTATATAAATGGAGAGCTTTGCTCAGTCATATGACTCGCAAAGACTGTCTAAACATTTATTGCCGCAACTAAAATAAGTTATTGTTGATATGTACCGAAGGCTTGCTCTATTGTTAACTGAAAGCTTTTGAAAATAAATCAAATATTGTCAATTGGTGTTTCTACATACATATACAAACCCGCTCCTTATTTTCATGGGGGTTAGGTAAAAACCGACTTGAAACGCCACCTGTTTCGATCGGCGTTTCTTTTGCTAAGCTTTACTTACCATGTACTTACCTACCCAATGGATGGTGTATGCGATATCTAAAGCCGATTATGCCCTAATTGTCTCAACAAACTAGCTTCTTAGAAATACTAAATCCCCGCGTGAGATTGGCAAGTCAAAACAATCGGAGACCCTATTAATCACTCGATATTGTCTCACCAAGTTGTTCAAGCGGCCACAGCTCTTTGTCTCTTCGTTCATAGATAATATGAGAGAGGAGAATGGACTGGGGGCCATGCTAGGTGAAATAGTTTATAGGTCCTGTGATTATGGAATTACAAGTCATTTTGTTTACTAGGTACATTTTGTACACGAGTATTTATTTATTTATTTATTTATATATACCTTATTGTACACCAAGATAAAAAAAAACAATACATACAGAAACCTTAAAATACACACAAACATACAACAGGCGGCCTTATCGCGTTCTGCGAACTCTTCCAGGCAACCCAGAATTAGAGTATACTTACTTATGTTTTTCCATGTTCTTATATATGCGGGTTCCAAGACAGTTGGTTTGTTTTTCGCGCAGCCTTATTGCGTAATGTATTCGGCAAGGCAAAGGGCAAGAGTATGAAAAATCGACCAAACACATGCGAGATGAAAGATGCGATGTGGATTTCCGTTTATGTGATTGGTCGATTTTTCACACTCCTTACCCTTTACCTTGCCGAATTCATTACTCAATAAGGCTGCGGGACTCCTCGAGCTTCATTGCTTCGGTGCTTTTCGACACTGTTCACTTTCACTTTTAGAAGTTACTGTGTGGTGGGCTTGGCCCATAAAAATAAGGTCATATTTTCTGTTTGAAAAACAATTCATGAGCAATTTTATCCTGTCACATCTCCTAATTTAAATTGAAAGCACATTCAATGTTTTTCAACTGTTTCTTATCCTACTCCACACAAATAATTAACACACGAAAATAATAATCCTAATTGCGACACCGAAAATAAAACGTACACGCCAATTAAAATTACGTCCCTATTGTAAACAGGCAACGGCAGGCGTCACACGGCACGACTCGGAAAATGTGGTATATTACATTGTATCATTTTCACGTTGAAATTCTCTTATGGACGACATACGGGCAAACACTGTATCGTTGGGTAGGTAATATTGCAACGAGCCTCTATTAATATTTCCTTTTGCAAAGATTTTATCAGACTTATAGCTGCAGGTCTATTTAGAATATTACCATAGTCTATGAGTAAATTCAACAGCTTTCACTTTTATAGCATTTCTACACAAATGCCACAGGCAATGCTATGCAAATCCAGATTTTGTAATGTAAACTAAATAGGATTCTATTTTGTGGAGTCTCTCACAGTTTTCTTGGTACTTTACTTAGGAAGCTCTTACAAAACAGAATTCAACAAAACGCTAAGCTTCAAAGAAAAAGTACTAGCTAACAATTTAAATGGGAGTACTTACCTACTTTGCGTGTTTTAGAACGAAATATTGTTAAGAAACGTTACGTTGTTTTGTGTCTATATAACAACTAAACTGGTTGAAATACTTGCTATTCGAGTTTGCGCCCGGGACAGGCGCTACTGTTTAGCAAAACATTGCCCATTATGAATCGTTTAATCTTTGGATCAGAGTTGATGATTCGATTAAGCATTTTCTTGAATCAAACTTTGAAATATTATAGACAGAGATGGATTGCGGTATTAATGGGTCACTAATAACCACTATTTTATACAACCAGCTTTTTGGTTGAAGCGACGAGCATCGGTATGACCTGGAGCGAGGTGAAGCGTGAAGCTCAAGACTACTGTGGTCGACCTCTGCCGCATCCAGGGGACATAGCACATAATCATTTTATACAACCATTGCGCTGTGGGCATGACGTTACAAATGCTAATGAAAGGGTTGCCCTGTCGTGACCCGGATTTAAGTATCATCAGAGGAGTGATTTCCTACTAGTGGAAACTAGGGCAGCGTCCCTAGTTTATATAATTATTTTTTTTACTTTGCGAAGTAGGTGATGCTTTTTGATTCAATACGTTTCTAAATAATGAATATGGGTAACACAAAAGCTATAAATTATTGTCCCAAGTCTTTGTGATTACAGACTAACGTCCATATATATATCAAGAAGGTAGAAAAGTTTCTCCATTCGGTGATAGCTCGCCTGATTATTCCTCTCCGCCATCTCCGGAAAGAAAGTGTTGACAAGTGCGCTAAGGGCGAAAACACACGTGCCTGTAACATAAATTATTTTATTTAAAAACGAAATTAAATTCAAGTTAATTTCTCCACATATCTCACGTGCCTCATCTTTAACAATTTAACACCTCAATTTACATGAACGAGATTACATGGTTGAATTAAACTTCAACTTTCAAAGCATCTTGGAGAAAAAAAGATAACCTTAACTAGAAATAGAACTTTTCAGACATTTCATTAATTTTAAATGTTTCAGTTCTGACTGCTTTTAAATTAGTTATTAATTTTTCTTGGTTTCAAATGGCATTTTTTCATAAATACGGTCAGCAAGGCAAGTTAGTCAACACTGACTTTTTGCCCTTCAAATTGCGTGTTTTAAAACCCAGTGAAGACCTTACTAACATAACTATTCGATACCGTACTCACTTTTATAAAAAAATATTTATTTTTCTTGGTCCTAGAAAATCTACGATGCTCCTCTCTGTTACTTTTTGACTACATCTTCCGGATCGCTACATGTCAGCGTTTGGGTGCTCCCAGCGGAGCTCCACATAGTTGTCAATGTGGTGAAACAGTCGACCGCCTCGGTCATCATGGCCTATCCTGCAGTAGGAGCGCTGACCGGATAGCACGGCACGCCAGCATTAATGAGATCATACGTCGGGCTCTTGTCACCGCCGGGGTGCCAGCTGTTTTAAAACCCAATGGCTTGGCACGCGACGATGGGAAGAGACCAGACGGGATGACCATAATGCCTTGGAAGTTGGGTAGGCCTTTGGTGTGGGATGCAACATGTGTCGATACCTTTGCGTGATCCCATCTTCTTAGCACGGCGGGCTGTGCTGGGGCGGCTGCTGCCGGTGCAGAAAACCTCAAACGGCGCAAATATAACAACCTTATTGGAAGTTATATGTTTGAGCCGTTTGGGGTTGAAATATTAGGTGCATGGGGTCCGAGTGCGCATCGAGTTTTTCGAGAAATTAGCACAAAGCTCGTCGATTGTTCACGTGACCTTTTATTGCTGGCCTTTTCTTCGGCCAGAGAATCAGCATTGACATCCAACGTGGCAATGCTGCCAGCGTTCTGGGCACGTTTCCCATTGACATCGATGTGGACGAATTTTTTGATGCAAAATGAGCTCTTTTCCGTCTTCCTTTTGTATTTGTATATAGGTTTGTTTTTATTTTAGAATATTCAATTCTATATACGAGTATGTTAATAATAAATTGATTCTTTTTGACTGTTTTTGTTGAGTCTGTGTTGAATAAATGTTTTCTATATTATTATTTTGTAATCTGAGGCGAATTTTCTAAGATGCAGTCGTTTTATACAATGATATACTGTGTTTTATTTTGATCCTTCAAATTGCGGGTACCAATGAAGAAATAACTCTTCAATACCCTGTATTCATTGGTCTTATTACGCTTATCCGCTACATCAAAGATGAAACTGACAAAAGAATACATTAACACCGCTGCGGTAGGTTAATCCTCCTGTCCAGTAGACGCGTACATATTGAACATGCTAAACATCAAAAAAGATTCTTGTCGTAAGTCCCTGAATCCTCTTTTTAATTATTCCCGTACGTATAAATTTGCTGAGAGTGCGACTTAAAAACTCTTAACACCTTCCTAATTCCCGGACTTCGTAATTAAAATGCGTCTTATTGTCTAAATTACATAATATAACATCCCGCCTGATTCTTCAAGTTTAGTCTTTTAGTTTAGGCAGAGATTAGAGGTAGCTATATTACCCACATCCGTATTTCACCAGTTATGAAGTCTCGTGTATAATAGCGTACTCTATTGCAACTAAATTTTAGTTATACGAGAAAGTAAGAAATTATAGTTGGAAAAAGCCAATAACATTTTGCCACACCTGGGCATCGTCACCAGTACCAGAGATAAATTCTATTTTATTTTATTTATTTATTTAAAACTTTGGAAAACGTACAGCTAAATACAATGGTGATAAATAACAGTAAGACAATCTGACAACCAATTACAAGTATTCGCGTCTAGAGCTTATCTGGTATAAATGTACTGTGGAAAAAAATATACACACTGCCAAATAAGCCAAAATAAAAATCAAAATAAAATGACAAAAATTAAAAAAACATGCAATATTATTGTTACAGGTTTATTATGTGAACCAAGTTGTTAAAAATTCTATTTCAAAAATAAAAAACAATGTCTAAAAGATTTAAGTTTAAAAAAAACCTTAGATAAACACTTTTTTGCCGCGGTCACACTTGTTTCAAAAGAACAAAGTCGAACCGCTTGCACACCTCATTAAAGAACCTACTCACACTCACGACGTACGTATTTTGTATGTAGTTAGTAGTAGCAAATGGCACCAGTAATGTTGGATTGAACCGTTTGGACTTGCTTGGAACGTTGAAATAGAAAGTTGATAAAATATCCGAACAATTTATGTCACCTTGTCAAAGTCGTCGTCACCGTCAATGTAAGTGTGTCAATGGTAAGAGAAGATATTTTTTATAGAGACTGAGATAGTTACGGTAACTGATACGGTACCCGTTGATGAAAGCATAAAAAAAACGTACACGGAAATACATTACAACTAAGCATTTTTTTGGTATTGAAATCAAGCTTGCTTTTTTGGCAGTATACTTCAAGACACTGTAAGTCAGTTTGAAGTGCAATCATATCCACAGTCGATGTTATGGTAGTAAATATTTTCATATCTTCGGATCTACCTTTAAGAAAGCCGTGTTGGAAGGGAACAAAAGATTTTGCCAGAGTAGGATAGACCTGGTTATAAATAATCCTTTCGAAAACCTTAGCGATTTTACACAATTTGGATATCGGTCTGTAATTAGTATTGTCTTTTTTTACTCCTTTTTTAAATACAGGCGTTATGAATGCAGATTTCCAAAGTTTAGAAACAACACAAGCATCTAAAGATTTTTTTAAGTAGAATTGAAATAGGAACTGCAATAGATGCAGCGCAACGTACGAGAAGCTGGGATGAGATAATTATCCGGACGTGGCGCTTTCTATGTATCTAATTTACGAAGCAAGTTGGCTATGACTTCAGTGTTCACCGTGATACGACTGATATCGGACGACAGGTTTGAGAATTCTGTAATAGAAGAGGAAGAGGAATTAAATCTACTACTATGACTAAGGTTAGAATCTAAAAATGTGGAGTGAAAATAAGTTGAAAAAGCCTTACATATGGATTTCTCAGTACGCAGTGTTCCATTGTTAAAATTGAACGTGCTCGATTTGCCTAAAATCTTTTTCCTTTTTCATACACAAGCAAATCATTCGCCCATGTCACACACAATTGCACACGATCAGTGAAGCACGAAATATTTATAACGTCCAAAATGTACAAAACAAAGGTTTACCGCAATCTGAATTGAGCGCCAGGCCGCGTTTATTTCGAATCCGTGACGTGAACGTAACGCAGGCAGTTAAATAAATAAGCCGCGTTGCGTTCCAGTTTTGTGGGCCGTGAATGCATTTGGAAAGCTTGTTCGAACTAATGTTCGTACGTTCATATTCTACGGTATTTCGGTAAGGAGTTTTGGTGTACGGAATAACGTATCGGATTATTACTACCGGTCTAAATTGCAGTTAGCACAGCTACTATATTGTCGAGCGTGAGGCAAGCTCGACAATATAGTCACACATTGCTCATGCGGATATTTTTATTATTATTACTTGCCTGGTGTACATATCTCATATAAATCCTGGCCAGTAATAATTCCAATCTACATCCACATCCATCCCCTTCTATATGTATGATAATGGGTTGAAAAAACAAAAGCCATTACAAAACAAGATCAAAAAAGTTTCCAACATTCTAAAGCGAACAGTCATTTTGAAACAATTCTTGCGTAGCAAACACATGTGCTAAGCCAGGAATCGCGTATTGCTACGCTTTTTTTTTTGAGTTGAGAAGTCATCCAATGACCTTTCCCGCTCTGGGTGAAGCGGGAGTGCTTGACAGACTTTTACTGACTAAAACCCATTCGTGTTCCTTCAGTTGCTATTTTCAGGGCCGCGGTAACTCTCTTTCAAATTTATCCGCAACCGTCTTGCTATGTTCTCGCATATTGCTACGCAGCGCTACGGCGTAGCTCCTATTGTCCAACGGTCCCTGATTCGACAGGCTTTGCCGCGGGCATAGCAACAACAGAGAGAACGGTTTTACTGGCTAGCAGTTTATTCGAAATAATACTTCCATATGCATGGCAATTTTATAGATGGACGTTAGAAAGTACACATGGTCAGTCGTAAACAAGTTTGTTGTCTAGTCTTGAACTTAGATTGGGATATTCCATTTTCAGAGTGGTTCACCAGTAGCTATCTTCTTTAGAGAGTGATTGAAATGTAGTCAAAGGTCGTACCTATCTTATTGCATAATCACGTTGTTGCTCAGATTAATCACTAAATAATGTGACCTAACAGGTGAACCATGGCAAACTTATGGTCAGTTTTTAAATAACATTTTCATAACATTAAACGGAGATATTTGTTTTTCTTCATGGGTAGTTGTAACAGATACACAAGAAAAATTTGCTTGTTTTTATAATTTCAATATAAAATAATATAAACGTTATTTACAATTATTTAATGCAACATATTAAAAGTTAACAGACTATACCTGCTGGTCTAGCGTTTTCTCCTCATAATTTTCAAAATTTCCAAAGTATAATCACTTCACATCGTCATAATGGATTCACTATCAAATACTCTAAGTGAACTTAAGGAAATGTTCCACTCGCGAATGGCTGTCTTCGAGGAGGAATTGAAGAGGACCCCTCAGTCGCCTATCACAGCTTCTGGCCTGGCTACAGAGTTCAGTATGTTCCGGACATTTATTACGCAGGCTCTAAACAGTCTACAGCAGCAAGTGGGGCTTCTAGCTCGAAGTGTCGACCAGATCGAGATGCGGGCACGAAGGAAGATCTTGCTCCTGCATGGAATTGGTGAGCAGCAAAAGGAGGACACCGCCAAGTTGATCACTGAAGTGGTCCGTAATAAGCTGCAGCTTGCTGATTTCACCGTTGCTGACATCAGCCGTTGTCACAGAATGGGACGAGCAGTGAACAACAAAACCAGGCCTATCTTATTCAAGGTTTGCAGTCTTGCAGTCCGAGATAAGATCTGGTTTTCAAAAACCAAATTGAGGGCTTCGGGCGTTACTTTGTCTGAGTTCCTTACGAAGGGGCGGCATGATGTTTTCCTGGCTGCGAGGGAAAGATGCGGCGTCACCAAGAGCTGGACTAAGGCAGGCTGCGTGTATGTCCTTGGTCCCGACGACACGCGGCTCCGAGTTGAGTCCCTCGCTGAGTTGGACAGGATTGCGCCGATTCCCAGTGAGCCCGAGCTGAGCGACCCTAAAACGGTTGTGCCAGTGACTTCTGCTGCTGCTGCTGCGAAGACGGCAAGGTTGAAGCGGGCTGCGGTTTTAAGAAAATAACTTTGATGTGATGTTTTGTTCGATGTTCGGGTAATATTGTGTTATTGTTTTTAATACCGTGATACCGTGACTATTTTGCTACAATTTGTTTTGATTTTTGTCACAATGACAGTTGACAAGTTATCACTGTCAGTCAACATCAGTGCGTTCCGTTTTACGAAGCGAGCTTGGACGTTTTATTTATCGTTGCACTAGCAGTGGTTTTGTTTGTTCAATGTTTTATTTTAGTTCTGCTCCTTGTAAGTTTCTCTTTTTTGTTGTTACCCGGGGATACACGCATGTATTATATTTTGTTTTCTTACATTGTAAAAGCGCAACCGGCAGGTGAACCTTTATATTTAGTGTTTGTAATCATATTTTAGTTAGGATTTTATTGTATTTATTTTTATTAATGTCTTGTTATAACAGTGACAGTGATAGTTTTTGCTCTCTTACGAGTGGCGATGACAGTTTCGTGAGTATTCCGTCTCTTGTCGACAGTCTTACGGCGCAGTTCTCTGATGTTCCTAAGAATTTTAATGTTATTCATATTAACGCCCAAAGTATTCCGGCCCATTTCCACGATATGCTGGCAAGCTTTGACTGTAAAAACATTCATGCTATTCTTATTTCAGAGTCATGGCTTAAACCTTGTCTCGCTTCTACTAGTTACTCTCTTCCCGGATTTGTGCTGATAAGAAACGACCGGATGGTTGGTGGTGGTGGGGGTGTTGCCATATATCTCCGCGCTTATATTCCTTTCACTATTGTCAATATGTCAGCGCAGCCACCGCCATCAAATGCTGGTGAGCATTTGTTTCTTGAAGTCGAACTACATCATTCCAAATTACTTCTTGGAGTCTATTACTGTCCTTCTTTACGCATCAACTTCTTTTCCTCTTTTGAAAAACTCTTGGAAATGCTAATCCCTTCTTACAGTCATAGCATAATCATGGGTGACTTTAATACATGTCTCCTGAAAAAAGACCATCGCTCTTCTTCTCTGACTAATGTTTCAGCTTCTAGCAATCTTTCCATTCTGCCGCTAAGTGCTACTCACCATTTTCCAAACTGTACCCCTTCGCTTCTTGACTTGATTTTTGTCTCCGCTCCTGATCGCGTAGCTAAGCATGGCCAATGCTCAGCTGACGCCTTTTCGTATCATGACCTGATTTTTCTTTCTTATAAAATTCGTCCTCCTAAGGCTAAAGCCAAAATTCTCATGCAACGCAATTTTGGTGGTATGAACACTGAAAGACTTTGCGAGGATGCCAGCAGTATTGATTGGTCTCCTCTGTTTGCGTCTACGTCAGTCGACGAGCAAGTTAATTTTTTCACTGCTAGACTTGTCGAACTTTACGATGTTCACGCACCGGTACGAGCAGTTAAAGTAAGACATTTGCCGGCACCATGGCTGACAGATGACATAAAGAAGTTGATAAATAAAAAGGTGACGGCAAAGTCTAAATTTAAGCGACGGCCTACTGACGCTAATAGGGAAAAATATGCTTCCATTCGCAAACACTGCAATAAGGTATGTAGGAATGCTAATCGCCAATACATTCATAACTCTGTCCAAAATGGGGACGCATCCAAAGTTTGGAATTTTCTAAGATCATTGGGGATCGGTAAAACCCGACAAGAGTCAATACCTAAAAATTTAGACATCGATTCAATGAATAATCATTTTACAACATCGTCCAATTTCGATAGGACAATAAAATTGAATACATTGGATTATCTTTCATCTCTTCCGAGCCCCAGCTATTCTCCATTTGTTTTTAGTCAATTCTCTGCATGTGATGTTAGGAAGAGCATACTATCGATTACTTCCAATGCAGTAGGAAGTGACTGTATCAGCCGTAAAATGTTACTCCCAGTGCTGGACGTAATCCTTCCGGTCATTTGCCACATCCTCAACTTTTCTGCGTCCAGTGGTGTCTTTCCATGTTCATGGAAAGATGCTCAAATTATTCCATTACCCAAAACGTCCAATCCCACATCCTTTTCTGAATACCGTCCAATATCCGTCCTACCATTCCTGTCCAAAGTCCTGGAACGATTAATCCACGACCAAATTAGCACTTTCCTATCTAAGAATAATCTCCTCAATCCCTTCCAGTCCGGCTTCCGTCCTGGTCACAGCACCACCACAGCCCTTCTCAACATTACGGATGATATAAGGTCAGCCATGGAAAGCAGTAATCTGACGGTCTTGGCGTTGCTAGACTTCAGTAATGCCTTTAATACTGTCGATTTCGATGTTTTGCTTGGCATTCTGTGCTCTCTTAATATATCTCCATCAGTAATTGACTGGTTTCGTAGTTACCTGTTCGGTCGCCGGCAACGTATATGCATTGGAGAGACTTTGTCTTCCTGGTGTAATACTTCTGCTGGGGTACCACAGGGTGGCGTTTTATCCCCTTTACTTTTCGCAGTTTTTATAAACTCAATCTCCTTTGAACTAACTTCTTCCTACCATCTTTATGCGGACGATCTACAAATTTATTCGCGAGCTCCTCTCGGACATCTGTCTGAGGCTATCGTAACAATGAATCGTGATCTGGCCCGCATATGCGAATGGAGCAAAAGATATGGACTTATGGTTAACCCCACAAAGACGCAGGTTATTGTGGTGGGCAGTTCTAGGATGGTTTCAAGAATCGACTGGACGACTCTTCCCCAAGTTTATTTCGATAATTCAGTTATTCCTTTCTGCGACAAAGTCAAAAACTTGGGGATATTCATTGATAGGAACTTTTCTTGGACTGCCCAACTGCGAGAGGTTAGCCGCAAGATATTTGCATCTGCTGCATCTTTGAAGAGACTGCGTAATTTTCTTCCGACTACCACCAGGATTGCGCTTGCACAATCTCTTCTTCTACCCATCCTTGATTATGCTGATGCCAGCTATCTTGACCTTACTCAAGAACAACTTGAAAAACTTGAGCGGCTTCAAAATGTTTGTATAAGGTTTATATTCGGTTTGCGAAAATATGATCATGTCTCCGAATTCCGTGTGAAGCTCAAGTGGTTGCCAATTCGCCTTCGCCGGAATGCTCATATTCTTTCACTTTTATATAATGTGCTATTCAGTCCTTCCACCCCTCTATATCTTAAGAAACGTTTTCAGTTTCTCTGCGATTCCCACTCAAAATTTCTTAGGTCATCGGATAACTTACGACTTCAAATGCCAATGCATTCCACGAGTTTTCTGGATAAATCCTTTACTGTCCAGGCTACTCGTCTGTGGAATGCGTTGCCAGACCCAATCAAACGCGCCCAATCGTTGCCTGTCTTCAAGAGACTCGTGAGGGAGCATTACCTGTCGCTGTGATTATGAATTGACTGTCATCATTTTATTTATTGCCTTTATATTTTAGTATGTATGTATTTATGTATGTATTATGTAGCATATGTATGTATCTGCATATCTTTAATAATATATATATATATATTTTTTGACACTGTTATTGTCACACCATTAACAGCCCCACTTCGTGTCCAGTAATTATTGTCCATGCCTGGTTGCCTGGAAGAGATCGCGGAATGCGATAAGGCCGCCTATTGTATATATTTTTAGTTTTAAGTTTCCTTTGTAAATGTTACTTATGGTGTACAATAAAGTATATAATAATAATAATAATAATAATATTTACCATCCGTGGATTCGGTAAAAAGGCAGAAAGTTGTACCCGTAAGTACATGATCACAGGTCTATCTGTACTCTATATAAGACAATTTTCATCGCCTGAGGATATTTGACAGGATTCGGATAAGCTTTGTTTATACTTTATTGGAATTATCTCGAGACCCTTTAATCCGAACACTGCCAAGAGAAGGTGAACCTTGCCTTGAAACTTGTCGTTCCTTGTTTAATATACTATAAACCAAAGATACACAAAGAATATGAAATATAAATGGTGTTTTAAAATGTAATAAACGTTTATTTATCTGCACAATAAAATATAATAAATAAATAGAAATACTTAACATATGAATTGGATATGTGCCATTACGGTTTCATTCTTAGCCAATATTTACGATCCAAATATATTACCTACGTATATTTTAATTATAAGAAAATAATATTTACGCATACACTAAAAACTATTAGACGCGCCAGGCGTGGCGATCTATCCGTCTATAACCAGCAACGGGTGCCTTTAGGATGAATGTTGATGACGATAATGAAGATTCTCCGGTGTCATCACCATCATCAAACATCGGAAGGTTATCTACCGTCATGGTTTATTTTGTTGCCACCACGCAAACGCTATTACATTTAATAGGTACAAGAGTTAAAATAAACAATATTCATTCCAACATAACCGTGTTAGCGGGAACAGTAAAAGGCCCTCGAGTCAATCAAATAAAATAACAAAACGGGTTCTCATATTATTTTATGATTTCAATCCACATGCCAACGTAAAAAACATCGCGAACTTGATTCTTTTGTTCTATAATTTGGAATTGATGCTTTAAGTGGATTATGAGATAGACAGGGCCTTAACTAATAATACGGGTCCTCTTTGCCACAGGTGCTCTGATGCATGTCTTAAGCGAGGGTTTTATTTTTAACACAGTTTTTGTCTGCGCCATATTAAAAATATAAATTAAATATTATAAATATTTACTCACGCACTCAAATTATTAAAATAGCAACACTTACATTCATTTCACATCATTCAATCAAATACACGAGGACCAATCCTTAACTCCCGCGCACACCCTACTTCCTAATCCGCTCGTCAGTTGTCAAAAAATCGCAACTCCGGTAACGCGTGTGCGCTCCCGTTCCTCTCGCTCTCAAAGAAAACTCAAATATAAGTGTTGTGTGTGACAAACAGACTCTGTGGGTGGCTTACCAGCATTCAACTATAGTGAAAACTCCACCGCTAAAACTATCGAAGGACATTATTATTCAAAGCTCCAATCCTGCACCCGTAAGTACCTACCTACTGCCTTTTTCCCGCTGCGCCCACACTTTTTATTAAATAAACTCTAATTATTATGTTGACAGCTTAACTTATTCGAGCATGCTCCAACTGGCTTAATCTATATGGTCGCATTCTTGTATCCCGTGGTAACATACCTTTAGTAAAATCAAATCAAAACTCATTTTTAAACTCGTTGCGCGTCAAGAATCTTTATTCAAACGCCTATTTCATTTATTTTGTTATAAAAATTGTGTTCCTTTGGTATTTGCTACAGTTGGGTAAAAAGACGTCAACAAATTTTGAAACAGGGTCCAAAGACCTCTATAGGGACTAGCTATAAGCCACTGCAGATAGAGAACATGCTCGATTCGAATTCTATTAGCAATGAGATCGTATAGTCTCATCTATCAGTCGGTACGGCGAACGAAAACGAATTTATCGATCGCGTACTTAGGTACCTAATAGAAAATATTTTTATCTTTTGTTGTTTTTGTTCATTATTGCGATTCTCATTCTATGCTGTTGTGCTTGCTGTACTCCCGTACTTTCATAGGTATTGTATTTTTTTCGGGATAGCTTAAGTTCCCGCGGTATCGCTCCCGTGCGGGATGCACGGAAACTGCACTGCCGATAGGAAACATACACTTTTCTGAGTACAGTTGCTGCTTTCCATCGATGAATTTTCGGAATTAGAACCGTATTTACAAAGATGAACTTTTACTAACATATCAATTAAATAGTTACTTGTTATACAAGAGTGCAAAGTTGCTTTTTAACCGCGTGCTCAATTTTGATGACCGAGCAAGCGATGGATTTAAAAATTAGAATCCTGAGCGTTAGCGAGGGAATCAAAAGAGCACGAGGTGAAAAATCTTTGCACTCGAATGCAACACGTAACTTTTCATCCCACCTCAGCGAGGAAATGACTAAAAGCAAAAAAAATAACATTTACAATCACTTTTATTTCAGTTTAGGTATTAACTACTTCATTATGATAGGTAGGTATTACAGAATAATCTTTAAATTATAACAAATAATACTTAGGTATAATTAAGAAAAATTGAAAGTAACGTTGCTAAAGTTACTCAAGTTGAGTGTAATAGTTTTGTTAGGTAGTGTAATGTTGGTGTTAGTGACTTGTGTAAATTTTGGCGAGAGGGGGCGATGGTTTGGTGATTTGTAACGGCTCATTTTTGATGTAAAAGGGCCAGCTAAGGACCTGACTGAGGCTCTTTCAGTGTAATGGCTCCTACGATGCCTTTACATATTTTAGACTTAATTTGGATGGAATCCTCTATATATCCCTCTACAACCTTCTTGGACTTCTAGACTCCATGGCGCTTAAGGGACAGGAGATCAGCTCCTGAATCTGCCAAAAGTGTGGCTGAAGTTCGTCGGAAACAATGACCCGTGTACAACAGGGGTTCTGGAAATTCAAGAAATGTTGCTATTTCTCGTGGGATATTGCCAATTTTATTAGCACCCATAGGCTGTCTAACACACTTTCCGTTGCGATATTGAAGAAAAAATCGATTGATTGGAGTGTTGGGCGGGCGTAAGGCTTGATATTTATCAACAATTGTTATGTATGCTTTAAATGACAAAGTTGCGGTCTCTTTTTATCTCATATTAGGTAAATTAATGAATAGTAAGTCATCTGAATGTTTCTGAAGTTGTAAGGAAAAAGCATAAAAAAAAAACAAGGAAAAAGCATAATTTTTCTTTTTATACAGAACTAAGCATTAAACCAATACGGACGGGCCATTTTGTTTTAATAGTTTTCTTAAAAGCCGTTGTTGAAGGGCGTTGAAGTTGTTTTTGTAATCACTTCTACCCGAGATATCACTTGCTTAAAAAAGAGAAGATGAAATTAACTAGGTGTAATTTGCCTCGTAAAGATTTATATAGTTTTTAAAGAAAACAACGAAGGTACCTAAACATTAAAACTCTACCACAGAAAGTACCTACTTATACCAGCGCTTCGCTTCCTTTATGTATATTCATAAAATGCGACAAACATCTAAAAAGCTTGTTTCGTTTACGAACGACACGTGCTTCGATATTGCTCGCAAGATTAATTACGTAGGTACTCGTATAGGGATTATTATGTAAAAATCTTAAGGCGCAGATACCCCTGACTAGTTGGTTTTAAAATGAGAATCACGTCTAAACGGCAAGTCGTAATTTTTTTTGAAAAAATTTTGTTATAATAGACCATTTTAATAATAATTTGATCTAAGAAAATTATGAGTTTTATTTGTATAACGCAGTGTAGTTGATTTATGAAGTTCTGCCTAACACGGACAAAAACGACAATCGCACCAAAACCACCGGGCATTGGTTTTTAATGGAATTACCACCATCTCAAGGACAACTCAATTATCTACATATTAATGTTAAGCTTTTTTTCAGCCATAGAATTATAAGGAAAGTATTAAAAACTACTGAATTTTGGGCCGCGCGGATGTGATACGAGTGCGCGTTTTGTTGCCTAAAGATCGTTGGCGACTATCGTCGTCTTAAGTAACTAGACTACATTGACTGCCTCGTTTGTCTAGTGATGGCCATTTTCAAGCTACTGCCACTTTCCGGTATTAAATTAATTTGAAATTTTACCAAATATCTGTTTCTCGTGACAACGCAATGTTGAATACTATAAAAACATAGTCGGCTAGCGGTATGAACGACTATATGGTAGATTATATGTTATGAATGTATATACCTGTCGCTGTCTTCGTCTTAGCGTGTTGATTTCAAGCTGACACTGATTGTGGTTATCAATAGAGTCATTCATAATTTATTTTTATTGCCATTATATTTAGTATGTATGTATTTATGTATATATTACATAGCATATATATTTATCTGTGTATCTATTATAATATAGTATTTTGAAAAATTATTGTCACACCGATGACAACCCCACTTCATGTCCAGACTATTACTGTCCATACCAGCTTGCCTGGAAGAGATCGCGGATTGCGATAAGGCCGCCCATTGTATATGTATTAATTTTAAGTTTCTTCTTATAATTGTATTTTAAGGTGTACAATAAAGCATGTAATAAATAAATAAATAAATATATATATATATATATTAAGTAAAGCATTAAACTGTTTTCTATAAAACAATAATAGCAGAAGTATCTACTCCAGACAATTATTAGGAAAAGTTGTTATAGTTTCTCGCAAACTCGTTGCCGGTTGAATCAATACAAAAAGCTAGGGGCGAGGTAAACAATGGTTTGAACTATTTGCAGTAAAACAATTGAAATGAGTTGGAAATTTATCAAACATGCTGGAGCGTTAAATTGTGTTTGCATAAGCGCTAACGGTCTTCAATCAATACATATAATAAATTGGTAGGAAAGTCGTTTGAACATCGAAAATATAAAAAAAAAATATAGCCAGTGTGTTACAGGATAACCAGTAGAATAAATTACCCGCATTTTTGGATTTTTTGTCTGTTTTGTTGTTCACGAATCACTTAAAATGTACAAAACCAATGTAGATAACTTTTATACATAAAAATTGTGCGTAACTTGAAGTATTGCTAAGTTTTTGTTTCATCGCAATGGGTTCACTCTATCAAAAGTTAGATAAATTTAAAGTGTTTAAGAAGTAAAATATCACAATACATGCAATTCAGATACTCGGACAGTTGAACTCCATGCCCGATAGATGGCGTTGTGCATTTGACGTAATTTTCTGAATGGCGGTGTTAAGAAGACTCTCCGCGGACGAATAACACTAGATAAAAGTTTTTTTTTTATTGTGCCAAGAGGGGAAATCCGGTCGGACAAAAAAACTGACTCAAAAAAAAAAAAGTGAGTCAGTCTGGATAGTGTCAGGCTCCAACTGACTAAAACCCCTCCTGCCTAACATAAACCCGCCAACGAAGTTGGTGCCTATTCTGTGCAAACTATAACAATTCATGGGCACCTTTTTAGTTGATTAAAAAAATTTTTAGGTAAAATAGATAAAAGTATTGGTAGAAAGGTAGTGTAGGTACCAAGGCCAAGGCAGGTTAGGTTAGTAGGTAGCAGTAGTAGGGTTGGGTAGGTCATTGACGGGAGCCCCGGGAACGAAGCTGCAGGCACAGCTAGTATAGAAATAAGGGAACCCAATTGAATTAACGAGTTACAAGCATTATAAGCAAAACGTGCTGCAATCAGGTATGTAAATATTGAACAAGCTTAAAATTTAAAACATTTCAAAGTTTTTGCAAGTTTTATCTAACTAGATTTTCGGCTTATTTCCCGTGACCGCAAGTGCCGTGCAGCCATAAAAAAGCGTCCAGTAAGAATCAGCGCAGCATTGTAAAAAATCTTCTTCGACTTCGTACAGTCCGTACCAAACCGCAAAATTAAGTTGTTTGTAATAGAAAAAATTAAAAAATTTCAAAGAAAAATCAGTTTTATCAATATATTGGTTTTTGGTATTGGTTTGTTGTTGTAATATTCGTAATATTAAACATTATCATCAAATTTCAAGATCATAAGTCAATGGGAAGTAAACATTTTCTTCGGTGAAAAAAAAATAGATTTTGGTGGCTTCTCATTTCTTTGTTTTCCATTTACTTTCTCAAAAAAATTACACAATCACTTAAAAAATATTAAAACTTAAAAAAAAAACATGAAGCCGGCCCGATTGGCGTAGTGGGTGGGTGGTATTATAATGTCAATGTTCCTAGCAGCAGCAACAGAAAGCTGCAAGAAATTACTGCGGGATATGACGGAACATAATAGTAGTTTATGCAATGGTCATATAAAAGGGGTTATTAGAACACGAGCGTGGGTTTATGTGACAATGATATCACGCGAGTGTTTTAATACCTAATTATATGCCGTTGCATACATTACTTTGTCTTCACACATACAGTTGAAATAAAACAAAAGTGGAAACAATTTGTGGTAGGTATGGAGGGCAATTTAGATTCTCATTGGGCATGATAGCGCAGCGCGCGCATCCATAGACAATGCACTACTTTTCTACATTAAGTCAATGAGCCCATACGCGCCAGTAAATTAAAAAGTAAAAATGTGCTATAAAAATTAAAATTTATTAAAATATTTGGAACATTACGTTGTGAGTGTAGATAAACTCACTTACAGTTTTCCTCAGGATTGAGTTCCTTGCCCGCGGATTTACTTAGCCAGGTCAAACATCTTATACAGAAGGAAGTAAATAATTAATATCATCGTCCTTTGTTCGGTTTCACTTTACCTACCTACGACCATAATATTCCATTCAGGTAAGTATCTCAAGGGCAAGATTTATAAAACAATGGTTACGTAACAAACAATCAATGGCTATATCTTTTGATTTGACTATTCAACAACACACATTGCGTTATTTTGTGCTTTCGGGCTGATATTATTCAAACAAAAGATATGAAGGAGTGGTTCAGTATTCGAACTTAAAGTGCTTAAGATTGATTAGAATAAGGGCAAGATAATGAGGATGGATGTACCATTGATAACTAAAAAAAGAAAATTTAAAAAACCAAAAACCTGACTGCTTAAGGGCCTACATGCGCTTTAGTGCCGTAAAACGGTAACTTTCTAAAGCATACTCCTTAGTAACAACTAGGTTAAAAGGCTTGAAAAAAAAATATTTATTATTGTTTCAAGTACATTATTTTTTAAACATGGTTTTTCCGTATAATAAATAGTTGTGCTTTAAAAAAGTAATTAGCAACACGATATTTTTCGCAACTTTTGGATACTCCTCCAAAGCGACTTGGATATTTAAAAATATTTTTACACAGAAATATTGATGGCTGGAATTTCTTCAAAAGTGACATAGCATATGTAAATGAAATAAAATTTTGCAAACAAAAATGTTCAAAAGGTGGTTCAATATTGATATTTTGGCATCAAGCGGGCGCACGGCCAGTACCGAGTTTACATTAGGGTGTATATATCGCCTTAAAAAGCTAACTAAAATGATGTACAGAAGAAGAAAATCATGCTGTACAGTCGGAGGATACATAATCGCGAGTAGACTGACCTAAACTATATATCAGTCGGATTTTTTATTTTTAAAATTATCGTTTTTAATTATAAATTTATCGTTTTTAATTATAAATTTTTAGTTAAGTATATTTTTTTTACGAATTACTTTTAAACATATAATTGTTTTATATTTTTGCCTTGCATTCTTCCTACATTCCAGATGAAATTTGGTGTAGGTATATGGAGGGAATGATGATGTGACATCATGAATGATGATGAAGATCAGATCTTTGGTAGTGTAAGTTACTACATGTCAGGACTGTCAATCTGAAAGTTGAAAAAATCAGCAGTTATCCAACACAGATAATTATTTCGTTTAGGTAGTAATAGATACGAGTATCCTATGTAGTTCTATTCGCAACACGCACTACATCTATGATTTTAATACTCTATGATGTGACTCTCGTGTGCATAGGCAGCATTGCAAAGCCGATACTGACAGTGTTCATTCAGTGTGCATCTTGTCATATCAACGCTTAAGTTCTAACATCGCGTCCCTATGTCAAAATCAGGAACTTTTCAGGAAAGCAAAATAACTGTTTAGCAGCACGTAACTCGGAGTAACAAAAAAAACTGAGTAATGTGCTGTGTCTCTGGGAATACAGCTGAGTTACGCGGTTTTGCTGTGGCATTAAGTGCAAAACTGAAATACTCGGTGTTTGCCTTTTTTAAATAACGTCTTACCATTGGTTCAAAACTGAGTTTTCAACGTGGTATTAAATTCATTAACAACTTAGAATGGAACACACTTCTTGCTCAATGTATTTTCAAGAGAACACAAGATTTGATTAAAAAATTAATAAGGTAAGCGAGGCAACTGGAGCATGGATAAGGTCGTTAGATAACCGCATTAATTGCATTACACGTTAACCACTGCAGACAATCTACTTTGTTCGTTAAAAGATAGATGCTAAACTGCAGCCCCTACTAAAAAGTTCTTCAAGCTCTCATGTCTTGTGAACTCAGAGCATGCACCTAGTAATAAGCGATGCGTGGCATGTAAATAAGAAGATGAAATAGTTATTTGCCATGCAAGGCTGCAAAGTTGTTTTTTGACGCGAGTACTGGTATTGATGTGTGTTTATTCCAAGTTTTTTAACGTACTCGATCGTGATAACGTAAACGATCTATGTTTAATTTACCGTGGTCATATGCCACCTACCGTAACAAAACAATACATCCTGCAAAGTAGCATACGACCACAGTCAAATTACGGCAATATTTTCTTGTTTCATACTTTTTAGAGCGTGATTTTTCAGCAGTCGGGTTTTAGTTTTGAACTTAGTTTTTTTTTATTTTAAGTAGTTGGGTGGGGATAAAAAATGAAAACAAATGCACACATTCATATACCAATCAACAACCACTGCGACGCCATAGTCGGGTAAAAAATTAGTTTTCATGACTTTGAAAGGATATATCTCGGCATACGCTTCACAAAAATTTTATGTTGCAAACGCTACCTTCGTTTAAAAACCCCTTTTAAACGATACCTGATGAGGAGGGGTGTTTTTTTTATTGGTATTGGCTTCAGGCTCCCTAGAGGACACTTCAATTTAATATGACGTTGCATAGCCTATAACCAGCGGACAAACAAGACCCCTTCCAACGACACCTCATTTGTCAAATTATCATAATATATAAGTAATTTAGAAGTTATGAGGGAACAGATGAACATACATACATACACACATACCGGTAAAAACATAACCTCCCCTTTTGCTTCGCCGTAGTCCGGTAAAAAGAGGTTTCTCCTTACCATCGGCGCTTATCCCGTTGCAATACAAATTGGCGATTACGTTTACGCATACGACCGTGAATAAAAACTCGAACTAAGCCCGTGAGCGTAGCGAGGGTTTCAAAAGTATGAGACGCAGAATAACTTTACTGCCGAGCGATCCACAGCTTTTCACCTAAAGCGAGGTATCTGCTAGGTGCAAGAAAAACAGCATACAAATTAGTGTTAACTTATTTAAAAAAAAAAAACAAAACAAAGAACCTCCGATAAAACCAAATCTCCAAGATTCTTACCACCAGAGATACGATACGCAATCTCGAGCGTTCTTTACCGTCCAGAAAATGATTACTCAGTGACTTAATACCTTACGACAGAACTTGCCTATTAAAAGATAAATAATTTTATTTCAGTAAGTTGGTTTGTGCAAACACTTTTACATGTCGATCATATTTTTTTAAATTAGATAAGTCGGCGTTTCCTATCTGACTACTCTGAGAAGAAAGGCCGAAACAAACTCAGAGGTCACAGTCTCTTTTAAAGTCTAGACAAAATCTTGGTTAGATCATGTGAAGACCATGTAGACTGATATCTGAAATGGTCTTTTGAGGAAACAACCAGCCAATTTGAGTGGACCTGTCCAGTCAGTGCACGCATTTGTCAATAACCGTGTAGCTCAACTCAGAATTTAAGGAGCTCAACGATTTGGCGAACAATACCAAAGAAAGGACATTCGGGTGGGCCGCATAAACTACTCAAACTGCCAGACCATGATTAAAAACTAACTAAAAGTCAAAATTAAAAACAACGAAAAAGGAATGATCCACATAGTCTTCACATTCACAACAATTAAAATAAAATAATATAATACTTTAAAAAGTAAATATTCTTGTCATTGCAAGAAAACCAAAAAAAAAACAAGTTGCAAAATATAAAAAAAAACAAACTTAATTGGAGCAGCTCAATCCCAAGCCTTTTTGTCCTCAACGTAATCTTTAATTGTATAAAAACGCTTTCTGGAACAACATATGTTTGATGAATGATTTGAATTTATTAAGACTTAGATCTTGTACGTGGCTTGGAAGCTTATAATTAACATTGACAACTAAACGAGCCACCTATTTTCTTGAGCCTTGTTGTAGGTACAAAAATTTGTGTTTGTTCCTAGTATTTATGTTATGGATATCACTGTATTTTTTAAACAATTTTATATTTTATGGGCATATATTTGCTCGTACACAATAAAAGGTCAGCATCAGACAGTACCCGCTTTAATATAATATAAGCTTTTCTCATGCACTTGCCCACAGTTTCCGGAATAAAATGTAGCCTATTATGGCACTTAGCCGCACTTGCACGAAAAACTAGTTGCTAACACGAGATTAAATGGGGTCTAACGTTTTATTGCTCACCAGTTGGCGCCACTGTTGAGTAAGGTCCATGATTAAAGCTGCTAAACGTTGTTATAACGCGCACGGAAGTAAAGTTTGAATTAAAATTCTTTTCCAATCCCGTAAAAGTGTGATTAAATATAAAATTTACAGGTTTTGCGCAGCCCCTTTTTTTTCGAATAAAAGGACGATAACATTTTCTGAAACATAATAACTCTATTAAAGCAGTGGTTGGTTAATCCCGAACTTATCTTAATCTACATGTTTGAAAAAAAAAACACAAAAAGAATGTAACTAAATGAACTCGCGCTAACAGCCTAAAAACTAAAATTTTACATTTTGAAGACCTCAGTCTACACCAGCGCCCCTAGCGGGAAAATAATAAAAAATATATCTACAACGACGAAAAAGGCATGTGATTTCACTAATATAGCAACACTGGTCTGCCGGTAACATATGGAAACCTAGCATATGTTAGTTTTCCGAGAGAGACACGGTCCCGGTCGTCCGGTTTCTTCCGGCGGCTGTTGGCAATACACGTGGATGTCTAGGGTTGCCATCTTTTTTAGAATAATCAGATTATATCTGATTTATGAAAGGGTAAATGTAGAATACGGACTTAAAAATACATATTCGCAAGCTGGCTCACCAAAACTATAAATATCCTCCGACTGCACAGCATGATTTTCTGCTTGTTTACATCTTTGCAGTCGGGTTTTTTTTATTTTATTTACCACTTTTTAGTTATCCTTTTTTTTCGAATGACTTTTAAACATATAAGTGGTACATATTTTTCTAATCACCTCTACAAACTAGCTAGCCTACAACTAATCTGAGGCCCAATACAAGTGTCATTCGATGTTAGCGATGGGTTGAAATGCCAAAATGCAAGTGATTGATCACTTGACATTTCGATACCGCTTGACAATCCCAAACATTTTTGACATTTTACCAATCGTTATTGCGGCGCTTTCGTTGATAAAAAGTCACTTGTCTGAATGCGATTCGATTTATACCGATATGCGATTTTTATTAAAATAAATTACGCAGGTACGTTCACATGGAGGAATGTGATACAATTCGACCGATCTGTATTTAAAAACATTCTTAGAAAATACTTTATTTTTGTAGATTAGGCTCGTGCTAGACCACTATCTCACCTGATGGTAAGCGATGATGTGGTCAACAGTAAACGGCAAGCATGTGCCTAGAATAAACTTATTCACTCTTGACTCGGACGATATCGCTTATTGAAGCAATTTGAATTACGTTGCGCCTTCAGGCAGGGCTTTTTCAAGAGACTCGCGCCCCGGTTTGACGATTTACAGCCTCCCGAACAAGCCGGATTCCGTAGAGGTTTTAACACCGTAGACCACATTCATACGCTGCGGCAGGTTATATAGAAGACCGAAGAGTACAACCTGCCTCTCTGCTTAGCGTTTGTGGACTACGAGAAAGCCTTTGATTCGATCGAGACTTGGGCTGTACTGCAGTCTCTCCAACGGTGCCAAATCGAATACCAGAACATCGATGTGTTAAAGTGTTTGTACAAAATCGCCACCATGTCAGTTCGACTTCAGTAACAGATCTCGAAATCTATCCTTCTGCAGCGAGGTGTGAGATAGGGAGACGTCATATTCCGAAAATGTTCACCGCTGCACTGGCGGATGTCTTCAAGGTTCTGAACTGGAGAGGGCTTGGAATCAACGTCAATAGCAAGTACATCACTCACCTTTGGTTTGCCGACGATATAGTGGTCATGGCTGAGACCATGGAGGACCCCAGTATAATACTCTGGAACGTGCTTCCCCTTGACATAAAAAAAGCTGAGAATAAATTTTCATTTAAGCGTAGAATCCGGAACTATTACGAGTACTTGTCCTCTATTATGTAGCTCGGTCTACGTCATAGTTATTATATTAAAATTTCTGTTTCATTTAAAATAATAATATGGTATTTATTATAATATTTATTAGTCTATTGTTTTAGAAAATATTTATGTATTTTATTAGTTATATAGTTTATTAATATCAGATTTTAATAATTGTTCTTTTTTATTTTTTATTTTGTACTCCTACCACTGTTGTGTCCTTTTTAACCCAAAGGTTGAGGTTGGTAGAGAATGCCTTGCTGCATTAAGTCCGCCTATGTATCACCATTGTACATGAAGTTTAAATAAATAAATAAATAAATGCCCGATGACCTCAGTAGAGCTTCCGAAAGAGTGGGTCTTAAAATTAACATGGACAAAACTAAGGTGATTTTGAATGCGCATGTTACACCCACTCCTATCAAGTTTGGTGACTCTACACTTGAAGTTGTGGATGACTATGTCTACCAGTTAGCCCTACCTAACTGGATCGACTGTCCCAACAATCGATCCAGTTGGGTAGGGCCAACTTCCAGCAAGAGGTCAACCGTCGCATCCCTCTTGGCTGAATACCGACATAGCCCGAAGAATTGCAAACTGAAGTGGCAGTGGGCAGGGCTCATTGCTCGCAGAACGGATGGCCGATGGGGCAGAAAAGTTCTGGAGTGGCGACCGCGAACCGGAATACGTTGCGTTGGAAGGCCTCCCACCAGGTGGACCGATGACCTAGTGAAGATTGCGGGGATCCGCTGGATGCGGGACGCACGGGACTATGTCCACCAGTGGACGTCTTTCGGCTGATATGATGATGATGATGATCAGACAGTGTAACTTTTTTTTTATTGATTTGATGTTTTTCCAAGAGGTTTCTCAACACTCCTCGTATCATTTTTCCTACCCGGTTGCAATTATGACCGAACAGACAAAAATCCTTCAGGAAATTTCAGCAATTAATTTAGTTTAAGCACAGATAATATAACACTAGCATACAGATGCCTCACCCCATTCAAAGAAACTGTGCCGACGTAACTAGCGCTTTTCGTCTGAATAAACTAATATTTTTCTAAGAACATCGATTGCGTTCGGTTCCGTTCCACAGATATAGTTGGTGTGAGCAGCAACTTGCAAGTAAAAGGTTTTTGTCGGTTTGTGAATGCTTTTTTTTTAACACAGCTATTATTTGTTTAATAGCGTTTTTTGCACGATATTACAGTATCACTGTACCAAAATGTGTTACAAACTGAATCAAATACTGTGTGTATGCTCCAGAAATTTTAAACCGCGCCATCTATTGGAGTCTAGTTTAAATGATTCATTTAAATAATCTTTGAAATGTGAATTAAGAGCCCAATATTCCTTAATTTTGTGCTTAGGAGAGTTAATTAAACAAGAATATACATTTTTATGATCTTCTCTAGAAAATCTTAATATTTTGTAAAATTCTCTAACAAAACGAAGCTTATCACGCCATCTAGTGCAATGTATTTATTATGTAGGCATCTAATGGATAGAAACATGCATAACAAGTAAGAAAATCCATGTACCTAAGGCAAATAAGTCTTAGTCTACTTCAAGGGTGCAATAAAAAAGAGGTCGTCAAAAGTGATCGCGGGATGCTTCAAACCTATCTAGAGGATATGTTTTTTTTCTCGTGCCTGGATGACTGATCTCAAAAACGAGAAAAAAGAAAAAGTGGCCAAGGACCAAAGCGGAGCATAAATTAAAAATGTAGCAAACACAGGAAAAAATATTCCTTTTTGAGAGCTTCCGTTGCGTGCTCTGCGTAAACGGTTTATGTTACGCAAATATCATGTATGATGGAATTTGTCCTCATTAAAAGTTCAAAAAAAAAGTCCGCGACAGCATATGTCTATCTTTTAAGATTGACTTTAAACTTTTTTTATGGTAATCACTCTGTTCATTTGCTAAGGAGTTTTATCAACATCTAAAATAATATTGTTAAAAGATAGGGCAACGCCATCTAGTGACGAGAGGAAGAACTGGGTAGTAACTAGTAGCACCATCTAGTATCGAATAGCGCAACTAATCTTCTCGAAAGCTCCTGTCGAATGGAATTTTCCAGAATGTTCGAGCCAAAAATTCTGGAAGTTTCTAGACGCTTCGGGAACAATGATTTCGAATGCCGATTGTTCTGGAAGATTCTCGAAGTATCTAGAACAGTATGGAACTTTCTAGAAACATCTTCCATGCTATATAAAGAGCGGTCGTTTTCGTCGTGGATCACTTTCGATTTGGAAGCGACACAGAGCGATCAGAAAAGCAAAACAGTGCGAAGTAATAGAATTATACATTTTATAAGAAGTGTTATCGTAATAAAGTGTGATTAATTGAAGTCTACTGTTTAAATAATTTATCCCTGAACCCCAGCTCGTAACAATATTATAAAGCTGAAGAGTTTGTTTGTTTAGGCAGGGTAAGTAGGGTAGGTAGGGTAGGTATGGTAGGTAGCGTAGGCAGGGTAGATAAAGTAGGCAGGGTAGGTAGGGTTGGCAGGTTAGGTAGGTAGTGGTAGGTAAATAGATAGCCAGTTGACGGGAGCAAAGCCGCGGGGTTCACCTAGTTTTGTATATTGATGTAAGTGGACATGAGTTTTCGAATGGCAAACTTAATTTTATCCCTACGTTAGAACAATGGTCGGTGCTTTCATTGTTTAAGAACGTTATCTATTTATTTTGGTGAATGTTGTGGTGTTCTGCTGTGCAGATCCACATCCTTTAATCTATTTACGTTTTATAATACTATACAAACCACACCTTTCATCTTTTGAAATTGTATCAACTCATGTGATTCATTTTTATGTATTCTTTGAAACTGTAAGCATCTGAAAATCATACTTTTAGTTATCTATGATTGTTTTAAAATTCCTCAACTTAATATATATTGTTAATTTGTAAAATCTTAGAATATTTTATACTCTGACATTTGCATCTGATCTGACGTCTGTCTGTCTATTTTATTTTCTTAAGCCATAGACATAACATACCATGGACTAGACCTTCCTTAAGCTAGTTGTACATTATAATAAGGGCAGCGGCAGACTGCCCCCCTCTGTAAACCGTGTTTTATTCGTTCTGGTCTTGATTTTGAATTGGGAATTTGAATTTAAAATTTAGAAGATATGACAGAACGAAGTAAAAACGGGCGTCAGCTTTTTGAGTCAGATTCGGGCGAGGAACGCCGAAAGTCGGTTGACTACTTAATACTACCAAGTGTACTATAGTATCTGAAAACTCTTTAAAATGTACTATCTTCAGCCTATTGATGTTTATTGAATCTTTGAAGTGCATTAAATATATAGTATTTATTGAGTGTGGCACTTAAATGTGAGCATTTTTACTGACTTCATTAACCTCGTCGGTCGTCGGTCACCGCTTCAGATTAAAGGCCTCGTTGAACGGCGTATGAAGCCACAGCCCGGCCTCCACACCCCTTGTTACCTGCATAACTACCTGTGTTACTGCCTACCTGCCCGATAGCCTGATTACTAGTTCAGCTGCCTTGACTGTCTATCTGTGTGCCTGCCTATCCGTCCTGCTGCCTACCTATCCGATTGCCTGCTTGTCCGTCGTGGTGTCTGCTCACCTGCCTACCTCGGGCATACCACGTCTTCCTGCCCGTCCTGATGCCTGCCTAGCTGTCGACCACAAGCAACCAACGACGTGTGAAGCCAGCCCTTAGAATTTCTGTTCTAAATATCCTTTTTCTAAGTTTATTTTTTAATAAGTCATTTATTTTAATAACGTGGCTTACGTTAAGCTCATCTGAGCTTAACGTAACGTTACAATGTAGCTGTTTGTACGGAACCCTCTGTGCACGAGTCAGACTCGCACCTGGCCGTTATTTTTTAATAATATGACCATCGCAGACCACAATAACAAATAACGATAATCACAATAAGTGGTACCTAATCAAATACTTTTCACCTCATAAATTAGAATCAATTCTTTGAGGAGCGTAATCAGAATCTTTATGCACGTGTCAACGCTTCAATCTTAGTTCTATAAGACTGTCGTTACTTAGCTAGTACCTAAGTAATATTACAGGATAAATATGAATTAATAAAGATGATTTCTGAGCATATTTTCAAGAAGAAGAAAACAAACACCACTGGAATGCGTTCTGAGGAATAATATCGGGTTTCACAGAAATTGCGAATATTGTTCTTAATTAAATTCGTTCCGTTATGAAAACAATTGGTCGGCGAAGTTGTCAGGTATTGAACAAGTTGAACCCCGAGGGTCGGCGGTAAGAACACAAGGTTCAAGGGATGATGTGACCTTCAGGAAGATGGGAGTGAGTTTGTTTGAAGTTTGTTTGCCTTGCCGATGATCGGTTGAGTGGCTGACTCTATTTGTGAGAAAAAGGCACATAGAATATTAATTAATTAGTTTATTTATTCACACATAAAAATCTTTTACTGGTGTGAGCTAAGCAAAAATATAGTCACAAATTGGCACACTCAGAGACGCCGCTCGAAAAACTGTACACACACAATGTGATCCTGGTGAATATAGGACACCGGCATATTTTTTAATCACCGGAAATAATAATCGAATAGATAATAGAATAGACAGATCGATAGCTTTTTTTGTTGATTACGTTGGCGGCAAAGAACTAAAATCAGCCAATTGTCAGATAGCGGATTGAATAGGCGCAGATTATCCAATTGTTAGGTTAGATACCTTATCGTTACTCCAAATGAACTGAATATTTTCAAATCCACTGTGTTCGAAAACGAAAAGTTATAAGCAGCAGAACGTAACCTCAATAGCATGCAGAAAGTTTTAACGATTCTTTTTGCAAATCCTCTAATTCTTATATTGAGCTTAGCTCCATCTACTCCTCAAAGTTTTTAAAGCATTTGAAGTACCTGATGGGCAGTAAAGTAACCGTAATGCTTAATTAAGTAGGTATTAAGTAGATTACGTACCTGCCTCAGTCCAATTTATGTTACTAAAATGACGACTGAAGATATAGTCAGGGGAATACATTTTTTGCCCCCTTAGGATAATATCACTTGCCCGTCTTAAAACGATAAGTTCTATTGGACTATGATTTTTTTCTATTCTTGATAGAATCGCGTTTGACCAATGTTTCACATGATGGTAAGCGATGATGTAAACGACGAGCAAACCCGCTTATCTAGAAGTAACATATGTGTACCGATCTACATTTGAAAGCAAAACTATAACAAAGCACCCTATTTTGTACTCATATCGTAGATATGATACCTATTATAAGAAAATAAAGTTTTTAATCAAATAATACTGTAGGTATGCGTTTTGAAGAACGGTACGTTCTTAATAGAAACAGATAGAAACGAGTGTACTCGAACAATAAGTGAGCATTGTAATAGCCTATACATTTAAAAACTGATAATGAAAGTATATGTACTTATAGTTCTAACGTATAGTAGAAATACTAACTTTTAGTTTAGAAAATAATGTCATATAGTCATTTTTACGATTTGAACTCTACGAAGTCCAAAAAATAATGTTACTTTATAGGTTTGCAGGACTAACTGCAATTAGAACAACTGCAGACTGCAACTTTTAACAGAACTGTCAAATGTCGAAAAAATCCGTTTCAGTCGTGCGAACAGAATTAAATACTGCTTAATTAATTTAAATCTGTATTATACAAATACTAATAAAAAATTACTAACTGATTAAATAAAACTTAAAATAATGTATAAAATTTAGAAATAGAGTTGAATGAAAAAAGGTTGAAGTGTAAAATGAAAAATCTTAAAAAAAGGGTAATTCAAAACATGGTAATACGTTTATTTAACTAAAATATGCATAAAGAAATATTAAAAAATATTTTTTCTTGCCATTCATTTTACAGTGTGATAAGCGTAATTAATAAACATACAACTCAATTAACTGAATTTTAAGATTTATTTAATTTCTAAACATAGACAGATGAAAAATGGGCATTCTTCATCCGAAACTCTCTCCGAAGCTCTCTTAAATTACGTGAGCATAATTTGGTTGATCGTTGCTCATTGTGCATTCTTTATATATCAAACTATTACAAGTGAAAGTAAGAACCACTCTTATCATTACATACTTAAAAATAACTGGCCAAGTGCGTGTCGGACTCGCGCACGAAGGGTTAATTTAACAATCAAAAACATACACGAAGGATACATATTCGCAAGCTGGCTGACACCCTGATCCTCTTACTGTACAGCATATTTTTTCTTGTTTACAGCTTTTTAGTTCGCTTCTAAAGCAGTAGGGATTTTGATTTTTAAATTAAGTTTTAATTAACAACTTTTTGGATATAATTTTTTTCGAATTACTTGTAAACACATAAGTGGTATATATTTTTGTAATAAACTCTCCTAAATCCCTTCATTTTGGCACTCACCTCGATGGGTCTGGAAGAAGAAAAATTTGGGACCCGCACAATTTGGCGCCCATAATCCGCCATGTATGTTTTTTTAACTTCACTTATCAAAGAACACTTGGGCGGTCAAGACCTATCTATCTAATTATACAAATCCATCTAGCGGTTTCAAAGATATGAGGAAATAAGAATAGAGCTCGCGTTATAGGCTTGAGCTTGACCACTATCTCACCTGATGATAAGCGATGATGTAGTCGATGGTGAATCACGCTTGCCTAGAAATACCTATTCACTCTTGATTTAAAGACCTCTAGATTGTAGCTGTCAGGAAACACTGACTCCGCAGGGAATTCCACTCCTTAGCAACATACAAGATACGCGCGAAAAACATAACACTTTCCTTACAGTCGGGTAAAAAGACGGGCCGGTAAGTAGGTATAGGACCCGAATAATTTGGGAAGAAGTCAGAAAGATGATTTTGAACTTCACATAGACTAAGATGCAGACAACTTTAAAAAAGTGCCAGTGTTTAATTTAATTTAATTTAAACTCGAAACCGTCGAATTTGGAAGTCGTGATTGCCCAGTGGCTAAGACCTCGCCTCTCGTGCTCGAGGTCGTGGGTTCGAATCCGGGCAAGTACCAATGTGACTTTTTCAAATTCATATGTACTTTCCAAGTTTATCTTGGACTTTGCTGACAATGGTGAAGGAAAACATCGTGAGGAAACCTAAGCTGATAGTGAGTTTATTATAAGATTGTGCTCCATTGGTGTAATTGCTGCAAGGCGTTCCAGTGCTAGGATAAACTAATAAATAAATAAATAAATTTGGATGTGATACAGCGTGTGCCTGACACCGTCGTGAATAACATACCAGTACTTATCTACATGAATTTGAAACCTCTAGTGCTGGAATTTATCGTCGGTTTTCACTTATTAAAAAAACTGCATTTTTTTACTGTAATCATTTCAAAATCGTTATTCTCATCTAACTCAATTAGGTTTTTAATTATTCTCTTTTGTTTTCTCGCCGACAAAGAGAAAAAGTACGGTCGGCGCGGCGCGTGTAGGTACTAGCCGGCGGGTTGACCTCTATCGTGAAATTTAGGAAATCAGCTGATAGGTAGTGCTTCTGAAGTTATTTTCATTGCAGTTTTTTTGTGAAAAAAAGAAACAAAGGGTTCAAAAAAGAAAAACTGGGAGCAGAAATCAGTCCAGAATCTTAAACTTAATCCATGAAATTTTTTTTCGCGTCGGTGTCAGACACATCCCGTATATCGATATTTTATAATCTCGCAAGATAAATTATAAACTTACGATGTGTGCAATCAACCAGTGATATTTACATATCTACGTTGCTGAAACAAAAAGAGGTACTTATGTGCCCTCCCTAAAGGACTCTTTTGTTTTTGTTTAAACATAAGTCTACATGAAATCCTCTCGGGGTTCTCTGAATGTTTAAAATTAATTAAGGTAGACGTTGCTCCAAATAATAACGCGAAATAATAACAAGTAGATTGTTGTTGAAACATAACCGACGGCATCCATAATGTAGTTAAAATATACATAGTAACAAACTACTAGTCTTATTACTAAATTATGTACAACGTTCTTTAATGCAATGTGTATATCATCCTAGATCTTCTTAATTTAAAAGGTATATATTTTAAGCGAACAGAAATAAATATTAGAACAGCATTTCAAAACAAAAAAAAACCGGCCAAGTGCGAGTCGCACTCGCGCACGAAGGATTCTGTACCATTATCGCAAAAAACGGCAAAAATCACGTTTGTTGTATGGGAGCCTCACTTAAATATTTATTTTATTCTGTTTTAAGTATTTTTTATTAAAGCGGCAATAAAAATACATTATCTGTGTAAATTTCAACTTTCTAGCTATCACGGTTCATGAGATGCAACGTGGTGACAGACAGACGGACAGTGGAGTCTTAGTAATAGCGTCCCGTTTTTACCCTTTACTTACGGAACCCTAAAAAACGAAGGTCAAAATGTTTGTGAACCTTCGTTTGTGTGAATGATGACACTTTGAGAGAGTACTTAATACTTTTCTCCTATAACAAAGCTATATTATAAGTGCCTCATATAATATTCTCTATTAAAGCTTTGAAAACACTACATAGAAGTTTTAATGAGACAGATGGATCAAAAGGACTCTATTTCCAACTGTACGTAGAATCAGTCGTCATATCTAAAATCTAAATCATTTGAATCTTACAATCTTTATGAAGTTATTATAAGTAATCTTTTATTCACACTTGCTACAAAACTTAGCAATTGAACAGTAAAACTTATACTTAATGGAGGCTCCAAATTAATGAAGTTTTTACTTCCTTCTGTACCCACTTCAGCCAGTTAAAAAGTTGGATGTTTGATTGGGACTCGTGAAACGGCGTAAGCTGTACGAGTCGTAACTTTCCAATAATTATCGGCATCAGAGATTATAGAAAGACGTTGGACGTTGAACACTGCTGGACAAAGTATGGATATGGTGACTATTTCCAGCAGACAAAGGCCATATCGACCATTTCTATGAATGTGTGTTAATAATATATATAACCTAAATCTTTGCAACGCAATTATTAATTTGTGCTAACGCTGTTAATTTTATCTATTGCAATATATGCGCACATAAGTTTACGCCTTTTGTGTCATGGGGGGTTGAAAAAAACAACAGAACGCAACTTGCTGCCACTCTTAAATGTTGTTTTTTTTCTTGTACAGTTTAAATGAACACACACTTCGACCAACTTAATAACATTTTTCTTTATCAAGGTAAAAGAAAATGTATGATGTATGAACTTTGAAAACACTGGTTTTTCTACATCAATAAAAAGATTACTAGAATAAATAGTGCGTTTCCATCACGTTATATTCAAATAGGTCTAAAAAACCGTCTGAATATAATAGAGAACAATAAATGAAGCGAAAAGAGAATGATAAATGACTTAACGCACTTACGCTCCTCATGAAAGGGTTGCGGTGAGCCTACTAGTGGCACCATACACGCTTCACTAAACCTTCGTCAAATCAAATGAAGTAAGTACTGTATCGTCGGCAACGCTGTCAGGATGCTATTGCTAGTGTTGGGCAATGATAATAATCCGGTTAATATCATTTGGCTAATAATCGAATAAAAGCCAGTTAGTAGCCATTAATAGCAATTATGGATGATAACCCTGCTGTTAATGTTATTTTAGTGATTGAAAATTTCCCTTCATGGTTTTCAGGCTTAGGACTGTCAGATTAGACTTCATTTTCATCATCTTTCTTTGTTGTAAATAAATGTGTTATTTAAAACTAATCTGGCCCATTTAAAAATTTTCAATCAGCTATTTACATTGATTTTTGATAATTAGATTTTTATGTACTTAGTTTTTTTTTTATTCATAATCAGTCATTTATTTGGGTTTTTTTTTTTTTTTTTTTAGTTGTTTTTTTTATATTTGTTGCTCAAAAATAATTTTCAGCCTAATTATTGCTAGAAACACTGGAATCTTCAAAATCTCCTAAGTTTGTTACATCGATTGGATCGGACGCTAATGGATCTATTTCTGGTGTATTAAGAAGAACAGGTTCATCACAGTCACAGGATATTTCATCGATTTCTGATGTTGGAGAGAAAGGTTCTGAATCCATGTGGAAATCACTTTCCATATCTTTACTTGACGGTCTGTTTTCCAAATTCCAGTTGTGTGATATATAAGTTATTTTTCCTGCTCGTTCAGTAGTTAGTTTATTTCTTTTTTTTGTATGTACATCAGCTTGAGTACTAAAGGTCCTTTCCGTAGCTGCTGACGTGTAAGGAGCTGATAAAATAGCAACTGCAATTTTATGAAGCTTAGTAGAACTGCAAATACCCGTCCACCAGCTAAGGGCGTCTGTTTCTTCGACTTGAGACCAAATAAAGCAATTATTAATTAGCAACAATTTATATATTATTTAGCAATAATATTTATTAGCAACAATTTATGTTCACACCCACAGATTTTACACTAAACAAAAAAAAAGCATATATTTTTTAAACAATACATTAATAGCAGGGTTATCATCCATTGCAAGGCTATTAATGGACACTTATGGATTATAATCGATAATAACTCAAAGCATCCGGCTATTTACCCAACTCTAGCTATTGCGGTCGCAGCGACGTTGCAGTGCATCGGGATTGTTTGCGGCAGCTCGTACGGACGGCTTTCTTGCTATCATGCGTCAGAAAGCGGCTTCCTTACTGCAACGCTTGCGTGGCACTCGGAACGTCATCCTGAAAATGATTGTTGGCAGAGTGGACTGCCCCACTGAACACTGGACACTAGGTGGAAATAGGTACCTATAGGTTTATGTTGAATCGAATTAAGCACTAATAACACTAACATAGCATTTAAGCACAATCTGTTATTAACCACTAACAAGTTATGGACTGATATAGGTCCGGTTTTTTTATAATAAAACTATTTATTTCTTTATGTGGGTTGAATTTCCATGTAATCAATTATGCAGAAAATGTCAGAAATTTTAAGGCGTGCGCTTTCTGCAAATTGATGCTTCCATAAAATATAAATTAATTAATTTCCAAAAAACTTAGCTTGCGGAATTTCTGTCGCCTACGGAATATGTTGCTAAGAAGAAATACCGAAATAAACTCAGATGTATCTTCCTAATTGCAAATAACCGAAGTCTCACAATAAGATTATATCTTATGATATTAACCTATATTTAAATACCTTTTGATCACGGAGAACAATTCATATTTGATAAGGAAATAGTAGATTGTTGCATCGAGCTCAAAGTGAGTTATTAATGCACGAGTGTTATGTTGGTGCCCGAGCGCATGCGAGGGCACTAAATTAACACGAGTGCATTAAATACTCACAATAGCGAGTTGTGTAATCTACTTTTCTTTCAACTAACAATCTACCTACCGTGATAAAATATACCTACTCAAAATAAAAACTCAAGTTAAAGAAAAATATTTATCCCGGCTTTTGCGGCAAAATGTTAATAACAATATAATTTGCAACTTTCTGGAGTTGAATTTATATCGCTATCGCTGTCTATTTCCATTTTTTTAAACTTTTCTTGCTAAATATGAAGTATCAAAAGTTTACAACGGTACAAAATGCGCGCCATTTGTTTTTTTTTTTCATCAAATCGATTTTATTCAGGCGAGTTTTATATTCAGCCAGTATCTTTTTGATCTAATGCATACATTTTATATTAAACTTAATGGGATACAAAAACAAAAATGAAAACAGTGCAATAATGAGATTTCATATAACATTTCTGCACTCTTTTAGTTCTAAGCAATAAATACATACGTAGTTGAAAAAAATACTATTTATAGCAGTCTATACATAGAATGCTATTTACTTGTAAAATTATATTCTTATAACCGTAAATACCCAAAATTCATGTGTTGAATTTATATACCGCCATAATAACATACACACACCACCGTTCATAAAAAAGGTTTTAAATGTGACAATACGGTATTTATTAGCTTACTTTTAGATCCGATTTCTCATCTCTAGTGCCGCGAAGCACGAATATTAGGGACACAGTGGAGCCGCTTCCATCCTCTGAGACAACAAAGATTTGGGGCGAAAGGCAGAATGTTCACTTATGAACTAATTCTACGGCAGTGTATTCTTACCCAGTCCTATTAGAAGCTTAATCACTAATTTTCCTCATTTTTTTTAACTGTTTTTGTGTCTTTCAACCCGCAAAATTATAATCCTGGAGTGAGTTGCCTTGGTAACAGTGCCTACATTCCACTCCAAAAACTAACTCTACCTAGTACCTATATGCTATAGTAAACAGATGATTTCTCCATAGAATATTTTCAAAATGGCGAAAATCCCGATCCTAGTACTTTATCGGATCGTTTTATTTCTGAGTAAGTATTACACGAATAGGATTTCGGTTTCATAGTAAAAGATTTTCAGTATGATGACGGATAGAATAAGAAGCAGCCTCCCTTAGATATTGTGATTTTCTGAAGTATAATCAGCTATGTGATAAATTATATCGTCATCCTGCCAAATCTGTAAATACAAAACAAAGAAACCATTTGTCCTTCCTCAAAGCTAGAACATAGCCGCGGACCAACGGATCGACATGATTTTTCGTAGGGAAATAGTTTATAGTATTGTATTGATCTTTTCGTATTTCTGATAATAAATTATGTAAAGCTTAGAATATTTGGATACATACCTGTTGGAAATAGATGCGCAGAAATTTTTATTTAGCGAGTTCAGAAGCAAGGTATGTTTGTATAATATATAGGTGTTCTATCTCACGAAGGCGGGTTACGTGACTTTTATGACGTCGTAATAAGACTCATTTTGTTAAATTGCCTCCACCTTTGTGAAATGGTTGTTCTTTACATCAAGCAATAGGGATGTTGACAAAAAAATCTATAAAGTCCGTCAGTTAGAAAACATAACATAACAATATTGGACACGTATTTTTTCTTTTGCCACGTAAACAAAAAATTACGACGAATACAGTGCGTTGAAATATCGTGTGACGTCACGGTGTGCTATACTTTATACTGACAATGTGACGTCACAGACCCCAACTCCTGAACTTTGATTGATTTATTTATTTTTATTTATTAATTCTTTATTGATTCACCAACAATTATTTACACTAGTTTTATGCTAATGATGGCATGCAAAAGTATATGCAACAGTGCAACAATCACTTATAGGTAAACTCCGCATGCATTAAGAAGTTGTACAAAAATTTATAAAATTAATCTAACTTTAAAATAATTACATATCTAAAATTGATGAGCTTTATCTCTCTCAATTTTTATTTATTTGATAAAGCAAAAAATACGGGTCTAATATTATTTGATAATCTTTCTGACGGACTAAACATAATTATCACTTTTCTACCTAGGAGTCATCTCTATTCAGTGGAACAGTGTAAGCTTGCTCACGTGTCTGCACACATCATCCGATTATAATTGTGTTTATGAAAGAATTGAAATCCTTCTAATTACTGACAGCCTCGTTAGTCTGTATAGTGGTAATAGTAGGCCCACTCTCTATTGCATGGGTTTAAAATATAATTGGCGAAATATGTAGGACTGTATGTAATCTTCTGCCAATATCTTCTGAAAATATAGGTGTTTTATGATCCCTCTTATGATCAAAAGCAAGAGAATCGAATGTTTTCGGTTAAATATTTGGCCACCTCTGGTGTTAGAGCTAATTAAGCCGCTTCTGATTACTCCACAGGCCACTGACTTGGCAAAGATTAGATTTAGATTAGAGTTAGATTCGCAATAAAGTCTTAACATGTTTTAATTTTAGATTTTCTTAGAAATTATATTATTTTATGCCACAAACACTCACCGCTTCATGAATAAAAGCTGTTATATTTTTCAGGGAATAGGTAGGAAGATATAAATGCCCATCGCGTTTAGGTCGGGGAACCGTTTAAATACAAGGGGTAGGTAATAGAAGTAAAGAGATCTAATAATCGAGAAAAAAATAAGATGCCGAGAGTAAAATGTTATGCCGAATAGTTACGGGTATACTTGTTAGAAAGAGCGACATTTATTTTTCACTAGCTTGTGCCAGCGGCTTCACCCGTATGAACGCTGAAAATTATCCTAAGGGTACATATTCCCGGGATAGAAAGTATCTTTTGTGCTAGTCCTGGCTACAATCTATCTCTGTGCCAAATTTTATCCATATATAACAAACATACACACATCCAAACTTTTGCATTTATAATATCATTAAGAAAGATTAATTTATGTTAAGTTGATAAGGGTCTGATAGAAAGCTATGTACCTCGTACGGTACTCGGTAAAAAAGGATTGTCTAATATCTAGGTATTTGCCCATAAATTGGCTTAGATTTTGACGATGAAGCTGCAAATAAATTAACGGCGCATTTATTATAATTTCAATTATTAAACATACAAACAAAAATCGTTTTCCAATGAATTGAGAAATCTGTAAATTTCTTCTCAAACCATTAATTAATTAATAGATCGTTCTGACTACGATATTTAATTAAAATTGATGAGAGGTAAGTATAGCACCTCAGAATATAATCGCAAATGAATCAATGTCGGGCTGCCGTAGTATTTTGATTTATTCTTCGAGGAAACCGCTGCGAAGCAGCGACGTTACCAACAAAATGGCGCCACAGAATAAATATTTGGATGTTAATATTATGTTTAACTTAATCTACTTAATATGGTAAACTGGAATGAAAATGATTGAATAATAAACATGATAAACAATAACAGTATTGCTAAACATAGGTACAATCTACCTATGCCTACTAGTTTGGGTAATACAGTACAGCGTGATGCAATAATGTTTAATTGTTTCATTAAATAGGTCTTTGGTTACAACTTACCGATCAATGTCTACTAATTCTAGAATGACTGATTGTCTGTAGTCAGTAAAAGTCTGACACGCCCTTCCGCTTCACCTAGAGCAGGCGAATTCATTGGATGATTTCAAAACCAAAAAAAAGCGTGATGCAATAATGTTGAACTGTATCAACATCATCCTCTTGCCCTTAATAAATAAATAAAATTCTTTATTTATCCAAATAATACCTACACAAAAACACAGTTTAAAACAAAGCGGTGGAAATACAATAAGCACAAAAATATAACTTATGCATTGAAGATTTAGGTCTATAAAGGAATAATGAACCCTGTCTCTTAAACCAGGAGACCTGTATCTTAAGAGACAGTGCCCTAAGTTATATACGTGCTTATATTTGAAATCCAAATGATTTTTAAATAGAGTCTGACTGAGGCGAGTGCTCAAAGTGCCATTGCAAAAACACATACCTGTAGATAAAAGATGCATCTATTCGTTCGCTCTGTAGAGTTCATTGATGACGTCAGCGCCAATCCCCGAAACACAAAAGCTTTTAAAGTTCAGCTTCCGATTTCTGATTGGACTAATGTGTCTATTAAGCGGAGGTTCTTTTATTCGTCTGAATTTGTTCGGAACACTGGCCATTAACGAATACTTGGCAATGTTTGTAATAAACTTCACATTTAGGGGATTACAGAACAGGATGTTTTGAGTTTTAATTAATTAAAAACCATTAGTAAATTCGAATTAAATTTTGACGTCTTAACTCATTGTTCTTTGTTAAATATGAAGCATCATAAATGAAGATAGCAATTACCGGCAGGCTTATTACGTATCTTGCAAGAGCAAAACGATAATTTTCCTCAATAAAATAATATTTTTTTTAGAGTTTTTGGCGGTTTTTTATTAAATAAGTGCATTTGACAAACAGCGTACGATTAGCAAGCAATAATCTACACTATAGGTCATTTCTGCTTTTATGTCATAAAGCTATTGATCGCGTAATGATTGATGTTTTTTTACGTAATAAGCCTACGGGCTTTACAATATTCACAAACTGCGATGCAGGGAATTATTACCGAGAATAATAATCATGAGCTCAAATTTTATTAAACTCAGAGCCGCGCAGCGATTTTATTAAAGCAGAAGCGCAGGTAAAACCTTGTTTGAACAGAATATTAAATCAAGGGCTCGAAGACGATTTAATAAATTACCGTGGTTTAACTCTGCATGGGAACACTCTAGAGACATCTATGATTAATTATTTTGCTTGACAATAGTAGTTTGACTCAAATATTTAATTATTTTGTATTATATTTGAGGTCTTAACTTTCTCTTGAGTTCATGTTTTATGGAAAAAGAAATATTTTCAGCATAAAGCTCGGAGGAAATTTTAAAGAAAACTTTGCCTATTTAAAACTTCCTCTTTCCCCGATCCCATTTAGAGCACTATATTATGACTCCGTACCAAAACATCCTATTCGCAAAAGGACCTATGAGCGAACGCCATACTCTCAAAATTAGCTATTAGTCGAATGTCCTACTGTCAAAGTACAGTTATACTAAAAATTACTGTCGTACTTTCGTCATGGGTAGTTAAATAATATATTTTTGTACTTTGGTTCGTTTATTTTCACATAGAGTGAAAGTTTTAGAGAGAGCAAAATTTATAGAAAAAAAATCGGTTGTCTGTAAAGTCGGTTTACTGACGATAGTTGAACGTGACAACGTCATAAGAAAATACTGATGGAATGGTGAGCGAGGTTATCATTGTTGCTATTAACAATTGACACAACATTCACTTTTCACTGCACTTCATCCTTGACGAAAACATGTAAATGTATTATTGTATAGCAGCTGTTCACGCGGACGCATCGCTCACTTAAGTAGGAGAGAGACAGATGTCGAACGCTGCCGAACGCGGAGGCCGATTGTGCCTCTTTGTCGCTCGTTCCGCGCTCTCGCTTGCACTTGAAGCCTTAAATGGAACGCCTCAGAGCGAGGTAACGCCGCATAAGTCATGTTTTTTCGTGCGTGCAGCCGGCTCCATCGAATTATAAGACGTTGTCACGTCAAAAAGAATAAGTATCAGCAACTATGCGGCGTTCGGTATTAGCACCTACCTACTTATATTATTTATCACTTTTACCTACGGATCTGGTACTCAATTCGATTAGCTTGTTATCATAAATATAATTGCTTTATAACATGTCCTCTAACTTTTATGACGCTATACCTATCTAGTAAGTGCATATCGTATAATCAAATAAAACTTTAATGTGAGTCATATCCATACAGTAAAAATTAAAGGAAAGTGGCATTGCAAAAACACATACCTGTGGATAAAAGATGCATCTATTCGTTCGCCCTGTAGAGTTAATTGATGACGTCAGCGCCAATCCCCGAAACACAAACGCTTTTAAAGTTCTGCTTCCGATTTCTGTTTGGACTAATGTGTCCATTAAGTGGAGGTTCTTTTATTTGTCCGAATTTGTTCGGGACACTGGCCATTAACGAATACTCGGAAATGTTTGTAATAAACATCACTAAGGGTATTACAGAACTGAGTGTTTTGAGTTTCAATTAATTAAAAACCATAAAGTCGAATTAAATTCTGACGTCATAACTCAATATTCTTTATTAAAGTTTGAAGCATCATAAATGAAGATTGCAATTAACGGCAGGATAATTACGTATCTTGCAAGAGCAAAACGATAGCGATTCTTGCGCAATAATTGCTCTTCAATACAGAAGTATTAGAGTTTTGCCGGCGTTTTTTTAAATAAGTGCGTTTGACAATCAGTGAGCGATTAGCAAACAATAACCTACACTGTAAGTAATTTCGACTTTTATGACATAAAGCTATTTATCGCGTGATGATTGCTAATTCCTGTTTTTTACGTAAATGATTAAGTATGTTTGGTATTATCAAACTGTGATGCAGGGAATTTTCATTACTTAAGAATTGATTATTGACCTAATTGTGAGATTATTTATATCAATGTAGAAAATGGTGGGGATATCTCACATTTGACATATTGAGACAGGTCGACTCGTTACTATAAATAGTGTGTAATTTGTAGGTTGATACACAGTAAATAACCAGTAACCATCTTGACATATATCGATAGTTTTACATGGAGTTCCTTCATGATTCGAACAAGCTCAAATGTTATTAAATTCAGCGAAAAGCCGAAGTACAGGTAGTTTGTTCGTTTAAACAGAATATTAAATCAAGGGCTCGAAGAAGATTTAATAAATTAGCGTATAATCGCAAGGCATTTGATGAATTATTTTGCGTGGCAATAATATTCAAGTATCTTTATTGTATTTGAAGACTTAACTTTCTCTTGAATTCATGTTCTACGGAAAAGAAATGTTTTCAGCATAAATCTCTGAGAAAATTGTAAAGAAAACTTTGCTTAAATAAATCTTCGATCCCCTTTCAAGCACTGTATGTGTACTTTGGTTCGATTATTTTCCTAATCATGACGGAGTGGAAGTTTTAGAGAGAAAAAAAAAGGAACTATGCGGGGTTCGGTATTAGCCCCTGCCTACTTATATTCTTTATCACTTTCACCTACGGATCACTCATATGTACAATTTCCACCAAACGGGCCGCGCCGGTGTCGCCTGAGCGCATTTCACACCGCGCTAGAGTAAATTCAGACTTCTATACAATAATTAAGTTTTATGTTTGCATGGAATTACACTGCTTGGAACTCGGTTAGTTCCGCGCGTTTGCCACGTCAGCCAGTCGGCTACGCTCGGACGCCGCGGCAGCTGGGCCTGCAGTCTCGACTTAGATAGCGACACCGTCGCAAAGTAACGATCGTTAAATATTAACGAAAAAATTAACGAAAGTCTCGACAGCCGAGATAGCGAGCAAAATCATGAACAAAGAAGAAAATAGTTCGCTTCCTTGCAACACAGACGTTGAACATGGGAAACAAACTGTCAATGTCAAGTTTGTTTGTAAACAAGATGCGACAATAAGATAGAATTGGAATTGAAAAAACTGGCAAAGAACCGTATTTCTATGGTGGTAAACAGTGACACAGGCGCATGCCCTAGCCCGAGTGCCAGCAGCGTGAGTGTCAGGTAATTACAACCTACATCAATTTTCGATTACTATTTTTGATACTAAATTGAATACTTTGCGTATGTCCGAAGTAGTTTGTGTTTACTCAATGAATATCATAAATGTTTTAGGCGTACTTCGGGGCAGATTGATGCGCTTTTGGCGACTTTAGAAGCCCAACCATATCTACACACGGACAAATTTTGAAACAGGCTGGAAGAAGGTTGCCGAGGAGCTAACAAACTCCCACACGGATCCATCAAGTTGCCCGATCAGTGCATGATGTTAAATCCCAAGTTCGTTTTGAAATGTAAGTACAAGCCTCGTCAGTTTTGTTAATATAGTTAGTGGAATACATTAGGTATCCTAATTACAGGTTTGGAGATACCTAAAAAGCCACGCCTGCACAAAGGTGGAAAAATATAAAAAGAAATCATTCAAACTGGCAACCTAGGCGGCTTCACTGCTCTTTTGACTGAGGCGGTGAGACGCAATAACATCCTTAATTAGTGTAGATTACACATTTGACACTGACTGCCCGGACGCTATGCCATTTCCTTTTTTTTATTAGAATCACTAGCACGCTAGAGCATTGAGAGGCATTTTTAGGAAATTTAACTTTTTTTACAGTTGCTGGCAGCTGCAACTCAAGTGCAAGCAGACGCTGCCAAGATGCAGACTGAGGTATCCAAGGTACAAACCGAGGCATGGGTGCTATTTACGTAGACTGCAAATAAAATAGCTGATGCTTTTATAAATAAAAATAATAATATTAAATGTTTTTTATTTAAATCACAGAGGGTCAATAAAATAAAATTATGTAAAACTAGTATTATTAGTATTATTAGTGGTGGCCTCTGGTTCATGTAATTTATATTTTATATATGTGTTTTCATGCGTTGGTGTGAAAGACACCGAAAAACAGACTTCAGCACACCAAAGTATCTTTCAACAACGTTCCTGGCTGAACAATGAACATTTGTGTATTGATACTCCGGTGTCCCTGGGCGTTGATTTTTTAAAGGAGTCATCAACCATGGTTCCAGAGGATATCCATCATCACCTAAAAGATAAAACATAGAATGTACTTTCAGCAGTCTAATGAGCAACCTGTTTCAGACAGATTATAATGAACATTTATTATTAGTTACAAAGCAGCCATGTACGGTGGTCCCCATTGACAAAATATTTATATGTGTTCAGTCTATGGCTCCAATCACATCAGGAATGGCTGTGGAGCATTTCTAAACTTCTCTTTAACTGCACACTGTTCTTCTTGGGTCATGGGCAATTTGACATATCTTCTTAAAAGATTTTCATTGATAGCCAAAGTTACAGTATGTATTACTCGGCTTACTGACTTTTGGCTTATGCTGCAGCCCCACTGCAAGCCAATAGGTAGTTGGTAGCACCCACTTGACTATTAAGAAGAAAATTATAAGTACATCTTGGTTATTAGAAAAAATAAATAGAAATATTATTTAGGTACCCAACGCAAAGACACTCACTTGAGACTCCACAGAAAGTCCGTAAGGCGAAGTTCACCTACGAGCTCATGAAACATGTCCTTGTTTATTTCGGTAAAAATAGAGAAATTGGCCATCCTCTAAATCCAAAGGATTGTCATCTTCACGCCGGTTTCGTGCATTTTTCCGCCACATTATCATATCACGCCTGTGTTTGAGCACGACCAAAGCCCACGCTAAATACTATGCAGCCTTAAAACTCTAATTATTATTTATTTATTGTTTTTTTAACCTCTAAAACCAATGATAACGATCGTAACGAAAACTTAGCGAGCTGTCAAAAATGCTCGCTAGGAAAGTCGATAGCATACCGATAAATCGTTAACTTAGCGACAATATTCGTTAAGTTTGCGATGACAATCGATAGCTTTGACAGTCGAGACTACCAAAAATCGTTATCTTCCGATCGTTAGGACCTACCGACCGATCGGTAGGAGTTAGCGATCGCTATCTATGTCGAGACTGCAGGCACTGGTCGGCTCCTCGCGTACGTGGACGGCGCTCGGCTGTCGTCGCGTCCGGTCGGCTCCGCTCGGCTACCGCCGCACGCGCTCGTGTGTTGGCACCGGTGGGCAAATTGAATCATTCAAGTTGTGCGTTGAACTGTAGACTGACGTGATTTATTTATTTGTTTATTGTTTTTTGTGCAAAATGAATGTTTTTTTTTATAGGCTTGCGCTTGACCACTATCTCACCGATCTCACCTAATGGTAAGTGATGATGTGGTCGATGATGAAGCACGCTTGCCTAGAAGAAACCTATTCACTCTTGACTTAAAGACTCCCAGGTTGTAGCTTTCAGGAAATACAGACTCCGGCAGAGAAAACAGATGAAAAGCTTATAATCTGTTTATTTGAATAAAACTGACTGCGACACGAAACGATCACTAGTCGCTGAGAGCATGCTAGCGGATACGCGAGGACGCGCCGCTTGCGCCAAGGTTCCAGCAGATTGTAGCCGTCGGGCGGACACGGTCAGCTACTGGCGCTTGCCCCGCATCCGCTGCGACGGGTTGCGCTACGCTCCTGCGTGGCCAAGGGTGGGTGGAAATCAAAAAATACTCATTACAGTTATGAAATGACAGACAAACCTCAAAACTATGTTATAGCGTCAATCATATCCGTGAGGAAATAGTAAAGAACTAATACCGTCTATCGGGGTGCATAGGAACGCAGGAGTGAATAGAAACAAAACTTTGAAAGGAATTTTCACGTTATTTAGAAAAAAAAAATACAGCATTTTAGTAGGTACTCCAATATAGTTAAGAATTATTAAAAAAAAAAAAACGATTCTTTGTTTGAAACCAATAAAGTGGTATCACAGTTAAAATTGTAGTCAAAGTTTCTTTTCCATTCACCCCTGCATTCCTATTCACCCCGTGTATTGGTACATAATATACAAAGCCGTTGTTTCGAACAGCGATCAATTTGTCTTTACCTCTGCAGTCTATTGCATCAGTTCAACTGAGCCCGAGTAAACCGAGATTAAATTGACGAAGCGGTTATCGATAAATTATCCTCAGCTAACGCACACAATTAGCGATTGTGCTATCGAGGTATATAGTCACTGTTTGAATTACTTGTGGTAAAGTTTCTAAATGGAACATTTCAATCAAAATAAAAAATAGCGTAACATCACGCCTGTACCTATTCTTTGAAGGATTAGGAAGAGGTGTAGTGAGTGTATCTATGTACATATTTTGCACAACTACAATCCGTCCCCAGCGGAGGCCAGCCTAAGAAGAAAATGAAAGATACCATCCCACAAACACTTCTTAAATGTAAAAAAAATATTGTACTGTTTTACTATGTGTTGTGCAATAAAGTATCCAAATAAAATGAATAAATAAAAGGGAGGACAAAACGTGACATGGCAGGTAACTTAGTTAAGTTGCCTGCCATTTCACGATTTACCCGTCGTCGTCGTTGTTAGAAAAAGAAAAGAGCTAGAAATGTAACGGTAATTACCGTTATATTTCTAGCTCACTCCCTAACTCCCACTTTGTAAATATCGGTAATTTAAAAACTTATTCAGTGAGCTTCATGATTGATGGTTACACGGTGTAATTACGTTTTCCGCAGCATAATCCCAAGACTGACGAGGGGTATTAATACTAGATTGATAAATTCTATGCGCTAATTACGTTCTGACTTAATGGGTGCCACTGATTTACGTCATATTTTAAAACTGAGCTTGTTTAATTGAATATAAAGGTGATTTTTATTTTTAAGTGTCTTATATAAAAAATTGTTCAGACTGTATGGGATTGGCATGCGCTACCTCGAATGTCTCGCTTTACGTTTTCCGTTGCCTCTAGCACGGAAAAATAAAAACGCACAACGCTGAAGTAATCCGTAAAGTCATATTTAAAGCTGCAGCATTTCTTTGTAGAATATTGTTGACTGAATTGTATATATATTTTATTACTTTTAAGCTATAAGGATAAACTTTAAACCTCCGTTTAGTAAAAGGAAGTATATTTCAGACTTTAGCTTGTTGAAGAGCTCTCAACTACAAAATGCCGAATACTTGGTTACGGGTTTCAGACTTTCAAGGAAAACGTTTTTCATTCTGAAGTACTTAATACCTTAACGAGGTGCATTCCTGTTGAACTTATTTCGTACATTTTTAGGTTTCCGTACCCAAAGGTTCCAAACGGAGCCCTATTGCTGTCACTCACGTGTCCGCCTGTCTGTCCGTCTGTTCGTCAGAGTACCGTATGGTGCCGGACGTAAAAAATTTCACCATTCCATATCTTCCCGTGGGTGTCGTAAAAGTCATAAGTCTCGCATGTGATTAGTCGATTTGGTCGGTTGGATAGAGTTTGAACTCTTTGCGCACTTACGCAATACGGCTGCAGATGTGATATCATTTCGTGTAGATTTGACTAGGCAAATGTAGTCTATAAGCCCAAATAGCTCGCACACACTGGCAGCCTTGGCCTCCCTAATCCCTATAGACTGGCACAGTGAACAACTGAGTAATATTATTATAACCTTTACGTGTATAATGCTAACAGAGAAAATAAAAATAAATGTACAATTCACGTAATCACTGAGACACGGTTTTCACTCAGAAAATTGCAGATAGCCAACTGTCGTTAAAAACGTTGTACTTAATAAAAAATATTGGAGATTGTTGTTTATGAGTGCAAGGCGCGCGCCTGCCCCCACCCCGTGCTGTCTATTGTAATGGCAAGTCCAATATTTTTGTATATGTATGCAAGGCGCGCGCCTGCCCCCACCCCGTGCTGTCTATTGTAATGGCAAGTCCAATATTTTTGTATATGTGTGCAAGGCGCACGCCTGCCCCCACCCCATGCTGTCTATTGTAATGGCAAGTCCAATATTTTTGTATGTGTGCAAGGCGCGCGCCTGCCCCCACCCCGTGCTGTCTATTGTAATGGCAAGCCCAATATTGTCATTAATTATAATAAAGCAGTGCGTAAATAGCAGCTGAGCGTTTACTTGTGTACACCGCTTATTTAACAATATCAAAAAGGCCATATCGTAAAACAATTAATAAATATTTGATAAGTTCCAAACAAGATTTTATCTCAATTAGTCAGGTCGGTGACAGTTTTTAGTTTAAACTCAGATTTTATACCACCAACTGCATGCGAATGATTAGATCGAAACTTAGTTTTAAACATTTTACGCTTTGTCTTTTGTATATATAATAATATTAAGGCCATCTTTGTATTTAATACATAAGTATTCTCACTCGCACGTAGTAATGAGCCAAAGGCGGAAAGGTTAAAAATTCAGAACAAACACGGTAAATCCTATAAAACTAACAAGAAAGGGGTGAACGTGAGCACTATACATGTACGACACGATGTAGACACCTCTGCCTCATACTTCGGAGAATACAGTCGTTATGACATGTTATAATACAATAACAAAGGATGTGCCACGAAGACAAAACTTAATATAAAAATTTTAAACAAGCTTTTTTCGTATTCTTCTCATCAAACCCTTTCATTTGATATCCATATCACGTCAGTGTACTAAAAATAACTAGTCCGCCATCTTGGGCCATCCGCCATATTGGATTTATAATGACTTCACTTAGCTAACCATGCATTGTCATGCAAATTAAACGTGTAGCAAAATTTTATCATAATCAGTGGAGGATAACTGCTTTAAAATTCAGTTGCAAGATTTGACCCAAACACACTAACATACATACATTGCAAGTTAAATAAAAGCTTGTACCTAATAAAAACAATTGCTATTCTTTCTAAGTAGATGTAGTAGGTATCTCATTACGCTAGAATGGCTCACCGGATTTCAATAAAACTTTGTTTCTAGAGTCATTTTCAGGCTTTATTTGAGAAACCTTAATATAAAAAAACTTACTAAACAAATAAAATCCAAAAAAGTAGAATGAATTTTCGGAAAAATCCACTGTGATTTTAACATTATTTTGGTAAAACTTGGAAGTATCTTGAACTTTAACCTGTTTGTGTAACGAACTTCAAGACAAGTCTAAGTTGTATCGTTTCGTTGAAGCACTGATAAGTTTTTTTCATAATGATAACAATTGCCTCAACTTTTTCACTACTGATGGCAACACTCAAATCACAGTAGACGGTTGGAAGCGTAAGCCACGCAGGCTTAAAATCTATGTTTACGCAAGTCATGCCACACAATTTATTTGCTGAAAGTTTACGAATTAGGTATGTATGCAAGTAATACAGCCACCCAAGTGAACTATCGTTTTGTGAGTAAACAGGTTTCATCAACATTAGCAAATCACTTCTATATTCCTCAAAGGGTTCGGTAGAGGTTTAATTAAAGTATCTTGCTGAAAGTTTATGATGTAGGTATGTATGCAAGTAATACAGCTACCCAAGTGAACTATCGTTTTGTGAGTAAGCACGTTTCGTCAACATTAGCAAATCACAACATAACTTCTATATTCCTCAAAGGGTTCGCCAGAGTTAGTATCTCATAAACTTACCTATTTGTAATATATCGCCGTACCTACCTATGTAAGGGAGGCAACCCTACTGCATATCAACTCCACTCATTAGTTTAACTGACAAGTGGTTTGAAGGTTCAGTTACCCACGCTTTACATGCATCTTAGACATCAGAAGATTGGTACTTACCTTGTTACCTTTCAAACAGCCCTCGGCACTGACACAATTGAGTTGCGTAGTAGGCCACAATTTACTATGATATCAGCAATAATTAAAATATTAGGTACGACGGTAAAGATGTAATTACACAAAAGCTTTAATTGATAAAAAGCCTAGCTATCACGGATCATGAGACATGAGGTGACAGACAGACAGACTGACAGTGAAATCTTAGTTATAGGGTCCCATTTACCTTTTTTCAGGTAACCTCTGGGTACGGAAGGGTATTCACTCCTAAAACTTATGTTTTAGGAGTGAATATGACATCGTTGGATAAACTGGTATACTAATACTAACATCATGTTGCTTAGAAACTCGAACTCTGTAGATTTATACAATACTTACTTGAAAAAACTTACCCAAAAAGTATTGATAAATGATTTATAGGAGGCGAGCAGCTGAATGCCTAGTCTGTTAAGTTAGCCACTAGGTCCGGTGTCAATCTAACTTGGGTGTGAATTCAACTACGCTGTTTGATCTCTTGGGGGAGCTTGCTAAGTTCAGCGTCAAGTTAAGCCTCTCAAATACTGTTGCTTGCAGTTGCTGAGGCGTCTGGCTAGTTTGTGAACTATAAAACGTTACGGCCATATTCCTTAGAGGGGTAGCCAGAGGGGCTGAGCGGAGTACCTAGTAGGTACATAGTTTTGTACTAGATACCGTGCTCGTTTCTATTACAGAGCCTATTGCCATTATCAACGGCAATATCGAGATTCCTGGCAAAGCTGCTACTGAGATATTCCTACTGGTAGATTATTATATCAGTTGGTCCGTCCTTAGAATCGGATCACAGCAGTCACATTTTCGACCATAAGACTCAACGAGAAAGTCAAATCTATCGAAGCCCCTCAAAAAATGGACCCTCAAGACGTGCACGCTTAAAATTCGTGACTTTAACATTATGGAACGGATTCGAATTTATCCATAGCCTAGCCTTTTTCCCAACTATGTTACTGATATTTCATCCAGTCTAACTTGGTGAAGCATCAGTATTTTATATGGAGCGACTGTCTATCTGACCTCCATCACTATTATTATTCAGACTTATAGGCACGATTAATTAATCTATTAATAATCTAAAAAGAGCAAATGCACAAACGCTCTAACATTGGAGCAACCCTACGAATCACCACCGTCGCTACATTCGGCGCCGGGATTCTATTAAACAGCTCGGTCCGGCCGCGGCTCACCCGGTCATGATACGTGCGGTCAGACCCCAAACCGGTTCAACCTCTAGAGGCCAAGGCTGGGGCCTGGCTAGAGACAAGCTGTCAGTTCCGATATATTGCACTTTTGACCTGACTCCTAGATGTTACAAGAGTAAAGTAAATTTAATAAAACTGGTCTGTATATTGTCTGCCTCGTTGGTCTTGGCCTAAAAAGTCTCGACAGGATTTTTTCAGACAACCCAGTCGGGATATATTTTTTATAATATTCAATTTGATATAAAATGCTTTTCATCCATTAAACAGATGGGTGAAGGTCGCTCTTTATCGGATCTCACACCTTCGAGTGGTCTATTACCATGGGGCTTAAACGTAACTGGCGGAACATAACTATATCTAACCATGCGGAAAATACAGTTGTGATGTAATGTTTTGTCTGAAAAGTTCATGTTCCGACAAATAATCCTTGTGTGGGTGAAAGTTACACCCACACAAGGATTACCAGCATTGTGAGTGCAATTCCGGTTAAATATTTTGTTCTCATTAAGTTTAAATTTCTCTTTAATGAGCACGATTTTAAATAAAGTATATTATAATTACACATTTAAACATGCTACAGATTAATTCAAGAATGGATAAACACATACATTTTTTTAGTCATTACCGACAGGACTCACTTTCTTCGGGAAATAAAGACCATTTTTAGGATTCTGTAATTCAAAAGGAGAAAAAGAAGACCTTATAGAAACACTTTGTTGTCCGTCTGTCTGTCAAGAACCTTTATCTCGGGAACGCGTGGAGGTATCGAGTTGAAGTTAATATCGTATAATCAAGTTTGGAACCCCTTTCAGTTGTAACAAAATCAAACTTCGAGATCAACGCAATCATCACATATAGCCGTTAATGACGCATATTTTACACTCGCTAGGTAATCAAAATCTACAGGGTACTTCCAGTTGACCTAGAATCATGAAATTTGGCAAGAAGCAATGTCTTATAGCACAAGTAAAGAAATAAACCAAAAACCGTAATATTAACTACATAAAAAAAAAAAATATTATCTTATTTGCAGTTGGTAAACTAACCGTGTCTTATGTTGATGTATGGTGACAACAGTTTTCCAATCTCGACATTCGTTAGAGCCAAAGAGAATATACGTTAGAGCAATGTTCCGTGCCCTCATAATTTATGAACTTCAGTAATACTATTTCATTATTTTGGTGAATGTAGCTGTTTGTATGGAATCCTCAGTACGCGAGTACGACTCGCACTTGACCAGTTTTATTTAACTACAGACACACATCTATACTAATATTATAAAGAGGAAAGATTTGATTGTTTGTATGTTTGTTTGTTTGCATTGAATAGGCTCTGAAACTACTGAACCGATTTGAAAAATTCTTTCACTGTTGGGATGCTACACTATCCCCGGGTGACATAGGCTATATTATATTTTCAAAAAAAAATAGGGATCCTTAATAAAACTCCAATAATGTAACCCAAGGTGTAAAAAATACCTAAAATATTCTTAACATCGCGTGTGCTGCGAAAACTATTGATGATAGAATAAAATAATGTACTATAACTTTGCAGAATACATCATTATTTAAATAAAGTGTCGCGACAGCATATGTCTAACTAATGTAGTTATGCCACAATAAATTATCTTATATTTTAACATTTTAATTGAAATGCCGTCGCTAGAAAAGGCTCTTTATTTGTATCTTGTTATTAATCCTTATCAAAATAAATTACTTCATATTCAAGACTGCTTCAATATCTTTATAATTTATGCATTTATTGGTTTTTGAAATTTCTAACTCTAAAGGGGTAAAAAAGGGGTTGAAAGTTTGTATGAAATTTTTATAGTTTGTAAATAGGACACGTGAAATTTTTGATTTAAGCTCTTGATTGATGAAAAAAATTAATGTATTTATTGGGTTTTGGAAATTCTACCCCTAAGGGGATTAAATAGGGGTTGAAACTTTATGTGAAATTTCTTCGGTTTGGAAGGTAAAACATCTGAAATTGTTGTTTTACGCTCAAGTTAAAAAACAACAGTGCGTTTTTTTTTCGGAATTTCCACCCCTAAGGGAGTAAAAAGTCGGTTGAAAGTTTGTGTGAAACCTCTACACTTTAAAGTGTGACACGTGAAATTAAAGAATAACTCTTTTGGTTGATAGAAAGAATTCATGTATTTATTGTTTTTTGGCAATTTTACCACTAAGGAGGTGAAAAGGTGGAAATTCGTTGGAATTTATTTGAAACTTGGTATAAATACTAACCTAAGTAAATAGTGAAGGTTTTCATTATTACTTTATCATTAAGAAGGGATTTTTAGAAATTCATACTTTAAGGGGGTGACACTAAAAAGTCATCTATAGGATAAAACACGGATCACGCGAACGAAGTCGCGGGCGAAGTGCTAGTAATATTATAAAGAGGAAAGATTTTTTTTTTGTGTTTGTTTGTACCGAATAGGATCCGAAACTTCTGTACCGATTTTAAAAATTCTTTTACCAATAGAAAGCTTAATTATTCCTGAGTGACATAGGCAATTTTTTTAACCTGAAAACAGGTCCTGTGGGGTGGTCCACGGGAGCGAAACTGAGTGGAACAGCTATAAAGAGGTAAAGTTTGTGAGTTTGTGAGTTTGTAGGGGGTAATCTCTGGATCTACTGAACCGATTCAGATGAAATTTGGCATGGAGATAGTTTGGGACTGGAAAGGACATAGGATAGTTTGTATTCCCTTGGGATGAAGAAAATATTTACGCGGGCGAAGCCGCGGGCAGAAGCTAGTCATATATTAAAGATAAAGATGATTGATTGATTTGTTATCAAGTACTTAAAATCTAACCCCAGTGTTCCCCATATGGACAGCTTCGAACACTGTATAATTATTGTAGTTATAGTAAAATGCAATAGTTGTCTCCTCTTCCTGTGGCTTTATAGAAATGAGAAATAATAAAATATTCTGCTTTACGAGTTTTATCTTATTCTTCCAGCGTCTGTAGCCCATAAAAAGGTACATAATGTTCTGTAACATCCACTTAATAGCACATTTTATAATAAGGCTTTAGTTTTAAACACGACGTTGGCATCCTACTTTCCTGCTCCAATAAATGTTACATTGTGTTGGTATTGTCTGTATTTTTGTAACGGCTGAATGGCTTTGAATGACATTTGGAACTCAGCTAGACCATGGCCAGCCACGCCAGTATTCAACAAAGGGTTGGACACAGGTGCATTTATAGAAGACTAGCTTCTGCCAGCGGCTTCGCCCGCATGTATATCGAAAATTGTCCCAAGGGAACATATTCTCGGGATAAATAGTATCCTATGTGCTATTCCTGTCTACAATCAATATCTTGGCCATATTTCATCCAGATCCGTTCCGCCGAAGAAGTAACAAACATAAAAACACACACACACACTAACTTACACCTTTATAATGTTAGTGTGATATTATATAGATATATATAAGTGTGATCCACATTTTGCTGTTATGTTTAGAACACTATCAACGACGTTATTGTATTCGAATGACGTTAATATACTATCAGCAGTAACAAGGGGCATACAAGAGCTAGTTTCATAACAAAATTCCACTTTAGACCTCTGATAAACACTCACAAAGTTAATATATTTTCATCGAACTAGCGGGTCAGCGACCGCCAAGCCCTCTGGCGGCCGCAGCTAAATAATACTATTTGCATATTACGACTATAACATTTAATAAAAATCTTTCAACTGCATTAATTTCTAGTTAAATAATAATGCTTTTAGCTCAGTCTACTAATTTGATTAAAAGGAAAGTTAACTAACACTAAAACGTGCATTAGGAACTAGCATACAAACTTTTAAAGTAAGCGGGTTGTCCTACAACTTTTGTAGGTATCGCTTATGCGGATTTTAGAAACATTATTATTTTTATACATAATTATTAAAACAGAACATCGTTCTCATCATTGCCTTATGCATGTACCTATTTGAAACAAAATATCAAAGACATGTGAAATCCACTAACGTGCACTGGGCCCGCTTGATAGATTATGGCCCGTTCCCTCTCTCACAGATAGTAGGCCTGTGTCCCAGCAGTGGGAACGTTAAAGGCTGAAGATGAAGAACCTATTTGGCGTTGCGAATTCGCAGTTATGTGTGGGAGCCCTTATAATAAGATCCTGCGACGATCTGACCTTCGTCATTTCATAAAACCTTAAAGTTTGTCTGTGTATATACCCAATATAGGTAAGAATGATGCCCCAATATGAAGTTTGGATCAGGCTGGCTCTGGGAGATATCTGGCAAAACATAAAACCATACCAGAAACCATCAAATTAAACGTAACTCTTGAGCATATAAACAGAATTTAACTATCGTTTATTACCACAAGTTCAGATTTAGTACAAAAAATAAACTACAAAAAAAAACAAAAAGGTACAAATCATTACTTTATTACTCAAATCAATCTCAAATATACAAGAATAAACAAATCGAAAAGATACAAATCTTTACTTTACTCAAATCGATCTTTACGACTCCATATATTCTATATCATCGCTAGAATTGACAGTTAGGAACAAACCGAATGAGAAAAAAGACAAATGTATTTACATTTTGCCGTGTAATTTTTCTTTTAACAAGAACCGCCCTCAGACTTCTTCGTTCAAGTTATTTGAAAAAAATAGAACTCGAGAGTGGCTTGACCAATTCAACTAGAATTGGTCAAGCCACTCTCGAGTTCTGCACTAAGCAACATGTTTAGCCATTGTTTTTTATTTATATAGAAAATACAACTTTCCAAATGAATGTTTAACCTTCGTCATAATATTTTGCAAACATAAATGGAACGGAAGAGATCGTAATAGGCTTGTGTTTAAACACCGCCCAAAAAAGTACCTATTTTACTACCAAAAAAATTCTAAACGGTTACCAAAATGGATAAATGGTCACCAAATAACGTTTCCTAAAATATTATGAAATAAATCCATTTTTTCGTATTATTGACTGCCAAAAAAATATATGGACGCCTTTAAAGTCGACGGAGCCCCGCTGCGCGGGGCTCCTATTTCCGTCCGCAGGGTCTAAAGTAACCTAACACGAACGAGATGACGGGAGCCGAGTTCGCTCGCTTTGCTCGCTCACTTCAGCTCCCGTCATCTCGTTCGAACCTAACCTGTCCGTGTCGGGGTGCCCTAAGCTCCTGAGCTCGCTTCGCTCGCTCTTGGACTAATTCGTTAAAAACACGAATACACCCGGTATATTAATCTTTGAGTTGGATAGAATTTGGTGACCGTTGATCCATTTTGGGAACCAATTATTTTATTTGGTGCCTAAGCTTAGAGTCTTAAAAATATTTTTGATGACCGTCTAAATTATACCCATCGTAATATAGTCCATGAATTTCAACCAAGAATGAACTCGAGTAACCCCGACAGTTATGACACTTACTATATATAAACAGACGCCAGTTGTCACGCGCCGCAGCTTCGTCAGCCATGAGTTATGGCATCTCGGATATTTTGATAACAAGGAGGACGTTCAGAAGGATTACTTTAGATACACATAACATCACGCCTGCATTCCCCGAAGAGTTAGGCAGAGGTGCACACAGTATACCCACAGTTGGTCATTTATGTTTAGAAGTATATTGCCATCAACCAGACACAAGACCTGACGCCGGGCGGGCTACTAGCCTCCGCTGCTGAATTAGTTTAGATATCAGATAAACGGACACTATCCGTCTTATAAATAAACTTGGACTAAGGTAAGATTAACTTTATTCCAAGCATTAGCTTGGTTCTAACAAATTTCCGTATTAAACACGGAATAAGGAGGGGTTATACTAATCTGATTTTAGTCTTGGACTAAATGTTACACCATGGTACTAGCTAGTTTAAGGTCGGAATAAAATTGGATTAAGAGTGTATCCATGACAACTGCAACTAATATGTTTGGTTGACATTTTGTTCGTTGTGATTTGACGATGAAATTTTTTTGTTTAAATAAAATATTCACAGTCATTCCATATTTTATTGTTTATCCCTAATTATTCTAGTACACGTAATATATCAAAATAACACAGCGTAAGATTACTATACAGGAAACACTATTTCAGGAATTGGCATGAAGAAGATCTGGTTAATATTTAGGTATTTTATTAACATAAGTATGAGGGATACACTCGTCATCAGATCTATCAAAGCACTACGAATATTAAATACTAGCTGTTGCCCGCGACTTCGTCTGCGTAACATTAGTAGTTCTAATAGCCTATTTTTAATGTCGCGCTATAATATTGTAGGTGTGTGGGCCGCCTTACTTAAGACATTATTAGTAGGTACACCATACAAATTTCCACCTCCCTTGCCACCCACATAAGGATGGTTTACTCAAACTAACTCCATTGAGATAATTATGTAATACTAATACCTCAATGTGTAATACATATTATCTCAATGACTAACTCCATCCAAAATCGGTTCAGCGGTTTAAGCGTGAAAAGGTAATAGACAGACAGAGCTACTTTCGCATTAATGATATCTTATAAAATGCGATTTATGTCGAAATGGGTGAGATAAATTTAAAATTGCCTCCTTCACTTTCATAACTGTATGACAGATGTCACATTGTCCGCTGTTTTTTTCTTTTTTTTTCTACTTTATGTCATCAACTTTCTTGGTTTCATTCACTGGTTCATTCTTTTAAATTTTTAATTCAACTGGTTTGCCATAGCTTACGCCTAATTCCAATCGTAAGAAATGAATAGTTAGTCCGAGGTTATCCCATGTTTATTAATAACATTAATAAACCTGAGTTAACCCTTAGTTACTTCGAGATTAGCTAGTCCAAGAGTAACTTCGGAGTAAGCTGGTAATACGCCATTTTTATTAATAGACGGTATATGTATAAGTATAGTGGTAAGATACTCGTGTCAAAAACGAAGAAATAAAAACAGGAACACCAACATCCGAAATTGAAGTAATTTTTGACTTTGTAGTGTTTTTATTTGGAAGTGTGTTGATTTTTTTTAACCGACTTACCAAAAAGGAGGAGGTTCTATGTTCGACTTCGTGTACGTTTTTTTTTTTTTCTTTTTATGTTTTTTCATCGATATCTCCGTCAATTGAGGACCGATTTTTAAAATTCTTTTTATGTTTGAATGAGTGTGTTTCTAAATTGGTCCCATTTTGAATTGGTGAAGATCTGATGAAGAACTTCGAAGATATACAACAGCACTCTTCCATAAATAACGGGAAATCTCTCGGGATTGCTGCAATCTCATGTCTGTTTATTGTTTATACCATTTCATGACATCACGCCAGTATGCTCTTGAGAGGTACGAAGATCTCTCATTTCACCCTTTATGTTCAAGTTTCATGATATTCGGCAAAACTATTCTGGCGTTAACGTAACTTACTAAACAACTTGCCTATTAGGTAGGTACAACTAAAAAGTGAAAAATAAAAAAACTTTTTTACAAAAACTACAAAGTGAAAAATAACTTACTTTTTGGAAGTCGGTGTCTTTCGTAGGTACCGTTTTTTGCGTTACGGACACCGACTTCCAAAAATAAAGTTATTTTTCACTTTGTAGTTTTCTTATTTGAATGTCGGTAGTATTTTTTTGTAACAAAGTTTTTTATTGTAAAATAGTTTTTTCATCTGAATATACTTATTATTTTTGTAAGTACATAGATCGCGTTCGGTTACGTTCCACGGCTATAGATAGTGTTGGCAGCGACTTGCAAGTAAAACGGTTTTCTCGGTTCGTGACTATTTTTTCTTTAAATACAGTGACATTTTGTTAAATAGTTTCATTGTACCAAAAAAATGTTACAATGGCATGCCTCAAAAATTTAAATCCTGCCATCTATTCAAATCAGTTTTAAATGATCCGTTCAAATAATCTTTAAAAATGTGAATTAAGAGCCCAATATTCCATAAGTTTATGCTTAGGAAGGTTGAATAAACAAGATCATAAAATTTTTAAGATCAATTCTAGAAAATATTAATTTTACACAAAATTCAAAAACATGAACGATGCATATCACGCCATCTAATGGCATTTATTTGAATTTTTCGTTGTTAGTGCTGGGACCCCGTGCTCTCGAAGACAGAATTCCCATGTATTAGTTTAATATAATGTTATATTAAACTAATCAAAGAGACGACAACAAAATGCCTTGTGACGTTTGATGGAGGTAAGAAAAGGCAACAATGCAATTTGGAATACGGTAGTTAGAAACTACCCCGACCCCATTTTAATGGAGCTTTAAGTAAGACCTTCTTCAAACGTTCTTATTTAGGGGCAAAGTGATACTAATAATCAATTTCCTGTAGATAATTATACACAACACATAAGATCTATTTAAACCCGTTTTTATTTACAAATCAAGGTATTTGATAAGCTCGCGTTTAAACACTATCTCAAACAGTTCCTGGAGAAGATAAGAAATGACCGTCGGCGATAGTGCAAACTTTCCTAGAAGCAACCTGTGAGAGACGTAAGTACTCGTAGCTCTCATCTGGATTGACCTTCTGTGAACTCTATAGACACTCAAGTTACGTGTTATGTACCGATTGTGGTTGTGTTAGTACACAAACCATTTGACGAGCCTCATTACTATAGAGATGGTTTAGCTATGTGTGTAACGGGCATTAACTTGATTGTGTTTACCGCAGAGCTGTATGTTTTGTGGTCATTACTTGACGAGTTGTCTTACTTATATTATCCGAGTCTGTTCTCTTTATTTGGTTTCGTACTTTTAGCTCAATTGGTTTGATTATTTGATTGTTTTTCTTTTGCACGGTTTACTTATGTCCTAATAAAAGTTTACAGTTCTTAATAATACAATTATTCAACAGCATAACAACATAAACATTATATAAAAGAAAGATCCAATAGGTTTTTTTTTCTGTCTTCATAAAACTTATTTCAAAGATAAATATGGTAATTTAACGTATTTTCTATAAAAAAGCTGTTAATATGATAAGAGATAAATAAAGAAAATAAAATCGGTCCCAACTCACATTTTAAAGAAAGTACCGAGGCGGTCGGAACTACGACAGTGTAGCGCGGTTGGCGTAGCAGCGGAACGCGACACTGTTGCTACGCCGTAGCAGCGTAGACTTGATTCTACAAAACGCACCATTAGAATTTAAGTAACCTAATTCCTTGTGAGGGTGTAAAAATGAGTTCAAAAGTGGAACAAGTATAATCCAGCGCGCCGCCCGCGCCGCTTACATAGTTTGTGCCAGTACAGAGGGCAATCGTTTTACACTGCTCGGCTTCAGTCAATTTAAGTTAAACCGTGATAAACATTGTATGTTTACCGATTGAGTTAATATCATCGGAGACACGCGCTTGGCTCGAGGCCAGTCTCTTGAGACAGTTTTCAACTTCAGCTGAAAAATTCCCATGACAATTTTGCATTACAATTTTATCGGAAGTTTATATAATAAGGATGATGACGGGGTACGAAACAGCAAATTCTATTTAATCCGCCGGTTAAATTATTATAAAATACTGGACACGTATTTGTTGCTTATTCAAATCAATAAAAATTCACCATAATAAATCGCATCAAAGTTCGGGAGTGGGGGCTTGTGACGTAACTTCTATGTAAAAAATGTACAAAGGAAATGTAGTTTTCTTATTTGGAAGTCGGTAGTATTTTTTTGTAAAAAAGATTTTTTATTTGTTAACGTGACAAAAGAAAAATACATGTCCAACATTTTTTGAAAATCTTACTGACGGACAAAAAACATTTTTTTAGTCACCATCCCAATTGTTATGAAGGAATTGGAAGCATTTTGTAGAAAGATAATCTTGTTGTTTTTTGATTATTTTTTTTGTAAAGAAAGAGTCACTTTAAGACATCTAAGTAATGATCAGATTTATGATAAAATAACTTATTTTGATGTTTATACATATGGTTATGGTTTGAAACTTTTTTTACAAATAAAGCCCAAGCTCAAGTCTTAAACAATGTACGACGGACTTATCAAATAATATGTATTGTTGACCCTACTTAAAATCATACACGGTAATAATAAAACTGGATAACCTAGGGACCTACTTAAAGACTTATGTACCTACTACGTATCTCAGTAATACAACATCAATGATTGATCGAGAGCTATACCAACAAAAGTCATTCGTTAAGTAAACCAGGACAGCCAGTTTGATCTGGATCTAGACAATCTTGGTTAATATTTCTGCTTCGAGTAAATAACTTGGCGTTGTATGATTTATAAGACATACTGGTATATTCTTATATCGATGTGATACACTTAGCTAACGAGATATTGATATAGGAAAAAACGATGATGCCAGTTCTTCATTATTTAGAAGCACTTTTGACTGCCTCGTTGGTGTAGCCTCGTTGGTAAAGTATAAAAAAAGTATTGGATTGACAATGCTATCAATAGTCTAAAGCCTCTGAGGCACCAGACGAGTGACATTCTATCGTCGAAAGCGTGGCGATAGCGATTTTAAAATCTTTCATTTCGGAAGTCGGTGTCAAAAACGCAAAAAAATTGGTACCAACGCCACCGACTTCCGAAAAGAAAGAGGTTTTTCGCTTTGTAGTGTTTCGTTTTGAAAGTCAGTTAATTTTTTTTGTTGAAATATTTTTTATTTTTCTCTTTTTAATTTTGGTACCTTATATTATCATGAAAATACGCTATATTAAGAATAAATCAAAAACTTCTCTCAGATCTTGGTTACATTTTATTGGGACCACATGAAAAGGCAGCACCAGATTTTAAATAAAAAAGAACCATCAAAATCAGTTCAGTTAGACAAAGTTCTGAGATAAGACACATACAAAAAATACAGTCGAATTGAGAACCTCCTCCTTTTTGAAATAGGTTTATAATATCAAAATGTATGGGAATGTCAAATGCTATCGAAATGTCGCGTGATTAATCCCTAACATTTTGGCATTTTGACCATCGCCATCGCTAACATCGCATGACACTTGTCTGGGGCCTCTGAGTTCGATTCCCAGATCGGGCAAAATAGCATTTTGTATTTCCAGGTGAGGTTCTTTATTATATCTATGGGTTCTACACAAGTGATATTCATCAACGAAAGCGTCACGATAGCGAAAATAACAAAATGTATGGGATTGTCAAGCGCTATCCATATGTGGCATATCGAGTACAACCATGTCTGGAACCGGTTGCAGCCTGCTGATATCAGTCTGGATTCGTGCTTGGTCGATGGCAATAGGGTCACACCCCATTACAAGAGACTTAGGCGCTGTCCTAATACAAAGCGATCACCATGCGAACACCCGACCGTCGCGTTCATTTGCATGGAAAATCGAAAAGCCCTCTGTCGGCGCGACGACGCGTTAGTGTTTGCCATACAAATGAACGCGACGGTTACGTGTTCGCGCGATGATCGCGTTTTATTAAGACAGCGCCTTACATATAAGTTACTGGTGAAATTTCGGCGTTTTTTACCTGCTCGGGGAGTACAGAAATGACTTGATGTTATATTGCAAGCGTGCTACACCTTCGACCACATCACCGCTTACCATCAGGTGAGATAATGGTCAAGTACGAGCCTAACTATAATAAAAATATATTATGACAGATTTTTTTTAGTTTTATACTTAATGAGCCAATACGAGGGGCAAGTTCCTTGTTAAAATGTTTGTCTGGGTACTATGAGGAGGCCCATTTTTCCTTCAAACAGTATTTGTGTTTTCCCATGCAACAGGCATGGGCGTAAAATAACAGGATATGCCTTGCCAATAGAGAAAAAGTTTAAAGACCTTTCAAATTAGTCTTAAAAAGTTAGCACGGCGTCAAACACGTCGCTATTGAATAACAACAATGGTAACAATCCCGTAATAAAAAGATACAAATACAGACAACATTATGTCTTCCGATTTAGTAGATTGTCCCTAGTAAATATGAACATTTATTTCACGTACTTACCTCGAGGCTACAGCAACAATTGATCAATTATTGGTTTATTATTCCCCGGAGTACATTTGTAGATAAATAAGATTAACTGGAGTACGTTCATTAGTACATTATTTACGTGTAATAAGTGTCGTGTGAACAAAAACAACACAGAGACTGATTGCGTAACTTAGTTATTTATTACTTTACTCAACTTATTTCATGTATTGTGACGTTATATAGATCTGGCTCAGGAGATGGTTTAGATGCCTTTGATTAAAACAATTTTAAAAGAGTTCGAGTTTGAGTGGTTGACTTAGAGCATGGATATGGAGTTGTGGCGGTTTGTGCGAACGAGGAGAAAAGACGTTGATGACCAAAGATTGTAAAATAGTGGTTATTGGAATAAATTAAGTTATTAGAGAGGTATTCAGTCGTTTGATTGCCCGACCTCCAACATTTATATAAGTCGGACAAAAGATGCAGGGCTAAACATTTCGAAATGGTTTTGGAGAAAAAAGAAGACACTTAAGAAGCTTAATATATCTGTACCTCAGCGCCTGTAGCTAGGTTGATCTTCGTTGATAGTTTGTTTAGCGCCGCCAGGAAATGCTAGACTAAAAGATTTTTGAATTTTTTACTTTTCAGTTCGCTATTTTTTCGGTCAGTTTTTTTGTTGAAAAGTTTTTTTTCGCTTTTTAGTTATTTAATTTCAACAGAATCAATTCACAATTGAAAAAATCACTGGGCAAATTATCAATAAATTCTTTTTTTCCACCTTTAGAGGTGGATGCTATTTTTCAAATTGAAATGTGACCAACTTTGAGGTCTCTTGCCAATAAAAAAGATTTTTGAAATCAGAACACTCTATAAAAGTTATGAGAGGTCATACATAACAAAAATATATATACATGTCACATTCCCTCACTCCCTCCCTCCTCCTTTTCTTTTCGTCGGTTAAAAAACACTGCACTTATGTGAAGGTCCGCCACATATTATACCAACTTTTCCAATTAAAAGATCAAATAATACCTATTTGTTGCCGATTCAACCGTATTATTCGATTATACGAGTAAGATGTCACAGACCAAATATATCTTTTCCAAGCGTTTCTTTTCGGACCAATTTATCGACAGAAATAGGTCGCAGGTGGACAAACAAACAAAATATTTTACCTGGATCCGTAACGACGTATTTCGTCCAAACCATTGAGTTGACAAGGTTGTTCATCCAATAATTTGATCAATTTCAGTTCGAATTATATAGGATTAAAACTGTTACGGTATTTTGGGATGCTGCGGCCAACGCTGAATATAATCCAGCTGTCATCAGAAGACTATCATCAGAGGATTATCTAATCGTAGGAAAGTTCCTAAGCCCTATCGCTTAGGAACGTTCCTGATGCAATGAAAATTGCTTCGATAGGCGATATCGTATTTTGTAAGAAAATTTCAAGTGCAAATCGTTCGAATTTCATTACATTGCGTCCATGTGACATAAATCGAACCATCAGGAAGGTCGTTTAATGGGTTATAGAAAGGAAATAAAATATGAAATAGAAACTAAAACACAAAAAAGGTTCTACACAACCTACACGAAGAATTATTTATTTTTTCTATGATTTTACCAATCAAATAACATCAAACTCTTGAAATCTTTAGTTCTCAAACAGATAAACAAGCAAAATATTGAACGTTAGTAATTTGAATTCTTGTAAACATAAATACTAAGTTCTATGAGCTTTGTATTTCAATCTCCAACGTTAAACCTACTTTTTAACTACATACAATGTACCTACATCGTTCCACCTTCCACGAGTCCTTTTAAAAAGGAGATTTACGAAATGAGTACTTAAAAGATTTTATTTACGATCCATCAGAGACTCGCAATCTCAAACGAAGATTTTCTTTAAGCGGATTTCGGAGGCGAACAATTTCGGCTATTCCAATCATCGACACTCCCCCACGTAGATTCGTATGTGCTAAACTCCAATTCAACGGGAAAGCACCTTGAATGTGAAAACCTGATTAACTCTAAGCCTGCGAAAATTAGCTTCATTTTTGTATTAGAAAAATACTAGGTTTTAACAGTAACATGAGATTTTTGATATGTTTTCAATCGCTTAAATGCAAATTAAAAAAATCGTTGTACTCACAACTGAGTAAAAGTTTGCTGTAACGATACGTAACAAGATAACAAAACGAAAGGTACTTATGATATACATTAAAATATTTTACCTTAGGATTCTAGGTACCTTGCTCCATTTTCTTGACTGAGAGCATCTATAGGAAACACCTTACAGAACAATGAGTCCTAGATACACAGTCCCTAAAGACTCTGTGTTTTCTTTAAGGCACGTCCCGTACGAAAGGTTGCTAACTTTAGAGCACTTAGATAGTAGTATTCTTATGAGACCTCAATTGGCGTAGCCTGTGACCCTGAGTTTCTTATGTCTCCACGTCTCCAGAGATGAGACTCTCGTGAGAAACCGACCGCACTCGAAAACACTGTGAATTGGGTATCTATTAAAATTATCAAGTGTCGTGAGATTGATCGCATGTATGAAATTGCAGTTCTTCAACGTACACGAAACGTTGTTTTTTTTATTGACAAAGGCAGGCAGTAGACATTGATGTATTAAAAAGAGGTAGATACGGGACTGGTCGCAACGCTTGGTCCTACTAAACTAAGTGATTGCCCGCAGTTGGCCCTCAGTCGCGCACGGCACATCGCTGATCACACAGCTCAATAATTTCAGTGTTTTTATGTTTTTTTTTGCAATAAATACGCATTAAAATGACTTATTGTGTAGTTAAACAGTGTTTAAATAATATCACGAAGAAAAATAAGACACACGGGATCACTTACCACTCATAAGTACAGTCAAAAAAGTTAATTTGATGAAAACTACAATAATATTTAATGTTTGCTTCGCCATATTTGTGAGAGCGAGATAGATATTACAAACATGCGTGAGACACGATACGCACATAGTGCGCGAGTTGCGAGACTCATACGAGACGAGTGCAGGTGTACTAGACCGAGGGTGCATGTAGTCGTGCGCCGAGTCCAGGTTTACTGTTTGCGATATTAGCGAGTAACATGTTTTCCTCCTTACATACATCAATGGCAGTAGATGATTATACTACCTTTAAAAATGAAATGCATGTAAAAGGGTAGTTGAAAAAAAAATGTTTATTCCGTCAGTTAGGCTGAAAATATTGGACACGTATTTTTCACATGCCACGTAAACAAAGAATGACGGCGATATAGTGCGTTGAAATATTGTGTGACGTCACGGTGTGCTACACTCCTAAACTTTGATGCGATTTATTTTTATCAATTTTTATCTATCTGATAACAATACGGGTACAATATTATTTGATAATCACACTGATGAACTAAATAGAATTATCATTTTTCTACCCAGGACACATCCCTATTCGTTATAATATATAGATATTAAGTGAGACTTCAGCCGTCATCTCAATGTTTTCTTCGTTCGTACCCTTACCATCTCATACAATCCATCTATCTTACATAAGTACCTACGTCATGCATAGTGTTGGGCACGAATTAATCGATACGGCAACACGACCCCAGTCCACAGACATAGTCCAGTTCAGCACAGGATGTAAGCAGATCAGTATAACAGATAATGGCCATTTGTCGGTGTCACGCGGTCCCGTTATTGGAACCGGGGTCCCTACCCCGGCAGATGTCCCCGCAATTCCACTCCGATTCCCGAAAGTGTCGTGTCCTATTTCGAGAACATTGGGGAACTAATGATGACAGGCGCGAATAATAATGGATCTAAGGATGGATTTTTTGAGAGAGGTTATTTTATTTTCGTTTTTTGGTGTCAATGAAAGGAAGAGGCAGATATGTTTGTAAGTATATCAAATCAAATGTCAATATCACTCAGTGCAATATGTACCTATAAGCGCGTATAAAAAGAGGAGAGGGAAATAATTCATTATGACATTTTGTTGAATACACGATATGCGACCCTACCTGACTGGTGTTACGTTATGCGCAGCGCAGCCATAATCTTGTAAAACCCTAATTTTATCAGTAACACAATACGCTCCAATTTATAATAATTTTTCTTAAATTTCCCTCGCTCTGTTTCAATTTAAATAAACGGACGAAACAAGGATAAATTGCTATACGTACTTACACAAGTTATATGGCGTAGCAACGTAACTTGGATTATTACTTACATACCGTCTATTTCGGGTTTACATTGTGGGTTAAGAAATTACATTGCGGCTATAACTTAGTACCTACATAACTACGAGAAAATTACATTACAATGTTATCCGATTTTGGAGTTAATATGTTCTAAACACATTTAGCCTGCGAGCGTTTATGTGGCATAATGTTTCTTAGTAGGTATAAAATTTATAATACAATTATTTGATATACATTCTCGTAATACGTTACATCGTCTGAAAAGTAAAATTTAAAAAAAAAAACCGACACATTTTAAGTTCATGCTTTTCAAACTACATAATTTATCTAGTAGTAGACACGCTTCGATCGCCAATCTATCGAACACGTTATTTTTATAACACGATATCTTGCGGAAATACCCTGATACAAACATTAAAAGCACATAAGTTTTGAGAAGCTGAAACGATTTTCAACAAACATAGCTAAGAACATTCTCGATAAAATCATCCTTCAAACAAAAAAATCGAAACTAAATTAAAATCGGTTCATCCGTTTAGGAGCTATGATGCCAAAGACAGATACACAAATAAACAAAGGGTGTATCTGTGTACATCCTTCAAACTTATCACCCCTATTTTACGTCGGGTGTTAAAAAATGAGGCTAGTGATGGAAAAGCTGAGGAGTACCTCAATAATCTGTGCCTTAATACCTATAGATTCAGCGCCTAGACAAAGATGTAATATTATAACAGTGACAGCTATTTTCGAAATGGTACAATGTAAGGGATCGACCTCGTAGCGTAGGTATGTCGCGAGCTCAATCCCAAACATTGCGGCATTTCGATTACCGTAGTTGCCGATAGGATATTACTCTGTCTAGAGCCATATGTGACGAGAATGTGACAAGAAAAGCGTCAAGATTGATGTACGATTCTCATAAATGCTGTAAGAAAAGATTATAGGAGGGAAGTAAAGACGGAGATGACATATCACCGACTATCGGTGAAAGCCAGCGCTGTCTCTGTCTCGCCCGCCAGTCCCGTCATTATGCTGAGCGAACACCATTTTGCGCGGTTGTGACGCATACATTCCCTATTTGTATTTAAATTTTTCCTACGTGGCTTTCTAGAGACTTGTAGATTTTGATGATTCTTACGTCAATCCATTCGTTATCTTACGAATGTCACTGGCTACATTAAAATTATTAAAAAGAAAGTAGCGGCTTTTGTTGGTGTTAAATATGGTATATATTGTGGGGGTCCCAAATGAAGGGTTTTAAGAGATAATTCCAAAAAAATGCCCTGTTTAAAAGCAATTCGAAAGAAAAATGATAACTAAAAAGTAAAAAAAAAGGATCGTTATACACCATATATCACCATATGTAGAAAGACGTCTACTGCTGGACATAGGACGCCACAAAGTGTCGCCACTTCCATCGATCCTGTGCGTCTCGCATCCAGCGGAAACCCCCAGGTAGAGCCTAGTCATCGGTTCACCTAAAGTCGTCACAATCTAAGAAGTCCTTTGACGTTGGTGGTTTCGACATATGGTGATACATATGGTTTAGTTCATTCAGCTCGCGATTATGTATCCTCCGACTGCACAGCATTATTTTCTTCTTGCTTACGTCTTTTTAATTCGCTTATTAAGCAGTCGGATTTTTTTTCTGGTATGCGTCATACTTGGCGCAAATAGACTATTTTTCTTTCTTTCAGCTCGAAATTTAAGACATAAAAACATATATTTAACTAGTTTTAATACTGCGACAACCCCAAATAAATAGGATTATAGCTAGAGAAAGATGATGAAACAATAAACATTGTTCACATCATGTCTATATTCACTGATTTAGTACCTAGGTAGAAACAAACCTATGTTTATCAATGCTGCTGTTGTTCACTATGTTTCTTATGTAATCATTTTCATTTCAGTTTACCATATTAAATGGATTAAGTTTTACATAATATAAACATCCATATATTTATTCTGTAGCGCCATTTTGTTGGTTACGTCGCCGCCTCGCAGCGGTTTTCTCGAAACATAAATCAAAATATGCCTTGGCCCGGCATTGATTCATCGAGTGAATTCTTTGGCGCTGTACCTCTGAACAATTTTAATTGAAAATCGTTATCAGAACGATCTATTAATTAATTACGGATAAGAATGAATCGACAGATTTCTCAACTTTATTGAAAAATTTGTTTTTAATTAAAATAAATCACAGTGTGATTTACTATTGAAATTGTATGAAATTCGCCGCTTATCAATTTTCAGCTGTATCTTCAATATCTTAGCTAATGTATGGGCAGGCAAACATTGGCGTTGGAAGGCGTCCCACTAAAGTTGTCAAAAAATAAAAGGCCCGTTTTCACAGATATAAAAATACTTAATAATAATTAAACTTGATGCTTTCGAATGATACTCGTTATTATAGTGTATGAGTAACATAGTAATTAATTAGGATTATGAATTTGATTTTTCAATTTCTTACGTAGAAAGTTATCGCGGCATGTAAAATGAGAAACGTCAAAGGACTTCTTAGATTGTGACGACTTTAGGTGAACCGATGACTAGGCTCTACCTGGGGGTTTCCGCTGGATGCGAGACGCACAGGATCGATGGAAGTGGCGACACTTTGTGGCGTCCTATGTCCAGCAGTAGACGTTTTTCTGCTGAAATATTGATGATGATGACTGTACGAGGTACCATACTTTCTATCTTATCAGAGCGCTTTTCAAGGTAACAAAAATTAGTGAGCAATAAACGTGGTTCTTTCTAACAAATATTTCCGTAGCTTTGCCGAAAAACAATCTTATTTTTCTCGTTTATTCAATTCTTACATTACCTACCAATTGTATTTAAACGGTTTTCGCAAACCAAAACGTAAGGGGCATTTATATCTTCTTAGCTATTCCCTGAAAAATAATACTGCTCTGTGCAATTCATGTAACGGCGTAAGTGTTTGCGGCATAGGATTTCGAAGAATACCTAACATGTAAGACTTTATTGAGAATCTCCTTTTTTTCCTAAGCAGAAAAGTGGGTACCTACATTTCGCCAGTCATATGAACTCTAAATAAGGCGGGTGTACTATTGTTACTAGACCAACGAGTTTGCCAGTAATTAGAGGGATTTCAGTGACTTTGTTAAACACAATTATTAAGTATAAAACCATCTAATGAGACGATGGATACAGCTCCCCTAGCCAAGTTACAAACGTTTCGTATCGAATATCTTTCTACAATCGTTAACGCCTTATATTTGTATGGTCTGACCACGTGATTTAACGTTCAGATGTGTTCTTCCCATGCATTGATTCGTTTTCTACTGGTGTTATCGATTGTAGATTGTCAACTTGGCTACAGGTGCAGGTTCCTACACATTGGAACTTTATTGGAAATGATGTGCAAACTGACACTGTTCCACTGGGTTGCTTGACGACTCTGGTTAGCCCTTACAATAGTAGGTACATAGAAACACTGCTGGCCCTCGCTCAATGCTATTCTGTAAACCTAGTTCAAACAGGTATATTTGTTATTATTATTTATCACGAGACACTGGGGTTCTTATCTATACTCGAACAATTCTAGCTAGTCAGTGTTGTGTCTTAATATTATGTTTATTTTTAGATTAAAATAACTGTAAAATCAGTCGTTCAACCCGTATTACATGAGGATTCAACATAACTTCAAAGTCAAAGTCAAATATATTTATTCAACTGGGCCAAAAAGCGGCACTTTTGAACGTCATAATTAATCATAAAATAAAAATTGATTCTACCGTGCATTCGGAAAAGTAGCTTGTTATGGAGAAGAATGCACAAGAAACTCCATACTTACTCTTTAAAAAAAAAAAAGTGTTTTACAATATTTACATAAGTACATACACAATAAATTCATATATGTGAGGACGATGCACCCAGAATAGCACTATACACTATACTACGTACAGGTATAAAGTATTAAAAGCATTAACAGGTAAATTTATGAATGTGATAAATAGGAACATGGTTCTCACATACTTACAAATATTGCAAACATAGGTAAAATACCTAATTCAACACCAACGGAACAGTGTGTGAGTCAAATTCTAAAAAAATAAAATAAAAAGCAATAACTATGAATAGGAATATAAATTAACAAATTTGATTTTGTCCACCCTAAAGATTGCCCTATGGAGCAGGACCAGCATGTTTCCAAGCATTCTTATCTTGAATATAATCATCTAATTTGTAATATGCTTGTTTACAAAGTGTGCTTTTAACTAAAGTTTTAAATTTACCTTCATTTAGTTTTAATATATCACAAGGTATTTTGTTATAGAATTTAACACAGTACCCCATGAAAGATGAGTTTACTTTAGCTAGTCTATAAGATGGTTGATCTAACTTATCTTTATTTCTCGTATTACATTTGTGTCTATCACTGACTTTACTAAAGAGATGTATATTTTACCTTACATACATAATATTTTCATAAATGAATTGGCAAGACACTGTCATAATATTAATATTTTTAAATAGTTCCCTAAGAGATTCTCGATGACTTAACTTATATATTGCTCTGACAGCTCTCTTTTGCAATATAAATATGGATTCAATGTCAGCCGCTCGACCCCACAGTAAAATACCGTATGACATAATGCTGTGAAAGTAACTAAAATAGACCAAACGCGCGGTTTCTACATCCGTTAACTGTCTTATCTTTCTAACAGCATAAGCGGCTGAGCTTAGCCGACCCGCAAGAGATGTTATGTGAGGACCCCATTGCAGTTTGTCGTCTAGAGTGATTCCCAGGAAAACAGTTTGATTTACAAAGTCCAGCTTCTCGCCATTCAATATGATGTCGCATTCGGTACTTCTAACATTCGGTAATGTGAATCTAATACATTTGGTTTTTTTTTCATTTAGTACCAAATTGTTTGCTGTGAACCAATTTTGGACCTGAAGAATAGAGTTATTCACATCAAAAAGATTTTGTGACCGCCGATCTATTTTAAATATCAAAGATGTGTCATCAGCAAACAATACCATCTTCGGTTGATATTGTAGTAATTGGGGTAAATCGTTAATATAAACTAAAAAGAGGAATGGACCCAATATCGAGCCTTGAGGAACACCCATTGTCATTTCAGACCCTAGTGAGTTAACGCCATTTACCTGAACTTTAACTTGTCTGCCTTTTAAATATGATCTAAGTAACTCAAGGGCTGTATGTCTAATTCCGTAGTGCTCGAGCTTCAACAATAGTGTTTCATGGTTAACGCAATCGAACGCCTTCGAGAGGTCGCAAAAGATTCCAATGGCGTCCTGTGCTTCCTCCCAGGCGTTAAAGATGTTCTTTATTAGGGTGACTCCGGCGTCAGTTGTGCAACGCCCTTTGGTAAAACCGAATTGTTGATCATAAAAGATGGAATGTTTGTTAAAATGACGCAGCAATTGATTGAGCATTAACCTTTCGAAGACCTTACTGAGAACCGGCAAAATTGACACTGGCCTATAATTGTTGGCTTCTTTGCTATCCCCGGATTTAAACAATGGAACCACTTTACTGTGTTTCATGAGGTCCGGAAAAATTCCTTGATCGATACTGGTGTTAAATATGAAAGCTAAATAGGGTGCAATAGTTTCAATGATTGGTTTACACACTTTTACAGATAGTCCCCAAAGATCTTCTGTTGATTTAATTTTTAGATCTTTAAAAGCTTTTAAAATAGCCCGGGGGTTTGTATGTTGAAACTTGAACTCTGAAGGGCACGCATTTACGTTATTTCTAAGTAAGGCAGCAGAGAGTGCGGGTGAGGAGTTTAAGGCCGCTGTAGTTTTAAGAGGAATATTAACAAAAAAGGTTTCAAATTCCTGAGCTACCTCTATATCTGAGTATATGGGGCCATGTGCAGTCGCTAAATTAAATTCAGTATTACGCAGTTTTTTCCTACCTGTTTCATTATTTATTATTTTCCAGGTAGTTTTTATTTTATCGTCTGCTGATTTTATTTTATTGCTAATATACAGCGCTTTAGCTATTTTGCATGTAATCTTAAAGGTTTTTGAATATTTCGCAACATATTTATCAAAACTAGTATTATTCATATGTTGCTTTAGGCCATAAAGTTCATATAGCTTTTCCCTGCTTTCACGAATGCCTGGAGTCGCCCAATCGCTAAATAGGAACTTAACTAGTGAAGATGTTCTACAGGTATAGTATGAAATAAATTCTAAGCTTTACATAATTTACAATCAGACATGCGGAGCTTAATACAATAATATTTCTCTCAATTCTAGAATCTTCTTAAGAAAACACAGTGAAAATAAGCTGAAGCGAAGTAGGATAAGTCAATATTTAGCCAATAGGGAAATTGAAACATCAGAAACTTGCTGCAGAGCTAAGATGACGTTCAGGTTATTATATTGTACTAGCTGAAGCCCGCGGTTCCACACCCGTGCAACTGGATTCGGCAAAAATGTTCATGGCATCTTGCGGGCGGCCTAGCGCGCACCACGATTTTACTTCTTGCGACACGATTTTAGAATCGCGCTGTAAAATATCGCACAAAATACAGTGCACGCACTGCGATAAAAAAAATCGGTGGTCAGTCTCACCATGGATTCCGTACAAGCTACTTGTCTCTATTTACTACTTCGGAGAGATAGATGAAAAAGAAAAAAAAATCGTCAATACTGGACTCACCTTTTTACAGCGGATAGATTTATTAAGGGTTTATTTTATCAGAAATACTAGGATTTATATTGTTTGGAGTGTTTATTCCACAAATGCGACACTTGGGGGATGACTATGTCCACTGTCCAGCAGTAGACATCTTTCGGCTGGAATGATGATGACGATGAGGATGATTCCACAAAGGTGATCTTTCTTGTATTGCGTTTATTAAATGTGTCTTGTCTTGTCTAGCCTCGTTTCGTATTGAAAACCTAGTGAAGATGCAGGCGCCGACATGTTTATTCTCGACAGAACAGAATACGAACGAGCGCCGGGTCCCTCGCGCGCGATTTTCTTGACGCAGTGCGCGCGTCTTCATACAATTCCATACGCTACAGTTTACTTTCACGATAATCCCGTCGCGAGCATACGCAGAAAATAGTGAAAAATCACTATTTTAAAATCGCTGCCATTTATTACTCGAATGTACGCACACTGCCGTACTAACTCACACGTTGCAAACCTGCGACAAAACTATCGCATGATAAAAAAGTCGTGGTGCACGCAATGCCTAAACAGTTTTCTACGATAACCATGTCGATCCGTTGGTCCTTTGCTACGCATATTCTTGCGTTGAAGAAAGACAAATGTTTCTATACTTGCATTTATAATCTTAGTAGTATGACGATTTAATGCTTCATACCTACCTACAGTTGTACTCGTATTTAGATACAGTCAAACACAATATTTAAGGGGGAACGTTTCCACTTCGCCGCATCATTATTCTGAACCACTTTCACTATGAAACCGCAATCCGATTCGTATATTTACTCAGAATTGTTACGATCTGCAAAAGTCTTAGGCTCGGGATTTTCGGTATTGTGTATAAATCTATTGTGAAAATATTCTATGGAGACATTACTTACTAAGTACCTAACTAAGTAAATAGCTTCACATAGAGTGAATGTAGGCACTGTTACCAAGGCACCAACGCTAGGATTATAGTTTTCCGGATTGAAAAAAACAAAAAAGGTAAAAAACTCAAAAAGAAAACTTGAAATTACGCTTCTAAAGCGACGTAAACAAAACATAGGAATAGTGAAATTTCTGCCTTTCGACCCAAATCTCTGCAGCCATTAGCGGGGAGCAAATGAGCCCCACAGTCCCTAATATCCGTCCTTCACGGAACTAGAGTTGGGAAAACGGATTCAAAAGCAAGCCAATAAACACAGTTTCGTCACATTTTAAACCTTTTGAACGTAGTAGATACCTTTCCATTTGAAATACTATTAGAGGAAGTTTGAAGTAGCGCCAGTGACAGAAAACTTGAAAGGAAACCGTTTGTCTTGGTGTGATCATTTGATGAGGAGGGATGAAACGCATGTTACTAAAGAGTTATGAATATAAATGTGGATAGATGGAGAGGGAGGAGACGGCCAAATAAAAGATGGATGGACTGTGTGAGGAGTAATGTGAAAGAAAAGGGAGTCAGTGACAGCGTGACGGGGACAGGACGGTATGGAAGAAGAAAACGTGTTGCGCCGACCCCAAGTAACTTGGTACAAGGGCAGGAAGATGATGATAAGGTACCTTTCCATTTTTTACCCGACTACGGCGAAGCTTAAAGGGAGGGTTATGATTTTAGCAGTCTATGTATGTGTTTATGTTCGTAATTACGTATGTTCCTCCGTAGCGCCTAAACTATTCATCCGATTTTGATGAGAATGGTGTCAATCGATTCGTTACTATGGCCCGGGTATCCAAGGCCAAAAAAAATGTAGTCGGGTTACAGTTTTTAATTAAACTTTTTGCTTATTATTTTTGATGTGCTTTCACGTAATTTATATTATTAAATTCAACACATGAATGCTGGGTACGGTCATAAAAATATACCTCTGCCTTTAGAAAAAAATAGTTTATTCTATATTTATTTAAAACGAATTGTATAAATATGTTGTACATATCTATAATATATCTCCGAAATATTAATGGCAATGTGGATCACGTTTTCAAAAGGTTTTTAATTATGACACAATAGTTATGAGTCTCACATATTGCTCCGATTATATATGTACATTTGGTAGAAATAATGACCCCTCTGTTTATTTCGGTATTTCTTTTTAGCAAAACACGCTTGTTTTAACGACGTGATTTCAAAGAATTAGTTCTAAAATAGCTCTGTATAACTATTTACCTATTCTTCGAAAAACCGTCGTCACACCGTTGTCGGATTGTTCCATCTCACCTGACTACGGGAGTCTACAAACTCACTGGTTACTCTGATACTTCACCTACACTTCATCAGTAAGGAAACACTGATGCTCTTCAGTTTTAAGAATCTGCAAAAAAGCATCCCCAAACAAATGTATTTAAAAATGGATGTCATTAAAATACACCTCATTTTTAAAAACATTATAAATGATGATTTTTCCATGGTCGAACATCACAACATGGTCGAGCCTCTTCTCGCAGTCGTACTTCGTCAGAGCTGTGCTCTCCCAGTCGATGGAAACACCATTCAAGCTAAATAAATTATTATTCTCACTGAGCAATTTCAACAGAACACAATTAAATTGTTAAAACGAGAGTTGGTCTCATACAAAAGGTTTGGCTAAGACTTATTGAATATCTGTCATTCATTACCATACAGCTGGCACATACACAGACTTCGTCCTCTGAAAACGCAATTATGTTCACTGATTCCAATATCATTGACCAAAGCTTTATATTTTTGCTTCTATTAAATTGAACGGACATGTACGTTTTCAATTTTGGTCGGTTCAATTTACTTTTGATTATTTTCCTTTGTTTATGTGTACCTGTTTGGACAAACTGGCTCACAAAGTCTTTAATATTATTTCTGGGAAATGTATCAGCGTGTTTAAAATGCCTCTTTATTGGAATTAAAATTATTAAAACAAATGAATACACATATTACGCAGAATTTGTACCGAACCTTATGCCGCGTGTTGACTAGAAGCACGTTGGTAAACATTAGTTATTAACTATATTAATATTGTATGAAAGATTACGTATTACAGTAGTCTCTTTAATACGTAATCTCTTAATACCTACTTCATGCACAAAATGCAGCCTATAAAACAAGCAATATCTAACCCGTAAAAACCACCACATAACTAAAACAAGGATCAACTTTAAATTCATGGTAACATATCAACCACAGCTATTTTCAGAACAGTCTGTTTCCCAGTGGAACATTCCGGCCTTTGACAATCAGTTCTTAGAGCAGTTGAACTGGCAGCAATTCCATCTAAATTGTGCACGTATGTCCACTCGCAGTAACGGGTCAGTACAAATGGCGAACGAATGACGGAGTTCAGAATTAGCAAGTCAAATACTTCGTCCGCGCACCGCAATGAATAGACGATGAGACTTCAAGTAATGTCGTATATTTTCATGGTTTGCTATAAAATATCGTCTGAACTGTATTTTATGTAATATCGGTGACGTTGTTGTTATTATTAGTGCTCTAGTTTCACTCTATAACATGTTATAGTAAGAGGAAGCTTTCCGCCATACTCACTCAATTCTTTTCAATTTGGAATATCCGTTTTTCTCAGACACATATTATATTCTTTACCGAGTATCATTTTCCTCTCAATACAACCTTCAAATATACCACCCAATTCGAGAATCTATTTACCTCATTAATCTTTTCAAATATCTACCAATAACTACATTGCCTTCTTCCATTTCAAATGATCACGACAATGAAAAGCAAGATCTATGAAGGCATCCCACAGTCAAGTTTTATGAAAAAGGGGACTAGTATTAATATTGCCGAATATAAAAGATTCGCTGCCGAAAAGGAGGCTCACGGTATTCAATCCGAAAATTAATAAGAGAGATATTAAAGTGCGATCCACGACATTTATAAAAGTTTTTCGCTCAGTTGATCAGATTGCGCGCCCAATATCGTCAAAGCAAATTTGATGGCAGCCACATGTAAATTAATCCTCGGCCTTGTTTAGAAATCACCTCATCCCGTATTCACTACCCTCAAAAATCAAAAACGATTTGCTAAAATCAACGAATTTTATTTTATTTCTTTCTACGCGTTCTATGGAGGTGGTCTTGTAATTTTTATCTGAACACATGCTGCATTGCTCGGGTAATGGACACAACCAATTGGGTTTGACGTGGCAATCTTTCCGCATCAATTTGCGGAAAGCGCGTGAATTATAATTTTCTGCATGATTGGTTTCATGGAAACTCGTCCCACAGAAAGATATGCTTGCCTTAACAATAGCTCTATTACCGACTAACCACATGTTCTTTTAAGTCCTTAATTTTATTTGACAAAGATTTAGTAAAGTTTGGTGCTACTAGTAGCTCGCCGCAACCCTTTCATACCTATCATAGGGAGCGTAAGTGTGTCACGTCATTTATCATTCTCTTTTCGCTTCATTAATTGTTCTTCAGACGGTTTTTCCGTTCTATTTGAATATAGGTAAGGTGATGGAAACGCGCTATTTATTGTCTAAAGGCGACAGCTATTGGCATAACAATATTTTTAATTGATGTGGGTAAGACTAGGCTTTTACAAAGCTCATGGTAAAATTTAAAAATTATGCAGTGGCTGTTACATATTTATTTTTTCATCTGAAATGTAAACTGTTTAACAAAAGAAAATGGTAGCTATGTAAGAAACGTAGCCAGTCACGTAAACCTTTCTACCGCCATTAAAAACACGTAAATTTATCCTTTGTTATTTATCTAGGCGATTTGCTTATCAACGTAGATACCTATCAACACATTCAATGCCAGTGACCCGCCACGCGAGTTCTCTAAAAATGATCGTTTCGTTTTTTGCATTATCTTCTAAGATAAGTAAAGCTTTGTTGTAAAACTTCGCCAGGAGTATTTTAGAACCATAATCTAACAATATTTTTGGTGGTATCAGAAATTAACGAGATTAAACAATTTGTTAAAAAAACGTTCTTGAACAATGCCAAGAACTCGCTAGGTGGGTTCATTGATCAAATTTTAATATACTCAGGGGTCATCAACAGTTGCTCAGAAGATTTTTGAAACATTTCCGTTTTTCGAAAAATCGATGCAAGATATTATGACGAATATCACCTAAGGTAACAATTATATTTATGAATAAAAAGGTACCTTACTATAAGAACTTGCGCACTTTTTAGTGATAGTGTGCCAAAACTAAAAAGAGAAAAATAAAAACTTTATCACAAAAAAAGCAACTTCCAAAGTTGGTACGGTTTATTTCTTTGTGGAAACGTTTATATTTTTCTGTTTTAGTTTTCGTACACCATCACTAAAAAGTGAGCAAGTTCTTATAGTAAGGTACCTAAAGAATTAACAAAATACCTATAATAATTCAATTTACACATTCGTGATGTTTGTCGTTAAGCAGATCGGTTATAATTATTTATGTTCATCTTGAATACTGCTGAACCGATTTTGATACAATCCAATAAGAAAAGAATGATCACGATCCGATTACTAGTTTTGGAGAAATGCGTACATACATACAAACATACATACATGCCTAGACTTATGAAATTTGGCACACGTGTTTAGAAGCCCACATAGAGTAACACATACGAATATTGCGCAATTCCAACAATATTACATACATACGTGTCGAATTGATAACCTCCTTCTTAGGGTTCCGCTACCGAAGGCTCCAAACGGAGCCCTATTGCTGCCACTCACGTGTCTGTCTGTCCGTCGTCTATCACAAAATTTTGGTCCGAATATTTTATAACATCCCATTGTCCTACGAACTTGAAAGTTAAAATTTGGTGATATTGTTCATTATTATTATTACGTATAGGTATTATACTAACAAAAACCACTATATTGAAAAATCTGATTTTTTCTTTGGAGCGGAACCCTTAATGTGCGAAGTCCGACACGCACTTGGCTGTTTTTTTTAGAAGTCTGTAAAAATGGCGGCAAAAATTGTGTAAAATTGCCTTTCGCGAGCCGTGGTTTTACCTGACAGCGCACGTATGTAACAGAGGCAATGGAGAGTTATGATTTGACCGGTATGTATGTATACGTATCTGTGTATTGTAGGTATGTACGTATGTTCCTCTGTTCTCTGTGCCCTCATAACTTCCTAACTACCTACTTATCCTAATTTGACAAATGTGGTATCATATGATGCGTCTTAATATCGTCCGCTGGTTCTATAGCCTTATGTTACCTACTTCAAATTGTTTAATAATTATGTTATTATTTCATTAAGTTATGAACTGAAGAAAGAAAAATGTATAACTATCGAATTGAAATAAAAAAAAATAAACTCAATTGATCAATTGAGTTTATTTAGCACATTTCAAAAATATTTACTTTTTAGTTCTAATCATATACTTACGTATGACTAATAATTACAAAAGGTTGCAGTTTTCTCATTAGATTACGTTATTACCTTACCTTTTATTTGACTTTTATGCTTGATCATACTAAAAAACACGTAAACATATCTTCAAATACACTTATTAACTAGAGCGAGTAAAGAACAACCTTCTAAAACAAAGCTAGAGCTTAAACTAATAAATTGATATGTGTTCGACTACGCAATGCCACCGTACCCGCCTGGCGAGTTCACCTTATCTCGTAAGCAGTGCCGGCTACCCGCCTAGCGAGTCCATAGAAAATGTAGGTGGCATCTGCGTGTTACGTTCAAAATTCATGGTGGTGGTGAATGTGCATTATCGTTAAAACAGGACACATAATCGACAGGTGTCGTTATGGTGACTATGTTCAGCAGTGAACATCTTTCTACTGTAATATTGGTGCCGATTATTGAGAAAAAACTATCAATTGCTACCTAGCCGACGACGTTTCACGAGTCACAATCATAAAACAAAGTTTTTAATTAACTGAAGTAGGTAAAGAAGGAAGTAAACATTCAGTATAAGTTTTACGGTTCAGTTGATCAAGTTTTGTAGAAAGTGCGATCAAAAGATTACTTATTATGATTTTTTAAAGATTGCAAGATTTATATCGTGTTGATTGGTATGTAAATAAGTAATTGAAGTATTTAACTTACAATTTGTATGTAGGAAGGTACTAAACCTAACTACGTAACTAAATATCCACAAAAATATATTTATGAGTCAAAATAGGTATAGTCAAACTACTGATTTATTAGTTTAATTATTATATGCTTTATTGTACACCTTAAAATACAATTATTATAAAAAGAAACTTAAAATTAATAGGTATACATATAATGGGCGGCTTTAACGCATCTCTTCCAGGCAACCTGGTATGAACAATAACTATCTGGACTTGAAGTGGGGTGATTTTTTTATTTTTGTTTTGTTTTTAATAGGCTTGCGCTTGACCACTATCTCACCTGATGGTATGCGATGATGTGGTCGTTGTCGATTAATGATCCTTTCAGCCGATACTTCGTTTAAAATCATAAAAAAAAAACTTTTTATACCACTCAAGACAAGTCCATAGGATATAGAATGTCAATAGGGTCATGCAATTTTGGCTATTGTGTTCATTGCATTACCTGTTAGGTACCCTGCTTATCACCTCTGGCTACCCCGTTATTGAATACAGGCGTAACGTTTTATAGTTCATAAACTAGCCAGACGCCTCAGCAACTGCAAGCAATAATATTTAACAGGGCTAACTTGACGCTGAACTTAGCAAGCTCCGCCAAGGGATCAAACCAGCATCAACTTTCTAAATTACGCGGATGAAAACTTAGCTTTATGTCGTTAAGGATTCGTTGCCATCTGAATGCTTAGGTCAGAAACTTTAACCGGTTGCTATTGCGTTGAGGATAGGCACGTGTGTTCAGTGTAATACTTTCAAACCTAGCTCAAATTGCATTCCTTAGTTTTTTAGCATGCTGGCTGGCAAATAGTTCTAGCTGGATTTAAACACTAAATCAAATTCAGAAAACTTAGGTAGTTTATCTATAAGACAAACAGGATTCTAAACAGGACTGAAAGCATTCTTGGAAATACAACTTTTTTAGGCATGAGTTCCTATTAAGTACGTACCTATCTACTCCTCACTAACACGCGTGTAAAGCATGGCTAACTGAACATTCAAACCACTTGTCAGTTAACCTAATGGGTTGAGTTGTTTTGCAGTAGAGTTGCTTCCGTTATGTTATGTCCGTAGGTATGGCGAAATATGAGGCATCATAAACTTCTGCCTGACCCTTTTGGGAAAAGGGACGTGATGGTGTGATTTTCTAATGAGTTGACTGTTGGCTCACAACACGATAGTTCACCTGGGCGGCTGTTTTACTTGCATTTATTACGTACCATTCAGCATTTCATTGCGTTTACCGACCTACTTAAATACATATTTTGTGCAATAGATAGGGGCGTGTAGCCGCAATTACGCTACCGACCATCTTCTGTAATATTAGCGTTGTCATCAGAATTTCAAAAGTTGAAGAAATTCTTATCATTACGAAAAAACTTATCAGTTCTTCAGCGAAATGATATAGACTTTAACTTGTCTTGAAGTTCGTTACACAAACAGGCTAAAAGTTCGAGACAATTCCAAGTTTTACCAAAACAATGTTTGATATCACAGTGTAAGTTTCTAATAATTAATTCTTCTTTTTTGGTTTTATTTTTGTAATATAGTTTGTAAGTTGGTAATAAGTTTCTGAAAAACATTTCCACTATTTTGGTTTTTTTTTTGTAGTAAGTTGGTTAGGAATTTGATTTTACAAAATATACATTCTCAAAGTTCAATGAAAGTTCCATTGGAATCCGTTTAGCAATTCTCATGTTCTGAAGTTCTTACTTACATGACATCCATTATCATCAGCCTTTTAATGTTCCCACTGCTGGGACACAGGCCTCCTCTCTGTGAGAGGGAATGGGCCGTAATCCACCACGCGGGCCCAGTGCGGGTTGGTGGATATCACATGTCTTCCAATTTTTGGTTCTAAGACATGCCGGTTTCCTCACGATGTTTTCTTTCACCGTTTTGAGAGCTATGGTGATGAAATAATTAACACAAAGTAAAGCGCCTGCCTGGGTTCGAACCCACGACCTATAACTTGTAAGTCGCAGCCGCTACCACTGGGCTACCACTGGTGTCTCTGACAACCATCAGACAGAATTATTAACTCCGTTTAAATAAATAAAATGTGCTAGCCAGTAGATACATTCATTTTGGCAGAACTCAACACAATTTAGGAAACAGCTAATTTATTTTCAAGGTAGGTTGGTCCTATAGCCAATTTGTAAACAATCATGCTTGATAGTACTTACTTTCACTTCTAACAGATTGACAATTTGATTAAGATTGTATTTAATATTTATTTCCAATAAAAAAAAAAACTCTTTTTAAACAAGCCTTTTAGCTTACCGTGCATTGTCATCCAAACTAAACGTATATGCACAATTTCAACTACATCGGTTGAAGATAACTGCTATAAAATTCAGTTCCATGATTTGACCCGAACATACATACATTGCAATTTAATAAGAACCTTGTAAAAACAAAATAGAAACGGCTCCAACGATTTTCATAAAATTTTGTATGCGGGGACTGTCGGGGGGAGGGGATAAGAGATAGATTTAAGCCATTGTGTCGGCCTCGGGAGGCGAGTCATTGGTAGCGAATTTGTTAAATATAGTAAACAAATATGAAATATTTTTTTTAAATATCTCGATCAGAGACGATGTTATAAAACGTCAAAGTTGAGAAGTAGAAAGAGACCTCCTACGAGCCACATGACGTCAGATGGCACGACGCCCATACAGCTGCCATAGAAAATGGCATTTTATAAAAAGAGACAGACGTATTTCTGTAAATTGTTATATCACTTTCGTTTTTCGATCAATTTTGATTTGATTTTGTGGCACCAACCTAAATGCTTGATCAGTGCTCTTGTTTGAAATTTATTAGTTGTTTGACGAGTCGGGCGGCGTTTTCTGTATTCTGCAACATTCAGAACAAAAACCGTGTCACGGTGACTATGTCCATTATTCATTTAGCACACTTATTTTAATTTTGTGTGTTACCATTATAAACGTGAAGGTTATGATAATATTACTTGGTCGTTAGCTGTGGCGCTCTATGGGCATTAGGGAAGCTGAGGCTGCCAGTGAATTTAAGCTATTTGGGCCAATAGACTTCATTTGCCTAGTCAAATCTACACGAAATAATATCACGTCTGTATTCTCAAAAGAGGTAAGCAGACATGTAATAAGAAGTGACCTTTTGAATAGAGACCAAACTTATCGCATAACCGATAAGACTTACCCGACGCAAGCACAACTGTTAGGTGCTGGGTTGTATCCTCACACAACTCAGGATACAATAGTCGCATTTGCGACCACTAGAGTACAACTATAGGAAAACAAGCTTATTTTAAAAAGCTATTGATAGAACACGAAGTGTGTGTTAAAAATAATAAAATAAATGAAAACCGGAGAACGCGCGTCAGGCCACGCGCAGTGGGTTCCGTACATGTCTAGACTTACGATAAAAATACATTGTTTATTTTTGCACTTATTTTGTTTGTATGTGTACTTTGTAAGATTAATTTGGACATTGCTGAAGGAAAACCATAGTGAGGGAACCAGGACCTGCAGTCTAATTGCGTAACATATAAATACATGGAATCGATAGAAAACTATTTCATTTGGATAATTAAACAGTATTAATTGCGTGTTTTACACTGTTGGCACTTTTTTTTTAAATATAAAGCAATGAATGCCAATAAAGCGCGTTCTTTGAAATTACGAAATTATGGAGCTGGAAAAACTCGCATTGAGCAAGTGTAAATTAACGGTCGTGCTTTCTCTTAATCTAAGGTGGCCTTTACTCAGCCGTGGGGCACCATCAGGCTGGTATAATAACTATATACTTTCTACTGTGATAACTGCATTTGTGGGATATTTTCTTTTTATAAATTTTTCTTTAAAAAAAAACGTTGCCCCACACTAGGAATTTCTTCTTGTATCACGGGTGCGTTACTCGCATACACAAGACACTAAGATCCAGAACAACTATCTGTAGACTATACAAATATTTGTTCCGTGCGGGAATCGGCAGCTGATCGCTCATCCACTACGCCAATCATGTCAATGTTCTACAGTCGTCTGTTGAGCTTCATTGCTTTGCTAACTGACTGCAATATTTTTACTACGGCATTAACTTTTCTCATTCTTCGTCCATAAAACAAAATAACTGCATGATTTAACAATGGAATATAAAAAAGTGCATTAGTTGGTATAATACTTGTTTCCTATTTTCCAAGAATTCCTTTTAAAATCGACGAATTTTTAACACCCAATGGAAAAAGAGGGGTGTCATAAGTATGACGTGTGTACCTGTATGTTTGTGTGTCTGTCTGTGGAATTATAGCTCCTAAACGGATGAACCGATTTTGATTTCATTTGAAAGTGACCTTGACTTTATCGAGAGTGTTCTTTTCTATGTTTGATGTAAATTAGTTCAGCCATTCTAAAGTTACGGGCGTTTCACTGTTTGAATCAGGGTGTTTTCACAAGATTTCGTGTCATAATTACTTGTTCAATAGATTGCCGATCGAAGCGTGTAGCTACTACTAGATAAATTATATAGCATGAAATAAAAATGTGACGGACTATTTTTTTTTTAAATTTTGCTTGTTACTAACTTTTATGAACGTTTATACGCTTTATTTATGTTCTTTAAAAAATACTTTTATTTAAATCCTGTTATCAATTAATTACTTACGCAGTAGATAGGTATATTAATTCAGTAAGTAGTTATTCACCAATTAGAGGCAATTTACCTAAACTGTTGTACAATTATTGGAAACCAAGTTAGGCATAATTGTGTTTAGTTTCAACACAGCCATAGAATTGAATCAAATTCAGTTAGCTTAGACCTTGTAGTAGTTTAATAAAAATATATTGTTCTTGCAATATAATGTTTGTCATAAAATATACTAGCAACCATTTTGTAATATCGCCGAACATAAAAGAGCTCCCCGCATACAAAGTAAATCGAATAAAACGAGTTGGAATCGGAATTGGCTTCTCTTTTTACCGGGAGTAAGTCTCGTCTTGCGCTGACTAAACGCACGGCACCGAATAAACGCGTGGAAGTGTTCATTCGGTGCAAACAATATTCTATTCTGCACTTAATTAAGAAATTAGAATGGAGCTACGGTGCTACGGTGCTACGCGCTACGATCGCTACGCTTCGTAGACTTCGTAGACCTCGATATTTGAAAGAAATTGTAAAAAATATACAAGATGTAATCGAAATTGATAAACGAAATTGAAAGGGCATTGCGCTTGTCATTCCTATAAGGAACCAAACCTAAAATAGCAAAACAAATCAGTTATTGCGTTGGGATATATTATGACCCACCACAAGCAATTTTTCCTACAGACATTCTAAAACAATATACCTAGTCGAATTTTGTTTAAATGTATATTTCCTTTGTAACAAACTTGCTATCGGTCTAATAAGGTAGTTAATTAGTTTATCCATATTTCTGTCATTGTAATGACATGCCACCATTTTAGTATCTACTTGACGTTTTATTATTTAATATTTTCTTTTAATTTAAAATTTGCTTTTGAAACCATATCATTTCGTACCTATAATGTTTTTTTTTAAATGAAGTATTTTTCTGTACTTCTTTCTACAATGTGTCCGGACCTATAAAAATAAAACTTTAAGGGCGTAAAATACACTTAATTTTATCGATAAGAACATCCCACATTAGGGGTTTTATCCACGCACGTTTTTATTGCATTTCCAAAATATCTACAAAAAATTAAAAGGCGAAAATGAGCAGAGGTTCTATTTAGGCAATAATAAAATTAAAACTAATTGGCTTAGAGCTATGATTCTTTTGACAATGTGTAGGCCAACTCAAAGAATAACAAAAATAACGAGAAAACGGTAATGTTTTGAAGTTTTCAAAGGAATTATCGCTTAAATGGGTCATGAATCCACTTGCTTGACTGTACAGTGTACATGTACACTGTACAGTCAAGCAAGGGATGTGTGGATCAAATGGTATATTTTCGCAATTTCAGGTTTGGTCCCAGGGTTGAAGTTATTCATGATTATGATTACAATTTTTAGTTAGTTCCATTACATTAGTTTTCAAAGCTCAATTTCAATACTGACGCTAACAACCAGCTTTGATGAAACACAAGAAAAGTTCTGCTGAACGATTTTATAAGGCTAACCAAGTGTGCAAATACAATAACGCGGGCGCTTTGTTACCACTTAGCCGCTCAGATAGAAACAATAAAAGCTCGATACAAAGGTTACTGAACCATTCCACTACGCATTATTTATCATCTCGCGTTCATCTCATGGATGTCAATCTTTTTTAGATAAACTAGTTATGCCCTTGACTTTGTTCACATAAAACCTTCAATACTCCACTTGAATTGTTTAGCCCAGGGGTGGAGTTAGAATAACTTATACCTTTAAAATGTTTGTTAGTGCCATCTGAGGTTACGTTAATGCGTTGTATTGTAGTCAGTCATATTAGTATAATGGAAGGACAAGGACGTAGATTTTATTTTTGTCATTTTAAAACACAATTTGTGTAATACGCCTAGTAGTCATTAACAAATTGGATTTGTGTTCTAAGCCAAAGTTTCCCACATGAGAAACAAAGCAAAGCAAGTAAGATCGCTGTGAGACCGCCAAATTAAACGATTTTCAGAAAAGTTGTTTGGGCTTCAACACGCCCTAAGATTTACAAAGATTTCTTCATTACACCAATGAGAGAACCATTTGATTGAACACCTCACAACAACATTAAATAGATTTGTTTCTAAGTCAGTATTCTGTTTAATTAAATACTAACGTTCCTATTTTTTTATGAGAAAGTTTGATAAGATGTTTCTAATTTAATCATGCGAAACATTTGAACGGACTTCAATGATAATTTGGTACAGAATAAGATCATGTTGTGACTGTTCCTAAACGACCCTAGGCTAATAAAAATTTCGTTTTTCCTTAACGTGCCCTAGATTTAGAGTTAAGGTCGGCTCTTTTGATTAAAGAGAGACAGCGCCCCGCCATTCCGCGCTGTCCAATGAACCTCGCACCATTGACTGGATGGTTCTCTTCCGATTATAGTGAATAACAAATTATGTTTTGTTTTGTTTTGTTTTGGAATTCACAGTTATAAATTTATAACTTGGAAGTGGTTTGGAAGGATAAAACGTAACTAAGGGGATATAAACTAAATTGTTATAATTAACTGAATCTTGTGTGAGAAACCCTTTACACTAATGTATAGAGTATTACATCAAAGACCGAATAGTGGTCACGGGTAGTGAATATACATTCAAGAATTAATACAAATACAATAAATAATTTGTCAGAGAGTTTTAACCCTAGAAGTAACTGGAGTTGATTAGATCAACCCTCCTAAAGACAGCCCCAAAAAGCGCCCAACCCACCATCATTTCCTATGTGCAATAGCTGGTAAGAAGAAATGATGAAACAAACTTCCAGCACACATTTCTGTCTGTTAGCCATAAGGACTTTAAGTAAAATAATAATAATGTATGAAGTTAATTAGACAAAGGGTTGCAAAATGCATTATTTACCTAACGGAAGGAAATGGTTAGGAACGCTACGCTTGCGTTGTTAAATATGTTTACTTGATTTACGTTAATGAGTTCATTGATAATAGTCTAGATTTTCCAACCGAGTGACGTGAGACCGTCTGTACAGCAGGCACGTCGTACGTGTAATGCTGGTCCTAGAACACGAGGCCTTAGAGAAGGCTACGCAACGGTCCAAGCAATACATGTTTCCCTAAACTTAAACATGTCTTTCTCAATCCTAAGACAAAGGACAATTTGTGCCTAAGCGCCTCTGTCATTGAGCAAGACATGTTCCCAGAATTACTGGACGCGCACTATAATAAATAGCTCACCCTCGACCTACTCAACCTTTATTAAACCAATACAATACTATGCAAGCGTTTCGTAGACTCGGTCTGATGCAGGTTCAACGCAATTGCCTTGCTATACGTCGAAATGGATTAAATCGTCACTTCACACTTCTTTAAACTTCCCAATTTCGAGGATGGTCCAGTGTAATTGACAGCCGTGCGACGTCAACAACGGGGCTTTCCACAGGGCATCCATCGTGTCTCGCCAAATATTATTTTTTATTCAGATATTGGCCCGAAAGCCTGGTGTGATTTAACGAGACACGACTCTAACATTCATTATAATGATCATATCCCAGTTTGTGATGTTCAGCAATGACTACCCCCTTTAGTTTACAAGTGTACATACATCAAGTGCAATGCAATGAGACCCGCAGTCAGACCTTCTATAGGAAACAGAATTTACCAACTAACATTTGGTTGTCCTATGTTTCCAATTAAGAGTGACCATATAGCCTGTTTTGTACAATAGTGAATATTAACGGATCCGCCTTCCATGTATGTAATGTCAGTTAAAGGTCAATAATAGTCCATAGTCAAATGAGTAATTGTAGAGTGTAACAATTTATGAAATTAGCGCTTGTAAGTTTGAAGGAAGACTTCACCGTTTCCCTAGAACAAATGCTAGTGACAAATATCTGTCAAGGTGAGGATTAGGAGATAAATACAAGTTCTCGCCATGCTAGAATAAAGTGTACATTAGTGATTTGTCCCTACCTACGTTATATAAAGATTAAAACTTAACCAATCATTCCGGCACTCACTCACACAATACTATTACGAAATAAGAATAAATTATAATTTAACTTAATAGTTAAACTCGTTATCACGATATTTACAACGACACGACTTTCAATTATTGGTTCCAAAGTAATACCCTATAACCCGACTTCTCTTGATCTCTCAAAATCAGTCCGTCCTGTTTCCCTGCCTAAAGCTAAGTGTCCACTCCAACCTCCTTGAATTCGCTACCTGCCCTAACCGTCTCTCCGTCTCACCACGTCCTCTGTTGCACGGCTTGCAGCCACTTTGTCCCAAATCTTAATTTATGGGGTTCGGGTTCGTGTTAGAAATCGGATATTCAAAGTCTCTTTAGAATTTCGTTGGAATACTACTTTTGTCTTGACTGTTTTTACATCAAGAGGCAATTTACAAGTTTCTTTAAAAGGGTTTTGTTTTAGAAATGTATATTGTCTCATAGTTTATGACGTTGCCTGTCAAACCGATCTTTAAACCCAAGCGTCCGTGCTTCAATGTGTTCCGCACATATATGGCGGCCACGCGCAGTTTGTAATATAAAATAATATTCGGTAACCAAAATATAGAGATAAATGGCGTGTAGTCACAATGTCAAGAGGCCCTAGACAAATGATATTCTATCATCGAAAGCGTGGCGATAGCGATTGTCAAAAAGACAAAATTGTATGGGATTGACGAGATATATCGAAAATCACGTGATCAATCCCTTTTGACATTTCGACTATCGCCTTCGCTGACATCGAATGCCACTTGTATAGAGCCTCACGATTAACATAAAAAACATACTTTAGGTCCATGGGGTCCGAGTGCTCATCATGACCAGATGGTTGGGATTTTCCTGCGCCGGAGAATTAGCATTGCCATCTAACATGGGAATGCTGCCAGCGTTTTGGGCACTTTTCTCGTTGACAGCGATGTGGACGAATTTTTTGAGACCCCTGTCCTTTTTATACGCGTTCGTAGTTTTATTTTTAATTTTTATTTAAGTGTATATGTAGATAATTATTGTTAATTAAGTATTTTAGTCAATGTAAATTTATGTAACGGTGAAATAATTAAACATTTATAAATACTTTTAGTTCTAGGTACATAGGTGCATTTTTTAACTACCTACATTTACTTTAAAAAGTATGGCCTAACACGTATGGCAAGGCTACATACTAAAAGTCCAATTTGACGGATCACCATATCGAAGTTTTGAGAGAAAGATTTGAATTGTAAGTGACAGTGCTGTTGGTGTGCTTATATATAAAAAATGTTATTGGGTTTTTCGCTAGGAATTTGTCCGGGGTCTGAATTTGTGCCCAGTTGGTGACAACAAGCTCGCTCCTCACTACATGGGACTGAAATGTAACTGGCGAAAAATAGGTGTACTATCGTCTATCGGTACAACTCTGCTCATCCCAACGATACCCTGAAATATAGGCGTGATGTAAAGTTATTTATACTATATTCTAATATTATACAGATGTAAAGTTTGTGACTTTGTGAGGTTGTCGATTGTAATCTCTGGGTCTACAGAACCGATTTAGATGAAACTTGGCAAGGAGACAGTTTGATACCCTGGGAAGGGCATAAGATAGTTTGATTCTCATGTAAAGATAAAACACTTTTTACGCGGGCGAAGCCGCGGGCAGAAGCTAGTAGGCACATAAAGTAGTCTCCAAAGACGCAAATAAAACCACGAGCATCGATTAGTTTATAATCAGGGTTGGGCAGTATTTGAATTACTTGTAATTCAAAAACTGAAATATGTTTGAAATACATATACGTATTTGGTATTTGTAATTGAATTACTTCTTAAAAATGTAATTTGTAATTGGTATTTCAAATACCTGAAGCTAAGGTATTTTGTAGTTAATATTTCAAATAGTTATGGCTTCGCGGTCCTATTGAGGGCGCGTTCTGCAGAAAATAGCGCTTGATAGCTTTTGTAAGCAAAATGGCGACAGCGTACGTCAAATTGTCAAGTATCTTGTCAATTATCATTTTCATTTCAAACCGTCATTTTCACGATTTCTGTGAGTTAATTAAGTTTATTAGTACAAATGTCACGATGGATAATCTACTGTATTTAGTATTTCAAATACAAGACTTACAAATATTTTGTATTCCTTATTTTAAATACATGCTAGATAGTATTTTGTAATTTGTATTTTAATTAAAGCAAAGCATGTGTGTTGCCCAGCTTTTATAAATACAGGTTTCTCATCCCCTCAAGCTTAATATTTTATGATCACTGATCAGGTAAAGGAAGTAGGTAAGTAAGTTTAATTTAACAAAACCTGTAAGTACGTACTCGAGTCTTTAGAGATCTTAAAACGTTTCTGCTTGACTGGACAAGAGAGCGCTTTGATGTTAGTGATTTTATGTGGAGCATAAAGTTATCTGATAAAAAATATATTGTAAAGCGTTTGAATGAACTTGAAACTTTCTTTTTTATCTTCTACCGAGAAACAAGTACTTGTTGGGTTAGTGCTGGAATAATTTTACCACCTCCGGTTAATTTTTCTGACAGATAATTTCAGATGCATTCTGTAGGTACATTTTTTTTTACCAAAGGTGGGCAAAGCCTTTCTGAACACAGTGAAATAACGCGTATATTGAAAGTCATTTCGCAATGCTAGACATTATAAACCGACTTCTAAAAATAGGACTTTTAATTTAAGGCTAAAATTAATCACCCGTATGCAAATCAAAGGCTACTGCAAATATGGATAGAGAAGCGATATTGCGATATGCACCTACCACTGAATATTGTACGCGGCAGTACGCCACAATGTTAGATCCAGATCATTAAGGGCGGATCCAGGATTTATTTCAGGGGAGCACAAGGACCAGACAAGTTAGGAGTGTCTCTCTTGTATTGAACAACGTATTTGGGATTTATTCTTTATCAATGACAATCAATAACTATAGGTCCACATATGCCTAAAGCTTTGGGGTGAATACCCCGAGTAAAGGCTTGATATCCTACTAATATTTCTACTTACTACTAATATTATAAATGCGAAAGTTTAAATGGATGGATGTTTGGTACTCAATCACGTCGCAATGGCTGATTGGGTCTGGATGAAATTTGGCACAGAGATAAATTATAGTCTAAAATATCGCATTTTTATCCCGGTATAATGTTCCCTCGGGATAATACAACACTATTCACATGGGCGAAGCCGCTGGCAGAAGCTAGTATACAATAAATATTAAAATATTTCTCCCCCATTTATGTGCGCAAAAGCAAATGAATGTTATAAAAGTGGTATAGTAGGTATTAATCTCTCATAGTCTCAGATACTATTTGAACGGTCTGAGGGGAGTACGTGTCCCTGTACCTCACACCCTGGATCCGCCCTTGCAGGTTCTATTGACTTAATAGTCTGATTGTGAGTTGTTGGGGTGACCCTGTTGCAAGCCAGAGAGAGAATCGAGGTTAATAAATTCACTGCGACGCTTCTACGTGTTTGGAATTTGTTCCCTTTCTTTGTATGATGGTTTGATTTGTTTTAATGAATACAAAGTATGTTTGCAATGCAACACAAGGTCTGATTTTCTAGAAGTGGTAGTCAGAGTAATAGTACATCCACATGTCACTAGTTGCGTTTAAAGCCCCGTTTACCAAATTGGGGTGAACCTACATATCTGAAGCTACTGAGAATTGTATAATAGGTGACTTCTCTGCCAGTTCCGGGTATCGAGAACAAAACCGCACGCTTAGCAGCTGCGATCACGAGATTGATGAGGAAATACATCAGAGGCGTGGTTTAAAGTGCTATAAATAAAGCATCATATTATGTATAAATTGGACAGTAAATTTTCTTCAAGGAATACGAATACGATAACGAAATTATTTTGACAATTTTAATTATTTTGACATAGGTTTCATTTTTTTTTGACATTTTAATAATTTTAATAATTCCTCATTTGGGTCTAACATAATTGGAGTATTAAATAATATGTAATTGTTCAATTTATTTTCTAATTTAACACCATAATTATGCATGATTTTCAAATATTTATAATCCTCAGCTAGATTTGCACACCATATTTGTATGCCTGCTGGCATAACATAGCACTCTGTTCATCAAACATAAGATCTGTATTTATTTACCTATGTTAACAAATAAATAAAAAATTACGAACCACTAGCCTTCGATTTGGAATCAACATCTAATACTACATATTGTAACGTTATAAAAAAAAAGTACTCAACATTATGTTAATACATATAATTTTATTTTAAGATCAAATAAAATACATCTAAAATATATGAAAGGATAAAAAGTGTATATCACATTATTATCAAGGAAAACTGCGAAATTTTTGGACTTTTATCACTTTTTGCTCTAAAAGTCATGAACTTTACGTTTTTCGATCGCAGCTCTATAAACCCTATAGGATACAAGCTAAAAAAAAGGCCTCAATCAAAATCATAACCTACAAATGTAAGTACACGCCCTGTATCCCACAGCGGGCGTGTACTTGCCTGTGACCTGGGCTAAAATGCCTTTTTAATATGTTTTTATGCCTTTTCCTACGGCACTTTGTACACAAATAGGTATTCAAAGAGCTTTGTCTCAATTATTCAAAAATACATGTTTACCCTATTTTCGGTTTAACGAGATTGTGCGTGAACTATTAGTTTCACTGACTTCGTTATATGCTTTAATGAAAGAAAATTAAATGAATAACAACTTTATTTCTAATGACTTTTCTTATAGGACGAGCGATTTTGTCAATATCTTGATCCAGACGGGCGCAAAACTAAAATCTGGCAATTTTTGGGTAAAATGGACCATCTTCGACGGACCATAGTTCGATCCCTATAGGGTTTATAGAGTTGCGGTTGCGCTTAAATTGATGCAACCTTTAAACTATAAAAGAATACTGAGCTTTTCACATTCACACATCTCACATTTGCAGTCTATGATTTGGAGAAAGTGTGGTGGGTCTGGCTCGTTGTTAGTGGGATGAGGAGCAGGAGCCCACCGACTTTTCTAAAAAAGCAGATAAATTGACGTGACAATTTTCGATTGAAAATTATTAGCTTTTTTCGATATTACGTCATGTAATAAAAAAATATCACAGTGTGTTTGGGACATAAAAAGGTAACTTACCTTTTTGTGTAAAAGTAACTTAATTTCACCAAATATTGTGAAAAAATAAATTGTAAAAGATAAAAATAAAAACCAAAAACTAGGTTATTTGAATTTTTCACATAAATTTTGAGGTTAAGTGAAAAAAGTAGTAAATCTTTTTATTACCTATAACTTTGCAATCTTTTTATCATAGGACTTTTAGTTTTTTCGGAATTCGAGATAAACCGTTTTTACCCTTAAAAACTTCCACTGCCCGACCTCAAATCACCCGTTCCTTTCATTTCCTTTTCCAATAGGTTTCATCCTACTTTTATTTCTTTTCACTTTTTATCATTTTCAAAGGCTTTCAGCCCTGGTCCATGCGGCCAGCGGACATCGTGCAGCTCTGGTCTACATTGTGAGCGACCACGTTTCGGTTCCATATGATAAAAAATACCTATGTAAAATACATTTATTCAGCTGCATGCGGTTGGACCCAAAATCAACCACAATATATTTGGGGAAAAGGCAAATAAAAAAAATACCTATGGCACTCAGCGTAGTATAGTTTTCTAGCATTGAAAGAATCATCATCATCATTTCAGCTGTAAGACGTCCACTGCTGGACATAGGCCTCCCCCAGGCACAGGCGTTGCCACACTGACCGATCCCGTGCGTCTCGCATCCAGCGGATTCTCGCAACCTAGTCATCAGTCCACCTAGTAGGAGGCCTTCCAACGCATCGTCTTCCGGAAAAAGGAAAGAAGGAAGCTGAAGGGAGGAATACCGGGTAAAAGAATGTTTGTAATAGAATCAGTAGGTACTTCCATCCAGTACACAAAACACAACCATACATACAATTTTACCTCTTCATATTGTTAGCTAATAGTTAAGATTAATTTAGAATTGATGGGGTCATAGATATTGGTTGTTATGGTACCCTTCATTGGTGAGTACAATAATATTGCGTGAGCAGTAATACTCACCAGCAGCAGTGGTGAATCAGTGGTAACGGCCGCGACTTACAACTTGTAGGTGGTGGGTTCGAAACCAGGCAGGCGCTTTACTTTGTTTAAATTATGTTTAAAACGGTGAAGGAAAACATCGTGAGTATCTTAGAACCAAAAATTCGAAGACATATGACACCCACCAACCTGCACTGGACCTGCGTGGTGGATTACGGTCCATTCCTTGAGGGTTTATGGCGCGCCAATGGTTTCTTAAATTCATAGTTTTGCTTGGGATTCTCCTAGTTAAATCTCGTTCTCTCTTTAACCGACTTTCAAAAAAAGAGGAGGCTTTTGCCAAAAAGCGAAGAAAGCTAACCAGAAGCTCCGACTTTCGAAATTGACGTTATTTTTCTCTTTGTAGTTTTTTTTATTTGGATTAGAAGTCGATTACTAATATTTTGTTTGGTTAATAGTTTTTTTTAGTATAACAGGTCGCAAACAGCCACTTGCGGTGTTCTTTAGTTGTACTGGTTCCTGGAACACGGACTCCTACACTGTAAAGATAGATATTATGTCCGAATGTAGTGTGTACTTTGTAAAGGTATTTTCAGCAAAACAGCAAATAGCCACAACTGAAAATAGGCGCCTAAACGACGATTTTTTTTAGCCCTTGGTTTATTTGAAAGGTGAAACAAGCGAATAAAACAAACATAAATGGACAAAATTAAACCTGACGTCAAGAATGTTAAATAAATATTCTCTCGAGGCAAAAATTAGGCCCGGCATTGAAAACAGCAATTACAAAATAGACGTCCGGTGTCCTCATAATTAATGTAGACTGAGACAACTTTAAGTCATTAGAAAGGTCGCGAGTCGCGAGAAATAGCTTTCATTACATCCTAACAAATAAAAATGAAACCGTAATTTCAAGCCTCTAAAGGATAAAGCAAAGGTATGAGGGAATGCCGGGAATTCAATACATCAAAATCTTGGAACATTAAAAATAAGAGAAATCAAAGTTTGCATTAAATGGTAAAACTGCCATTCTCATCAAGCCTCGTCGATCTATTTGACGTTTACCAGTTAATATTATCTCAAATTGAGGAATTGGATCATACGAATAACAATCATACCTGTAAAGAGGTGATTTCAATTTCCTGACAAAATCTACGACTGAATCTTTACACAGGCTAAGGAAATGACGGGAAAAAAGCGGGATTATTTGCAAACCCTAAGATATATTTTTCAGAAAGAAATACCCACGGAATAAACTGCAATGAACTAAATATTTTATATGACAAACATAAAACAGGACTTTCATAATATCTATATTGTAGATACGTATATCTACAATATGTAAATTATTAAAGTTTCCGTAAAAAAAATCATTGATCCGACTTGTACCAAAAAGTACAAGTATTTACGTAACTTGAAAACATGTTGTTTTTGGATCTATTTTGATAATTTTGGTCTCAAATGAAAGGTATAGGCCGAGTTTTTCACATCTAAATTATCGCAGAAATTGTCAAGCACGCGTTATCTGCTGTGATTGGCTGTTGAAGATGCATTCAACCAAACACAGCAGATAACGCGTGCTTGACAATTTGTCAAATTAATTCTGTGATAATTTAGAGGTGAGAAACTCGGCCATAGACGTAGAACCAGTTTATCAGTTCAATATATGAGGTGTCGTTGGAAGCGTCTTATTTGTCCGCTAGCCCACAGAGCAGACCACAGACCAGGGCTGAAGCCTTTGAAAATGGTAAAAAAAAAAAAAAAAAAATAGGATAAGGAAGAGAATATAACAAATATTAAAGGAAAAATAATTTACCGGCGATCTGAGGTCGGGAAGTGGAAGGGTATGAGTATTTAAGGATAAAACGGTATATCTCGATTTCCAGCAAAAAAAGTTCTATAGAAAAAGGTTAAATGGCAAAGTTGTAGGTAATAAAAATAACTACAACTTTTGTATTTATACTTTTTTCAAGAATGAATTTCAATAAAATTAATTAATTTCAAATTAATGAAATATTTTCTTTTTTATGTGAAAAAAATCAAAGAGTAATGTATACTTTTTTACACCATCAGAAAATAGAGATTTCAACGAACCAAAACCTCACCGACTTTTTTAAAGAAGCAAAAATTTTGTCTCGAAAATTTTCGGTTGAAAATTTGGGTGCTTTTTTCGATATTAAGTCAAAATAAGGTGGAAAATAAATAAATATTTTACTAAACAAAATTACAGTGTGGTTGGGACATAAAAACTTTTTCACCTAATTTCGTGAAAAAATATTGTTAAGATAAAAATGAAAAACCAAAAAACTTGGTTATTTGAATTTTTCACATACATTTTGAGGTTATGTGAAAAAAGTGTAAATACAAAGTTGTAGACCTTTTTTACCCGACTGCCGTAGGAGGGTAATGCGTTTATCAGTCTATGTATGTATGTATATATGTTTGTTACTATGTGGCGTTCCAGAGACCAAACGCGTTGGCCAATTTTAATGATTTTTACGTCAATCCATTTATCTTGCAAGTGTCTCTGTCTGCATTAAAATTTGAAAATAGAAAAATGGCGGATTTTGGGCGCCATATTGTGGGGTCCCAATGTTTTGTTTACTTCCAAACCCATCGTGTAGAGTATCAAAATAAAGGGTTTGAAAAGATGATTTCAAAAATATATGTTTGTTTTTTGTATACTTGTTTTTTTTTTATTGAACTTTTTTTGTTTCCATGTCTGTAATTGAAAAAAGAGTCATTCAAAAAATCTCCAATTAAGTAACTGGAACATCGTGCTAACCCTACACTCCAATACCTATACACAATTCGGTTTTATGCCTTCTGTCTACGTACCTACCTACTATGCGTTTGTCAGACTTGGCTACACTTTACGATTCTCGAGAGGCAGAAGGCTGAGTGACTGGGGCCGTCCTAACCCTGATTAAGTTGACTTTTGGCTTGCCCAAATGTAAATACCTACTCTATATTCATAAGGGAGTCGGTAAGTTGGTAATGTCCCTCACTTTTTAAAATCATCATCTTAATATTCGTTAAAAAGTTTCTTTTAACGTGACGATCATTTAGGACTCGTTTAGTCCCCTTCAAACTTTATTCTTTATTCTTTTTTAAGAATTAAGTCTCGTTATCCTGTTCAACAATAGCTGCCAAGGTTCACGAAAGATAACAAGTTCTTCTTAGCAACTGCGATTTTTATTAATTATATTAAATAACTCAACAGTAATTTAATAGCATCGCATTTTTTTTCTTTGACTTCATTATTCACTATATTAAAATTAGTAGATCAAAATAATTTCGCTGACTACCTAAAGCATAGATTAACTTATCCTTAATAGTCTTCATCCACAATATTACCCCCTTTCAATCCCGATCTGTTTCTATGATGGGAGGGTGCGTATCGTTTACATCAATTTTATCCGTGTAATCTACAGCCTGGCATTGAATTTGAATCTCATAACGGTTTTGTTTTAGATAGATTGGTAGAGCTGGTATAGGTACAGAAATTTAGTGTTTGGTCATGTTCGATGACGTCATCGTCACCTTCCTGCCTATGCAAATTTATTTGAGGTTGAACCAAACCGTCTATTTCTTTTGTAAGCAGGCAGAACTCGTTTAGTCACAGAGATTTTATTTTTGCCGTCATCTCAGAATTGACTCTTCTTGGCCTTACCATCTTTCACATAATCTATAAATATTTCCTCTGTTATTTCTATTTTTATAGATTCAGCAAAGAGAGTCCCCGGATTATATTGTCGGCCTATGAATCAGCATTGTCATTTAAAAAATACACGAATGTGCGGGGTGTGAATTTTTAAAGACCAAAAATTTATATTCCGGCATTTCATTCTACAATGTTATAGAATTTCGAAATCAAACGTCTTGATTCTACTTTCTAAATTAAAAAAAACATAACCCTCCCTTTTGCTTCGCCATAGTCGGGTATGTTGTCGAGCCCGTTTTGAGGTTGAATCACACAAAAAATTACAAAATACTGTCCAAAACCTTTGCATGTTTATTGTTACTTCTTGGTATCAAATTTTCATTTTGAAAGATTTTAGATTAAATACTCGTACTTATGTGTATTATTTACGAAACAATAAACTATGTATTTCTTATAAAAAAGATATGAAATAACTTATTAATTAAACAATTATTTACACACACACACACACATAATACAAAGACAAGTAGAAGAAACAGAAAAAACTTTTTACAAAAAAAAAAACTTTTGATAAAAAATCAAACCGACTTCCAAAACAAAAAATAACTTTCTTTCCCGAAGTCGGTGTCTTTTGTTACCATTGTTTTCCGTGTTTCGACACCGGCTTCGGAAGAGAAAGAGAAATCGGTTTGAGTTTTAGTTTCTTTTTTTTAATTTCTCTTTTTAGGTTTGGTGGGTATATTAACACGATAATCATTTATAGACAAAGTACTTAAATCTCATGACGATTCCAATAAGCCCAAACACGACTGGGCATTGTTTCATTTCGTAGTTCCAGTGCCTACCTTCCGGCTTCACCATCAGATCAGTTCGATGGTGCCATTTTCATCAGTGCATTTTTTTTATAAGTATTTTCTTCATCATAGTCGGTTAACTATCCGAGATATCTTACACCCGTGCCATACTTAGCATTAAGGCATCTCAGTTGTCATCTGTGGTCTTCTTCATCAGTTCCACTTCACCAAATGATACTCTCTCAGTATTGCATTGTTGATGAAAATACCAAAATCACTTAATGTATGCCTATAATATTTGAGGAGTTCCCTCGATTTTTCTTGGATCCCATCATCAGATCCTGACCTGATGACCATGGGACCACCTGTGAAGTATACCCTTTCAAACAAAAGAAGAATTTTCCAAATCGGTCCAGGCGACTTTCGAGTAATCGGAACAAATATAAAAAAAGAGATTCTCCACCGCCTTCTTTTTTTTAAAGTCGGTTAAAAGTACAACCGACTTCCAAATAAAAATAATACAAAGTGAAAAATAACATTTATTTCGATAGTCGGCGTTCCTGTGTTATTTGGAAGTCAGCTGTATTTTTTATAAAATGTTTTATTTTACACTTTTTAATTATGGTACATAATGAGCAAGTTCAGTAGTAAGGTAATGCACAAATAGTTATGCCTGAATCTTGCGTGTATAGATTACCCGAATAACATAAAACTAACATAACCGGTGAAAAGAGCCACCATTTTCAAATTTAAAAAGATTCATCAAAATCGGTTCACCTAGTAAAAAGTTTTGAGGAGACACACATAAAAAAATACAGTCGGATTGATAACCTCGAAGTCGGATAAAAATGTGTACAGAGGTGATGCTTATTTCTAATGAAATCACTTTCAGCATAACTTCTAAACGAAAAAAGAGATGTAGACATTGTGTGTAGAGGAGAAAAAAAAACACATAAAACAAATGAAAACCAAGTTATATACAATATTATAAATTTAATATACTATCGTATACATACACATAAGTACTCAAATAAATATTCAACAATAACAATAAATACTAATTGGAAGCTCGTCGAAATTAGGTCAAAAATTATTTAAAAAAAAAACGTCATCAGCGGCAACAGTGTTTTTATATAAGGTGTTGGTAACAGTCGGTAAAACAAAAAAACCTTGAAGTGTCATTTGATGTATAATAATAATAGATCTAAAACAAAAAACAACTTCATAGATCTAAAACAAAAAAACAACTTCAGGCAAATATGCCTCAAATAGATGACGAAACTTCACAATTTTCTTCGTCATCTTCCTCATCTCTTTTTCCATCAATTCCATCATCTTCACAATCTTTTCGCGTCTCTCCGACGCCATCATCATCATCAATCAGTATACAGTCAGCGGATGTTGTACAGGAGACAAATCTTGTCGATGATACTGTACCCACCACTAAGTCTTTTTTTCTTCTGTGGGTAGTTGTACCAATTAACACAAAAAAAAACGCTCGTAATTAAAATTAAATATTATTTAATAGAATAGTATTTTACAATATTTTATGACTTATTATAAAAGTTTATAGTTATTACCTGCTGGTGAAGCGTTATCTCCCCACAATTTATTCACTATAAATTACTATACTTACTGTTAACATCACATCAACAAAATGGATTCACTGACAAGCACTTTGAGTGATCTGAAGAATATGTTCCACGCACGGATGTCCATATTTGAAGCCGAACTGCAGAAGGCCCCTCCATCTCCAGTCACAAGTTCCAGCCTAGCAGTGGAATTCAATACTTTCCGGGCATTCATTTCTCAAGCCCTCAACACCCTTCAGCGACAAGTGGAGCTTCTAGCATGTAGTGTTGACCAAATGGAGATGCGAGGACGGAGGAAGATCCTGCTTTTACATGGTGTGAGTGAGGAACAGAAGGAGGACACGGCCAAGGTCATCGCTAAAGTGATTACTGATAAACTACAGTTAAGCGACTTCACTGTAGCTGACATCAGCCGATGTCACAGGATGGGTCGAGCAGTGGCCAATAAAACCAGGCCTATCCTGTTTAAAGTTCGCAGTCTTGCGGTCAGGGACAAGGTCTGGTTTTCTAAGACCAAACTAAGGGCCTCGGGCATTACTATGTCCGAGTTCCTAACAAAGGGGCGGCATGACGTATTCCTGGCTGCTAGGGAGAGAGTTGGCGTCTCCAGGAGCTGGACTAAGGCGGGTTGCGTCTATATTCTTGATCCCAGCGATACGCGACACCGGGTTGAGTCTCTCGCTGAATTGGACAAAATTGTGCCGATTCCCATTGACGCCGAACTTAGTGAACCTAAATCAGCAATGCCTGACTCTGTTCCGACCGCTGCTTCTGTGAAGACCGCAAGGCTGAGGCGTGCTACTGCTTTGAAGAAGTGATTGCCTTCATGTGATGTTTTTCTTGATGACCCGGGTGATATTTAATTCTGTTTTTACCTTCATTAATGTTTTTATTATCTTCAAAACTAATGTTTACATGTTGTCTGTCACATCTTGTCACTGTCAGTTAGAGTAAACGTCAATTTATGTTGTTATCGGTGCGTTCCGTTTTAGGTAACGATGCGCTGTTTTTATTTAGTTTTCTTGTTGCTCTATTTCTGTTTTATACTTCTTTTGTTTCGGATTCTGTTTTTATTGCCCGGGCTCACCACTTTTTATTTTTTTTATTTTTTTTTGTATCTTGTACGTTATTTAACGCAACTGGCAGGTGAATTTATTATTAGTGTATATTTTTGAGATAGGGTTTTATATATTTATATTAGTTATTATTTATTCATGTCTATTAATGAAAGCAGTGATAGCAATAGTTTTTTTTCTTTGAGTAGTGATGACAGTTTTGTGAGTGTACCTTCTCTTACAGACAGTCTTACAGCGCAGTTTTCCGATGTTCCTAAGAATTTTAACGTTATACATATCAACGCCCAGAGTATTCCGGCCCATTTCCACGATATGCTGGCAAGTTTTGAATGTAAGAACATACATGCCATTCTTATTTCTGAGTCATGGCTTAAACCCTGTCTCCCTTCTACAAGTTACTCTCTCCCTGGGTTCGTGCTCATTAGAAACGACCGGACGGTTGGTGGTGGTGGTGGTGTTGCCATATACCTCCGCGCATATATTCCTTTCTCTGTTCTTAATGTGTCAGCGCAGCCACCGCCATCAAATGCTGGTGAGCATCTCTTTCTTGAGGTCGAACTAAATCATTCCAAATTACTTCTTGGCGTTTATTATTGCCCCTCTTTACGTATCAATTTCTTCTCATCTTTTGAAAAGCTCTTAGAAATGCTGATCCCTTGTTACAGTCATAGCATAATCATGGGTGACTTTAATACTTGTCTCTTGAAGAAAGATCATCGTTCTTCTTCACTAAATAATGTTTCATCTTCCAGTAATCTTTCTATTCTTCCACTTAGTGCTACGCACCATTTTCCTAACTCTACTCCTTCACTTCTTGACTTGATTTTTGTCTCCTCTCCTGACCGCGTCGCTAAGCATGGCCAATGCTCAGCCGATGCCTTTTCTTATCATGATCTGATTTTTCTTTCATATAAAATTCGTCCACCCAAGGCTAAAGCCAAAACTCTCATGCAGCGCAATTTTGGTGGTATGGACGTTGACAGTCTTTGCCTGGATGCCAGCAACATAGATTGGTCTTCTCTATTTTCCTCTACTTCAGTCGATGAGCAAGTTCTTATCTTCACGACCAAACTTGTTGAGCTTTACGACCATCACGCTCCTGTTCGGGCAGTTAAAGTAAGGCATTTGCCAGCGCCGTGGCTGACAGAGGAAATTAAAAGTCTCATGTACAAAAAAGCTACAGCAAAAGCCAAATTTAAGCGTCGGCCTACTGACGCTAATAGGGAAAGATATGTCTCAATTCGTAAACACTGCAATAAGGTGTGTAGGAATGCCAATCGCCAACATATTCATGATTCTGTCCAAAATGGGGACGCTTCCAAAGTTTGGAAATTTCTTAGGTCATTGGGAGTCGGTAAAGCCCGTCAAGAAACTATCCCTAAAGATGTAAATATTGATGCAATGAATAATCATTTTACTGCTTCGTCCAATTTTGATAGGACAACTAAATTAAATACATTGAATCATCTTTCATCTCTCCCGACTCCCAGTTATTCTCCATTTGTTTTTGGTCAATTTTCTGCATGTGATGTTAAGAAGAGCATACTATCGATTTCGTCAAATGCAGTAGGAAGCGACTGTATCAGCCGTAAAATGCTACTCCCGGTGCTGGACATTATCCTTCCCGTCATTTGCCATATCCTCAATTTCTCTGCATCTAGCAGTGTCTTTCCAAGCTTATGGAAAGATGCTCAAGTAATTCCTTTACCTAAAAAGCCCAATCCCACATCCTTCTCTGAGTATCGTCCAATATCCGTCTTGCCATTCCTATCCAAAGTCCTTGAACGGTTAATCCACAACCAAATAAGCACCTTTCTCTCCAAAAATAATCTCCTTAACCCCTTCCAGTCCGGCTTCCGCCCTGGTCATAGCACAACTACGGCGCTTCTGAATATTACGGACGATATTAGGTCTGCCATGGAGATGGGCAATCTTACGGTTTTGGCTCTACTGGATTTCAGTAATGCCTTCAATACCGTAGATTTCGATGTTTTACTCGGCGTCCTTTGCTCTCTTAACATATCTCCATCTGTTGTTGACTGGTTTCGTAGTTACCTGTTTGGTCGCCGACAACGTATTTGCATCGGGGAGACCTTATCTTCCTGGTGTAGTACTTCTGCCGGGGTACCTCAGGGCGGCGTTCTATCCCCCTTACTTTTCGCAGTTTTTATAAACTCAATATCCAACGAATTAATTTCTTCCTACCACCTTTATGCAGATGATCTTCAAATTTACACGCGATCTCCTCTTGGTAATCTATCTGAGGCTATCTTGACGATAAATAGTGATCTGGCTCGTATATGCGACTGGAGCAAGAGGCATGGACTTACGGTGAATCCTATAAAAACGCAAGTTTTGGTGGTGGGTAGTTCAAGGTTGGTCTCAAGGATCGACTGGACGGCTCTCCCCCAAGTTTGTTTTGACAACTCTGTTGTACCCGTTAGCGAGAAGGTGAAGAACTTGGGGATTTTCATTGACAGGAACTTCTCTTGGACTGCCCAGCTACAGGAAGTTAGCCGCAAGCTATTCGCATCTGCTGGATCTCTGAGAAGACTGCGTAATTTTCTGCCGACTGCTACTAAGATTGCGCTTGCACAATCTCTCCTTCTACCCATCCTTGATTATGCTGATGCCAGCTATCTTGACCTCACTGAAGTACAACTTGATAAACTTGAGCGACTTCAAAATTTTTGTATAAGGTTCATATTCGGTTTGCGCAAATATGACCATGTTTCTGAATTCCGCAAGAAACTCAAGTGGTTGCCAATTCGCCTTCGCCGGAATGCTCATATTCTTTCCGTCCTGTATAAAATACTATTTTTCCCGTCTACGCCTCTTTACCTCAAAAGCCGATTTCAGTTCTTATGTGACTCCCACACGAAAGTTCTTAGGTCATCGGATAACATGAAACTTAAGATGCCAATGCATTCCTCTATCTTCCTAGACAAATCTTTTTCTGTCCTGGCCACTCGTCTATGGAATGCATTGCCTGTGACAATTAAACGCGCGCAATCACTACCGACCTTTAAAACACTAGTAAAGGAACACTACCTGTCACTGTGATCTTATTCTTGTTGGAGCTGTATTGTTTTCTTGCCTGTATATTTATATGTATGTATGTATTTATGTATATATTTTAGTATTTTATATTTTGTGCTTCCTGTTTTTAAATTATTATTTAATTTTAAAATTGCACCAAGTGCAACCCCATATCATGTCCAGGCTATCTATTTCCATTCTGGGTTGCCTGGAAGAGATCGCAGAACGCGATAAGGCCGCCTGTTGTATGTTTGTGTCTATTTTAAGGTTTCTGTATGTATTGTTTTTATTATCTTGGTGTACAATAAAGTATATATAAATAAATAAATAAATAAATAAATAAATAAGACTGCAACAGCTCGTAGGAAATGGAGTAATGAAATGAACAAATTTATCCTACGCACTTACCTTCACCTTACTAATATGGATACAGACAAAAATGCATACCTTCCATCGCTTCACACTAAGTTTTTAGAAAAATACCCAACTATGCAAGTTAGCCGACAAAGGATAGGTGACCAGCGCAGAGCAATAGTACAAAAGAAGTTATTATCACAAGACACAATAGAACAGATATATCAGGAAGTTAGGGCTGAATTACAAACGGTTCACACTCAAATACAGCAACACTCAACACAATCTAATACACAAACGAGTCAGCGCATGAGATGGACGAACGAATATAATGAAACACTAATTAGAATATATTACACTGTCACACAATTAGAATCAAATAAAACAGCCTATAGAAAATATTTATATGAAGAATTCACAAATATATACCCAGAATTAACAAATATAACAGAGCAAAGATTATCTGACCAAGTGAGGGCGATAACAAATAACGGATATATAGACAGCAACAGATTAGAAGAAATTAAAAACCAGGTAGCTGCAGAATTCAGGAATAAAAATAGCAACATTCAGAATATTGATTATAACGATTTAGGTAATACACAATCGCAAAATGACTCCGAACCATCTGACAACATGACTAACTTTACTGACACGCCCAGAAATACCCTTACAACGGATGTATTTATAAATAACAACGTAGAGTCTAAATTGATCCCACAAACAATCGCAAATACAGACGATGACAATTTCTTGAACAACATAGAAATTGGTAACTTTGAACCTGCGCAAACAAATAGTAATACTATCAACTCTGAAATCGAAGCCATATTTCAAGAAGCTCAACAAAATTTTACTGACACAGATCCCACTAATAGGCCTTATTTTCCCAAACAGAAGACATCTAGAAAATTTTCTGCCATAGTCACATATACAGGGTTACAGGAAAAGTCGACCTAGATCCGTTAAGGGCGTGTAGTACACATCATTTCTGAATGATTTCACTATGGAACCCCCCATCCTAAACTTAACCGTTTTCGAGATTTTCGAGTTTTAATTTTTTTTATGAAATGAAAATGCCCAATTTTTCGGCTATTGAATTGAATATTTTGAAAAAAAACAAAAAACCAAAATAATTTTTCATGTAAAAAACCAAAAAAATAATCATAAGAGTCAAAAAAATTCAAAATATTCAATTCAATAGCCGAAAAATTGCCCAATTTTTCGGCTATTGAATTGAATATTTTGAAAAAAACCAAAAAACCAAAATAATTTTTCATGTAAAAAACCAAAAAAATAATCATAAGAGTCAAAAAAATTCAAAATATTCAATTCAATAGCCGAAAAATTGGGCATTTTCATAAAAAAAAATTAAACTCGAAAATCTCGAAAACGGTTAAGTTTAGGATGGGGGGTTCCATAGTGAAATCATTCAGAAAAGATGTGTACTAGACGCCCTTAACGGATCTAGGTCGACTTTTCCTGTAACCCTGTATAAACAATGTCTTACTGCCTAAGCACGTAAATGATGAAACCGAATTCATCGAACTGCAGACAATAATTTATTGTGCAGCATGGACGGCAGCTAAATACAACGGAGCCAAAATATCATTATTGACTCAAAATGAAAGCGGCACATTTAAACCGAGACAACCAAAGTGGCAGATTAGATTAGAAAAGAAAATCAAAAGTTTAAGAGCAAACATAGGTAGACTGACCCAATACATTAATGGCAGCAGAAGCCAAAAGTTAATAGCTGCAGTAGAAGAAATAAAAATAAAATACCAACTACACGCGCAACACGAGAATTCCAACACACTATTAGAACACTTTTTGGACACCTTAAAACAAAAGTTGAGCGCAGCATCTTGTACATCTTGACTTAAACGATATGTTACTTGCACGAACCGCAAAGTTCAAAATTCAAAATTTATAAACAACGAAAGAATATTTTACAGAAATCTTACATCTTATAATATAGCCACCTCTAGCCAATTACTAGAAACACCTCCCCCCGAAGCATTACGGGAATTTTGGGCAAACATATGGGAAAACCGAGTATTTCACAACAACAACACTAACTGGATCAGTGACGCAACACCAGAAATCCCCGAAATGGACTTTGAATTCATTCCAATAAACACATTTATAGATGTCATCAAACGCTCTCACAACTGGAAATCGCAAGGCACAGACAACATTCACAACTACTGGTATAAGAAATTCACTAGCATACATCCATTCATATTTAATCACCTAAACACCTTCATTAAATTACCACATTTGCTCCCGACATACATAACACAGGGAGTCACATACATGTTACCTAAGGACTTGAATGATACCACAAACCCAGCCAAATATCGACCAATCACTTGCTTGCAAACGCTCTATAAAATCCTTACAGCCTGTGTAAGTGAAGTAATTTACGAACACCTTAATAAAAATGACATTCTTGCAGAGCAACAAAAGGGATGTCGTAAAAACAGCCAAGGATGTAAGGAACAGCTCACTATTGATGCAATTGCTATGAACAGCGCAATGAAAAACAAACAAGATATTCATACCATGTCCATCGACTACCAAAAGGCATTTGATTCAGTCCCGTATAGCTGGTTGTTGCAAGTCCTACATATCTATAAAATCTACCCCACACTCAGATCGTTCTTAGAATCTACCATGCAAAATTGGCAGACTGTTATACTCAAAATAAATCAAGCCTCCATGGCTTTAGCAACTGAACCTATTCAGATAAAACGTGGAATCTTTCAAGGCGATGCTCTAAGTCCTTTATGGTTTTGCATGGCTCTCAATCCTCTCTCACACCTCTTAGATAAAGCTAACACGGGATTTACTTTGACAAGCGGTACCACCCAATTCACCTTGACACACCTTATGTATATGGATGACATAAAATTGTACGCAGCAGATAAAAAGTCCCTTTTTCATTTAGCAGATACAACACAAGAATTTTCAAACGATATTAGTATACAATTCGGGGTAGATAAATGCAAAATTTTATCAATAGTTAAAGGAAAAATTCAAAGTTACAGCTACACACTCGAGTCAGGTAAAATTATTGAGCCTATGGATGAACAAACTACATACAAATGTCTAGGTTTCAAACAATCGAGACAGATAGAACAAAAGATAACAAAAATAAAATCTTAAAAAGTAATCTTAACTCCAGAAATACATTTAAAGCTATCAATACATTTGCAATACCCATCCTTACATACTCTTTCGGAATAATACGATGGTCAAAAACCGATTTAAAAAAACTTCAACGAACTATCAATACTCTCCTTACCAAACATAGAAAACACCACCCGAAATCATGCATACAGCGACTTACTCTACCGCGCCAAGAAGGAAGAAGAGGATTGATTGACATACACAATTTACACAACAAACAAATACTTTCACTCAGATCTTACTTCCATAACAAATCAGAACATTCACCACTACATAAAAATGTAACAGAAGCAGATAAAAAACTTACACCACTCAACTTGCAAAATAAAAACACGCAAATTACTGAAAATATTATAAGCACACAGCAAAAAATTGCAGCATGGGCTGGAAAAGCTTTACACGGAAGACACCGAGCTACCCTGAGCCAGCCACACGTCGATAAATTAAAGTCGAACGAATGGCTCAAACGAGGTGAATTGTTTCCCGAAACTGAAGGTTTCATGCTTGCGATCCAAGATCAAATAATTGCAACACGTAATTACAGAAAGTACATAATTAAAGACTGTAATCAACCGACTGACACATGCAGACATTGCAACAGTGCCTCTGAGACCATACAACACATAACAGGGGCCTGTAAATCTCTCGCACAGACAGATTATAAACACCGACATGACCAAGTTGCCGCCATTATACACCAACACCTAGCACACAAATATAATTTTATAGACGAGATGATTCCATATTATAAATATAAACCTGAAATAATTTTAGAAAACAGAAATCAGAAAATTTATTGGGACTGAACAATAATTACAGACAAAACTATACATTATAATAGACCTGACATCACTGTACACGACAAAGTAGATAAAACAGTGTACCTAATCGATATAGCTATACCTAATTCACACAACATCCAATCAACAATATCCGAAAAACTCAGTAAGTACCAAGAACTCGCCATTGAAATTAAAACCCAGTGGAAAGTACAAACCGTCCACATAGTCCCTATAGTACTTTCATCTACCGGTGTAGTACCAAAAGCTCTCACGCAAAGTCTTGACACTTTACACATGCCTTCTCACACACTATACATGCTCCAAAAAGCCACCATCCTCAAAACATGTCGCATAACCCGGCAGTTCTTGACTTCCTCTACATTATCATCAACCTTTTCAATTTAATTTTCCCCTCACACACTTGGTCCTGGCCCGTGTGTAAGGTCGTATACTCTCTTAAAAGAGAAGAAAACTAAAGAACTCTATATAATAATAATAATAATAAGCCCCCTAAACAACCACACGTCCTGATTGACCATCTAATCACGTGGGGGGTGGACACGCGATTGAGAAATTACTGGCGTGGCTAACGTGGCTCTGAAAACCCATTCAACATGGAGACACGTTCAAAAAGAAAACGTATAGGACTGCTGCCCGGGGGCGATCGCCGGGGCGCACCTGGAGCTGACGCTGGGTGTCACAGCATGCGAACCGTCAGCGGTGAGGAGTTGAACAGGCGGGCTCCAACCGATAAAGATGCTACAGCCGCAATCATTGACGATGGTGACAGACTGACGGACAGGACAAACACCCCTGTAGAACCGTACAGTCCAAGCACAGTCTCATACACACCTTCTAGGCCATCATCGCCATCCATACCCTCGTCACCCATGCCATCACCATCTTCATCTCCCAGTACAAGTTTAAATACCGTCCCACCCAATCCGACCTTGAATGTTGCGCGGGAGGTTAGCTCCTTTTTACCCGCGTCCACCAAGGCTGGAAAAGCAAGAGTTCGCATGAGATGGAGCAAAGAAGTAAACCTATTTATCATGCGAATTTACCTATACATCACTAAATTAGAGACCGATATGACCACCTACAGACACCGATTGCATGAACTTTTTACACGCCAATACCCAGAAATTACTGTGACAGAACAAAGGATTTCAGATCAAAGAAGAACTATAGTTAGGAACAAACTTCTGTCACAAGAAGTAATAGATCAGTTAAGAGAAGAAGTACCCACACATTTACAAGAAGAAGCAGAAACTAATGAAAACGTAATCAATATCGCATTAACACAAAACATAACAGAAAATATACAACATGAACAGATACAACCGCCCGCTAATTTAGATCCTAGCACACAATCTCAAACATACTTTAGCTCACAAGCATATTCACAGATCACGCATACATCTACACAAACCGATAGTATAACCGTAATGTTAGAAAATGACATTGAGGTTCTAGCCGACATCGTCCCAAACCATCTCCACCATAGCCTCAAATTAATAGACTTGAACGATTCAAACTACATTACTCTTCAAAAGGCTGCAATTTTAAACACCTGTAGAATAGTAAGAAAGTTTATGCAAATTGAAGAAAACTAAATTTCTGTCCATAATACCCTGTCTTCATCATAAAAATTCACCACAAGCTACATTGACTTGGCTTTGTCCCGTTGATGTAGCTTAAAACTAGCCAAAGAGCTAAGAAACAGTCTATGTTTTTCAAAAATAATAATAATCTATATAATATAATAAAAATAATAATAATAATCGTGAGTCAAGCGATCCCGGACGCTGCAGTTGCGTCGAGCTCGAGTGACGAATACTTCTCTCCGCCGACGACACCACCACCTGCGCGTCGACGGGGAGGACGCCGGCCGCCGGACAGCCTGGGACCTCGAGGCCCATCGGCCTCTGACAGGGTCCCCGCTCCCGGTGGAAGTGTGCAGCGCATGCGATGGACGCAATCGATTAACGAAAACGCCATGCGCGCATACTTTGGGGCTACAGAGGGGGGAAGTAACCTGACTGCGTACCGTGGTCGAATGCTCTCTCTGTTTCAGGTGCTTGAGCCAGCTGTCAACGTGTCGGCCCAACGTCTATCGGATCAGGTGCGGGTCATCCAACGTAACCGTATGTTGGATGACGCTGTACTTGATAGACTGCGTGAGGAATCACGGAGTAGCCGTGTCTCGCCTGCCTTGCCACCGGCCGCGGTGCAGCCCTGTGTTTCACCGCGACCCGACCGTGTTGGAGAGGATGACGACGACGGGGCTATATCCGTGAGTACCCAATGCAATGCACGATTGAGGAGCGCTTTGGAGTGTGCATTCCGGGAGTATCGTTCCACACCGCCTGAGCTTAGACCTCGTTTACCTCGTTTGCCTATGCATAAAAAAAATAGGGCGCTGGTGTCTGCAGAGTAACGAAAGGTGGGTTTATAGGGCTTGGGAGCGACCCGATCAAGGTGTGACTGATACGCACCTACCGGATAATGACGCCATGTGTTCGTTCTGGCGCGATATCTGGTCGGTGCCTGTCAGTCACACCGAGGGTGACTGGACTCGGGAGGTCGAGCAAGCGTGCGATCCGATACCACAAATGGGGGCAATTACCATCAGCCCCCAAGATGTAGCTCGTGCAGTCCGTCCGTTGCCCAACTGGAAATCTCCAGGGCCAGACGGACTGCAAAACTTTTGGATTAAATGGTTCGAAAGATCGCACGCTCGTTTGGCATCTCAGTTCCAGTCCGCCTTGGAGTCAGGGTTGCTGCCCCAGTTCCTAACGACAGGAATAACCCACCTGCTCTATAAATCGGGTAGTACTGCGGATCCTAAAAATTATAGCCCGATAACGTGTTTACCGACGGTCTATAAAGTTCTTACATCCATTCTGAGAGCGAAAATTAATCAACATATTGACAATAACGCCATCTTGTCTGCTTCTCAGAATGGATGTAGGAACGGGTCCCGCGGTACTAAGGAGCTGCTCCTCATCGACATTGCCATTAGCCAACAGGTTCGCCGTTCCCACAAGGATCTGGCGACATGTTGGATAGATTACAAGAAGGCCTATGACTCAGTGCCACATACATGGCTCATGAGGGTCCTGGAGTTGTATATAATTGATGCAACTCTGCGCACCTTCCTGACGTCATGTATGGGGCAATGGAGGACGGTCCTTCACTATCCAGGATGTCGACAGATTCAGGAAAACAGCGAACCTATAAGGATCGAGCGCGGCATTTTTCAGGGCGACAGTCTGAGTCCTCTGTGGTTTTGTTTAGCCCTGAACCCTCTCAGTACACTACTGGAGGTTTCAGGCCTGGGCTATCGGTTGAGGAGAGGTGGTCAGGTCATATCACACCTCCTTTACATGGATGATCTGAAGCTCTTTGCCCCCAACAACTTGCAACTGATGAAGCTACTGAAGGTAACAGAAACCTTCAGTGACGCCATCAGGATGGAATTTGGTGTGGACAAATGTGCAGTCATGCATGTAAAGCGAGGGGAGATTATGGAATCCGTGGGAATACAACTCTCGGATTCCATACACCTTCGATCCCTTTCCTCAACCGAAACTTACAAGTATTTGGGTATGTCGGAAGCACTAGGCATCAATGCTACTGACGTGAAACAGTCGTTGAAGGAGCGCTTCTTTAGCCGCCTGAAAAAAGTACTAAATAGTCTTTTATCAGGCGGGAACAAGGTGCGCGCCTTCAACGGCTGGGTCATGCCGGTCTTGATGTATTCTTTCGGCATACTCAAATGGACTCAGACAGAACTTGACGCCCTGGATAGGAGAGACCGCACATTGCTTACCGCAAATCGTATGCATCACCCACGTTCATCGGTTATGAGACTGTATATCCCGCGGAAGTGCGGCGGTCGTGGCTTTTGAAATGCTAAGACCCTGCACAACCGCGAGGTATGCAGTCTTAGGGAATACTTCCAGGCCGCCGACGTGGGTATGCATCGAGATGTGGTAGCGGTGGACAAGGGCCTTACCGCACTCTCCTTGGCTAACGAGAACTGGCGCAAACCTATAGTATTAGATACTAATGACCGCAGGGAGGTATGGCAGAACAAGGAGCTTCACGGACGCTTCTACCGGGTCCTACATGGGCCCGATGTAGATCTTTTAGCGTCCGTGGCCTGGCTGCGATTTGGTGACCTTTTCGGGGAAACCGAAGGTTTTGTCTTTGCGATTATGGACGAAGTTATGATGACGAACAACTACCGGAAATACATTGTGAAGGACGGCACGGTTGACATCTGTCGGGCATGTCGCCGGCCGGGACAATCAATCCGTCACATTATCACCGGTTGTTCTAGTCTAGCTAACGGAGACTATTTGCATAGACACAACCTTGTAGCCAGGATTATCCATCAGCAACTCGCTCTTAAATACAGTCTTGTGGAATCGGAAGTGCCTTACTATAAGTATGTGTCCGACCCAGTTCGCGAAAATGGCATTGTCACATTGTATTGGGATCGGTCTATCATCACTGACAGGACTATTGTTGCCAATAAGCCTGACATAGTGGTGATAGACCGACTCGCGCGTCGCGCAATGATTGTTGATATAGCGGTCCCCCATGACGAGAATCTCGTGAAGGCTGAGAGAGATAAGAAAAACAAGTATCTTGATCTGGCTCGCGAGGTTGTCGACATGTGGGATGTGAATACAGCAGTCATTGTACCGATAGTCGTGACGGCCAATGGCATAATAGCCAAGAGCCTCGACGAACATCTGAGGAGGCTCTCGTTGGGCAGCTGGATCAAGGGCTTGATCCAGAAAGCGGTACTCTTGGACACGGCGCGCATAGTCAGGAGATTCCTCTCTCAGGAGCACTGACCACCGGTAGCTTGGACCCTGTTCCCGATACCGGTGGGCTACTATTTTTGTATTTTTAAATGTTTTTTTATTTTATTTTTATAGAATTAAAATATTTTTAATATATATACTTTTATATTTTAAAATAAATATATTTTTAAATATAAAAGTATGCACATAAAATAAATAAATGGAATAATAATAATCTCCATAAGACAGGTAGTCCCGCGGAACCCAAGAATTATAGACCGATTACATGCTTATCGACGGTTTATAAACTTCTTACATCCATCCTGAGAGTAAAAATTGTTAAACACATTAAAAATAACTCAATAATGTCTACCTCTCAGAATGGATGTAGGAATGGGTCCCGCGGCACTAAGGAGCTACTCCTCATTGACATGGCCATAAGCCAACAGGTTCGTCGATCCCGCAAGGATCTGTCGACATGCTGGATAGACTACAAGAAGGCCTACGACTCTGTGCCACATACATGGCTCATGAGGGTGCTGGAGTTGTACAAAATAGATGCAACTCTATGCACCTTCCTTGAGTCATGTATGGGTCAGTGGAAGACAGTCCTTCGATATCCGGGATGTCGACCGATTCAGGGGGATGATGAGCCTGTATGGATTAAGCGGGGGACATTTCAGGGCGACAGTTTGAGTCCACTTTGGTTCTGCTTAGCCCTGAATCCTTTAAGTACACTGCTGGAGGATTCAGGTTTAGGCTACCGGTTGAGAAGAGGTGGTCAGGTCATATCTCACCTCCTTTACATGGATGATCTGAAACTCTATACCCCCAACAAATTCCAACTGACGAAGCTACTGAAGTTAACTGAAACCTTCAGTAACTCCATCAGGATGGAATTTGGTGTGGATAAATGTGCAGTCATGCATGTAAAGCAAGGGGATATTATGGAATCCGAGGGAATTCAACTCTCTGATTCCATACACCTTAGACACCTCTCCTCAACTGAAACTTACAAGTATTTGGGTATGTCGGAAGCGTTGGGCATCAACAGTACTAACATGAAGCAACTGCTGAAGGAGCGGTTCTTTGGCCGTCTGAAAAAGGTATTAAATAGCCTTTTATCAGGCGGAAATAAGGTGCGCGCCTTCAACAGTTGGGTCATGCCGGTTTTGATGTACTCTTTCGGCATACTCAAATGGACTCTGACCGAGCTCGACGCCCTCGACAGGAGAGTCCGGACACTGCTGACCGCAAACCGGATGCATCACCCACGATCATCGGTGATGAGACTGTACATTCCGCGGAAGTGTGGGGGTCGAGGCTTTTTAAACGCCAAGACTCTTCACAACCGCGAAGTGTGCAGTCTCAGAGTGTACTTTTTAAAAGCTGAAGTGGGTATGCACCGGGATGTGGTCGCAGTGGACAAGGGATTCACCCCGTTGTCCATGGCTAAAGAGAACTGGCGCAAACCTGTAACACTAACTACTGATGAACGCAAAGAGGTATGGCAAGGCAAGGAGCTACACGGGCGCTTCTATCGGGCTCTCCATGGGCCCGATGTAGATTTTCAAGCGTCTGTGTCCTGGCTACGTTTCGGTGACCTTTTCGGGGAAACTGAAGGTTTTGTCTGTGCAATTATGGACGAAGTTATCCTGACGAATAACTATCGGAGACATATAATGAAGGACGGGACGGTTGACATGTGTCGGGCATGCCACCGTCCGGGTGAATCCATCAGACATATAGTCTCTGGTTGTTCTCGTCTGGCTAACGGCGAGTACTTACACAGGCATAGCCAAGTGGCCAGGATTATTCACCAGCAACTTGCTTTGAAGTACAATCTAGTGGATTCTGAGGTACCGTATTACAAGTATGTGCCCGACCCAGTTCTCGAAAATTACCATGTCACATTGTACTGGGATCGGTCTATCATCACTGATAGGACTATTCGTTCGTTACTATAGTCGCCAATAAGCCGGATATAGTGTTGATAGACCGATTAGCGCGCCGCACAATGATAATCGATGTCACCATCCCGCATGACGAGAACCTCGTGAAAGCTGAGAAAGAGAAACAAATCAAGTATCTCGACTTAGCACACGAGGTTGTCGACATGTGGAATGTGGACTCGGCGATCATTGTGCCGATTGTTGTTACGGCCAACGGCCTGATGGCCAAGAGCCTCGACGACCATCTGTCGAGGCTGTCATTACACGGTTGGATCAAGGGCCTGATACAGAAGGCAGTACTCCTCGATACGGCTCGCATTGTGAGGAGGTTCCTGTCTCTGGAGTCCTAACCACCGGTAGCTTGGACCCTGCTCCCGACACCGGTGGACCACCATTATTTTTTATATTTTTTAATGTTTTTTTTTATGATTTGTTTTTATAAAGAAATATTTAAAAATGTAAATAGTAGATGTGTAAAAAATTAAATAAACGAAATAATCTTTATTTAAACTTGAAATTGGTAAAATATACTAATAGGACTTGTACATAAAGTGGGTACAACAATGTTAGGTGCCTGTACTAGGTAACCCTGTATCACAGGCGGCAGAGCTCAAACAATCTAATTGGAAGGACAAGGAATTTTTACAATATTTTCTTAACATTAGAATAGTTACAGAGATATTTTGATTTATTGATAATCTTAATTACTAAAACAGATTATAATTAAATTCTATTAATAATATTAAACATATGATACATATGTATATGCAACGCTCCGCACCTTATCAGGCGACTCGCTCTAAAAAGGACAGGCTCCATGCGTTTCGAGCAGACTATTAGTTGAAATTGATCCTCCAATATTAATTTTCATCTCAATCGTCATTTAACCAGATCAATAAGGAGTAAGTGTTTTTAAGTTTCCATGAGGAAGTATTATTACCGCGTACCTACCTACCTTTTTAAATGCTACTTTTCAACGAGCCTAATTAATAATTATTGAAAATTGGTCAATTATACCGCAGATTAAAATTAACATTATGATTTTAAAGGCTTATATTACGAGAAAAAGATAATAGAAGTCGGATAATAAAAAACTAACTATAACCTCTCGTGCATTACTGTTGACTATACTCTGTACTTAGTACTTACCAAGGTCAGTTTCTGGATAGGTTTGTGCTTGACTTGAAGTGGCCGGGGTGGTGACCCGGCCAGGGTAAGCAACACTTATCAAGGTCAGTCTTTGGATGGATGACCAATTTTTAGTTCGCTTGTTTATGGATAGGAGACGCCACCAGGTTAAACAACATCTACCAAGATCACCCAACCAAAAACAAGCAATCCAAAAAAAAAGTGGACGCCCATCCCAAACCTGACCTTGGTAAGTTTTGCTAACCTTGGCGAACTCAACCATCTAAAAAAAGTGAAGCCACAAAAAAGTGGTCACCCATCCAAACACTGACCTTGGTAAGTGTTGTTTATCCTCGGAGGGTCACCCATCCAAAAACAAGCAAACCGAAAAAAGGTTCATCCCTTCAAAGACTGACTTTGGTAAGTGTTGCTTACCCTGGAGGGGTTAGCCATCCAAAAACAAATGAACCAAAAAAAAAAGTGGTCACCCGTCTAAAAACTATCTTTGGTAAGTGTTGCTTAACCTTTGCTGGGTAACCGATACAAAAAATAACGAATAAAAAAGAAAATACACACCCATAAACAAGCGTCCCAAAAAAAGTGGTGACCCATCCCAAAACTGACCTTGGTAAGTGTTGCTTACCCTGGTGGGGTCACTCATCTAAAAATAAGCGAGCCGAAAAAAAGTGCTCACTCATCCAAAGACTAACCTTGGTAAGTGTTGCTTAACCTATCCAAAAACAAACAAACCAAAAACAGTCCTTGAACAGGTTTGCTTAACTTGGTGGCTACACTAACCCAGCTACTCAAAATAAAATACTATTTAAAGTTACTGATTACGTTATAGTAGTGAATGAATACCAGCTAGGGTAGCCAACCGAAAAAATGGATGCCGATTATAGCGGTGTTGAACAATAAATAAATTATTATAACTTAGTTTTCAACTCGGGTTAACTCGAGTCGGGTTTATTCCGAGTTGGCACATCACTAGCCAAATATTCCAAAAAACATTAGAATCTGTTACATCCGCATTCTAATGCATACTAAAGAATCTAAAATCCCATCTATGTATCCGACTGAAATACTTGTATGAATAATAATTATTTAAAAAAAAAAATTGGTTGTTTGTAAAGTAGGTTTACGATCGAGATGTTTACGTGATAACGTCAAACATTCAACGAAAACTTAACCGCACGAGAAAATCTCCATTCGTTTGTATGCCGCTAGAGTGAGAGAGACGGAAGATCGGTCCACTCACTCGAACGCTATGCCAGCCTCCGCTCGTGAGGATTCCGCGTGACAAGTTTCACGGAATGACTGGCAGCGCTCGAGATGAGACGGGAGATCGGTCCGTCTCTCTCTCGTTATACCTGCGATCGCGCTCGTGAGGTTTTGGTGTGACACAAGTTTCTGAACATGTCACCCGACTAAAACGATTTTAAAGACGTTATCACGTCAATAACGTTATAAACCCCATCTATGTATCCGACTGAAAGACTGGTATCTATGGTCATGAATAATAATTATTAAAAAAAAAACGTTACGCGTATTTTCTCGTTTGGCTTCGCACGGTTAGTGCAGTGTATTTGTTAATTGGTAACAGTAACAAGCCCTGCTTGGGAACCCCCGAAACCACGAAACAGTCTAGAACTTGATTGATGTCACTCTGACTAGTGATGGGCAATTAATCAATTAAAACTGACATCGATAAATATATTGATCGTATGAATAAGCAGATGATTGAATCAATGAATATGAAAAATCTGAGTCGATGTAATTAGTACGAATTTCACCAATTAAACCGAACATAAACAGGTGGAGGAGCTCGTGGGTCAAGGTTAAGTAACGCTTGTTCCGTGTATGGATGAACATTCATTACATACTGAGACTCTTCCGCGCCTCGGAAAGCACGCACACTCTGGCTATTATAACTCTGCAGAACTCTTAATTGGTATCCTCAAAAAGTATTGTTTGTATGGTATTTTTGGTATTTACATCTGTCACTTTCGTGATTGAATATTTTTTTTACAAATCAATGATTTGTAAAAAAAATATTATGTTACGTGTTATGTAAATTCCAAGATGTGAAGGAACAATACGATGTCGTTCTTAGCCAAAACGACAATGTTTACAAGATATCGCAAGTTGACGTGTACAACGACCTAATGATTTTGATATTTTGCCTTTTGATTTTTGCATATTAGATTATTTAAATAAAAACATTATTTCGAATACTCATATGCCTGTTCATGTTCTTTACCAGCAATGAATCAGAATACAAACAAAATAACCCATCAAAAACATGACAAACAACTAACAAAAACAATTTTCATAGTACTACTGTGTGCTACAATCCGCAAATTTTCGGTTTCCCACATTTTTTGAATAATGCAGAGTTAAAATAGCCAAAGTCTAAAGCCGTTGGTTACGGCTGTCATTTAGAGACCTTTGGTAGTCGTTACGTTAGTCAGAAGCCATAAAATCTGACATCAGTCTTGCCAAGGGTATCTATCGTTTTAAGCAGTAACAGGGTTATGGAGGTCAAATAGGCAGTCGCTTCGTATAAAACTCTGGTACTCAGCTGATTCTGAGATCAACTGTACCAGTGTTTTACATGGATCGTAGTCTTAGGCAGATTGATTGAAATTGAACGCCATCAAATCTAAATCCGCCCTAATAGTGATAAAATAATTACATTTCCATATTTATCTAGTTAAGCTTTTACTAATTTTTTTTCGACTCTTTCAAGCCCAATTTGAACCCCATCCTCTGAACTTACGAGTTACGACTTCGACTTTCGCGTTCTTGTTCAGTTTTAAAGAAATGTCATAATTATACGAATATACTGATAATTTAAACACTTTAATTCTAAAATACTAATACCTATTGATCTAGTATCATTAATTATTATATTATATGAAAACCAACGAAACACAACACATTTTCGATTAATCGATAACTAATGTCCCTCGATTTCAATGATCGATAATTTAGAGACAACTTGGCAGTTGGCACTGCAACACTAGTGTTTTGGACATGAACTGACCCGTCATGCTCGCTGCTCGAGCGAAATGCTCCGAGTATCAAAAACAACAAAAAATACTCTGTAATCAATCATCATCAAGGCAGTCAAGGGTATACGAGTGATACGTAAATCAGCGTTGACGCACAAGTTAGCTAGGATATTTCATTTACCCAGTGATTTGTCCGTTCGCAAAATACGCGCTTGGACGTAGTGGCGGAAACCAGCCCGAAATACGATATAATAACTACAAAACTGTGATTTGTGTCTTTATTAGTGACCTCAAAATGATGCAGCTATACTCTAAATTTCAAACGACTCCAACACAGGGAGTAAGTGTAGAAAGTATCATCGGAAATAGCGATGCTATGAATTTCGTTCTGATGGCAGAAATTGAAAAAGAGCTACTGGACAATCCTAACGACATGATATCTCTTGTGTTTCTTCTGTACGATGTCCCAGATATTGCACTTCGACGTCTGATCGAGTTCCAGCGAGTTGCCAACGATGCAGCAACTTCCACAAACTTCAACATGTTACACGAGTGGTTCCAGTATGCTAAGCACAACCCCAACTGGAAACATGAATTCGTGGAGGCCCTCCTGATCTGCCAACTTCACAGCATAGTGAGAAAACTAGGGATTAACGTACCTGCAACACGCAGATATTATCAGACTGACTCCATTACTGTTAAAATGTATGTAAACCCTATGAAGAAAGCCTTATACAAACTATGTGAGGGTATTAATTCAGACAATCTTTTGACACTGAAAAAGGCTCTTCTGGAATCTAATATTGATACAACAGAGTATGACTCATGTGAACTAGTTTTCTTGAAGCTCATGTGTGATAAGTTTATTACAATTAGTCAATATCAGTACAATAAGAATGTGTTGGGCTTTAAAATGGATGTTGAAAAACTCATTGAAATTGTGAAAAGCCTACCGGGACTGAGGAAATTAGTTTTAGAAATAGATATTCTACAAGAGACTATGAATGAAACATCTAAAACCAATATAAAGGTTACTGTGAATGCTCCCTCTGAACAAAAAATAGTAGATGAACCAAGGCGAGGAAAAGAGTCATTGAATGATGTATCTAAATCCCATATAACGGTTACTGCAACTGCTCCCTCTGAAAAGGAGATAGTAGATCCATCAAGGCAAAGACGAAAGTCAATGAATGTTGTATCTGAACCCAGTATTACAGTTCTTCCAAGTGCTTCCTCTGAACACAAGGGAGTAGATGAATCAAGGCAACGACAAGAGCCAATGGATGATGTATCTGAACCTGATATAATAGTTCCTGTAAGCACTCCCTCTGAAGACATAAGAGTAGATGAATCAATGCAGGAACAAGCTGATAAAATGTATCCTAAAGAACTACAAGATACGTTAGAAGAGCTATGTGGTTTACCTGAAATTAAGTTTATTGATGATCAGGAATCTGATGCTGCTGTGAGTAAAATGCCCAAACTGCTGAAAGTTTAAGCTTTCAAGTTCTATACAGGAGCAAAAAAAAATGTAGAGTTTGAAAAGGGGCCATTGTACTGATTACCATAAACAAGTTTTACTATGGGACAAACCCCGAAACAACATAATAAACTACAACTTTTACATCTTGGTATGTAAATCATCTTCAGAGTTTTAGTAGTAGCTTAGCTTCTAACCGAAAAACAGTTGTGATTTAAAGAAGTCGAATTTACACATGCACAGGCACTTATTTTGAAGCTTACAGAAATGAGAAAAGAGGATCTATATTAATTTTGAATTTTCAAACAATTCAAAAGTTTGCTAATGATAAATATATAAGCCGGTACAAACGAGGCGAACGCAGGTAGGTGGGAGGTAGTCATTGGCAAACTTTCTAGTCCCGGCTAGTATATGAGACATCTTTACTAAAGTTGCTCTACTTTGCACAAAACAAGTGTGTGTGCACAACTACCAATATTTAGAACATCATTGGCAAAGAAGCTTTATTTACAAATACCATGAATTTTACTGTTAAGTATTTTTTATCTTGGAATGAAAGAAAATCATGTAGGTACATATTTTAGTTTTATAATGCTAGCCATCATGTTATTATTTTACAAACTTTGAGAAATGCTATATTTATTTATTTATTTATAGAAATGCTATATTGTTATATATTAAGGATACTAAATATTGTGATAGGTAAATAAAAGTGCAATTAAAGAATTTTATATACATTTTTAGAGAATTTGAAAATCATAGAATAGGTATATTAATATTATTATGTCAAGACATCAATAATTATGTGCAATATATTATGTTGGAATCTAATTATAAAATATTTTTTTTGCCTTGTTTTTATAATATTTCATCTATGTGCGCGACGCCATGGATGCGTGCGCTTGTAATTATACATTAGCATTTATGTGGCGGTGAAGCCGCGGCCGCAGTCGTCGACGTCGTCGTCGCTCGTTCGCGCGTCCTACCAAACAACCACCACATGCTTACCCACACATTGTGCCGCGCGCAAATATGAGTTGAACTATCCAATGTAGCCAAAGATGTGATTAGTTCAATGTGGTGAATTTCAAGGTAGTAATAGGATGTATGCATTTTTTTAGTAAAGTAGTAAGTACGTAGTTCTCAGCAAGAAGTTCCATAAATTGAATAATAAATATTTAAATTGTTATACCCATAGAATAAATGTATTTATGTTCATTATTTTTTTATTTTGATAAATAAATAATAGTTTTCAATAAATTTGAAAGAATAGTGAAGTGTAAAAAGCGTGGCGTGATTTTTAAGACATTTTCAAAATACTTCTTTTACCAATATCTGTCAATAATATATTACAATAAAAAAACTTTGTTACAAAAAAATACTACCGACTTCCAACTTAAAACACTACAAAGTGAAAAATAACTTTCTTGTTCGAAGTCGGTGTCTTTGGTAGGTACTATTTTTTTTCGTTATGGACACCGACTTCGAAAAAAAAGTTATTTTTCACTTTGTAGTGTTTTTAGTTGGAAGTCGGTAGTATTTTTTTGTAATTTTTTTATTTCTGTTTTTTACTTTTTAGTTGTACGGTACTTCTAATGCCAGAATAGATTACCCGAATACCATAAAACTTGTACGGTGAAATGAGAGTGTACCAAGGTGAAACGACGAGTGTACGAGGTGTGACGTGATGTTATGTTATGAAATGGTATAAACAATAACCAGACATGCGATTGCAGCAATTCAGGGAGATTTGCCGTTATTTATTGATGAGTTCTGTTGTATACCTCCCAAGTTCTTTATCAGATCTTCACAGAATAAAAATGGGACCAATTTCGGAATATACTCTATCAAACAAAAAAGAATTTTCAAAATCGGTCCACAATTGACGGAGATATCGGTGAACATACACACAAAAAAAAATACAAGAAGTCGAACATAGAACCTCCTCCTTTTTGGAAAGTCGGTTAACAATTAACATCAAGAATCCCACGCTTTTTACATTCACATTACACTATTCATAATTCAAATTTATTAAAAATTATTTTTTACTTTTTAGTTTGGTATTCTGTTAAAGCGTGTTTTTTAGTTTTTTTTTAAACTATTTATTTATCAAATTAATTTGATAAAAAATCATGAACATAGAATAATAAAAATAAATTCATTCTATTGGTAATAACAATTTTGTTGTTTGAAAATACTCATACTAAAATATTTGTTTTCTGTTTGTAAATATTTGGAGATTATAACGAAGACTATCTCCGTAACGGCAATACTGCAGTATTCAAATTATTAAGTGATGCTGGTCACAAATCATTATTACAAACGCTTGCTTCTACCCGCGGTTGTACTCAAATAGATTATATTTTTTTTATAACTCCTTCGGTTACCATCGTCCTATGTGTGCCCGTTTTTAGACGTTGTGAGCCGCTGAAACAGTTTTAATTTTCATGTAATAACAAAAAAACCCTATTCCTAGTCCGCATTAATATGCAACTTCGGAACCCTATTACTGCGCGTGGCCCGACACGCCCTTGGCAGTTTTTTTTTCATACAGGGCTAGATAATGATGAGACAAATTGATATCAAGTTTTATTTTGAGGGTACACCGTCAAACAGCAGAGTTATCGCCATACTACGTTTGTATGGAAGAATGACTGACTAGGGCAAACCTAAGGTGGTGGAAATTTGAACGGTGAATATTGTTCACCATTCAAACTTCCGTTTTCTCAAATAAGTCGGCCCAAAATCCTAAAATACAACGGCTATTTGAAGTACTTCGCAGATGAAGTCGCGGGCAAAAGCTGGTAATTACGAGGCGTGAGGCCCTTCTGACTGCGAGGCCGTAGGCGGTGACCCACGTCGCCTACGCCTAGCGCCGCCTCTTTCTCTTTCTTATATGCAGTTAGTGAAACTAAGCGACCAAAAATAAGCTATTATTAAATTAATAAATAATGGGGTATCGTAGATATCTAGGGTTTATTGGTTTGGGACGATTCGTTATTTGACTTGGGGCCGATTTTTCATTAGACTGATAACTTTTAACTGAGGGATAAAAACGGCGGTTTGGCGGCTTTTGTATAGAAATAATGTCAATTTTATTCCTCGGTTAGGTATATGTTATCATGTATTGAAAAATCGGCCCATAAAGAATATTACATTTTAGATTACTGCCACAAAGTCCTTCCCTAAACACTTAAAAACTCCTTTTTGATGACTCACTACCGACGTACCCCTGCCCCCATCGCCAATCGCTTCCATATTTGGTAAATAATTACTACTCAATTGGTACCTTAGAAGTTTTAGAAAAAATCGATTTGGAAGGTGGTCCCGGCGGTAGTCACGCTCCCTTCAACAGGATCACCATGAGCGCCGAAAAAGGGGGCATGCTACAGCTAGTCTCAAGTATACAAATAATTACTACCCTTTTATGTGATTCATTTCGTAAAAATACAGAAATGAAACATTTATATTTACCGAGAAATCAATGATGATAACTTTCGCGCGCTCGTTCAGCAGGATATATATATATAGGTTTGAGGAGCTTGCTTTCCTCAAACCTAAATGGAAAATTACTACCCAGTAAGATAAAATAAGTATCCAAAATTCAAAACTAGTACTTAAGAGACATACCATACCATTGATAGGATGGCGGTCAGGCGTTAACAGTGTTAAATTTTCACTTCAAGATTTCCCTATTAAAAACTGTGATTCTTCCCAAATTTATAAAATAAATTCAAAATAAAAAGACTTAACGAGAAGTCTTTAATTTTAAAGAATAGGTACAAGTTTTGGTTTTGTGATTATAGATTATTTTTAGATTAACGCAGCAATTTTTTTTCTCTGGGTCTGGGTCAAAAGGTTGAGAGCCACTGTTTTTGATAGATTGTCCACAGAAATACTTAACATGAAATGATCCTGCGTTCTTACCTAGTAATGATCGACTAAGTAATAGGTAGGTACTGATTCAGAATTTGTAAAAATATAATTTCACAGATAACCTACCCAGAGCAGCGGAAATTGAAAGCTAAACTTGACAGAATCACTAGGGTTGCTAATATATTGATTCTGAATTTAAAAAAAAGAGTAAGTTGTATAAGTTACAAACATAAATACATCAATTCGTCTAATTATACATCACAGCATGCTTACATGCCTTAGAGGGACAGAGCATCAAATATCCATTAAATATCACGACGACACATACGACGAAGATTGGAGGGTAACAAGACGTAACAGTAGTGTAATGATCTAATGATCCCAATAAAAACATTAAAATTTCAAAAGCACCAAGCTCGACAAAAATATAAATGTGAAAAAAAAATTGTAAAATCAAAAACCCGACTGCATAAGAAACGAACTAAAACGATGTAGGTACATAAACAGGAAGAAAATTACGCTGTGCAGTCGGAGGGAACATATTTGTGAGCTGGATGACTTAAAGCAAGCATAGACAAGTTTCATATTTTCATTCCAATTTCGTCTATGGACTTTTTAATTTAAAATTAATTTATTATTTTCATAGATATTGAATTTATAACTTGTCATCTTGAAAATTTTTATAGCATTTATAACTTAAAAATGAATGAAAGAAAGACTTTATACAATTAATTTAAAGTATATTCGGTCTGTAATAATTAATAAAGATAACCCAGCCAAAGCAACCTTGTTACAGTACTTTATGTATAAATGGCGTCACAAACGCCCGCACAAAGCATTCGTGACAGCCGCGACTGGAAGTCGGAACCACACTTACGTGTCCTGGCTTGGCGTGGCGCGGGATCCACCAATCAAACGACTCTGTTCCAGCTTACGTCATAACGCAACGTTTTTGTACCCAATCAACTGCGTCGGAAGGCGCCACGACACGCCACGCCTCGCCACGCCACGTAAGTATGGTTCCGTCTCTCGGTCCTATGTTGCCCAATATTCCCTGTAAAATCGCAATGACAGTGTGTGTGTGCAAAATGACGCTTTGTTCGTAGTGACCTCTCTGTCTGCGGCGCGCCGCCGCTTACGTACTTTGTGTTCAGAGTTTGTATTAAAAATGAAGTCTCTCCTCAAGTTTGCCGTATGACATTACTAACCAGAATATTATCCTCATTAGCGACACTATCGAATGGTGTAACAATACAGCGTGTGTTTTTTCCAAAATCAATTTTTATTCTACAATTCAATGATGCATTTTTAGTTTTCATTAAAATGGGGCATGTCCATGACTACCGCTGGACCACCAACGCCAATCGCTTCCATATTTGGTCGATAATTACTACTCAATTGGTACTAATTAGTACACAAACAATATAATTGGTACTTTAGTTGTTTTCGAGAAAATCGACTTCAGCAGGACCAACATGAGCGCCGAAAAAGGGGGCATGCTACAGCTCCTAGAATAGCTAAATTTATGTGCATGAGAGTACATCTCCTAAACAGCTCAATACCATTGACAACTTAATTTGATCGGGTTATACGTGGCGATTTAGTACGTTACGGTATCATCGTTGATTTCTCGGTAAATACAAATGTTTCAGTTCTTTTTTTTTTAAGAAATGTATCACATTTATGGGTACTAATTTTATTTGTATACTTAGAGTAGCTGTAGCATGCCCCCTTTTTGGCACACATGGTGGACTACAACTAGACCACCTTCAAAATCAATTTGTTCAAAACTACAAAGGTACCAATTTTGTTGTTCGAGTACCTACTAATTAGTATCAATTGAGTAGCAATTATCTACCAATTCGATTGGTCTGGCAGAAGTAACGGATAAAAAATCGGGCCCTTGACTCCTTTGATTGTTTTTCGCTATTCTTCATAGTTTCGGAGTTGATCATCCACGCCCACTTGAAAAACTCATTCCTACTACCTACTGTACAGAGCTTATAAAAGCTCTGTACAGTAGGTACTCGTCAAACTTCTTGGTCGCCCTGAAGTTGGCTTTCCGATGCGTAAAGACGGGAACACTTACGTATCGTGGCGTCGCGTGGCGCAGGATCCACCAATCAAACGACTCTGTTCCAGCGTCATAACACAACGAGTTTTGTAGCCAATCATCTGGGTCAGAAGTCGCCACGACACGTAAGTGTGGTTCCGCCTTAAGGCACGGCACGGCGCGGTACTGATTTTTAAGATTTACTGCGCACTTACGCAGCTATTGTAGCCAACATCAGGGCGGCCAAGGAGTTTGGCGAATAGGTAGGTACTGTAAAGTTTCATCAAAATTCGTTCAGGAGTTTTTGTGCTTAAAAGTATATAACAAACATCCACACTCAATGACATTCACACAACTTTCGCTTTAATATTTAATAATAGGATAAGGATAGTATATATGAAGAACTCTGTGAGGTGAGTCTGTCAGTTATGTCATATCCTATGTAGGTCTTTTGGCAAGATTTTTCCATTAGCTAGGCCCGAATCAAGACTAAAATACGTCTATGTTTCTACGCATTGGCTTTTATTGTGTTTACTTTACACGTAACTTATCTAGGGGTGTAATCTAGACAGTACCTCACCCAGATTCTGGTAAATTAAGATTTCTTTTGTTTACGGATCCCACCACACCCACATGTCGCTAGATTATGTTACCATATCTAGCAAAACTGTTTAATAGATCCACTTACGAGTGATAATCCCTCTTATTTCTTTGTTCATTAGCAGCAGTTTTACGAATGTTTGCCCAAGGAGAAAGCGAAACGGTTCTAATAGGGAGGTTGGGGCGTCCCGTGACGTCAGCGACCGTGACCCAGTCTGCCCGCCCCTACGCCTGTGACTAACACAATACACGTGGTGTGTGATAGTCCACGGTGTTTTGTCTTTTGCCAATAAAAATAAGTCAAAATATATTGAAAAGTAGTTAACTGAAGAGACATGTTTCGTTAGGATATTACTAAATTTGAAGTCAACGGTAAAACCTGAACAAGTTTCTTACGATTTTTGCCTGCCGGGCAAAAAGGCCTCGCCCAAATCTTTCCAGGCGCCTACTCGAACCAGCACTCGCGGTGCGCATCCAGCACATGCGAGATGAAAGACGCGACGTGGATTTCCTCCTATTTGATTGGTCGACTGATGGCGGTCAAACCCTTTGCCTTGCCGAATTCACTTGCGCAATTAGGCTGCAGGTCATCTTGCCACCTCTTTTGGCCGGTTCAGAAACCCAGGATCGTGAATCGCTATATCTAATTATGAATTTCCTCACATCTTCGTCACGAATATTAAGGTAATCGATTGTAAGTCACTTTAACACGCGGTAGAGGAGATGAACGCGGAACGTAACCTCAACTTAAGTAGGTCAAGGATAGTACCTTCATTGTAGACATTTTACAATCATAGTATTATCTCGCATTAGATAGTGTTTAAGAGATTGGTACTCGTAGAAAATTCGTAAAGCTTTTTTTATTGTACATCACCTGAGCATCGCACACTTGTCTTTCTCGAATAGGTAGGCTGTTCCTAGCGAAGTACTTAGACTTGCCTATAATAAACTCGCATTTCGCCAGTTTCATTTAAGTCTTGTGTTGTAATTATAAAAGAACCTATTGCCTTAACTCTTTCAGGGTCCTTCCTCTCAGTCATGTCAGGCCTTTCGCTGTCAGGCACCAGACTCGGTCGGAAGTCGGTTTACTGCTGTGCAGGCAACATCACATCCTATGGGGGCTGGAGATCGTTACGCGGCCTCCCCCACCTGGTGCGTCTACTACGGACAGGGAGGGAGGTTGTAGTCTCCCGCTTCCTTTCCGACGCCTTCTTGCGTTCATCAATTCCTTGCAGAAGGAGGCGACGGCACACCACACGCTCTCGCTTCCAACCACAGACTGGTCCACGATCGGAAGGTTATCCGCAGCACCGAGTTGCAGCTCAAGCTGGACAGATCAGAGCACTACCTAACACTCATATCACTAAGGAATCACGAAACAACTTATATCTAATCGAATGGATTATCGGGAATTCGCTGGTCTCTTCAAGAGGACGTACCTACCTATAAACGCCATACTGGCAGAGTGGGGCAAAAATTAATTGTGAAAACAAGTAACAATTAAATTGCCAAATTTTGTTGGAACTAACAACTAAAATAATTAATTGTAACATAACGCAATTAAATATTAATTAATTGTGCTTGTAAAACTTTGCAATTACAATTAAATTAATTGTGCTTGTAAAATTTTTCAATTACAATTGATTATTTGTTTGATGCACGTTTACAATTACAGTTAACAATTAATAAATGTCAGTAACTGAAAAAACATAATGCATACAAGAGCATTCTTCTTAATATTCTCAAAGTTATGTAAAGCCAGTACATTACGTAAAAGCGTGGCACAGGTAGGTTAGGTCTAGGAATAATGCAGGATTGCATTTATCAAATACATAGTTAAAACAATTAATAATAACAACAACACTAATTATTAATTTGTTTTAAAACAATTAACTTAATTGCGGATGAAATTTTAATCGCAATTAAATTAATTGTAAACCACAATTAACAGACTTAATTGCAATTGATTTTAATTGCATTCCACAATTAAAAAATAATTGAGTTAATTAAATTGCAATTAATTTAGTTAGAATAAAATTTTTAATTGTTTGCTACTACAACTTAAAAACAACTATTCAATTGTGCCCAACAATGCATACTGGACAACACAACTTTCTTGGACTTTGAATCGCGAAAACCATACATAGCCTTCCTGATTTAGGTAGCCAGGCCAAAGACTTGTTTGATAGTGTTTATAACATTTTTGTAATAGTAATTTAATTTTAATTAGATACGTACCTATCATATTGATTTTGATAATTCTTTGTTTATTATATTTTTATGTTCACATTATAATGAATCCAAAAGCAAAGTCTCGATCTGTGCTGTCAGGAAAATCTAGGTCTGATTGTGAAGATGATTTTGAAACCTGTTTGTTGAATATATACAAAAGATTTCAAACCCCGGTTCCTTTAACCATCGTTAAACAATATGAACAGCATGGTAAGATAATTTACGCATGTTAAACTTATGGTCAGGCACTTGATGTGATAGTGTTGGGGTCATTGTAAAATTACTACTCGGTCAAAATAACCGTGCACTTCGCCCTCCCCTCACGCCTACCCGCACGAAGCCCCGCGTTCGCCTCATCCGTATGCGTTTTGATCCGCCAATAGCGAGCGTCGAACGTCAGAGTGATTCGACAGCGCCAAATGCAAATTTATTTTGTCCGAGCAGTAAGTATGGTTGGAGTCAAAAGGCAATTTAAAACAGCATTCATAGGTACCAAACCGTATCTATGAACAGTGGGATGTTGATACAACTCAGATAAGTACCTAATCTCTTCAGCCACAATTCAATTGCGGAGCTAAATCTCCAACAATCCCTTACCTCTTGCCGTGATCGCAGTGATCTGTGTGAAACTCATACATATAAGAGGGATTTTACTGTTAAATATCGTACCTACAGCAGATACAACACCGTGATGAATGGAATTTGAATGAAATGGAATGAAGGATGAATTATGCTAGACCGTGAAGGGTGCGAGCCGAGCCCCGTGCGAGGCACGGATTCAAAACTTCACGGACATTTTATATGATGCGGTCCATGCTACACCGTGCGGCGTCCGCGTCCCGGACGAGGTACGCGGATGCGGCTCGGCTCGTGCCCGCTACGGTCTAGCATAAATCATCCTTTAGCGTAGGCTTATGCTTAACCCTTCTTTTTTTAGATAGCAAAACGCAGAGGACGCGTTTAATTAAATCAACATACAAACGTGTAACAATTGCTAGTGTTGCTACTGTTGTCTCCTCATCAGCGTCGCATTCAATCGTCGCCGTCAAAGATAACGAGGATACTGAAGAAGTAACTTTACCTATAACAGCTTTATACGACACACAAAATCACCTGTCAGCGATATTAATGACTAAATTTCAAGAAGAGACCATACCGAGAGATGTAATACATCTTCTAGGATTCATTCTACCTAACTATCAACGACTAAGTAAGTTTACGATCAAGAAATGCCGCATCGACATGTATGTGGTTCACGAGCTCGGCAAGCTGCTTCCATACACCACAATCACCGATGTATGTTTAGACGATTGTCCTCTCAAACAAGCAAATTATGAAGAACTTCTACAAAACACGACATTTCTTAAAAATCTATCGCTATGCAGATGTAACATAAATGATGGTATATGCGAGCGAATAGCTGCAACGTTACACTATTTACAACCTGCGGAAAATAGTTTAGTAACTTTAAATCTATCGTCAAACCACATAAGGGATAAGGGAGCCGAATATTTTGCAGACGCTCTTAGAAGTAATAGACATTTGCGGTATTTAAATTTAGCCGATAATCTCATCAGCGACGAAGGTGCGAGCCATATATTTAACATTTTTAAAGAATTTCCCTTGACTAATGACGAAACAATAATAAATAATATTAGTAGACGACAGCGATATATGGTTTACTTGAAAAATAAACTCGAAACATACAAGGAGTGTTTACATAAACTTAGTTTGCTTCAAAAATCAGCAGAAAGTATCCACTCCAACGCAAGTAATATACAGTCACATGATAAAATACATGTATTGCCACTACCCAAACAACCTTCTTCTCATTCTCAAATAAAACGAATATCTAAAAAAAAATACCGCTCGAAAAGTCTTAGTTTGAGCACTCTGATTCTGAGTGAAGGTAGTTTACCTAAGAAGGCTGAATTAATAGCCAGAGAAATTGTAGGACCGTTTGTGGACCCGTTCTGTCCTAGCAGTTTGAGGGTTGAACATTACCCGCGCTGTATTGGCAACTTCGTGTTATGTTATCTGAATTTAGCGTACAACGACTTAACATTCGCAAGTGTTAGTAAGTTGCTATCAGTTGTTGAATATCAGAGAGCTTACTATACATCCGACGCTTGTGGTCTTATGAAAGTAGTTTTAGAAGGTAATTTTTTGCCTATTGCTTGCACAGAGTTGATGATGATACAGAAAATGCTGAACCAACACGTGTCGTCTTTTCAAAGCAAAAAATCAAACAGGACATGAGGTTCCTTTAATTTCAAATTGTGATCGCAGCGATCCTTTCTCCAGTGTGAAGCCATCCATATCAACAAGTTCAGTAGAATAACTCAGCGCGGCGGAGTTTTGGCGGGAACGCAATGGCGTCCATGTTCCTTCTGTTTTATTTTCATAAAATTGTGTTAAATTCAATATTAATAGTGTAAAAATGGTGGTTTTTATTCTAATAATATTAGTGAACGTGCACGAGTGTGGGCAAGTAAAACACATCGATAAAACATGAGTTTGTTCATGTTGTCGACAAAACTCCGTAGAAGCTTCCAATAAAATTACCGCCATTTTACTAGGACCTAAGACATTGGACTAAAATCTAAAGGAACTAGAACTTCTAAACTTGACACTGGCTAAATGCACAAACCGTGTGAAGCCAAAAAAAATAACTCAGCGCGGCAGGGCCATCACACACTCCACGAGAACACGACACCAGACGTCCCTCTGGCCACGGGGTCTCAGCGCTAAGAAAGAAAATTTTGTTCAAATAAATATCACTAGAGGGCGCGATATGCACCTGTCTGTTATTGAATGTGTGTAAAATTAACATATTCTGGAATTGGACACAAAAAATTGTATGTTCTTTAATCAATTCTCCTAAGTATAAAATTATTTGAACGGATCATTTAAAATTGATGCCAATAGATGGCGCGTTTTTAAATTTCTGAGGCATTCCACTCGATTGTTTAAATTTGCATTGTAACACATTTTGGTGCAAAGAAACTGTAAAATCAACCTCTGCCGGTGTGCCGCAGGGTGGCGTTTTATCTCCTCTTCTCTTCGCACTCTTTATTAATGCTATTACTCAATGACTTTCTTCTTTCTACCACCTGTATGCTGATGATCTCCAGATTTATACCCAAGCCCCTCTTGGAGAGTTACGGGATGCCATTGAGACGATTAATATGGACCTGGCTCGAATAGGTGACTGGAGTGCTGAGTATGGGCTGAAGATTAATCCGACGAAGACTCAGGTGACTGTTGTTGGTAGTTCCCGGACTGTTCCTCGAATTGATTGGTCGACGCTTCCCCAGGTTTCTTTCAACAACACCATTATTCCTATAGCTAACACTGTAAAGAACTTGGGGATTTATATCGACTGCACTCTAGCTTGGACCAAACAACTGCAGGAAGTCAGTCGTAAACTGTTTGCTTCTGCGGGCTCCCTGAGACGTCTTCGTAATTTTCTTCCCATCCCCACTAAAATTGCGTTAGCACAATCTCTTCTTCTCCCTATCCTGGACTATGCTGATGCCAGCTATCTTGATCTCACCCAAGACCAATTGGATAAGCTTGAGCGACTTCAAAATCTCTGTATCAGATTCATATTCGGCTTGCGCAAGTATGATCACGTTTCTGAATTTCGTACTAAGCTCAATTGGCTTCCTATTCGTCTTCGCCGGAATGCCCACATACTTTCTTTGCTTTATAACGTGCTATTTAATCCTTCTACTCCTCTTTATCTCAAAGAACGCTTTCAGTTCCTCTGTGACACCCATTCTATGTCCTTGAGATCATCGGAAAATTTAAAATTAAATATTCGTATGCATTCCACTTCCTTTTTTGATAAATCTTTCACGATTCAAGCGGCTCGGTTGTGGAATGCATTACCAATTGAAATAAGACGTGCTCAAACACTGCCAACGTTTAAGAAAATGGCAAAAGAGCATTACTTGTCACTTTAATTTTTATTCTTCTCCTTTCTCTGTTATATATTTGGTATGTATTAGTATATTATATAATATTGTATGTATGTATTGTTTGTCTAAGGTTTTTTATTTAAGTATGTAATTTTGTACACTGACAGCCCTAAATTCTTCTCGTATCGTACAGTCCATCCAAAGGTTGTCTGTAAGAGATTGCCCTGTGCGATAAGACCGCCCATTGTACACTTGTTTGGTGAATGTTTGTCCTGTACATATTTTTGTGGTGTACAATAAAGTATATAACAAATAAATAAATAAATAAAACGTGCATTAAAATACTATAAAACAAACAGTCACTGTATCTATTTAGTGGTTATTGATGGTTGCTCGTCGGACCAATTGGATATTAATGCCGGGGTCCCTCACGGGTCGGTGCTCTCAGCAACATTGTTCTTGTTACACATTAACGAACTGCTAAAACCCGGCACCTTTGGGTATGCAGACGACAGCACTGTTGCTGAGAGATAATTGTCCGGTCTCTCCGTGAAGCCATGGTGGAGCGTTTGAACTTGTCCTTGCAGGCAGTCTCCGAATGGGGTGATGCCAATCTGGTCAAGTTTAATGCTGCTAAAACCCAGGCGTGTCTTTTCTCCGCTAAAAAGAGCCAATTTCACCCGGCTCCAACTTTCCGTCATGTAACCGTGCCAATAACGGACCATCTTGAGCTTCTTGGCGTTACGGTGACATCGACTCTCAATTTTGGGCCATACATTGAGGCAAAGGCTCAGCTGGCTTCCAAAAAGTTGGGGATCCTTGCGAAGGTGAGATGGTACTTCACGCCGGAACAGCTGCTCAACTTGTATCAAGCGCAAGTTCGATCGTGCATGGAGTTCTGTTCTAATCTCTGGGACGGATCTGCCAAATATCAGCTTGATGCACTAGAGTCGATCGAAAAGCGGGCCAAGAGACACATCGGCAATGAAGCACTGGTGAAATCGAAACTCCAGAGCCTTGAACATCGTCGCCGAGTTGGCAGCTTGTCGGTTTTTTATCGGTTACATTTCGGGGAGTGTGCGATGGAATTGCATGATTTAATTCCGCCCAGCCCGTTCCACCATCGGACCACCAGACGCACGGCGATGCGTCATCGGTACATGGTGGACATCCCACCTATACGCATAAAACGTTTTGGGGACACTTTCATTATGCGTACAGCTAAGGAGTGGAATTCCCTGCCGGAGTCTGTGCTTCCCGATAGCTACAATCTAGGGGTCTTTAAGACAAGAGTGAATAGATTACTTCTAGGCAAGCGTGCTTCACTGTCGACCACATCATCGCTTACCATCAGGTGAGATAGTAAATAGTAGGTCAAGCGCGAGCCTATAGATAAAAAAAAAAAAAAATCACGAACTGAGTAAACTCTTTTACTTGCAAGTTGCTGCTATATATCGCCGTGGAACGGAACCGAACGCGATTGATGAACACAAAAAATAATCGGTTTAATCAGACGAAAAACGCTAGTTACGTGTTCTTCGGCACGGTTTCTTTGTATGGGATGAGGCATCTGTATGCTAGTATTATACTATCTGTGCTTTGGCGTAACAAATGATAGCTGATGCCGGTTACAGGCCTCATCTAGTGATATAAGAAGAACCATTTAAGAATCAAGATCAGAACCGTGGCCACATGAAAAATCCAACTTGACATCAATTATTGCTTATTTAATTTTAAACTAATTAAATTAGTTCACTAATTATAATACAATTCTAACAAAGCCAAACCTATTAGGTTACTAATTATAATACAATTGTAACAAAGCCAAACCTATTAGGTTACTAATTATAATACAATTCTAACTAAGCCAAGCCTTCTCTTTTCTTCCAATCACTTTTCATTTGCGCCATCTTTTTCTTTTTATATTCTGTTTTTCTGTATTTATTACCCTCTAAACGTTTTTTCTGAGCAGTTATGCTGTCTTCGCCATTTAGGACTTCATCTAACTTGGTAATTAATAATTCACGAGCTCTTGATCTGTTCTCGTCTTGACATCTACTTGTGTGACATTTTATTACTGTACCTGTAATGAGAAAAGGAATACAATAAGGTTACGAGATCAATGTTGTGTAATTTTTATAAAAATTTAATACTTTAAAGAATATGAAATTATAACTATGCGTTCTTTAATTGCATGTCATGTTGTTTCCCAGGTATTTAGGGTTCTTCTTCTTTGCAAGCCCATGGTAAATGCGTATATTGTACCTTTATATTGTACCTTAATTAAACGATTTGGGCCAATCAGTCATCATGCCAATCAGCGTCATTAGTTATTCAGGCTGTGTACACATGGGAAATGCCAGGGTAGACTACGTGCAACCTCAAACTGAGACTGTTCCTAAAGGAGCAAGAGACATGTTCACACCCACCAGCGAACTATCATCTGCCACGTCAGTAAACCTATGGCGACACTAAAACCACCTATATAGTTTTATATTCCATAAAGTTTTAATAAATAAATGATTACACCCCTTCCGTACCACACAGCTACTTGAGAATGGTCTCAGTTCTGCGGTAGGTATATTGATCCCAATTTATTTAAATGTTATACAAGAATATATGAAGAAGTAGTAAGAAATCAAATATACATTACCAGTTGGAACATGAGTAAGAACTACACAGTTAGAGTTTTTGTTGACCGCTGATCCTCCTGGCCCACTGCCTCTTATAAACTGTTCAGTCAAGTCACTCTCATTGATCTTAGGCACTTTGGAGTAGTCTATGGTGTGCTTGAGTGCTACACACATGCGGGATAACGGCCCTACACGTGGGTGGCACAGCCCGGAGAGCAGCATTTTAGACAACAGTGTGGCGTTTCAACAGTGCTTCCCCTTTCTGAAATAGTTAGAAACTTATATAGCAGGTTCCAAAATACAAATCGCTGATGTTGACCAAAAAGATGCAATGAAAATCGGCTGGTTACATCTGCTGCATGTAGGAGCACCAATAGGCAGTTGCCAGTCAGGCGAGCATGGCCTCTGTGATAGGCTTGAGTAATGCATTTTATCCCGTTTTTTGCTGCCAAACTGTGATAAAAATGTGTGCCTCAAGCCTGTCACAGTAGGCAATGGCGGGTTGATCCAGGCTCCATCTCAAAAGACTAGCCCAAGATCGAAGTAGACTCGGTCCAGGGGAACTGAGAAGTGGAAGGAAGGCCCTGCAGTGGAACATTACTGGCTCATAATAATGATATATGTACATGTTCTTAATTAAATGTTGCATGCTAGAATAAATGAAGATGGTTTTCGTAATATACAGGCTCTCTGGTGTAAATGTTACTTTTGATTCAAAGCTGTGAGTTTTTGTTATTTTTGGTCTATTTCTAACTTATACTTCTATTAACGGGAGTATTATATTATGTTGCATCAAGTGAGGATTTTTAAAACAGTACAATAGTAAATTCGACTTTGATTTAAGGGCAAGGTCAAACCCTAGTATAAGTTTATTCCGCCTGGGGATATTTCTTTTATGCCAAAACTGATACACAGTTTATTAAGTTTAATAATTGAATAAGATAATATTTTGTAGATCTAATGATGGATTACCTGGTATGCAAAATTTATATCTTTGGCTTTAGTCAAGTCTTTGTTTTTTCTAAATTCGGTGGCAACTCTGTGTCTAAAGTACACCGGATCAGTTAGTGTCAGCGACTTGGAATACACTATAAGATGTTTGTAAAGTTTCAGGATCTCTGTTCTTGTAACTTGCATGTTAGGGAATTATAAAAAAATCTCCGGCAGCAAAATAGTTCTCATTTATTAATATTTATTAAATATACCAGCCAAATTACGAGAAATAACCTGAAAAAGTGAAACAAGTAGTTTTGACAGTACTTTTTATACCTTTTTTTTTCCTTTGCCCTGCTCGGGCAGGGTAAGGTCTTGGACCATACCGCCTCGTCTTCAGTGCATAAGTAATATCCTTTTCGACAGTCTACTTAGTCAGTCGACATTATTAGTCTATGATTCGCGCCGCGTTCCAAGTTAAAGCTACACCAAATTCGCTAACAGCTAACTATAGTCGTAAACTTGTTTGTTCAAATCTGTATCTGTACAAAGCTACCTCCTTCTCCCATTGATGTATTAAAAGGAGGTAGATACGGGTCTGGTAGATAAGCGCTGTGACCGCGCTTGGTCCTATTAAACTAAATGATTGCCCGCAGTTGGCACTCAGTCACGCACGGTTGCATCGTTGATCACACAGCTAAATAATTTCAGTGTTTTTATGCAATACATACGCATCAAAATGACTTCTTGTGTAGCTTAACAATGTTTAAATAATATCAGGCAGAAAAGACACACGGCATCACTTACCACTTAGTATAGTCAAAAATGAATGAATGAATGAATTTGTTGAAAATTACAATAATATTTAATGTTTGCTTCGCAATATTTGTAAGAGCGAGATAGATATTGCAAACATGCGTGAGAGACACGATACGCACATATTGCGCGAGTTGCGAGGTTCATACGCGACGAGTACCTACTTTATTTATAGTTATTTTATTAGAACCATTTTTAATTTAGATAACAATTCAATTTCTTCACTTATTAAATTGAGGTACCTCCAGTGAGTCCACCTGTCGGAATTGTGCTACAATTTACAAAATATGTAAATTTGTAATTACAATTATGCGTTCAGTAAAACAGTTTTCCTTACAAATATGTAAATTGTCTCATGTAAAGAGAAAATATTTTTCAAAAAGGATTATCAATTTAAATTAAGGGTAATCAATTTATTAAACAGAAACTTGTAGATTTGTAACTTGTAAAATATAATTACAATAATTTGTAACGTCTATTAAACACTGTAACCAGCAACCACACAGCCCCTGTAACCGATACTATGAGAAAACACCCAGTTTAAACCCCTGGTCTATCTATAGTATCAAGTATTTATTATAATCAGAGACTTTGTATTACCATGTCTTTTCAAGTTCAAGTTACATCACTCGACATACACATTCCCAAGTGATTCCCAAGTCGGGACTTCCCAAGTCTTTTTTATAATTCATAACACTTGGAAAACCCCGAATCAACTAACACGATGACACTTAGGGACTCAGGGTAGTGATGAGATCATTACCGATTAGAAGTTATATCGAATCGATTAACTTTAAAGATGAAACAGTGATAATAACCATACATTTAAATATCTAAAAATCACTATTGTTACTAAATCGGTGTACACTTTCTTATCTAAGCAACCATAACAAAATCCATGCTCTAATTAAGAAGTTAACATGAATTAACATCCTTAAATAATTATGCACATCCTAAAATGTTTCTTTAAAGGTACTTCTTACCACAAGCAAATTGTGTACTCGTTATTTTCTACAAATGTACCTTTAGTTCTCGCAAAACTTCTTCGCCGCTCATCAGTGAATCTCATGCAAAAACAGCACCGCGCCGCGCCTTGGACATCGAAAAGTCAACTTCAAAGCGGCCAAGAAATTTGGCGATAACTATATATCACAACACTTAACAAAGGATCTTATAATATGTATTGTTATTCATACCTATCTAACTATTTTTTATAATAATAAACCAAACAAAACACCATTCAATTGATTGTTTACAGTAATCGATTACTATAGGAAGAGCTACCTTCGCAACACTATTTTTTTTGACAAACAAAAAGAGTGAGAAACGCAACCAGTCAGTTGTATAATGTACTCTGTGAGTCAGTTCAGTTCAGCATGGTTCAGCACTTCAGAGTTCAGCAGTGGATCAAAATAAAATGATAAAAGCTAGAGTAGAGAGAATCCACGTAAACGCAGAACTTAACTAATAACGTATATCATTTTTACGGTGAATTGTGCCTACATTTTTGAACTAAATATGATGCAGTCAGACTCACAAACAACTCAAACACAGGGAGTTAGTGGAGTAAGTGTAGAAAATATTTTCGGAAACAGCGATGTTAGGAACTTTGATATAATGGCAGAAATTGAAAAAGAGCTACAGGACAATCCATACGACATGATATCCCTTGTGTTTCTTCTGTACGATGTTCCGGATACCGCACTTCAACGTCTGATAGTGTTCCAGCGAGTTTCCAACGATGCAGCGACTTCCACGAACTTGAACATGTTACACGAGTGGTTCCGGCATGCTAAACATAACCCCAACTGGACACACGAATTCGTGGAGGCCCTCCTGATCTGCCAACTTCACAGCATAGTGAGAAAACTAGGGATTAACGTACCTGCAACACGCAGGTATTATCAGACTGACTCTATTACTGTTAAAATGTTTGTAAACCCCATGAAAAAAGCCTTATACAAACTTTGTGAGAGTATCAACTCAGATAATCTCTTGAAACTGAAAAAGTCGCTTCTGACATATGATATTGATACAACGGAATATGACTCTTGCGAACTAGTTTTCCTGAAGCTCATGTGTGATAAGTTTATTACAATTAACCAATATCAGTACAATAAGAAGGTGTTGGGCTTCAAAGTGGATATTGAAAAGCTTATTAATATTGTGGCGAGCCTACCAGGACTAAGGAAATTAGTATTGGAAATAGATATGTTACAAGAGTCAATGAATGATGAACCTAAAACAAGCATTACAGTTAATCCAAACACTCCATCTAAACACTTGAAAGTAGATGAATCAAAGCAGGGAGAAGCTGACCAAAATTATCACAAAATGGATTTTGATGATTTATATGAAGAACTTGCTGCCTTGCAGTTAGATGAAAAAACTCCACTTGAAAGTCATTTTAAATCAGACCGAAAGAAATTAGATAAGGACAGTTATGAAATTAAGAGCAACAAAAAGGTTGGTACTTGTGTCATTATAAACCAAGTCAATTTTTACCCATCAAAAAATAGTATAGAGCAGACTGGACAAAGTGTACAATTGGATAAGCGCATCGGCTCTGACAAAGATCTAATGGTTTTAGAGAAGACGATGAGATCATTAAACTTTACGGTGATCAGTGAAACAGATTTGGACCACAAGAAAATGAAAGAATTTATTATGGATGTTGTAAAAAATAAAGTAACTGAAGATGACAGTATTTTCATGTTGTGTATACTGTCTCATGGAGTGAGGGGGCAAGTATATGCAGCAGATTCTGTGAAGGTCAAAATGGATGATATTCAAAACATGTTGGACTCTGATGCTGCAGTGAATATACACAAAATGCCCAAGCTGCTGATTGTTCAAGCCTGCCAAGTTAATGAAGATCATCACCCAGTTTTAGTAGCTGACGGCCCAAATGACAGTTACAATTTAAAGAAAACGAATTTCCTTATCTACTATGCAACGGCACCAGATTTGGAAGCTTACAGAAATGAAAAAAGAGGATCAATATTCATTCAGTTATTGTGTAGAACGATTCGAAAGTTTGCTAATAATGAACATGTATTTGACATCTTTACTAAAGTTAATTACAATGTAACTTTACTTTGTACAAATGTTGGGTGTGCACAAGTACCAATATTTCAATCTACATTGACAAAGAAGCTTTACTTACAAATTCCTCAATAAAACTGACATGAATTGTTAACAGACTTCTGTTGTCTTGGAATTAAAGAACAACACTTATATTATTTATAAGTTTGCCTATCATGTTTTTTTTCGATTTCTTGTTAATTTAATATTGTGATATAGCTAATAACTATTGTGATAGGTACAGTAATCCCCAATTTTTTTGCCTGGCCTGAGGTAGGCTTTCTGATGCGCATGGAACGGCGTACTGCTGTTTCATTATGAGTTTAATACTGCCCAGACATTGTAGCCAACTTCGAACCGGCCAAAATGATTGTAGATTACTCTAAATAAAATTGTTATTATAGAATTTTATACATATAATAGCAAAGCTCAAATTCAAAATGTTAAGATAGGATATTAAGATATATATTAATATTATAATAACATGAGAAACAATTACGTGCAATGTATAGGAATCTATTTATCAATAAAATTATTTGACACCACCTGGAAGGCAATTCTCACTTAACAAGTATACAGGTGAATTTATCAAGTGGATAAACACTTTTTTATTAAAAGCTAACTTCTTCCTTAAGTTTGACGTCAGTTATTATTACCAAGAATTTGATATTTTTTAGCGACACTGTTGGATGGTGTAATAGTATAGTGTTTTCTTTATTTCATACTTTACTGGCTTGAATATTGATTTAAAAAACGAATGTTTTATGGTGTTGTTTTAGCGTTTTTCGATGGCCATTCACTTGAAATATTCATCCCATATATTGTACCACCTATAGAATAAATTGCAACTTGAAATATTCAGAAAATACAAAACAGACTCTTCAGATTTGTTAGTCTTTATTCTTGAAGTACTAGTATAACAAGCGTTCTGTACATCTGCCTACCCCCATGGGAGAAAAAGGGGTATGTGTATTATGATTGTAGATGTGGTGTAATGTTATGCAAATTATATATACCTAATTACTTGAAAAACTGTCTTGTATGTGTACTTGAATAGTTGTGTTGTGGTGGCCTCAGTGGCTAAGATTGCCTCTCGTGGTTGAGGTCGTGAGTTCAAATCCGGGCAATAAAGTACCAATGTGACTCACAATTTGTATGTACTTACTTTCAATGTTTATCTTGGACATTGGTGAAGGAAAGCGTCGTGAGGAAACCTGAACTTAATTTATAAGTAACTTGCTTTGCCCCGCGGCTTCGCTTCTTTGACCCACCCCACAGGACCCAGTTTTCGGGATAAATAAAGCTTTCTACTGGTGAAAGAATTTTCAAAATTGGATAAGTAGTTCTTGAGTTTATCCATTACAAAGACAAACAAACAATCAAATCTTTATAATATTAGTGTAGATTAACATAAGTTTCAAATGGACAACCCATCTTGAGTGAGCAACAGAGGTGATAAACGCTCTTGATTTCTCTGCACAGTAGTCCGAGCGGAGTGTGTCTCTGAAGTTGGCTCTGCGAACCATTGCGCAAGAAACAGTTTGTCATCGAGTGTATCAGTGTTTGGCCAGAAATTTGGCGAAGACTATAGAAAAGTAATTATATTAATTTTGTGATTATTGGAAGTAAAAGTAAAACAAATTGATTAGACAAGGAAAATCTCACAATGTTTTAACATATTTTACATTCTGATCTGGCAGCCGTTTTTGTTTAGTCCGAAAATCTAAATTATAAGAGGGTGGGGTGATCAAATTTTTGAGCCCGCTTCCCTCGGTCTCAAATGTTACCTAGTTCTTTTTGTAAAACCAGCTTGAAAATACCTAACTACCATGTTGTGAAAACTTTTAGGTGCCCAGTTCTGTTTGTTACGACTTCGTTAACATTTTCGCTCCAAGTCGACAAAAGATCGACTGAGAAAAATCGCAATATTTTCAGTAGCAATTCCCACAGAAATATTGTCCATTTATAACAAGGTATCATCGTAAAAATGCGGCAAATATTGTTTTTGCCTGGAGTGGCTAATTAGCTAGATCGGGCCTTTAGTCTGAGTTAATTACTAATAGTCCAGGAAAATAACTGCAATTAGCGGCCAATCTACAGAAAAACCTAGTTACTTACACCTAATTACGTTAATTATGGCAGCAGTAACGTTGCCTGAAAGGCCATAAAAATCGCAAAGAAGAAAAAAATGGGCTGTCAAAGGGCCCAAAAATCAGTTTTTTACTTAATTCTCGTAAAGTTTTGATTTGATTGCAATTTGTGCTCAGAGCAAATTTGTTCCTTGTTTAACTGTGCACAAAGAGTCTTGCATTATTGATTCACTAATTGTCATTAATTTCCAAGACAAAAGCCAAAAAAATTAAAAAAATTGTACTAAATCTGTGCGTAAGGTAATTGCTAGTCAAATTATGTTTTTATGCTCTTTTGTGTATGTTTTCATGTTTTGACAGCAATATTATCCATATTGGGTACTTTAAAATATGTAATTAGTGAAAGTTAGTTAACAGTACCTAATGAATTATACCACATTGCAAAATTTTTCATCGACAGTACTAAAGGAATGAAACAGTTTCGAACCTAATGAAATGTCGAGACCACTAATCAGTTAGTGAAAAACGCATGGCGTGATCATAATTAACTGCAATTTCAATAAAAAATTGTTTAATTTTACATAAAAAAAGCGCCTGAAGAAAATTTTAATTCTAAGCCAAGTATCTCATTTTTGGCTCTTACAATATATTTAGGCGTTTAGTTAGTTACAGTTTGACTTTGAGAGGTTATTCTGAAGTGCATTTATTTTAGTTTATGTTTGCCTAAAAATTAAAAGTGATTAGAATATAAAATCAAAAAAAAAATTGTAGATTTAATTACCAACTTAATATTCACAACAATTTGTTACAAGAAATGACTACGGAACCCTAAAAAAACATACATATTTAACCTTTTTCCAACAATCAGGGAAAATGCACTTTGAATATTTTTGTAATTGTTAATTAAATATAGTAAGTAATAGCAGTAAATTCTCTTAAAAGTATCTATACTTCGCGAAAAATACAAAATATACGTAATAGTTTTTTTTTAAACATGTCACAAAAATCAGCACAATGATGATTGCGTTGCGAATTGTATCATTTGTCCACATACATTAGACAGTGTGGAATAATAAAAGTCTGGCTTTTAGTGATTCGAATTAAGACTTGCGGATACGCGCGAACCATACACTTACTTTTCAAAGTGACAGTTCAGTTCAAGATCATTGACGTTCCCATTCTCATTTGGAAAATGAGGCTTTGTGAAAACGCATACCTAGTACACGCCCGCGGCCCCGCCACTTGGGATTCCCCGAAACCGAAACTGCCAACATGATGGATGACACTTGTGGCTAGTCATGGAATCATTATTCATTACCGATTAGAAGTGACATCGGCATCGTTAATATGTCATATAGCTAGAATCGATTTAGTTTGCTAACATAAAAGATATTATAAAAAAAAAAAATTGATATGACTGAGTGGTGTGTAATTTAGAGAAACGATTTGTTTAGGGTCTTGTGCATGGCCCAAATCTAGGCACCGAGTATGATGACATGGGACTATCATACGCATGGCGATTATTAAAGTAAAAAAAACATAAAAATCTATGTTATTTTATGTCAGTGTAATAAAAGCTACAAAATAATCGTAGTTTCACATCCAAGCAACGTTGGAAAAATCCGTGCTCTGTTGAAATAAATACTCTAAGCAAAGCAAATGCTTAATAAGGTACCTATAAAACCAATATAGAGTTTTATGAAATCAGAAATCACATTTCACAGAAAGTAATATTCGTTATTCGCCAGAAATTTCCTAGATCACTATTTACTACAAGTTACAACAGATCGTTTAATATATCATTTAATACGTATTGTTTGTTATACATAGGAAGGTTCCTATTTTTACCCGATTACGGTGTAGCCAAAACGAAGGGTTAGGCTTTTAGCAGTATGTATGTTTGTATTTACGTATGTTAGAACATACGATTTTGGTGAATACGGTGAAGGTGGTCGATTCGTTATTTTGGCCCGGTTAACATAGGCCCAAAAAAAAACCGTAGTTGGGTTATAGTTTTTTACTAATTAAACTTTTTTGATATTTATAAACGAAAGTGAGGAGCTCGTAGCAAAGTAATATCAGGCGCACGAATCGATCTTCAAGGTTATGCAACGCTTGACGAGGTCGGTCCGTGGTTGGTTGACTATCCCATCCATTACCAAGAATCTGGAAGTCGCCATCATCACCATCATCAGCCTTTTAATGTTCCCACTGCTGGGACACAGGCCTTCTCTCTGTGACAGGAAATGGGCCGCAATCCACCAAGCGGACCCTGTGCGGGTTGGAAGTCACCTCACTCAATCTTAATGAAAAAAGAGACGAGGCAGATCGAAATGAAGGAATCAATACTTACGATTGATCGATATCAATAAAAGGAACAGTAAACATAGATGTCAACTCCACACCACAACTACAACACTAAAGTACAGACATTTATCTTCTCGCCAAATCAAAGTTGGGCCGCCCTTAGGTTGGCTACAATGGCTGCGCAGTAATAAAATAAATCACATACACATACAAAAACGGCACCGACCGATCTGTAACTACATATCTTAACCAGTTAAAGATAACTAACCAAAAAAACGAGTGACTAAAGTGATTATATCTTCTAAACGATTATGTACACTATAAATCAAAATATGCTATTATAGTAGAACTTAGCTAGGATAATTCAATTTTAATGTGATTTGTGCCTTGTACCTACAGCTTTAAACTAAAAATGATGCAGCCAGACTCGCAAACAGAGGGAGTAAGTGTAGAAAATAGTTTCGGGAACAGCGACGATATCAACGTTGATATGATGGTTGAAATTGAAAAAGAGCTATTGGATAATCCGTACGACATGAATGACATGGTATCCCTTGTGTTTCTTTTGTACGATGATCCAGATACTGCACTTCAATGTCTAGTCGAGTTTCAGCGAGATTCCAACAAAGCCGCCACATTCCCGAAACCGGTCATGTTACAGGAATGGTACCGGCATGCTAAGCACAACCCCAACTGGAAACACGAATTCGTGGAGGCCCTCCTGATCTGCCAACTTTACAGCACAGTGAAAAAACTAGGGATTAACGTACCTGCAACACGCAGGTATTATCAGACTGATTCCATTTCTGTTAAAATGTATGTAAACCCCATGAAGAAAGCCTTATATAAACTATGTGAGGGTATAAATTCAGACAATCTTTTGACACTGAAAAAGAATCTTCTGGATTTTAATATTGATACAACAGAGTATGAATCATGTGAACTAGTTTTCTTGAAGCTCATGTGTGATAAGTTTATTACAATGAACAAATATCAGTATGATAAGAAGGTGTTGGGCTTCAAAGTGGATATTGGAGAACTTATTAATGTTGTGGAAAAACTATCCGGACTGAGGCAATTGGTATTAGAAATAGATATGTTACAAGAGTCAATGAATAATGAACTGAAAACAGGCACTACAGTAACCGTTAGCACTCCATTTAAAAACTTGAAAGTAGATGAATCACAGCAAGAAAAAGCCGATCAAAATTTTAATAAAATGGGTTCAGCACAACCCGCCATGTGGGGTATGGCACATGAGTCTTTGAAATCAGACCGAAATCAATTAAATATTATAAGTTATGAAATTAAGAGTAACAAAAAGGTTGGAACTTGTGTCATTATAAATCAAGTCAAATTTTGTCCACCAAAGGATAGTATAGAGCTCACTGATCAAAATATAACATTGAAAGAACGCAGTGGCTCTGAAAAAGACCTAATAGATTTAGAAAATACTATGAGATCATTAAACTTTATGACTATCAGTGAATCAGATTTGGACCACAAGGAAATGAAAGAATTTATTATGGAGGTTGTAAAAAATAAAGTAACTGAAGATGACAGCATTTTCATGTTGTGTATACTATCCCACGGAGTAAGAGGGCATGTGTATGCAGCAGATACAGTGAAAGTCAAAATGGATGATATTTACAACATGTTGGACTCTGATGCTGCTGTAAACATACACAAAATTCCTAAGGTGCTGATAGTTCAAGCCTGCAGAGAAAATGAAGATCAACCAGCCAGCCCACCACCACCACCAGACCCAGTTTTAGTAGCTGATGTCCAAAAAGATAGTTATGCAGATGTCCAAAAAGACGGTTACAGTTTAAAGAAAAAAGATTTCCTCACCTTGTATGCAACAGCACCTGGTTTACAAGCTTATAGGTATAAGGACCAAGGATCAATATTCATTGAGGCACTGTGTTCAAAAATTCGTGAATATGCCAAAGTTGAGCATTTATATGACATCTTTACTAAAGTTATTAGTGACATAACAACAATTTGCGAAAACAATGGGTATGCACAAGTACCAGAACTTTGTACAACATTGACAAAGAATCTGTATTTAAATCCTCAGAAAATCTAATATGAATTTCACTGTAGGTTTTTTAATTATCTGGGCATGAAAGAAAAACATTTATTTTTTTATAATGATTATTACGTTCATTTTAATATTTCTTGAAGTATTAAGATGTTGAGAGATGCAATATTGTAATACGGGTACCAACCTGCACTGGGTCCGCGTGGTGGTTTACTGCCCACTCCATCTCACAGAAAGAAGGCCTGTGTCCCAGCAGTGGGAACAAAATAAAGGTTGATGATGAATAAGAGTACTATTGTGATAGGTAGGTAAATAAAAAATTGTTTTTGATTTTTTATTTCGATAATGTAACTGAATTTTTATATAGGATAAATAGATGCAATATTATGAAATCAACAACAATGTACAATGTGTATTGCAATATTTTTATTACAAATAATAAAGATTTTTTTATATTAAATGATAGCTTTATTATACCAAGATCAAATAAATACACTTTGTTCTAATACCAGTGAAATAAAAACACAAACTTATGCAATATTTTCTATATTTATGGCTACATCCGTTTTTGTATAATCCATCACAGCTGCTTCTAACTGTCGTCTTTCTTCATCTGTTTTTAGTTTAGACCACATAGAATCTAAATAGGTTCTCTGATGTCTTTGTATAAACTTAAAACTATGCTTTAGGGTGGCACCAACATGTAATGTATTCAACTTAACATCTAGCTTACCGATCTTAGTAATAAAAGGTAGACTACTAGTTACAAATCTATGTGGGCCATGTCTTGATCTAATAATAGCTATTCTAGTATTTTCATTACAATATTTTGTTAGGAATCCATTAGTTACAGCAGCAACTCCAAAATCACCATGAAGCAGCTGAATTTTACCCAGTAGAGTGTCATGGAATAATCTTGGCTTCAAGTATAATGGTTTATCTTCCGACACAAATGGACAAACTATTTCAACAGTAATGTATCTGAAAGACAAAATAAATCAAAAGTTAATTTCAAGTAGTGTTGGCTATTCAATATCGTGGTATAATAATGCCGCATAGAGAGAGAAGTGAGAGGTTAGCTTGAAAAGTTTAAACAACTATCAAAGTACTGGACGTACTGTTCAATTCAGTACCTACTTTCATCGTTCGTCCAGAAAAAAACGATCTCATCTTCTTGGTCTGTTTAGTTACTATACTTTTACTATTTTATTCTTCCTCATTCATCAACAATTTAGAAACAAAAGTTAACACACTAATCTCCACCACGGTAATTTAAACACCATAATTTATATTAAAAAGCACCTGTTTTTGAAGCGAACCATTGCTAAATGTTAATGTAATTTACGGTAGTATTGTTGGTTTTTGATTGTTTCAATAGCTCTTGAGAGAAAATACCCAAATTCAAAACAAACAGCAGCTGATCTCATGATCTGACCAGATCTGACAGGCCGACGGCAGCAGGGTTACCAACTCCTAAAAATAAATAGCCCTAAGATCAAGATGAAGTAACCCTAAATGCAATATTCAAAAGTGATGGTGTATTTCAATGATAAACACACAAGTAAACATTAATCAGCTCTTTTAATAATGTAAAAACTACAGACAGACTTTTATTTATAGGTGACATATCGTGACAGCATTTTTGCCAGCGACAATGTGAATTATATTGTACGGCCTCGATAGTGCCGTGTCCAGTACCTTCACTCCTCTTCACGGAGCTGTCGTGGCCATCAGGAGAGCCCTAGGCTGTTGCGTAAGTTTACTAGCCGTGGGCCAGCTAGGGCTTTAGTCAGCAGGTCTGCCTCCATTTTGTCAGTTTGTAGATACTTGACCTCTATTGATCCTTCTTGGATGCAATTTCGAATAAAGTGCATCTTTAAATCAATGTGTTTTGACTTTGAGGTCACCATTGAGTTTTGGCTTAGTTTGAGAGCTGCTTGGTTATCATTTAGAATGACTACGCGTCCGAAGTCTGCTCCCAAATCCTTGAAAAGATTTTTGAGATAGATGGCTTCTTTTGCGGCTTCGGTCAACGCAATGTATTCCGCTTCAGCAGTCGACAAGGCAATGCTTTTCTGCTTTTTGGCCATCCAGCTTACAGCTGTTCCTGCATATTTAAAGCAGTACCCTGAAAATGATTTTCGATCGAGCTTACATGCGCCCCAATCCGCATCTGCCATGCCGTACAAATCATCGTCTGTTTTCTTAAATGTCAAGCCGATACTCTTTGTCGACTTCAAATAACGAAGTACCCTTTTTGCACTCTTGAAGTGCTCTTCGTTATAGCAGTCATTAAACTGTGACAAATAACTTATGGCAAATGTTATGTCGGGTCGTGTTGCGACTGCCAGGTACATAAGCGTACCTATTAGATTTTTGTATGGAAGCTGGGAGCATTGGGATTTATCTTTTTCATTTCTGTTTAGTTTGAGACCAGGCTCCATGGGAGTAGATACTCCTTTACAATCTTCCATTCGAAATTTTTGGAGAGTATCTTCAATAAACTTTTGTTGATTGATTTTAATCTCATCCTTCTTGTATAGTACATCTATGCCGATAAGTCTTTTTGGTCTTCCCAAATCTTTCAATTCGAATTTGGAGTTGAGTAGGTCTTTGATTTCATTAAGTTTTCTTGGACATGAGTAGGCAATAAGTAGATCGTCGACATAGATAACTATTATAATTTTGGCTCCTCTTTTTCCCAGTAGGTATACACATGGGTCAGCTTCTGATGCTGTGAAACCTATGTTTTTAAGTTCTGTGTCGAGTTTCTTATACCACTGCCTCCCTGCCTGCTTGAGTCCATAGAGTGCTTTAATAAGGCAGCAAACTTTCTCCTTTGATATGCTCTTTATATCTTTTAGCATGTCCACTGTCTTATTATAGATAGTCAAATCCTCGTTTGAACTCTCTTCAACCATGATTTCGGTCAGGTAGTCTTCGAGATAGTCAGGGTATTTCATTAAAATATTTTCTTCCAGTTCACCATTCAGGTATGCGGTTGTGATGTCCATCTGGTTTAATTGTAAACCTTCTTCTACAGCTATGCCAATTATAGATCTGATCGAGCTCAGTTTGGCTACGGGAGCATATGTCTCGTTGTAGTCTATTCCTGGTCGTTGTGTGAAGCCCCTCGCAACAAGTCTGGCTTTTCTTGTGACGTTGTTGTGAGGGCCAACTTTGTTCTTTAAAACCATCTTATAGTCCACGACTTTCATCTCTTTGTTTCTCTCTTTTATTTTCCACGTACCATTTTTTATGTGTGCTCTTATTTCGGCTTTGATGGCATCATGCCAGTATTCTTCATTTTCAATTTCATCAGAAATGTTACAGATCTCGGTGAGTAAGTGACCTTCTTCAGTATCACCTAATACAAAATCCTTCGTCCATGATGGTGGTTGCCTTGTTCTTTGTGGCCTCCCATTTTCCGGTATCTCTGCGATCTCTGAAGCATCGTCGAAGGTCTCCACTTCATCAATTTCTTCTGAATTGCTAGGAATATGTGAAGGATTTTCATTTCTGCTTTCTGTAATCTCGATTTCGATTGGTCGCATATTGTTTTGATTTATTGGTCTATTTTTCTGTCCAATTTCAGGTTTATTTGTACGATGCTCCTCTTCATCCACAAGGCTTTCATAGTTCAAATCTTTGTTTACAAAGTACATTGTTTCTGTGACTTTGATGTCTCGGCTTATCACCACGTCATCATCTTCAGGTAGGTACACTCTGTAACCTTTTGAGGTCAAGGAGTAGCCCATAAATACTCCCTCATTGGTTTTTGGTGTCAGCTTGCCTCGTCTGTTCTTTTTCAAGACGAAAGTTTTCCTGCCAAAGACGTGAAGGTGATTGCCAGACGGTGTTCGTCCTGTCCATTTTGTGAACGGTATGTTACCATTCAAAGCCTTTAAAGGGCTACGATTTATAAGGTAGTTAGCAGTAGATACTGCTTCTGCCCAGAGTTTTTTGGGAGCACTGGCTTCGATTAATAGGCATCTCGCTTTGTCCAATAACGATCTGTTCTTTCTCTCACTTATCCCGTTCTGCTGCGGGGTATAGACTGTGGTCAATCTTCTTTGGATGCCATGTGATTTTAGAAAGTTGTCGAATTCTATATTGCGATACTCGGTCCCGTTGTCTGTTTGCAGGTGTCTTATTTTCTTGTTAAGGAATGTCTCGACTTCATTTTTATAAGTTTTGAAAATTGTTAACACATCACTTTTCTTTTTGATGAAATATACATGGCAGTATCGGGTAAAATCATCGATAAACGTGACATAGTATCTTGAGCCTGCCAGTGTATCACACTCAAAAGGTCCACATACGTCGCTATGGATGATTTCTAGCGGTTCAGTTGTGTAGAGATCGTCATGTCTTGGAAATGGTGATCTTGAAAGCTTACCCTTGATGCATGTTTCGCAGGTTTCAAATTTTTCACTAACCGGGTTCAGTCCATACATAAGATTGTCTGCAGCCATCTTCTTCAGATCCCTTTCATTTATGTGGCCCAGTTTACGGTGCCATTCCATGACGTCGTTGTATTCTTTTGATGTGTAATTCGAAGTATTATTTTCCTTAAATTCAAGATAGTACAGTCCCTCTTTTCTTTGTGCTGTCAGTGTTACTTCGCCGCTCTTCTCCACTATGTAAGCTTTGTCTTTTTCAAAAACGACTTTGTTTCCTCTGTCTGTTATTTTGCCCACAGACAGTAAATTAACTGACACATCAGGAACCAACAGGGTGTCATTGAAGTTGTAACCTTCTTTGTCTGTGTTGACTGTTACTCTTCCTTTTCCTTCTATTTTACTAGTGTATTTGTTAGAAGCTAACTTCAAGCTGCCATTGTCAGGCGTTAGGGTAGAAAACATTGACTTGTCACCGCACATATGAGACGAGCATCCACTGTCAAGACACCATACTTGTTCATTGGCGCTTGAATGTGCAGTACTCAGACAGATGTTGTAATTTCTGTTCTGATTACCTTTGGTTTTCTCATTTATAGTTTTCTTTTTGCCCCAACATGCCTCGGTAGTGTGCCCTTTCTTTTTACAGCTCTTGCAAAATGGTTTTTGTTTACCTTTCCTAAAGTGGTATGCTTCAGAGCTTTCGGCTTGTTCACTACCATTCCTGGCCTGGTATTCTTCAAGGATTTTTACTTTCAGGTCGTCAGGATTGGGCAATGTGTCTCTGGATTCTATGGCTATACGGAAGTTTTCAAACGACGTTGGCAAACTGTAGAGTAGCATTATGCTGAGCAATTCTGGCGGTATTTTTATTTCCATATCGGCGAGCTTGTCCACAATATCCATAAAATTATTTAAGTGATCACGGATGTCTTCATCATTGTTATCATTGAAATACACCATCAATTGGTAGCAGAGCGTGGTTGCGATCCTGTAAGTAAATATTACGCGAAATGGCATCGACGAGTTATCGAAATATAGAACCGCTGACCAAGTCAAATTATGACACATGGTGTTTACAAGCGCAGGCCGTCCTAATAAAAAATGATTATTGGGATATCGTAAGCGGCGAGAAAACATTGCCCCCTATCGCTGATGCGGCAGCGAAGTTAGCGTTCAACAAGGAGGATTTAAAGGCAAGAGCTGAAATTTTACTTTTGCTGTCACCTTCCGAACTCAAACAAATAAAAATCTGCACGACATCTAAAGCAGTATGGGACAAACTTAAAGCTACGTATCAAAGTACCGGACCTGCGAGGAAAGCGACCTTGCTCAAGCAGTTGGTTTTGAAGCGAATGACCAATGATGAAGACATCCGTGATCACTTAAATAATTTTATGGATATTGTGGACAAGCTCGCCGATATGGAAATAAAAATACCGCCAGAATTGCTCAGCATAATGCTACTCTACAGTTTGCCAACGTCGTTTGAAAACTTCCGTATAGCCATAGAATCCAGAGACACATTGCCCAATCCTGACGACCTGAAAGTAAAAATCCTTGAAGAATACCAGGCCAGGAATGGTAGTGAACAAGCCGAAAGCTCTGAAGCATACCACTTTAGGAAAGGTAAACAAAAACCATTTTGCAAGAGCTGTAAAAAGAAAGGGCACACTACCGAGGCATGTTGGGGCAAAAAGAAAACTATAAATGAGAAAACCAAAGGTAATCAGAACAGAAATTACAACATCTGTCTGAGTACTGCACATTCAAGCGCCAATGAACAAGTATGGTGTCTTGACAGTGGATGCTCGTCTCATATGTGCGGTGACAAGTCAATGTTTTCTACCCTAACGCCTGACAATGGCAGCTTGAAGTTAGCTTCTAACAAATACACTAGTAAAATAGAAGGAAAAGGAAGAGTAACAGTCAACACAGACAAAGAAGGTTACAACTTCAATGACACCCTGTTGGTTCCTGATGTGTCAGTTAATTTACTGTCTGTGGGCAAAATAACAGACAGAGGAAACAAAGTCGTTTTTGAAAAAGACAAAGCTTACATAGTGGAGAAGAGCGGCGAAGTAACACTGACAGCACAAAGAAAAGAGGGACTGTACTATCTTGAATTTAAGGAAAATAATACTTCGAATTACACATCAAAAGAATACAACGACGTCATGGAATGGCACCGTAAACTGGGCCACATAAATGAAAGGGATCTGAAGAAGATGGCTGCAGACAATCTTATGTATGGACTGAACCCGGTTAGTGAAAAATTTGAAACCTGCGAAACATGCATCAAGGGTAAGCTTTCAAGATCACCATTTCCAAGACATGACGATCTCTACACAACTGAACCGCTAGAAATCATCCATAGCGACGTATGTGGACCTTTTGAGTGTGATACACTGGCAGGCTCAAGATACTATGTCACGTTTATCGATGATTTTACCCGATACTGCCATGTATATTTCATCAAAAAGAAAAGTGATGTGTTAACAATTTTCAAAACTTATAAAAATGAAGTCGAGACATTCCTTAACAAGAAAATAAGACACCTGCAAACAGACAACGGGACCGAGTATCGCAATAAAGAATTCGACAACTTTCTAAAATCACATGGCATCCAAAGAAGATTGACCACAGTCTATACCCCGCAGCAGAACGGGATAAGTGAGAGAAAGAACAGATCGTTATTGGACAAAGCGAGATGCCTATTAATCGAAGCCAGTGCTCCCAAAAAACTCTGGGCAGAAGCAGTATCTACTGCTAACTACCTTATAAATCGTAGCCCTTCAAAGGCTTTGAATGGTAACATACCGTTCACAAAATGGACAGGACGAACACCGTCTGGCAATCACCTTCACGTCTTTGGCAGGAAAACTTTCGTCTTGAAAAAGAACAGACGAGGCAAGCTGACACCAAAAACCAATGAGGGAGTATTTATGGGCTACTCCTTGACCTCAAAAGGTTACAGAGTGTACCTACCTGAAGATGATGACGTGGTGATAAGCCGAGACATCAAAGTCACAGAAACAATGTACTTTGTAAACAAAGATTTGAACTATGAAAGCCTTGTGGATGAAGAGGAGCATCGTACAAATAAACCTGAAATTGGACAGAAAAATAGACCAATAAATCAAAACAATATGCGACCAATCGAAATCGAGATTACAGAAAGCAGAAATGAAAATCCTTCACATATTCCTAGCAATTCAGAAGAAATTGATGAAGTGGAGACCTTCGACGATGCTTCAGAGATCGCAGAGATACCGGAAAATGGGAGGCCACAAAGAACAAGGCAACCACCATCATGGACGAAGGATTTTGTATTAGGTGATACTGAAGAAGGTCACTTACTCACCGAGATCTGTAACATTTCTGATGAAATTGAAAATGAAGAATACTGGCATGATGCCATCAAAGCCGAAATAAGAGCACACATAAAAAATGGTACGTGGAAAATAAAAGAGAGAAACAAAGAGATGAAAGTCGTGGACTATAAGATGGTTTTAAAGAACAAAGTTGGCCCTCACAACAACGTCACAAGAAAAGCCAGACTTGTTGCGAGGGGCTTCACACAACGACCAGGAATAGACTACAACGAGACATATGCTCCCGTAGCCAAACTGAGCTCGATCAGATCTATAATTGGCATAGCTGTAGAAGAAGGTTTACAATTAAACCAGATGGACATCACAACCGCATACCTGAATGGTGAACTGGAAGAAAATATTTTAATGAAATACCCTGACTATCTCGAAGACTACCTGACCGAAATCATGGTTGAAGAGAGTTCAAACGAGGATTTGACTATCTATAATAAGACAGTGGACATGCTAAAAGATATAAAGAGCATATCAAAGGAGAAAGTTTGCTGCCTTATTAAAGCACTCTATGGACTCAAGCAGGCAGGGAGGCAGTGGTATAAGAAACTCGACACAGAACTTAAAAACATAGGTTTCACAGCATCAGAAGCTGACCCATGTGTATACCTACTGGGAAAAAGAGGAGCCAAAATTATAATAGTTATCTATGTCGACGATCTACTTATTGCCTACTCATGTCCAAGAAAACTTAATGAAATCAAAGACCTACTCAACTCCAAATTCGAATTGAAAGATTTGGGAAGACCAAAAAGACTTATCGGCATAGATGTACTATACAAGAAGGATGAGATTAAAATCAATCAACAAAAGTTTATTGAAGATACTCTCCAAAAATTTCGAATGGAAGATTGTAAAGGAGTATCTACTCCCATGGAGCCTGGTCTCAAACTAAACAGAAATGAAAAAGATAAATCCCAATGCTCCCAGCTTCCATACAAAAATCTAATAGGTACGCTTATGTACCTGGCAGTCGCAACACGACCCGACATAACATTTGCCATAAGTTATTTGTCACAGTTTAATGACTGCTATAACGAAGAGCACTTCAAGAGTGCAAAAAGGGTACTTCGTTATTTGAAGTCGACAAAGAGTATCGGCTTGACATTTAAGAAAACAGACGATGATTTGTACGGCATGGCAGATGCGGATTGGGGCGCATGTAAGCTCGATCGAAAATCATTTTCAGGGTACTGCTTTAAATATGCAGGAACAGCTGTAAGCTGGATGGCCAAAAAGCAGAAAAGCATTGCCTTGTCGACTGCTGAAGCGGAATACATTGCGTTGACCGAAGCCGCAAAAGAAGCCATCCATCTCAAAAATCTTTTCAAGGATTTGGGAGCAGACTTCGGACGCGTAGTCATTCTAAATGATAACCAAGCAGCTCTCAAACTAAGCCAAAATTCAATGGTGACCTCAAAGTCAAAACACATTGATTTAAAGATGCACTTTATTCGAAATTGCATCCAAGAAGGATCAATAGAGGTCAAGTATCTACAAACTGACAAAATGGAGGCAGACCTGCTGACTAAAGCCCTAGCTGGCCCACGGCTAGTAAACTTACGCAACAGCCTAGGGCTCTCCTGATGGCCACGACAGCTCCGTGAAGAGGAGTGAAGGTACTGGACACGGCACTATCGAGGCCGTACAATATTATTCATATTGTCGCTGGCAAAAATGCTGTCACGATATGTCACCGCTTACGATATCCCAATAATCATTTTTTATTAGGACGGCCTGCGCTTGTAAACACCATGTGTCATAATTTGACTTGGTCAGCGGTTCTATATTTCGATAACTCGTCGATGCCATTTCGCGTAATATTTACTTACAGGATCGCAACCACGCTCTGCTACCAATTGATGGTGTATTTCAATGATAAACACACAAGTAAACATTAATCAGCTCTTCTAATAATGTAAAAACTACAGACAGACTTTTATTTATAGGTGACATATCGTGACAGCATTTTTGCCAGCGACAATGTGAATTATATTGTACGGCCTCGATAGTGCCGTGTCCAGTACCTTCAAAAAGCCTCCAAAAAACCCTGTATTCAACAAGGGTATTGGTTAAATGAATATCCCGCTTTACTAAGGTATATAGAATATTACTTAGTTTTAATTACTTTTTTTTAGAACTTATTATAACGAATTAAAGATCTATATTGTTAATAATTGTAAATAAATCGATAAAGTTCCGACTTGGCGTTTAATTTGAGCTTTCGGAGTCCTGCAGGTCATACAATAAACAATGTTTAACAAAGTCATTGAGATAATGTGTACATTAATACCTCAATGAACAAAGTGTAACATATTCGGCAATTGAATAAATGTAACGAATGATCTATCATATCGTTTTAAAATGAATCGTGTCATCATTAAACTTTGCAGCATTTCAGGGAACAACTGGTTTCTTTAGTAATGCATGAAATATTATTTATGCCCCTAAAAAAAGCCCTAAATTTTTTTGGGCCCTAAAAAGAGCTCGACTTCGATATTTTTGCCCTAAGTTGTGTTGGTGTTGTTGGTGGGTTGTGTTGGTGTTGTTGGTGGGCCCAAAAGCCCTAAGTTGGCAAGCCGACGGCAGTGGCATGCAAATGACATACGTACAGTGCTGCCAATGTCGATGGTGTGTATTAACCAAAAACCTGACGGCCGACTGAAAAGCATAGCAATAATCCGTCATCTACATAAAGTGCGAGCAGCATTTTCTTTTGTCCCCTTTCTCTGAGTAAGACGTATAGAAAGGCTGAAGAGACGTCAAACTGTCTGAGTACTAAACCCTCATTTGCAGCAATACTCAACAGAATTCGGATTGGCCAAGATGAGCACAATCTGTCTCGTCATAGTCAATTTCCTTCTTTTGTGTATATCCAACAGCAAGTAATCGTGCTTTGTACTTATCAACTGTACCATCAGGGATCTTTTAAATCTTAAATACCCATTTGCATCGTAGTGCTTTTCCATTCTTAGGTAGGTTCGTCAGTTCCAAAGTCTGATTATCTCGTAGAGATTTAACTTCATTATTCATCGCTTTGATCCACTTATCTTTTTCAGAGCTTCGCATGACCTCTCGATATGAAGTCGGTTCAGGAATAGATATAGCCTCATTAACATACTGATCAAAGCTAAACCGTTGTGGAAGTCTAATCTGGCTTCGACAACGCAGTTCTCGTGTTGTAGGCTCTGTATGAGCTGTCTTCTTCTAGCGACTCATAATCCTCTTCGATGCTGTCATTTGCTCCTAAAGGGGGACTGAAGTGACTCTCCTCGCGAATAGTTTGAGAGTCTGTAAGAGGCAATGGGAGCTTGTACGTATTCGTTTCAGGTTCAGGTGGTTGCGAAGTTTTGTCAATCTTGTTTTTCTCAAGTACAGGCATTTCATCAAACACAACATCTCGAGTTCTGATGAGTTTTAGGTCCTTAATATCAAAAACTCGATATCCTTCGTGGCCATCTTACTCGACAAGTATTCCTTTTTCAGCATTCCTCGCTATCTTACTTATTTTCTACTGTTTTCGCATTTAATGACTTTCAGGTGATTGATCCTAGGCTTTCTGCCGTACCAGAGCTCATGCGGAGACCTTCCTTCTACAGGAGTAGGTCCCGTTCTGTTCAATATGTAAACAGAAGCTTTGGATATGTCAGCCCATAAACCTTCTGGAATCTTAGCATTAGTGCTCCTGTCATCTCCACAATCGTATGATTTTCTCTTTCAGAAGAACCGTTCTGCTGCGCTGTATATGGCATTGTAAACCTTTGTTTGGTGCCGTGTTGTCTCAAAGTATTGCGTACTTGTTCATTTTCGAACTCGTTTCCATTACCGCTCAATAACTCCTGTACGACGTTTCCAGTGGTTTTTTCTTCAGCTAGAAAGTCCTTTAAGCGTGCGTGAACTTCAGACTTCAGACTTTAGTCTCAGAAAGCAGATCCATCGATATTTTGAATAGGTGTCTTTTAACAAAACATAGTATCTGGACTTTGAGATCGAGTAAGGGAATGGTCCGCATACGTCTGTGCTGACCATTCCCTTACAGGCTTAGTTGGTCTTGGTCTCTCTCCAAATTTCTGCCTATGACGCAGCCTTCACAGACATCAGCAGAACTTGGGTCTAGCTTTATTCCAAGCTCTATATATATCTATAAATGAACGCCTAGGATACCAGAACAAGAGACATGTAGCAAAATTGATATATAAAATTTGCTAAATGTCTCTTGTTTTGGTGTCCTAGGCGTTCATGGTAGAGCTGAAGATTCTGTGACGTCGTTAGTTGGTTTATCTCAAGCTTAGGCATCAATACTTTAACGTTGAGTTTGTACAGACCACCATACTTGTCGCGATTCCCGACTAAAATGACTATGCCATCATTCTTCACATTACATGTCTGAGCAGTTGACTGAAAGATGTTATTCTTTAGTTGCGCGGCTAGCACAGAAAATAGATTTCTTTCAAAGCTTGGAACGTACCATACGTTTGTTAAGACCAGTAACTCTTTGTGGCCATTAATGTTTGCTTCCAGTTGAACAGAACCTTTGCCTATGGCTCCAATTATCTCTCCGTTAGCTGCCATAATCTAATGGGGTTCACCAAATTTTTCGAAGATGTGGAATATAAAGCGAGTCTTTCTCTGTGTTCTTACTTTCGCATGTTAAAGCTAGGCCTGTCAACATCCCAACATTTGAAGACTGCTTTGGAGGTTTGGGGGTCTACCTTCCGCAATCCACTTCTTGCATGATGTGACTTTTTGAAAGCCAAAGGAGAGCAGGGTAAGGCCCTTGTCCACCGCTACCACATCTCGATACATACCCACGTCCGCGACCTGGAAGTATTACGTAAGATTGCATACCTCGCGGTTGTACATTTATATACAGTATATTTTATATACAGTCTCATAACCGATGACCGTGGGTGATGCATACGATTTGCGGTAAGCAATGTGCGGACTCTCCTATCCAGGGCGTTAAGTTCTGTCTGAGTCCATTTGAGTATGCCAAAAGAATGATGCTACGCTATCTAGCCGGTTTCGGCCACTGCGACGCAATCATTGGCCATTCAATGTAGTTGAGAGCTCAGATTTGCTGCTCTGTTATGTGCTCTCATATGACTTGCACATCCACCCTTGGCTGAAAAACTCCGAGCACAAAGACCGGACACGTCAGAACACCGTTAACTACGTGATAAATAGTAGCTATTGTTGGTCTAACTTTAGGGTCGTTGTGTTTCTGGTCCAATTCCGACCTCCTTTTATCCTCAAAGGCCTGCACCTGCCGCTGCACACGACGTCTCCACACCGGCCGATTTTGTGCCTGATTCTCCCAAAGTGTGGGGTAAATGTCGCCTCTCTTCATGTGTCTATTCTGAACATCCTTGAAGCGCAGGAATTGCCCGCCACGCCTCCGTTTCCCTTCCTGGAATTCAGAATAGAATATACGCTTTGCTGGCCTTTGTTCCTGCATCCTGGATTCATAATACCACCTAAACTGACGTCTCATCAGGTAGGCCTCTATACCTACTAAGGACCTTTGCTCGTCTTAGGATGTTTGCGTTTCTTACACGATATGACCATCTGATATTCAGTATGCTTCGGAGGCATTTCAGATGGAATTTGTCTAAAGTAAGGCTTCCGAAGAGTAACAAAAGAGGAGAGAGAACTATTACCATGTATACACGTATACCTTTGTAGCCAAGATTGTGAGAACGGAAAACTTTACTTTGCCAAAAGCCGCCGCTTCAGCACAAATCCTCTGATTAATCTCAGTCAAGGTCACCTTTACTTGTGACTATGCTACCAAGATAACTGAAGCTCTCCACATGCTTCAACTTACTGCTGCCGATTGAGAAGTCTGGGACTAGTATAGAGTCTTCTACACCCATAGCCATAACTTCGGTCTTTTTGATATTTATTTTAAAACCGAACTAGCAACAAACGTCATTGAGACCACCTATCAGCGCCTGCAAACCGATTCAAGTATCTGCCACGAAACACAGGTCATCAGCATACATGATCTCCGTAATGATGCTATAAGAGACTTTTGTGCGGGCTTTTAATCTGGCCAGATTAAATATACCTCCATCAGTTCGGAAACAAATGCGAATGCCTGCCGAAATTCGTTCAAGGGTTTCCGGAATGACGACGGCAAAATACAAGGTAAATAGAGTAGGTGCAAGTACACAGCCCTGCTTTACGCCACAGAAGACATTAAAATAGTCTGACTGCTCGCCTTTTATCGCGACGCAACAAGACATGTCATCTTGCAGGAGTCGTAACAGACTTACAAACTTTTCAGAGCACCCAAGCTTAACCAACAGGACCCACAGCACTTCCCGGGGAACACCATCAAAGGCATTCTCGAGATCGACAAAACAGAGATATAGGGCTCGACCCTGTTCTCTACTCTTTTCTTGAAGCTGGCTAGATAGAGAATATGGCTTCACAGATTCCTCGCTCAGGACGAAAGCCAAATTGGGTCTCCGGAAGGATTGACTCTGATATCGGAATAAGGCGGTTGAGAAGGACTTAAGCAAACATTTTCCCGGGGGTTGAAAGCAGCGAAATTCCACGATAAGAATTGCAGTGAGATCTGTCACCTTTATTCTTTTATCATGACACCTTAAAAGTATCTGGAACCCGTTCCTCATTCCACATTGTCACGAAGACATTCCAAATAACTTCCTGCAGTTTCTCACCCCTATACTTAAGAAGTTCTCCTGGGATGTTTTCAACGCCAACCACCTTTTTGTTGTGTAGTTGCATCAGTGCATCTTTGAACTCTTTCAATGTTGGTGGCCCGTCGAACCAATGGCCGTGGGGAACGTGGGCATTAACAGAACATATTATGTCATAACTGCTGAGCGGTCTAAATTGAGAAGGTCTTCAAAATGCTGAGCCCAGCGCTTAAGAACCTCGGCCCTAGACGAAAGATGATCTGAGCCGTTTCGAGACTTGACAGGCACATTGACACGATAACTTGTGCCGATCAGTCTTCGCACCTCCCCACAGAAAACACCAAGTTGCTTAGTGTCTGACAGCCACGGGATGTATTCGGCTTTTTCAAACCACCACTAGTCTTTCATACCCCTTGTTTCCGCAACGCAGATTTACTCTGTTTTGCGGTACTGTTTTGTCTATTGCGATGTTGTTGCTTTATTAGATTACGGTGCTTTTCCAGTGCATCTGCTTTAACCTCATCATTCTCATCAAACCAATCCTCACTTTTTCACAACGCTGTGCCCATTATTCGAACATCAGTGTCCAGTAGTCGAGAAGAAAAGTCTTGCCATTGAACAGTAAGATCACCACCAGTAGATGCATTTAGCACAGTATCAAGAGCGTGGACATATTCCTTCCTCGTATTAAGAGTTTCCAGTTTCCCGCTGTCCCGCAGGGACGCTCTACGAGGAAGAAGAAGACGAAGCTTAAGATCGTGATAACCAGCTTAAGGTCTGTCCAGCAATTTGCACCTCGCATCACACGGGTAACCTTAACTTGGGGTACATCTCTTTGGCGAACAATTACGTTGCCAAAGAGATGTAATTAGATGCAATTAGATGCCAGTGTTTGGAACGAGGGTGCATCCAGGTGGCGTTGTACTTCGTCGTAAGTCTGAATAGTGTATTACTGACTTGGCTGAGCAGTGTTTGCCCGTTACTATTCATATTGCCGATTCCGTGTCTACCAAGTTCACCAGGCCATGCTTCGAAATAACGCCCAACTCTTGCATTAAAATCACCCAGAATCAATATTAGTTCCTTAGGTGAGATCTTAGCAAGGCCGAGACAGATCCTGTGCAATATGCAGGGAGCAACTGCAAGACTTGGGTACCGAAATACCAAAGCCCCCCTTCTACCAGGTTTCGCCCACGAGCCGACGTGGTAACTTGTCATGGTAACGGTGTGTGGTCGCTGCGTGCAAGACAGCTACTAATATAACTAAGCATCCCGCCGCCTGTAAAGGCAGACTGGCTGGAATCCAACGCTAACCCGCCGACCGGCATGACAAAGAGCTTCAGTGTGGGGATTCTAAGATCTTATGGTCACCCCCCAGATCATCCATGTAAAGGAGGTGTTATATGACCTGATCACCTATTGGCCTAGGCCCGAACCCTCCAGCAGTGTACCGATAGGATTCAGGGTTAAACAAAACCACACAGGACTCAGACTAATTTTATTTATTTCATTGAGATTCTCGAGAACCTAGGGGCCCGGACCTTTGAAAGGCGTAATAGGGGCCGAAAACAACTCGCAGAGGCCTTGTTAGAATTTTAGGATGAAATGTGACGCCAACCGGCGATTTTCCCTATAAGCACTAGTGAACCGTGAACACCCAAGGACAATCCCCGGCTGGTGCAGGACTATTGCAGAATATCGAGACAAAACACGGGCTATGGGTTTGGGAGGTTTCGTGGATCGATTACCTAAAACTATAAAAGGACTATTGGCCCCTGCCTGACCACTGTTGATCTACAGGGTTATAAAATGGCAGGGGCTGACAGGCACACTCAATTAATGGGCCCCCATAAAGGGTCGCTAGCACTTTAGTGACGAAGCGCCATGAGGGCAACATATACGGAGGTGCTTGAGGAGTGGAGAGGTATACCACGGCTATCAGAACAATCCCGGAAGTACGGTCAAGGTCCTCAGCATCTTATTGGGATAACTTCCTTCCTCCGAGCAGGTTTGCTCTTGCGAATCTCCACTCAAGCCCCCGTTGTCGCCACTGCCCACCAGCTTGCCACAAAGCAAAATGTACTCTGTGCACAAAGCTGCCCTGTGGATTTTATGTCTCTTTGTTATTATCATAGCAACGTACATGAATGGAAGTGCTTCCTAACAAATCGCAGGGCAAATAATGGTTTGTTCGGACAATATTGTACTATCATACTGTTGTTAATGATTGTTGGACAACCAACCACAACTTCTATCTAAGATTCTGCAAGACGATATTATTTAGTAAGCGAAAAGGTGCGAATCTGCAATACTAAAACTCGCGTGGATGTACAATGCGGTTGTCCACTCCCGCACCCGCGCTTTAAGTTGTAGTAAAACCTATCGCTTGCGCCCACGGCTCTTAGTTAGCCTTTTCATCCACGCATTTTTGTATGCCCAGACAGCCATGTATGCCACAGACATACATTTAAATAGATAACGCAAGTCCCTCCATCTGTATGAAAACCAAGCGTGCCATTTTTTCACAAACAATGTAAAAACAAATTTACTTACTAATGAAAGAAACAACATTTCCAATGCCCGAGGCATTGGAAATGTTCTTACTTTCATTGTTTCATCCAACTTTTTCTACACATTCTTTACAGCTTATTATGGCATAAAAGGCATTTTTTCTAGATTTCGGTGGATTTCTGGTGCCGATAATGCTAAATGAAAAGCTCAGATTACGATCATTTGTCGTAAGTTTAGTCCGTTTTCTGGCACGCGTAGTACATATAATCGAGTCACCTAGTTAGATTTATGTCTATGGTCTGAACGGCCGTTTCAAACCGTGTAGACAGTGGCTTCAAACCAAATTTAGCATGACCGTCCAACGCCCTTGGTAGAAAGACGTGCATTGCCGACCAGTTGATTGGCAACTTGTTTGAAGCCGTGTAGTCGCTTGTTGAAAACCACGCGTATGACAGTCGCGTTGCACTTCTGCAGGCGGGCGGCGAGCGCAGATGCACGCGTAAAAAATGACTCGCACGCACGTGCGAGATATCGCGTAGTCTGAGTTATTCTGACGCCCCGGGACGCGTCCCGCACCCTGTATATACCGTCCGCGGACGTTTTCGGCTAACAAACATCAAACATCCAGCGAGCTAGATCTCTATCGGACGACCGAAAGCCCAAGATCAAGTCCGAGACTTACGTCCGATAGTTTGCACAATGTAATGTACATCCATTACCCAGATACACTATAAGTCGCGGCTGTCAGTTGCGTCCGATAATTTGTTTCCTGCTGTTAACACTTTGAATGTGGATCCGGCATAATTTACGTGAAATGACACTGTGGCAGTGACACTGACGCGGACTGAAGTATTAAAAAAATTAAAAAACATATAATATAAACTGGATAATGACTTTTGTGTTTGAAGCGGTAAAACAGTAAAATTGAAAACTTGAGTATTCTCAGCAGATTAAATTAAATATTTCATTAGAATGTATTACCTATCAGATTTATTACGTAGCGTTATTATGGATGAAAATATTATCTTGAAGGTATCTCTATAAAAACATGCTTATCTTGAAAAAATAAGCTAGAATGTAATGAAATCAAAATAATTTTATTCGGTTTGACGTTACCGTGTTTACCATAACAGATGATAGCTGTACACTGTACAGTAAAGATACAAACAAAAGTTCAAAGGACAACAAGGTTATCTCACGAGACTTACTTTTATTACTTGATATGATAATTCTACAACAACAAGGCCGTTTTATCAATTTGCTTTAGTCGTTGTCGCGCCATTCATTATTTCATTCCTAACATTCACTAGCCATTGTTTGATCCCAAGGTGATTTATTGGCATTTCATTATTCAATCGGTGTTACTTTTATTAATCGTGTAAGACCAATTATATACAATTTGTTAATATAATTTTCTCTTTTCTTACTGTTGTTATTTCGTATTGCAGAGTGCATCCCAATGAGTAAAGAAGTTTATTTTATTGGTGTTGATGTCGGCTCGGGCAGTGTACGAGCAGCCTTGGTTGATGATAGGGGTCATGTCTTAAATGCATCAGTTAAGGAAATTCAAACATGGAAACCCAAAGTTGATTACTATGAACAGTCATCAAAGGACATCTGGGAGTGCTGTGTATTTGTCATTAAGGTAAGAGTGCCTCTGTTGAAAACTATTGACAACAACTCAGCAACAACATTATACTTTGAGTCTTTGATGTTATATAATTTATGATTCCTTAAAGTTTACCATCCTTTTCAGAATGTAGTTGCAAACATAAATCCTTCAAGTATCAAAGGTATTGGATTTGATGCTACATGTTCCTTAGTAGCCTTAGACAAACATGGCAAGCCCCTATCAGTGAGTACAAACAACAATGAACAGAATATAATTATGTGGATGGACCACCGAGCACAGGCAGAAGCTGACTTAATAAACAAAACTAATCATGACATACTCAAATATGTTGGGGGAAAAGTTAGCCTTGAAATGGAAATGCCAAAACTACTCTGGTTAAAAAAACACCTGCCAAATAAATGGGATGAATTCGGATACTTCTTTGACCTGCCAGATTTCCTCACATGGACAGCAACCGGTTCATTGAGCCGTTCTTTATGCTCATTAGTTTGCAAATGGAATTATGAATGCTCTATAGATGGAAAACAAGGTTGGAACACAGGATTTCTGCGGGATATCGGATTAGAGGACCTAGCTACAGATAATTTTAAGAAGATTGGCAATAAGGTTTTAATGCCTGGAGAGTTCTGTGGAGGTTTATCTGCTCAGGTAGCAAATACTTTAGGACTGAAACCTGGTACCCCGGTTGCCACTTCCATCATTGATGCTCATGCTGGAGGCTTGGGCATGATAGGAACACATGGTGAAGGAATTGATAAAGACATGTCTTCCCGTCTTGGATTAATCTGTGGCACATCTACCTGTCATATGGCTGTAAATAAAAAAGCTGTCTTAGTGCAAGGTGTGTGGGGTCCATATTACAGTGCAATGGTTCCCAGCATGTGGTTGAATGAGGCTGGACAAAGTGCTTCAGGGATGTTATTAGATCACATAATATCAAGTCATCCTGCCGGTGCTGAACTGCTAAAAGCAATGTCTTCTGGCGAGTAAGTAACTGGCTAGCTAAAACATGACATCTCTGATGGATTTTGTTTTTTTGAATGGAAAGAAAGAACAAACTCTGTATGTCATTAAATGTTCCAGTACCCGTAATCACTTGAGGGGACTACTATCAAAAATGGCAAGATTGGAAGGGTACAATGACGTCAGTTATCTGACAAGGGATGTTCACGTGTGGCCTGATTTCCACGGCAACCGCTCGCCGCTGGCTGACCCTTCAATGCGAGGCATGATCTGTGGGCTATCAATAAACAATAGTGAAGCTAACCTTGCATTGCTTTACCTGGCCACATTGCAAGCGCTGTCGGTAAGAGACTCATCTTCATACGCACTTTGAGTTTTATTAATAGGTTTATATAAAACTAGCTGTCCCACGCGGCTTCGCTCCCGTCAACTGGCTACCTACAAACCCATCCACCCTACCTACCTTACCCTACCTACACTACATACATGATTGTTGCGTAACTTTAACCGCTTACGCAGCGCTGTAAAAAATAGACTTTCCAACACAAAAATATTTTTTCAATACCAACCAATAGTTCCTGAGATTAGCGCGTTCAAACAAACTCTTCGGCTTTATAATATTAGTATAGATATATTTGAATTTTAGAGGGCATCTAAAATCTTGTATATCCAGTACACTTGGGCAGTCAACCCTGCTACCACATTGACCACGCCTTAAGTTATTAAGCTACTTTGATGTAAATCGTAACAATACGAGCGATAAAACCAGTGGCGTAGCATGCCTTGGCGGGGCCCTGTATAAAAATTTGGATGGGGGCCCTTATGAACGGTAAAGATTTCTCACAAAAGAAAAAAATATTGAAAAAAATTAAAAAAAAAAAATTCCTCGTAATTATCTATCTGTCACTTTTTCCAAAATTTTTACAAACAATTCAAATTAAATATAGACTCTCCTTGCCTTTTTTTCGCCAAACTGATACCTATATTAAATCATTTAGGTATAGCTGATGATGACTATAGTTTTTTTAAAGTTTCTGCCTCTATGGAAAACAGTGAAAGGTATGATAGGCGAAAAAAAAATTTGGGAAGTTTTTATTAATTTTTGCTTACGCACGTCGGGGGCCCCCGTGGCCCGGGGGCCCTGTATAATTGATACGGCAGATACGGCGGTAGCTACGCCCCTGGATAAAACAACGAGTATCAAATTAAAATTGATTGCAACAATGTTATCTTACATTGTTAATACCCATATCTTTATATCCAACCTTTGTTATAAGTAAAGTTACATAATATGAATATTACCTACATTGCATACATAAACTCACGCGTTTGTCCCAACAGGGAAGGCAAACAACACTACGCTTTTAACAATTTTAACTCCGCTCTACAGTCTCGCGCGACAACCCGCGAAGATGATGTAACTGCATTGCTCTCAGCACTGAGTTCAATCATGAAGTGTTTTGTTTAAAAACCTAATGAACAGCTTTCCCTCGGGTTTTTGCCCGAGAATGTAGAGCTGGCATAGTATAAGCCGTAGTACTTATTTATTGTACATGAAGTTTAAATAAATAAATAAATAAGGGTGTCGCAAGGGGGTGGGAGGGCACATGGGAGTAGGGGGACATAGGGACAGTCGCCGCTAAAAAAATAGCCAAATGCTAAGAAATTCTAAATCAACAAAAACCCAACTCAACAAATCTAGCCGTTGTTGAAGTTTTTCGAGAAGTTTACAAAAAATCCGCGAATATTGTGATTAAAGGATCTCGCTCGACTACTTTATTATTAAAATCTTTTAATTGTCAAAGTTCCATTTGATTGCCTCCAAATTCTTTTTATTATTCTTTTATCCTATATTTTGTGCATTTTTCGTTTTTAATAAATATACATATTACAATCGCCGTAGGGGTAAGACCTTAAAACTCGCACTACTGCTTGTTTAGTTAATTTGTCAAAAGACAGTATTTAATAATCATACATTTCCCATACTCCATAAATGTCAACTTGCCCTCCTGGTCCATCGGTTGGCGACGCCCTTGCTTATGTACTTACGATTTCAGATTTTTAATGCATTGTTTCAGTATGGCACGCGGCACATTATTGAGGCACTGGTTCTGGCAGGGTACGAGCCATTCAAATCGCTTCTGGTTTGTGGTGGCATCACGAAAGATCCACTCTTCGTCCAAATACAAGCTGATGCTGTGGCTCTGCCCATTCTAAGGCCTCATGAAAAAGACTCCGTTCTAGTTGGGTCTGCAATCTTAGGAGCTTGTGCTTCCCAATACTTCAACAATGTACAAGATGCTATAGAAAATATGGGAGGAACTGCAGACGTCATACAACCTAACATGAGTACTAAACCATACCATGATAAGAAGTACCGAGTTTTCCTACGAATGTTTCAGGATCAGTTGAAGTATAAAGCTGTCATGAGTTCTAATCTTTAGCAATAGAATGTTGAAGTTAATCATATTTCGGATTTCAGGGTGTTTTAATGTAGGTAGTAAGCTGATATATTTTTAACTTAACGTAGGTAAACATAGTGCACAAATATAATATACCTAAATTAAATTGGTTTTAATTTGTGAGTCGTGCCAGTCAGCCAGGGCCTGATTTAGATTAGCCGCTCCGGGCAAAGTGGGGCAGTGGGCAAACAATATTTGCCGCCCTTTCAATGGCATGACACCATGTCCGTGACTACCAACGCCAATCGCTTCCATATTTAGTAGATAATACTACTCAAGTGGTACCAATTAGTACGCTAACAACAAAATTGGCTTCGAACACCTTCAACCTTCGATGCTGACCATAACTACCGAAGGCATGGCCAGCAACAAGTCGAAGCTTAGCGAGCTAACAAAGTGACGGCGTAGCATGGGTTGGCACCCGAGGCGGTTTTTTATTGAGCTCCCCTAAAATAAAACAACGAAACGTGACTTTAAAAAAAATTGCAAGGGCGAGCGAAGCGAGCTTGAATATATAAAAATATTGTCTCTGCAGTCAATATTCATAAGCATATAAAAGAGAGAAAATTGAGAATTTAAGAGCGAGCTCGAAAATTTGTATCACTTCACTAGCATGTCGTCAGAAACGCAAGTGGACAAATACGCATTTTTCATCTCTCAGGATAGACTCGCAACTTTTCAGAAACTGAGCTCGACAGACTCGCAGTTCGGCAGACACGCAACACGACAGATATTTGAAACCATCCATGGGGATGGTGCAAATCTGACGAGATGCGTTTCTGTCAACATGCGTTTTCTGGCGAAATGCGTATTTGACCACTGCGTTTCTGACGACATGCTAGTGATCCGAAAATTTTAGCACCCGGCTTCGGTTAGGTTAGGTTTTCCATTAAATAGTTCCTTTTGTTGTTAATTGCGACAAAAATGCCGTAGGGCCAGCGGCGCCGAATCTTTAAATATAATCGCCGGCACGTAAGTTGGCAAGAGTTGTTAGATGCGCAGATGTCGTTTTTTAGGTCGCTTTGGTAGTGAAGCGGGGAACGTTCCGAGCAGAGACATTGTATCATACAACAATGACTCTGGTTCCGAGCGTGCTGCGTTGGTCAGTTGACACCAAAGATTACTATTGGTTGACGCAAGGATCGACTGTCCAATCGCGTCGCGTCCACATTCCGTTCACTCTAGGTGGTTGATCAGTTCACGCAATATGCGCGAACTTATCTCCACAAACGCCAAGACCTTGCCAAGTTACATGCCGGGGATTATACTCCACACAACATAAACCAACAGTGATCGTCGTTGGACGTTCGACTGTACGGATATATTCGGTTCGGCTCGTGTACATAGTTTCTAATATCTACACTATAGTTATACACGCGTAAAAATCGGAATGAGATGCGTTCATAAATGAACAAAAAGTTGTAATCAAAACCGAACAGTGCATTTTATGACTAACCAGCTGTCCCCCGCGGCTTCGATCCCGTCAACTGGCTATCTATCTACCCTACCCACCGACACTACCTACCCTGCCTACCAACCTACCTACTAGTAACTACCCTACCCTACATACATAGCTTAACAGACCATGACTAAACGCCGACAGACATTACGCCGACAGACTGAACACCAACAGACTTGGGGCACTCCGACTTGGACAGGTTAGGTTAGAAGGGGATGGCGGGGTCCAGTGAGCGAGCAAAGCGAGCGAACAGACCCCGCCATCCCCTTCGTGGTTATTTTTTTTATGACTATTAAGCCCCGCGAAGCGGGGCTCCGACTTTCTTGTCGGTGTTCAGTCTGTCGGCGTAGTGTCTGTCGGCGTTTAGTCGTACACTCATAGCTTAAGCATAAACTTACCTAAACGTCAGCAACTGGTTACTGATGATGTAAATAGCGCTATCTCAAAAGTAGTTCACTGGTTCAATGTTAACAATTTACTTCATAATAAAGAAAAAACCAAATGCTTTAAGTTTACCCTACCTCACGTTAGGCAGGTGAAAACTGATGTGTTGATAAAGGGCGAAGAATTGAATCCTGAAAATAGAGTGTTCTTAGGTTTAACTTTGGATGCTAAGCTTCAGTGGTGGCCACATATAGATAAATGTCAAAGAAGCTAATCTGCGCAGCTGTTAAAAAAACACTTTTTAACAAAAAAAATAAACCGACTTCCAAAACAAAACATTACAAGTTATATTTCGCTTTGTAGTGTTTTGTTTTGGAGGTCGGTTTATTTTTAACCGACTTCGCAAAAAGGAGCAGGTTATCAATTCGACTGTTTTTTTTAATGTATGTTACCTCAGAACTTTTTATTGGGTGAACCGATTTTGATGATTCTTTTTTTAATTAAAAGCTGGTGCTTTTCATGTGGTCCCATTTAATTTTCATCCAGATCTGATGAAGAACTTCGGAGAAATACATCAGAACTCTTCAATCAATGACGGCAAATCACTCGGGATAGATCCAATCGCATGTCTATGTATTGTTTACACCATTTCATAACATAATATCACACTGGTGCGCTCTAAAGGGGTACGCAGGTGTGAAAAGTTCACCCTGGTATACTATCATTGCACGGGTTTTGTTTAAGTTTCATGTTATTGGGTTAATCTATTCTAGCTTCACTGTGGGCACTATACGCGTAGGTACCTAGCCTATAGAACTGGTCCATAATGTACCACAACAAAAAAGTAAAAAATAAAAAACTTTTTTACAAAAATTACAACGGACTTCCAAACAAAAACACTACAAAGTAAAAAATAACTTCAATTTCGGAAGTCGGTGTCAAAAAACGAAGAAACGAAAACAGAAACACCGACTTCCGAAATTGAAGTTATTTTTTACTTTGTAGTGTTTTTGTTAAAAAGTGTTTTTTTATATCTTTTTAGTTTTGGTAGGTACCTCCAATTACGATGAAAATCATTTATAGCCAAAATAAATCTCATGACGATTCCAATGAGCACAAACACGACTAGGATACATTGTTTAATTTCGGAGTTCCAGTCCCTACCTTCCGGCTTCATCATCAGATCAGTTCGATAGTACCATTTTCATCAGTACCATTTATTTATAAGAATTTGCTTCACCATAGTCGGTTAACTATTCGATATATCTTATACCCGTGACATACTTAGCATATGGAGTTCCAGTGGCCTTCTGTGGTCTTCTTCATCAGTTCCACTTCACCAAATGATACTTTTCGAGTGCAAATGATTACATTGTTGATGAAAATACCAAACCCGCTAAATGTATGCCTATAATATTTGTGGAGTTCCCTCGATTTCTATAGGATCCCATCATTAGATCCTGACCTGATGACTATGGGACCATCTGGAAAGAAACAGAAGAAGGATATTTTAAATCGGTCCAGGCGTCTTTGAGTAATCGGGGAACATACATAAAAAAAAAGATTCCGACGAATTGAGAACCTCTTCCTTTTTTTGAAGTCGGTTGATAAATTCAAATCATTCATTAAACGTAAGTTGTGCCAGAAAGCGTTTTATACCGTTAAAGATTACGTTGAGGACAAAAAGGCTTGGGTTTGAGCTGCTCCAAATACGTTATTTTTTTTCCTGAATTTTGCTTTTTATTTGTTTTCTTGCAATAACAAGAATAATTACTTTTTAAGTATTATGTATATTACTTTTTTAATTTAATTATTGTGAATGTGAAGACTATGTGGATCATTCTTTTTCTGTGTCTTTTTTTGTTTAAATTTTCTCACTAAGTTTTTAATCATAGTCTGGCAGTTTGAGTAATTTATGCGGCCTACCCGAATGTCCGTTCTTTGGTATTGTTCGTCGAATCGTTGAGCTCCTAAATTCTGAGTTGAGCTGCATGGTTATTCACAAATGCGTGCACTGACTGGACAGGTCCACTCAATCTAGCTGGTTCTTTCCTCAATAGACCATTTCAGACATTAATCTACATGGTCTTCACATGTTCTAACCAAGATTTTGTCTGGATTTTAAAAGAGACTGTGACCTCTGAGTTTGTTTCGGCCTTTCTTCTCAGAGTAGAAAGATAGGAAACCCCGACCTCATCAAGTTAGTTTAAAAAAATATATCCGACATGTAAAAGTATTTGTACAAACCATACGTATCTACCATACTTACCCTACCTATTATGCCTACCCTACCTACGCTACCTATCCTGCCTACCCTACCTATCCTGCCTTCCCTACCTACCCTGCCTAACCCAACTATTTGCCTAACCTGCCTAACCCAACTATTTACCTAACCTACCTACCTACCCCACCTACCATAATTACCATACCTACCCTAGCTACCCTACCCACTCTATCTTTTCTACCTACCCTACCTACCTAACCTAAATATCCTACCTACCCTAACTACGCTACCTACCCTGCCTACCCTACCAACCTACACTATCCTACCATATACTTCATTACCTACATACCTTCCTACCCTACCTACCTACTTACCTGCCTACCTACCTAACCTACCTACCCACCACCATACCTACCCTACCCTACCTACGTCTACCTTCTTACGTCAATCGATTTGTCTTGTTCGATTTGGATTGCAATCCCTAGTTAAGACTAGGCTAAGCCTATCACCTTTGTGTTAAGTTGTACGACGCAGCGCAGTAAAAATTGATGTTTGACGATCTATACCTTACTCGCTTAAAGGATTGACCATTAATTCGCTTAGTTCTGTCAAACTATATCTAAACGTTCTCTACGTTACCCCAGCAAGGAAGTGGCTCCTAGTGTAATATATGTGGGACGTATAATTAGTGCGTAATCTGCTGTGAATGTGCGCCACATAAAAAATTTGTGCGTGTCGTCGTTTTTGAAAAAAACAGAAATAACGATTCTTGCTGGAGTAACGTTAGCTGGACATCCTGGACTAGTTTAACCGGTTTATCTCATGCGGGACACACATAGGATAAGCCGGCTTATCATACAACAAACTAGTAAGCCTGATATCGATGTTGGCCGGTAACATAACTAAGCATTCAATTCAATCATAATCAGCCCATTTAATAATAATGTTTGTTTCCACTGGCGGGATGCAGGTTTAATAGCAACTTAATAAAAGTTTCCTCACTTATCTGCGAGAAGGAACGATTATAATTGATAATCGACTAAAGTCGCAAAATTTTTGATTAGCCCTTTCGATTTTTTTTGTTATTACATAAACCTAAAAGTTACAATTCATTATAAAATTCATTGTAAAAATTACAATTCATTATAAAAAAAGTATGAGCAAAACAGTAATAGTAAGTTACTTTTATCGATTAGGAATCAACTATCAACAGTACGCCAGTTTAGCAGCCACATCACTAGTGTCTGCTCGGACGAGGACGTGCGAGACGAGTAGGTTGGCAATATTTCGGGCGGAGCTTGGCTTTTTTAGTTTGTTTTCTTCTGCTTTCGTTAGCAAAATGATATTTCTAATAGATTATTGTAAAATTGAGATTTCTCAGCTAGAAAACTTGAATTAAAACGACAATTAACAAGATTGTCAATATTGACAAGCAGGTATGTATATAATCCAGCCAAAGTAAAAAGAACTAAGTTGCCACTTATTTACCACCTCATAACCTCTTTCTAATATGACCGGATTATATTGATCAATAGTTTTCGTAAGACTACAGTAATTTTTTTTGGATATTGTAGATTTCACTTTTCATGTTTTAGGTCAAAATGTCTAAACGTACGGCAGATGACGGCGGCAATGGCAGCAGCCAGCCACCGATCAAGAAAGTTCACTTTGAGCCCCATCTTATCGGCCCTGTGTCCACTTTGGAGGAAATGGACATAAAAGTTTTGCAGTTCCAGAATAAAAAGTTGGCCCAGGTACTCTACTAGAAGTATATTTGCATGTTTTATCACTTCTTATTAGTATCTTTTGCAGATTCATTGATTCAGAAACATGTCATGATCAGCTGTTCACTCAACACCTAATTACATAGCATTTATGTACAATGACAACAATGTTATTATGTTAGTTCTATGTTTTGATGCATTGATGACTTTTCAGCTTCAGATAAGCTGAAATCTTCAATATAATAGACCATTGTTGGGTGTCTTTTGTGTTGATAGTTCATAGCATAAGGGGCAAAACTTATCTCTTCATGGGAATTATATTCTATTAGATGGCATTGCTATGCAACAACCCTTTGGTCAAACATCTAGTTATTCAAGCAATGGCCTTGGAATCTATTTAAACTTCACCAAGTAAATTGACATAATAATACAATGTTTTTCTTATTAGATAGATTTTATAGTTCTATTTGGATGTCAATGAAGTTGCATAATTTATTTGTTAATATTATAACCGATTGAATGCCAAATAATTAAAAAGCCATTGTGTCTCATGTGGTTCTATGTTTACGGCAGTCAAAAGGTTAAACAGTACAAAACACTATGTATCCAAATACTTAGTCTTCTTTAGTTTAGCCATCAAGAATAACCTTCAAAATTTGCTTAAAAACACCTCTTCATAGGACTTGTATTCAAACAATTTGCTGGCCTTGTAACTGCACTGTCTTTTTACATATTATTGTCTTCTAGTCCAGATAGTTTTGGATTAAGGCTGACATGTTAACCTTTATCAATAGCAACAAAATCATATGATACATTTTAAAGTCTGCCCATAAGTTTCACTCATAAATATTTCTGTCATCATCATTTCCCCAACAAACCACAATATTGGGGTTGGCTTACAGTAACTAGACAGATGCAGCTAAATAACAGTGTTCCTATCACCAGCAAATATAGTATGCTCCTGTATTTTTTTCTTATCCTCTCCTATTCGAGTCCATGGCCACTTTTATAGCGGCATCAGTTGCATTCGTCAAGTCTTCCAAAGTGCAGGTATATGGGCCCTTGCAGCAATCCAATAAGTGGGCCATGCTCTGGACAGAGGCACCGCACTCACTTTTTTCACATCCCCATATGAGAAATAACATTGAAATGGTTTCTTCCAGAGAATAGAACAACGCCATAGATGTGAGGCAGAACTTCGTGCCAGGATTGAACAGCTTGAGAAAAGGCAAACGCAAGATGATGCAGTGCTGTGTGTTGTCAATCGTTACTGGAATCTACTCAATGAGGATATCAGAGTACTCCTTCAGCGTTTTGATGCAGAGACGGCTGATGAGTCAGAAAACAAGAGTAAGTGGTTAAATAGTCCTTATTTTGAAATAATATGTATCAAATTTGTGTTTACAAGTAGTATTTCTAGATTACTTTATAGATTTTCATGTTTTTTAGTAACACTTGAGAATTCCTTTGGGATAGAATATTTAATTCCTGGCCAAAGCTGGAACTTGTTTTTTTATAATTGCCATTTAGTCTGATATTGAATAAATAAATCCGAAATTGCTGCGTAATAAGTAAGCATACTTTACCTAATAGAGCAAGAGCCCGCGAACGCCAGACATACGTTATTTTATAAAAGCTGAAAATTCTTGTATATGTGCCTCTAGTACAGGTAAGAACGATCCCCACCCATGTTACCTGGGTAGTGGTTCCTTTGGCAGGTAGCAGGTAATAAAGGTATATAAAATTGTATCTTAAATTTGTTAATCTGAAAAACTCAATTTTTTGATATTTCATTCGTAGTAATATTAATATTCGCGTTATGCATTGCCAGACACCTACTATGGTTCCAACCCCCTGCCAGACACCCCTAAATTATAATAATTTGTAATTCTACTTACGTTAGATTGTAAAATCTGAATTTTATATATGTTATTTGAGGCACTATAAAATGATGTTTTCTCAGTAGCCAGACAGTTTCGAGGGTTCTATCATCCTGCCAGACGCATTGGAAGGGGCAAAAGTTGTGAGAGCGCGGAGTATGTGTAGTAACTGGAGTGAGTGAAACAGAGCGTTCGGTTCATTGCGATCGTTCACTGCGCATCAGCTGTCGTTCATTCTGTATTATTCGGTGAACGGTTATATGCTCATAATAAATGTTGTAATATTTATTTGTGCTATTTGTAAAATAAATGTGATCCAGTTTTAATAAATTGTTATCATGAGTGACGAAAAATTAGTTTGTTTTGTCTGTAAAAAAAGTGGTGATGATCTAGTGATATTTTCCGAGGAGACTTTTAAGAAATGTAAAAACATTTTAAAATTAAGAAAAATACATAACCTCAAATATAAAGACATTATTTTACCAGTTGAATATATAGACAGTGGTTATCACCGAGGATGCTATAAAGCATTTACAGGTCTTATGAAAAAGTATTTTAGCAGTGAACCTTTAAGTGCTGAAAAAAAGAAAGGAAATAAAAATCAACAAAGTTGTGCAGTTACCGGCAACTCATCTTCAACCTCGTCATCAACCGTTGAGTTGAGTTCAGTACCAATTGATTTACAATCTTCATCAACTGAATTTATAACAAAATCACAACAAATTTTACCTTCTCAGTCAATCGAAACACAACCTTCAACATCACAAGATGAATCTTATTTACAGTTTGTAGCTACAGAATCTTCCACGATATCACAGCTGACTCCAATTTCTGAATCAATTGGTGTACAATCTTCAACTCTTCAAGGTAACTCTGATTCTTCTCAACCGGATGTTAGTAATAATAATATTGTAACTCAAGACGAAAATATTTCGGCTGATAATATTGCTGGTAGTAATGAAAATAAGGTCGTTTGTATATTTTGTGACAGAAATAAAAAAAAGTTGAGATCGAAGATGCTCGTTGAGATCGAATGTTGATAACGATCAATCCGAGGACTGGAGTAGTAGCGACGAAGATGAAGATATTGACGACAACGGTGATTATGAGGAAAATTACTGAATAAAAATTGTTCTTAAATTATTAAAAGATTATTTTTCAATTATAATTAAATACAATAAACTTTGGAAAACTTCCAAATAACATGAATCAAGTTATTAGTTTTTTCACATGGTTGATAATTTAGTATAAAATTATTTATATGTATTGTTTTAAAAATTTTATACTCAGACTGTAGTTATTTTATTTAATAAAATTTCTTGATAAATTAAAAAAAGAAGATCACGAGATAATTTGGAATAAACGACATCTGATACGCAGTAAACGATCGCAATAAACCGAACGCTCTGTTTCACTCACTCCAGTTACTACACATACTCCGCGCTCTCACAACTTTTGCCCCTTCCAATGCGTCTGGCAGGATGATAGAACCCTCGAAACTGTCTGGCTACTGAGAAAACATCATTTTATAGTGCCTCAAATAACATATATAAAATTCAGATTTTACAATCTAACGTAAGTAGAATTACAAATTATTATAATTTAGGGGTGTCTGGCAGGGGGTTGGAACCATAGTAGGTGTCTGGCAATGCATAACGCGAATATTAATATTACTACGAATGAAATATCAAAAAATTGAGTTTTTCAGATTAACAAATTTAAGATACAATTTTATATACCTTTATTACCTGCTACCTGCCAAAGGAACCACTACCCAGGTAACATGGGTGGGGATCGTTCTTACCTGTACTAGAGGCACATATACAAGAATTTTCAGCTTTTATAAAATAACGTATGTCTGGCGTTCGCGGGCTCTTGGACTATAAACCCTGCATGGTAGTCTATACTATTTATTATATGTTTTACAAATCATGTTTGCGAAGTAAGAACACCTCTGGGCCCACCCAGTTAAGGTTTTTTTAGGTATCAAAGATTTTTTTAGACAGCCCAAACGTAAATATATTCTGGCCGAACATACCGTCACCTGACATATAACTACAATTTTTCTCATAGTTTCAAGGAGAGCAGTGTGAAAGTAACTAAATAACTAATTGTTTGTGTTAAGTACTAAGTAAAGGTAATCTTATACTATCCTCACTTCATTGTGTTTACCTGACAGTAAATTAATTTGAGAAAATATCAAATTATTTTCTCTTCAAAGTTTGAAATTGGTTAAAAAGAAGAATGTGTAATAATCAAGCCCATTGTGTTTCAATAGTTTAATTGTTGTGCACAGTTCTCATAAAGGAGTGACATGCATCTCAGACAACAATTATTAACAACTAGCTGTCCCACGCGGCTTCGCTCCCGTCAACTGGCTACCTACTTACCCATGTACCCTACCTACACTACATACATGGTTGTTGCGTAATTTTAACCGCTTACGCAGCAGAAGCTCTCAAAAAGGAGACAAAAAAAAAAAAAGAAAACCGTTTTCGCAACATTTTTCATTTATGCTCCGCTTCTAGTGGTCGTAGCGTGATGTTATCAAGCCTATAATCTTCCTCGATAAATGGATTATCCAACACATAAAGAATTTTTCAATTCCAACCAGTAGTTCCTGAGATTAGCCCGTTCAAACAAACAAACAAACTCTTCAGCTTTATAATATTAGTATAGAAATGGACCGAGAGTGTTGTGGTCCGAGGTGATCTAGGTTTGACCCTAGGTTGAGGCAAAGTATTCTTGGGCTTTAAATATGGAATAACCCAGTAGCAGCCTGTAGTCTGTACCTATTTGTTCTGTAATCCTATAGAGAATCTATTGCCATAAATAGGTTCGTTGATGTTATATGTGGACTAAAAGTAAAATTTATCATTTTATTTTTAGATGAAAATGAAGCAACAACCTCTTTCCTGATGCAACTATCTACTTGGGACAAGGAGGAATTAGATGCCCAGCTTGCAAACCGGGTACAGGTGAGCAAGCGAGCGGTCGCCAAAGTGTTGCAAGCGTTCGACCGGCTGCAGCAGAGGAACGATAAGATCTGGCGAGCCATCAAGGGAGAGAGCGAGGGTAAGCTTTATGGCTAACTAGCGACCCGCCCCGGCTTCGTATGGGTAGTTGAGCATATTATGCCAACATGTTATTTCTTTAAAAGCCAACGCAATAGCAACCTTTCAACCACACCCAAAAGGAAAACAAATACATATGCCTCCAGTCAGCGAGTCCCGTCATCGGTGGGAGACCCGCACTTGAATTTATTTCGCGCACGGTAGTTTTTTATTTTGCCATAACTCCTAAGATATCATTTAAATTTGTGCATGAAATAGTTAAGGTAACGAACGTATTTAAGCTGATAAGGATTAATACTGTATCCATCTAAATAGCTTTCCAATTACCGCACTGTATGTGACCATTTTTAGGGTTCCTTACTCTCCGACTTACCTTACCTTAGACTCCGCGGTCCGTCTGTCTGTCTGTCTGTCTGTCACCAGGCTGTATCTCATGAACCGTGATAGCTAGACAGTTAAAATTTTCATAGATGGTGTATTTCTGTTGCTGCTATCACAACAAATACTAAAGACAGAATAAAATAAAAATTTAAGTGGGGCTCCCATACAACAAACGTGTTTTTTTTTGGCCTTTTTTTGCGATAATGATACGGAACCCTTCGTGCGCGAGTCAGACTCGCACTTGGCCGGTTTTATTTTTTTAAGTTATAATGGGTATAGCTATCCTTAAGTCTGCGTTTCCACCAGAGATGTGCGAGGATGCGTAGCGAGGGATGTGTTTGTTAAGAACCAATAGAAGAGGTGCGCTAAGTGAGTGTAAACAAATTGATTACATTGGTTCTTTTTATTGAGTTTATCTCGCATAGACAGACAGACAGGCGCGGCGGGGGACTTTTATAATATTTAGTAAGTAATTAGGTTTAAGAGACAAGTAATTAAGTTATGTTTATTCAAAGTTGTTGAGTGTGCCTATATATTAATTGCATTTTCTAAAATTATGCAAAACGCAGGCAGAAATGTGCAGGGCTTTTTTTTATCTTCTATAGGCTTGCGCTTAACCACTACCTCGCGCTTGCCTAGAAAAAACCTATTCACTCTTGACTTAAAGACCCCTAGATTGTAGCTATCGGGATACACACACTCCGGCAGGGAATACCTTAGCTGTAAGTATAATTAAAGAGTTCCCAAAACGTTTTGTCCGTATGGGTGGGATATCCACCATGTCCGTCCGATGCTGTCCGATGATGGAACGGGCTGGGCAGAATTAGATCATGCAATTCCATCGCACACTTCCCGAAATGAATTCGATAAAAAACCGACAAGCCGGCAACTCAGCGACGATATTCAAGGCCTTATTGCCGATGAGTCTCTTGGCCCGCTTTTCGATCGACTCTAGTGCATCAAGCTGGTATTTGGCAGATCCGTCCTAGAGATGAGAACAGTACTCCATGCATGATCGAACTTGCGCTTAATACAAGTTGAGCAGCTGTTCCGTCGTGAAGTATCTTCACACCTTCGCAAGGATCCCCAACTTTTTGGCGGCCAGCTGAGCCTTTGCCTCAATGTGTGGCCCAAACTTGAGAGTCGATGTCAACGTAGCACCAAGAACCTGGTACCAGCTGAAATTGGCTCTTTTTAGCGTAAAAAAGACACGCCTTGGTTTTAGCAGCATTAAACCTGACCAGATTGACATCGCTCCATCTGGAGACTGCCTGCAAGGACAGGTTCAAACGCTCCACCATGGCCTCACGGAGAGACCGGATCTGCGGCCCGGTAGCCCGTGCGTTGTACAAGTATCTCTCAGCAACAGTGCTGTCGTCTGCATACCCAAAGGTTTTAGCAGATCGTTAATGTACAACAAGAATAATGTTGCTGAGAGTACTCACCCCGACGAGTAGCCATCGATAACTACTCGAATGGACCGATCTCTCAGGAAAACTGAAATCCAATAACACAGACCACCGGGCTGACCGAATGAAGGAAACTAACTAATAAGGCTTTCATGCCAGACCCTATCGAAAGCCTTTAAGATGTCGAGGGAGACGGCAAGCGATTCCCCGTGTCTCTCGATGGCCTCACACCATATGTGATTTGCATACGCTAGAAGATCCCCAGTAGACCGATTTCGGCGGATGCCGTATTGGTGGTCGCTCAAGGATATCGTTACTTTCTAGGTATGCCAGGTGTTTAGTGTTAAGTACACGCTCCATACTCTTACAGAGTATGGACTTTACAGAGATGGGTCTGTAGTTGGCCGGGTCAGCTCGACTGCTCTTCTTGGGCACAGGCTATACGTTGGCTTGCTGCCAAGCATTCGGCACTTTTCCAGTCTCATATAAAAGGCGGAATAGGCGTGTCAAGATCGGAGACAGTTCAGGCGCACAGGTTCTAAGAACTATAGCTGGTATTCCGTCAGGGCCGCTAGCCTTGTTCACGTCGAGGTTGCGCAGCACCCTACGGACATCCTTTTGATAAATGCGAATGTCCTACATACTCGTTTCGCATCCAACAGGAGAAGGAGGGGGCCGCGAATCTCCAGGATTCCTCTCCGACTCCAGACGCGAAGATTCCGCAAAAAGAGAGGCAAGTAAATTTGCCTGCTCCTCAGCAGAGTAGGCGACCCGTCGGGTTTCAGCAGTGGTGGTAGTGAGGGACAGCAGAAGTTTGATTCGACCGACTTAGCCAGGGACCAAAACGCTTTACTACCTGCTCGGTTAAAAGCAAGTTTGGTCCATATTCGGCCAATGTGGTCGAACCGAGCCTTTCGCAACACCAACTTACAGCACTTGGCAGCCCTGTTGAAGGCCTTGTTCTTCGCTTTGCGCGATCGAGCGTCGACCCATGCCAGTTCCGCCTCATGTTTAAGCGCGTCGGTGCGATAACATTCGGCGTTAACCATGGCCGGTCAACGCTCGTAGTGCACCATTCCCTGACGCAACACATCCGTCACGGCGTCCGCCAAGGATAGCATGCGAAGAAAAATCGCATGCCATCCCAATCTGCTGACCTGTACCGCCAAACCTGCCGGTTGCCTCTTGGGCTGGGATCGGGAGGGGAATAGACGGACACAGACTACCAGACAGTGGTCGGAACTACCAAAAGGTGAAGTTATCGACAAAGAGTATCGGTCCGGATCTGTTGTCAACAGAAGGTCCAAGCAATTGACCGTGTGCGAATCAACAACCGGCACCCTCGTTGCCCCCTGGAACAGCTGGGTAAGGTTTAGCGCAAGCGAATGCTTACGCATCTCCCGTCCAGCATGGTCAGTGCACTGTTATGGGAAGAGCCACTCCGTGTCAGTAACACTCATTGGGTGGAAGGGTACCGCTGCTATGCCGCATCAGCCGCCTCACTTAGGTACTCTGTGAGCTTGGGGTTCTCCTGATCTCCGCTGTGCGAACGGTAGACACAGGCGTAGATAATTTATCCAGACCTGTGTCCACCAGACCCCAAAGCGTTAAGAATCTGTAGTCCTCAAGGTTACGGAGACGCCGATAGCAAGTGTCGTCACGGGCACACACACACCCGCGCGTGGTTTAAAATTGTGCTCTAGGGTAAACTCTGGGTAAGATAAGTGCGACACGTCTGACGGATTCGCTATCTGCGTCTCCGTAAGGAAAAACAGCGCTGCTTTCTCAGCTTTCCGGTGGTAGTGGACTGCAGAAAGATTTGAGTGCAGACCTCTAATAATGGTGAGGTGCACTTAGTGGGGCAGGGGGTGCAGCCGCTGTTCAACTCCGGTATTTCTTTTCCTTGCCATGTTTGAATTCGAGTGAAGGGAGGAGAGGAGAAGGAAGTGAGATGAGGTTCCACGCTGCTAACCTACAGACATGCACTGAAAGGGCGTCATCATTGGGGCCCTAGTCCGGAGACAGCGGGGAGGCCCGAGCCCCCCTCTCCCCCCGGAATCCATCGGGCCCTCCCCATCTGGTCGCCAACCAGCACGATTCGTGTATTTCGGGATTTTTCGACAGTTGGCGGGGCAGCCTTTCATGTGTGGCTGGAGCCTGGCACACTACTTGGAACACCAACTACCTGCGGTCGGCCAGCGGCGCACCGGATTCCGCTACCCTCCGCGACCATTATTCCGATACATCCAAAACAGCGCGCGTCAGGCTAGTCAGCCTGCAGTGAGACAGCTATCTCGACCCAACTCATCTAGTAGCTACACCGAGCATCGTACTGGAACACGGCTAGGCCGCTTGGCGGTACGTCTTTGCCCGGTGGGGGGTGGTCGCAAGCCTTCGGCAGAAGCCTATCAACAGTTGTCACCTGATTTGCACCACCCGGGGACCACGTGTAGGGAGGCAAAGGGTTCATTTCTACGGACGTGGGTGACTCTGTCCCCAAAAAAGGGGTTCTTTTTAGGCAATAATAAAATTAAAACTAACTGGTTTAGAGCTGTGATTATTTTGTCAGTGTCTAGACTAACTCAAAGACTAACAAAAACCCATAAAAACATGTGTTAATCCCTAAAAATGTCGATATCATAATAAGTCAGGTATTAAAATTGCTCTATCCTTGAGGGTGTGGTGATTTCTCTCCTTATTTGGGATGTTTTTAACTATATTTTACGGCCTTAAAGTTTTATTACAACATTTCCGGACACATTGTATAAATGATCTTGATACTGGGCCGGATACAATGAGCTTTCCTTCGCGCTCGAGGCATAAGGCTGGCATGATGGTCAAGAAGGCTATCGGAGGCAGTATGTCCTTGTTTTGAATATTTATTTTATAATGAATGTACACACAGTATAATACACAGAGAAAACACATCTGAACAATAATGTACAAAGATATATCGGGCTTATCGTCTTAGCTAGTATTTCGTCCTGCGGTGTTTAGTTACCGCAGCATGTAATTTAACTTGGCGTTTTATATATTGACCAACCAAAGCGGACACAAACGCAACGGAAACTAAGGTGGTTTTACAGTTTGGTTTATTCCTTCCGGGATGGTTTCGTTACTTATTCTCGTTATTTACAAACACGCGCGATCATTTCATTCCTCAATTTAGACAATAAGACCTAAGTCTAACAGTGCCGCAGTAACATGTTAGCTTCAATCTACCGAACAGGAATGCAAAGCTGGGTTGATGTCGATCAAGCAAACCACCATATTGCTCACAATACTAATGTCTTTCAGAATCCGCCCCCGCCCCTGTATTGGATGACGTCATCCGCGCTACCAACGAGGAGGTCACAGTCGAGAATCGACGCCTGCAAGCCCTGTGCACCACCTTACATGAGAGCCATCACGCCATGACCCTGAGGGTCGCTCAGCTGCAAGACGCCGTAAACAGCCGGGACACGGAGAACGCTGAGCTCAAGAACCAGATCGATGATCTGCAGTACGAGTTGATGAAGGTTTGTCGGCCTTAGACTTCGAAGTCTCATTCCCCCTTTGAATATGAGAGCCTTCGCACTATGACCAGCCTTATTGCGTAAGTGAATTCGGCAAGGCAAACTTTTGATCCTTTCAATCGACCAATCACGTGCGAGTTGAAAAACCCGATTTGGATTCCCGTCTATGTGATTGGTCGATTGATGGGGTCAAATCATTTGCCTTGCCGAATTCATTTACGCAATAAGGCTGCAGGAAGTAAATCTACAACTTGTTTGCTATTATGATTATACACTAGAAGGCGTTTTTTACTTTGACTTTGGCTGACCTTCTTTCGTAACTTTTGACCTTTACAGTGTAATTTGAATAATCACACATTTTAAACGGGAGAGGAAATTCAAATGTAATTTGCATTTATCCTCTTCACTCTTTACCATTAGTCAGTCTCCCACTGTTGAGGATTATGATTCCATATTATTTTTTTCAGTAGAGGATAACCATTTGGTCTTGGATTGGTTTGCGTTTTCACTCAACATGTACCATCTAAATCCCACAGGTACGCTCCCGCAACGATAAGCTCGAAAATCATCTCGCAGAAGCTATCGAGAAACTGAAAAGCTACCACCAATCGGGTGCCACCACCGTTCCAACCGTCCCCACGTCTGGGGCGAGCTCGACGCCTCTCACGACTGCGGCAGCTGCCAAGCTTGAGGATGTGGCAGCTGAGCTTGAGGAGCAGAGGGAACTGGCCAACAACCGGCTGGCAGAGCTGGATAGACTGCATCGACAACATCGGGATACGCTCAAGGAAGTTGAGAAGCTGAAGATGGATGTGAGTATGAGTAAACGCTTCTTGTGTTTGATTTAGAACTGGTTTGTATTAAATAAAAAATAAAATAAAATAAAAAGGTTAATTGCAGAAACTTGTAGACTTTTACAGTAAATCTTACATAGGGACCTCCTTTTAAGTAAAAGATATACCTGTGCTAGGAGGACCCGCTCTTGAATGACAAATTATGAAATGGTAAAAGTGATGTACAAAAAGAAAACAGAATCAAAAAATTATAAGGAACATCTCAAATTAAACAAGATGAGACTTGATTAAGTTTGAGTGTAATTTAAAAACATGTGTAAACTTTAGCACAGTTCAAAATAGTATCTTAAGAGCGATCCTAAACGCGCCTTGGTCTGCTAGGAACGTCGAGATACACGACTACATTCAATGGCTGTCAGTGAACTAAGCATAGCAAAAAATCACTCTTATGGTGTGATAACCGATTGTAAGTTAATAGAGAAATAGGAAAAAAAGCCTTTAGCATTGATTGATGTAAATCATCACCATTTAGGAAACAAATTAAAAATGCCGTAGCTAATCATCAAAATAAATAATAAGCATTTTTGTTTGGCTGCCATTATTAATTCGTTTCTGTAATAGAGTGGGTTATTGTACTACCAAACCAGATAAAGGAATATCCATAGAACTAGTGCAGGGTATGGTATCAGTAATACACTGCTTTTATTGTTAAAAAAAAAACATATTGAAAGCTTTATATTACCATGCTTTCGTATGTGTGTCCGTTTTCAAGCACTTCCTGGCAACCGAATAAGCTGAAACTTGGCGTACTTATGTACTTGGCGTTCTCGTCAAACTTCTTGGTCCCCCTGAAGTTGGCTACAATCGCTGCCAGTAGTAAATCTCATACAAAAACAGCATCGATTCGTGCCTTGCGCATCGGAAAGCCAACTTCAGGACGGCCAAGAAGTTTGGCGAGGGCTATAACTTTGGCAACATTGAAATAATATGGTATTATGGAGCTGATCTCTTGATAAAGCTGAAAGGTGGCCAAAGCAACTCCTTAACTAAACAAGATAGCGCTACCGTGTTTGGGCTTTTTGGATATGTATTTACAAGCGATATAACATTTCGTACGTTTTAGTTCATTAAAACCTTGTTTTAAAAAGATTTTTATTTATTTTTTCGATGGCGACTACAACCGAGCGGGATACGTCAGAAGTTAACTCGTCTGTGATCGATGGGTAGTCCTCGTCGATTTATATCGCTCATGTGACTCTAGAATCTAGTATTCCTTAAGCATGGTCAAGTTTTATTTAGCCCGACTGTAAAACTCCCCTGGTAGTCTAAATCTAAACTTTCACACTAATTTCAAATTATTAAGCGATAGCAAGTTTGGATATGGCAGGTGATTGCCGAAATTATTCGAATAAAAAAAAATCTTATAGAAAGCCTATTCCGGAAAAATGAACGGTTATTGCAGCATACGCGTCGAGGGCGAAGATGCGGGATTAAGCTAGTAAATTCATAATTACTTTTTTCCTCAGATCCGCCAACTGCCAGAATCAGTAATAGTAGAGACAACAGAATACAAGTGTCTCCAAAGTCAGTTCTCTGTTCTGTACAACGAGTCTATGGGGATGAAGACGGCTCTTGATGAGACACGGCTGCAGCTACAAAACGCTAAGAACTTACACATGCGACAAATTGAGATGATGGAGGTTTGATTACACTAGTGTTTATTAAAAATTTATTTTGAGAATCCTATTTACATAGACGAGGGCCCATGAGTGCTCACGAATAACAAACAGAGAGGGATGGCGTTGTATCGTGAGGCGAATTATGACAGTCCGAAGTCTCACTGCAACATGATGACCACGACCGCTCTGCCAAGGGTTTACCGTCAAAGAATAAGGCTGGACTGCTATGTTGATATAAAAAAGGAGACCTATTGTCAGCAGTTGGTGGAACAATGCTACCAATGATGAAAAATGGTGTTTTGCTAGTGCCTAGCACTATAATTGTACTATTATTTTCTCAAACCATATGCCTGGAATTATACAGTAAATCTTTATTAAGTAAATATAAAAAAAATAACTCCTTACAGGAGACCACAGTATGCATAAAATTACGTAAATTTTGGGGCAAAAATCCCTTAGATTAAGCAAATTTAATAAAATTAATTGCAATTTTTCTGCTGTCGAAAAGATTTAATTACAAATCATCGTTATGAAGTATTGGATTTTGGGATGATTTTATTAGTTATAAAATATTCTACATGTATTATGCTGCTGAGATGCAGGCTTTGAAAAGCTTCGAGATCTGGAAGTCTCTTTATGTAGATAAACTAAGCTGAGTTAGTAACCAACACTGCCTGTTATTTCAGAACATCAATGTATCAACTGTATTACTTTCAGAGCGAAGAACTATCAAGGCAAAAGACCCTTAGAGCTGAAATGATTCAACTAGAAGACGTACTAGGCCAACTTCGGAAAGAATACGAGATGTTGCGCATAGAGTTCGAACAAAACCTAGCGGCCAATGAACAGACCGGGCCCATTAATAGGGAGATGAGGCACCTCATCACTTCTCTGCAGAACCATAACCAGCAGCTAAAAGGAGAAGTGCATCGGTACAAGAGGAAGTATAAAGATACTAGTCAAGAGCTGAATAAGGTAAGTGTTTCAAATTATCGGCTGATTTTTACCGTGAGTTTTTTATAAACTAACACAGTAAGTTGTTTGTTTTTTACCCGCGGCTTCGCTCGCAGTGAAGCCATTAATTTTCCGTTTTTATAAAATGTATCCTATGTTACTTAATACCTCCAAGAATATATGTACAAAGTTTCATGATGATCGGTTCAGTTGTTTCTGAAAGCGTAACAAACAAACTTATATTCACTTTTATAATATTAGTATGATCTTTTAAATTGGTACAATATTGGAGGAGGAAATAGGCGAGAGCCAAACCTCGAATAATTATTTTTTATTTAAGATATTCAGTCGAATGTCTGCGACCGCATTTCCTCTTAAGTATTGTATTTAAAGGTCTAGCGTGGAAGAAAACTAGTGGCTGCTTCCTCTTTATAAGTATATTTCTTTTAGCCTTCTAGTGACTGTTGAACAAGTTCACTGCTAGCTTATTCAGATGATGATTGACTGGATTGTAAATAGTTAATTTTCGTGTTCAGGTTCGCAAGGAGTTAGAGGAGGCGGGCACGCGCGTTCCGCTGGGCGGAGAAGCCGCGGATGAGAAGCCGCACGTGCTCAAGAAAGAGGAACCCGACCCAGAGGTATGTGCTTATTAATATCACTACTGCTACTTTGCTAAATGTCACTGTATTCGTCTTTCAGGCAACATGCAACAATCATGAGACCATGAAGTGGATTTGGACAGATATAAATATAAAATCATATGCTTCATCAGCATTTTCATTTTCGATTTTACACCTGCACCCCAATTGCTAACTTTATTGAAAGAACGCGCAGACGCTTTTATTTTGACAATTGAACAGTATTAATTTGGTGTTATACGCTGTTTACTTGATTTTAGTTGGTTTTTAAACATGAATAATAATGAATGATATTATTTTGCTGATGGGAGTGTTCAACCTTCAAAACCGCCTGGACTTTTGGGTAAAAGACCAGGAAGTGTGAGATTTTACCTCACTAAAACCACCCCAATGATTTTCATCAGCACGTAGAAGGTTCTCCGTGACCTCTTGGAAGACAACCCTGGAAACCCTTTCTGTGCAATGCCTGCTAGGCCACATCCCTGGGGAGTCGGATCCCGGAGTCCCGCCTGCGTATGATATAGGCGGGGCTGGCTGGTTGGTGACCTAGACTCTCGCAAACCATGTCAATGATACGCATAACGTACGATTGTTTCTCATAGTCGCCGTATTAGAGTTTAATTTTATTTCAACTTTGGCTAGTGAAATATCCCTTGCACTTTTAGCTGTACAAACGTTATTTTCTTTTTCTGCTACATCTATCTGTCTGTAATGTTATATAGACTGGTAATATTAAGTACGTGTGGTGCTACAGGGTGAGGAGGGCAGCAGCGGCGCGTGCGGGGCGGTGGCCAGCAAGGAGCACGCGCGCGTCAAGCTGCAGGAGCAGGAGCAGAGCATTAAGGAGCTCAAGCAGCAGCTCAAGTATGTAGCTACACAATCTGCCTAGTCTTTTCTCAACTATGCTGGCCAGTCTAGCCAGATGCACCTGAATACCAGTATTTTACATCGACCGACTACCTATATAACCATCAGAATTCTGTAACTGGGTGTTACGGTAGCCCTTGGCAAGACTGGTGTAATTTTTTTGGTTTCTGACTGTCCGTAAAGACATCGACTGTCAAATCGACGAAAATCAGATCTACAAATAACAACTGGGACCAAAGTCTACGTGCATTCCAAGGTACGGAGAAGTCGGTATGAAATGGATGGTGATCCATCCATGGATCGACCTCAGCAAGCGTTGCTTAACCTCGAAGATTTAACCGTGCGGTTGTTTATTACTTTGCTCACATTATTATATCTTAAGTGTATTTACTCTCTGCCAAGGTGAAGCTTCAACCTTTAAAGCCACACGCGCAGATCAAGGAGACGCCTCGGCGATTTCAGAGACTGTATTGTCAACACTTTCCATAAAAAACAAGCGAGTTAGTCATCATTATCATCAGCCTTTTAATGTTCCCACTGCTGAGACACAGGCCTCCTTTCTGTGAGAGGGAATGGCTTAATCCATCCCGCGGGCTCAGTGCGGGTTGGTGGATGTCACGTGTCTTCGGCTTTTTAGTTCTAGAACATGCAAGTTTCCTCACGATGTTTTCCTTCACCGTTTTTGAGAGCAATCCCACCGCACTATTCCCAAACCACTGCAACTCCTGAAAGCCAGAATCAACAGTGGCGACTACCGGAAAAGCGCCGAGGCAATGAAGCTCGACGAAGTTCAGGAGAATGAATTTAACTGACTTGGATCCCGCAACGAAATTAATCAGAAAAGAATAATGGAGGAGTAGGAAAAATTCAAATACCAGTGGGTATTTGAATTTTCTTATTATCCCTCCAAATCAAGCAGGAGACAGAACAAACGAGAAGTTTTTGAGAGCAGTGGTAATGAAATAATATACACAAAGTAAAGCACTTGCCTGGGTTAGAACCCACGCACTACAACTTGTAAGTCGCAGCCGTTAACACTGGGCTACCAATGTTCCAGTGGCTACGCGTTAGTGGATATGAACATTTCCGCATAGAAACAAACGGCACGTAACTATTCTGCCAATGCTTGTGACGGCCATAACTTGCTCTATTCACTAATGGCGTGTGATCGAACAATATTAGTAAAGGCTGCTTTAGCTACCCTCGTCGTGGCGATTCCATACTCTGTGGTACAACCTATAACAGCACACGGTTCTTAAAGGATAGGCCACCAAAGCGAAGCCACTATATAGAACTAGTGTTTATTTATTATTTTTCCGTTAACAGAAAAGCAGTAAACGAGCAGAAAGAACTGAAGCTTCTCCTAGACATGTACAAGGGTGTCAGTAAGGAGCAGAGAGACAAGGTGCAGCTGATGGCCGCCGAGCGCAAGGCCAGGCAGGAGCTCGAGGACCACCGGCAGAAGGCCAAGATGGCGCAGGTAAGCAGTTTACTCTATTTTGGATGGCAAACAACCCGACGGCCCGCCATCGCGTGAGGACATCTGTAATTCCAGAGACAGAACTGTAATTGCTCGTGCGCCTGTAAATAAACCGGTAACCATATTCTTCAAGATGGATTACAGTAAATAAATATTACAATCAAGCGTGATGTTGGTTAGGCCTAATTCCTAAGGGAAAAAATCGCGAACTATACTCCATTTGTTTAGGTAGTTAACTAAAGGTAAACAATCTTGATATGTCTTTTTATATAAAATAAATCGTATAAAAGACCAACAAATATTATTTAAATTTAGTTACTTACCTAACATCGGTTTAAGTAAATACCTAATTGTAAACATTTTTAGATTCAATTTTTAGACATTTTTTTAGATAAAAGACATGTTAAGATTGTTTACATTTAGTTAATTACCTAAACAAATGGAGTATGGTACTTAACAAATGCAATAATAGCGTAATTATTTTAAACTTCCCTTGCAGATATTATTTTTATGAGCAGCGTTATATTAATTATGAGTATATTTTAGTTTTGTTTAATAATTGGAACTGTCGCATTTGATACTTAAATCTAAGAAACAACCATATTTGTCGGGAGAGACTGGATCCAGCGACACAAGGTATCCTAGTGCAGGATCCGTGACACTGGATCCTGCACTGCACTGCACTGGACCGATCTTAATATTGTAACAATTTTATGAAACAGTAAATTTAATTTTTATTAATTATGATGTAACACATACATTAATGATCTATTATCTGACCACACATACCTATCATGCAGGAAAGCAAGCGCGAGCGTCGCCTCGCAGACGAAGACGCCCTCCGGAAGATCAAACAGCTAGAGGAACAGAAGTACGAGCTACAGAAGCAGTTGTCGTGTGCCCGGCCCAACGCGGACCCTCTGCATGCCTTCACGCGACCCTTCGCCGGATCACCGGTATGATATTAACAGCATGTAGCCATAGGCATCACACTGATTCTTGCCACAGTACACAAAATAGCCGTGCCGGCAACAGCAATAACGTAGCGACAACTACATACAGACTATAAAAAGATTTGACATCACACAAATCCTACATCACGCAATCAAAGTTCTCTGCGCGCTTTGAACATACAACGGCCGATAACAACCATCCGGCAGTTGTTTCACAGAAACAAAACCCGTCTGGACGGAGGAAACTCCCTTTTCTATGGAGATAGCAGTACTTTAGACCTTGTTCTGCATACCTCCTGATAGAAATTTGTAGCGCCGAAAGTGCGTTTGAGGGTGCTATGTCTTCTTACACGATCAGTCATTTAAAGCCATCCGTTTCTATACGTGATATTATTATATTCATACTAGCTTCTGCCAGTGGCTCCGCCTGCGTGAATGTCGAAAATTATCCCAAGGGAACGTATTCCCGGGATAAAAGTATCATATATGCTATTCCAGAATATAATCTATCTCTGTGCCAAATTTCATTCAGATCCGTCCAGCCGTTTGGGCGTGAAGAAGTAACAAACATACAAACACACACAAGCACACTCACAAACTTTCGCCTTTATATAGTGTGAGTTTGATTATACATATTAATATTCTTTTCGTCATTTGTGTTCCTATACGTCTCAGTTTCTTTGGATACTGTTGACAGTGCCGCCTCTAGTAGCAGGGGCATTAGCGATTCCATGTTCTGTACTTAATGCTACAAACCAAACAAAAACATCTCGAATTCTCAAACAAAAATCAATGTTGAGACGAAACTGGGTTGCTGATAGCCGTGTGGTTTGATTGGGTGATATTTAGTAGCGACGGAAATATTTAAAAACGTGTGAGATTTAAGATTTGTCGTTTAAGCATTCGGAAGTTAAGCTCATATTCTTAAAACACTTTCAATAGAGTTATTAATGTTAGTTGTGACTTTAGTATGGCGTATTACTAAAGTCACCGTCAGATAACAAAAAAATAAAAGTCGTTAACACCTGTCTACCTATGTATTCCAGTATTTCAAAGCGATCCGAAAAACATATAAAGGCAGTGACGTTAACACGGTTATGGACGCCTTCAGTAATGAGTTCTCTCTCTCTCTCATAAAGGCATTTACCGTTTTACATGATTTAAATCAAATCAATCAAATCAAATTCAAAATTCAATGTCCTGTTCAAATAGATGAAAAATTCTGTAGAAAAATAAAACTTCACTTTTTCTAAATTTCCAGGAAGCTTTTTCAAGTTTTCTTTATCTTAAAATCTTACAAATACTTTTTTTTTTACAATATAGGTCAAATTGTGTCCAGTCATATGTGCTTCATTCACAGAATCAAATTTTTGTTTATGCGGTTAAGTTACTAGATATGATTAAAATGACTATACGAAAAAAAAAAAAAAAAAAAATTATAAATTATTCAACGCCTACACCATAGGAAATGTAATCGGTCCTTTATTAACATATATACAATTGAATATTCTAAAATAAAAACAAACCTATATACAAATACAAAAGGGAGACGGTAAAGAGCTCATTGTGCATCAAAAAATTCGTCCACATCGATGTCAATGGGAAACGTGCCCAGAACGCTGGCAGCATTGCCACGTTGGATGGCAATGCTGATTCTCTGGCCGAAGAAAAGGCCAGCCCTCTGGTCACGTGAAGAGTCGACGAGCTTTGTACTAATTTCTCGAAAAACTCGATGCGCACTCGGACCCCATGGACCTAATGTTTCAACCCCAAACGGCTCAAACATGTAACTTCCAATAAGGTTGTTATATTTGAGGTTCTCTGCACCGGCAGCAGCCGCCCCAGCACAGCCCGCCGTGCTAAGAAGATGGGATGGCGCAAGGGTGTCGACACATGTTGCATCCCACACCAAAGGCCTACCCACCTTCCAAGGCATTATGGTCATCCCGTCTGGTCTCTTCCCATCGTCGCGGGCCAAGCCATTTTTTCTTCATTCATTGATGACAAAATTAACCATTTTAATGATATTTCGGATAGACTTTCAAAAATTAACCTTCATTCGGCTTTTACTCTTATTAGGTATTGCTGTTTTGGACCAAATTTTATGTATTTTCTCCGCTCTTCCCCTTTATGGAAGCAGCCACATCTCTTGGAAAAAATTGACGAAATTATTCGATGCACTCTGACATCCATCTTAAATGTGGCCTTGGATGATCGAGCCTGGATGCAAGCTACACTACCCATTCGCTTCGGCGGGCTCGGCATCCGCAAAATTTCTAGTATAAGCCTACCGGCGTTCCTGTCTTCGGTCCACGGCACTCAAACTTTAACCACAAAAATTTTATCCCTTTCACTGGTTAACTTTGAAGTGCCGTGCTCGACCGACGCCGTGTGCGCCTGGAAAGTGGCTTGCCCGAATACGGCGTTGCCCGAGAACCCATCTTCCCGGAGACAGTGGGATGAGCCGCTCTGCAGGTTGGTACGGAATAAACTTATAAATACGTCCACCAATACTGCTGAGCGTGCCCGCCTGCTGGCTGTGGGAGAGTGGGAGTCGGGTCTCTGGCTACAGGCACTACCGTCACTCAACATAGGTACTATGTTGAGTGACAACACCTTCCGGATCGCTACATGTCTGCGTTTGGGTGCTCCTAGCGGAGCTCCACATCGTTGTCAATGTGGTGAAGCAGTCGACCGCCTCGGTCATCATGGCCTATCCTGCAGTAGGAGCGCTGGCCGGATAGCACGCCACGCCAGCATTAATGACATCATACGTCGGGCTCTTGTCACCGCCGGGGTGCCAGCTGTTTTAGAACCCTACACCATTAATTTGAGACCAAAAATATCTCAATAAACAAAAAAAACATGTTTTCAAGTTACATAATTATAGTTTTTGGTACAAGTCGGATCAACAATTTTTTTTTCTGTTATCTGGTGGAGACTACGGGGCTTATAGCATGTATAACAATAGTACCTACCTAACCCTCGGTTTCTGAAAACTAAATGAATCTGTTATTAAATCTAACGTTGATATCACTCGACAGCAGATTTACAAATCAGAAACGTTATTAGGTTTTCACAAACCGACGGTAGCCACGGTATAAGTTGGTAAACATTTGTGTATTTTTTTTTTAATGCTCTATAAATAGGACTGTTCTTTTTTGCTTCATATTAATAAAAAGGATAGTTCAGTATGAACGGCCTAAGACACCACATATGTTCAGCGTAAAAGAAAGTTTGAATAACTAAGAAAATTTTGATAGCTCGAAAAACCTCATTCTGACAAGAATTATTAATATTTTGAGCAGTTTTCCTAGATGTTCAGTTCATTTTGTACAGTGTTTATTACAATGTTTTTGACGCTGAACGGCACTAAACACTTCGTCTTAGGTCGGTCGCAAATTGCCCGTCGCTTCATCGTATTGTATATCGAACATAAGCCATTATGCTGACTATATTTTGGAAATAAAATCGCCTTTATTCTAAAATAGAATACAGTCTTTCTATGTACAGTGTCAAAAAAACAGATATAATACATGATTCTGGACTCCCTAGATACAGCCTGTATATTCATGTCGATTGAGAACTTCTAATCAATCGACATCTTTTTAATAGAAGAACAAGAATCGATTCTTCAATTTTCATTCTATAATATCGTAATTTTTTTTTTTTTTTTTAAAGAACTTTGCCCCACACTAGGAATTTCTTCCTGTATCGTGGGTGCGTTTACAAACATATAAACTCACATACACAACACCCAGAGCCGGAACAACTATCTGTAGGTCATACAAATATTTGTTCCGTGCGGGAATCGAACCCGCGACACGCAGCGCAGCAGTCAATCGCTCGACCACTGCGCCAACCGTTATGCAAAATAGTTTTTTTTTTAAATACGTTGACACAACGTATAGGCAGCACTATTTCCTAGAACGTCTAGTCCCTAAACAGTCCCTAGACGTTCTAGGGAGTAGTGCGGGAGGCAATAAGAGCGGTTTTCTTACCACAATTATGTTTTACCGTAACATACGATGACGCAACGAAACCCTACTAATCCATAACATCTCTCCATTCTCCCAATCTAGGTCTTGCCAAAACTGGAATAAACTAACTAAAAGGGCGGAATAATAAAAAAATAAAGTATTTTTCCACTGCACAGGAGGAGGAAGCTCTCCTCAATGAGATGGAGGTCACGGGGCAGGCGTTCGAGGATATGCAGGAACAGAACTCCAGGCTCATTCAGCAGCTACGGGAGAAGGATGACGCGAACTTCAAGTTGATGTCGGAGCGGATCAAGGCTAACTCGCTGCATAAACTGCTGAGGGAAGAGAAGCAGTTGCTGCAGGAACAGGTAATTTGTTGTGTGTAGTATGAGCTAAATGGGGTACGGGTGGGTGTCAACAGCATCTTCCTTGCTTCGTTATTTGGTTCGTGCATACTGCTGAGTTTTAGGGTCAAAGACAACATTTGCATGGCAAAAAGCAACATTAACATTTTAAGACGATCTTAAAATGTTCATAGCATAATGACTCCCTATCTCCACAGCGTAAAGTTGAGTCGAAGCAACCGTTTACATTCTGTAGGATATTTGCGAATTCGTTTCCTTTTGATTATCTTGTGGAGATAGGGGTTTATAGGTTATATATTAATTTTAAGGTCGACGCGACGCGACGGTTCGCTTCTACTCTCTCGATTATGCGTTGACCCTTGGGTGAAAATACACATGCCTGTACCTATAACTGGTAAAAAGTGTGCAAATAACTTGCATGCTATTGTGACATAATCAGAAGTTATTATGGCACAATGCCATGCAAGTTACAGGCATGTATTTTCTCTCTGAGCGCTAAATGGAAAGGTAAATTTAATTTCTTTTATCTACACTCACAATGTAATGTTCCAAACATGAATTCAAAAAATTATGTATAAACACGTACTTTATATTCGCGGATAGGTAAAATAAATAAAAGCCATTACAGTGCAACATTTTCCTTCTATTTTCAAACAACTGCATCATAAAAAAGCTTTTTAAATTTTATAGCACACTTTTACTTTTTAATATACTGGCGCGTATGGGCTCATTGACTTAATGTAGAAAAGTAGTGTCATATAGTAGTGTCTATGTCTATGGATGCACGCGCTGCGCTGTCATTCCCAATGAGAATCTAAATTGCTCGACATACCACATATTTTTTCCGTTTACACTTTTGTTTTATTTCAACTGTATGAGTGAAGATAAAGTAGTGTATGCAACGGCATATAATTAGGTATTAAAACACTAACGTGAAATTATTATCACATTCGGCTTCGCCTTATGTGATAAACCCACGCTCGTGTTTTAATAACCCCTATTATATGGCCATTGCATAAACTATTATTATTGATCGTGAATTATACAAGCATGCACATAGTATAACGTTATAAATTAGTTTGGTTTCAATTCACGATACATTGACTGATAAAAAATATTTAACATTATATTATCAAACTATAATATAAAACTAATTTGTTTTTGCTAGGTGTTAACCCGAGACCAACAGATAGAATCAATGGGCGCGGTGGCGCGGCGACTCGAGGAGAAGGAACGTCTGCTACAAGCGACGCTGTCGGCTGTCGAGAAGGAACTGTTGCTGAGGCAACAAGCCATGGAGATGCACAAGAGGAAGGCCATCGAGTCCGCGCAGTCGGCGGCTGATCTCAAGCTGCATTTAGGTATAATAAAACTAGATTCTGCCAGCGGCTTCGCCCGCGTGTACAGTGTTTTATCATCCCAAGAGAATATTATACCGGGATGAAAAGTAGCTATGTGCTATTCCAGGCTATAATCTATCTCTGTGCCAAATTTCGTCCAGATCCGTTCAGGCGTTCTGGCGTGATCGTCATCCACACAAACATCCTTCCAAACTTTTACATTTATAATATTAGTAACGTCTTCTACATTTAACGTTAAGGTCGGTTCCCCATAGGGGGAAAAGTAGTGCCTTGCCATCCGCACTACTCTGTAGGGTTCGCCACCGCTAAATATGAAGTGAATGCCAAAAGAATAGTCTTTACGTGTTAGTTGGACTTAAATTTTGTCCGACCTGAATGTGGCCACCTGAGCAGTTCTGTCGTTGACCTGAAGGAGGTGGTGCATATTTTGTGAAGGGGCACCACACTGGCACCGTGTTTTGGATGTGTTAAAGATACTCCATTTCACCAGATTGTCTTTTCATCAACCAACCTGGTTCAAAGAGTTCCAGATTGCTCAATGCAGTTCGTGTCCAGGCGGCAGATGTTTTACTGGAGTGATGAAGTGTGGAGTGAAAGGTCTGATCCTCCACAGTTCACATATCTAGTCTCACACGCACCATTCTTAGTAGCTTTTCAAATTATTCATTTGAATTAGCAAATACGACATAGACATATTGGGCCGTACTCAAAGTAATCGCTAAATAGTGTCGAGATTTTTATCAATAAGAGTATATTTATTAATAAGTATTGTTGCATTTACAGAGAAGTATCACGCGCAAATGAAGGAAGCGCAGCAAGTGGTGGCGGAGAAGACGAGCGCTCTGGAAGCGGAAGCGTACAAAACTAAAAGACTACATGTATGTATACTATGTTCCTATTGCAAAACATAACTTACTATACTTAGGCCTGCTGGCGCCACCCTGGGTTATCTTACTAACTCTTGAGTTAATAGCGAGGGGTACACGGGATTACCCGTTATTTATGACATATTTTAATTTAACCTATTGTTAGGTACTAACGTTGAGTTAAGTTTTTTTTTATGTTTTAACACAGCACTATTTCTTCTAACAGGAGGAGTTGGCAATACTCCGTCGGAAGGCGGAACGTATGAAGAAGATGGAGCAAGCTGGCAGCAGCATGGACGAAGTGCTGCTAGAGGAGATCAGGGAGTACAAGGAGACGCTCACGTGCCCTTCGTGCAAGGTATACCCCACATAGAATATTTGCCAAACTTAAGTGGCAGTGGGCAGGGCACATTGCTCGTAGAACGGATGATCGATGAGACTGAAAAGTTCTGGAATGGCGACCGCATATCAGAAGAGTCAGTGTTGGAAAACTTCCAACTAGGTGAACCGATGATCTGCGGGATTCTGCTGGATGCGAGACGCACGGGACCGGTCGATGTGGCGACACTTGGGGGAGGCCTACGTTCAGGAGTGGATATCTTTCGGCTCAAAAGATTATTAAGATAACATCAGAAGCCGTACTCTGACGTGTCAAGACTATCATGTTTGCGTTGTGAGAAGGGATATCGCTCTTCTTCGTGTATGACTCTGTCTCTCTCTCAGGAACCCTGATGGTTTTGACATCCCAGAGAAAGACCCCTGTAGTTTTCAAAGTCGTTTGGTTATGGCTTAATTCTTTTCGCTGGTTTCACGGGTAGCTTAGCAGCTTTGTATCACATGGGGCTCGGGTTAGAATCCCAAGTCGGGCCAACGGGAAGTTGGTAGTGTACTATTACCGTACCTTGGAGTGCTTGTGGCACTGTTGTTCTTGCGAAGTTGTGGCTGATCTCTCCTCGAATTGCCACTCCAGTGAACCATGAACGTTAAGAAAAATATAAAACCGTGCGCTTAATTGGTTGGGAAGGCTTACGTAATGCGAGAATTCCTTTCAGTTTGACTGTGTCATTTGGTCACTTTTCGTTACTGAATACGTTTTTCCCCTCGCAGGTAAAGCGCAAGGACGCCGTGCTGACGAAGTGTTTCCACGTGTTCTGCTGGGACTGCCTGCGCACGCGCTACGAGACGCGCCAGCGCAAGTGTCCCAAGTGCAACGCCGCATTCGGCGCCAACGACTACCACCGACTGTACCTCTCCACCTAAGCCACAGGTACACAATCCCCCATCGGTCAAACTAGATCTTTATTGTTATTATTCTCATCACAGAGGCGCCTGTCCAACAGTCCGCCTCAAATTAGATAAACGTGCAATTGTACCTAGCCAAAGGACATAGGTGAATCGGATGTATCGTAGACTCACGGTCGTGAGTGCTAGTAGTTCAAGATGAACCTCGTGTATTGCAGCATTTGGTTGAGAATTAGCCAAGCAATATCAGTCATACTTTGACTTAGAGATTTTTTCGTGTTTCATTCGGGATCTCTGTAATTTATTGAATCGAAATTGGATCTAAGACTTGCTACACTTTGCGATGTTTCTGAAAAGAAGTCGGTGTGATAAAAAAATAATACTTATTACTATATTAGACAAATGGAAACAGCTAGTTAACACTTTATATTTTAATATATAAAGTATCGCGAATACAGTATATATTATTAACTGATAGTGTACAGTATATTTATATTGTGTGATGTTGATTGGTTAAATATCTATTTATATTGTATTGTATATGTTATACATATTGACGTAACAATGATAACTTATTCTGAAGTGTATAAGTCGAAGTTTGTTGATGACATCATTAGCCTATCGCGGTCCATAGCTGGACATAGGCGTCTTCCAAAATTGGGAGATAAAACTGTTGATGGATGATCTCAGGACTACCTCCGATGATTACTTTACACGGTGTTGTAGCAAAGTATGGCAAGTATTAGATGGAGCAGTATTGAACAAAATGAGTGTTCTCATTGATCAGGGTTGTGAGATGTATAGTACAATTCAAACTTAATGGAGGCTCGGAACACTCCGCGAGTCGCTGTGCAGTGACAAATTCATGTGACAGCGGGACGTACTGCACAGTAGAAAGAACTTCACGGCATCCATAAAGTTTGACGCTCACTGTACTGTGCGTGTGGCGAATTTGTAGAGCTGTCACAGATTGGGCGTATTACCGTCGCGTGTGGGCTGGTTTTTGCACGTTTCTAAGATTTACGTATAAATGCCAACTCAAGTACGTAAACAAGTATGTTCGAGCATACAAAAGGTACGCTTTCATTCAGTAGCATAACATGCTCATCGCATTGACCACTCGTACGCAATTAGTTCACACGTAGTTATGATGCGAATATCATGCTAAAAACATTCGTACAAAAAATGCTAAAATACGCCCAAATCTGTAATGCCCCATGGCGCGCCAGCTTCCAATATCGAGTTCGCGAAAATGTACAGTGTAAGATTGACGAAATGACGATGCTCAATGATGATGATTTTTTTTTAAATTATTGACGTCATTGAGCGTTTAGAGATAGAACAGTGTAGAGAAGGACAGTATATTCTGAGATAGGGCACCCGTAGACGGCAGTTTGGTCGAGTGCAACTCAACTGTAATTTGTTGAAGTAATGTACGCTCAAACTGATCTTAGTCAGTCATATTACTGAAATGTGCGTCTCTTGAGTTCAAAATATCATGTAATCCAATTAAATATTGGTAAAAACTCCCCGTCTTCGCAGCCCAGGCAATCAATAGTCAATATTTTATAAAAATAAAAGGCGAAGAGAATTTCGTCTTTAAATCATATAAATAACTCATATGATTACATAAACTTGATAGCAATACAATACGACGAAGCTTTGAAGATATTTATAATATTAAAAATTCAAATGCACGTCAATTAAATGTTCATTCCTTGTCTATACATGTTATTTTTGTATTAAAATAGCTTTCCATGTTGAATATGAATTACATGCGTAAATGTATCTTAAGAATTTAAATTTGCATTTCGCGCTCTTATGTATATTGGATACATAATTCTATTGATGTTGTATATTAAGGATAATATCATGAAATCGAACAAGTGGATATAGTTTATATATCTATATTTAGTAATTATTAAATATACTTATTGTTAAACAAATTCTTGAGGTTAGTGTGAATGTGGTGATAGTGCGAGATGACTTATTTGTACTGTAGTTAGGAAAATAGAATTTAGCTTACAGCCCACTGACTGATATATTTGTATATTTTAAGTTTAACATTTGATCGGGCTTTCACTCCTCGACACAACAGCCAAATAAGGTCAGCTTTTAACAATTTCAAAATGAACTAAGCCATCAAAATTCTGTTAGGTTAATTACGACTAAGGAGGTTTTTGTTTAGAAAAATAACATTTTCGATAAGAATACTAGAGAATAATTAATCTAAATAAAATGTCTTTTACACGTGCGTGGATAATGTAATGGGTTAATTATAATAAAAATATTAATTTACTGTTGTGAAGTTATTGCAAGGGAACAATATTTGACAGTATTGAATGAATTATCAATAGAGAGTCGCTTTATCTATTTGTTAGTCTTCGTGTTAAGTTTCTAAAACTATGCAATATTACCGAAGTCCCAGATTGTCAGGCGATTTTCTGTAATTCTGTTCGTTCTGTAAGAGGTATCTCTGTTATAGAGGTAAAATGTAATTGATCTTTTGCTCTTACTTGATGGCTACACTTGATCAATGATCCCATTATTTCATGTATATCTGACTGATCGATGTTATTGTACGCGAAGCTATTGAATAACTTCTAGTAATGTTACATTAAATCCTTTTTTACTTAATACGTCACAACTATTGTCAGTGTGCCAAATTTCCCTTTCCGAGTTCAATTTGAGATACACGGTTGCCTGAAATCATCAGTCACCACACTGTTATACAAGGTTATTCGATTATTCAATAAACAGTGTGTGTATGTTATGTTTTCTTTCTTTATTTTTCTTTTCTTTTAATACAAACTGACCACGATTTTGTTAGGAATGTATCATGCTTCAAAAGCGCGGTGATTTAAGCGGCCAGCACGGCGTCTCGAATTGAACACGAAATAGGAAATACGCATTAGTGTGTATATTTGGAATTGTCTCAGAAATCATTTTTTTAATAATATGTAAAATCTAAATCAAGGTAAAAAATTGCGTTAATAAGCCTTTACTGTATTTAAAAAAACGATATTCAACTATTTTGGCAGAATTCGTTGTAAAGTTGACAGTAAAACCATATTTTATTATTTAATGTTCAGTGGAAACTGTATAACTATTTAAAATGTAACATTAATGGACTACGTCGAATAAATGTCTCAACAAATAAATGCTACTGTCTATTATTTTTTATCTTTTCAGCGATTAACGCTGCAAAGTCTTTTTTGTTTTTGATTTTACCTTTTTTTTTCTAATACATTAAATTACACTTATTGTACAGCATAACATTTGTCTAAAACCTTAGAAGGTTTATGTGACAAAGTGGAGGAAGCAAACTCGCACCGCATGGTACTAAAATAGGTAAACTTAAGCTTTTATACCCGCTTAAACCCTAAGATGTGATGTCACCAGTAATGTAATATTTTTTTAAGGTAAATTTACAGTTTTTATATGTGCTGGTGCCAATATTTGACTGCACAGTTATAGGAATTTTATTTAGAGTATCAGGTAATATATATTCCCACGTTCTCGTGCCATACACATTTACAGTTGTAGGCAGTTTATATGTTGGCAAGTAATCCAGATCACGTAACTGTTTTGGTCTATTGTTTAAAGTTAAGGAGCTAATGTTATTGAATTTGTCCAAGATAATTGCCGACCTGAATTTATCAAAGACTGACACAATTTTACAGTATTTAAATAATCCGTACTCATCATCTTTATACTTAAGTTTAATATTCTTTGGCACAATAATCTTGAGTATACTTAGTTGTAGTCTATATAATTTTATCTACATAGGTTTTGTAGGAACGTCCTTAACTAGTTAGGCCATAGCTTATAACGGAACCTCGATGGCAGTCCTATATATTTAGGGCAGTACATTCTGCGGTTTGACTTGACTTGATTCATAATGCCTGGGCATTAGTTTATTAATTAATCACTTGGTCCATGATAGATCAGATACATCAAACAGACACTGCGTTCGAAGTCCACCCAATGGGAGATCGTCGTCCGACGACGACGAAGCTTCATCATAATATGATTGAGAGGAACCTTGTGCTAACGATGGTCGATAGATTGGATCTTTTTTAGAATCCGAGAAGTTGAAAACTCTTTACGGGCACGCTACGAGGGCAGCGCGCGGCTATCTGTACTAATTATACTGATTGCCAGCCTGATTGATTATTGACAGTTAGTAACGGACAAAATTGTAAAATCACTGACGCGAAATTTGTGGTGCGCCGGCCGCCCATATGACCTGGCGAAACAAATAAAAAAAAAAAAACAAGAATAGCTGCACTAGAATTTGTGTGGGTGGCCGGCGTTCCAAATGACGGTGAGAGTGAAGGCTGATAATGATGATGACTGAACCATGATAGGAGACAATAAGCCATAGATTGGTATGAATTAAGCCATAAATATACTCTGGCTCACAATTTCAAAACTATAAGGGCTTTAGTACGATAATTACGTGGCATAGTTGAAATAGCTCCTCTGTGGGTGGTAGGTAACTATTTCTACCCAATTTCAAATACGTCGTTTCTTTGAACAAAGATGAGTATTCTGTCTATGACCTACGTAAGAAAGATTTTATTTTTGCAATTAAAGCTATTATAACATTAATTTGTTTATTCTTCCTTAACTAATACAAAGACGGGTGGGTGTGCAGACTTTTGAAGCTGACTTTTGTGTTTTTATAGTCGGAATCAATGAGATTTTACCAATAGAGACGTCATACTCATTATAAAGAAATAAAAACATGGCGATATACTTTTACTTAAGCTTTTAGGATCTATGGAACTTGGAAAATTATTTCTATCACTGATTAGGTTGAAAGATCACAGATATTTAAATGGACCCCGTTGTCAGAAAGAGATAAACAAACCGTTCAAACGTACGTTCGTGTCGCGGCCAGACCACAGAACATATTATACTGGGCCAGACGCAGGACGGACTGAGTTCACTCAAGCTGATCAGCTTATGTTTGTATTGCCGCACAGACGTCGGTTACCTACCAGTATATATATAACATCAAGCTCTCATTAACATGAATGCAATAAGCCCAAACGGGTGCGTCTCATATCATCTAAAGTTATTTTGTATTTTTTCATTTCAATAACGTTCACAAGGTATAATAAACCTAAGTTATACCAACTGTTGATAAAACATGTTGGTTATCTTTAGACATAACATTTATATAGGTAATCTAAAACTTACTTCGTATAACGTTATTGGATATAACGTTTATTTAATCGAAAATCATTAGGCCTATCGTTTAAAAATAATATTGATACCATCTTTATGGTTAACACTGGATGGTGGATGGGTTATCTTAGGTTAGAAGGTTAAGGCGGGAGCGGAGCGGAGTTCCAGGTCCCCTTTATTTGGTAAATCATTTGGGTTAGGTTTGGTTAGAACAGTGACCATTAAAGTGCGAAGGTTAACGAGTGAAGCGAGCTTGCTGCGGGAGCGGCGCGCGGCGTGAAAGAAACGAATCTCTGCAAAACCGACTACACGTAGTCTTGTCTGCCCTACCCCTAGAGTGTTATTAAAAATCGCGTAGGCGCGGAGGGGCGAGGCTGCCCGCGGGCTGAGGAGCAGGTGGTTTTAACACTCGCCGCCGTGGCTGGGGCTGGGCGTCGAAGCCGGCCAGCAAGCCGAAGCCGCGGTGGTGAGCGTGAAAGATATTAGCGACGATAAGCTCGCATGGGACCGCCGGAGCCCCGCAGCGCCGTAGCCGTGACAGAAACCATGCCTGCTGCATGTTGCATGCACGCTTGCATGATACATGCTTGCTTGCATGCCACATGCTTGCTTGCATGTATGTTGTATACTTGTTTGCATGCCAGCTGCATGCATGGTTGTTGTTTGTTTTCTTTTACTAGGCATTTTATCGTATTAGACTAGATAGGTTTTATGTCTTTTGAGTGGTATATCAAACGATTTTATATTCAATGTATGTTACGCTTATAAAAAATAGTTACTTTAAAATTATATCAATCTTTTACTAAATAAACTAATCATTATATCAAATAAAATTATAGATTCAGTTGTTATATCTTGTAAATATTAGAGATTTTGTATAATTAAGTATATCATATAATACTTACCCGGACCAAACACGATGCAGCTGCTGTTAACCGTTGAGGAGGTCTCTATCATGTTGTGATGTTATTAGAACTACATTGTTGTGCCAAATTTCAACAGAGTCGATTTACAGGTGAAACTTCAGTGGGTGGAAAATTTATCAATCCCCTATTTTGTACTCATAGGGGTGGGTTGGCTTTGCAAAATATGCGACCATCATCGAAGTGAAGGATTGAGGAAAGGTACCTATCCTTTCTCACATAAAAATAGAATCATCAGAATCGGACGACCTCCGAGACTATGAGAAGGAAGTTAGAGCGTTCCGTCACCGACCAACATCATCGCGTGCCTTGTACGGAGCGTCAACGTGAAGAATTGTAATTTCATAATTTGTGTGCGAGAAAATTTTGCCGGTGCCGATACGCTCCGTGCATAGCATGAAATGTTGCCATACCGGTGCACGGCATGCGACGTTGCCAAACCGGTGCACAGCACGCGATGTTGTGGAATGGGCGGCGGCTACTCGGAGAGCATGAAGGTTGTAACCGCGTATGATGACCGTTGTCAACGTGTTCAGTGTTGTTACCGTCAGTTAAACAAGACGCACGCACGCATTCGATGTTAAAATGGAGGACGAAAAACTGATTGAAATGGTCCGCAATTATGAATTTATATATAATTTAAAACATCAAAAATATATGGATAATATCAAGAAAGAAATTGCGTGGAAGGAAATTGGGGCACAGCTAAAACAATCCTGTGAGTATTTTTTATAATTTTTCGTTTTGACTCCGTGTTGTAACGTCCTATGAGTAATGTCCTATTCTCAAGCAAAACGTCCTAAAACAAAATAATGGGTATGGTACAGTCATACCACAAACAAATACGAGATATTAAAAGAAATAATTTTATTTACCCTCCGGGAACCAACATGAGGTACCAAAGGTGTAAAAAGTTGCATCTCACTTTTGTTAGAGTATTAAGTTCAGGTTTTACATATTTTATTTGGAATAACTTTAGAAATCACGTCATCCACTGTCAAAAACTTACCCTTAGTTTCCCAGCTCAAAATTATCGCAGAAATAATGTGACAAATTGTCAAGCACGGGTTATCTGCTATGATTGGTTGAATAAATTTTCAACAGCCAATCACAGTAGATAACGCGTGCTTGATAATATGTCACATTACGAGTAATTCTGTGATAATTTTGAGCTGGGAAACTGAGGGTTAGTACGGTGGAAACTATTTGTCAGACACCCTCAAAGTATGATAAATTGTGGTGAAACTTTCGTCTTAGTGCAAAAGCTGAATTTTATATATATATGTTATTTGGGGAACTATCGAAAGATGTTTTTCTCAGCAGTCAGACAGTTTCGATGGTTCTTACATCTTGTCAGTTATTGTAAAGTATTCCGTAGTAGCCCCAAAAATAGACTTTTCCTATTAAAACATCCTCGTTAAGTACTTTCACCGCAATTATGTTCATTATGGAAGTGGCAATATTGCCTGAAAAGTTCATAAAATCCCATCACTGCAAGAAATAAAGGCCCGTCAAAGGGCTCAAAATCATTTTTAGCTTAATTACCGTAAAGTTTTGAGTTTATTGCAATTCTTGCTAGGGAAAGTTTGTTCCTTGTTCAATTGTCCACAATAAAGTCCAACATAAGATTCATTAATGTTCATTAGTTTTCGAAATATGAGCCAACATATTTATTTTTGCTGTTTATTTTTTGTACTAAATCTATACGTGTCCAGATTAAGGCTAGCTAATTCAAAACAAAGGTTTCTGGTATGGTTTCATGTTTTGACAGATATCTCCCAAAACCACCCTGATCCAAACTTAATATTCCGGGATAGTTCTTACCTGACTCTCAGCTAAATCCAGTTCTGAAAGCTGACCGCAACATAGTTGGTAAAAGGCTAGGCAGGTTGTTCTTACCTGTAATGGATACACAGATAAACTTTCAGCTTTTATAAAATAAAGAAGTCAGATCGTCGCAGTCGTAGCCTCTTACTCTATTTATATCATCAATCATCATTTACTTTAAATTTTTTATTTTTTTTTATTTGTTATAGGCTCGCGCTTGACCACTATCTCACCTGATGGTAAGCGATGAAAAAAAAAATGAAAAAGAACGGTCAGAAGTAGCTTAAGATATTCAATCTCCATACTTATTAATTCAAACATATTATTGACGTTATAGACTACACACGTCCCGAACCACGGTGTTTGCGAGGAGAGTCTTAAGCACTTTGGTTGTATATGTACGTCTGTCCACTGCGCCCGCGACACTTCCAGTAAATTGCACTAAATCGCTGTCGACTCGCTAGGCTGTTTGGCAACGCCGCAAGTCTAGCTACTTAAAGCATCAGAGCAACCGCGTGAATATTTAAAGGGCTATAGAGTCTTTTTGTTCTGCTGGGGTTTATTAGATCCCACATGGTGCACTAAAGATTAAATATTTTATTGAGACTATGAACATTAAAATAAATAGATTAAAAGTAAATCCTTAATGATGTAATGTGTTGTTCTTTTTTGCGTTCAGTTTGAATTTGATAATTTCCAGTTTAGAAATTCTTATGGATGTTCTCCGCCTTGGAACGGGGGAAGAATGCACGAATGCATCACACTTCCCCGGTCAGGTAGTGGTCCGCAAGACCTGATGCGGACTCTCTCATCCTCTTTGGCCATAAATGTTCGCAGTTCCCCTTGGAAAGTAAGCGTGGAACACGGTGTTGTCATTTAAGACGACAAACTCCTAAAGTTTATCACCCGCGGGCAACACCTTATGGCGGCCGGCCATCATTACATTATTTTCAGTGTCTGGTGCTTCTGCTACGGATAGGGAGGAAGGTTGTATCTTTGCGCTCCCTTTCTGCCACCGCCTTTGCGACCATCACTTCCTCACAGAAGGGGCGACGACATCCCACGCGTTGTCACTACTGACTACGACCGGAAGCGAGTCGTTATGCGCACACCGACCGCCGCGCCAGATGGTCACGGAGCTGCACAACCAAGGCTGGGAACTTCTCCAGGCGGCATCACCTCTACTCTCGAGTGTGAGCCCGCATTATATTCTGTTCCATCGATCCCTTCATCATACCGGAAGTCTTTTTGGGAACACCATCATCAGACGGTTGACTCGCCATAATGCAATAATTCTTCTTTTTGTTTCAATGTTAATTTGAAAATAAGTTATACACCGTGAAATTTAAATGGTTGTTTTCCCGCAGCGAAATGGTTTTGTCTATGTAATACAATCGTTTCGTAGTTATATAAAATATTAGAAACAAAAACTGGCATATTTAACATTGTGAAAAACTAAACTCGAAAGCGATCACGAACCAATAGTATACCTCCCGATATCTACGGCCGAACGACAGCAGGCCGTTGACCCGGGTGCTAGGTCACCGTCGAAAGGATTAGGTTCGAAGGCGGCTCCGTTTGATCATGTTACGCGCGGGCTAGATTATGCCGTATAATTACACGCGAGAGCTTATTTTACTTTAAACATTTAATAAATCGGTCTTTGCTTTGTCGGCTTGTGGCTTGCTCGTTTGTTTTGCGTGCAAACTTTTATGCCGTATCACCACGTGCGAGAGTTTATTTTGGTTTGACATTATTTTGTGCATCGGTTTTCTTTGTAGGTGGTGACACGAGTAGTACCTAGTACCTACAAGTTACGTCCAGAGTTACTATTGTTACTCACTTTTTCGAGTTGATGAATATTTTTTTAATTATTTTAAAACAGAAACATCGTTATTTATTTACTTTAACTCTATACTTCGAAAGTACTCCTTAAGGCAAGTCGTTCTGCCGCGGGAAAACAACCAATTAAATTTCAGGGTGTATATTGAGCCATGACGAAATGACAGAGATGAAAAACCGATAGTATTTTTTTAGCATAACTGTATTTAGACAGTGTGACTTTCTGCTAATAGGACGTTTTGCTACGAGGTCATTTTGAAAATAGGACATTCTGCTCATCATATGTAGTTTTGTGAATATCCTATTCACATTTTGATACGGAGTCTTCGTTTTTACCAACCATATCATATACATCCGATGTACACTCTACCTATCTACCTACCTAATGTTATAATTACATTAACTAGTTTGAAACTTCACAGCTGTTGCATGTAAACAAAGGTGGCAATGCCTTAGAGATTCGTACAGGAGGGCTTTAAATAAAAAAAAAGGAAAAAGCGGACAAGCAGCCAAAAATATGAAACAATGGAAATACGAAAATGAAATGGCGTTTTTAGCTCCATTTTTCGTGGAAAGAAAAACACAATATTCTACTGAAATTCCAAGCGATGATGAACTGTCTGACAAAGATGCCGATGAAAACCATGCGATAGAATCCGACGCTTCGGAAAAGCCGAACACCGACTTTGATGTCGACGACACTCTTGCTGATGTTAGTGATGATTCACAACAAAAGAAATATACAAAGAAGTTAAAAGCAGTAAAGAGAAAATCAGTCCAATCAGAGCCATCGGCATCTGCCATATTGATGGCAAAGTTGCTCGATTACCGAAACAAAATTAAACCACCCCATGGACATGACGAGTTGGATCGCTTTTTTTTAAACATTTCTGATACAGTTAAGAAGTTCCCACCGTATGAGCAAGCACTGGCTAAAAATAAAATATTTTTAATAGTGTCTGAAATGGAATTACAACAACTTACCCCATCTTGCACAACTTCATACGTCTTCAAAACGTCCCCGCAGTCGGCAACTGACAAGTGAAATGATGCTGTTGAGTCAAAATTGGATACGGTGAGCATCGTTTGTCGTGAACAATGTCGAGTAACTAGTGAAACGAGTTATGGTGGTAGTGGCGTCGTGCGCGAAAAACGAGTGAGAAAGAGGGTAGACAGATATGTCAGCTCGTAAACAACACCCACCCGCAAAGACTTTAGTTCTCGTGATCATGGCGCTTGTAACGGTGCCGAAATATCGAGCTCTCAACCAAAACCTAAATATACATGGTAAATATCCCGAAACAAATATTAATTCTACTTAAATAACACTGTTAGTTGTGTTAAACAGATAGTAAATATATGTTTATGAAGCATGTAAAAATACATAAAAATAAAACCATAACATCCTTGAGTCCTTTGAGTCTTCAAGTCAAGAGTGAATAGGTTTCTTCTAGGCAAGCGTGCTTCATCAATAAAAAAAAGTCTATATCCGACTCGAATACATTACCTACTAATTATGTAGCGAAGAACTTTCGAGGACAAAATAGTGTATAGAAAGAGAAAGATACAAGGAGCGTGAGCGAAAACCAGGATCCAGGAACGAACCATACCATTACCCGTGGCTCTAACGCGCACTCGTATCGGTTTCTTTCGCAATTGATGTCCTTCATAATATAGATTAGGTATTTATTGCACCTTATTTACGTTGGTTGTTTGTTCCTATCATTGAATAATTTGATTTTACTTTTTGGTAGTTGAGTTATAGGTTGTTTGAATTAATATTTGGCGATTTTAACGAAGACTATCTCCGTAACGGCAATACTGCAATATTCAAATTATTAAGTGACGCTGGTTAGAATTACAAGCGTTTGCCTCTACACGCGGTGGTACTGAAATAGATAAAATTTTTCTAACTTCACTTGTGAAGTTGGATTTTATAAATTCTTCTTCAGTTCCTTACCACCGTCCTATGTGGGCCCGTTTTTAGATGTTGTGAGCCGCTGAAACCGTTTTAATGTTCATGTAACAGTAAAAAAACCCTCTACTTAGTCCGCATTATTATGCAACTACGGAACCCTATTACTGCGCGTGGCCTGACACGCACTTGGCCAGCTTTTTATTTTATTTGTGATCGGCTCGCGTTTGACCAATATCTCGCCTGATGTTAAGTGATGTGGTTGACGGTGAAGGACGTTTGCCTAGAAGTAACCTATTAACTCTTGACTCAGGTGCATCAAGTTGGTATTTGGTAGATCCGTCCCAGAGGTGAGAGCCGCAATACTCCATGCATGACCGAACTTCCGCTTTATAGAAGTTGAGCAGCTGTTCAGGCGTGAAATACCGTACCACCTTTGTAAGGAGGGTCGATGTTTACGTAACACCAAGGAGGTCGAGATGGTCCATTAACGGCCCGGTTACACCATGGAAAGATGGAGCCGGGTGGAATTCTCTTTTTTGCGGAAAAAAGCATAGAAACTGACTAGATTGGCATTGCCCTATTTGGAGACTGCCTCCAAAGAGAGGTTCAAGCGCTCAACCATGGCCTCCCGAAGAGACCGGATCTGAAGTCCAGTATATAGCCCGTGCGCCGGAAACATATCTCTCAGCTACACTGCTGCCGTCTGCATACCCAAATGCTCAATCCGGCAGCCGAATTGACCCAAGGAAAGGAGCTAACCAACAAGGCTCTCGTGCCAGACCCTATCGAAAGCCTTCGATATGTCAAGAGACCCAGGCGTGTCTTTTTTCCGCTATAAAGAGCCAATTCTACCCATTCATCATCCACCCGGCTCCATCTTTCCGCGATGTAACCGTGCCGTTAACGGACCATCTCGAACTTCTTGGTGTTACGTTAACATCGACCCTCAATTTTGGTCCATTCATTGCGGCGAAAGCTCAGTTGGCTGCAGAAAAGTTGGGGATTCTTGCAAAGATGAGATGGTACTTCCCACCTGAAAAGCTGCTCAACTTGTATAAAGCGAAAGTTCGGTCGTGCATAGATTTGGCAAACCTCTGGGACAGATTTGCCAAATAACAGCTTGATGCACTTGAGTCGATTGACAGACGGGCCAAGGGGCTTATTGGCAACGATACACTGGTCGCGTCAAAGTTCCAGAGCCTCGGACATCGACGCTGAGTTGCCAGCTTGTCGGTTGCATTTCGGGGAGTGTGCATTTCGACAGAACTGTACCATTTGATTCCGCCTAGCCCTTTCCATCATCGGACTACACGACGTACGGCTATGCGCCATCGGTACATGGTTGACATCCCACCCATACGCACAAAGCGTTTTGCTAATACTTTCATTGTGCCCACTGCTAAGGAGTGGATTCCCTTCCGGGGTCTTTGTTCCCTGATAGCTACAACCTTGGGGTCTTTAAGTCAAGAGTCAATACGTTACTTCTAGGCAAGCGTGCTTCACCGTAGGCCACATCATCGCTTACCATCAGGCGAGGTAGTGGTCAAACGCGAGCCTAGCGACAATAAAAAAATACAACCTTTTTGGTGTCGAAGTACTCGTAGTTCTTTTTTTTTTATTATCATATATGTATAAAAATCAAGATTCAGACTAAATAATATTGTTATTTCTTACAATCTTTAAAACATCTGGCGGAAATGACTGCCGATCGAAAGTGCCAGGCAGTATTGACTTTAAATGTTTAACGATATGCTCCATCCATAAAAATCAGCACTGAAACTATGAAAAGTAAGTAATGTTTTTACGCTATCACACGGCCATTCTAATCTTACTAACACTTCTATAACGCATACATTTGATAGTTCGTTAAGGCTCTTTTAAGCGGAAAAAAGACACGCCTGGTTCTCTTGACATATCGAAGGCTTTCGATAGGGTCTGGCACGAGAGCCTTGTTGCTTAGCTCCCTTCCTTGGGTCTGCCTAGTGTTCTGTGTGAATGGATTGCAGACTTCCTGAGGGATCGGTCCATCGGAGTGGTTATCGATGGCTGCTCGTCCGGTCAGTTAGGTATTAACGTTGGAGTCCCTCAGGGGACGGCGCTCTAGGCAACATTGTTCTTGCTGCACATTAATGACCTGCAGCCTTATTGCGTAAGTAAATACGGCAACGCAAAGGGTTTGACCGCTATCAATCAACCAATCACACAACGGAAATCCAGATCGCGTCATTCATCTCGCATGTAATTGGTCGATTTGGTAGCGATCAAACCTTGCGCCCTGCCGTTTTTGACCACTATCGACCGAGATGAATGACGCGATGTGGATTTTCCGTCTGTGTGATTGGTCGATTGGATAGCGGTGAAACTCTTTGCGTTGCCGTATTCACTTTCGCAATACGGACGCAAGTTGTCATCAAAGGAATCTTAAATGAAACTGCAGAAAAATGACGCTCAATATATTTTATTTATATTTACATACACTTAAGTATTTACATCGCATAATTTTCACGATTTAATTCAAAATAAATTCAAGTTCACCTATGATATTCCACTGACTTGGGCAGTTGGGTGTTGGAATAAATTCTGTATCGATATTTGTTAAGTATATACCTAATGATTACGTATCATTAGCACCTGAAGCAAGCGACGTGGATGGACGAAGCGATTCAACTGATTTTGTACTATTTACAAAAAGCGTTTGCATTCTTTTATCATACAGTTAATGATTTGCATGTTAAGGATTTTACGCAATAAAAAGTCATTTTATCTAAAACAATATCTTAACATTCATTTTACCAAACTTCAACACGACCGTCAACGATTCGTTCAACGTAAATACAATATCAGTCTCATTTGTTACAATTTTGCCTAACTTGCAACGTTTTGATTTCATAAACTGTGTACATAACGTACAATACTATACTACATAAGTAGGTAATTTTCATTGATTCTGGTATTTTGCCTAAATTTAGTATTAATAAAAAGAGGCAAAACAATATTTGTATATCATAATATGGATTGAATCGAAGTAAATTTCTATATTTAATTTACAAGACAATATATTTCTGATAATAATTTAAGTAAATGTAAATCGAATTAAAGTATCGAATGTTATTGACTAGATCAGAAAAATAAATATTGTGATATATGTACTTGTGTACCATCCATATTATTTACATTTTATTTTAATTCATATAAAATATAAGGTTTCTGTGATGTTGGGTGGACTTGAACAGCATTGTTCGATTAATGTAATGCTGTAAAAGTTATGTGTGCTTTAAGTATCAGTTCTAGAGGTGGGAGACTCAAATATGACCTAGGTATACTCGATATTCGTGACGTAATATTATGGTTTGTTCAGGCGAATAAAAAAAGATTTAGACCCAAGATCAGCACTACAGTATACTACAAGAGCTAACACTAATGGCACTTAAATAATGTATTCAAGGAGTGGGAACGGATGACAGCAGTATTTCGGACGCGATGTTTAATTCAACGATAAATTCGCTTACAGTGCGGCTTATAAACAGATGCTCTAACAAAATACTTAAATAATACGAACAAAAACATTAGAAAAGTTCAGCTTATAAATAGTACATTTTATTCAAGATCATACAATGCAATTGCAATGATAGAAGACTTGAGACGATGAGTTAAATGCAAGTAGGAATGAAAATGTTAATGCTTAGTCTAAAAATTGTACAGAAACAAAAGCAAATAAGTAATTATTATGACACTACATTGTTCTATAGTCAAAGACTTGATCATTGCATTGTTAGCGAACAAATTTCCGAAGACTCACGTTTTCCTTGCGAATTGAGATCCATCGAACATGATTACTACATACACTTCACGTAACAATACTAGTAAAATATTCCTACTTTGTTTACCGTACACACGGCGGAAAGTTAAGTATGCAGGCAATGTCTCATGTTACTTTTGTAATATAGTTTACTACACAAGCTTAGATAACACAGTCTTGAGTATTTGGAATACACCATTCTCCTAGAAGATTGTCTGCAAACTTATCTATTTTGTCTACTAGGTCATGAACAATTTCACGACTAGAACGTTTGCCACGGCAACAATGATTCTACGGCAATAATTTTATTGACAGTATTTTACCTAGTTCACAACGTTCTCTATGCACGTCGGTCCTTTATTTTTGTCACAGACTACGCAGGACGGATGACGTACTTCCGCGGAGGGTAAACACAAGCTCCACAATACGATATAACAATTCAAGAACACTTAAGTCTTTTACTATACTTAGCTACAATAATTATGACAAAAATGGAAGTATTATCAGGGTTCACGCGGAATCCGGTGACTGCAGCTTGTTAGCTGCGATTAAGTAGATCGATTAACAAATGTAAAGGTGGAAGCTCAAAGTGAGAACTGGCGCAAACGCAGCCTTTTTCAAATCAGTGGCCTCAGAATATATGCACATGGCGTTTTTTATACGCGCTGCAACCAAAACCGCAAAAAAGTGCTGCTTTTTCAAGTGTTCAAGGCAAAAAATGCCGTGTGCATAGAACCTAATGTAGTAAATTTCACGAAGGTTTGAAGTAGGTACTGTTTCAGCCAGCTCTGTTCGTCGGAAGATTGAGCAATGTGTGTAGAAGGCGGTTAATTGATCTGCTGTTACGCCGTGCTCTGCAGCGGTGGCGGCGAGAGTGGCGTGGCGGGAGCTGCGCCGGTGGACGTGGCGGGTGCTGGTGGCGAGGGCGGCGGCGGCGCGGCCAGCGCGAAGGCGAGGCGCTCCAGGCGCGCGCGCTGCGCGGCGAGGCGCGGCCAGCGCGCGGGCGCGGCGCCCAGCGCGGACAGCGCGCCGTCTAGAGACACGTATAGTGCGCGCCGTTCGCTCTCGCTGCATGCTGATAACTCCTGTGAAAAAATTAGATTATTTAATGTGATTTTTATTATTATCAATGACATCTAGATACAAAACTATTATTATTGAAATATAAATTTTCAATTCTCTATGACTACTATCAATAACTCAGCTGGCTCTACTAACTCAGCTTTGGGCATGTGTTTGTGCTAAGCAGAAACTACATACATACATTCCCAAAGGAGTAAGCAGAAACTACAGAACGCCACCTACGACGATCCTTACGCACTCTTCTGCTTTATTTAGGTTCATACGTAGAGTACTGCGCACCTCGGAAACGGTATAAATTAAATTTCTAAAAGAATACACACATACCTCTTCAACGGCTTCTATATCATCCTCCTCACCGGCCTGTGCCAATTGCTTCTTGAGCGTCTACAGAGGAAAAAATAATTATTAACACAAATAAAACAATATTCATCGCATACGCCAACGTCCGCTGCTGTCGCTGTCATATAATATAAGAGAGAGATGACAAGCGACTCAGTATTGCCTATTAGAAATCTCGTCCTTGTTAACCATCCTACTCCTACGTTTTATGACAGTGACTCCCATAAGACGTTTATATACAGGATTAAAATATTGCAGATGAGATTGTAGCAAAATTGCGCATATTTGCGTCAAACATGTCTTCAACACCAGTTCCCTTTTGGTAGTAAAATATACATTTTTAGCAAGTTCTATGTACAGGTCTGGTGTCTATATACAGGTTGTGCTCAGTCAGGTCGCGTCAACGCTGCGGCTGCAAAGCTATGCAGAATGGAGTCAATACGTTCTCTCCTACACAAGGTCGGAACAGTTGTATTGTTCAATGTAGTTTTTGGTGTAATTGTGACCGAATTTGTGAAAAAAAAGATGTATGAATACATAATGGTTTTAAAAAAATACATGCGAATAATAATATAGACTACAAGACATAGCATTTATGTGTTATTAAATATTAAAAATAAAAAGGAGAAATGGGCTTCTGTAATATCAATACTTTAATTAGTGCTGTACTACAGGCTATTTTTGCCTAAAAGGGCACTTCAAATACCATATATTGTAACCATATATTGTGCCACCTATAAAGGAAAATGAATTATTTCTTTTTATTCGTATTAAATTCTCGGATATCTTCAACTGTATCTTATAAGGCATTTCGTTTGTAGGCTATATTATTTTCGTGTTATTTATTTTACATATTTACATAAATATACAAAATAATAATAATATTATGAATTATTGTTATTATTATTTTTTATTATTATTTAACAATATTATTATGAATGGTTCAGGGAGAGAACATAAGACGGGCTGTGCTATCTATAAGCCGTGAGGAGGCATTCAGCGTAGATTATAAATGTATTAACCTTGGCGCCTTATTCTTGACTCGAGATCGCCAAGCAGGGCCTGAATTGTGTAAATACCTGTTTCATATTAAACCAGTTAACGGTACTAACAATATTAATATATTGTAAACATGGGTTTGTAAAATATACGGACAATATGACGGTGATTGTTTTTATATCTTACGTGTAATAAAGATCATTCATAAATACTTAGACTATCAAAAAAGTATAAAATAAAGAGTATTTATTAATTTTGTAGTAAGACTTTCTATACACATTATATTTAATACGGAATTGAATACAGATGTCACACAAAATCTCTGTGCGTTTTACAACATGAGCGTGCGAATAAGATATTATAATTATGTAATACTTATTGTATGTAATATTTTACTTGCATGGTGAAAGAAGTTAGGAATAACAACAGATATTGAATTAAAATGAATTTGCTTTGTGAATATGTTTTGTTCAATAACTACGTAATACAGCTGGACAAGATTGATTAAATATTAAAGTCGACTATAATGAAACATTTAAGATAATTTATTATTAGAAATATGTCACCAGATTATTGCAAACACCGTAAGTTTATAACAAATCGCGTGAGATTGTAAACTTCTCAAAAAGACATGGGTGTACAGTACAACTATTTTCTTACTGTCCCTCGGCAAACTACGGGTTTCGTCAGTCGTCGGATTTCTATTAGTTGCCCTTTGCAACTTGGTGCAGACCGGACGCTCTCAATCAACTTGGAAGTATATAAAGTTGTTAAAACTCTTTTGACTTAATGTAATTTATTTTTAAAATGGGAGGAACGCTGCTAAAGTCGATGATTGCCGAGGGATATTGAGAAAATAGTTGTACTGTAAACCCGTGTATTGTAAATTATAGAATTTGTATGGGATATTATATTTTTTGCAAGACATATTACAATCTTACGGTGTTTGTTTCTGGAGACATTATAAACGATGGTTATGCCATCTTTAAAAAAAAAAGGCGTACAGAATCTGACGTTCATAATCTCATATAATGAGGAACTTAGAAAATATTTGACAAAACAAATGCTATGTGTACTCACTTCGACGGACTGGCGGTATTGCTCCATCATGTTCTTACTGGCGTCCAACTCAGCTAGCTTTTTCACTACAACGTCAGCTACGTTCTTTTCGGTCATGTCTATTTTTTCTCTGGAATAGCGATACAGGGTGTGATGTGAATGATTAAATAATGTGCATGGTTATAATTATAATCTATTTTAGTAGGCATTAAGGTACCTAAAATTAGTATACGATGCCATGCTACCAAAAAAAACAAGAAAATGTTGGTAAGGTCGTATTACTTTGGTCCTGGGAGATAACTTTAGCCCAAACTAGAAAAGGTTACTAATGTTTTTGTGACTCCTTTTCACAACAGTGATGCCTGCTACTTATTTATGTTCAGGCACTTATAAATAAATATAAAAATACAAATTGAGAACCGCCTCCTTTTTTGGAAGTCGGTTAAAAATTAAATAAATAAACTATCCGGCCGAAGTTTAGATTAAAGTTGGTGCCAGCTATTGTCATTAAATCTTGGAGATGTCCATCGGAATGTTCATCTTGGTAACAATCTGGATGCGAGACGCACGGGACCGGTCAATGTGGTGACACTTGGGGGAGGTCTATGTTCAGCAGAGAACGCCTTTCGGCAGAAATGATGATGGAATCTATTTTGGATAGGTCCGCACATAATAGGTTGGCGGACCGCGGTCCTCCATTTGGTGACCCCTGGTCTAGAACGTACCTAACGGAAGAGTCACTGGCCCCTGAAACACAGGTAGTCTTCCAGCACAGGAGTCAGGGTTTCACTATAATAATTATACATAATAACAAATAATTAATTTACTTGAGCGCATGCGCCAGCCTAGTCGAATCCGGCTCGCCCCTAGCAGCCGCCAGCGCCGCCGCCAGCCCCAGCGCGTGCAGCAGGCGCGTGAGGCGCGCGTCCAGCGCCAGTGCGCGCTGCAGCAGGCCACCACGTTCACCTTCAAGCGCCGCGTCACAAGCTTCAGCTTCGGCTTCCGAACGTTGTCGCTGCGCTATGGCCGCGGAGAGCGTGCGGAGAGACTCGCGTTCTGATACTGATGCTGATTCACCATCTGTCAAACATTGCGCTGCTATTATATTTTGTTAGGTTGTAATAAAATATTAATCAAGTAAAATTTTACCAAAGATGATTTTTTCTGACACAAATACCTCTTAACTACGTAAATTATCTAGTTAACACGCATCGATCGAAAATCCATCGAAATACGTAATTATAACAGGATATCTTGCGAAAATACCCCAATCCAAAGAGTAAAATGCGCATAAGTTTTGATTTACATCAAACATAGCTAAGAACACTCGATAAAGTCACCTTTCCAACAATAAACACGCGGCGCGGTGCTGTTTTTACATGAGATTTATTACTGTGCAGCTATTGTAGCCAACTTCAGGGCGGACAAAAAGTTTGGGCAGAAGTATATACACGTCAAACTTGTAACACCGCTCTTTTTCTGTTGGGGGTTAAAAAGAAACAAACTACAGCCATTTTTTTTTTCAATAAAACTTTGCCCTCACTGAAATTTCTTACTGTATCGTGGATGCGTTTTCAAACATTTAAACTCACATACACAAGACACGCAGATCTGGAACATCTATCTGTAGGCCATACAAATATTTGTTCCTTGCGGAATCGAACCCGCGACACGCAGCGCAGCGGCCGACCGCTCAACCACTGCGCCAACTGGGTCGTCTTTCTTTAAAATAAGGCTAAATGGCGAAAGCCCATTTATGCCAAGAACTTGGCATGCAACACATTTTTTTTAGCCTTTGCTGTCCTACTGCTGGGAAAAGGCCTGCCCCATATATTTCCAGCCAACTTTATCTCCTGCCTTCTCAGGTCAATCCGGCAGAAACCGATTAAGGTAAAACACTGACCCATCCAAAAACGGACCTTGTCCGTCCGTCAGTCCGTCGCGAATTCGGGTTGTGGTCGCATCTATTGGTGTTCAGAATGCGTTCTGGGTTTTCAGCACTGCCAGAATGCGTTCGAATTTGAGATGTGCCCTGTTTAAATTTACCAGAAGGCGTTGTGAAACACGAAATTTGCATTATGGCCGTTTGTTAGAAGAAACCACAACGCGTCCCCAGCAATTTTTTCGGTCAATGAGCGTTTTCGATCTCTGAACCTAACATATCACATTAAAAAAATAATATTATAAAGGCGAAATTTTGTGAGTGTGTGTGTTTGTATGTTTGTTACTTCTTCAAGCTCAAACGACTGGACGGATCTGGATGAAATTTGGCATAGAGATAGTTTATAGTCTGGAATAGCACATAGAATACTTTTTTATCCCGGGAATATGTTCCTTCGGGATAATTTTCGACGTTCATGCAGGCGAAGCCGCTGGCAGAAGCTAGTATGTATATAAACCTTATGCGAACCTCGGTCGTATACTCGTATTGAATGGATCATGAATATAGGGTAAACACTATCCACTAGAATCCTGCTAGTACCTTTATCGTCCGCATAGAAGTCCCGTTCCGGCGACAGTTCGTCGCCACTCCACGCGCCAGCGCCTTCAGCCCCCGACCACCATTCCTCGGCGCATTCTGAGGGAATATATTATTCAGTAATTAATTAAAATGGAAATGAGGAACATTCAGTATTTTTTCGGTGAATATTTAAGTTTAATTTCAACATTTGTAACAATCGCGGTCATAAAATGTGCAAGTGGAACAATATTTAATCTCGTGCCATCTCGTTTACTGACCGCAACTGTTAAAGTTCTTACCGGGATCGGTGACTAGACAAGGCTCAGTCTCAGAGTCCAGCAGATCGGCGGAGTTGTCGTTATCGTCGGACACATGCGAGCGGTCGTCGTCCTTCAGTGCGGGGGCGGCAGGGGTGGCGGGCGTGGCGGGTGTAGCGGGGGCGGGTGGCGGCGGCACAGATCTTAATGCTCGCGCCACGTTGGCTAGGAGACCAGCCCCCGCCACTTCTTCTTCAGGAGATAAAGCCTCGCCGCTGTCGCTGCGGCTGTAAAAGAGGACTTGTTATTTTTTGCGATGACTTGATGTATGACCGTAAATGAAGCACGGAGTTTATAAAGATCCAAGCAGGTGGCGTTCTGTAGTTTCTGCCTACTCTCATGGAAAATAGGCGAGAGTATATGTATGTACGAATGAATGGCTTAGGCTAGAGAACAATAAACTAAGTCATCTCGATCGATGTCCAAGAAATAATCGCCGTTCGCTAAAGTAGAATTCTAGCAAACGGCGCTCGTTATTTTGCAATAACACAAACCAAAATTTTAAGGAAAATCTAAGATTAAGAACAGAAATTTTCATAATTGTTACGTTATGGTTCGTTTATATTTTTGAAGTCATTTTTCGAGGGTGCTAATGACGAAAATGATCCCGAAACCAAAATCCAAGATCACCTAGCAACAATAATATGAAAAGGCTACCTGTAGAGCTCATTGTGATAGATAGTGAGCCTTCAGATCATTGGATAAGCGATTAGCTAGATTGTTATAAATTTTTAAGTCTTTTATCGAGGGTGCTAATTCCGAAAATGAGGTCTAAATTAAAACCCAAGATTACCTAACCCAAGGGTACTGTGTATAGGTTACCTATAGAGCTCGTTGTGGTAGACAGTGGGCTCCAGATCAGTGGGCAGGCGGTAGGCCAGGTGTACGGCGCGGGTGAGGCGGGTCAGGCGTTGTGCGAGTGCGTCGAGTGCGATCAGTGCGCGCGCGCCGCCTCGGCCGCGTGCGGCTGCGGCTAACGTCTCCTGACGCCGCTGCTCACACATGCGGACTAGCTGACGACATTCCGCGCGCCTGAAAACCAACAAAGAATTAAATATACCTATATAAGAGGTGTAAATGGTTTTTAACCGTAGTAATTAAAGTGAAGTAGATAAAAAAAATACAGAGTGTAACGGGAAGGTTATATATAATATTTTAAAAACTTATTTTGCCCATGTAAATAAACAACTTTTCCCAAGGAAGATAAAGTCAATTCTCACAATACCTAATAAGGAGTAATATAAGGAGAAATTTTAAATGAACTGGCAAAATTTTATAATCAAAATACCGACGCCGTTTAATAAAAAATCCGATATTAAAAAATCAGGTTTTTAGTGTTTTTCAATGCTATTAGAAACTGTTTGTAAAGCTTCACCAGTTAAATACAAAAACCCTTTATAGTAGTCAGAGCGGATCTTTGTGCCTCTGAAGTTGGCTCTGCGAACCAATGCGCAAGAAACAGTTTGTCTTCGAGTGAAAGACTTATATAATGCTATCTTCTGCTTCAACATTGACACAAAAATAGCAACAGCGCAAGGTCTTGCAGCCAACTTCAGAAAAACAAAGATCCACTGTGACTAATGTACTTGTGTTTCTTTTTTTTTATAAGTATAGGATCTTGTTTGATCACAATCTCACCTGTTGGACGGTCAAGCACGCTTGCCTAGAAGTATCTATTAATGCTTGACTTAAAGACCCCTAGGTAGTATGTCAATAATTAGCTACCTTCTATCAAGATCAGCATTAACCCTGGCTAGCTCAGTCTCGGCGTCCCGCAGAGAGTCACTCAGCGCACCGGTCTCGGCCGCTAAGAAGTCTTGCATTTCAGCTGCCTCGCGCTCCGCCTCGCACAGACGCGCCTCGACCACGCGCGCACACTCGCGTGCACTGCACGACTCCTGCGCATAACGAACATTACAGGTACATCTAAAAGAGGCGCACCGCTGTTGCAAATTTATGTGACGAGCGTGAGGGGTACTGCGCCATGAAAAGCGAACTTCACAGCAGGCAGAAGGGCTCGCAGAGGCCCTGCAAGACATGTTTAATGGAATGAGACACTACTCGACGATTTTCTCGGTATGAACTAAGTATTTGCAGCCAAGGGCAATCCTCGTTAAGGCAAAAGGGTGTAGGACTATTGCAAATATATAAGGCTAAAAATTTGGGTGGTTTAGTGGACTGACATTGGCCCCTGCTTGACCACTGCTGCACTACACGGCTATAAAATTATTATTATTAATTTGCATCCATATTAAGTAATTAAGTCATCAGAAATGGGGTTAGTGTAAACACAATTGGTGAGTTGGTGACGCTCTTTCACATGCGAATAATGTCAAATGTTTTATTTCTCTGCCTCGGAGGAATGCCTCTGTTTATATGTTGATCAATAACGTGTTTACAAACAACGTACAGTTTGTTGCATTGTTCTCGCAGCGTATCCATGTTGGAACTATGGACGCCTGCGCTAAACTTAATAGCAATGTGTCTAATGCACACATGCCTGCTTTGGCTCTCTCTTCCATGTAATTGTGAACTGTCAGTCACGTTGTAAATTAACTTCATTTGATTAAATAGTCTCGTTGCTTAAATTCATCAATCCATTACGGCGCTTTACAGGAGGTATGCTGACCAAACGGGTGTTATGTTTGATGAGTAAATGCCTGATGGATGTTGTATACAGTGTGTTACGGTAAGGTATAGTCAAATTTTGAAAACTGCTTCCGTCCATGGCAATCAAAAACTTTCTTAAAGAAGGCGAAAAATAACTTAGCCTATGACTTTCTTGACGTTAGTTGTCAATTGCCAATATTGTTGAAGCAGTTTTTAAAATGGGATTACACCTTTCCGTAACGACCTATATACGTAAGTTACACGGATAGCATTATTTGCGCGAAGCATGTTTTGTGTGACGTCACTACGTTAGGTCTACTTTGCATTTCGTCTATGGCCGTATAGACCCGGCCCCACATAGGTTTATATGTCCATTAATAATGTGTCGACTAACAACGTGCAGTTTGTTGCGATGATCAAGCAGCGCGTCGATTTTGCCGTGTTACTAGAGGTATGGAGGGAAAAATATTTGAAGCCTATAATAGGCATTTGCCCTGCAGTGAGACAGTACAGGTTGAAAATAAAAAAAAACTAGTGGTATCTAGGTGGACAGAGTGGATGGTTCCACATCCTTCATTGCCAAAGGAGGATCCTCGGAACTGACGAGTATTGTGGCTTGAGTCAAAGTTGTTGTCGGGCTGTTGTCTATGCTACGAGTAGAAGCGCGGATAAATTATCTTGCGCGATGCAGGATTGGTGTCACTTCAGAGGCCCTAGACAAGTGACATTCTCTCATCGAAAGCGTGCCGATAGCGATTGTCAAAAAGGCAAAATTGTATGGGATTGACAAGCGATACCGAAAAATCACGTGATCAATCCCTTACATTTTGACTATCGCCTTCGCTGACATCGAATGCCACTTGTCTAGTTACATTTTGAATGTTAAACAACAATGTGTATACTAACAACGTGCAGTTTGTTGCATTGTTCCCGCAGCGCGTCTATCTCGGCGCGCTGCTTGGCGGCCAACTCTCCAGCTGACCGCAATTGCTCCTCCAAGGCACGCAGGCAGCCTTCTGCACCTGCACCAGCACCTAGAAACAATAATTTGTATTGAAATAACTTAAGATAATATCACGCGTGTATTCACCGAAGGGTTAAGCTGAGGAACACCTATTGTCAATAATGTAAAATGTGCGTGCGTATTGTGTGTGTGTGTGAGAGTGTTGAGTGTGTGTGTAATTTATCTTATAGTACACCCAAATTTCATAAGTAATTTTAAGTCCCTTGAACTCCCATGTCACGAAGTCCCAGCGCTGAGAAAGAAAATTTGGTTCAAATAAATCTCACTAGAATGCGCTATATGCACCGATTTGTTATTGAATGTGTGTAAAATTAACATTTTCTGGCATTGAACATAAAAATGTATTTTCTTGTTTAATCAACTTTTCTAAGCACAAAGTTATGGAATATTGGGCTCTTAATTACAGGACTTTCAATACACCTGTCGCATTGGGCTCAACAGACCTACAAAGCACAAAATAAAATGCGGCACGCCGCCGCTTACATACGAGTACTTTATGTACTAAGCGATCTATGAACTATACAGTGTTGGTTCTACTTGAGAATTATGTCAAGTCATAATGGCCCATTTGATTGCAATCATTACTTACACAAAAGGTTCTATTAGAAGTCATGTTTATACAGGTGGCGCTTTATTTGATAACATATTATCGAAATAATCTCCAATAAGAATTTACAATGAGTTGTTATATCCTTTCATTTATTATATGACGTTTATAATTATTACATGACAGCTGATAACGAGAAATCGTCGCGATAAGGATAGCTATTTACCTTGATAACCTTTAAAATTCAACAAAGTGTAAACAAAAAACTGCTTTTAAAAGGCTATTTACAAAAGTAATTATCATTTTCTGATTTCTGCAATCCGAGAGTCACCATGACATATAAAGAGGTCGCATCGGTAATTAGCACGAGAATTGAACAGGAACTGATCAGTGTTTAACTTTTATTATAGTGGTGGCGAGGTGTTGACCCCCGCGACCTTATTACAAAGGTCGCCAAATGTTCGCAGGTCGCATTGAATGAATGAGGTCGGATTTCGCTAATCGCGAACACGCAGGTTATGAGTAAATCTATTTATTAGAGACATAGTAACTACAACTGGCTAGTTCATTATACTTTTTTTTTTCAATAGAGCCGTGCGAGGTAGCTAGTCGGTGCGAGGATGATTGTGTAGAGGTACTGTGAAAATATCTGATTGTTTCCGTCAAATCTGTGCGAGAAGTTTGCGCGATGCGAGGATGGGCAGAGGCTGTAAAAAGGTGTGTAACTGAGCGGTGCGAAGATTCGTAACGAAATCATTCGGGATCATTCAACAGAATTTTTTTGCTCGCAAACATCGCACACATCTCTTGCTTTCTTGTATGCATAATGCCGAGACAATTTGAAAAATGCCCAATATGACTAGGACATATGATAAAAACTATTGAAATAATTAAATTGACCGGGCATTCTGAATAATGCCCATCACTTATTGGGCTGGGTAAGAAAAATATGTGTCTTATTAAATTATTATAATGTTGGCCTGATGACTAATTCATTGACCATAATTATCGAATTGCCAAACTGTTACGTAGCAATAATGTGATAAATATAGTTTAAATCAGTATTCATCACATTGCCCGCTTTGACTTGACTTGATTCATAATGCTCGGCTATTATACATATGCACTAAGTTAGGTTTAGAAAATGTTTGGCAGATTGTTTACTCACGCACCGCCTAGCTACCTCACGCTTCTCGCGTGGAAACTAAATATGAAAAAAAAAAACGCCAACAATTTGTTCAGCGAAGTTAATGGTAGTATTTTCCCCTTTGAAAGGGTAATTCTATAGTGTCGTAGTGGAATGCTAGAGAAAAATGCTACACAATATTTTTAAACATTATGCTGAGTTTCGTTTCATTTTTCATCTGCTGAGTCGAAGAAATAAATGCTTATTGTTCCTTTCTTTTTCATTAATATGTGACCCAGTTTCACTACAAAGAAATACAAGACAATACAAAATATCTAAAGCATGCCACACGGAGGCTGTAAAGGCCTTTTTGCTCGACTATAGATATGTCTAATGTGTAGGGGTGGCATATGAGTAGCTTGTTATTTATACGAAGCGCGATAATAATGGTTTCCGGGGTGTAAAATCTTAGCTCCTACGAGCGTAATGCTGTATTTGGAAACTAGTGAAGGAGCCCCGACAGAGGAAAGAAAGAAAATATTTATATGAGTTAATGTGGGTTTAGGCCACTGGAGCGGACCTGAGAGGGAAAAAATAATGGAGGAGATACTGTGTCTCTCGTGAGCTGCATTTGAACTGCAAAACGCCAATTTTTCTGCTAAACGACAGCCTGGTCCGCTTAAAGTCTGAGTACAGTTAACATACTATTTATGACGGCAGTCGTTTGGCAGTATCGTTACAGGACCCTCTCCCTTCTTGCGTCGATTCCCAATGCTGGGAGTCGTGACCACATCACGGTTTCAAAACCTCTTTGATTATATTTCTCCACTTCCTCTTACTTTCAGCAACATGCAAGTCATGCATGTGTTTCGTTACAGTAGAGGAAACTCAAAGGCACCTGCCTACGTATGCCTAAATATCCAAAGCCGTCTAACTTACCAGCGCCAGCTAGGTCGAGCAGCCTCTGCGAGTTGCGGTCCAGCTCCGCGATGGCAGCGAGGCGGGCCGCCCGCTCCGCTGCAAGCTGAGCCTCTGCCCGCTGTCTCCGCTCGCGCTCCTCGGCAGCCGCGGCCAGAGCGTTGGCGAGGCGGGTGGCTTCAGCGTCCCGCGCGCTTGCTTGCACGCCGCGGTGACAGCGAGTCACTTCCACGCGACTGGAAGGAACAGTCACAATGCTTAAGTGTCTTGAAACAAGCTAACGTTTCAAGTCAAAAGTGTCTTTCATCATCAAAATCATTCTCGAAGAGCGCGACCTACGACCAATCCCGAAAGACGTCATTGTTTATTTGGTTGCCATTATTAAAACGTTAATGCAAAGCCATAAAACGTAAAGGTTGTGAGCACCTTTCCGTATCATAATTTTGCACTAGAATTAAATTCAAACGTATTTCATAATAAAATGAGCTAATTTACATCCGCCAGAAGTTACGCTAGGTTAGGTGAGCAACGATCATTTAGGTTGTTTTGCGAAACGATATCATTATATCTTATGGACAGGCAAGTGACTTACTTCTCAATGTTTGGCACAATCCCCGCCAGTGCTGACTCGATGTCGGTGCCGACCAGTACTGTCTGTGAGGTCTTCTCTGCGTAGATGCGTACTCGCGTCTTGATGGTGGAGCGAGAGGAAGCAGAGCGGGTGACGGTGGGACGTCGCGAGGAGGGCGGCGTACCCTCGTGTTTTGGAGATCCCTCTGGCTCCGCATCGCGCCTCCTGCGAGGTAGAGTCGCATACTTGTCAGCAGCCACTCGCGTCGCGTTCGTGTCCGCCACAGTCGTCAACCGCGGTCCATTTGACGGCCATCTTTTCTCCTCACTCGGCGAGTTCGGCGTCCGGCATCGAGCTGTCGAGGTCTTGGTAGGTTTCGCGCGCAGAGCGGGACTCTCGCGAACTAGATTTGGCAGGTCGGCTGTAGGCCGGATGCGAGGTTTCGGTGTGAGCGGTCGAGGCTTTTCTGGTGGAGTTGGTTTCTCCCGACTCCTAGCTCGTTCACGGGTGGCCAGGTTGGGACCGCGCGGCGCCGTCACGGGTCGCGCGGATACCGAGCCGACAGGTGAGCTGCGTTTCGGCTCAGCGACGTTGACATTGACGCGACGTCGCGGGCGCGGCGGTGCACCGGCTAGTGACGAGCTCTCCGACCCGCAGCCAGAGCCACACGACACCACACTGGACGCACACGACCTGGAGCCGCCGCCGCTGCTGAGCGCACGGCCGCAGCCCTCTACTCCGCTGTCACTGCCCGCTGCACCAAGAACTAGTTCGTCTCCTGCTGGCAAGCTGTCTAGGTCACCCAGTGACCTTGCGTCGTCGTTCGGTTCGGTGGGCTCATGCTCAACAAAAGGCTCTTTAACCACTGGTGCTGGGCACTTAACTTCCGTGTTCACCGTTTCAACAACAGCGGCACACTCTTCTTTTTTGTTTTCACTTTCTTGTTCGTCATTACAACTATCCTTATTATCACTTCCGTCCTTAATATCTACATTTGTAACACTAATAGCGAGGGTCTCTCCTTCGGGCTTTGTCTCTGTGTTAGGAACATCTTCATTAGGCTGTACGTGTTGTGTCGGCGGGCCGGCCTCGCCGGGGCAGGCTGAGCTCTCCTCGTCCATGGCAAGTTAATATCACATGTTCTGAAACAAAACAAAAGAGGTCCGTTGAGTAATGAATGTTAGTTAGCGCAGTGATCGGCGCACAGTAATCAGTTCGCTGCAGCGGTATTGTGGCTGGCGTCCATTGTGCGCCGGCCCTTGGGCACGGCTGCACTGGCGCAATCTCGGGGGACTTTATTGCTATTGTTCCGGGTGTCGCCTATTCAAGTACTGTCTATGCTAAAATAACTGTGAAATGAACCATCCTACAACTCTATAAAGATGCATGCATTGTTGCGATTAAATTGTTATTATGATGCAAACTTTTACATAAACAACAGCTTACGTATATGACAAGGTTCACGGCTTCGACACAGGTTTATGGCTTCATTTTGCTTTCGCGTCCGTAAAAATACTTGTCCGACTACGTTTAATACTTGTACTAGTACAAGGCATTCAACTATATAAAAGCCGAGAAGTGGTCTCGGCAAAAAGCTAGGTATCAGAATATCAAATGGTGAAACGAGCAACAATGAGCAAAACCTATCGACGTATTGTGTAGCAACTAACCGGAGTAAAGAATAGTTCTCATGAGCGGGCCTCCAGTCGGCCTCGCCTATTCATAACTATCTGGCTGCAATCTAAACGTTTTGCGTCAGGGTTTCAGAAAGAAATATCTTCCCATGTATAATATAATATTCGTGTCAAAAGGCAGTAAAATTAATTTATCGATAGAATGTCTTCGTGGAAATCGTCAATAACAGCAATGTCTAGCATAAAAATATCAGACTTTATTGTACAAGTATTTGAAACGTCGACCGATAACATTGACTTGATTGCTCACATTGAAAATATTGAGTAGAACAAGCCATGTCTTGTGCTTGATACGTTATCGGCTGTAGATTTAGAAAGAATGTAACACACTTATAAGTAGGATAGGAAGGACAGGATTAATCAAACAGAGGTGCAACTTGACTCATCAAAATATTTAAGAGTGGGCGGGCAATTTAAATCTGTTTTGTTACCAAAACACGTTTATTTCCATGGAAAATGAGCCAGAATTGTTATAAACATTTTAAACTTAAATATGCATTCAGCTGTTACAAAATGTTCCAACTCTACAAACCATGTTGCTCAACATCAACATCCTATAGAACCATTCCCTGCTGTACTACGTATTGATATGTGTAACCCAATGGGGATACGGGAACGGGTCATTGTACTGCGATTTGCCTGGGGGGGCATTAAGGCGTACTATTCAAACACTGAGCTGAGGCTATGGCCACCTATACAACGTGTTCACTATTCAACTTGTCACGGTAATCATGTACGCGACGCGCCGTCTACGCACCCACCGATAAACATTACCAACATTACTAAGGTTTATTTTTATACCGGCAATACAACAGACTTGTTGCTGGCCATTTATTAATCTAGAAAGGCCACGGTGAAGGTCTAAAGTCATTGCCTCGCGTTAGAAAAAAATGCGTTGGCTGCACAGTAAACAGATGAGTAATAAAATGCGCATGAATAAAACAGTTCTTATGCTAAGTGCTCATGCTGAGTTAAATGCAGACACAATAACGATAAAACGACGAACAATCGACAGGCATTCATTAAAATTGCCATCGTCAGTTTCCACTTGAGCGACTTTCCTGTAGATCACGTTTAAAATACAAATAAGCTATCTATTGCTTTACTTGATATTCTAGAGGGGGCTGATTGCGCCATGCCAGAGACGGAGCACGTAGACATCGCGTTTTTTCCTCGAGAAAACATTGGATTTCTTTTAGAGGCGAAGGTAAAAGTACCTACTTTTTACAACCACTCTATCAAAGTTTTATGTTACGAAGATTATGATTCATTATTATTCTTATTTAATGCACTACTGGGCCATAACTTACCAAGATAGAACGTATGTGTTATAAAAGTGAAAATAATCTTTATGACTTGGCATAATGGGTAACCGTTGTTCCAAGTCGAAAGGGCTGTATTTTTATTTCGATCTCCTAGTACCTATTTACGACCTTTATCTTTGACGATTATATCATTGAAGCCGAAAATAATCTTTGGACAAGAATGGTCAACAATAGTGATGTTTTCTGGGTAGAAAAATTATCATTCTATTTAGTCCGTCAGTGAGATTATCAAATAATATCGGACGTGTTGTTTGCTTTACCAAAACAATAAAAATTGACAAAGATATAAAGTGTACTAACGGCGTGACGTCACACGATATTTCAACGCACTGTATCGTCGTATTTTTTTTTTGTTGTTTACGTTACGTGTCAAAAGAGAAAAATGTGTCCATTATTCTTTATTAATCTACCTGACGGACAAAAAACTAATTTTCAGTGAACATCCCTATTCAAACTTTACAATTAGTTCCCAATTCAAAACTCACCTAAATGTATAGCCGAGTAGATTGAATTTGTTCGCCAACCAAACTTTTTCCCAATTTATGGGAATTCGTATATTTGCCGAGACCAAAGTATAATGGTTATCGTGGGAACGTCAAGCCCACTCATGATCATAACCTTTAGAGTAGAGTGGCATGATAAAAATTGATGATCCCTACCGTACTAAAAGTCCGTTATAGGTTCCGTTAAGAGATGTCTTCGACACGAAACGAGACATCAATCGATACATCTCGATTTTCAATACATATAATTTCGCGTATGTACCCGAAACAGACGTTTCAGGTATTTGGCGAGACTCCATCACTAGGCGTCAGTTCTCCGACACAGTTCAATTATTATTGTACCTAACATAAATCTGGGTTAATGCACGCAATTTGTAAACGCGTACAAACCGACTGCCTACAAATGTACTATCAGCAATATATTATTTTACTTTGTTTTGAAAGCGGATCGTACGTAAAATAGAAACGAGTACTTGCACTTGCATGAAAATGGTTTTGGTCACAATTAAATAACATGCGTGTCTTAACTTCGTGGCCGTATCTTCAAACGTCTACAAACGAAACGTTAAAAATAAATTGTATTTCTCTTCTCTGAACAGTTTACTCTTACTGAAATAAATATTTAGTCCAAAACAAATGTTTAAAAATACATCAAAGTTCCAGTTTTGGGCACGGTTTGTAAATACATCTGCCGTAATGCCTTTGCAAGCAATATCTTATTCTGATGTGGCAGAAGGCAGAAACGGAATACTAAAGAAATAATTTTCAATCAAAGGCGGCATCGTTTACACTTGGGAAATATTTTTGGCGAGGCAATAATTTATCCAGTTCCATTTATCAAAACCCGTTTGACAATGCTGCCTTAAAGGAAAGAAGATTTTCCATTTAAGATATTCAAATTATGATAATTCGAGTCACAACTCAACAGATTTACATAACTGAGTATATTATTTGTGTGTAAAAATGTTTTATCTCGTAGAAGCTTTCCAACGGGATAAGCGCACAAAGAGCGTTGCCAAAAAACAACATGAAACCACATGTGGTTTTAAAGCAGCACTTGAAAGAATACATGAGAACAGTTGATATTTGTCGTCGACCTTTACAGATAACACGGGACATGACGCAGCTAACAGCTTCATTGTGTATAGTATTCTTTTATTTCCAAATAAGTGTGAAGGTAAAACATATTATGTTCGTATAAAGAGGTAAAACAGCCGATAATATTGGTAAACAAGGACGGTATCATGGGAGACTGAACCAATGTCTGCCGTTGACACTTTGACAGTGACACATTGACAAGCTCTTCTCCGAAAGAGCTACAGTCCGTCAAATCTAAGAAGTCCGATGACGTTTCTCATTTAACTTGCCGTGATAACTTTGTATGAAAGTTTACGAATAATCAAATTCATAATCCTAATTAATTACTATGCTGCCTATACACTATAACAACGAGTATCATTCGTAAGCATCAACTTAAGTTTATACAACGTATTTTTATAGCTGTCAAACGGTACTTCTTAGATTTGACGGACTGTAGTAGGTAAACATTTTCCCATTGATTGGCACTACAGTAAGCACATACTGTCGTCATCAATCATGACAAGTTATTCAACGGAGGTTCTCACTAACATAGCATAAAAAGCCATGCAGTGCTTAACATCGGCTGAAGATATTGGCAACGCGTACTGAATTCATTTGATAGTCTCGGAATAAAATAATGGAAGGATTTATCAACTGCTTATTATCCTGAGTGCATCGTTAAAAACAACTAAAGGATAAATATATAGCCCGGTGCTAGTTGCTAGATATTAAATAAGCGGACCACTTAGCTGTACGCCGAGCAATTAAAGCTTACATGTGCTCCGTATGCGGTTTAATTAGTGCTTTTGTTCAAAAAACTTGTGCCAAAGCACGCAACACGGTTCTACTAAATCTTCAGGAATCGTGAATCTAATTTTATGTATGTTCTCTATAAATAAGCAGCACATTAGGCAAATGAAGTGGCGTAACAAATCAACATTCCGACACAGTTTTGCTGAAACTTATATTATAATTAATTAACGTAGATAAATGATTGGTTAGCGTGCGTTGGAACAAAAACAGTGCTATAACGACAAAATGAGAGCAACAAATTATTCTAACAACATAGCACAGACCTTGCAGCGTCTGTGTAAAAAAGAACTTGTAGAACTTGATTGCAATGGCTAGGTCCGCCATTTCTCGATTTAAATTACAAATATACACCTGCCATATCCTCAATAAAAACAGGCTTTTAAAGGAAAGATTCGTAGCACATATCGTAGATTCGTGGCGTGTCTACGAACTTTGGCTGGGTCCCCAAATACCAGATTTAACGCTACGAAGAACATTTTAAATCTCGCTCACTGTTTCAATTATCTCTTCATCAGACTTAATACTATCATTAGTAAACTGTTAATGTACTTCCTCGTCATACCTTTACCTAACCTAACGGTGATCACAGACGTAACATCCTAGAATTAAAATTCATTTTCTTACATCAAATTGCTACAGGAGACTATAAAACGTCGGCCATTTTATGTTCATGCAATTGGCACGTCCTTCCGTGTCATAGGTGGACGAGGCAAGGTCGTTACTCCGGCTCTGAGCGGACGCGTGATTTGGCAAAGTTTTTATAAAGCATGGACCGGAGCCGCCAAATTGAGCGACGCTACATCATCGCAGAATATAGTATCCGAATTTTGCGCCCCAATTTTACCGATATTTTTTAGTTGAAAACATGATTGACAGCAACCATTTGGCTGTCTTTTCAGTGTACGAAAACGAAAAGCTTTCAAAGATAACCTTAAAGCGTTCCAAGTTTGTCCCTTTTAAGAAAACAACCGTCTTGATTCATAACTTCAGTAACATCACGTCAGACATTAATTTTACAACATCCATTATCATCGCTAAATTAAATTCTTGGTTTTACTGAAAATATTTTCCACTATGACCTTTCGGAAACTATACCCTAACCGCCTAGTTACCGATATAGTTTATTACCGGTGTCTGTTGCCACGCATAAAATTATTATGTCGGTCATAACAGGACTTGGGGCTTGGCCCACGTCCCCTAGGGCTCGGCACATTTACAGCTAATGTCTTTTCGTTCATCGCCGTCATCGAAACTCCGATACGTTTTAATGCACATTTTATGAGCTGATGTTAAACACATATGTCCAAGTTTAAAGCCCAACCCAAAAGCATCGCAATCGATTTGTCTTTTGTCTGACGATTTCTTTGAATAAATCTGAAAATAAATTCGAAAGTGGGAGCGCGTGAAGTTACACTTATGTCTTAAGTTGACAGCGAAGCTCTTCACTGAGAAGAAATATTATTTTGTGCTTACCGTATTTACTATGACTGCTTATCGCCCTTAGCAGGCAGCAGGTAACCACAATTGTATCCAACAAAAAACTATGATTCCCTGTAATTTTATAGCATTATCCTTTCCAATATTTCTTAAACATGTCCGTTTCAAAAACAAGAGCTCAAATAAGTACAACAATGGGTCGATCGTTTTCGTGAACGCCTTCGTTTCGCCATTAGCGGATCAGACAGGGCGAGACCGGAAACGTAGGGTTCGGTTTAGCGCCAGGCTAGCCCATTACACGAGTAATTGTCACCTGAGTGAATGAAAAAGTGCATGGAACTTTGTAAATTTCTTGGCACTGAACACGGAGAATACAACCACACACAACTGGTTGTACCACTTTTACCAAGTTTAGATGTTTTATTTTAGTTTTCATTGGTTCATGAAGCGGAGGAATGAGGAACGTGTCGTAAGGAAAGTTTTGAATATGTTTGTAGACGGTTTTGGGGGAAGACGAAGAGCAAAGAATAGATCGTGTGATAAATGATATGGCGAAGAAGGGGGACCATGGAGATGAAAGCAAATGGAGATGCAGGTATGGAAGAACAAGACATCCTACACCGACACCAAATAAATTCTCTTCTTTTCATCAAAATGTTGTTCTCACCCACGTCAATGCCAGGCGTAGGAAAGTTCTTCGATAGAAAAAATATATTCTTTCGTTTTCCGCCTATTGTCAAGTGCCGCTATCCAAGGAACGAGCAATACCGGAATGGTTGGCTTGTCTTTGGTATAGCGAGTTTCTGGTTTTAGGCAGAGCGACTGTCGTTTGACTTTCACGACAATCACAGAAGACGGGTTGGATCAGTCTGATGCAGATTTCAAGACGAACTCATCCTATAGTTTTCCTTTTAATGATTTCCAAAAGAAATTAACATTGCTAAATTCATGTGGTTATGAAGATAGGTGGAAAGTAAGCCAATTACTTTTATAGTACAGGAAACTCGGAAACCGGATTGATTGTTACTTTAGCTAAGTTGTCAGTCAAACAATGTCACATCAATTTACAGGCTTCCATGAAAACCTTTTAAGCTTAGTGACGTTGATCGCAAACAAAACTGAAAGCTTGAGGTATAATTCTGGGAAGAATTCAGGATGTTTGTTCTTCATTATAAATTCAAGTTATATATGTATTTCAGATTCTTTTAATCCCAATATACAATCGTTTCAGTATAATTTCGGACCTTTGACGTCAGCCAGATTAATTTAAATTTTAATTTATAAAAATAGTATAGAGTATCCAGATTAATAAAGATTTCATAAATATTAAATTAATCCATTAATATTTATGAAATCTTTATTAATCTGGATACTCTATACTATTTTATCTAGAATCTGGATATCAAAATATTTTGGCAGCCATATTATAGTAATATTCATCGCGTGATACGACATGTTACCAATTACCGTTATTAAATTATTGTTTCAAATAAAAATAATTATGTACCCAGTTGTTTATTGTATTTTTGGCAACGCACGCGAGTTTATATAGATGATTAGCTTCTGAGAGTTGCCCCACATAAATCGCAATTTTGACCTACTCTGTCGACCCCCTTTCTGCTCTATAACAAGGGCCGTGTCATTTAACGACCCCTATGACATTATTAAATCTGATATCGCCCCTATATTACTATGTACTTACATAATTCTTAAGAAACGACTTAATTAATTTTATTTCGTTGATTTTGAAAGATCATTGTAGATGATATTTGAAATGCTAAGTTGCTATTATAATAATTTGTATAAAAATTAAAAGTACCTAAATGTCAGGATTAAGAATATTATTAATGAACTGTGTTTCAAATTAAATCCTATTGAAATGTAGCTTAGAGTAGAGATTTGAATGTGTTAGTTGTGTTGTGGTTTGTATGTGTTAGTTTTGTGTATGGTTGTGTTGTTTTGTGTGTTTGAGTGGAGTTTAAATAAATCAGTCTGGCTGTCGACTGTGAGTTTACAGTAAAACGACAGTTTCGAAAATGTGATTTTTCAATAAATAAACAACATTAGTTTTTTATTATTAATTTATAGATGTGGTCACTCTCAATGGGCCTCATCAGAAAGTTTACAGTCACCCAAAGGGCAATGGAGAGGGCCATACTTGGAGTTTCCTTGCGTGATCGAATCAGAAATGTAGAGATCCGCAAGAGAACCAGGGTTACCGACATAGGCCGAAGTATTGCCAAACTTAAGTGGCAGTGGGCAGGGCACATTGCTCGCAGAACTGATGGTCGATGGGGCAGAAAGGTTCTGGAGCGGCGACCGCGAACCGGAAGACGTTGCGCCTCACGAAGGCTTCCCACCAGGTGGACCGATGACCTGGTGAAGGTTGCAGGGGGATCCCCGCAACTATGGATGCTGGATGCGAGACGCACGCGACTGATCAATGTGGTGAAGCTTGGGGGAGGCCTATGTCCAGCAGTGACGTTTGTCGGCTGATATGATGATGATGAGTTTTATACAGGAAAAGCTCTTTGTCTAAATGAGGTACCTTTCGTGTTAGGATATGCACATGTATCATACTAAATGCGCTCCTCCTATAAGCATGCTCCTTAGTCATTCAATTTACAAAACGTGACTTTTAAGTTACAGACATGTTTATTACAAAACTGAAATTCAAATATTCGTGATGATACGAACAGAAAAATAAACTGCAAACTTAAATAATCGGATAAATTGAATAAAGAACCGCAGTCACGGATAGCATACTAACCATAAACAAAGTAAAGAATTGCATAGTCTGTGATAGAGACAAGGTGAAGGTTTTATCGAAGAAATCATGGCGTGCCAAGTTCAAATATTTGTGTAAACGCGGAACAACGTGAATGTTGTCCTAGCCAACAATTTTATTGTTCCCATAAACATTGATTCCCCCTTGCTTAGCCACCCTCGCTCTTGGAATACACACTGTGAAATAATGTGAATGCTAAATTGCTCACTCCCATTGATTTTTTGGGTAAAAGTCTGGTTTATGACGAAAGTTTCTCACGAGTGTATTGTACAGCGATGCAGTATACATTCAAGAGCAATTAAACATCACATGTTTACACCGCATGTAACAATAAGTACTTTAAAGTTACATGCGAATAATTATTGCGAAATATTTCTATACAAATAGTTTGCAGTCAAGCATTTGATTGATAGCAACAGCGTTATCCTTATGCTCCGTATGTAACAAACATGTGACCGCAACTAAATTGAGGAATAATAATAAAAAAAAAACATGTCAGTATTCAAATGTTATTAACACCTTTTGTTTGTTTGTATGAACAGCAGGTAAATGGTATTATCAGATGTTGTCAACTTTGGACCAGAAAATATCATTTTTTGTAACAAAAAGTATTTATTTACAAAATTAGTTACACCCGAACGTCATGTTGTTTGAAGACCTTGAAACTTTTATGAATATGTATCTATTCAAATTAAATGGTGCGATATTGATAAACGCATTTTATCAGATAACACCAATTTCGATGCCTACTTTACAAATTTCATTGAAAAAGGGAAGCTAATGTCATTATAACATAACTTATGGTTACTACTGAAGTTGTTTTTGTCAATGAACTTAATTAAAAAGTATAATCAAGTGAGCAAAACAAAGTTCAACCAGAACTTACCTGAAAGTTTATAGAACAGAAGCAGTCTAGTCCAGACTATCAGCTAAGCTATCAAGCCAAACGGTTTCAAACAAACAAACAACTGCACAGTTCCACAGTAAAGTTTCAAGTATTCAACTGAAAGCAAGTTCGGAGGAAAATCTTATCGTAAACACGTCAATATCGGAGACAGGCGCGAATGGAACTACCAAATAAACGGGTGAGCGAGCCGACGACCGGAGGGGCGCGGCGCGTCACCACATGGACCGATGTTAAAAACCCAACAATACACATGTGCCTTTCTCTATTACCAGTTTTAAACAAGCAGAAGGCAGACATAACATGGCATCGTTATAGCCCCCGACTAGATTATCAGCCTTGCAGCTGTGGACATCGAAATAAAAACAAGTATTCGCATCAAGATAGCAAGCAATGACGAAGCAGACGTTGCTTGAATCCCATATTAATCGATGTTGATAAAACCGTGCAGTGCAGCTTTCCAAGCTACGTTTCAAGAGAAGCGATTAACTTTTGTGACATTTTAATGTCATGATGAATATTAAGTGAAAGATGTCGTAAGCGCTCAAAATTGAGTGCAGAAAGTTTCAGAGTCAAGAATGGATAGGCCTTATTTGGCTTTTTACAAAATTTGATGTTCAGAAAACTTGTTACACTCTAACCTTGTCGAAATCATTACACGAAGTGTAATTCTATTGAAGTCGTAATGATCTTAAATTGGCAATCTGTTGTGCATGGTCGATTCAATTGCGTGCAGCGTGCAGCACAATGAGCAAGGATTGATCGGATACGCAGACCGATCTCTTCAGATGCAACAACAGATTTGCCGCTAGCTTTATTTGCATGTAATATTTGCAAACATTTACATGATGATCTTGAAACAAATAAAATTCATGATTATGTAAAACAAGTTGCATAAAACGATCCAAATTACTTTGTTCTGCTAACGTTTACATTTATTTATTACATCGAGATAACATTTCAGTAATTCTAATTCGCAATTTAAGTAATGAAGACGCAAATTCAGTCTACAGAAGCTCGGAGCCAATCTCGAATGGAAGAATATAAATGGACCCAAATGAGATTTTTCAGCCGAAACACATATTATAGAAATGTTGTATGTGCTTAGCATGTATCAGTGGCAGCATACTGGCATAAGCATGAATTACGGAAGAAAGTAAAGTATCACTTAATACTTGTATCAACACAAATAGAAACAAAAGCATTACGCTAAATAAATACGCCACCGTGGGAATCAGACACATTATGACTGAGTCTATACTTATGCACACAGTGAATCGTTTGAATGGCTAAATAAGCTTAAGAGGCTTTTAGAAAGTTAGATAGTTTTCTATAATGTGTGAAACTTACGTTGCTTGTGGGTATACTTAATTGACAACAAGTAATATAAAAAGAAAGACACAGCATTTTGGACAAACACAAGACAACTCAAGACAGAAAACCAGCAAGAAATGAAAAAATAAATGTCGATTGTGGCTCCAATTTCAATGTGGTTCAAAGTTTACTTGTTTCTAACTCCCCACATCAATTCAATAGACAAACTATAGGTTTGCCTTTGAAAATCATTAACTAGACTAGAATGAAGCTGTTAACTAAAAGCAGTGTTAGAACAGGTCTATTAAGTTGTTCAGACAGCAATATCCTGTCCAGCCGAACCTACGCAAATAACGTTTGCCGGTAATTTAATTTCCTTGCCTATCGCAGCCACCAAGGGCCCGCCATGAGTCCATGACGCTATTCAATTTCGATTTTGCCTACCTCTGAGCTTATTGATCTCGCTAATGAGCGGGAAATCAAATCACCGGTGTGAGAAGGCAGCTGTATCGGTTTGAAATCAATCGCAATTGCTTTCCAATCTCCTGTAAACGTGATTGAAAAAAAAATCGTTACATTTTGTGCTCGTAAAATTTTGGTGTCATTTCGTAAGCTACATTTAATATTAAAAAAAATCTCATAAAATACATTAATGATGTAAAATACGTAATTGCTTAATGATACAAGAATAAACGCTCAGTACACCACTTAACGCAGTAACATTGCTAGTTTTATTGGCAATCTGGGTCACAGCGTTTACACGAAACGCTATTTATCAAAGCTGATAATTTTCTTTGAAGTTCTCAAGTGTTTGCTGGAGTGATCGATGCCCTTGACCGGTGAGCCGGCCATATGGCGTATGCGCTTTGATTCTCGACTGGTGAGAAGAGTGCCATAGATGGCAGGCTACTCATGATCATCCAGTACGACCTTGCTTGCACGTGAGGTGTTAAACCGGACCCAAAATAAGGTCAGGTGCTGGTGAGAAATACTTAAGACTGCAATCAAAAACGGTATTTGTAAATTGCTAGAGATGAAATTTGGGGCAACCGCGTCCAAAAATATATTTTGATCAATAAAAAACGAATAGCTGCAATATATTGTAGATGCAAATGAGATTCATCGCTGAGCTGTCAAAAAATTCAATGCTAGAACTAATTGATGATACCCTGTAATAAATTTTGCAACTTGCAGATCTGAATCTCTTAAGACCGGTTTAAGACTAAAGATGATTTATAAGCCACGATCTCCGGATACATTCCCGGGTCCATAACTGGGACCAGGGAATTTAGAACCACACAACATTCTTAATCGTGAGTGGCGCAAGAAAGACGAATATGATAGCAGTTGTTGCAAAAGTTAATTAACAACCCCACCTTATATAACGGTGAGCATCTGTGTTAATAGAACGTTTTGTATTTTAAATACTAAGAATTTTTACACTAACACTGTATCTGCCAAGAATGGTGTTAAATACATAATTTATATCAACATCTACCATTTTATAATTAACTTGCATCAAAGGTGACCTTATTCGGCATCGCAAGTCTTAAGAACGGTTTGACCTCTATGATGGAGTTCATTGCGAGTCTTAGCTGCAATTTAATATTTCTATGTTGTTTGTGAGTGTTTTTATCTTGTTACTGTCCAGACTAATAAATTTGTCTTTGAACATATGTCTGTCGTCCAGAAAATTAAACTTTTATCTTTCATATTGTGAGTCATCCAATAAGTTCGGGATCAACAGACAGTCAAAACTGCCTTCAAAAATATTTACAGAAATGTAGCAGAATCATGGCCTTCGAATATTGTGTCTGGTTTCATATTAAGTTTTAATAGACACAAACTCGTTAGCAGTGTAATGCTATTCGTTACAGAACATATCCCCAGTGAGTCACCGCTCGGCTCCATGCAACCGGAACGAGTGCGAGTGCGTCGATTCGCGAACGAACTCGATACAAGCACCACGCGACATTCAGACGTTGGTCCAGTTGCAAGCCTGCATCCGTGTCATTGTGTGAAGTGACCTGGGCAAAGCATCGCCTGCAATCAGATCCTCGGAGCACGGTGCGTAACCGCTTCACGGGTATCGAGTTCAATCGTCTGTTGATTCATACGCCAGATTGTTGGTCACTTCACACGGGAATGCCATGGTGTGGCGATAAAGGAAAATAACTTTATACACTTCAAATTTATAGCCAACGGTACTCTTGTACTATTGCGTGCTTCTATACGTTTTGTAACTGTTGCTTCTCTAGTTCACAAACCTTTAAAGGGAAAAAAGTATGAGAGTAACAAGCGCACACTTCCCGAACTAGGTTGTTGAGATACATGTTTCAAGTTGGAAGTTTGTTGTTGTTAAGAATACCGGATGAAAAATTTTGAATGCTTGAGCATCTATGAATAAAACGGTCACGGTCCAGTGAGAGCTTGTTACTGTGGTTAGCTTACCAACAATAGCAATAGTACCCTTAATTATTCGTATTGACTCTTACATTTTTCCTACGTTTGAGACCAGTTTGGTTGAAAATCCAATTTAAACACCATAATAGCGAATAATACCTCTTCATAATACCTTTTAAGAGCCAACTATCTAACATCAAGCTGTATAAGGATAATTGTCACATTTTATTTTTTACTCGATGCCAACTGACCTTAAATGTCACCAGTTCACATTTCCTTCTAATGAATGTGTCTGTAGCAAAAATATCGCTAATTAAGACCATCTATGGTTACGTAACCACCCTCTTCCGAGGCGCTTAGTAACCTCGAGGGCTCTCAGCAACGTCAGGCATCTTCAGCAGAGAAGCCTTTAGAACGCGACTTTGTATTTTATAGGTACCTACACGTATAAACAACGTCTTAATAATGCTGTAACTTCAAACAATTCCATTGAAATTGCCTTGAGCCGGGACCTTGACTTTGAAATTGCGCAGAACGGCACTGAAAGACCTTGCAAACTTTGGGGTCTTATGAAAAATAATTGATTTGCTTCCAGCTGACTAATTAAATAGCTTTACAATGAAACTTGAACAGAATTTCAAAACGAAATGCCTGTCCAATAAATAAGAATCAATACTTAAGAACGTTAACATAAATTCTAAAAATGTAAAGAAGTATAATTGACCATGTTAGTTAATTGATGTGAAATGTAGCAGAACGAAGTAATTTCTAAGCGCTTCATTTCTACACAAGTACTGAATGAATATTTTACTTTAATAAGCAAAACGTTCGTTCCAAAAGGAGAAGGATTCAAAGGAACGCCTGAATCTAATTATATCTCCCGTCTCGTCGCGTGCCTAGCGTTCCAATCCTGAACATGGGATATTTGTATGTTAAAATATACCTATAAACTGTCTGCGAGACGCGGATGTCTCCTCTGTGCAATTATACTAATTTTGCAGATGTAAAAGTTCCGCATTGCCGACCGAAGTTTCGGGTTTTCTAACTGCATTTTCTATAACTTTAAATTGGTGCCTCTTATTCCAATTCCTCTCCTTTTCATTATAGACTTCTCTAAGGAATGAAAACCGGAGCTTATAAACCATTTATTACTTCGCGCAATTTGCAGGAATCAGCTGAGAAAGACTGGTTGCTATTACTCCTAGGCATAGCTTTACGATCTGTTGCCATTTTGTGCACTCGTACAATTTTACACTCAACACGTTTTATTATTACTTTACGATTACGATGCCTCAAGCGATTTTAACGGTCACCTGTTGGAATTTGTGCTGTAATAGGAAAAATAGCATTGGGTGGGGACACCACTATGTTCAGCATTCTTGTTGTAAAGTATTTATAAGGACGTAGCCAAAACAAATTGCCATAGCATAGAGCTTCTTGCGTTGTTTCTACATTTTAGTAGGACAAGCAAGTCCGGGAACTAATAAAATATGAACATTATGGAACGTCGGATACGACCAGGATTAGCGTTCCACCGATATTTCATTTCGACATGTTTGGACTGGACTTTAAAAAGGCGATGTTCAACCATGTTGGATGTAGCTCCACTTCCGCATGCCGCCCTATATTGAAAAGCGTCGTGTTATGAGATGATTTACAACTGACTTTTATATTTCAACTAGCCATTTGCCATAACGTTGAATGGGCTTAATATATTAGTAGCACGGCAACCGTGAAAATTTGGAGCTTGAGTTCACTGAGCTGGGACAGTCATTTATTTAGTCCATGTCACGTTTTAATATGCCTGATTAATTAAGGTCGTTATAATTTGTCACTAGATTCAATTATCGGCGAAATGTAGAGAATCCAGAAGATTTACGTGCGTAGCAAATATCTGAGTAATGGCCTGTCAATTGCCATCTTCAGCACTCCAATTCATACCATTATAGGTTCATCATCTTTCAGCAACAAACCAACCTTCACTCAAATACGTAAACAAGACCCACGAGGGAAATAAGAAACAAACAGATCATTTCATACCTAGCAGTTATGGGGCTATTATAAAGATGACAGATTAAAGACGTTAGACGGTAAAGTTGCTAGTAATGGGATAATCGTTGTTGACCAGTGACGATCGGGTGAAGGCCATTCGCCCAAGCCGCGGTACATAAATACACTCGGTGCGATACGATAAAGCTCTATACAGATTAGACTGTAATGTAACATTCTAATTAGCGTATGGAGCGTCTGCTTTAGTGATTAAACGGCAGAACGAAATCATTGGAATGTTTTCACAATCATCTCGCTTATCTACACGTGGATGGTAACATGATTCCAGTGTGTTTTCCTCTTTCCTTTTGATATTATTATCCTGTTACTAACCTGTTATCACCTCTCAATCGAACATGGTGGGCTAAAATTATGATTTGGTTATAATATGTCTTTGAAGAACAAATTATGTCACAGTAAATTCATAATAGGTACAACTTAGTGATATCTTAACTAAAGCAACAGGTTAGCATAAGAACCAGACACAATACCCCAATTCTAAACACAGAAAGCTGGAAGACACAAAAGCAACCTACACGTTCAACTTTGTACAGCAACACAGGAACACAACGCGCCGCTGCTACAATCCACAAGCACCCTAGTGCGCATGATTCGCTAAATAACCGACTTCCGTTAGCGCCAGGCCAACCAGCAGCCAGCACAGCCGACCACACGCGAGTATCTATTCATTACGGACACTTAGCAGATATTATCCGCGGAGAGAGCGTATATCACCACGTGCAACCACCAATTGTTTAGGTTTATTAAGTGTTTGTGTTTAAATGCAAATTCGGCATCCAGATGCATTTGGTTACACCTTGTATGTTTCTGTTTGGGAGAACTTGCCAAGACATGTTTAGGAGGGAAAGCACCAGCGGCATATTGACTTCAAATATTTGTCTGATTTTACTTGTATTGATCACAAAAGTCAGTCTATCAGAGACATAGGACATCAAAGCATGCAGAAAATTGATCGCCTGTCAAAAATAAGTGTAGTGTTTGGTTACAAGAAGCTTCTTCAGGACATTCTATCGACTTGACAAGAGATAGCAAAGACAGAGAGACATGTCAGTAAATAGCTTACTGAAGGAGTAAGCGGAGTAAAAGGGCCCTGAATGAAACGTTCAATAACCGTTACTCTAATTAAACGTTAATGAGCTAAATATAAAGCCATGAAGTCATGGTTCAATAACAGGAAAGTCGAATAGCTACAATAAATAATAATGTTAATAACATATTTATTTTGTAATCAACGTACGCTTGACTATTTCGTTTTATTTAAAATATATAACGATTGCCGGAACTACTAAAACGGATTTACAATTAGGACTTAGGATTGCACAATATCTTGATGAACGTTATTTCATGAGGCTTATAATATATAAAATATAATGATGTCCCACTTTAAATTTCATACCTATTAAGTTTGCAACCCATGCACACTGCCAACTTTCTGAAATATTTTCTTTAAACGATAAGTATTTCAATGTTCAAGCTAACAGCTAAGTTTCCACATGTTACCAACAAAACAAATCCATTTCAACAGAATTTCTAATATAAATTACAAATCTCATGCAAGTATTTGATAAAGAAACGATAAAAATATAGAATTTAATAAAAAAATATATGCACATATTAGAAATTGTTGTAGTCTCTTAAAAAGTAAACACGTAAACGCAACTAATTTAAGAATATTTATAACTTTGTAAAATCTAGATGCAATTTGATTGCTTCATAATAACTTCGCTGTGAAGATTTCCTTGTAGGTACCTATAACATAATGGTTGCGAGATATGTGCAAAAATCTAGCAAGTTTCCTGTTGTAACAAAGCCCATAACTTCCTTTTAGCGCTGAAACTAAATCCACCATAACTAGTCAAAATGAAGCCACGCACGCAATCTACTCAATCCAACATAATTAATAAACCCATGGAGGGAAAAACTCATTTATCGCCACCGAAATAGATGGCCAGCAGCTGTGTCAAGAGCACGTGTTTTTTGTACACAACCAGGGCATCACACGTGTGACCCCGGATAAAACATTAACGAGAAAACCGGCAGCCTTGTTAGAAGGGAACGCTATTAAGTATACAAATATTTGAGAAAGCAGTAACCCTTTTTGGGCTATACATGTATCCTACGTAGGAGTGTAGTGCAAACGGAATTCTAACAGCTGAAAAGGATTACGCTGAAAAGCTTCTTATAGTTTACGGGTCTTTCAATCAAGCTAGGATAGCAGTCGACTTCACATATCTATTTAAGAAGACCCTCAAGATAAGATGAACAGTCGAACAGGACTTCAAATTTCTAGAAGATCTCAACTAAGACTTCTCTACTAGGTAATTTTTTTTACTAAAGCCCAACTAGTTAATCTTCTATCTTTTATACCCAAAGTTTCTATACTGTACGGGATCATAAGTGTAATTTTATGCATAACACACGCGTGAATCGTGACCCAAGCTTAAACGTGAATAAGACAACCGTAGACCGAAGACCCAAGTTTTATTATTCTCTACCGTTATAAAAGGTACTTTGTAAAATCTCAAGGCTGCATAAGTTTAAGATTCAGTTATAGAATACCCTGTTGCAAAGAAAGACTAATATTCGACATGAATTACGAGCAATATAGTGCCATTTATAATGCTAAGCAGAGCAAATTGTCTGAGGTAGTGGTCGGCATTTATAAGATGTTTGGTTAATTTCTACCCATTTATTTCATCCAGCTTTCGCCGTACATTTTCGTTGCTTATTCCAGATTGGATTACGAGTGCTGAGTTTCTACTGACCTACCTATGAATGAAACTTAATTTGGCTGTCTACAACTTGATTAGCTCGTTAATAGTAATGATGTAACAGTTCCTCCAGCAATCAATTCCCGAAATAGAATATCTGACACATGAATCACTCTCCGCCTGTTCCAAAAAGGTGCTAGAGAACCGTTTATGGCAAGGACTCTTCCTTCAAGTTCGTTGCTCCTTTGTTTTGCATTGTACCGCGACCAAGTCTGCATATTGATCAACGATTCTTGTATTCTTTTCTTTCTGCAGGGTTCAGACGATTGCAACATGCCGCATTCGGTTATATAATTCTTTTTTCGCTGTCCTCTTTACACCGAATGTTTAAGCGATGATTACCGAGTAATGTCCCGTTATTACTGCCATGTGCAATACTGTAAATGCTTTTATTCGCTATACAAAATATAAGTTAGACACGAAGTTTATTTACTCTAAATTGCCATCGGTCACCTAAGCTCGTTAAATGTTATATCACAAACGATCACTGGATTGGCAGTTACGCGGACTGCATACAATGGAAGTGCCAAAGGCGCAAAATAGTCGACTACATCCGGGAAAGTGTGGTCGACGGGGAAACGATTCAATCGGCCTGCCGCAAAACGTCTTTATCACTCAAATTATAATGCAACAAACAAAAACGAATTGATAATAATGGCCAAATTGAATTAGCGTCGTGGTTCATTAGCTCGCTCGTTCCAACAGCTCCTAAGTAGCTATGTCTTTATACATCGGAGCAACCAACCGTATATACACTTAGCAGACTCATAAATATCATCATGAATGCCGACCTGTGCTTTTGTTATGGAATAAAGGTTACCTAAAATGGATGTTCCCATGAGGTTCGACGTAAAAGGTCGCGTAACAATAAACTATTGGGGTAAAATAGCTTTTTGTGAAAAGCTCACAGTCGCGACACGAGACTACTGTGTCGAGCGCTGGATAAATTCATGTTATATGTGACATAGCGTCTCATGTTGGTAGTGAAATCAAAGCAGGAAGCAACTAAAATTACAGTTTATCCATAAAGCACACGGATATGGATACCAAACCAGACAAAGTATACAGACGCACGCCCAAAGTTCGGCAGTAAACCGCTATCGTTTTACGATCCGACTCCTATTACTAGACGATAAACAGTCCGTGCGTCTGCGTCTGGAAAACAAGATGCTGCACAGAAATACACGCTTCAGTACAAACAAAGTTGCCTTCGACCTGACTTTGAAACTATAGTTCAAACAAAAATAATATTGATGTATTGCAAAAATATAACCCTTTCCTATCTGACATCATCGCAGTTGGCACAATTCCAGTGCAAGAAGGAAACCGATACACTATTCATCAAACAAGCACTTAGTGGATGATGCAAATATTTTTTTTTGTATATTATGAAGAAAATGTAAACAGAGGCAGCGTTCATTATTATAATGAATGTTGCAGCAACTCCCACGGGTAAAGTTAAAAAAATGAGCCAGGCGGACAAAAGAATAATGGTATAACTTACGTATTATGCACGTCCCAATAAATTATCATCAGACTAAGCTAACGGTGGACAAGACGAGGAGTGTTTGTAAATAAGTGCATCGACTACACAGTTTTCAATTCAAAGTTTGAATAATTACGCCGTCCTCATTTATAGAGAGAAAAGTTTCGGCAACTTTCTATCTAAATATAGAATGATCTCTCGAAAATTCTAGTCAAGTAATACTGTATACGACTTTTGAGAATGCTTTCCTTCCATCTCAAGAATCTGATTTGCGTCGTGACATTCAAAAATATGGCATTGAGCGAAGTGGCTGCTGACGGAGCTCGCAAGTATGGAACAAGCTTTAGACTCTCCGGCGTCGTCTGTGTTACTCTAGACGCGACACCACTTCAATGGAAAATAGGCCACAGAACGGAGAGAACACTTTGCTACGGGAAATTGTAAGGAAAAAAGTTTGCGGAAACCCACGGAGGTAACAAACGAGGCATTTTTAGCACCGATCTTCCGTATCTACAACTGTTATAAAATATGATGCATTATAAACTAGAAACCAAATGGCTCTTCCGAGTCACGAGAAGTTTTTACTGATTTATATCCAATTAAAATTTTAACAATACGCCGCGTACTTAGCAAAAAATTCACGGTTCTAAATCTAGACTCGCTGCTGGTGGCAAAGAGAATGGCGTCATCACTCAATGTGGCTTTTGGATCGCACATTTATTCATCTGGTGTTAGATGGATTACTTTGACGGTGGTAAATTCCAGTGGTAAACTAAGCTGCTAGAAGGCTAATAAAATTTTGTTGATGCAATGTTTACTGCCGAAGGAAAACAAGTCCCTTAGATCTTAACTCCTAATCAAAGCTAAGTCTTACAAGGTCGTCGCTCTTAAAACGATCTAACGGGTTCGACGCCCGATCGCCAATGTTGAGTTTAATCACTTCCAAACTTCTTACCTACGAACAGCAAAAATAAACAAGTCTATAATTTGGTACCTGGAGATATTTCTGATTAAAATATTTATAAAACTATTTTCGAGATGCCAAATAAAAGGAAGTTTATCTCGGTAAAATGTTCAGAATTGGCTTTTCTGAGATAAGTTAGAGAATACCAAAATATTTTTTCTTACTGGCAAAGATTATCACATTATATCTCTGTAACTATTTCAACATAAATGCCTGCAATTAGACCTTTAACTGGAATGCATTGAAAAGTTTTTATCATGATGTGTCTCTTTGTTGTTATAGTGGAAGAAACTCTTGAATACACATTCTATATGTTTATCGAAAAGTAGGAAAATATTGTGCAGCAGATGCATGCTTCCATTATGTTTGTAATTATTTACCGATCCGGTTTCGTCAACAAAACACTCACTTTCGAACCGGTCTCAAAACGGGCGCCGCACGCCTTGCGCCGGCTATGCCAACTATTAGACATTGCAAATCATTATGTTATGTATCTCTAAAAACGAACCACTAATATTAAGTATTCAGCAAAAAACAAATAATACCTATAAACACAAGGCAAATAAATCCATATCCGCAAAACCCAAACGCAAAGACAAATAATAAGATCGCAAAATCATAAATAAACTTCAAGTACTTACATGACATCAAAAGAGGAAACGACGAATGTCCAGTCCAAAATCCGGTTAGCACTTCATAAATAAAGTCACAGCTTAACAAAAACGAGCTGATCAAGTCCTTTAGAAGATGAAGTGAACAGCGGAAAAAACTATAAACATTAGGTGAAGTATGAAACACAACGCACGCGTCCAGCGTTGACGCGCGGGTGAACGTGACTGCTTGGTTAGTTGGGGTAACTGCTAAACTAGCGATGCAACCAAAAGAGAATTAGACTGCAACTACGGACTTGGACGAAGATGAATCAAGCACATTTTTGTTGTATTCTAGACTGAATGTAAATTACTGAAATAAAATAAAGCGAATTTGTGGGACGATCGACTTTAACGACTTTTCCATATTCAAAATTGGTCCGCAGATGTTCATATGGCTCGAATGAGATTCAAGAATGAATTATAGAATACAGATACGTTATCAAGGTCCTATAGAATTATCGGTTTAAACCGATGGGGAACAGCGAAAAAGGAATAAGTTCGAGCTCCAAGCTAATTTTACCCGGACGTATAAGGGGCCGTATCTAGATTGAACGTCGGTCCACATGTACTTACGCTGATAAACTTGGCCATTTATTTTTGTTTCCTTTTCATATTAAATTGTTATTACAAACACGAAAATGTATTCTCTTCGTATATAATCTACAATTGGTGGCAATTTTGTGAAAGAAATTCTCATATTACTTAATTGCAGTGAATTGCACCTTGCGACAGGAACCAATCGCGATCTTTCGTAAAGCTTGCTCTGGTTTCCTTTTGTTACAGTACACTATATTGGAAAGTGCCAAACCTGATCTTATCCAAGCTTTCGACGAGCTTTCATGTTCCTTTTGTTGCGTTAATATATATTATATACAAACGTTCCGGAGCAAAAACTTCGATTAACGATCGGCACGGCGGATAGGCTCTTAAAAATTAATTGTCTGGCCAGCTACCAGTTTTTTTCAATGATGTTAGATTTCTGACTAGTTCAATAATTACAAACTATTTAAAAAAATATACATTGTTTTAAACAATGAATAATTCTAAAGGCTTTGTTACTTAATTTGGAAGAGGGAAATATAAAACAGACAGAAACAAAAATATAAAATGAATAAGGTTAGTGAGTAACTGAACACGTGGCACATGACAGGAAATTGCTAAGGCGTAGCACAAGTAAATGGACGCATTGTGAGATTGTGACGAATTCGCGCCACATTGGATGCAAATGCAATATGATATTGCTGTGTAGAATAATACACAGACAATCATATAAATCTTATGTGATCTAACTCGTAAGGCAACGTAATGTGACTGAACATACCTATAGACTATAGACCTATATTCGCACATTACGGCAAAGTTTACCCGGAGTTCGAGAAATTCCGGGGGAAGCTAAGAATAGCTCTAAACCCGGAAACAGGAGGAAAGGAAACAGAAATGTTGGGAAATGATAACATTTTGAGAATTTCACGCCTACGTGACTGCGTAAGAAATGTTCGGGAATTGAGATTTGTATATTGAGTGACATTTTCGGGTGGCGCCGGCGGTCGTGTGACCCAGATCTGAGGTCTGCGGTGGAGCCTGCGTACACAGCATTCAGAGGTCAGCGCATTGCACGCAGCCCAGTCCGTGACACCGAAATAACGCGTTACTTGTATTTAAATACGTATATCGAAACAACGAACATAATATAGCTAGGTGGCTGAACGAAACAAGGCAATGTCGTAAATGAGCTAATAGAGCATGCAACTGATTTCTTTCTTCCAACAAAGATAACGTAAAAAGTAATTGCGATTGCTTGCCAATTGAACTAACTACCTAACTTTCATACATAATCCAATACATGAATTCCCATCGACACTATCTACTTCTTCGATATTACGTGAGCACGTACAATTGGTACAGACACTTGATAGTTCTCACATGAGACAAAAAATCAATTTTTTGCTATTATATGCTTTGTTACACAGTTTCCATTGTGTAGGTGAAAGTTCAAAATAAAACTGTCTTGTTCCGCATATGAATCGTGTTACACCCAATTACTGCTCCATCTATATTTCCAGCCGAGATTAGATCTCTTCGTTACATTGGATATTAATAAATACTTTCAGCATTACATCCGCATCAGTTAATTAATAATAACGTAGGTATGTAATTGAACTTTTTCTATTTGCTCGTTATAAACCTAGGCAGTATAGTCTGGATGCTATGCGCGAGATAACATATGAAACTGAGAACAAATTTCAAATAAAACATTCGAATGATATTCAAATATTCCCACAGTATTTTTTTACAGCGAGTCATCACTAAATGTATCACTGGCTTTCACTGGTGCAATTTGACGCGCAATCAGTGCGGGTGCAGATTGTGGGGCAATTAACCAGTGCGGATATACTCGTACGTGTTTATGGCATACGCATCGAGGAAACGTTTCGGTTGTTGATCGAACAACCCGCCATGTGTCACGGCTACCTATTTATTTTTAATAACCCACATAGAGCACCGACCCAAAAACCATACTGCCAATCGGAAAAAAATATTTAAATACTCGTTGGAAAACTTGTGGTTATTAAAATAACATTTAGGTATGAGTGGCTATATTCAACCCTGGATGGTTTGCAAAGTTGCGATATTAATAAAGTTCTCTGAATAAATAATTGCTTTTTAATTACTCAGTGTTTGAGATTTAGGCAGGCTATCGTTACTTAACTGAACTTCAGCAAAACTTTGTTGTTGGTTTAGTTGGCGAAACTTTGGTTTTGATAACAAAAATTATTATTATCTCAGTTCTATTTTCGATCAAATCCATAATTTCACGTGAACCTATTCAATTTACGTGGAAAGAGTTCTGTCCATAATGCAGCATAATTACTGTCAATGCTGCCATTTTACCTCCCGTAGAAACTTATCGGCAGTAGCGAAAGCGATTAACAAGTCCCCACGTAGTTTTTTCCCACATAAAAACAATGGAATGCTTTCTAAATTTAAGAAACACTGGCCAAAAGTTAGAGATAATTTTTCACTTCCTCACTCAGGAATAAGAAATGCGATCTGATTCAATTATAAATCAGTTTTCTGAGTTAGGTACATACTACTATGTGCAGGTTGTGTGGGGAACATACGGAACTCATGGAGCACCTTCTGTGCACATGCGATGCACTGGAAGCGAATGAGTCTCCTAGGGGTAGGATATCCTAAACCAGAAGACTATAGGCTCATATTTCTTAGTCTCATTGTAAAACTCATGAAGAGTTTTCAATGACATTAGGGAGGAGTAAGTTATCTAGCGGACCACAATAGATCCCAATGGATCGATGTGTCCGAGTTATTTCTCGGCCCCTCCACAAGATAAGATAAGAAAGGTACATACAGTATTCTGCATCTGTAGTACATTTTCAAGACTATAATTCGAACCCAGAATATCCTTGAAAAGATCTATGGGAATATTTGAAACACAAATCTCCCAACAAAGATCATTACTCTATCAGGTAAATTATTCGTTGCCTTATGTTCGTGAACTGGTATATTTCAGCAGTTGCTTATAAATTCAGTGCAGACAACAGCAGTCTACCTGGGAATTTCATTAGTCTGGGGGTTGCATTCATAATTTCCCAAGTGCAGGTTGAGACCATTTTCAGAAACAAAATCATGCCACTTCAAATGCTTCTTCTAAATTCATTGTTTTCGTGTCCTTTACATGAACTTCATTCGCAATAGCCTTGACAATCTTATAACAACTAGCATCAAAGTAAACTAAACAAATTGCAGTTGAATGGACGGTGTCAACATACATTTTCACACCTCTTTATTTCGTGATTGGTTGCTGATTAGCACGCACACTTAAGACCTAGTATGTGTATATGATAGTCATCTTCTCGGAACTAAAAATAACGATTTTTTTGTGTTGACAGCGCAAGATAAATGATCTTCACTGGACATCTTATTGGAGAAATAATAGCAAGTATTCCGGAATGAGATAGCTTTATAAACGACAGTGAGAATTCGAGACGAATAAACAATCGGGCAATGCTCCGGTGTGGATAGCGTTCGATAGGATCCTAAATGGCAATTATTTGGTGCAGTAAATACCAATCGGTCTTCTATCCAAATGCATGCATTTTCATGCATGACCCGGGTCTGTCAGGATTTGTCTGTCTTTTGAAATAGCGACATATACGTGTTGGATGTGGAACAAACTGTTTAGTAACGTGTTGTTAATTTCTTAATTTCTCATCGTTAGTTGACTACAGACAGACACTCATGTTTACTAGATTTCTAAATTATATAGAGCTGATTTATGTGACAAAAATGTGTGAAAATATCCCCTCTATCGCCTGTCATGAACTGATTTTCCAGGAAGACCGCAGTAGAAAGTGCTAGAGTGTCAAAAGACTGCTAATTATAACCGAGCGGGCGACGTTCCGCACATACCTGCTACTCCAGCGACCAGCCGACAGACACACAACAAAACAACTCAGATCTATTCACGTCAGATAAACTTTCAAATCAAGCGAGCTGCAAATGAACCATCAATCTTACAGCCTCTTGAGCCGAAAGATCGTAGGAAGAGTGTTTTAAATCAATTGTCAAGAGCCACTATTAATACTAAGCACGGTTTAGATAATTGACGATGGATTAAAATGTGTTTATTGGTTTTCTAAATAAATTCAAATGCAATATTGCTGGTCGGTCACCAATTATCACAACTGAAAATTCTTGCGCTAGTTCGGTTTGCGAAATAGTTCAAAAGGTTTGAATTCCCAATTGATTCTGCATTCCAATTTTCAATCCCAGATTGGCGTTACCGTTGATTTAGTGTCACTTCCTTTGAAGATAGTAACTCCATTACAAACAATGCATGATTTATGAATATTCGATATTTGTTCGACAAACTAATGCATGACGTCGGTCTGTCGGGATTAATCCGATTTATGTCGATGCAAAGTTATTTACGTGTTTGATTTATTCGAATTCATGTTTCTATACGTATTCAGAAACATCGGATTGTTCCAAGGCTATCACGATTATCAACACGTTAAGTTTATCGAAGATTGGTATTTAATTAAGCATTACTGTATAATTAATACGTGACTGGGATACCTAGAATATGTTACGACTGGTGTATATCCGTTTATCGGTTGTTTGTACGTGTTTATGAAATAAATAGACGCAGATTTGCCTCATTGCCGCTGTAATAATCTTTTCACGGTCACAGTACACCGGTATGTGTTTTAATATAGGTACTGTCGCAAATGAACAACAAAATGTAATATTGTTGGAGAGATAATAACTTGGCGTTTGAGTAGGGATTCGCAGTTGAGTGAAGGGAAGCGTAGCCGTCAAAGGGCTGTAAATGTCTGTAACGAAGTTTGACACAAGGCTTACATTTTTGGGATTCCGCCTGAAAGTAGGCAATATAGTGGTTTGAAAAGTTGTTTGTTGGCACATATTTTGATAACCTACACGTGTTTGGAAAATTTATACGATCCTGAACAAGAAAAGTTCCTTTCTTTAGAAAAAAGCAGAGTAGATAAGCAGGACTTAGGTCTTAAGAACCGAAATACCGACTTTTTATCAAATGTTTTCTGGCGTCTATGAATAAGCCATAAATCGAGGTTGGCAATAGTTTGAACCCACCCACATTGGCGACGCCTACACTAGAAAGGTCCTGACAATTGAGAACAAAAAGTATTTACATAAAGATTTCTCAACACCAGGAAAGATCGCCAAAAATTTATGTGAAACAGTTTGAGCAATCATCAACAGTTTAAGTAGACCATTATCAGAATGAGCTTTATTCGCGGAAAGGCGAAATATAAAGTTTCTGAAACGCAATAAATTTGATTTGTCATGAAACCCACTGATGACTGGAAGACACGAAACGTCTGTTCAGAATACGTGTTTGTCGAAAAATAGCGTGCCGTCTGACTCCACATCGTATTTCAGTTCAAGGTCACGAGAATACACCATATCATTCATACTTAATCTGTTTTTCATGCCGACTTATCTCGCTATCAAAAAATAGCATTATTTTTGAGAAAAGGCGAGTCACAAACCAGTTGCTATATGCAGAACAATACATGCCTTATTCGTTTTGTGAAAAGGAACACAGTCACAGATAATATCAATAACGTGAGTTAAACTTGTGCTCATGTAGAAAGTGCGTCTGTCGTTAAGGTGCCTTACGAGTCCAGCCACTCAGTTAACAATCACAGTTCACCCACGCCCGAGAAACGCCTGAATTGTAATCAAGCCTAACTTAGGAACAATAGAACATTTTGTACAGTTATTTAGCTAAATAAGATTTGAACAGTTTGCTTGAAGAATTGACATTTTTGTGTCGGAGTAATAGATTAGAACAGAAGCTATTGTAGCGTTGACTGAGTGCTTTGAACTCAAATCCTCGTAGTGACAGATAAATTCCTTTTTGGTCTAGAATGCGACGTCCATGACTGGCGACCTCGAAATTGGCTGCGCTTCGTCAATGTAAGCAAACGTGGCGAATGGCGAGAGGTTAAATGGAAACGTGAATAACTGACGTCAGTAGTGCCTTGTTTCAAAGGAGTCTTTAAAGCTAACGTGCGTTAAAAATTAGTTCCATCTACTGTATAATACGAAAACCGTGTCTTGTTATTGCCCATCTGAAATTGAAAACGAAATGAAACTAGTTTCTACACATTGTCATTTGGAGCTTCTGCAATGTATTGCTCAAGGAAAGGTAATCGCACTTTGAGTGCACAAGTTTGTACCAAAATATTTTGCTGGCAAATTGCGTTACATCGTTAATGGCTGCACCGTGCTACGTTACAGCATCTCATCGTTAATGTTGCATATAATTGCGTGGATGTGTGACACACAGATCTACATTTCTCTTGCGACACCTCAATCTCGACACGTCAAATTATAATAAGGCGACTGTGTGTACATTTGATTCAGAAGGGGAAATGTCTCGCTTGCAAGTTACGACCAAGGTTTTACTGTGCTTATAGGTACATAAATCTAGAAATATCGCGCTTTCTCGAAGTAGGTAAAAGACCTAGTATTTACCAATAGGTTCATTCACGGCTTTCGGGAGTGTGACAAAGTATGTTAACAGTTCTAGCGAGCTATTTCGTACGTTATTTGTTCTACAAATTGTATCCATAGTGAATTGGGTTTAATTTAAAATGCGAATTCAGGTACAGAAACTTTGATTACCAGACTTCTTGTAATTGTTTAGTGAGAAGTTATCAGTTCAATAAACATTATTTATACCATTCCCCCTCTAAAAAGCTTATTTTATTCACTGAAAACAGTGAATAAAAAGCACTTTTAATCACTGTTTTGGTGTTTGAATTTAGAACACATCAATATAACATATACTACCTCCATCTCAATGCTATACAACCTCCTTGCGCATAAAATACTCGATGCAAACTTCTTGTGCAAAGAATATTCGATTTTCAAACTCCTTTGTCGATTTAATTTTGAGTTTGTTTATATTTAGGATTTTAATAATGATGTTGATTTTGGTCTAGGATATTTAGTGAGTACTTATTTAGATTGTAATTCTATTATTAATTGCATTGGTGCTTCATTAATTATAATTATGTAACGTAACGGAGGTGGTCACTGGCGTCTGAAACACACTAGCTCAGCTTAAATTTACAAAAAATGTGGAACCCTGAGGTTTCTCATTTTTTCTAAAATTTTAAGGTAATTAACCATTTATTTATTTATTATTATCCCTTGTGCCTTTTGCTTAAATCTTTCTTTTTCTCGTAGTCATGGTATAAAATATAGTATGCAACTCTTGAATAAAACGGATTTATATCGAGGACCATGAATCACTCGCGTCGCTCAGGATTCTAACACTTGAATCACTCGCTATGCTCGTGATTCAATCATCATGAATCACTCCCTACGGTCGTGATTCAGTTTTTAGAATCCTTCACTTGTTCGTGATTCATCAAAGGTCCTCGCTTTAAATCCGTCCTTTATTCACTAGTTGCATAATATACTATTTTCTACACCCCTGTTAGCCTTTTCTGATTAATTTCGTTGCGGGATCCATGACGTTAAATTCATTTTCCGGCAGGCTTATTACGTATAATTTGCAAGAGCAAAACGAAAGCGATTTTTGCGCAATAAGTGCTTTTGAATACAGAAGTTTTAGAGATTTGGCAGTTTTTTTAGAAATACTCGTATATGCATTTGACAAACGGCAAGCGATTAGTAAACGATTGTGTAGGACCTTACCATACCTACACTGTAGGTAATGCCAACTTTTATAACATAAAGCGTTTGATCGCGCGATGATTGCGGATTGCTGTTTCTTACGTAATACGCCTGCAAGACTTCGTCGAGCTTTATTGCCTCGGCGCTTTTCTGGTGGTCGCCACTGTTGATTCTGGCTTCAAGGAGTTGCAGTGGTTTGGGAATAGTGCGGTGGGATCGTAATAAGAAAAAAATGTTCTATAAACTGTCGCTAAAGACTTTATTTTCTTCTATTGGTTGAGTAAGAAGTTTTTAAACGACAAGTTAGCCGATGATGATTACAAAAATAAATCTCCCCATTTTAACTGTTGAAGCAGACCTTGACCATAATTTGCAAACTGCCGATGACTGGCTGATGAGAAAACAAAAGAATCGCAACCAAAACAGTCATGGATGACCAGCGAAGTGATTAGAACAACGTTGAGAAAATAACACTTACTAAATTTGACCTAGATAGGTAGGTACTCATTGGGAAATTGGACTTTTTGGAATATTTGTTTTGGTACCAATTATATAAACCTTGCAGCATGAGTCTAAAGATATAAGAGGCTTCCGGACTTCGTATTATCGTTTTAACAGATCATGATTGGCATATCAAGATGGATAAGCAGCATCCACTTCACTATACATACCGGGCAAATAAACCCAACTATTGCCCTGTTTCGCTTGATCCACGTTTTTTTGAAACCACTTAATTTGAGAGTGAAAAGGTTTCATCTAGGCAAGCGTGCTACATCGTCAACCACATCATCGCTTACCATCAGGTGAGATAGTGGTCAAGCGCGAGCCTATCAGTAATAAAAAAAACAATAGAAATAGTGAGAAATGAGGAAGATTTTTGTGTAAGGGCGGCCGGGGTCGCTAGTATGGTCTAAATAGCTTCCTCTGAAGCAATTACCAAGCCAATTGCTTTGAAACGAGATGATACGTGGCAGATGCTTAGGACTTTATTTACAAGCTGCTTATGAGTCCGATTTTCTATTATTCTGAGTTGAGCAAGTTAATTGAGAACTTAGTTATCAAAACAAAAAAAAAATATTTTCCGTTCGAAGACTACGTATGACACTTATGATCGCATAATCCAAGAAATACTAAATCCAAGATATGCTCTGGCTGGAAGTTGCTGGAACACGCTGTTATTACTCAGCCAAGCGACTAGTAGCAGGAAATTTTATGATTAAAATTATATTGCCCGAAGAGTAGGCTTAACTACGAAATGTCCTACTAGCGATTACCACGAAAAATGCGGTTCGCGAGAACGAAAGACAGATGCGCATTCACACCATACACTTTACCGAGACAAAAGAAGAACGTCTTCGGAGAACACTCGATAAATCACGATATCTAGTACCTACCTACTACCGTATGAGGACATGTGCAAATTGAGGCAGAAGGATTGGAGGAAAATCGATGCACTGGAGATGTGGTGCTAGAGCCGTCTGCTGCGGATTCCGTGGACTGTTTACCGCACTAATGTATCGAACCTAAAAGAACTTCACATCAAAGAGAGATTATCGTCGACTGTTCAAACACGAATACTAAAGTTCTTTGGCCATACAACTCGCAATGAAGACTCAACTAAATGGAGCGTCTTGTATTTCAAGGCAGAATGGAGGGCAAAAGATCCCGAGGTCGCTCTCCGACCAGATGGGCAGATCTTATTAAAACATCATCAAAGCTACAACGATCGAGTTTTCCCACAATTCGTTCAATAGAGCCGAATGGAGAGGCATAGCAAGAACCATCATACATCAGGACCCAACCATGACCACGACCACTATGCCAAGAGTGCCTGACTAAGAACAGAGTACTTATGTGCAGTACTTGCTTCTCGTATAAGCCCATATGCTGCTTTACGATGACGTCCTGGTTTGTTATGCGGGTTTCTCAGAGATGCTAACTTAAATACACCGGGAAGCGCAATAAATGTCATTTATACGTAACTCGTAAATGGCCTATATCTAAATAGCTGTGAACTAAATATCGATGTGTATGTAACGTATAAGTTTAAGCTGTTAATAGCTCAATTAGTAGCGTAAGTTCGGGCGGGGACGGCGGCGTCGGCTCACATTTCAGCACGGCCGTTATGGACGAAATACGTTAATATTGACGCCGAAAATACGCATGTTGCGTCACAGCACTAACTATTGCCCTTAATCACGCAAGCCACGCGGAAGCCACACATGAAATACGTATGCCAACATTTCCAACTTATCATTTCAGAAACTCGCTCGGTAATAGCAGTTAGCATTGTTTTTATTACTTCCCAGTTAGTACAGATGGTAATGGGAGCACATTTGTGGAGATCTGATAAAGTTGCTTTATTCTTCTTATGGTATCACGCGTTATTATGTTATGGTAACTCTTGGGCTTGCCTATGAGGCTGTTGTACCTACTTTGTTGAAAATATCTTTATCATTGTAAACGGCTTTATGCTTATATGTTAATTGCTTGATAGTAAGGATTACGAGACAAGGGCGTGTCTAGATCCCTGCTGAAGTTTTACGTGGCGAATTAAAAATCATTTCGGCAGTTATTTGACAGTTGAATTCTGGCAAATCCCTTTGATTGAGATAAACACTACTTCTCGTAAAACCTGCTATGTTACCTTTTATATCGATTTTCGTGTATGTATAATACTTGATTATATTTTTTTATTAAAACTTTACTGTACATACATAGAACCTCCTCCTTATTGGGAAGTCAGTTAAGAATGGTAAACTTTTGTCACAAACTCAGATCACAATGTTCTATTCCATCTTAGGTTTAATGGCAACAAAAATGGAATAGAATCTGGTAAGTGTAATAATGTTCCTTCAAGGTATAGCTTTAATAATACTTACAAATAAAAGCTGAACTAGGAAAGTATTTTACTGATGTTGGCTTTTTTATGGTCCCGGATGAAAAATGAAACCCCCATTTTACCAACAACCAGCAATGGTCACTACAGTGCTTACTGTAAGAGTTTATTTTTTATTGTTTAAATCACCAATTATATTGTGGATGTTTAATTTAAGTCAAAGAGAAGCAATTGATTCTGAAGTGGACTCCAATTATATTGTTAAAATCTAATTAGACAAAACAACAATACTGAGTAATCCACGGTAATTGTATAAACATAGGTATTGTAGTAATTATTAAATGTACTGATACTGAACTGACTCATTTTAATTGAAGGTCATATTTATTTAATTGTTGTTTATTTTGTATTTAGAGAATTAATTATATGATAACATGGATGTGTTAATGTAACATATGAAAACATAGCTAACAATCTTTTTTCCAAGTAATTAAAGTATTTTAGGAGATTACTATTTAATTCTGTGACCATTTCAGAAACATAGGAAGTTGCTAGATGAATTATTTTAATAATTTAGTAGATTAATAATTAAAATAAGGATCCTTATAGGTTCGCTATTTTCCTGAATCTGTTGACATCCTGGCTCTCGTTAGGCGGCTGGGTCAAGGGCCTGATCAAGAAAGCAGTACTGCTGGACACGGCTGGTATTGTTAGGAGATTCCTCTCTCTGGAGCCCTGACCGCCGGTAGCTTGGACCCTGTTCCCGATACCAGTGAGCCTCTATTTTTTATATCTTTAAATATTTTTTTTTTTGTAATTTATTTTACAAAAATATTTAAAAATGTAGAGAATAAGAAATCTGTTAAATAGAGGACAAAACAATTAAAATAATAATTGATAAAATTGCTAATTTTGTCTTTTAATACTTTAAAAACTAGGTCTAGGGTAGTTTTATATATATACCAATCTGTGTTTAATCAAAATTCAAGGTTTTAAAAAAAATACATTAGAGAATGAGAAAGTGAATTCATTAAGAAATTTGAAATTCAATAAGAAATAGTTTAAATATTACCTAGAAACAAATTTCAAATTTAAATCGAGTTAGTATTGATTTTTTAATACAATAGCAAGTATTTTTTTCTAAATAACGCCTTTAAAGTTCAAACTATCTTCTGATCTAAAGGACGTTGACTTATTGGTTACTTATTGCTATAGGATAAAAATTTAACTTCATATCAACTAATTTCTTTGAAGTTATACTCCAACTGAGTGAAGAAATCGAAATTGTGGAAACCAAAAATACGATTATGCTGACAGAAAATGTTAATAAAATTAAAAAATACTTACATAGTACATGAAGAATCCCAATTGCATCACTTGTAAATAATAACCAATTACAGTTTATCACATAAAATAAGAAAAATAAGTCCCATTCCCCATAAATGTAAAACATTAACTCCAAACTAAACCAACATGACACTTTGACGTAAAAAACGGAAAGCTCCAAAAGAGGCAAAAGTCCAATCCAAGCACAGATTAAAGACGAATCCATCCAAACCAAACTGAAAGCACGCACAATGAGTGTTGCCTGTTACAAATAAATTAACCAACTCCGAATCGATTTTTTTAAATTAATTCGCCTCCCTATAACAAAAATAGCCAAAAAATTATAAAATTTATGTCTGCTGTAACCTTTGTAACTTAAAAAAATACAATTTATCTCTGAATTACTTGAAATAGATAATCAATGTTTTCAGGGGCGGATCTAGGATTAATTTCTGGAGCGAGGGGGGGGGGCACAAGAGTAAGAAAAGATGACTTGTTGATTCAAAGACAGTGCCGGATTAAGCCAGCTCGACAGGTGAGGGCTCTTTACAAGTGGCACTAATTATAGTTGTCAAAAATTAAAAGGCCCGTTTTGACCGCTATAAAAATACTTAATAATAAATAAACTTGATGCTTGCGATTGATACTTGTTGTTATAGTGTATGGGTAACATAGTAATTAATTAGGATTATGAATTTGATTTTTCAATTTCTTACGTAGAAAGTTTTCGCGGCATGTAAAATGAGAGACGTCAACGGACTTCTTAGATTGTGACGACTTTAGCAGTTTTGTAAAAGCTACATGATTGATTGAATGGCTGGTACCGGTACGGAAGTGACTTTTCCAGAGCAACCATAAGGCCTATACATACTAAAGCTGGCCCTACTGCCTGCGCGTATTTCTCGGCAGCTTATCAGCGGCACACTCCTTCGCTGGTTCAGTGGCCCGCTAGCTTGCAACTTTCTGAAACCGGCGGGTTAACCCGCTGGTGCTAACTCGGTGGTTGGTGTGGCTTTGGTGTGTACAGGCATTAAGATGCAAGAGCGAGCGTAGCGAGCTCGAATATTAGCAGTTTGGATCGGTTTCATTTATAGTTTACACCGTACTGAGCGAAATAAGAGTTTCTTGCAGAAAAGTGAAACAAGCAAAAGATATCTACTAAGATGTAAGAACGAGCGAAGCGAGCTCGAAAATTTGAAAGAACTCAGCCTCAGACATGTTATCTTTTGACAAACTGGGTGCCCAATGCACCCAGTTTCAATCAATTCAATTTCTGACCAATCATATGACATAATAATCAAAGTATATAGTAGTAGTGTACACGTACTATAAAAAGTTCCATAGCTTGTGTTTTTGTTCGCCAAGCTATTTGTAGTAAAAGTATAACGAATAAACCCCGCCTATGTACGCAAAAATAAACAAATGTTAACAAAGCATAGTAGGTCTCTCAGAGTCTTGGATGAGCCATGAGGGGGGCACGAGGGGACGTGCCCCCCACTCTGGATCCGCCTTTGAATATGTTAAAGTTAATATGTTTAATTTCAAAATCGACTAATCAATGAATTGGAGTAGTCTTAGTTTTTACGTTTAGTTTTTAGTGTCACACTATTTGAAAACTCTTGATTATCAGTGTTGCCAGTATTAAAATCATATTTTGTTCAGAGACTACAGTCTATAAAGACTTGTTTTGTTCTGGTTTTGTTAGTTTGACTTTGACATTTTAGTGACATTCTTATTTTGTTTGGAATTGAAATGTTTGGAACTTTGGATTTCTATTTCTTTCTTTCGGCCTCCAATTCCAATTCTCCATGAAAAAATATTATAGTAGGTAGGTACTTTGAGAAAGAATGCAGATTAAGTGGAAAAAAGCTTTACCGTGGTAAAGGTTGATACTATTATTGTTAAATTCATGCTTTGTTTTATAAGATGACTATCTATGATTACATTCCAAAACTATTTTACTAAATAATTTGATGGAAGACTTGTTGTATTACAGATGCGTATAAATTATAATTTTAATATTGAAACACTACAAAGTACAATGATGGAAGCAGACTCCACGACAGACAGCTGCACAAAGGCTGAGGAACCGGAACCAGTTTTTCCATTTAACACATTACCTGGGTAAGGTCTGCATAAACATTCAGTTGTAATGTGTTTATTTTTGAGATTTGTACTTTAAAAGGGTATGATACTGTTTTCAACTACAGTTTTCCAAATTTACTGGGCTACAATGTGGCTGCAGTCAAACAACTATTGACTGTTTGTTTGGGTATTTGTGGGTCTGCATTAGCAGTTCAACCTGCTTTTATAGAAGACTAGCTTTTACCCGCACCTTCGGTCGCAGTGAGGCCAAAATATTTTTTTTTTATTTTTGTAAAAAGGTATCCTATGTTACTTCTAATACCTCCAAGAATATATGTACAAAGTTTCATGATGATCGGTTCAGTAGTTTTTGCGTGAAAGCGTAACAAACAAACTTAAACTCACATTTATAATATTAAGTAAGCATTCTAATTCCATTTCCAGTGATCTGCAGCTATACAAGGAGTTTACAACCGGAAATGGAGACCAAAGATTGGAATATCAACTGGTTGCGAGGCTGCAAGCTGTTGGTCTTCTGCCTAAAGTAATGAAGTGTCCTACAAACAATCCTAACTGCAAAGTTATTTGTAGAGCTGCTAGAGTTGTAGACAGGTAAATAGTTTTTGATGTAGATATATATGATTTATTTAACTAGCCTTAAGTTTTTAGAACCTTGGATACTCAATTATTATGGGTCTGATTATAAACTTTTATTTCTAATGTTGTCTACATAAATGAGACATATAAGCATTTTGCTACAGAAAGTTCATTCAAGTTCATCATGATTAGGATCAGTTGTATAAACGTTAATAAGGCTAAAGAAGTATGTAAGTATTAAAGTGGGTGGCATTCTGTTGTTTCTGCCTATCCCCATGGGAACAAGAAACGTGTTTATATATGTGTTGCGTGATGGGTGGCCTATAGATGCAAACCATTGGGAAGTTAGGATGTATTCCCTTAGGTTAAGACATTGTGTGTGGTGGTAGGTGGGTACAGTTGTGAAAATGAAATCATACAAATTATTCAATACACTGGGTTCAATCAAGTACTCACAGTTACAAATTTTGCTTACAAATATTACGGATCAATAATGATTCTACGATGTCTTAGCTTGGAGGTGGCCAGAACTATGCTGCTCTATAGAATAGCCTATTCTGCTATCCCCACAATGCAAGAGGTTAGAAAAAGTGTAGTTGTTCGATGGATTCGCCACCATGGGATGTGCTTGTGATTTGTTTTCATGTCCGTGCTATTGACTAAACTTGACATATATGTATGTTTGATAGGAATGATAGGATAGTTTGTATTTGTTGATACTAGCTGACACCATAGGCAGTATTAATATTATTCCCATGACATGCTACAAGTCCTTTACAGGAGTGTTTGTTTTACTTTCAGATTACAGTGGATATGTGAGGATTGCACCAAGAGGCAGCCAATAAGAACTGGCTCCTTTTTCTTCCGCATTCAATGCTCCATACTACAAACTCTCCAGATCTTATTTGCATGGAGTGAGGATGTGACGAATGTTGAATTGGCTGCAAATCATTTTGGTAAAATAAGATTTATTGTAAATAAAATTGGTAAATCTGAAATCATAATAAGTTAGAATAAGTTTTAGGGTTACGTAACCAAAGGGGCCAAAACGGAGCCCTATAGCTCTCACTCACGTGCCCGTCCATCTGTCTGTCATCTGTCACACAATTTTGTTCCGAAGAATTTTTAACATAGCATTGACCTATAAACTTGAAATTTGGTGATAATGTTTATTTTTACGTATATTTTACTAACAAATACCAATATAAATTTTTTCTTGGTTATGGAATCCTAAATGTGCGAAGTCCAATACTTACTTGGCCAGTTTTTTTTATTTGTAAATTATGGATAGAAACATTTGGAACACTATTTTATTTGGTAATGTTTAAAACTCACTCAGCGAATGTTTTTGGGTGGGATTACTTTATTATTAGATGATGACTAGATGTAACATTTGAAACTAATATACACATAAAAATTTTCATGCTTTCAAACTAGTCTGAGGTAAGTTGTGTTCATATGGTGTGGAATTACGTTCTCTATGTATACTCCATTTGCGATAACATAAGAAAGAAAGAAAGAAAAGAAAGAAAAATGAGTTTATTGGCATTACAAAACAAAAACACCTATTAATGCCAAAAGGGCCTCAGCTCAGCATAATGCCAAATGGAAATACAGGGTATTCCACCTGACGCTGATTTTCAGCTGCAGCCCACGAGTGCCATACGCTCGAAAACACAAACAAACATTTGTAATATACATTTTTTTGTAAAAAAACCACCTATGATAAAAATTTTTCGACTCTTAATTATAACAAAACAAAAATAAAAGTTCTATGTGCCCAGTAACAAAAGAGAACAAATAAATAAAATAAAAATTGTATTACGTCATCAAAACGGGGATAGGTCGCTGGACTAAAATAAATTGAAAGACAATAATTAAGATATTGTGCTTTAAATGGCTGACGTGTCAGCACGAATATCTTTAAATTCATTTTGATGATTCAATAAAAACAACTTTAACCTTAATTTGAATGTCGAGCAAGTTTTACTATACTTTATTGGAGGCGGGATATTGTTCCAGCATTTAGTAGCTGCGTACCGAAAAGTGCCTCTAAAAGCCGCCGACTTATGCTGGGGAATAGAAAGCTGTCGGGAACATTTTCTTCCCTCACCGATTTGGTGTCTACTAGTCCACGACAGCTTATCGTATAAGTAAGAAGGGGACTGAGACTTGATAACTCCAAAAAGTAGGGTCGCCAAGTGCAGCTTACGTCTAGCTTTCATTTTCAGAATGTTGTGTTCATTCAAAAAAGGTGTAACATGTCCTCTAAAGGGAACTTTAAAACAGAAGCGTGCACAGGCGTTCTGAAGTCTTTGGATCATTCTTTCGACGATTATTCTTTCATAAGACATTTAAATTAGTCCATTATACAGCCCGTTCAACCGATTTTGACTTCTATTGCGTTGGTGATACGACAAATGGTAGCTGTAGGAAACAGTTGGTTTTGATAACAGCTTTATGCTTTTTATGTCATCCCTATGTTTACGGGATAGAACTCAAAATCGGTTGAACGGACTGCAAAAAGAATTGGAAACATGTCTAATGTTAGTTTAGTTTAGTTTCGACGGGTTGTTTCCGCAACTCCACGACTAAGCGCGTATTTTGCGAACATGTCTAATGTTATTTCAAATGGAGTTTAGTGTTGCTTACATTTTATTTTATTTTAGAAGCTTTTTTTTTTTTTCCTAATACAGTTGTATCCACAACAGTCACCGTCGACCACATCAGGTGAGATAGTGGTCTAGCGCGAGCCTATTGACAATAAAAAAAAAAACATTTAATCTGTGGATACAGCCATACATTTTCTTGTTGCTGACTGTTGTGAAATTGGTTTTCTTTATCCACGTGATAAACAAAGGAGTTTAAACTTTTTGCTATGGGAACTGGCATAGTCATTTTGATTTTACTAGAAATTTGTATGCGCACAGTAATGGTACATATGGATCGAAGACAGTTAACGGACATGTCCTAAAATGAAGTGCCCTAAAGCACTTCAGGATACTGCATCTCATGACTTTTTTGGTTTGTTGATGTATCTTCTAACCATTTTTGGCAATATAATTGTGCACTTCAAATTTGAAGAAAAATCAAAATGATTTGATTTAAAGCACTTCAATTTATTCCTCAGCCTGTCCTTAATAAGTCCTGTTATGTTAGGGGGGTTTGGTTTCCGCACTTAGTCCCTTAAGTGGACCATTGTGCTTGTTAATAAGTCCTTATTTCGTACAGGTGTAAAAACGAAAGTAGCTCTTCAAATCTATGACCGCCTGGATGAGCTAGCAATAAAGGAACAAGACAAATTCATGATGGGTGGTAACAATAGCGTGGTTCTAGCAGAGATGTACCCTGACTGTGTGAACAGACTGTCTCCTGATACAACGGAGCAGCCTCATGCACATAGGATATTGATGCTTGCTGATACTAATGTAAGTATCATCCGTCCGGGTTTCGCTGGATATGTCCTAGTTTACAAGGCGTCCGGGGAGCGTCCTGGCGGGGTTTTATTTGTATTTGTGTTTTTAAATTCTTCAAATCACCAACGGCAATTTTACACCGATTTCTCCGTCAATAGTGGAACGATATTAAAATAGTATATTATGCAACTAGTGAATAAAGGACGGATTTAAAGCGACGGCCATAAATAAGTCACGAACAAGTGAAGAATTCTTAAAACTAAATCACGACCGTAGGGATTCATTCAGGGGTTCATTCATGATGATTGAATCACGAGCATAGCGAGTGATAATAATAAATAAATAAATGGTGAATTACCTTCAAAATTTACAAAAAAATAAAAACCTCAGGGTTTCACATTTTTTGTAAATTTAAGCTGAGCTAGGTGTGTTTCAGACGCCGGAATACATTAGAATTACAATCCAAATAAGTATTCACTAAATATCCTAGACCAAAATCAACATCATTATTAAAATCCTAAATATAAACAAACTCAAAATTAAATCGATGAAAGAGTTTGAAAGTCGAATACCTATTCTTTGCACAAGAAGTTTGCATCAAATATTTTATGCGCAAGGAGGTCGTATAGCATTGAGATGGAGGTAGAATACATAATGGTGTGTTCTAAATTCAAATACCAAAACAGTGATTAAAAGTGCTTTTTATTCACTGTTTTCATTGAATAAAATAAGCTTTTTAGAGGGGGAATGGTATAAACGATTTTACAAAGTGGAAATCGGTGTCAAAAAACAAAGAAACGAAACCATAAACACCGACTGCCGAAATTGATATAATTTTTCACTTAGTAGTGTTTTTAGTTGGAAGTCGGTTGTAATTTTTTGTAAAAAAATATTACAACTACATTTAATTTAAAAAAGTTACGAAAATAAATAAAATGATTTATAACTATAAAAACTATATCTATTCCGTTCAAATGTCCGGGTTGCAAACTCCAAAAACGGGGGTTTTCACGCTTCTTGTCATGGTTGGCAGATTTTAGAGATGGCAACCCTATTTTCAAGTCGATTGCCGCAATTCCCAAAAGTAACTTTCATATTTATAATAGTAGTAGGACGAAAGAAGAAGAAAGTTTGTGAGGATGGATGGATGGATAGGTTGAGACCCTGCCAGGCGAGCACGGCCTTCTGTGACAGGCTTGAGTGTCTTCGTCATTTTTATCACACAATTTTATCACAGTTTGGCAGTAAAAACCGTGATAGATAAAATTCGAGACGCAAGGCTATCACAGGGGCCATGCTCGCCCGTCTGGAAAGGACTTAGGATAGCTTATATCTCGGAAATCATCCTTCAGGGTGGATGTTTGCATGGAAAACCTACAATATTATTGCGAAACACAAAAAATAGGCTATTCGAAGTACCTACTAATGCTATGCAGAGGAAGTCGCGGGCAACAACTAGTTTTTAATATAAAAGTTTGTTTTAACAAAAATATATTTTTATTTTAAATCTTGTTTTTCTCTTACAGCATATTCCTACATGTTACAGACTACATGTTATGAAAGATGATAACAAGAAGACTGCAAATGGTGCCTCTGATATTCAGGTAATTTTTTATACCAACAAAACCCTTACAAAAGTATCCGCAGGTACATGTTAGACAGTTATATAACTACAGCCTGTGTAACTATTGGTTGAAATTTATTTATTTATTTACAAGCATTTATTTACTTTGACCTGTCCCGATGTTTGTAATCAAATCTTACAAGATCAGGTGACTATAGACTAGAGCATTTACTTGTAATAGTGCTAACAAACGTCCGGATCTGGTACGGCCGGACTAACTCCGCCCACAAATCCGTGGTCCGGCCAAATCCGAACGTGTGTTAGCACTATTACAGAACATCGAGAACATCGATTTACTCGAACCTTCGAACATGACGCTCGATGTTTTGTTACAACCTGATTTTAAAAACGAACGGGCGTTTTGGTGTAACATTTTGTCGAGCAAAGGAAAAGTGCAGGTGACTTGGAGTGAGGTCAATAATGAACACAAGGTACAAATAAATGTTACAGGTAGATGCTCACTCGCCGTGAGCATTACGTTGAACGCAGCGTCGAACATTCGCAAGAACGTTACATTACATGGAAATGCTTTAGGAAACTGAGCATGTCTGTATTGTACCATTCGTAAGAACATTACATTGTTATAACCGATTTCTAACATGAACTGTGTCTGTTACAGGCATTTAAATCAGAAATACAAGAAGTAGTGCGAAGAGTGGTGATACCAGGCTCTGAGGTGGTAATGGGCATCAACGTGCCCCTCGTTGAAGGAACCTCATCAGTACAACAGCTGTTTCAGCACTGTGATGCGGATATGCAAAACTTTTGTAAGTATGACACTGTATTTTATAGTTGCTTAAAATACCTTTCACACTTATTAGAACGAAATACAAGCCTCTCCTTTTTATTGGAATTTTTGCTTTGGTCAGGAATTGAGGAAGTTTAACAGTAGCTTCGGGTAGACAGTAACGGCTTTAAAATACTACTCTTTGAGACCTGTGACTGCCCTATGGGGCGTGATACGCTAGGGGGAGGAGACTTGATAATCAAAGACAGCAGAAGTGAAAAAGGGAGGATGCTCTCGCGAGGCAAAAGCAAAGCAAGTTCGGCTATTGCTCAAGTTTTGGGGTTGCAATATTAAAATTTCAACTTTCATATGCAGGTTTTGATTTACAGTTTGAAAAAATCTCTATAATTCTCTAAATGGCTAAATTCTACCTACATTTTAAATAAATATCCTTGATCGTAACTAAAAATATGCAAAAATGTTTTGCTATCATTTGTCACAGTGCATTGGAAGGCCTCCGATGACCTGCAGCCTTATTGCGTAATTGAATTCGGCAAGGCAAAGGGTTGGAACCCATGAAACAGTTTGACAAAAAGGTATTGCTAAAAAATATTGGACGCTTTCATTGGTGATGATACTCTTTTCTAAAGAATCCAATAATTTTTAGTAATACCTAATTATTTAAAGAGCATACTCATACTCTTTCATGGGGTCAAACCCTTTGCTTTACCGAATTCACTTACGCTTCTGGTTAAGATTGCGAGAAGCCGCTGGATGCGAGACACACGGGAAATACAAACTACATATCTAGGGCTAAAAATAAATGCAAGGCAACATGGGACTTAATAAAATATAATACCAATAATAATAATCAAATTCAGGAATCATACATTAAGGAGATAGAAACTGAAACCGGACCATTAACAAGCCCAACGGACATTGCCAATTATATAAATGACTATTACATTAATTTGACGAACAACGATTTTGACATTAATACTAATAATTATGACATTGATCCTATTGATTCTAGTATGTTTTTAATGCCCACCAATGATGACGAAATACAAAAAGTAATTAAATCTCTCAGGGATACAAATTCAACAGGTTACGATCAAATACCTACAAGGATTATAAAATACATAGGCCCTATCATTACTCCGGTACTAGTACATTTATTAGACTTATCATTATTCACGGGAGTGTTTCCTGAGAAATTAAAAATGACAGCTATTAAACCAATACACAAAAAAGGAAATAGAAAACTTGTTGATAATTACAGACCGATAGCCTTGTTGCCTATTTTAGCAAAAATTTACGAAAAGGTCATGCATGCGCGATTAATAAATTTTATCGATAAGTTCCAAATTTTGAATCGAGATCAACATGGATTCCAAAAAAGAAAATCGACAACCACAGCGGCATTTAACTTAATTAACCTAGTTACCAAAAATATTGACCAGAAAATTCCGACTACTGTTGTATTTTTTGACATGTCAAAAGCCTTTGACTTTGTATCGCACGAGCTACTCCTAAAAAAATGTGATAAATATGGAATACGCGGTAAAGCAAATGCATGGTTAAAAAGTTACCTTACAAACAGATCGCAAGTTGTAGAAATTACTGTGGATAAACCAAATCAAAATGGTGAACAGAAATATAAATCCAAATTAGGTTACAATGGCACAGGCGTTCCACAGGGCAGTATTTTGGGGCCCCCACTCTTTTTGCTATACATCAATGATCTGACAAAAGTAACTGACCATCCCTGCATACTCTTTGCAGATGATGTCTCCGTAATTATCCCTCAAACTAAAGAAAAATATAATGAAGAAATAAATAGTACCGTAGACAAAATAATAACTTGGATGGAAAAGAATAACCTTAAACCTAACATAGATAAAACCAAATATGTGCAATTTCGAAACAAAAACTGGAATAAAATGGATTTAAACATAACTTATAAAGGTAAACAAATACAACAATCAGACAGTATTACTTTTCTTGGGATAGTTCTAGATGAGAGGTGTTCTTGGATTAATCATATTGATATGATATGTGGAAAACTCAGTAAGTTTGCTTATGCTCTATGGCGTTTATCTAATCTTACAAGTAGACAAGCCACATTGCAGGCTTATCATGCATATGTTGGTTCAATACTGCGCTATGGTATACTGGTATGGGGAAACTCGGTGCATCTCGGAAGAGCTTTCATCGCACAAAAGCGGTGTATACGTGCGATTTGTAATGTAGACCCACTCACATCCTGTAAACCGCTGTTTAGAAAACTTAGACTACTTACATTAACTGGTATTTATATTGAGGAAGTATGTAAATTTACCAAATCTCACCCTGAAATGTTTGAAAAACTGGGAGATAAATGTAACTTCAAAACCAGATATCCTAATAGATTAATAAATCCTATAAGAATAAAAACGGAACTATATAGGCGAAGTTGTTATCCTATGTGTATTCAGATCTATAACAAGATTCCTAACCAAATTAAAGAACTTCCAATGGTCCGCTTCAAAAGGGCTTTACGCAGGTGGTTGATTGAGAATCCCTTCTATAATATAAAAGAATTTCTTGACTATAAATTAAATTAATGTTCGAATTCTACCTGTACCAAAAATTTGCATGTCATTAAGTTATGATTGAATATGTTAAGCTACTAATACTACCATTGTAAGAACTTTTGTAACCATATTTATCTGCAAATAAATCTTTGACTTTTGACTTTTTGACTTTTTTGAATGAGGCAATGCTTGGGGGAGGATGTTCAGCAGTGAACGTATTTCGGCTTAAATGATGATGATTTGTCATCTCTTCCACAGTGAGTACCCGCGTTTGGCGCCAAGCGCTGGCAGTATGCAGCGCGTCCCGCTTAGTGTGCAGCGAGGGCGCGCCGCTAGCGAACTGTGGCGCCACGCTACAACGGTACCTCACCACAGCGCTGTACAGGCTGAGGCATGGTGACGGCTTCTTCCGCCACGTGCTCGCCACCATCGCTGACGAATATACTGACAGGACTAGAGAGGCTAGAGAAGATAGCTAACACATAACAATATAGGATGTTTTTAGAAAGTTGTTCTTCTTCAACAATGTGAAGATTTCAAGTTGGCTGTTTTGTAGTTTTATACACAGTTGATATTTTGAGTATAGTAAGTGATAACATGAAGCTATGGCTTAACTGAGGTGAAAGCCATGCGGTATACGGAACGAAATTCGCTCGCGCCGATTGTGTGAACTAACTTGTAACTAGGTGTTCTATGTGGCCCGATTAGTTGTGTGACTTGGACTTCCTAATCTATATGTTACTGTAAAGGCTTGAAATACGGTAAAACCTAGCTTTACCGGTAAAACCTAAGATTTACCAAGTCTTATTGGTAAAAGTTCGAAATGATCTAAGATAATGGCTAATTTGATAATCGCTTTTACCAGCAATCACACGGTAAATCTCAGGATTTTCATTTCAGAGACTGATAGTTGCAGAAAAAAATTAATGTCTATGAAACACTTCGATACAATATGAAGAGAACTATTAAGGACTGATTGATTAGCTTCACCAAAAAAATCCTTTCTTTCTTTCTTTCTTATGATTTTTAGAGGATTTTTTTATGTCCATATGTGGACATAAAGCTCCCCGCCATAATAATCGCCACATCTATCGGTCCTATATTTCTCACAATTAACAATCAAAATTTAATATTATAAATGTGAATGTAAGTTTGTTTGTTACGCTTTCACGCAAAAACTACTGAACCGATCATCATGAAACTTTGTACATAATATTCTTGGAGATATTAGAAGTAACATAGGATACTTTTTACTAAAAAAAAAACAATTTTTTGTTGGCTTCACTGCGAGCGAAGCTGCGGGTAAAAGCTAGTCCAAATAAATAAAAATAGCTTGCTATTAATTAATATTGTTAAGCTTGCCAAATATTAATTGATCTTATCATTTTGCCAAATTATGGCATTGATAATTATCATTTAACAATAAATCTGCTGATCGCCCTGAAGCGTAAACTGATCGATATGTGTATTCTTCTCATCCGAACCTACGGTGCCCAGACGTGGACACTCACCGCGTCTCGACTTGGGGTTTGCCATCAACTTATAGAGCTCAGCATTCTGGATGCAAAAAGAACCGACCGTGGTAGACCGAATACGGAATATCACGCTGTGCTCCAAAATGGGCAAAACAGTCGTGGGCAAAAAGGCTGTCAGGCTCAAATGGGCCAATGCCATTGCGATTCACGTTAGTCGCATGCTAATTGACCGCTGGGCAAGAGTGTCCACAAAGGTTCCTAATGATGGATAATAAAAATTTACCATTCTCCGAAGATAAATCCTTAGAACGAAATTAGCAATTATCATAGATAAATTTTACCAGGACTTGGTAATTCTTAGGTAGTTCGGGCTTTTACAGTAACATATACATTCAATAAAATAAATTGAATGTAAAAAAGCATGTAGATACTCAATCAATCATACAATTGACGCAATTATATCCTGGTCCCGCTCGGCATTCGTCTTAGTTTGATTAGAGATTATGGATATGTTTTAATTAAAGTATTTGGCTTATGCCATAAATGTGTGGTATATTAATATGTTTGATATATTATGTCACTGTTATAAAATGATTATTGTTGTAAGTTTAATATAATTGAGTTATATTTACTTCGAAATTGAATTTATTTGCTAATTGTTGATATACAGAGTGACCAAAACGTTGTCGTCCAAAAAATATGTAGGTCCCTCGTATCATGGGGTATCCGAATCACCACCTAATATGTTCCGCGATTTTTCACAGTTATGAATTCTTTTTCTGAATTTTCGAACAGACCAAAAAAAAAAGCTTCGTAACTGTGATGCATGTTATGAAAATGTTAGTCTGAAGTGAAAACATTACGTTCGGTGAATTAACAATATTTTTTTAAGTAATGATCTTAACGGCGATTATTTATTTAAAGTTGAAAATTTACCCCACGATACGAGAGACATAATTTTTTTTGGTACTGCAATCTTTTGACCAACTTGTATTAGAAAGTGAAGACACAAAATAAAATTTCAAACGTTACTTCTGATCAGGCGACAAAAAATATTGGTAGTTTCAGCCCTGTGATAAATAGTTATTTGTAGATTCTTCTACATAACATATAATTAGCGATATGGGTGTACTATATATAGATGCTCCTCTGCCCAACACTTCGGGGAATAGAGGCGTGATGTTATGATATTATAATTTGACTTTTCTGTTATAAATATTTACGTTGTTAATGTGTTGCGCAGTTGCGTTAAATCTTTGCGCAGTCAGTCAGCCAGTTTTGTTAATGTGTTAAAGTTTTGCGCAGTCAATGAGTCAGTTTTATTAAAGTGTTGCGCAGTCAGACAGTTTTGTTAACGTGTTGCGCAGTTGCGTTGAAGCTTTGCGCAGTCAGACTGTTTTGTTTACGTGTTGCGCAGTTGCGTTAAAACTTTGCGCAGTCAGACAGTTTTGTTAACGTGTTGCGCAGTTGCGTTGAAGCTTTGCGCAGTCAGACTGTTTTGTTTACGTGTTGCGCAGTTGCGTTAAAACTTTGCGCAGTCAGACAGTTTTGTTAACGTGTTGCGCAGTTGCGTTGAAGCTTTGCGCAGTCAGACTGTTTTGTTTACGTGTTGCGCAGTTGCGTTAAAACTTTGCGCAGTCAGACAGTTTTGTTAACGTGTTGCGCAGTTGCGTTAAAACTTTGCGCAGTCAGACAGTTTTGTTAACGTGCTGCGCAGTTGCGTTAAAGCTTTGCGCAGTCAGTCAGTCAGTTTTGTTGATGTGTTGCGCAGTTGCATTAAAGATTCACGCTGTCAGTCAGTTTTACAAACATGTTGCGCAGTTTCGTAAAAGCTTTACTAATTAAGTCAGCCAGTTAAATTGTATGCCCAGTTGCATTCATGTATTGCACGGTTGCGCAACTGAGTCGCTCTACATTTAGCCGTTTTTTTATTATTTCTAATAATATCAGTTAATCTGAAATTACCTATTGTACTCGTGTTAAGATATTAGTTTAGAATTAAGATATTAATAATTATATTTGTGCCTTTATTATAGTAATGTCTTCCTAAGTAAGTGCCTTACGGTTGGATAGTGTAACTTTAAATTTAATTTTGTTAGTGTTTTCTTTTCTTTGGTTGATACTTGATCCTGTCATAATATTCATTAAACGTGTTGTGATCGTATTTGATATTATGTAAGTTTGTGATTACGACTTCAGTAATTCAAACACGACTTTATACGAACAATTATGTTTGAAATTTCTGGCTATTCTTTTGAGGAAGAGGCGTGATCTTATAAACAATATTGTTACTCTTTTATTTTGTATTCTAACTTAGCTTCAGAATATTTTTATTAAGTTTTATGAAAAAGTGCTTCTTATAATTTCAAGCTCAAATCAGTCTTCCGACTATGTTTTATAAATACGTCTCATCAAAGCAAGAAAATAAGTCTGAAATAAAATAATAAATAATGTATTTTAATACCATTGAACATTTTGTATTATTTATAGTTTTCCTTCCATCATCAAAACTGTGCGCTTTTTTTATTGAAGCTCTTTCAAAAGCAGAGGATTCACGCGCAACACAACAGAACACATATATCATTCAACACAGTAAAAAAGTATGTAAACACTGTAAAACACGGGACATTAATCAAGCTCGCTTCGTCACAAATGTTAAGGAAGATATGGACACAAGATAAGGCCTGCGCTCATAGACGGCACAGCATGGCATAGCGCAACAAGTTACATTTCGGCATGCCAAACGATCCTGTGGACTAACGGCATTAGGTTGCCGCCGCAACAGGCTAAATTCAACCTTGTTTCAATTACTTAGCACTCGCATTCCTTTAATGGAGTAATCTATGCGGCTCGCGTGATGCAGTTTTGTGCCGCGGCATCACGCTAGAAATTTCAGTCTATTCGTGCAGAATTAAAATAATGTCAGTACTAAGTTGAAGGAAATAAGGTCGAAAATCATTTGTCCAAGAACGAAATCCTTTGCCATGCCGTGCCGTCAGCGCAAAATAAAATAAAATCGAACGGAAAAAACAGAACTTTCATGACATTGGCAATCTACCCGATTAGGAGGTGATACAGAACTTTGCAATACCAATAAAGATGTGATTGTCCCGTAGCACAAAGTACCGAAGAAACTTACGACGTTTTCCAACACCTAGTAGATACTACCTTAGGTTTGACCAGCTCCTAATTTGGAAGGCGGATGGACGGGCTCGACTGGTGGCAACAAGATTAAGCTTTCCTATAACACCGCTAGCAGATACCTTCCTACATCTATTTATGAGTGGATAGCTGTTTTGAATACCCAAGGTAATTCATCATTAGAGCCTTTCTTTCCCAAATTATTGATTAAATACACACTTAAGAGATTGTTTAGTTGTGGTTGTATTCCAGGTTGCCTGGAAGAGATCGCAGTAAGCGATAAGGCCGCCCGTTGTATGTATTTTATTTTTAAGTTTCCTTTTCTGTGTTTTAACTTGGTGTACCTACAATAAAGAATATATAAATCAGGACATTTGGCGGCCCGACTAAGGGTGGCCCGGGACATGCCACCCACCAGACCCCTAAAACTCTGTAGGTATGTCTCGCGCAAATCGTGACTCCTGGCATCTTTACTGATGACTGTGTGGACATTAAGTTACTAAGTATTTAATTACAGTGTAAACTCCATGTAACGTCATTCGATAAGAATTAAGTAATAAAAAGTACCTTTTAAGTTGCCAAAATTAGTAAAAACTGCACAGCTGTGTACATTCTTTTGTCACTATAATATCCTAGCCCGTAATAAACTCCACTTTCGGCATCATGCATACCGAACTTTCTAAGAAATTCGTTCTTTTGTGTATAAATTGGGATTGCTTGCACGTGTAGACTGTTGTTGACCATGACTAATAAGTAGGAGTAAAAAAATACATCAAAATTACTGGTGCAGCAAAAGACGTCAGACAAAAATAACAGAGTATACGCAATAGCGTTCAAATAAGATTGTTTTTTATGTACCTAACTACTAACACAAGTCCGAAATAAACTTTATGTTTTTATAATTCTTATTTTTCTTCTCTCCTTTTAACGACAACTCTCCATAACGCCATAAAATGCACAGTCCTTTGAGTGTCGTTTTTTTACACACTGTATATTTTGCTGACTATAAGAAAATGCATGATGAACGACGCGTCCGTCGCTCACAGTTAAGTATACCTAGATATTATCTGTGCTATAAGTAATTAAAGTCCCGCATCCCGTACTAATCTGATGAGGACATAATAAGGTAGCAAGCGGATTGGCGGCTTAGCCACAGTACCGTTGTCCCCAAGTTCCTGTTATCTCTGTAAACTGTACGATTTACATGAAAACAACGGTGAAAAGAATTCGCTATGCACTTTACCCACTTTTAAAACCAGTTCCAAATCTATTTAGGGCTACAGTTTTGCACAACGGCACTTGGTATTTTGGTACCTAACCCAGAAAAAAGTTAAGGAGAGCTTTCACCTTGATAAACAAACAAAATAAAGTCTAGATTGGTGGATCCTTTGTGTCTCATCATGATCTCTCTTAAAATTTTGATGCACTGTCTGTTAAAGGGATTTGATCCTCCAGGTTGACCCTTTCGAATGGTGTCATAAAAATAAACGATGATATTTTTTCGCCTTTCCTCGTTTCCAAATACAGCAATCAAGATCATGTAACTCTTCAAAAATGTTTGAATGCAGTTTTAGTTACAGTAGGTAATCCCTAATCTTGTTGGCCGGTTTGAACATGGGCTATCCGTTGAGCATGGCATGGCGCGCTGCTATTACTCCGACCGTCGAAGGAGGGTAAATTGTTTATCAGTATATGCATGTTTGTTCCTATGTGGTCAACGACGATATAACCACGTGGTATTCTAAAGACCAAACGCGTTGGCCGATTTTGATGTTTCGTCTTAACCTTGCAAGGCTACATTAAAATTGGCAAATAGAAAAATGGCAGATTTTTTTTTCTTCCAAACTCATCGTGTGGGAGTCGGAGGATATATCTGGTTTTGGTCAGCCAGCTCGCGAATATGTATCCTCAGACTGCACAGCATGATTTTCTTCTTGTTTACGGCTTTTTAGTTCGCTTCTTAAGCCGTCGTGTTTTTTGATTTCTTGAATTAACTTTTTTTTAGTATGAGGTTTAGGTACTATACTTACTAACATTTAAACCGGCCAAAAATATTGGGGATTACTGTATTTTGGAAAACAATTACAATTTTTTTTTTGAGAAAAACTTTATGAAGTGAATATTTGGGTACTTTCCTTTGCACCATTGACCGTTTTTTCAGGCCAAGGCTGCAAAGCTACAGTGGATATAGATCTATTGTATCTAGTATTGGCACTTAGGTCTTCCAACAACTCATTCAACATCCTGCTTTACGGCAATTTTACAGCAAGCCGTTCGAGACGACATAAAATAAAACTAGGTGTGGTAGAAAGTAAGCCAGACCTGTTTGTGAAGAGCTAACAGTTTCTAGCTCTTGTCTAGAAATCTGGCGTGTCGATCAATGTGTAAAGTCGATATATTAATTACTGTTAAGAATGCTAACCTTTCAAGTTGTTTTTACTATGGTGAAATTGATGTTATTATTATTAATAAGTTTTAAGGATGGATCTCTCTAGGTACCTACCGACCGTAAATAAGGGTCTTTATATATGCAAGTTTCTGTACATAGTCCACCGAAGCCTAGAAAGAAAAAGTGTATAATTGCCACAAAAACGTCATACAAAATTAAACAAAATAACACATGACAACTATGTGTTATTTTGTTTAATTTTGTATGACGTTTGAAAAAAACACACAAAAAAAAACAAACAAAAACGACATAGAAAAAAAAATTGTATATAGTATTTTTCGAGTAGGTGTGTTGAAAAACGTGGTCTGAGAATTTGTGTTTGCTGTCTTTGGTCAGCCTTCGGCTCGGGCATATATTCAATGACTAACGTAGCCCATTTGTATCAACATGTACTTATTAATTTAATTATGGCGCGCCAACTACTTATTCACTAATACATTGTTTGGGGTACTGTAACAACTATACTTAAAATCTGGAGTGAATGTGTTACTTACAGGTGTGCACAGCACTTACATATTTCAAGTTTTGTAATATTACATAGAGGAGCTACATACAGACTAAAAAAAACAAAATTACATGAATACAAAAAGGAAAAAAATATGAAATAACTAAATCTATTCAACTGAAAATTTAAAAAAGAAATTAAATAATTAAATCTCTCAAATCTGCCTACCCTTTTCCCAACTATATTGGGGTCGGCTTCCAGTCTTACCGGATTCAGCTGAGCACTAGTGTTTTACGTGGAGCGACTGCCTATCTGACCTCCACAACCCAGTAACTGGGTAACACGGTACCCCTTGGCAAGGCTGGTGCCAGATCTCAAGCTTCTGGCTACCCGTAACGACTGTCAAGGATCTTCAAATGACAGCCGGGACCAACGGCTTAACGTCCTTTACGAGGCACGGAGGAAACTCGGTATGTTGAAAATAGTCACCCATCCACGGACCGACCTCGTCATGCGTTGCTTAACCTTGAAGATCGACCCGTGCGGCTGTTATTATTTAGCCACGAGCTCCTCGAATTAATTAAATCTCTAAAATTGTTGCTCTAAACTGCTCTAAAGAACATTTAGATACTATTATTAAAGTTCAACTTTCGCCTCAATTCTTGCGGTAACTATAGGTAGTGGTTTGAACTTCGTGCTTCTTACTTCCTAATACAGCTGTTTTGTAATTTATCTAATACGTAGATAGGTAACTAAGTTCATGCTAATCATTCTGACATAGAGTTTTCCGGTTGAAGCTTTTTGTTTGAAAGCCGTTGATTTCAATATTTTTTTTGGGTCAATCCCGCCGCACTATTCCCAAACCCCTGCAACTTCTGAAGCCAGAATCAACAGTGGCGACCACCAGAAAAGCGCCGAGGCAATGAAGCTCGACGAAATCCCGGAGAATGAATTTAACTGTCTGGGATACCGCAACGAAATTAATCAGAAAAGAATAACGGAGGAGTAGGAAAAAATACGAATTTACCCACCATACCAAGCAGGAGACAGAATAAACAAGGCCAATATCTACAAAGGCTCGTTTACAACTGGGATAAGTCCAGTTGCTTAGAACCACGGATAAAAATTATCATTAATATTAATGGGCCCTAACATTGTGAGCTGTTATATTTGATTCCATTAATAGATCAAATCAAACCGAATAATTTATTTGCATAATCTGTATTTATTTTTTTTGTTAAAAAGGTGTTACAGCTATAAAAGGTACATTGTATTATAACCTAATGAGGGTGTGCAAATTATTTATTAGGTACTATGGCAACATTAAATATTAAACAGAAAAAATTTTACTAAAACAAACAAACCTAATAAATTTTACATTATAAAATAGAAATGTCCAATAAAAAAATGTCAAATAAAAAAACCAATTCAAAACGTCAAATTGAAAAAAAAAACGAATTAAACAATGTCAAATCAAACTTCGATAATTTGTGGTGACATTTCAGATAAAATCAATCATTTTTCATATAATCATTAATTGAATAATAACATTTTTAAACTAGGCATTCATGCAAACATAATTTGAATTGATACATTTTGTGTAGGTAGGTCTGTGATACTTTTTGGCAACTTATTGTATTTTGGGTGCCATGCCCAAAATGTTTTCACTATTTGAAATACTGCTTTTTTAGGTACGAATTCTTACGCATATTTTATTTTTGTGTCGTGTGCCTCTTGGATGGGTATAAAGATGTAGATTCGCTTTGATAAAGATCGCCACTTCATGTATATAAAGACACGGGAATGTTAATAATTGGAACTCTTGAAAATGTGGCTTACAGCTTTCTGTGTGTTGTATGCCACACATTGCCCTTATGCATTGTTTCTGGGCTTTGAACGCCAATTCTCTGTCTGGCGAGTTCCCCCAAAATATAAGTCCGTAATATAAAACAGTATGGCAAAAACGTTTGAATGCACGGCAATATTATCTAATTTCTACAAGGTCCGTATTTTAACCAACTCTGAATACAGCCTGTACATTATCCAACATAATATTGCGTTCATTCTGCCAAAGAATACACTCCCTTAAGATATCATGTGCAGATTGTACATATTCGCAGTCAGATGTAGAACACCGACATAAAGGCGAGGCGGAGTTAATTTTTATTTATGTTATGAATGTAAATATACGTTTTGGCATAAACATTTGACAACTCGCGACAGTCCCGTTCATTGCAGCCTCCGGTTTTTATCCCCTGTACAATTAGCCCAGAAAAAGGGCAAATAAAGTAAAATGTAACCGTTTTACCGTTTATCGGCCAGAGTCGATGCGATGGTGCAAGTAGGTGGTAGATACAGTTAGTTGAAAGCTGTCGGCGACCCATCAGCGACAGGTTGGTCGAGCACCCGATCTGTGCCACCGAACGCCCATTAACTTATTATTAATTGATAAAGTCTTGTTTGATGAGGCTTTTTTTGGTTAAAGCTACAAATGTTTGCAGCGAAACTTGGCATTGCAAAGCTTTTATTTGTTTTTTTTGCTGTTTTGTTGCTTCAATCAGGGCTTTTGAGATCTGTTTTCAAGAAATTTAAGTAGGTTTCTGTTATTTTCAAACTGAAAACCAAAAATAAAAAGAAATGAGAAAAATAAAAAAATATGAATGAATGATGATGAAAGTTTTAGGATCCTATAAGGAATCTTATGAATATAAAGAACTCTTGCCATGGAGATTTTTGCGCGGATTACTTCTCAGCTATAAAACACTAGGAAGGGCGGTCGTTTTGGGGTCTGCCTTAATGAATGTTTACGTTCAAGAAATAGGTACTAAATCTCAGTCTAGTTGAAAATAACAAGCTTTTAGATTTGATAATGAATTCCAAAAATTAATCCTAGTATAAACCTATTACAAAACTTTTAAGGGTCAAGATGTAGCTCTACGTAGCTTATATTTTCGCTACTTAGAGTTGCTTGGATTTAATACTTATTATTAATTAATTAGGAAATAAGGTAATCTTAACGATTCAAATTCTCTTATATGATATAATAGGGATCCTGCCGTTTTGCCGAAAAGATTTTGCCAAATTTTCATTACCCAAACAAATTTTAGCAACCTTTTTTTATACCAATGTAATATTTGGAATAATTTTAGTACGCACATTTTCATTTGGTCAAATGTTTACTTGGCAGATTGTTACCAAGGATAATGTCATTAAGGTTTTTGGTCTTTAATCAAATGATTTATTACAGCAAACAATATTTAGACAATAAACGTTTAGTCAAATGAATTGTTATGACAAAAAATATAAAGGCAAAAATGGTTAGGTTAGGTTAGGTTAAAACTGTGACCACCTACGCACGAGCCGAGCGAGCGTAGCGAGCGGTGCCGCGGGGATCCTGCCGTTTTGCCGAAAAGATTTTGCCAAATTTTCATTACCCAAACAAATTTTAGCAACCTTTTTTTATACCAATGTAATATTTGGAATAATTTTAGTACGCACATTTTCATTTGGTCAAATGTTTACTTGGCAGATTGTTACCAAGGATAATGTCATTAAGGTTTTTGGTCTTTAATCAAATGATTTATTACAGCAAACAATATTTAGACAATAAACGTTTAGTCAAATGAATTGTTATGACAAAAAATATAAAGGCAAAAATAAGATTTTTTTGGGAATTGTATAATTAAAAATGCAATTTTATTTTAATATAGGTAATCATTTATTAACGCGAGTACAAAATAGCAAAAGTTAGGTTATTTATGGAACTAGTTACAGTAGGTTATTAATTTAAAAAAAATGGTTAGGTTAGGTTAGGTTAAAACTGTGACCACCTACGCACGAGCCGAGCGAGCGTAGCGAGCGGTGCCGCGGCAGCGGCCGGCGAGTGCCAGAAACGACTAGATTATATAGAAAAAAAAATTTGCGTAAAATATGTTATACCAACTGAAATATTTGACTAGATAAAAAATGGTAAAAGTACTAGTTGGTGAACAAGTTATTGTTCAAACGTTCACTTGCCAAACATAGGTTTTCGTAACAATTATTTGTAAAGAGATTGTTTGGTAAGTAATAATTTGGCAAATGAAGTTATGCGAAAATTTGTTTGGGAAGTGATAATTTGGCAATTTCTTTTCGGTAAAACAAGGGAGACCCGGTGCCGCGGCAGCGGCCGGCGAGTGCCAGAAACGACTAGATTATATAGAAAAAAATATGGAAAAAAGAGATTATTTTTAGGAGGCTATCGAGAGAAATAATATAATTATAATAACATTATTATTACCTGTTTAATTTTTGTCATTGGCTACGCAATCGACTAAACAGAAATGGTAAGTTTAAAACTGACGACACCAAATATTTGGCTTATTTAATTTTGCGTAAAATATGTTATACCAACTGAAATATTTGACTAGATAAAAAATGGTAAAAGTACTAGTTGGTGAACAAGTTATTGTTCAAACGTTCACTTGCCAAACATAGGTTTTCGTAACAATTATTTGTAAAGAGATTGTTTGGTAAGTAATAATTTGGCAAATGAAGTTATGCGAAAATTTGTTTGGGAAGTGATAATTTGGCAATTTCTTTTCGGTAAAACAAGGGAGACCCGATATAATATCTTCGCCAATCTTAATCGCAAAATTAATCATCAAAGGCCAAAAATAACACGATGTCAATTCTTTTATTCGTTTGTATTCGATAGCAGAGGTTAACGGGTTATTGGGTTGAGTCGACGAACTCATAATATCATCTTAATACCTACTGTTCTAAATATAGGTAAATAAAACATCATCCAATTTGATTTATCAGGATTACATTGTACTTGTGGATGACATTTTAGTTTTGGGAATTAGGTAGTTGTAAAATAATAATAAAGCGTTAACATAACGGATGATACCTGTGTATACCTGTATTTATTACACAATTCTGTTGTGTTAATACCAGTTTAACTACGACGGGTCGCGCGGTTAGTCGGAGCCGCTGGCTGTACCGCTATCTGGGCAAATAAATAAAAGATGCAGCGGAGAATGGATACATAGCGGGTCCCACTGCCGTAACCGAAGTTCAGTGCGCCTACAGACTCCTTCCGCGATGGTCAACTACAGACGAGTGGTGTGCGAGGTGGCGCTACTGGCGGCGCTGGTGGCGGTCGCGGCAGCCGCGCCGACGCCCGACTGCACCATGAAGCACTACGACCAGCGACAGAATGGTTCGGAGAACTACAGGCTGAACATCGACGGTGTCGTGATCGCGGTGGCTCCTGCCGAGTCCTTACTCTCTGCTCTCGGGGACATGGACGATCTTCTGGATCTCGCCATGGAGGAGTACAACACTGAATTCAAGCCTAAGCCACCACAGGGAGGCTCTCTGGCGTCGTCGTCCTCTTCACCATCAATCCAAGTGATTTCTCTGCCAGTGCCGGAGGTGAAGCCTCAGGATGATAAGGAGAAGCCCGCGGAGGAGAAGCCTCAAGATCTGAAGCCTGAGGAACCCGCCAAGCCCGCCGAGCCTGCATCCCCACTGAGTGACGTCAGTATGGCCAACGAGATGAAGATTCAGAAGAAGGACGCATCCTTCAGGAAACAGGAGAAAGCACAAAGGTAAACACTTGAACATGATGTGACCTAAAAATGATCCTCTTTAAGTTATTTTTTCTGTGATAATGTGGAAAACTCTGAAGTCGAAGTAAAAAAGAAAGTGTAGGTACCAAACGGAACTTTTTACTCAAACACATCAATCAAGTTCCAAAAGCTCATGATAAATTGCCAGTTTGGTAAGATTTATAAATTTTGCTGTAAATATTATGTATAGTATGTAGTTGTGCATGATTCTTTAAATTTTTGCCCGAAAGCAAAAAACTGATCTATTCTTTGTTTTTCTTTTGATTCCCAGATAATCGTGAAAATATAGATATCAGGTAAAAATCCCTTCCTTTATTTTGTTAAGCTCATTTGGAATCATGCAAAACTACTACTCGTTCATTTTATGAAACTTTATAACTTTGTTTATGTCCATCAAATAAAAAAACTGGTCAAGTGCGAGTTGGACTCGCGCACCGAGGGTTCCGTACAAACAGCTACATTCACCAATATAATTAGGTAACTAGGTCAACGGGAACTACCATATAGGTTTTCGATTCAAAACCTATAGGGTACTTCCGGTTGACCTAGAATTGAAAATTTTGTTTAAAAGCAAAAAGCTTACAGCGAAAGAAAAGGGAAAATTCTGAAAAATAAACGGAAAAAATTTGCCCATAACTTTTTATCGTGTTGACTCAGGACATGATACTCCTAATAGAGAATGTAGACCTGAGTATCTGGTATAAATTTCAACTTGCTAGGTTCTAACCGTTCCTGAGAGAATCGGTGGTGACACACGGAAAGACAGACAGACGAACAGATGGACAGACGGACAAGAGACTGATCTTCCTTTCTTTTGAGATACGGAACCCTAATTACCTTTTGAGGTACGGAACCCCAAAAAATAGGTGAACGATTTCCTAATGACATGGTTCACATTTTGAAATTCATCGTTAGTTACATAAGTTTCATGCTAGGTCCTGCTTCTGTGTGTGGTTTTTTGGTACCTTTATTTATTTGTTTTTATTTCACAGACTGAAACAACGCCTGGCAAGTTTCCTGATGCCGCTACTGAGAAAAACTCGTCATCATTAATGAAAAAAGCAGAAAAATGTGATTAATTAACGATTAATCATTAGTTTTGTGGACTAATGCCCGGTTCCTATTTAAAAATAATCGTTTCTAATACCAATGGTACAAGAAATGCGAAAATTTGCATTTAGTAAGACTTTTAAACATATAATGTTCTAGATATATTCGTTATAAACATCATGCACTGATATAACAGTTGCATGTGCAACAATATAACAGTTTTAGTATCCACAAATAGCCATTGGTAAAATATAGGAATCGGGCGTTTAACGTTACAATTAATCTTCAGTTTATGTTAGTTAATTTATTATATAGCACTGACGATATCGTGCGAAGACATAGCCATGGAAAGATGCATTTATTTTAGTTTGTAAGGTAAATAGGTATATAAGTACGTAAGCGTGTACATTGTTTCGTTGAAAATAAAATAATAATTCTTATTGAAAAATCCCTAAACATTTGTTTTTTTTTTTATTGATCCACATGTTCAATGCGAAGATGGCTCACGTGAGTCACGGCGGCTCACAGCTAGGAATCAGGTTCTGGAACGAAAAACATTTTTGCAAGAAAATACAAACGACTTTCAAAAAACACTACAAAGTGAAAAATAATTTCAATTTCGGAAGCCGGTGTTATAAAACAGAGAAACGAAAATTGGAACACCGACATCCGAAATTGAAGCAGAAGTAGTACTTAATAGTATTTTTTGGAAATCGGTTTTTAGGACAATCCCTCGGCACTATTCAAAAAACTCCACTCCAAACCAATGAAAACCCAGGATAAGCCCAGTCGGTAGCATTATGAGCTGTTATATTTGATTCCAATAAAATACAAAGTTTATAAGTATAGATATATATATATATATTAAATACGAACCTTACGGTTGTATATTGTTGAAGTTGTAGTGCATTTAATGGGCAAGTTCTATAGTAAAGTACATGTAATGCCCAAAGTGATGCCAGAATAGATTACCCGAATAACATGATAGTATAACAGGGTGAACTGTATACATCTGTATTATGCGGATGTAGGTTTAAAGATATTTATTCTCAAAAAAGACACAAAGTCACTTACATGAGAACATTGCTTAAAGTAAATAAAATGAAATTCGTCACAGACGTCACGGCAGCAATAATGATGCATCCATCCAATGCATTCAGCTTTAAGGAAGGGTGTTATTTGAGATTAAAAATGCAGCTAATTGAGTTTTGAATGCATTGAATGAGCACAACCTTCTTAAACATGAGGGTATTTTGTTATATAATTCTGCTCCTTCAAAAGTTAATTTTTTTTTGCCAAACTTAGTTCTCATCTTCGGTAAAATCAGAAAACTAGCTCGGCGACTGCTACGTTGAGTTACTTGTTTTACTTTGATAAACGATAAATTAGTCTGTATACTTTTGTTGAGTGCCTTATGAATAAAAATACATGTATTGTAAATATATAACTGTCTAATGTTCATTATTTTGGTTTCTTCATAGATTTTGCACGTTGATGTCAAATATGGGTAGTTAAAAATCATTTTTATTAATTTGTTTTGTGCAACTTGGAGACTTGCTAGCTTCGTCTTGGCCGCCATCATTATTGAAGACAAATACTGAGAAATACTTAGATCTTACTCTTGATGATAAACTTACAAGGAGGCCTCACATCGAGAAAGTAAGAAAAAAGATATCATCACTGACTGGTGCACTTAGAGGAATTGTCCGATGTCTCCCACTATAGGTCAGATA